>JAWNNP010001715.1:0-1452834 GCA_035044805.1 Leucophenga maculata | reverse complement strand
ATTAGGATGCGGTTAATGCGTTTAATTCTGCTGCATTCACATGCTGTACTGATAGCGCACATTCGAGGCGAGCTGAAAACAAAAGCAAAATTCCAATTAATCATATAAGCAACTGCATACGCTCGCAACTGCTGCAGGCAGCTTACGCACCTCAACGCCCACAAGTCGCTCATCATATTCGCTATTTGCAGCCTGCATGGCTGCCAATTTTGCCTGTGAATGCATTATGGCATCCGATAAAGAATCGCGCTGATATGTAGAAGTTGTCATGGCGCTCAACATGCCGCCGCCATTTGCCTGCGCCTTGAGCGAAGCCATTGATGAGGCCGATGATGCGGTTGGTGTTTTATTGCGACAACAGAATTCGAAGATAGCCACAAGCACAGCAAGCAATAGACCACCAATAAGTATGTAAAATATGCCAGCGACATTGCTCAGCGAGAGTTCATTGTGCGTAGCCGTTTCTTGGTTGTCCCTATTGGGATTGCATTCGGTCTTGTCGAACCACCATTTATTGCGTAACTTTTGCAGTTCACCGTTCTCCTTGAGCGCTAGTACAGCCAAATTAATTTGATGCCTGTGTATAGCAATGATGTTGACGATGATGATGATGATGATGGCAAAGAAATGAAAATGGTAAGGATTATACTGTGCACTCATTCTCAACTACGGGATTTATTGCTTGCTCCTTTGAGTATGACAACTTACCGTAGTGGTGATCCGATTGGTGTTGCAATGCCAAATCCTTTCGTATCAATGTTGCGTCCCACTTTCATTGTATCGCATGGTGCACGTGCGTTTACATACTCGTTCTTTGGTGATTCCACAAGTAGTGCATATTTACCCTTCGAGGTGCGTACACGTCGTATGCCTTCGTCGTAGGCATGCACCGAAAGATGTGCATTCGAATTCATATACTCCCACATTTTGCTGTGTAAACCAAGTTTTGAACGCTACAAAAGAAATCGATTAGCAGACATTTTAACCAACCATGATGTACAGTGGTTCTGCATAAATGAAATAGCTGACCATTAGTCAAAATGAAATAAGAAAGAATACTGCTCAACTACGAGATACCCTGCAAGCACCCCATTGAAACTTAAGTTAGTATGAGTAAAATATTCCTATTAAGATCCAAGTGCGTTGTTTTATAAGAAAAAGTCTTTTACGCTATAAGTACAGGGATTAAAATCAAAAAAAAAAAAAAAATTCCACCATTAAGGGTCCATCATTTCTTGTTAAAAAATCCTTAAGGCTAAAAGTTAATGAGGTTTTCTTTCATGTGGTACATTTTATTAAAATTAATATAAAATTTACAAAATTTAGTGCTCTTACAACAACAATAATTGATAAACTTGAAGGTCTAATTCTTATAGTCTCAAAGTTCAGTGTTTCTCTTGAAGACAGCCAGACAGACAGAGAACTTATGAACCTGATCAAGAATATATTTGAATACTTTCTGAATCTACCGCTGTTCTTTCTGCCTATTACAAACACTTGCACAAATAGAATACACTCTTTTATACGACAAAGACTTTTGAGTATTGATCAAATATTCCGTACCACTGCAACTGACGACAAAATTTACAAATACAAAGACTTACCCTAAAGAAATCCCACGTGGAGCCGTGCAGCAATGTACCATATTGAACATCAGTCTGCATGGCCAAATCCTCAGGCGACTTAATTGGTGCCACCATGCGTTCGACTGTCAGAAAAGCCGCCAAGTTGGCCGTATACGAAGAGATTAGTATGAGCGTAAAGAACCACCAGACAGCAGCCGCAATACGTCCGGAAACGGAGGGTGGTGTCAGATCGCAGCCCTGCTGCATGAAAGCTGCCAGCGAATACCAAAAAGAGTTTAGCATGCTGAAATCGTTTGAGCTGCAGCCAGCAGAGCCAGCAGCGCCGCTGCTGCCAACTACAGCAGCAGAAGTTTCACTTGTGGTCGAGACTAAACCCATGACGCCAGTAGCTGCAGTTACGCCAGTAGCGGAGGCAATTTGTTCATTCAATGCGGTCGATTGCGGTGTGCCGCCAATGATGCCCGGCGGTTGCTGATTGGCAGCAGAAGCTGATTGATCGACTTTGTTGAGTTAAAACCAGCAACAACAACAGCAGCAACAAAAGCAGTAAAAGCAGTAAAACAAGACATAGCCAAGAGACCAAAGAATTAGTTACATTGTAATTTCTCTACGCTGTACGAGAATAAATATTAACTTACGGCCATTACGCCTCACTATGCGCCATTCGTAGGGCGGAAAACGTGTCACGAAGTAGAGCACAACGCTTACGCCAATGTAGCTGACTACGACGCTCATCTGCAGCGAAGTAGACAAAGTAATTATTATTCTAATAAACGTTTATAACAGTAAACGCACCCATATTTCATGTGACAGCGGATTGAGAAAACTAAATACACCCGGTGTCTGTTTCACTGGTTTCTTGATCATAATAGATATGCCCAACGACATGAAAGGCTTGCTGAAGTCAATCACCCGTTCGCGTTCCGCTGTTATTGTCATCGCTGCAATGGCAATATCCGCTTCCTGTGCGACAAACAGCCATTGCGGAAGAAAAGCCAAAAAGAAAAATCACCGTGTTGTCATCGTCGTTGTCGTCATCGCCAACGCCATAATGTAAAACAGTAACTCACCTTGCGCACCAACTCGCCCACCATGCCGTCCCAGCCACCGGGCACATTCGGATTTTCGGCACCATAGCTGCCATCCTGCACTAAACGCAACTCATCTGCATGGAACACGTATAACAGCGTTTAATGTTAGCATGAAACTTCAACTACTCACAACTTATGCCCAACTTTGTGGCAAGCAGATCCGCCAAATCCTTGCAGTAACCTTCGAAACGTTCGTTGCTATTCGACGACGCTGAGGCTACACCCGAATATTGTTCAGCATACGTGGAAAGTTTGTGCATGAGATATGGCTCCTCGAGTACGCTGGTCACAATGAAGGTGTGATTCTTGGCAATCTCACCGCTGGCGCTGCGTGCAGCAGGCGGTGCATACTTGCCATGCAACGGCAGCAGCCCACCGTCATCGCTCCATTCGGCAACCTGGTGCAATGTGCTATTCACCGACATCTCGACAATGTGCAGCGTGTAGTTTATACGGCGCCCATCGTCATCGAAGCGTATCTCACCCGTTAGACCGTCGAGCTCGACCTGTAAATTTGAGAATGCAGCGCAGCAAGAGCATGAAAATTGAGGCATGCAACTTTAATGCCACGCCAAGCGAAGCACTCAGCATGCCTGTCGCCGCAGTGCTGTAACAAAGTTGCTCCACTTTTGAGTTGCTTACCTTGCGCAGATAACGTGAAATTTTCTCGCCATGTTCCCAAGGATTCACCCAACCCTTTGAAGTGTTACAGTCCAGCAGACGTGCGCTATTGTCACCAGCACCCATACCAAGCCCGTTGCCACCACCACTGGCAGAGCCAGTGCCGCCTGTTTGCGATCCCGTGGAGCCATTTAAAGCCATTGTCGACGCGGCTGTCATTAGTGACTGACTGCGACGCTGCATGTTATTGTAGCGAAACTGGTCAGGTTTCTTGCGAAGTATTTTATTAAAAGCCTCAACTAGCACGAACACGGCATCGTACATGAGCGCGGCTTGAGCCTGTGTGCATAGGAAGAGCGGTATGCATGCATTTAGTGCTAAGAGTCAACCAAATGCATAGACGTGCAGAGCATTGGCTACTTACCGAAATAACACCCATGCCAGCCGCACCGGCGGATGTTGACGGCTCCAAACGTTTCCGGCTGTCATGAAAATCACGAACAGCGCGTCGATTAGTGTCAACAATGCGAAATCCTGTTATATTGATGGCGCTGAATTCGATGACATCGCTGGGCCAGTGATTGTCCATAACCTGCGTGTGTAAAAATAGTAGAAAACGTGGTAAATATTTGTAAGCTGTTGTGAAGACGAATCTTTTATACGCTGTAAATGCATTCAAATTAAAAATGAATGGAGAAAAGATTTCTTCATAAGAAAATTACACTCAAACATGTTTTTCCATTTAAGCCTACCGCAACAGAAGTCATTAAAACTTTGGCACCAGTAGTCACATCGGCTTCTAACAACCCTCAAGAAATTTAATGGAAAACTCTTTGCGACCAACGAGTCTCAGCTTGTGAGAAACGACTCATTGGACCGTTCTTGACTACCGTAAGTGAAGATCGATATCTAGCCATAATAGCTTTTGGTACCATTTGAGCTGATAGTAGCATAAAGAACTTCTGGTTCCAGGAGGACGGAACCACAGCTTACTCTAGGCGAGCTACCATTGCATTATTTTGGTTTTCATTCACCGAACTTCTTATTTCACAAAGGGTTAATCGTGATTGGTCATCGTCATTACCGAATTTAATGCCTACAGACTTATTTCTGTGATATTATTTGACTAGGAACTCTCGCAAAAAATATAGAGTATCACGTATCACTTTATCTTTATCAAATATGCCATTTAGATGCCGATCGAACCTTTAAAAGGTGAATAACCCCCATCAAATTGGAAGTTTCCTACACGAATCTTAAAAACTATTCTATATAGACCAAGATCGGTCCACTTGAAGGGAGTAGGCTTCATACAAATCGTTAGGAACAGGTTATCTCGTAGTCGAGCCTACTCGATATTGGTTTTTCTTTCAATATTGAAATAATAAAAATTATGTTTCTACATTTCCGCATTTGGAAGTAAACATATAGCCAATGTATGGCGAGGTCTTAAACAGACGAATCGTTTGATACTTAACCCGGCTAAGATGGGTGTCGAATAAAACAAAAACAGCCTCTAAATCCACACAAGCAGTAAACGGCCAGATGGGGTTGCCTTGTTAGATAGTCCATGACAAGGATAATTAGGCACTGTACCAAAGGTACAAGAGCCTATTGGTTTTGTGCAAATGTATGTAACAGGTAGAAATAATGGTCGAAGACAACCCAAAGTTACCTTATGGTCAGAAGTGATGATAGAGAAGTCGATATAGTCATGTCTCGGACACGGTAATAGATAGAGACTTCGTTTCTTTTTGCATTCGACTAGGATTGCCCCATTTGTGTTTGTTAGGCGACCTGAACTGGTACAGTGCCTTCTACAGTCGGTTATGCCCGACTATAATTTTCTTACTTATTTTTTTAGTTAGTTAAAAGTGGCTCGTTGCAAAAGCTATGCCTAAAATATTTGTATATATAAAACATTAATTTTTTTCTGCAATTAATATAAATTTTTAAATGTTATAGCGAAGCTAGCTATAGGTGTGTGAACCATATTACGGTGGCTAACTGTGGTTTTCTTTCTATCTTATCAGCGTTTCAATGTCAATACATACACATAAACCATTTGAAGCGTATCGAAGCTAGCTGTGGGAATGTGTGCTGACAATAGAAAAGTCCGTAAAAGTAATCCTGGTATTTAAATGCAGTTTTTATACCAAAGGCGTGACAGGGGAATTCTTATCTTTGTTTGGTAGCATGAAGCCTCGGGGACCCCATAAAGTAGATAGATATTCATGATTCGTGATTCATGATTCGAGCGAGTGTATCTACCCATGTCCGTCCATCCGACTACACGTTCAGATGTTTAAAATCACTTATGAACGGCAGACGAACATATTATATTGCGTTAACGGACAGAATAACAGCCAGTTAAGTTTCAGTTGTACATTGAAAACTTCAACCCAAGAATTGTAAATAATTGGAATCATAAATAGTTATATTTTTTCACTATGTGCGTCTATATTTAACAACTGAGCTTAGAATTATATATTTTGGTAACAAAGCTTCCACAAATTCTTCAAAAATGTATACTTTAAGGAATATTAAATGCTAGCTTCGCTATGTTATGTGCAAGGTACACTAATAAAAGTGCTCACATATTGTTAATATGTATATGCGTAGGGTATAGAAATAATGGCAAGTAAAAGCCGCAAAAAATGTAAAGCCAATTGAGTATGGCGCACAAAATTCAGGTTATCCTAGCATATGTGTATATGTATCGTATATCTGTGTGTGTAAAGTCAGCAGCTGTGCCCGGAAGTGTGCCTACTGTAGTGGACACAAGTAATAATTGCTTATTAAAAGCCAACTGTGCCTTTTGTTCTCTGCCATTTTGTTGGCAATCTTTGCAATTCTTTTTTTTTTTTTTTTTTTGTACACAAAGGTATACACCACCCAACAAACACCCACTTACCAATCCACTAAGCAGATAATGATAGGTTCTACGTCCCAGCCGTATATCGCGCACATGTTGTACTATGATCTCTTTGGCCATTTCCGCTGGACAATCGAGTACAATGTGCTTCCGCGTAAAACGACCCAAGTGCTCGAGTGTGTGCAGAAATTCAATGGCCATAGAAACGTTGGCAATGCGTTTAACCATTTGTACGCGAAATGTTTCATTTCCGGGTTTGAGTTCTTGATAGATTTGCTGCAAACGTAGTAGACCTGTAAAAAGTAGAAAAAAAATTTTACAATTTAGTAGTTTTTCCAAGCGATTTAAAGCCTAAAGTTGTGCTTTAATTTCTGTAGTACATTACAGCACAATAGCAATTGCCGCCCAGTTCCGGTTGGTATGACAATAATGCCACCTATTCCGATCAGACAAGATAGACAGACAGACAACAAAGCTGCGAACAAAGAACTCAAATACGTGGAAGGAAAACATGTGCTGTCAGCATTTTGCTATGAAATTTTTACACATTTTTACACGCAAAAAGAAAACACGAATTAATGTTGTTGCGCTTGGCAACACTGACAACAAAAGTACAATAACAACAACAACAACATTGTGTCACACACTGCTTAAACGGAAACGGAAGTGCACAGATACAAGTACTCATACTCGTATCGCAGCCATATTGTAACATATATATTTTCTTTATAAATAAATACAACAATTCAATAAAACGACAAAGGCGCGCCAAAAATTCACCATGTTCGAGAACGCCCATCCATGCGACATTCGTTGTAGTTGAAGAGGTGCATGTTTTTATTGGTTTTTGATATTTTATTGAGTGTTTCCGCTTCGGTTTTTGTTCACATTTTTTGATAGTATCGCGCTTTATTTACACTGCTCGGTTTTGTGGCAGAAAGTATCAGCAGCTTCAACATCAATACTCGGCAAATAATAACATGCAAGCTGAGTTTTAAAATTCATGTGCACAAAAATATGTTACCAATTTGTTGTTAAAAAAAAAAAAAGAAAAAAGGACAAGCTGCGCTGCAAGCAATTCGACAATAACAACAAGCAAATATGGTGGCGCAGCACAACAAACGCGGCAGGAACTGCAAAAAGAACAACAACCAGCATACAGCAGTGAAAAGAACAAGTGAAACATACTGCAAACAGACGGTTTGGAAAAATATCTGTCTATGAACGTAAAAAATAAATATCCTGACTGATACAGCGGTTAAATCAAAAAGGAAATGCTTCGCTAACAAGTGCCTTGTATTAGCTAGAAACTAACATTGGCTATTTATATTTATATACTCTCATATTTAGTTGTGAAGTTGTACGATAAAGTAGATATAGCACTGCAGTCGATTGGGACCGACTGCAAAATACCCTGTTCCTAACTGTTTGTATGAGGGCTACCCTACTACTGGTCCGATCTTGCCCTTGGCGTTTTTAGCTAAATAAACAACAACAATTATAAAATGTTCATACAAAAACTCAGAATGATTGGACAGATTTGTATGGAGGTTAGCTCTGTTTAGTGGTCCGATCTGAACCTAAATTGAATATTCAATAAGGATTAGCGTAAGACAACCTAAATTTGATGTGTCTAGGTAAACTAACAACATCAATAAAATTTATTCATACAAAAAAATCAGAATGAGGAAAAAGTTCGCATGGTAAATCTCCCCTCATTGAGAGGTGGAAAGATGTTAGAGTCTTTATTAAATATAAGTTATCTGAAGAATGAATAAGAGAATCTAAAAATTCAAAATTTTTATAGTCTTCAAGAACTCGATTTTCTTACAGACATATGGACGACGGACATGTCTGGTTACAAATATATTATTCAAAGTAATGGTCAATGTTGGTCACAATTTTTTTCTATCCCTCTGGCAGTTTACGGATACTAATTCGTAAAAACGACTCATCTATAGAGGTTATCCAAACATCGATCCGTTTTCAGGCTCTGTACCGAAGGTACAAGAAACTATTGGTTTAGTGCAAGTGTATGTAACAGGTAGAAATAATGATCGGAGACCCCCAAAGTTACCACCATTATGGTCAGGAGCGATGGAGGAGTCGATAAAGCCATGCCCGCCTGTGCTTCCGTATGAACGAAAAGATTTCGAATACAGTTATAGATACAGACTTCGTTCTTTTTGCATTCGTCTAGGACTTCGCCGAAGTTTTACGATTTTCTTTTAAAATTTTCATCTTACTTCGGCGTATTTCGGCTGTTTTTGCTTTAATGCGCAAATGAGATGAGAAATTAAGAAAGAAATTTTAAGAAAGGTCCACCGTCTTATATCCGAGTTATACCATCTTTTTTGCCATATTTGGATGCTCTTGAGACCGCCGAATCATATTTCCTGGTGTATCTCACCTCCACCTCAACAGGCTCTCTACCGGAAGCATGCCAGCAGCGTCGTTTGAGACTGATCTTACGGTTTTCATACTGTAAACGGATTTTATGCCTTTTGGATATGACTACTTTTGCACAACTGTGGTCCATATTGAAGCAGCTTAAAGGACAATTAATTTCACTTTATAGTATAGAAGGATTGTACACCTTTGTTTGCAGTCTCAATTGCTGCCCATTATCCCAATTGGATAGAACTAATTCCGTATTCTGCTTTGTAAATTCAGGGCACTCCCTCTGGAGCAACTACTTTACGAAAATACCGTATTCACAGACAATTTCCTCGACCCGCTGAAACTCGTTGCTTACAACGACAAATCTTTGGTTTGGAACACTAACACATATCACGTTCCACATCATCAATCCTAACACTGAGCAATGCGGAACACCAACTGAACCTGATGTATTTTACAGCCTTTAACAGTGTCGTATAAGCACCAACGTTCGTTAAGATAATCAGAAATAATTCTCTTAATATAGACTGTTGCTTGGAATTAATGAAATGGTTCGATTACTCTAAAATATGACACTAAATTAAATGCATTTCCACATTCACCTTGCCTACTTTAGAAATCACGCCAATTCAACATGTTAGGTTGCACATATGAGTGAAGACGCTTTCTGCTCAGTAACCAACTTGACTCGTCTTGCCTATGGTATGCGATGCAACTGTCTGGGAAGAGGAAATGAACAATACTCCGCATTTTTAAGAGATCAGTGGATTCTTAGATATTAAAAGCCTGCATCTTTTTCATCACGACCCTGAATAATATACCACAGAGATCTTATTTAAATACTCAACATTTGAGTTCACTATTTTGTATGGTATTTTCTAAAACTTTTGGCTTCTTAGTGAGGCTATGTGATCCCTGCGATTTTTGGTACAGCATTTTAGCTGTTATACAGCATGCTCAAGTGTTAGCTATTTCTGATGCTCACCAGAAGGGAAAAGAATGTCTTGGATTCTTTTACATACTATGCTCTACTGATCCTTTATAACATGGCTAAGTCGATTTAGCAATGTCTGCCTGTCCGTCTCTCTGGTAGTATGAAAGGCGCTCGATTTTCCTAATTTAGATACTTAGCGAACGTACCCATACTACTTCACCTTTATATTTAAATTTCGTTAACAGTACCAAAAATCGTGTTGTTCTAGCCTTTTTAAACTTTCTGTACTTTTGTCTGTACGTAATTTGTTAACTTCTCGTAACCAGCATCAACAAACTAGTTAAAGAGACCGCATTGAGTTCATTCGAAAGTACCGAAAGTATGAAAACACAATCGTTTCTCGGATTAAGTGGATAAAAATATTTCGGTCTTCGCGGACAAAGTCGCGGTCTTTTGCAAATATATATATTGCATATTTAATTCATTCACTCACAGATACATTTATTCGTATACACACACTCATTCAGATACATTTATACAGTAATTTTTTCACGCAGCACAAATATTTCGTTAACATTGTAAATGAAAATTATTGACGCAAGTGAATATGGCAAAATTCCATAAATAAAAAAGCCCCAAAAAAGTTACGAAAAACAAGTTGTATACGACAGTCACAGCCAGCGGCGACAACACAGCAGTAGCAGCAGCAGCAACAGCATTCGGCAACAATGACGGCCTAGTTTCATGGCTCGGTTTTTCAACATACTTACTCCCTTCCCAAGATTAAATACGAACCACTGAGTGTGTGTGTAAGGGTAAAACATGAAACCGTACTGCAAAAACAGTTGAGTAAGTCATAAATTTTATTCCACACATACAGCATACACTTCTAGAGAAAAGGGGAATCATTAACACATGGTACATCAACACTGAACGGAAACAAAAAGCCAGGCACGTGAGTGAAGGGGCGCCGAAGTAGGAGAAGAACTTGTGGCGTCCGACAGCGTGTGAACTCATTTAAGTGCAGCGCAGCATCAGAGAATATGCACGAAAAATCACTTACAATCATATATGGAGACAATGATGCTTCTTTTGCTCCATATTGGAACTGAGCTGTGAATGCGTTTGTGAAAAGCGACAGCTAGAGCGAGAGAGAAGGAGACTGTAAGAGTTTTGAAATGGAAAAAACATTGACTTCAACTGGTTGTATGCTTAATTTTATTTTTTTTTTCTTCCTCTTGTATATGAGAAGTATATATCTTTATACGAATATGTTGATACAATGTCTTTATCGGAGTCTTCTGCACGAACAATTGCGCTAACGAAAACGGAAATTACTCAGCGTTCAACAGGAATTCGTATAGAATTGCGAAAGCAGAAAAATAATGAGCAGCCTAGAAAAAGAAATATGAGTTAACAAAACTATAATAAATTGTAAATAGTATTTAACAGGGATATTTAAGGATAACCGAATATATAATACAGCTAGCAGGGAAATCTTAGTTTTGTTCCTTCTGTTGGACGGCAAAGGGCAAAATAAATCGATATAGCCATGCCATCCTCGTATTGGATATGTTGGATTAACAGATTCAATTGATACAAATTGGCTTATCACACCTACCTCGCCTAATTACGATCATCTTTACATTAAATGCTTACATAGCCAATAGATGACGTACAGGGTTACCATCGACAACCCCTTCTGTTGATAATACGATACACAATCTATCAATATATGCTACTTTCATTAAATTCGGACACCGATTTTCATTAAACCAATCAGCTGCGTAAGGTGAAGCGGAGAACCTCTAGGCCATCTTTAAAAAAAATTAGAAAAAAATTAATAATAAATAAAAATTTCTTCGCACAGTCAGGCAGTTATCTAACAATTAATTAATTATACAATTTTCCCTTTACTAGATTATTCAATTATTAAGTTCTTTTTTAATCGATTATACAAGTTCCTATTAATTCATTATTCAAATCAACGATTATTCCAAAAATTCGTTAATCAATAACTCGATTACAAGTCATCGATTTTTAACTAATCGCTTTATCAATTATCAATAAATAGACTTTCAATTGATAAATTTTTATTTAATCGATTAATCAATTGTCATTTAAACCGTGAACTTTTTATCAATTAATGAATTACTCGAACATTATTTAATCGAATGATTAATTGATGAATCGATTATTCGATGACTGGAATAGCTCAGCTTAGACAGGGTCTCTTCAAAGTAAACTTAAAGATAAAGTCTTTGAGGATAGGACACAGAGATTTTTTGATTTTTCAATGTCTTTCTTTATACTTTTAGAAATTGTTCTCACTAGATTAGTGTTATGTTTTGATTATCAATTACTACTAATTTGAAGCCCAATGTTCACGTATGTTCAATGTATTTGAAGTCCAAACATTTAAAACAAATTATAGATTATCGAATAGCCGGTTGTTAACTAAATCGCTTCCAAAATAATCCATTTTTCACCATTCAATTAATTAATTATTCAATTAATCTTTCACAAAATAATGGATTATCCAATTAAATATTTATTAAATATTTGATTTTTTTTTTCAAATATGGAGTATGTATTCAATTATCAAATATTCGACTCTTAAAAAATTCCATTATCCAATAATCGAGTAGTATAAAATAACCGTATAGCAAGTAATCGTTTTTTCAATTAATTTTATAATCGATCTCAGTTAGTTGAATAATCGGTTTCTTATATACAAATTCATTTATCAATTAGTCGATTATCAAATAGTCGACTTTTTAAGTGATTAACAAATATCGATTTTTCAATTAATCGTTAATTATATAATCGATTATTCAATTATCAAATTATGGACTTCAACTCAACGTTTCTGAAATTTTCGATTATTAACTAATTAATAAATGATTGTCAAATAATCGATTATTCTAGTATTAGTTTATCTAATTTCGAATATTGAAATAAAACACTATTAAATTAAGAATGAATTATTTATCAAGTAAAAGGTTATTAAAAAAATCGATTATTCAATAATACATTAATCAAATATTTGGTTATTTATTTGATTAAACGATTAGATTAATTAATCGATATTTTCACTAATCGAAATATCAAGTACCAATGAATACACTTATACCTAATTGTTTATTCGATTATTCAATTATTATTCAATCTAATATTATTCAATTAAATCGAATATTCAATTACTCGCTTATGTTCAATTAATCGACTATGAAATAATTATGGAATATGTGATTGTTAAATAATCGAATATTCTATTATCAGTACATCTACAATCGATTATACAAATTAAATAATATTAAATTGTCAATAAATCAATTATCAGTTAAGCGTTTAATCAAATAATCGATTTTTCATTTAACCATTTATAAAATAATTGGTAATTCGATTAAACGATTAGTTTTTAAATAATCGATAGTCTTACTAATCGAATAATCATGTAACAATGAATAGACTTATACTTTATCATTTATTCGATTATTCAATTCTCAATTAATCTATTATTTTATTCAATTAATCGCTTATGTTCAATTAAAAGATTATGAAACAGTTTTATTGTTAAATAATCAATTATTCTATTATCGATTAATTAAACAAAGACTTTTAAACGAGAACTTGAAATAATCGATCATTCAATTAATCATTTATCAAATAATTGGTTTATTGATAAAACAATAAGTTTTTCAATTAATCGATCCTTTTTTTAATAATTGTATATAACTACCAATGAATAGACTTTTACTTATTCGTTTAACTATTCGATTATTCAATTATCTATTGTATTATTATTCAATTAAATTGGTTATTCAATTAATCGCTTACGTTCAATTAATATATTATGACATAATTGATATTGAAATTTTCGATTATCTAATAATCGTTTTCGCTCTAGTGACGAATATGTACAATAATAGCGAAATGCAAAACTTAAACACCCTTTTTAGCCCCTTCCCAAACTGTGGATCTTACAATGCCAGATAGATATTTGGAAAGAATTTGAATTTTTAACAGTTTTCGTTGAGCTTGAAACTATTCGAAACTATTCAGTGAATGTTCAAAAAATTTAACAAAAACACGACTGCTCTTGGGTAGACCAAGGTAGATCTTCATTACATAATCTTGTTCATAAACTTCCCTGATTTGTTTTGGAGAACAACCGGTATTCAATATTGAAGCACTGTTACATACAGTAAAGCCACAAATTGGTATTTTTTATAGGCTGGTGAAGTCATTGGCCCATACTAAAGAGCGCTATTGGTACATACATAATTAATGAATGTTTTGTTCTCCAATTGGCATTAATGCCACATATTGCGTGCCAAAATTAGACTGTTGAAGGAACTGCCCTGTCAATTATAATATATGTGGATTTGTGAATCTACTTCATGAATGAACTTCATCTTAACTCTATAAACGCTTTAATAAATTTTAAATCTCACAAGCCGAAAGTACTATAGCTTTGCGCTGTGTCAATTATAATTCATTTTTGCTATTTAACAAAAACTGCTCAACTTATTAAGAAAAACATATGCTGTCGTCTGCACTATATCATTTCTCTACTATATATCATCGTCATTAATCAGTCTGGCTTCATTAACACGCAGACACAATCAACATCGAACAAGCGACAACAGCAGCAGCAATAAACTACAATGGCTGTCATTTTATATTATTTACTTAATATGTAAATATGAAACAAATAATAAATATTTCTGGAGAAAAAAATGCTTAATAAAGTCACAAATCTGCAGATACACAAAAACCCACATAGACAAACAAACAAACATATACACTCTGTCGTATTTATATTCATTTATGTAGATTTACATACGCGTACACTTAGATATTTAGTAAAAGAATAGCAGAATATGTACTTACCATCGTGCGAATCGTAGAGATAAATGATGCTACGCCAGCCATAGTATTCAATGGTATCAATAATCGCTCGATGATAATCCGGACGCATGCTGATGGCAAAATCTAGTAAACCCGAAGAGGGCGTAAGCACCTAAAATATGTAGAAATAGTAGAGAAAAGGAGATCGAGCATGAGTAAATGAATAGACAAAGCAATGCGCGAGTTATGAAAACATAAACTCAAAATACAAACAAAACCAAGAGCAAAAGCAAAATCAGCAAATGAATGTACGAACGAGCAAATACAAACACACACACACACACACACACACACACACATATATACACACTCTAGGGCAATTATAATGAAATGGCGCAAGGCAGTATGAACAGCGCAGCACAAACTGCCAGTATGTACATCCGTTTCCGGTTGACGCAGCACCGCCATGCTGTATGCTGTTCTCCTTCAAACTTTCGCTCGTTGCTTGTTTAGACGCAACAGAAGCATCCTGATTTATAGTGATTGAAATAAAAGAGGCCAAGAGCGCGTCATAAATTTTTTTTCGTTTTTTTTTTTATTCGTCTGCTTTTAGCTTTGTTTCTGAAGTGTCTACAAACAGGACAAAGCAGGACAACAATGAGAGACAACAACAACAAGTACAACAATAAATGAGTCGTTTGCATTTGCGTTGTTGCTCATCTTTTGCGCTGACTGCTCCTTCGTTTTCTTGGCAGTAAATATTCTTCAAATTGCAATTATTTTGATTTGTGCGCGTCGCTCAGTCGTTGGCTAACTTTGATTTAGTCGAGTTACACACACACAGTTGCAGCGATACAGACACACACACACATACGTAAGAGAGTACATACATCGACATTCCTAAATGCTTTGTGTAGTTAATCAAATGCAGCAGTAATTTATGATATATGTTGTATGAAGAAGGAGCTACGAACAGTTGTGTATGTTGGCGATATTTGAGGATTAACCAAATTTAAAAATTTAATATTAAGTTTAGTAACAATCAAGAAATTTCATCATCACTTAACAAAATAAAATAACACATTAAAAATTCCTTTTCAAAATAATGAAACAAAAAGTGGAGCATTGGGTTGATTGCAGCATTCTATTCTATCTAAGAAGAAGTTTTAAAAGTCAATAATTGTCTTCAGGATCATTCAAGCAGCTCAAACACTTCCAGTTTTAAGCAAATGGGCAGCTTCTAATCATTCGTTTAAAAGCGAGAAAACTGTGAGACGCAACTCTCTAATGAAGACCTCTGGCAATCTGTGACTTGGAACTGTTCAACTCAACTTTACTGCACTTTCTCGTCTTATAGTTAGACCTTGTGACTGACAGTAATATCAAATTAATAAGCAATGGCATTAGTGTTTTTTAAATCGCTAACCAGAAGAAGATTTTATATCTACTTAGGCGCTGAACGATTGTCGGAACCAAGGGATACTGAATGATAATTTCACGAGAACGCATAGCAGGCCACCTCTTCTCCTAGATAAGAGTTTGCTTGTAATGTCCCTGTCCATCGTGTACAAGCACTGGTCTAGACTAGACACATACATTTTCTCAAAGTTGTCCTTGCCTTCTTGCAAACTTTGAGGGACAAAAGCCCTACTTTGAATGAGCAAAACAGTTAAAGTGAAACTAACAAAGATAAAAGAAAGCGTCAATCCTCTACTATATCACTGCCCAGGAAAAAGTTATCAATATGTCTTCAAGATAGATATCAGAGACGTAGCAAATTATCTTATTGCTTGACGAGTAATTGTTTGACGTCAAACGGTTTTACATCAAACTCCTTCACTTAAAATTGCTTGACCTCAAATTGTTTGACGTCAAATTGTTCGACATCAAATGGCTTGACGTGAAATTGCTTGACGTCAAATTGCTTTACGTCAAATTGCTTAACGTCAAATTGCTTGACGTCAAATTTCTGGCCGTCAAATTGTTTGACATCAATCATCTGATATCCTGAAGAACGCCCAACCACTCCTACAAATCACTAGTGACAACCTAGCAACAACTTCATCAGAAGTTTTCAAGTAGGGCTAAGCACTAAAGAAAATTTGGGAAAACATAGCGCAGAACTACTAAAGAATATTTGGAAAACATAGTGCTGAAGCACGATGTAAAACCAGGGACAATCAGCTTGTTTTACAGATGGCTCCCTAAGAGATGAAGGAACTGGCGCAGGGGTTTTCTGACCTCTAACTAAATACTTTGAATCGCTAGGAAATTCACCACTATCTTTCCCGCAGAAAATAACGCTCATGTAGGGGTTACAAGAACTAAAACATCGTCATTTCCTCCGATAGCAGTAAGCTCACATGTTATTAAATCTAAACTGGTCATGAAATGTTTAGGTAAACCAAACAACGTAGAAAGATTCAACAAAATTACTCTGTACTGGGTACCCAGTCATGCGGGCATACCAGAAAAGGAGCAAGAAGAGGAGCAGCATCTCCCTTTACAGGTCCAGAGCCATTCTGCGGACTCGGACCAGGTACAATTAGAATATCCCTGGAGAAGGAAAATACAGCAAGAGACTTTTTCTGAAAGTAATGTGAAGGCTTAAGATGAAGTAAAAAATTTTTAGGTCTTTACAATAAGAAGAGATTGGAAATCTGGAACGGGTTTCGGGCTTACTAACTGGACACTGTAGAGTTTTAAGACAATTATGTAAAATTGAAATCGAGAGTGATTGCACTTGCAGACTATGTCTAGAAGATGACGAAACTCCGGAGCATATATTGGGAGATAATCCAGCTTTGACCCTAAACAGTCGCAAGTCTCTTGGCAATAACCAAGAGACAGGAAGTGCGGTGCATGCATTTAATCCTAAAAACCTTTGGCCTCGGGAACAATAGCCTTGCAAAGTGCCTACTACCTAGTACATAATAATAAAATACTAATAATTTATTGACGTCAAATCGCCTAATGTCGAATTGCTTGACGTCAAATTGCTTTACGTCAAATTATTCGACGTCGATTTTTTTAAATCAAACTTGCTACAAAATATAAAGTATTTTTCCTAGTTGAAGGATAGGACCGAATCGTAAGCCACCGCTAGACTCACATTAATTCCTAGGTCTCTTAATTCATTCCACGTTGCCCTGATTCGATTTCAGAGTAGAGAATGCAGACACATGTTTGCCTTGGACGGCCTTTCTAACGACTGCCTTGTTAATTCCACAGGAAAGGTATCTACACAATGATATCATATTTTTAGGTCCTGTACCGAAGGTACAAGAGTTATTGGTTTTGTGCAAATGTATGTAACAGGTAGAAATAATGGTCGGAGACCCCCCAAAGTTACAGCAGTCTGGCCGTCCGTATGAACGAAAGGATCTCGGAAACGATATTAGATAGAGACTTCGTGTTTTTTGCTTTTGACTAGGACTGCTAAAAACACGAAGAATTATACCAGTTTATTTTAAAATTTTACCCCTCCCCCCTTCTCCATAAAATCACCAGCAAGCCTAAAAATTTCTTCGACACTAACAATTTCTTTCTCAATACAACAAAACTTTGGTTAACCAACCTCGCATGTGTCGAAATAACGTTAAACTCTAATTTTTTACACGGAATTCTGTTTTAATTAATTTATTGCTACTACTACTACTGGTAAAACGAAATTCAAATAAATTTACTGCAATTACAAATCAATACTCACTTTTTCCGGAAACCATGGCGTCACAAATGGCATCTGAAATGTGTTCGAATAGGAGTGCAGCGTGTCGAAGGAGTCCGGCGAAACGGCGCCCAGCATTGAGTAAACGCCACGCGAAAATTGATTGCAGACTGCAATGGCGGCAATAAATTGTTACAAATGAAAGAATGCGGGGTAGAGAAAGAGAAAGAGAGAGAGACAGAGCGTGAGAAGGGAATATGTCACAAATGTAAAAAGCATATGAGAAGCAGAAGAAGAAGTATCGTATAGACTGAGTGAGTGTGAAACAGTGTGTGTGTGTGTGGGCGTCAATAGTAAATGTATGCGCGAAAAAGAAAATAATTCTCTAGTTGACAAAATAGAGCAATTAAATTCGGCATGCTGGCACTGACAACGCTGTTGGCGTTGGCATTCGCCTTTGCCAGCGAAAAACCAATTTTCAATAAAAAATGCGCATAATTAAAGCAACTCGCGTGTGTTTCCGTTTCCGCTGAACGGTTTCGCTTGCGCTCGCTCTCTTTCTGTCTCTCTGTTTATACGATATATTTTATATGTCCTTATTGTTGTTGTTGTTGTTGTTGCTGTTGTCATTTTCTTTTTTTGTTGTTGCAATATATCATGTTGTATTACGTGCTGCTTGCTTTCACATTGTCATTTTACATGCGCCGCCTTGAACAGCAGCAGCAACACCAACAACAACAAAAACAACAACAACAATGTCATCATTTAGTGTTGCATATTTTTGTGGGCACCTACTCAGCCGTGATAATTTGAACGCATCCGCCGTATTGATGACATCAACATACGCCTGCAGTTCGAAGCGACGCGACGATACATTCAGGTTGTGATTGAGCATTGCATACTTGAAGGCTGATTGCACATCATCGGTTCCCTGTTCGAATATGGCGCCTGCAAAAGAGATAGAGAGAGAGAGAGAGAGTAAGTAAGAGAGAGAAATTGAATGCATTGCCGGAAATGCTTTAAATTGTTAAATAAATTCAAACATAAAAACATTTAAAATACTTTAAAAATGTTGAAAAATATGAAAATATTTGCAAACAAAAAATTATGAGTTGTAGTTGGCGGCATAATATATTATAAATTTCGAGATTAATGATCTTCAAGTAACACAATGTAAAAAAAAAAAAAAAAACCAGGTCGTATAATAATGGGTTCCTCAACTTCTCAGAGCGGCATAGGACAAACTGGACATTGAATGGCAAAAGCGTGAATGACTCAATGACAGCATCAAGCATTTGTATACGTTGGTATGTACTCCGATGCCTACTTCACTATGTCACACACATTGTATAAGTTCAATAAACACATAAAAGACAGACACACATACACATAAATATATATTGTGTGTATATTGAAAAAGGAAAGCAGCTTGTACACAAAATAGAGAGGGAAAGTAAGTAAGGCATGTGCTTCTACTTTGCAATATGTGCCACACGTCGCAGTAAGAAGTGTTGAGGCTGCAATTTGTGCATCAGCGAAGCATTCATGATGCTGTCACATTAGCGCACAGCACACAGATGCGCACAGACAATGGTGAAAGGTGTAGGTAACGCAGAAAGTATTCAAGATGTTGCTGTAAAAAGCGATTTAATGTTGAAGTTTCTTCCAAATTTGCTGACCTAACCTAATATTTGAATTACATTTAAAATTTTGAAGCGTATTAAAGTTTAGGTTCGTTGCATAAATCAGCAATACCCAACACACTGTTGCATTTTATTATAAATCTACACAAAGCATTATTTTGAATTTAAATTTATGTAAATGGAATTTAATATAAATGCGGTTTGTAAGCTTCAATTCCAACTGAAAAACAATAGTTTTCTGCGGTTGGGTTTTAGTGTTGATTTTTTTTTTTTTATTTAATAACAAAATACTTAAATATGAAAACAACTTTAATCAGTAATTAGTTTAAAATATGCAAAATATTTCATTGCTTAATTGATTTTCTCATATACAGTCTTCAATAAATACTCAAACTTGTTTGTCTTCATTTTTATATGCTGTACTAATTGGATAAATATGTGTAGTCAAGAAAAGAAGTGAGACAGAACCCATAAAGTCGAGTTGATATAGATATGTACGTCTGTCTGGCTGGACGTATGAACAATGAGAATAGATGACAATAAAAAAAACTTGAAAAACTTCATAATTGCAAAATTATTCTCTACTTACGTACCAGCCGTGCGATGTTATGTTTGTTTTTCTTTATAAGCAGCAGTGGCCCACCCATTTTTTTATCGTATCTTATTTTGGGCCCTAGACCGAAGGCGCAAGAGCCTATTGGTTTTGTGCAAATGTATGTAACAGCTAGAAATAATGATTGGAGACTCCACAAAGTAAAGCCCATTATAGTCAGGAGCGATAGAGGAGTCGATATAGACATGCCCGTCTATCCGTCCATATGAACGAAAGGATCTCGGAAACCGTAATATTTGGAGACTTTGTTCTTTTTGCTTTCGACTAGAACTTCTCCGGAATTCTATGAGTTTATTAAAATTTTTAAAAGCATTAAGCAAATGAGAAAAAATGGCAGCCAACAAACACAGAGAAAGAAATAAAATTCATAAAACTAAGATAAAAAAAACTATCGAAGTATGTATCTCCTTCAGTCACCTGATATGGCTGCCAGTTTATTCTCGGAACAGCTCTGTAGTTTTTGAGCCACATAAGCCAAATTTTGAACCATTCACCATTTTCTTACAATTTATAATATTAAGGGTAACATCCAATATTTTTACAACTCCAATAAATCGTGCTGCTATATCATCCATTTGCTACGTTTCTCCACTTTTATTGTTCTAGTATGCTGTTAGGAAAGTAAATGCAGCCAAATCTTTTTCCTAAAGTTTGTGATTTTTTTTTTTTTCGACTAAAAAAATAAATCAACTTTCAGCGGTTCTACCTCTGGCAATAATCAATCAAATTAAACAGTCGTTTTGGATTCTTAATCTTTGATTAATTCTTTATCTGATCATTTTGTTCATCAAATATTTCATTTTTGCAAAGGGGTTTTGGCCTGAGGCCCATGACTGAGGTACGATGGTCAGATGAATGGCCATGGTTGTATCAGCTCAATTTTCGATGATAATAATATGCAAACATTTTAATTAGAAATTTTGTTTATAGTTTATAAAATAAACACGCTTTAATAGAAATGTGTCAAAAGAAGTAAAAAATAATTTTGAATAAGTTTAAAATAAGAATTAAGTGATTGACAGAAAATTAACTTTAACATAAAAAGCGTGGGGTGCTTAAAATTAATTGTTATAATTATTTTATGAGTAATAAGTAAGATTTATAAGTAATATAATAAATTGGACAATTCTTTTGTAGTAGTATGCTGACAATATGTGGTTCCATTAAAACTATGTCAGAGGTTATACAGTTTGAACATCCTATTCCTAGGATTCCTATTTCCTATTCCTATTTTCTTGATTAAAATTGGGCACCAAGATTATTGGATTTAATGTTGGTTGACTATTTTCTTTAAGAGTTTTTAAAAGTCTACACTTACAATCTTGGAAGATAACGAAATTTCAGAAGAATTCACATGAGACATCATACATGTGAAGGCTATAGGGTAAATAGCATCACACTGTACGTTTTTTATGAAACAATAAACAAATATATTGCCTTTACACAGGATATTTAAGATGTTGCTTATATTAGAACTTCTAACTAAAAATATTTGTTACTATTAACATCTAGTGAGCAATATGTCTGAAAATAGGACCAGACTGGTCAATTCACAGCTGATTACTGTTTTGATTAAAAATGAGATTGCAATTGCATTTATCTAGAAATGTCTGCAACTGACAGCACATCAAGCGCTATTGAAATATTTTCCATATATTCAACAGCTGATTGATGTTCAATGCTGCCGTAAGTGCTCATGCGTATTAAAGGTGACAAAGCTGTGATGGATTTGCAAATCCATGAACTTCAACCTTAGCTCAGTTTGCAGCTAGTTGCAAACTCGTAAGGTTGGAAAAACCATATTCATAAAATCTAATTAAATTTTAAAGCAATAAAGATCAGAAAATTTATCTTATTTTATATTTGTCTCATATTTTTTAAAACATTCCAACAAATCAAAAAAAAAGAATAGAAATTTTCCATATTTATCATTCGAATCGTAAGTTGATCTCTTAAGCCCACACAAAAAAAAAATGTAATATAGAAAAAACTCATAGTTCTTCCTTAACTTAACGAGCATCATTTTCAATGGTATTCACCTAGACACCTTATAAGGACTATTAGCAAATCAATCCAGCGGTTCTCAAAATTCGCAGTGTTGTTCGCATTTAATTGTATAAAAGTGTGTAAAAAAATGCATAAGCAACTACCACAAGCTTCCCCCTTTAATTTTTTTTTTAATAATTTTCATATTGTAGCTGTGATTGGATCATATTTTCGTTGATGAAATTGATTGCCATATTAGGTGAACTAAGTGCGCTATAGTGCCATGAAATGTATGGACTTGACATCAGTGATTTGATGTTGGTGCCACATACCACACAGCTACTTAAATATTTGATTTATTGAAGGGAAAGTTCAGTAATCGTGTAATCTTGAGAAATTCGTTTGTACATTAAATCGTTAGTTTATGCCAACCAGACAATAACATTAGAAGAGCTCAATAAAGTATATTTGAGTATATTATTTGCCAGCATAGAAGCCCTTACCCACATTTCTCATTTCTCAGCATGAAAATAAAATCGATTTTGAACAAAATATTTTAATTATAAACTGGGAAACTTTTTTTCATGATTTATTTAAATGTCATTAATTAAACTAGCAGTTTAAATACATTATTTTTTATATTTTAAAAACTATTTCTGTGCTGTAATTTGAAACAGCTTAAAAAAACCAAAATGTTTGCCCAAAAAAAAAACGTTTGTGGTAGCTTTAAAAAACAGTTTGTTTTATAAATAATGTAAAAAATGAAAAAAAGGCATGAAAATCAAAAAACGAATGCTGCAGTCGAGTGTACTCAACTTCGAATTACCCTGTACATCCTTGAATCTTACATTTGTATGTGTAAAATATATTTCGCGCTGAAGCCGTGTGTGATATTTTATTAGAATTAATTTAAGATACACCAAATTAGACTTTTCTTAATAAACTAACAATAACAACATTTTTTGAATAGGGCCTCGCAGGCTTAGTCATACGTTTTACACCTATATACGCAAATATATGCATTACAATGATCTATGGAAACGCTGATGAACTATATTATTCTCTTTAAGAATGGAATATGTCAACTATACATCGAGCTGCCAATTCTTAACTCTCATTTCTATGTTTCATGGCTATTAGCTTCATAAATA
Organism: Leucophenga maculata; assembly: GCA_035044805.1. Classification (NCBI taxonomy): domain Eukaryota; kingdom Metazoa; phylum Arthropoda; class Insecta; order Diptera; family Drosophilidae; genus Leucophenga; species Leucophenga maculata. Next base: position 1,429,413 of record JAWNNP010001715.1, on the reverse strand, counting down.
TTTTTTAATTCGTTGCTTACGGTTTGTGAGTAGGATTTTTCGCAGACATAGCTATAAGAATTATATATGATGCTGCAACAGATTTTTTTTTTTGTCAAAGCATAGCTGTTTTACTTTTCGCCCCTTTTGCTCCAACTAGGAGTAATACTTTAAGTTTTTTTTTTTAAATAAAGTATTAAGGAAATAAAAAAAAAAAATAGCTGTTTTACTATCTCAAGATATCACTGTGCCACCAGATAGTCAGACACAATGTACTTTCTATCCCAGTTAATAAAGTTCTAGGAAATATGACGCATCCGGCTTTGCAACAGCAATGAACAGTGAACATTAACTGTATTAGCAGTGACTAGTCCTTAACTAGACCTTGTGGAAATAGGGCTAAAATAACATCGTGCAACAGTTTTTGCTGCGAGCTTGTATAACTTTTTGCATTGAACTATGCAGTGAGTTGACATTGCATCAACCGTGTATAGTCACTGACTACACTTTGAGAGCATTATATTTAATATTTGGCTGCGTCCGCCGAGACTTAAGTGTTAACTAAATCAATCACAGTCAGTAGTCAATTTCCTATGACCTTGACAAACGCCAGAACTGCATGAAGATTTCATGTAATCAAAATAAAAAGAATACACTGTATAAAATGCCGATATGGTTGACTATTTTATGCCTAATTTTAAAACCTTGATTTTTCTCCAATTTCGCTTGCAACAAACTATTTTCCAAAGTAATGTAATTTCTTAAGCAATCGTATGTCCCGAGATTAGTTTCTGTTAGTCAGCTATTCTTAGTGAAACTTTCTCGCAGTAAGACATTCTGAATATTTCCGTGTATATCTATTTACACCATTATACCTTATACTTTTTTGTAAGTACACACATTAGACTATGCTACATACTGCTAAGCTTACTATTATTAAATCTCATTCATACGCATTCAAAAAACTCTCAACACCACACTCGCATGCTACCTGTAAATATATATTTTTTGCGCTATAAAAGAAAATAACTGCAGCTAGACTAGCGCTGGCACTAGCTACCTATAAATGTGCGCGCATTGCTGCCAAGCAGAGCATAATGAAATAATAATAATAATTTTTTGTACCAAAAAAGAAAGAAATAGATAAAAAAATATGCAGTGGCAAGTCGCAAATGCTATGCGACTGCTACTAAAATATGCCAACTATAGTAGTACTGTGAGTGTGTGCAACTTACCTAATGGTATTTTCTCAGTTTGCATTGTAGTCTGTGCTGCGTTGCAATTCAGCATTAGGCTGGTGCTTAGCAAACACATTACAAATGCGAAATATGGCTGGGTTAAATGCATTTTTGCTGTTGGAGAAGTTGCCGCACAGTTAAGCAAGGGGTTAAAGTGTGTTTATTTATTTTATTTTACTTTGTTTTTTTTTTTTTAAATAATTTAATATGCACTAAAAGCGCTTTTTTGCTTTAAAGCGGAAGTCGCCATTTGTTTGTTAAAAATTTCTATTGCATACACACAGGCGCAAGTTGTTTTAGTTTGTATTTTCAAGTAGTTTATTTATATTTTTAAGTTTTTTTTTATATTTCCGTAGAAATTTATGTTCATTTTTGCTTTTCTATAATATTTATAAATTAATTTAAGCGTAGACACAAGCACACACGCGATTCAATGATGCTGAAAACTACTACAGCTTGGCAATTCGTAATGCGGTATGTCGCTGTCTGTTGTTGTCAATTGTTATTTTTATTTATTTTTTTTTATTTTTTATTATTTTTTGTTGTAAGTGTGTGGTTTTATACAATTTATACAATGCTGTAATAGTTGTTGTTGTTGTCGTTAGGTTGTGCTTTTGTGCATAGGAACACGGATATACTCTGTTGCTGACAGACAAGTTACATAAATAAAATGAACAGCAAATCTTTATAGACTTTATATATATATGAGTTTAATATGCTACGCGCACTTTTTGAACATGTATAGAGTAAATAATTCACTTATTTTTGTTTAATTTCTTTAAGCATATTTGATATAAATTTTTCAATTATTTAATTGACTTAATTTTTCATTAAATTAGCAGATACTTCAAATGAATTTACAGTTATGCTGCACATAACACTCGATGTATAGCTTTAACTTGCACGAAAGCCTAAACACTTATTTCACTGCAAGACAACCGCCTAACAATTTGGCAGCGACGCGCTGCGAAAAAGTCCTTTATTGTTTATTTTTATTTCTTTACACTCCGCAGATTTCAACCACTCGGCAACGCGTTGTAATAGGTACTAAAGGCGCCTCGTGACTTTTTGTCGCTAACAAAAAGGATGCTCGACGCTGTCAGAGTTTTGTAGTTTTGTCGCTTTTGATAACGACGAGCAAGAAATCGTCGTTGATGCCTTTGAGTTCGGATGCTGTGCTCTCTTTATATCACGTTCTCACAGGATACACGACGCTCTCAAAATATTAAAAGCTTTTTGTACTAAAAAGAGCAAATTTAGTTACTCTGAAATCTGCAAAGTGTATCAGTAAATGACCCAGTGCGATGGACCAGAGTCAAGTTTAAATCATTTATAGGCGTTTTTCTGTTCTAACATTACTTTAAACTAATAAAACTAAAAATATATTAAAACATTTAACTGCAAGAAAGTAGCATGCTATAGCATCTAAAAGTATGCAATAAATATTTGCATATATTGTCTGCTGTATATAAATTTTAATATTACATATATATATACACACACACACACATCTTAAAGTTCAAACAAACCCAATTAGTTGCTGTAATTAGAAATTATTTCAAACAATCCCTTTAACAAATCTCATTACGACGTCAATTACGCACCATTACGAGCAAAGCAGTGTAAAGCAGGCATTTAGAGTAGTAGCAAGCCAACAGGCTCTGTTTCACTATATATATACTATATATATGTATATTTTAGTGTGTATGTGCATGCCTACCTATCATCTTTCCATCTTTCAGACTTCAACGCAGCAATGAAATCTCATTAACAGGCTTTAATTTTCAAAACAAACTTAAGTGTTCATTGCTTTCTTACAGATTTCCAATGTAACTCCGTTGGCATTTTTATACACTATATAGCCTTAGGGTCAGAGGGCATATTAAGTTTGTGTATATGTATGTAACATGTAATAGAAAGCAAGGCAAGTTGACTATGCTTTCCTGTTCAGCACAAAAATACAAGGCGTTATAGTCGTATCCGTTGGGCTAGCTGTCCGTGTGTACCACGAAAACTTGGAGATTGTAAGAGCTAGAAGCTAAATATTTAAATATTTAGATGCTTCTGTTTCTTCTTTAAATAAACTTATATTTAATTTACATACTACACATAAGAGGGAATACCACTAACCATACAAAGCAATAACTCCCTCTCAGTTTTGATTTGTAAAAATTTATATTAGGGTGTATGCATTAATTCGTGCGGTTTTCTAAGAGAGGGCGTTACTAATATTAGCTCGCGTCGTCTTCATCCATGACTATATGCATTTGGAAGCTACTGTCATTGCGGGTATTTTTAAGTATAAGTATTTGTCGTAAAGAACAATTTTTTCTACGCATTTGAAAATGTCTAACTTTGTGCCAGATACAGTTTTTGTGTGGGAAGTTCTTCTTCATTACTGTAACATGAAGAAAAGTTTGTGGTGACCATGCTGTAGCTGAACGAACGTGCCAGAAGTTTTTAAAAGTGACAATTTCGCCTCAGAAGACGAAGAACGACCCGGACAGCCAAAAAGGTTTGAAGATAAAGAATTGGAGGCACTGCTCGATGAAGATGCAGGCCATACACAAAAAGAACTTGCAAAAGCTTTGGGAGTTGATCAAGCTACCATTTCTAGACGTTTATAAGCATTGGGATTTATGCAAAAGCTTGGAAATTGGGTACCGTTTGAATTAAAACCGGAGATGTTGCTTGAACACCACAAAAATATATCATTTTTGCATCGGCTTGTCACTGGTGATGAAAAATGGATTCAGTACGATAATCCCAAACTCAAGAAATCGAATGTAAAGACCGACTAACCATCAACATTCACATAGCGCCAAGGTTATCTGTATTTGATGGGATCACAGGGGTGTGTTGTATTATGAGCTCTTGAAATCGAGTCAGACAATCAAAGGGGACCTCTATCGAACACAATTGATTCGTTTAAAAAGAGCAAGACTAGAATATGCGACTAGACACGAATCCATAATACTCCATCATGAAAACGCTCGGCCACATATTACACAGGACCGGTTAAAAACATTTTGAAAACAGTGGGTAGAAAGTTCTACCTCACCCGCCTTATAGCATAGACACGGCCTCTTCTGATTACTACTTGTTCAGATCAATGCAAAATGCGCTCACAGGCATACGCTTCACTTCAGAACATGGTATCAAAGATTTGTTTTATTCGTTATTGAACGCCAAGCCGAAGAAGTTCTTTTGGGATGGAATCCACAAACAGCCAGAACCATTTTTCCCAATAAAGTCTTAATTTTCGAAAAAAAAAAAAAATGTACGAATTAATGCATACTCCCAATACTATTGGTAATTTAACTAGACACACTAATTTTGATATATCTTACGTTAAACATTATAAAATATTTCATAAAGGTCTAGATCAGATTAGCCCCCGTGCAAATCTGCATGCTCATTTCCGTATTTTTGTATGTAAAACATTTGGTTTTCGTTAATTCAGATAAAAACGGCGCATTTGTTGCATTTTGCTTCAATCCTAATAACATATTCTATGAAGTACCAAATCAAACCACTAAAATGAATAGTCCCAAACAAAAAGTCAGATCTATATAGCTATATCTAGCTAAGTGGCTATGAACAACAAGATATTCAAGTCTGCATATTCTCCTATTCCCATTTCAGTTGAATAGTATTCAATTACCGTGCCAAACCTACTGCAAGGTGAAGTAGTCATAAAAACCTCTCCCGTCTTTCTGCGTTTTTGAATTAAACACATTTTTTTTTTTTTTTTTTGCTATTTTAGCTAAAATTGCCAAATTTGACATCTATTTAAAAACCAAAAATCCATTAAGGTCTATAACGAAACAATTGAATGGGTTGCCCACATATAAATCTATCTCCTTTCCTGCAGTTTTATTAAAAAAAAAAAACCAATTTTATGCTTTAGTTTAATTCCCAAACGCACCCAAATATAAATATATATCCCTTATACAAGCTTAAGCTCCATCATGAGTACAGGCTATCTTGAAGTCTAGCATACTCGACCACAGCGTTATTTTTGGTTTTTCTGATACTTTTCATACATAGTTTGAGAAAAGTGTCCACACTTAAGAAATATGAAAGCACAAATATCATAAAACAAATACAGAAAGTCCACTGATTGTAAAGTAAAATCGCATAAAATTCATTAAAAATATTTCACATTTTCATAATTGGAGTGTATGAAAAATTCGGTGTTAAACAACTCTTGACATTTTCTACACATTTACTCCTTTCTAACCTCTCCAAAGCAAACTAAAATGCGACGCCATTGGTAAGTGGCGCAGCAAAAAAATGTATAGCATAACCAAAGGCGCAAACGGAAATAAACTGAATTTCTTAACAAAAGCAAGCGCCACGAACAAAGAATTAAGTAGATGTAAAAAAAGACTTAATAATATAAGTGAAAATGGCACAAAAAATATAGAAGGAAGCAGCATAATGAAAGTACAAGTCTAACAAGTTCATGTCAAAGCAAAAGGTAAATGGCTTAATAGCTAAGCAAGCGTGCTTCGCTGCCTTACTGCAAAGCATACCCAACTCAGCGCCGGCTGCTGCTGCTGTTGCCAGCGATTAGTATAAAATATAATCCGCGTTGAGGTAAATAACTGCTTATTGGTAGTGTAAGCATGCTCTTTAAGGCGTTCATTGTTTGATTTGCACCATGAACGAACGAGCGAACGAACGAACGAGCGTGCGGAAATTGGATTTTCAACAAATATCAACAATTATGCTTAATTAGCTAATAACACTTCTAGTTAAATGATCGATAAGAATGCCATTAAATGCGCAAGCAATAAACAGCACATGAAAGACATTATCTTGACAATATGCGTGCAAATGTTATGGCAACAGTTTCCAGCATTAATAATTATTATTAAATTAAAAAACGTTTTATTGCAAAACATTGTGCAGCGTTGACAGAGTGCAGTTAAATTAGCAATAAACTTTGTTATTAAAAAAGTTGCATAAAAACCAAGAGTGAAATTGTTAAACAGAACAAAAAAATGTGACATTTTGAAAAACTCAATTTAAATTTTCAATTATTTCATGCAATTGCGCTGAAATTGTAATTATTCAATTTTTTATTATAATTTATGTTAGTACAACTAATTAACAAATCAGCAAAATAAAATTTATACATTAAATAAATAACAAAAAATAAATAAAATAGCAAGTTGCTGATTAAATTATACCCTGCACTTCTATGGAGTGCAAATATGTTGTATGAAATGGCAGTAGATACAATAATACAAAGCAGTACAAAAACAACTCAGAATTACTGCTTTGTTTGAAGATGAAATCCTTACAACTTCTCTTATATTGCGGATTTAATTTACAATAACTGACATTACTTTAACGTTTTCAGTATTTAAGAACCTGGACATTGACTGTTTATTACATCAAACAAGACGAAGAGCAAGATTTTCGACTTTGATTTGTTCATCCGAATATATTTTGTTCCTTATTCGATTTCAAATACTCAGCTTCTATTCCCGTTTGTCAAGTTGTTCAATAACTTATGGTTTCCTTTAACCTTTGGCTGAAGCTCTTCCCAATCGTATTGTTTGTGTTTCAAAATTCTCGATCTAAGTTTAGAACAAATATTGGTCGCCCTCACGAAAGTCGAGGCCTTTAACCGTCTTTCGGTCATTGTCGCATTCAAGAAGATGCGCCAGCTACTGAAATCTTGTGCGCCAGTTGTTTTGAAAGCCAAGTACGGAGAGAAATCTGCAAACCTGGTCATTCCAACGCGTGCCCTGTCTTACTCTATTCCGTCATCCTCCAATCAATTGTGCGCCCCATGTAAACCATACGTGCTGGAGCTCTTTCATACATTTGAATGAAGGGACCAGTCCATTGCAGCCGCTGGAATTTTATGTGCTGGACTATGTCAACCTCATCGAATAGGTCATACAGCTCGAGATTCATACTCGTCGCCGACTCTAATAGTTCCAAAAATCCTGCGGAGAATCTTTCTCTCAAAGACTTGCAATGCCGTTCCATCTAACTGAATCACGGTCCATGCCTGTGCGTCATACATTAGGACTGGGAGTATCAGCGACTTATAAATCTTGATTTTCGACTTTCGTGAGAAGGCTAGCTTGCTCAGCCCAAAATAGCATGTATTCGCAAGCATGATTCTTCACCTGATCTTCAGGCTGAGGTTGTTGTTGCTGGTTATCTCGGTTCCAAGATAGACGAAGTTTTCTACAACACTGAAGTTGAAATTCTTCATCGTCACTGACCACAACACCAAGTACTTCGTCTTGTCCTCAATCACCGCTAGACCCATGGGCCGCGACTGTTTTTCAATCTCTGAGAACGTCTTGCTGACTCGCCGTTCCTGCGTACCAATGATATCGATGTACCCGGCGTAAGCGAGCAGCATCACTTCCTTTTGGAAGATCGAGCCTGACATATTCTGTATGTACGGACGCTGGCGTAGGATGTATGCCATGTGCAAATAGAAAAAATCGCGCGACAGCGCTTCACCCTATCTGAAACCTCTCTTGGTGTGAAGAGTTTCGGAGAGGTCCCTTCCAACCCTAACAATGCTTCGGAGGTAGTGTGAAGTATAATTTTTCCGATGATTCGGCCCAAAGATTCCTTCCTTCCCAAATTTGCGTTGAAGTCGCTAAGCACGATTTTCACCTTCACATATAGACATTCCAAGTACTCATAGAACTCATCTTTAGCATCGACGTCTTTCCATGGAGACGAGGCTACTTAGTCTCCTACTCACCACGAAACCGCATCGAAATTCGTGGCAGCTGTTGTAGATGTCACAAGATGCATTTTTAGAACAACACTGTCCTATCCATCGCAATTGAACTGAACTGAATATTTGCACCATCCCAATTAAGTGTGCGGACATATCAGCTGCATATCCGTAAATCGTGGTCCTTATATCGTTTGCGGGGGTCGTCATCATAGGGTTCCATCCGAAGCCCTATTTTTGTTTTCTTTAGAGTGGTCCCAAGCCCAGCGCAACAACGCCTAATTAAATGGCCGAGCGGCAGTTCAAAGGCTACCCAATGTGGCCTAACAGACGTTGTGAGCTGCTTGTGCCATTTGTAACAAGAATCATTATTGGTCATTCCCAAGTGAATGACAGTCAACAACTTCTCTCACAGTGTAAACTTGTGCAAACGACGCTCATCTTAAAAGTAATACAGTTCTGACAAAAAGCGATTCATACAATGAATCAGGTTCATCTGACCTATGTTTCTGCATAAAAGTACTTTGACCTGTTGGCCCATCAAATCCATAGCTGTATATTATTAATATTAGATGTGCTTAAATCGTCTTTAATCATATCTGAGGCATTTGCATCACAGTTGTTGCTGTTCCAAGGAGCCAAGTTTCGCGATAAAACTCATAAGTAACTGTGCAGGCAATTTCTTAAGCTGTGAGCCCAATGTTAACTTACTTTCTTACATGCTTCACCAAAACCGTCAAGACCTTGCAAATATTTTGACAAACTGTTAATTACCTTATACATATTTTATGTGAAGGGTATAAAACGCTCAAATATGAAATATGCTAAACGGCATATTTAAAGCAAGCCAAATATTGCATATAAACGCTTTGTTGTTTTCATTTCCGGTTAGCATTTGAATTTGCATTTCAATGGCTGCAGCTTAAGCAAAGCAGGCAAGTGAATCTAAACAACACACTTATACACATACATACATGTATACATATTTATGTATGTATTTGTTTGTTTGTATTTGTGTTTGTGTTTTTCTGTCTTTGCAACAGTTTATTTGTTTTCACTCTAAGTGTTTCCAACTGATTTTTAGCGATTTAAACGATTTAAGCTAAAAGCACAGAAATAAGGCAATAAAATACAGCAAAAGCAATAAATGCAAGGCAAAGGCGTAAAAGAAGAAGAATAACTACAACAACTATACATACCAGCACAAGGACAACAACGACAACAGCTGCACACTATGTTGTTCTTTTTGTTGCTGTTGTTGTTGCTGCTGCTGATGTCTTTCTAACCGCCATTGCGCACAGCACTTCCGCTCAAATATTCCAACTCAATGGCGACTCTGCCGCAACGAGCACAACTTCATTTATATTGGTTGAATCTGTTGCCGCGGCGGCTGTCTTTCAGTTTCGCACTTCATCAGTTCATTCTTGCAGCAAAAGACGAAGTAGAGCAGAGACTTGAGCATAATAAATTTCGCTGATTGCTTCCGTTTTTAAGTATTTTATATGCGCGCACAGCAAGACTCGATTTCAGTTGCGGCCGCGGTTACTGCGAATGTGATTTCAACTTATAAATTTTCTTCTTTCTTTTTTTTTTTGCCGCGTGCACTCTTCGCTGCTCATTTTTTATGCCGTTTGATAAAGTAATATCCGCTTTAGGTACATTTTTCCTTAGTCAAGAACTTAAATTTCGTTGGGCGCCTTGAGGTGTAGCTGCTGTCTGTCTGTGTAAATTCTTCTCATACATTTTAGAGTCTTGCAAGTAATGCGCCAACTTTAAGCCATATTTCTGTTGCATTGACAAAAGCGAGTGTCTCTCTGTACGGAGTTTTGCCATTTACATATTAACAAAGTTTATAATTTTCTAAACCCAAGCACACACATTGGCACGACTCAGTTGCAAAACTCGGTCAAACTACTCGGCAATGTTCTAATTTTCTCATTTGAACGCAAGCATATAACTCATACGCCATGTTTTTAACAAGCCATGACAACCTCAAATAACAAGGCTAATGTTTTCATTGTTAAATCCTTTAAAGTATTCATTTTATTTTAAATCTTGTGTACAAGTATGTAAATACGCACTTGAATATATATTTGGTCAGTTAATGCATTTTCATAAGCAGTGAGCATACAAGTAACAAAAATTTATAGGTAAATGGAAAACACAAAAATTTGGTTTACCCGCTACGCTCTTACACTTTAAAGGATGCTACTACATATTATGCAAAGTGAAGCGTTTTGCTGTTTGTAATATAAAAATTATTTTAATGTATTTTGTACTAAAACTGCTGTGCAAGAATATATAAGAAAATATCAAATGATAGCTTAAGGTAGTACCAACGTTTAAATACGCTTCACACGAAATGAAGTCAATTTTAAATATTAATTTACGATTGAATTTTTACATTTATTACATTACATTTTTACATTACATCATTTTTTCAATGTTAGGAGAAAAACAATTCAAACAACTTTGAAAGGTATTGAATTAAAGAGCAACGATGACACATGTTTTGATTTCCGCTCCGAAATCTCAGCCACTTCATAAAGACGTTTAGTGGATTAAATTAATGGAAGATTGAGCATCAATTTTAAAAATTTATTTTGTGGTGTTTCTAATTTCGCTCGATGAGTAGAGATCCCAAAGCTGCAAGCTATAAAAATTGATCTGATTATTAATAATTTGTTTATATTTGCCTGTTGTGCTTTACGATTAATGAAGGGTACACGATTTTAAAAGTTTTATTGATTTTGTGCACTGTCTTGCCTTTGTGTACATTAAAAATTTGCTGGGAATTCAAATATAGTCGAAGGTATTTAATATTATTCTCCCAATATACTAGGTGGGTTGAGAAGTAACCTTGGGAGTGAAAACAATTTTTTAATTTTTTTTTATTTAATTTAATTAATTCCCCTTTTAGATCGATACACTTACTATCCCGTCCGAAAAGTAATTTTCCTGAAGGTCTGCAGAATACTGCTCCGTGGCGTCGATGATCCCGCGTGAGCTAAATTTTCTATTGATGAGACATCTTTTAAGGTTTGGGAAGAAATAATAGTCCGAGGGAGCGAATTCGAGCGAATAAGGTGAAGGTGGAATCAGTTGGAGCCCTAAATCGTTGTTTTCAGTAATGATTATGATGCTCTTGTGTGCTGACTCATTGTCTTCCAAAAACCATTTTTTTTTTTTAATAACGTGCTATAATACTCGCTGTTGATGGTTTTTTTTCTTTTTCAACGTAGTCCACGAAGAGTATGCCATGACAATCCCAGAAAACAAATGCAATGACCTTTCCGACAGATCGAACAGCCATCGAGCGCTTCGGAGCATTCGTGCCGGCTTCAGTCCATTGCCGTGCACTCATTCTGTTCTCTGACATGTATAAGTGGATCCAGGTTTCATCAATAGTTACCAATCGACGCCAAAAGTCCACCAGCATGGCCAAACACTCTTTCGAAGTGCGCTTGCATTTGTATTTTTGGTCCGAAGTAAGAATTTTCATATACAAAATCTCACCCAAAATAAGGCGCATTCTGGCGGTCGAGGTGGCTATTTTTGTGCAGTATGATCTTCCATTTGTGGAAGTTATACATTCAAAGCAGTCTGAGGAACGGTAGTCGGCTTTGCTTTGTAGTTGACTAGCATGTAGGTAAGCTCTCTATGGTATAACATGCTGAACTTTTCTGGTGAAAGCCGCTGTAGTGTGTTGCTTAAATTAACACTTGCTCTCTTGCAATTTCACTAACGGTTCCGGAAGTTAAGATTACGTCCTAGTAAATAGTTGCCTTTATGTGCTTCATTTTTAATAGATTAAAAAGATTATTTTATATGCTTAGTATCGTTTGAAAGATAGAGGCAGAAGATAGAGTCACAACCTGCTATGATACAGGTTATTCCAAAACGTTCCTGATCATCCTACTGGAGCTCTATTGTTTATCCGGATAAGATAACTAGCCCAGTGCAGCTACTGAAAATTGATGTGCTGAGCTCTGGTAAACTCATCATATAGCTCATACAGCTTGCGGTTCATAGGGGTTAAGAACTCGTATCCGAGTGAACAGTACAAAAGCCGCTTCATTGGTTTCGATTTTCGTGCTTCGGGTGAAGCTTGTATTATAATTTGCTGGTTCAGCCTAAAATAGCATATATTACATAGCATAATTCTTCCACTGATCGCCAACCTATCTTTTGTTGTTCCTGGTTTTATCTGTTCCATGCTAGACAAAATTTCTAGAACACTGAAGCTTAAATTTTCCATCGTTACACTCAAAGTACTTTGTCTTGTCCTCCTTCACCACTCATGACTGTATGTATGGAGATTGGCGTATGGTGAACTCTATCAATATATAAAAATATCGCACGATAACGCATTATCATGCCTAAAACCTATTTTGGAATTAAGGGAATCGAAGAGATAGCTTCCTAACTTGACAACCCTTTGTGTGTGAGTGCTTCATAATGCAATGACGAATAATATCTGTTGGGATGACAAGTGCAGACAGAATGTGAAAAAAATGGTACGTATCGGCTTCCGTTTTCGTAATTCCGAATGCATATCTCTCGTACATCCACACATCATCTTTAAACTCATGCTCATGGTTTCGCCCAACATAGTTCTTTGGTAAACTACGAATAACATTGCAACACTTCTCGTAACGCTAAGAGTTATACACATTTTTGCTGTAACCCAAAACTTCCATGGTAACCGTAGCTATTAGGCGGGTGATATAAATGCACTGCTCGTATATTGCATGAAATAATTAGGAGACTTCTGGGGCGGTCTTTTGCGTTGCAATCTGGTCTATCTAACGTTCAATACCTGCGCCAAAATTGATTAGGCTTTATCCATTGCTACAGGTTGTTTCATGAAGCCAATATTTACGAAAGTTGGGTTCAATTTTTGTATTAAGACAATCCAGGTGCTCTTTCGCTGTACCGTTTCTCACTTCCTTCTCAGTAGACAACTAGAACATAGAATTATTTTTATTGCAGTCAAATGGAGTATCTATATTGTAATAACACGTCCTCATTGTTGCTATTTTGGACATATTTTTATTAAATTCAGTAACAACTTAAAATTGAATACAGTCTATTATTTTGGTCGGTTGTTTTACATGTGAATATATATGTATGGGTGTGAGTGCATCTCTTATTTTGGAGCAGCATTTAGTGTGATTTTGTATAAAGTACAACTACTCCGAACGATCAAATGGACAAAGCAATAGATCAGATAACTTAATATGGCTTGAAAACGTGAGCAAGCCATATTACTTCATAGAATTTTTGTGCAGAATTTTGTTGTCAGATCTTTTTTCAATCAATTTTTATTTGTTAAGTTTTATTTTTAGTATCTACAAATCTGGTACAACGTGTAAAAAAACTCTTGGATAATTTATACGTGCTTTGCCGCAAATGTATCCAATATCCATATAAAGTCTCCATTAATTTTGATAATTATTCTTTTGCTTTCGTTCTCTAGTGTAGAGATCCACTATTCTCTCAAATTGCATAACAAACAAACTATTTCTTTTATCGCATCATTGGGAAATAAACTTTTCCACAAATAGTTACTAACCTCACAGCACAATTTGTATGAAGTGTATAAAAAAAAAAAAAGTGGCAGAAGGTGAGAGTTTCACTTACCTGCATATTTTCATTAGCAATGCAGTAGTGGCCATTTTTCCAACATTTGTCTGTTTTGCATCTTTTTTTTTTTTCCTAGAGTTTCCAGAACGTTGCGCACTAATTCACTTTTAGTATTTTTTACCGCAGATTTTCCTTTTTTTTTTTTTTTTTTTGTCTTCTGTGTGTTTCGACAAAAACAACAACAGCAGCAAAATGCATGTTTCATAAAAATTATTATATATGTGGTTGCACGCCAGACTCAACCACGCTTTTCCTTTACAATTCGTCTGGCTATCTACATCTAAAGCCCCCGATACACTTGGCTGGAAAATAGTATAGCAATTTACTTTACTAAGCAAAAATTTAGTGTACTATGGATGCGACTGCATAACTTTTACGGAAATTTGACTCCAGGGCGCTATGCACAACTCGTATACGAGTATAGCGACACAGCGACACACACACACACTCACATATATAGACATAAAAAACTTGAAAAGGTTAACAAGCAAGGACAATAATGGCGGCATTGGCGGGTATGGCAGCCACCGCACAGACAAGTAGCAGTACAACAGGCGCTAGCAGCGGGGGCGTGAAGTAACACAGCGGTAGCAGAACGAACAAAGCAAAAAAATGTGCCAAAAATAAAAGAAATATTTTGTAGTAAAAAGCATGCAAAAGAAATTGCTTAAAATGATAATGAAAAGCAAGCGAGAACTAAAATCATAAATTTACAAAGCGTTATGTACAATACAATGTCCCTGTTGTCCTTATTGTTGGTGTATGCAGGCAACGATGCTCTTCCTTCTGTCATTTTTTGATACCTCCTTTTATTTTACCACTCTTTTAGTGGGTAATCAGTTTAGTTATTTTGTGGTCTGCTAATTTTTGCTTCCTTTTGCACTTTTGTTATTTCTCTATCGCCACTAGTCTTTGACAGCACATGCACTTCTCCTCCTCTTGGTGGCTGCATGAAGTATGTACAGCACTTCCGTGTATGAACGTTTATAATTTAAAATTGAGTAATTTGATTGCTTCATCGGAGTTCGCTGTTAAAAATATTGACTGGTAGTATATATTTATTAGCGTGCAGTCATTGTTGTACATAAGACAACGAAGTAGCGTAGTACTTAGAGAAACGTGTTCAATAATGCGCATGGAGCGACGTCGTATCAGTCCATTAACACAAAGAGCTTAGATGACTAATATAGAAGTCAAATGCTGCTTTACGATGCTTTTAAAAAGTTTTTAAAATATTACTAATTTGGTTTTTCACCAATATAAGGGTGACGATGATCGCTTTTTTCTTTTAATGCCCCTTTCAATATCTATTAAATCTTATACATTATTCATCAAATAGCTGCTGAGATGATACAAATATAATTTTCATTACGCTTCGGTAGGGTTTCTAGTTTAAGCCACATTATAACTCCATGAGAAATACTCAGTTTCAAAATTTACTTCTAAATTGGTTCAGCTTGTTCAAAGATTTTACTTAAATGGCCTTCAACATATTTTCGGACATAGCCGTATTTAGGAAGGCGCGCCAGCTTCCGTAAACTTGTGTGCGCGGGCGCCAGTTCTTTTAGGTGCCCGGTCGTCCTTTTTGACTTCGCCCACCAATCAAGTTTGGGGCCCCCATTTAAACCTTGCGTGCTGGAGATGTTTCATACAATCGAATTAGGTGACCAGCCAAGTGCAGTTGCTAGAGTTTTATGTCCTGGGCTATCTCAACCTCATCGAATACCTCATACATCTCGCGGTTCATACGCGACCTAAACTCGTCGCAGACTATAACAGGACCAAAAACCCTGCGGAGAATTTTCCTCTCAAAGACTTCAAACGCTGTTTAATCTGACTCAATCATGGTCCATGCATCTGCGCCATACAGTAGGACTGGGAGTATCGGCGTCTTATAGATCTTGATTTTCGTCTTTTGCAATAGGGTTCTGCTTCAAATTTACTTGCTCATCGAAAATAGCATATATTTGCAAGCGTGATTCTCTGCCTGTTCTCTAGGCTGACGTTGTTGTTGCTGCTTACTTTGGATCCAAGATAGATGAAGTTTTCTACAACAATGAAGTTGAAATTCTCCATCGTCACTGGCCGTCCAAGACGCGATGACGCTGTGCAAGAAGACACCAAGTACTTCATCTTGTCCTCATTCACCGCTAGACCCAAGAGCCGCGATTTTTTTTTACCTCCGAGAACGTCTTGCTGACTCGGCGTTCCTGCGTGCCGATGATATCAACGTCATCCGCGTACGCGAGCAGCATCATTTTCTTTTGAAAGATCGAGTTCGACATATTCTGTATATACGGCCACTGGAGTAAGATGTATTATATCAGCAGATTGAAAAAATTGCACGACAGCGCATCTCCCTGCTTGAAACCTCTCTTGGTATCAAAAGGGGCCGTAAAGGTTTTTCCCTACCCTGACAACGCTTTGTGTGTATCTCATAAAGTTCGTCATGCAGACGAACTTCATGCCTAGTGCAGACAAGGCGTCGAAGAACTTCGATCTTCTCGACGTGTCGAAAGCGGTTTATAGTCGACAAATAGGTAATGTGTGTCTTTGTTGAACTCACGGGTCTTTTCCAAGATTTGGCGTAATGTGAATATTTGGTCACTGGTCAATCTTTTTTATCTGAAGCCACACTGATATCGTCCTATCAGTGAATCCGTATATGGCTTTAGCCTCTTACACAATACGCGCGACAGAATCTTATATCCCATGGAAAGCAGACTTATTCCACGGTAGTTGGTGCAAACAGCGGGGTCTCCTTTTCTAAATATAGGCCAAAGAACACTGAGACTGCTGTCATTGGGTATGGATTCATAGGACCATATCTTGCATACAGTTTGTGCATACTCCTAACCAACTCTTCGCCGCCGGTCTTAAATAACTCAGGTGGCAGCCCATTATACCCTGCCACATTGTAATTTTTCAGCTTTTTAATAACCGAATCGACCTCATTATAGTCCGGTGGCTCTACAATAGAGCCATCATTAATTGGTGATACCGCTGTCATTTCTCTATCGGCGGAATTGTGCGCTTCATAGCCTCCAAACTTTTTAAAAAAATTACTTCTCTATAATCTCAGTGATTCCTGTTCATCCGTAAGGCGTTCTTCTCGGCAGTAGCATTGCGACACTTCCGTCGTACCAAGAATTAGTCACAGCTTTTGTATAACCAATGACCTACTTGGCAACCCTATCCATGGAACGTGTAATATGTTTCCACTGCTCACATGTATCTTGAGAATACGAAGCGGTTTCCCGAAGTAGTTGGGAGTGTGTCTTTGGGAAGGTTTCGGCGGTCTGTTGTGATTGCAGCTTGCGACGTCTGGCTTTCGAATCCTGCGGCGAATCGACTAGCTTCTCTTCATTATTGGAGGTAGTGTCGTATAGGCTAAATTTTTTGTCGATTGGGCCAATGGTGTCTTCTTCCAATTTTGGCGTTGAAATCGCACGATTTTTACATCTTCTTTCGGACAGCGCTCGTATAGACGTTCCAAGTGCTCATAGAACTCATCTTTAGCATCGTCGTCCTTTTGTTCCGACGACGCGTTGCAAAAAATCAGACTTATATTAAAATATTTAGCCTTGATTTGTATCGCGGCAAGGCCCTCGTCAACATGCGTAAATCTGGAGAGGCTACGTAGTGTCCTACTTACCACGAGACCATATTCAAATTCATGCTTACTCTCAAGGCAGCTATAGTAGATGTCACAGGATGCTTTTTTTAGAGCAACCCTGTCCTATCCATCTAATTTCTTGGATGTTCAGTGATGTCAGCTTTCTCAAGGTCATAAATCTGCTGGATATTTGCTTATTAAAAATGCGCATATTCCAGCTGCATATACGTAAGTCGTGGTCCTTATATCGTTTGCGGAGGTTATAGAAGCTTCCTTGAAGCAAATTTTAAAGCTGCGTGCTTTACTGTAATTTAACAGAGAAACTCAATGTTAAATGCATACAACAGAGCAGGAACTGTTATTATTATCTTAGCATATTATTGAACCGTATCGGTAAAAGTTCTTTTGAAGTTTATACAGCTTTTGAAACGATACAGCCAGCCTTCGAAGCTTTTAAGAACTATAAAGAAGCTTTTATAAAGAATTTTGCTTCGGGGAGCCATATAAGATTCAGCATATGATAAAAGGGTGAATTAGGTTTGTGCAAATATATGTAAAATACAGAAAATGCCAGATTTCCAAAGTAGAATCAACATAGAAACGTCTGCCTGACTGTCTGTAGGAATAACGAGAATTTAGAGACTATAATATATAAGGCCTTCAAGTTTACATATTTAGATTCTCCTACACTTCTTTTTATAACTTGTATTAGTTTTCTTGAAAAAATCCAGAAAGGGGTACAATATGGATCTTTCTATATATATAAAATGAATATTGTATACATCTATCTATGTATGTTCCTTATGAGAAGCCAAACCATCCAACCAACCGATTGAGCTGAAATTCACAGACGAACTTCAGTTATTCAGGAGTTCGAGTGAAATTTGGTCAAAATCGCAGAAAAACCTAAATGTTTCCGTTTAAAAACTTAAAAAGAAGAAGCAGTTTCTTCATAAGTAATTTGCCTTAGAAAACGGTGGAACATTTAGTACAAACTATTTATCTTAAGAGAGAATATATCGAAACCTGAAGACTCTATTATAGTCTCTAAATTCTCTTTGTTCATATGTCCCGCTATACAGACTAGACTGTTGATGTTGATCAAGACTGAAAATACTTTATGTGAACCGCCTTACCTCCTTCTGCCTGTTACACACATTTGCACAAATTTCAGTTATCCTTTTATCCTATGGAGTAAATAGTTTAAAGAAAACACAATTTTCGACGTTTTTACTCTTCGGTAGAAATTTATTTTAAATGCATTAGAAAATGTTTATGAACTATATTTGCATGTATGTGTATGAGTAATTTATACAAAATGTGAATCAATGCATGTAATACATTTTATTTTATTTTTTATTTTTGATGAGGTTTATATTTATTTAATATGCTAACAAGCTGCTTAGACTTTTCATACATCAAAATACTTACTAAGAAAATGCATTTAATTATATATTATATATAGCTATATCGGTTTTATATACGTAAAACATTTATCATAAATATGTGCTATAATTCAAATACCTAAGTATATATACTATATAGTAATATGTAAATTTTTTTTTAGCCAATTCAGTATAAACAATTAATAGACATTTACGCTGAATAGGTAAAATTGTATAAATAAAACAACTGCAATAAATTTCCTTTAAAAAAAATATGCTTTCAATAGTTAACAGATAATATTTTATATATTGTATATATATATATATATATATTTCATCTTCGATCAATTCTGCTATGCATAACAATTAAAAATTTGTGTTCTTTAAAAATTTCTTTAATAATAATTTGCGCTAAAAGATTTAAGCTATTTAATGAATGGCTTCGGTGTGTATGCAATGTTTCTTAATGGTTGTTCTTTTTTTTTAAATTTTACTATGACATTGTATAATCGTACGCTTATTTAAGAAAACAATATTCTTTTTTAATAATTTTTTATAAACATTTTTTGTTGTTTGTTTAAATTTAATTAAATTTAACGCCGATAAGATTAATACACTCGAAAAAAGTCAATTGCACACAATTGATTTATTTCATAAAACTTAATAGGCATTATTTAGCTTGTACTACAAGTTTATTTTTTAATTATATTCATATTAACTATAATTAAACTAATGGCTTATCTGTTCGTAGATAACTTTCTTTATCGCTGGCAATATTTGGTTTCAATTTTGCGTTTAATTAGCAGCAAATAGAATCTCTTATAAAGGAATTGATTGTGTGTTGTGTTGTATGACTGCAGTAGCTTTTGTAGAAAATGTTGACTAGAGTGCTTAGCGAATTGCTTAAACAAATTTAAAGTTGCTGTCCAACACGAACGAACTGCTTAAACAACTTTGAGAATGTATCTGTTAAGGTTGTTTGTTCTTTGTTTATGCTTCTTTTTTCTTTTTCTGCTAAGTTTCATTAATAAATTCCATAGAACATAATTCGTTCATTATTCATATTCATAAAACTTTAGTAAATACAATTATTAAATGACTTTGTTTCATATAAGCGCTAATATTCGTTAATGCTTCGAGTCTATTGTACTCTGGCCTGCCTTGCGACAGCGCCAGACCCCAACGCCGACTGCAATGCGCTGAATCAGACTGTTTCAGTCGAAGATACACGCAAACACCCTTAAGCAGTTCATGCCCGCCTTCTCCCAGCAGCCCTCCTCGGTGGAGCGTCCCTCATTAAACTGTCGCATCTTCTTGGGATAGTTGCTCGCTTGGCTGCGATCGCTCAGATGTACTGGCATTTTGGCATATTTGGCGCGTGGTGTGCGCCACTTTTCGAGCAGTTCATTTTGCTCATCGGAAACATTTTTGGGTTTCTTACCTGTAAAAAAATTATACATTAATTACAGATTAATTTACTACACATTTCTATTACACTCACCATCCAATACATCAGCGACCAATGAGATTTCTGACGGATTCAATAATTCAACGCGATCGCAGCACTTGCGGAATTCATCGCGACTCAAGCGTAGATAGCGTGGCGTCAGACAAAGTGGCCCAAGCACACGTCGCCGATTCTCCTGCGTTGCATCCAGTCCTTTGCGTTTACATTCAGCTAAACTCCAGCAGGCCAGACAATCGAAGAGCGTCATTTCCGAGGGTATCTGCAGTGTATCACGTTTTACAATAGTCTCAAGTTCTTCGAAGCGCAGTTCGTTAATCTCTTCCTTGAAGAGCACCAGTGTAGCGTGCATATCAATCAATTGTAGCGAATTGTGCAACAGTGCAACGCCATAGTCTTCGGTGGTAAAGGGATTCGGATTTGGTATAAGTTGTGCTGTTGAGTTATCTGTCTTGGCTGCATCGTCGGCTTCCTTTGTTGGCTTCGATTTGACTGCTTTCTTCTTTGAATTTGTGAAATCCTGCGCGGTGACTACAGTCTGATGCTGATTGGTCAATGCAATGCCTTGGTAGAACCAAAGTGCTTTAAAGACATCTAGCACTGTGTGCGCGGTAATATTGAGATCCAGTTCGCGTATGCAGTAGGTGATCTGAAAGTAATTGATTTATAAGTAAATGCGCAGCGAAATAGTTATAAAATGTTTAATTTCAGTTAGGCTTATCTTATAATAAGGTCAAGAATTATATCTCGTTTGGATGAGGGCAGCTCAAACTCAAATAAATGAAGAACAACGTACAGAAACTGGTCAAGAAGTCAACTGTAGCTACACAAATAGTTTATAAACACCATCCATTTCAGAAGATCGTCTCGGGATTAACTAGAACCATCAAAGATCTTGTGAGTAGGTGATTGCGGTGACCAATCACGTCCCAAAAGCACTCCTACCTGAAGCACTCCTACCCTAAACCTTCCTTTGAATCTTTGTATGAACAAATTTATTCTATCTTCCGATGTGTATTATAAATTATTGCATAAATGACCAGATCGGACCACTGTAATGGTTAGCCCATGCAAATCTTACCCATCTATCTGAGTTTTGGTATGAAAAATATTTTGGTATTGTTCATTCCGCCAAACACTCCAAAATTGTGTGAATTTTACGAAAATCTAAATTAAATATTCCATGAAGCTTCAAAACCTCGAATAATTACTCCTTCATATTCCCTCTTCAGGATATAAATAAAGGATCTAACTCTCTCTCTCTCTCTCTCTCTCAAGGGATCGTACTCATAAAAACCTGCATCTTCTTTCAGATATTTAACCATTTTTGTTTTTAAATCCTGTTCCCATAGGGAAACAGGCAGAAAGAGGCGAGACAGACCCCATAAAATATATATATTCGTGATGAGCATCAAATGGTGAGTCGATACAGAAATTTCTGCCTGTCTGGCTGTTACTTCGGATCGATTCAAACCCTAATGGAGTAATTTATTAGGATTGATGCGAAGTATTCCAAGTTGGGCGTTTCTGTCTGACGTATGAAAGCACAGAAAAGAAGGACGATTTGTATGGGAGCTACCAATTGGCGTGGTTCAATCAGGACCAAAGAAGAATATTTTATAATGATAAACGTAAATTAGTCCAAATTTGGTGTTTCTAGCCAAAAAAACAAGCAGTACAAAAACTTTTTCAAACAAAAACTCAAAATAAGCTTGCATGATAAGAACCAACAGTGTCCTGTTCAACCTATTCAAATAGCTCTAATCTGTAGTAACCTAACATATAAGGCTTAACAATAAATCAACCATGGCATGCAAAATGCTTTCTAGAACTAGCTGCGTTCATATAACTCTAAGCATAGCCAACTCTTCCCATTTAACTACAACATTTTTAAATCTGTGTTGCTAAACTCACCAAAAATGGTACATTGAAACGATCGGCCAACTCCAGTATCTTCAGTAGATGTTTGTGATCGCGATAGCGTAAGAAACGTCGCTCCATATAACGTATAACCAGCTCGAAATCATCCTTGTCCACATTAGCTATCAGAAAGTGGTTATCACCCTTGCGTCCACTATTTGGACCGGCACGTATCATCTTTGCCAGTTCGACGCTGCCCTCCAAAATCAATTTACATTCGCAGCGTATCATGTAGCGATCATCGCCATTGACTACTATGAATTCTATATACGGATTGGGTATGATCGGTACACCAGTATAGATGTTTGTCTGGCCGCGTGGGTATTGTGGCGGCATGTAACGCGGTGGTGGTGCACTTGGTGCCATATCTGCATTATGTATGGCATCGAGATTATGACCATCAGCACCAAGTCCAAATGGCAGCACCATTTTTTTAGTATTCCTTCTTTTATGTCTTTTCGTTTGAAGTGCTTAGTCGGTTTGTGCTGCTTAGAAGTTTTTTAACTTTTAAGCAAGTTCTTTTGTGCTTTTATTGTTTAACTTTTATTTTTTTTTTTTTTTGTTGCGAATATTCGCGCTAGGTTTGCTGCTCTTAATTGTTTTTGTTGTTGTTAATATTTTAATTCTTATTCGGGCTGTTCGCATTGGAGGCAGTGTTTTTTGTTGAAATCTAAAATATACAAAAAAAAAAAAGCAACAATTAGTTATAATGTATCGACATCTGTTAAGAGCTTAAAATTATAGAAAAAAATGTTAATCATGCATAATAAATCCGTCTGTGGCAAGCACGCTTTAATGAGTCACTCACTCCAAATTATTGCGCATATCGGTAGTTAATATTTGTCTTTATATTATTTTTAATAGCTCTGTGATACTCAGTGCTGAGTATCTGACTTAATATTTTTACAGCTGTAGTGCATAGCGCTTATATAGTCAAATACTTGGCGCACTTAGCTGGAATTTCACCACCAATTCCCAGAGTTTATAGTGTAATTATGTGTTTTATTTGTCATTTCGAGAGTCTTATCATTCAAAATATTGGCTCACTTAAGTTAATTGTTTGATTAGTGGCGTCAAGTGTAACTCCCCGATTTTCGAATAATTTTTGTAACCCTTTCTTATCGCAGTTTTTTTTTTCGAAATTTACCACATCAATAAATGGATTGTATTGTATTGATCATTAATGTTCATACATGTATACATGTTAGATAGTTGGTTGTAGATAAAAATTTTGTAAAATTTTTTATTAGTCATATTAGTGCAAATTTAATACAATGCACCTCAATGCAACCAATGAACTACAGGCTCATTAGTCTTACATTATTTTTATTGAAGACGATAAAAAAATACTATTGAATCTCTTTATAATGTAAGGTATGAATTATTAACCATGATATCCAAACAACATACCAAAATGAAATTTGTGCAAATTGCGTTACAATCCCTGGCAGCTACTATAGAGGAAGTACTTCACCACAAAGACTGTGTCAATGGAAACGATAATGACAAGCCTAAGAGCAAGCATCGACACCTCACGCAATAATGAGCTTCTGAGTACACTGCTGAGCTTTAGAAGATCCCCTGCCAAGTAAGAAGCCACAGCCATTATGCAAGAGGCATGTTTGAAAAACGGTTTAGGGCGGAATCCAGTCTCCTCTGTTGTGTAATATGAAGTTGAGTGAACTACCTAAGAAATTTCGTAGTGAATTCCCAATACAACTGCATATGCTGATGACATAAGCCTAATTAGACAATACAGATAGGCCACAGAAGCGGACAAAAGATAAAAGGATCCGTAATGGTTTCCACCCCAATTAAGTGAAGCTTTCCTTAGACACAGTATTAAATAATATATATACTATATATATATAAACAATGTACATCCAATGCACTCTATGCATCGAATATATGCTGAGCAGCACATGGAGCCTTTCACCAAGACTGATAAATTAGATCTACATTGCAGTAGTAAGACCGATATTATTTCTAGGAGTTTTCATATGGTAGAACATCAAGACACACACCACATATCCAAAGCTTATTGTCAACGAAATGAAAGCTTTGAGATCCACCCTCACAAATTCCATGGACAGACTTTCAAAGGTCTACCCCGGGAGTAACGGATGACTGCAAAGAGTCTGAGCTGATGCTCTCGTTTATGCTACTCAACTACTGCAGCATAGTCTAGCAGAGATCACCACATGTTTTGGCGATCACACTTCACGAAACAAAAAAAATTTTAAATGATTTGACGACAATCCACCAAAAAAGTAGTACTGGCCGTCTGGATACAATTGATTTCTGCTTAATCAACTTTTATTTGGAATGATTTTCACGTCATATACAAATTCCTATCCTCGGATCATTTGCCCATACAACTCGATTATTATACACACACAAATACTCTCCACAAATTGGGAAGCCTTCGAAAACTCTTAAACATATTCTTTAACAAGCAAATATCTCTTAAAACAACAGAAAGAAAGATAGAATAGAACGCATCATAATCTCTTTGACCCATGAAATCAACGAAATAATCATCAATGAAAAGGAGATTCAACAAACCAAGTGGAGGTCTTAAGGAAACCCTAAAAATACAAAAGTACCTCAATAGACTTATACCTTCAACCTAAACGAAAAATTTGACGGACAAAGCTTCTACAATTTATCAATTATTAAAAATTATATCTTGCATCAGATTAATCAATTAATAAAACGACGTTGACCATCAATAAATTGTACTTAAAATCTATAAGATAAACGTTCAAACATATTGGGAAGTAAAGATAAACAATCGAAGCAAATTTGTAATGTGCACCGTTCCGCTCTTTGGTCTATGAACATTTCTCGCTTCGCGGTCCACTCAAACTTCCTGACTGAAGTATTTGCTACAGAAAACATAAAAGGTAGTCCAACAGATGCATACCTCACAAAAACAGATAATCATATTCGTCGACATCCAAACTACAATAAAAGCTGTGCAGGTGGCCTCCGTCTATTTCAGAAATGTACTGGTGAGTAGGGAAGCAGTTGATACTCTTACCACCAATAATGGTGCAGATCTGCTGGATTACCAACCACGGGGGCATAGATGGTATGAATTCTGTAGTCAACCCAACAAAAATAGGTAACGGCCTGCCTCAAGAGCAAAACACAGATCAAACAATCTCTCTACAGACGCTATATATAGTAAAATGAAGGGGGTCACCTAGACTAAAGCTTGAACGAAGTAGGAAAACATAACCAGCTGCAGAATATTCAGAATGCTGTGCAAAAAAACAAAAAAACGAGCTGCAATTTATCACAGTACTTGCTGCAGACTCAGAGAAGAGACTGCAAATTGTTAATAGGTTGGGTAAAGAGCATTTCGAAGTCAACCACATTCGAGTGCAGCGTTCTTCCTTGTTTTAAATCAATTATTGAAAAATTGAAAACATTTTAGTTCGAATACTTTTAAGCACAAAACTAAAAAGACAATGCGTATGAAGGGTATTTAGGCGTCGATTTCACAAAAGTTAATACCGAAAATTTTTTGTAGTTATTCACAGCACGTTTTTTGATGTTTGTCACATATTTACATAGTATCTCAAAAATAAATAATACCATTACTCATAAATTTCTTATAAATAGTTGGAGCATTCGTTGGCTATGATGAAACTCAGTTCTAGTCTAGTTTTGCCTATTCTAACCAGCTAAATCCACACACTCCAAATAAAATCTGACGAGGTTTATTTAAGAAAAGGTGACTTCATTTGTCTTGAAAAAAATTTTATTGGTTCATCAATAACTATTTTGTCCCCTTCAAGGTAACCCCCCTCATTTATATTGCACTTGATCTAGCGCTTTTTCAAGACTTGGAAGTACTTCTGAGATGCGCTTTTTAATTTAGTATAGAGAGCTTCAATGCGATATTTAGCTACTTAATCGTGACAAAACGCTAACCTTTTATAGGTCAGGTTTCAGTTTTGTGATTGGGTTTGTAGCGTGCTCGGTCTTTACCTCTTTAAACACGATGAACCTTTATTTCTGCCAAAACAAACAAAAATTGCAACATAGCTGATCATATCAACATAAGTAGGGAATATGCTTGCCAGCAAAAAAAAAATAAAAAAGTCACCTTTATTTTAACAAAGTACATAGGGTGTATTGGTACTATATACATACAATAGATGGCAAAACAATTTAAATAAAAACAAAAATAAACGCGTTAATATGCTAATAAAAGAGACCGAACAACCACGATGGGAGTGTTAATTCGAGACATGCCCTATAAAATAAAAAAAATATCATTATCGAACGCATGAGCAAAATCATAAAAAAAAAAAAATTATAATAATTAAAAAAATTATAAACTAATTCGCATGTGATAATTTATTTACTGCTGTTTCTTTCGCACGAATTAAGAAGCTTGATTCAGCAGAACGAATATTGAAAATAAATTTATTAACTCTGTCTCGGCTCTGGTGTAAAAATATCTTATCGAGCTTAGAGCGGGCGCCTTGTGTTGTTGACTTGTGCCAAGTCTGCCGCAATGCTTCCTTACAACTGTGCAAATATCACTTATACAATTAATTGAATTGTATTCTGCTATAAATAAAAGAATAAAAAATATATATTTTCTCCATTATTTGCTTGCAATTTTATTACGCTATTTCCTCTTTAATACTTTGCTTCTTTTTGCGCATACAATATAGCAGTCTTGCACTGAGCCGTTTATAATTAATTTTATTTACACAAGTTCTGAAACGAAAACTGATAAATTTTGCAGTTCATAAAAAATGTCAATTCGCGCCGATTCGCTTTGGTTTTATATGTTAAATGCGGCTCATGTGAGTGGTGAAGTTTCGTTCTAAGAAATTGTACCTCATTTAGTTGAATTCGGTTTTTTTTTTCCATTTTTATTATATACGCTCGATAAATATTATTATTGAATTTGTCGTTTGACATGTGCTGATAATAATTGTTGTTCTACGTGAAAACTAAATGTTTTAGTAGTGTTTTCACCAGCGTTTTTTTTTTATTTATTATATAAAATATGATTATTGACCATGTAGACAGCCGCATTGTTGATGTTGTCTATCAATGCAGGCATTCATTGAAGAGACAGTAGTCGGCCGAGCGACTGCTTACTGTTGACATTATCTGTGATGCGCTGACATTGGCAGCGTTTGGGCTTAGGTCTTCAATCAAAAAAATTTATGGCTCATGTCGTGAAATTCGCGCTTTGTATTTTCTAAGATTTTATGCAATAAAACTGTTGACATGTGTTGTATATCATGTGATGTGCTCGAAGAAGATCAGTTTATATCTTAAAAGTAACAAGTTGTTGAGTTTGGCACATGATATTTATTGTGGTTGGCAGTGATAATGTTTAGAGTTGTCTAACGGAAGGAAATGATTTTGAATGAATAATCATTTTAATAGAAATTTATTTTCGTGAAATTGTAAACAAATGGAAACTAATGGTGTTTAAAAAAAAAACCAGAGAAAACGAAGGAGTTATTTCGGCTAAACCAGGGATATATTTTTTTTAATATTTCATAACATTCTGTCGAAAGTGTTGTAGCTACCAATATGACCATGTAATTCGAATTTGTAATTTGCAGTTAATGTATTGAAAATAATCAGGAAATATGTACATTGAATTATGTAGGCACCGCATTAGTCTGAATCATTCTTCCAAAAGGATGAATTTTAGATATGCAACCAAAAATCATCCAAATGGTCGACTGACTTAAACTGCTGCTGTAAACGCACTGGTAGACAGATCACGATAATGATTTGTATCCCAATTTACCAAAAAAAAAATTTAAGTGTCTAACCCTGGAGATAGTACCGATATTTTTTTTTTGCAGGGTGTAATGCTTATCAATTTTTACAAACAAAATATGAGTCAATTGACAAAGGAAAATATTCTCTTGAAAAAGAATATTAAAAAATAAGAAAGTCTTAATACAGAAGAAGGAGTCGCCTGAGAAAAATTAGAACCAGCAAAATATTAGCAAAGAATCTAAGACTTGTGTCAACTTTTACAAGTTCCATTCGTCTTCTGTGTTTCTTAGATATAGACATACATTTTTATTTGCCATATATTAGCTCAGTAAACCGTTGTGCCCCAATAAAATTCCTTCAGTCGGAGCGCTTTTTAAACCTTCAGACAATTGCTCAGACAAATGTTTGTAAATAGTATAATCTACACAATAAATAAATAAATGTTGAACCGATTTTGGGAAAATTTACTCTCAATCACACCGGGTTTGATGAGAATATTACTGGTAACTAAAGGTCTGTCATTTAGTTTTAATAATTTTAATTCGTCATATCTTAGCACAAGCCTGCAAAATTCGATTTTTTTATTTTTGATATTGGAGTGGCTTATAATTTATTGTTGTCAGCCAAACACGATCCCAAAATTTTCTCTAACGTCAGGATTTAGAGAAAAAGGTAAGCGGCCATGTTTTTTAAGTGTTTTCCACAAATTATTTCTCTTTAACCTAACGTGCTAGAGACAAGGTCTCAAATTAAAGCTAGAAATAAGCACTTTAAGATCCATATATCGGAAAAATACATAAATGGAGAATTTTAGTAAAAGTGCGAGTTAAGATAAAAAAATAATTTTTTTCGATATTTTTCGCAGTGGTTTCTAATGCATTTTTGTTCGTTGAGCTCGATCCCGCAACCCAAATTTGTCCATCAAGTTAGTATTTTATGAAAAGTGGGGGTAAAGACCAGAAAAGGTGAAAGGGTCTTTACACCTACATTTCTCAAAATCCCCTTTTTTTGGTCTTTTCAAGTTTTAATTTAAGACCTTGTGGAAGTGTCTAACACGTCAAAAACTCGTTTTTTGGGATCTTTAAATGTGTTCAAATATTTCAAATGCACGCAAATATCGTCGCATATCTTGAAACCTACTGGTTCGACCCAGTTATACCTATGTTACAACTTTTATAGCAAATTTAGTACATGTAGTAGTTCCTCAAATAGACATTCAAGATGATTGGCAACTCGTCTCGTCGTGCTAAAATATATATATTTTATGAGTTCACCGTTGAGGGTTTTTTCCGACTACGAGATACAATTATATGAGGGCTACCTCCGCTAGTGGTGCAACTTTAGCCTATATGAAATATTTTCTGAGGAATCATGCAAAATTCACTGAATTCCACGTTTCTAGCTAAATAAACAACAACAACAAAAAATTGTTCATACAAAAACTCAAAAAGCTGAAAACAATTTGCATGGGTCCGATCATGACCTAACCCAAATCTGGTATTACTAGCAAAACTGACATCAATAACATGATTTCAAAACTAGTTTCTTAGTTCGTAGAGGTTTTTTTCATTTGATACTCAACACAAGAAATATTGTGACACGTATAGTATATAATAAATTGACCAAGTATATTATTTATACAATCAGGCTTATATTATATAAGTAGAGAACAGTCGACAATGTATAACCCTTCTAGGTTTGCTGGTTGAATGACTTAAGAAGGTGACACTTATACTTTCACATTGAAATTGACATTCAAGATCTCGGCCACTAACTTCAAGCTTGGTGAGGAATTTGCTGGACATAAAGTGAAGAGCATCATCACTTTGGATAAGAACAAACTAGTGCAAGAGTAGAAGTGCGATAAGCCATAAACGATTGTACGTGAACTCGCCATTGGTGATATCAAGAGCGTGCGCATTTGCAACGCTATCTAAGCAGCTCTGCAGTATTTTGTTGCCCTGTATCAACTGTTATACGCAACATGCGCCAGATCATGAACCGTCGTTGCCGTATAGCTTCTACACAACTATACAATTTTTTTATTTAAACTGCATTTTATCTTTGACTGAGAGTTGTTTTTTTTTTTTTTTTTTTTTGATTAGTTCAATATTAAATTATTCTCGCACAAACTGACTAACTAACTCAGTTAGAAAATTAAGGGAATCTTATATTAATTTTGGATTATGTCTCGTTAATTGTTCTGTACATTCTTCCAAACTTCCTTCTTGTGAAAAGGATATGTACTAGCATTTATGTGCATGTTTATACCCTGCCTTGAAGCGCCAAAGGTCTTATAAGTTTGTACAAATGTTTGTAACAAACAGAACCGAACTAAACATCATAACTCGTCTAGATAAGCTAATATATATTGGTCCGTTCTTATCAAATTTTTTCCCGCAAACCTATTCCTCATTCTAAGTTTTTGTATTAAAGAATTGTAATTACTTTTGTTAATTAACAACTTCAAGCTTGGTTAGGAAATGCCAATTTTAGTCTACATTATATTGTTTCCTATAAAATATTTCCCATTTCTTATTGGTCCAGACCAGACCAATAAAGGCAGTAGCTTTCAGACAACTGTCCACTTTTCTTGGGTTTTATTTAAAAATAAAATTTATTTTCATTTAAACCACAAAACGCCGAATTTGGGCAAATACTAATAAATTCTTTTATTATGGTTCTAATCGATCGATATAAACAACAAGGGAGACTATAATAGAGACTTCACGTTCGAAAATTTTATGTCTCATATTGTCTCATATGTATATTCATATAGGTAATGATTAATGAACGTGCCAATCCCTCTTCCTAAAAACCTGTCCCTCCTATCATAGTTTTTGCATACAAAAATGTTTGTTTTCTTGCTATTTTAGCTAAAAATGCAAAATTTTATGTATCTTTCTTCAATTCTAATGGAATATTTTATATAGATTATGGCCCATTACGAAATATATTGTACAAATCTGTCCCTCTTTCTGTTTTTTTGTATGAAAAACATTTAGTTTTGCTTTAGTTTAACTTGTTCTGAATCCGAATAGGAATATATATACCCCATACAAATTTAAAAATTAATGTGAATAAATGGAATCTCAAAGGCAAGAGCACTCGACTGCAGTGTCTTCGTTTGGCTTGTAATTTGTAAATATTGCAGTGTATTTTGAAGTCGTAAACATACATTTTTGCTTTCTGTTAAAGATAAAGTTTTGCGAAATTAAAGATATACAGTCCAACAACAATATATATTAAACACAAGCCAAGTTATTAATCACAACGAGATTTTTTGTATAAATTTTAATAGAAAAACAATACATAGACAGACTTTATTTAAATACCCTTCGCACAGTATTAAAATGCAATAAATTTCATCGAATATGCTCGTCTGTCTGTATATATGTATATCTGTCTGTTCATAAGTATATCTATCTGTCTATCACCATTTCTTCTCTTCGTCTCTCTATTTTGCCTCCTGTCTTGTCTTGTCTTGTGTCTTAGTTTTGCAGATATGCATCTAAAGTCGTAAGTTTATCCTATATACTAACTAAAGACAAGCCCGCTTATAAGTATTTATAGTAGCATACAAACTCACTGCCCACTTTTCTCATTTTGTAATGAATTTTATTTTACTTATATAGAATCGATATAAAACAATGTCACAGCCCACTTTTTTGAAAATATTTTTTTTTCTTTAGAAACCAATTTTAAATGTTTTGTTCAATTAGACTCCTATTGTGCACTTAATAACCGAAAAGAAACTAATTAAAATACCTAAAATTTATTTATAAAAATTTTATCAATCAGTTTAGCTTTTTTCTTTCTTCAATTATTTGTACATATGTGTAAATAAAATTTTATTTGTCTGTTTGTGATTTTGAAACAGTTTAACTTAAGCTCATATTTTTATTCTAAAGTATAGAAACCACAAACACTCGATTTTGACGGGTGTTTCATTGTCAGTTAGAGAACTTTTCAGGGACTGATAATATTATTTCTTGCTGAAATAATTTATGCGTTGAAAGGAAACTGTTTAATCTGTTATAAGATGAACTGAAAACTCTGCATATATCAGCAACAATTTGATTCAGCAGGCTCATCATACACTCACTCTCTACTCAGAATATTTTATACGTAAACATACAGACAGACGGACGGCCAAATAGGTAAACGGAAGGCCAAACATGGCAAGATCATCTCAATTCGTTTTGTTGATCACAGGTTCTCTGAAGCTTCCTTCTATGTTACATATATTTTGACATTTCAACAAACCTCATATATCCTGCTGCACATATTTTTTTTTTTTGCAAGGTACACATAGCTCGGGCATATATATTTTTTTTTTAATATCATTTTAACAAAAACTTTGTTTTAAGTAAACTTTTGGTAATCTTACTTCAATAACTTTTGCCAAAATAAATTCTTAGAAATACATCAAACCGGCTAGATTGGTCAACATCAAATGTGACCTAAACATGCACTTAAACAATATATCTAAAATATTTAGATGCCAATAGCTTTATTTTAAAAACTCTACAATTCATATAAGTTTATTTTTTTTTTACACTTACACAAAAGGAACTTTTCACTTTTTTTTAGAAATTATTGCGAACTTTCATTAAACAACTGCAAAACACAACCGAACAACACATGCGACAGTTTTTGAATGAATAGAGGCATTCAATCGTCTAATCGATCAATATCGATCGAACTATATATGTAATGAACTTCATATTTCATATCTGTTGCTTTGCTAAAAACGTACTTGAACTTCACACGCACTCTGCACTATGAAAAATTAAGCCGCAAACATTTGCGAACAAACACACAAATTACAAATTACAAAATTACAAGGCGATAACTTTATCAAATTGTTTGAGGAGTTTATATATATGTACTCGCATGCATAGTGCTTATCAAAAGGCAAAAACCGATTTGAAGGAAATTCTCACACACAAATATTATCGCAAAATTCAGTTCATCAATCAATCCACGAATGACTTAGTTTCGTTTGCCGAAAGTCTTTAGATACAGTTCTACTTATTTAAAACAGAAAATTTATATTTTTTTTTTTTTTTTCGAAATAAAACATAAATTTATTTGCTAATTATTGCTGTGCGAAGTTTTGCGTTCAAACTCAACCGCTCGACTAAGCAAAATGCGGAAAGACACTGAACCACAACGAATTCCAACGAAGCACTGCGAATCGGAAGACAGACAGCCGACCAAGAAACGAAGCTGCGCTGAAGTTAAAGTGTACCGTCGACCCTAGTAGATTCGAATTGAAATTAACTTAAATAGGTGAAACTCCATAATTTTGTGTATTACGGATGCATACAGGAGTAGTAGTAATATGAGTCAATGTAGATATAAAAGTATCTAAATACATATTCGTACTCTATATCAGCAAGCGTTGAATTATGTAGCTACATATTATATATGCATAAGTATTATTTATATATATAAAGTGTGGAGTGTGCATTGAATTGTTTGTTCTTATCGGCAGCTAAGATGATGTCACAGAGAACTATTTATTTACAGTGAAAAAAAAATGAAATACTAAATACTAAATAAAATTTTTTGCTACCTATAGCAGGAAGTATTAGTTAGTTTTGGTGTAAAACCACATTTTCAGAAAAAATATTTAAAGCAGTTTTTAATGACGTCGGAATAGATATCAGTACGGACGGTGGTCCACCGCAATGTACCTGCAGCACGATTCTCTATTAAAACCCCAGGAACGAAATACATAGCATTAAAGTGCTCTTGGAACGTATTGTATATTTAGGAAATGTTTAAAATAATAAAATCGGATCATGCCCGTCTTAAAGATAGGGAAACTTTCATACCAAACTTTTCATACTTCCAAGGGTGAACGAGTATATTATTTTTGTGCAAATGTATATATGCAGACCCTATACAGTATATGGTGGACTTTATGTATGCATGGTAGCTTACCAACTTGAAATCATTATAGATCAAAAATTTCCATTCTATATGATGTGAAATACACCATATATATTCTGTGATAACAGTTACCACAAAAGGCTCCCATCCTTAAGTTTTGTATGAAAAAATATATTCATATTGAGTTAATTTGGCTAGAAATCAATATAAACTAATCCTGGTCTTTATCGGACCACTAGAAAGGGTAAGCTTCATGCAAATCCACACATCTACTTTTAAGTATGAGAGATATTTGGTTGCTATTCATCCAGAATCTCCAAATTTGGTTAATACTTATAAAAAAAATTCATCATGGTTCAAATTCTACCACTAAAAAGAGTAGGTTCCATACAATAATTCGATTCGATATAGATTCGATGTCTGGTCTCTTCCTAATTCAAAGTCCCAGTACTTAAAGAGCTGCCAACTCTAATGGGTATTACTCATAAAAGCAAGCCTCTCCTTTTAGAGTTTATGTATGAGCAATTTTTTAGGCCCTGTACCGAAGGTACAAGAGCCTATTGGGTTTGTGCAAATGTATGTAACAGGTAGAAATAATGGTCGGAGACCCCCAAAGTTACCACCATTATGGTCAGGAATGAAAGAGGAGTCGATATAGCCATGTCCGTCTGTCCGTCCGTCCGTCTGTCCGTCCGTCCGTCTGTCCGTCTGTATGAACGAAAGGATCTCGGAAACGGTAATAGATAGAGACTTCGTGTTTTTTGCATTCGACTAGGATTGCTCCGGAATTTCACAAGTTTATTTTGAAATTTTGCCCCTCCCTCCCCTTCCCCATAAAATCCCCCCAAGGGTAAAAATTTCTTCGGCACAAAAAAAAAATAAGTATGCCAGTATAGAGATATCGTCTTTCTTAGCCAAAATCCAAAAAGTTCATCAAAATCGGATAATAAATGGCGATTTTATAAGCAATTGAATTTGAACAACCCTCCTTTTCTTTTCATTCATATTCGCGCAGTGAGAAGTGGTCATGTGTTTGGTCATAAGCTCGGGAAACATTTAATATGTTTGTTAGGCGACCTGAACTGGTACAGGGCCTCTTACAGTCGGTTACGCCCGACTGTATTTCCTTACTTGTTTTTTCTTTGTTCTTAGCTTTGGTGTATTTTTACGCCATGTACCGAGGGTACAAGAGCCTATTGGTTTTGTGCAAATGTATGTAACAGATAGAAATAATGGTCGGAGACCCCCCAAAGTTACCCCCATTATGGTCAGGAGTGATAGAGGAGTCGATATAGCCATGTCCGTCCGTCCGTCCGTCCGTCTGTCCATCTGTATGAACGAAAGGATCTCGGAAACGGTAATAGATAGAGACTTCGTGTTTTTTGCATTCGACTAGGACTGCTCCGGAATTTCACAAGTTTATTTTAAAATTTTGAACCTCCAACCCCCCCCCCCCCTTCCCCATAAAATCACCCCCAAGGAAAAATATTTCTTCGGCACAGTATAAAGAGTATACCAGTATAAAGATGTCCTCCTTCTAAGCAAAAATCTAAAAAGTTCATCAAAATCGGATAATAAATGACGATTTTATAAGCAATTTTCTTTTCATTCATATTCACGCAGTGAGAAGTGGTCACATTTAATGTGTTTGTTAGGCGACCTGAACTGGTACAGGGCCTCTTACAGTCGGTTACGCCCGACTGAAATTTCCTTACTTGTTTTTACTTGTGAAGATTAGAATATATCATTTAAATATTTTTTATACCCTGTATCCGTAGTATAAAAGGGCTTCTTAAGTTTGTGTAAATCTATGAAATAGTCAGAAGGAGGCCTCCTAACATGCTTGTTCCTCTATTCTGGTTTTTTTTTTGTATGAATAATGCTCTATTGTTGTGGTTAATTTTGGTATATCTTGCGTCCAGAGCGGAAAACTAAGACTAACTTATATACAAATATGTGATTTGAAAAGGGGGCTTCCGGTCATGACCGCAATGAGGAAGATGCGCCAGCTTACGTAATCTTTTGCGCGCTGGTGCCAGTCGTTTTGAATGCTAAGTACGGAGAGATCACTTCATACCTGGTCATTCCAACGCATGCCCGGTCGTTCTCCAATCAAGTCATGTAAACCTTGCGTGCTGGATCTCTTTCATCCATTCGAAGTAATGCCCAGCCCAGTACAGCCGCTGGAATTTTATGCGCTGGGCTATGACAACCTCATCGAATAGCTCGTACAGCTCGCGGTTCATACGCGGCCTAAACCCGTCGCCGACTCTAATACGACCGAAAATCCTGCGAACAATCTTCCTCTCGAAGACTTCCAGAACTTTGATTGACTTTACTAATGACTAATTTGAGCTTAATGAACTCGTCTTGGTAAACTCAGAGATTTGAAAATATGAAAACGTAGCTGTTATCGAAGTTGTCTGGAGGAATATATCCCATTCATGCTTAAGAAGATTTATCCAATTCCAACTATGTTACAAGCAATTGTGAGAACATGCATGCAATCAAATGATTTTTCAAAATCGGTCGCCAGTATAGTGACATGATTTTAATACGAAATAGCTTCAGAGATGAAATTTTATGCTTTGATCGGAATTAACAAAAATAAATTCGTATAATTCTCACAAATTAGCTACACATACTTAAACTAATCAACAAATCTTATAATCTTGTACTTTCCTCATATATTACAAGCCAATTAAGAAAATCGAAATGCTATTACTGATCCAATTCCAAGAATTTTCAAGCTTCATTAAAAAGCAAACAATTTGTTTTGCATCTCAGAAAACGTGTCGAACTATAAATTAAGACAATTTGAAAAAATCTGCTAGCCTGAGTAGTACAAACGACACACGCCTATATTGAATGATAGTCCAGCAAAAAAAAAAAAAAAATATTTGTACAATAAATAATAAGCGAATAAAGCAATAACAGAAGTGTGACCCGCACTATTCTGATAAATCTAATTTTTTCGCGCATAATTTAAAAGAATCTGTGAAAATCAGATTATAAGGGCAAACATTAAATCCAATTAGTTTTACACACAGAGACCCAGTCGTGGCACAGCAACCCCCAAAAAATGAAGCCCATACAAAGCAGCTGAAGCAGCAGTGAACGCATGTAAAACGCTTTAAATTATCAATTTAATTATTTAAATAAATAATGCCGGCAATATTTGCCAAAAACTTATTGAGAAGGCAAAAAGCTTTTGTTAGATATTCCAATTAGAAGCCGCTAGCTGAATGAATGACTGACAAAGGGACAGACTGACTGTTTGGCTGGCTGACTGACGGACTGATTGAATGCATGCAGGCAAAATATGGGCAAAGTAAATAAAAAATAAATATTTGACAGCTGTAATTGTCAACGCGGCGATATCGATAAACCATAAAGTCAATAATTGCTGACACACAAATGACAAGAAGAACAACAACAACAACAACAAATGGTAGCAACTGTACTCTAGTCGTATATCTAAAAACAAGAACAACAACAGTAAAATGTACAAAAATTTTACAATATTATTATCAGATATAAGTAGTTAAAAAACAGAGACAATATTTTTACTTAGTTTGGATCGAAGTGTTAACACCCTTTAGTCGGCATTAAAACAGTGTTTTGGGTGTTATTATGAATACAGAATAGTTCCCAAGACACTACCCTGCGATACCCCAGCTAAGACTGGATGAGTGGCTGATATACCCGATCGCAGTTTAATAAAAATGTGTCAGCTTTAAATAGAAGGGAGCTGGGAAAGCATCTTTGATCTTGGCCAGCAGTTCAGATCGACCAACATAGGTTAGTTTCTGGATACCCAGCCTTGAGGATTTTGGAAATCATTGTAAATTTCCACTGAGAGAAGAAGTGCTGCGACTTTATTATAACGTTAAAAATGAATGCTATAAAATGGAGTGCTTGCTCCAATAGACTCTATATAGTCGTTTGAAACTTAAAACCCTTCTGTTTTAATTTCTTCTAGTTTGCACGAAACATTTTATCATTCTATTGGATTTGGATTTGAATCTGCATTGCTGAAACCATAGATGATATCGTGATTGATTGGCATTGAAATAACATTAAAAAATACCATTCAGTAGCCAGAATATATTTGAATTGGTTTCTATTGAATCCAATTACATATATAAGGAACGGATTACATAAGTATTTAGTTCAGACTTGATCTGCAAAAGTTTGAATAAAGCCAACTGCACATATATGAGACATAAAATTTACTGCCACGAATACATCAGCCATTATTTGAGCTCGCTTTGTCGTATATACCAAACACACAGGGTGTTGTAGCGAGACGAGCTGCGAAGCCATTATACATCGGCCACACAAATATCTTACATGAGACCATTAGAAGAGCACTACTCCGTGAATTCATCTGCTATATAGCTTTATCTATACAGATATGCCTCTGGTCTGTTACTTTGATGAATATGTAGATCTGTGGCAGCTGCTTGTAGCTTTTGAATTGAGTGTCTTTGCTTCAACTTGAAGATAGCAACCGGACTGTCCAAAACTATATTATGATTTGACATCCTCCGATACATAAGAATTATATTGATTGCTAATATTAATGTCAGGAAGAACTTGCAGTAAACCGGACGCCAAAATGATCTGACCTTGATATAATATATATCCAACCATTTATATGGTTAATATTTTGTCCCAGGTATCACTAAAATCTAAACTAACTGCTAGCAAAGGATTCAATAATAGGTGAATAGCTTTACTATTGATAATGGAGGTATTTTCTAAGGTATTTTTGTCCGCTGAACACGATCCCAAAATTTCATATCACGTTAGGATTTGGAGGCCCCAAAACAATTGATTCTGAGGGTTTACAACGTGTTAGAAACTTCCACAAGGTCTTAAATTAAAGCTTGAAAATATAGGTTTTTGGGAAAAGTATGGGTAACGATCCACTTACCATGTCTCACCTTTTCCGGTCGGACCAAAACAATATTTTTTTTTTGGTCTGTACGCCCACTTTTCTCAAACCGATTTTGGGACCCTGGATCGAATTTCGCAGGCCAACTTGTCGATCGCGACTAAAAAGATATAAATACGTAGATCGACTTTATAGTATATACTATATACTATATTGCCTATATAGTTGTTCTACGTATTTATATTTTTTTGCGTTGCCACGATCAATTGCACTAATAGTCGGGGTCGACCAGTTGGGCACGCCTTCTATAGAGCGTCTTTTGAATTTACATGAAAAGAGGCATAGATGCACAGTCGGCCGTTCATTCAGGGTGGTATATAATACGAAAATTTTAGGATTATAGTTTAACTATGTCAGTATATAAACAGGCCCTACTGATTGAGAAAAATGTTTATCTTAAGGCAATGATCTTCATACCTGCATATTGAGTAAAAGCCGTTCTTCGCAGTCGAAATTTAAAGTTTATATTCTAAGAAATTTAAAACAAATTCCTAGCAAAATGGCAATACAGTTAAAAAGAAAGAGGAGTTCCATTTAATTATTATAGAATGAGAGGGGTATCATGATATAATAGTTTGAATAATGAGATGAATTTCAGTATGACATGAAATCACAGAACTTTTTAAGGTCGAGAAAAACAAGTGAAGGACAGTCTCCTCAAATTGTGCTTGTAGACATGCAGTCCAGCCGAACTATGGAAATATTTAAAATGAACATTAATTCATACACATCTAATTATCAACCCAAGACAACTAAAATCAGCCTATGCTGTAGTATAGTATTATGGAATAGGGCAAGCAATAGTTTTGAGCCATTCATTTGTATTCCATGCATCAATCTATATTATTTGAAGACTTTTAATGCTTGCTAATCTAGCGTTCTGATGATGTACTCTGTAATTCTCCAGAAGAGGATGGTTTTTCGCAGAGAATCAATAGCTCCGACAAACAGATGAACGGAGAAATTGGAATATATATAAATACTCGTGTATATATAAATATACATATTTAAGTCCACGGGTTGTCTTTTATTTCAATATACCTATAAACCCAATATATCTTTATATTCAATGATCAATACAATGAATCATACAAATCGTTAGAAAATGGTATCTCAATGTCTAGCCTACTCGACTGCAGCGACAAACTCGCTGACAAACTTATAGTGCACTTTGCTGAAGCACGTATGTAGCGTATGTAAGAATCTTTAAGCTCGCGTACTACACCATGAATTTTGGGTATTATTGTCGATTTTTTTGGACCTACCTAGATAAGCAATCAAGGCAAGTTGGGTCTTAGCATAGCTTTTCTTGTTGTCATTTTTTGTTGTAACAGTAGCAGCAACACCTATTACTGATGTTTTTATTGTAGCTACTATTCGACGACGCTAATGAGTTACAGTTGACAAGTCGACACGGAAATTATGCGGGAAAATAACTGAATGAAAAGAAAAAATGTTATTCTATTTAACACTTTTGCTTGAACGCCCTTGACACTGAAAGCGTGCGTAAGCCACTATAAAGACATATGTTTATGAAATACTATATTTACTATAGCGACACGATTTACATATGATCTATATAAACAAATAAAAACTTATTTCAATATTTCTGACATTTGCTCGTTCGCAATTGCAGCCAAGAGAAATAATTAATTTGCTTGTTCTTCGAATGTTCGTTCTTATTGAACTTTTCGCTTTTAGCATTTTACAATTTTACAATTTAACGAGCGGCAATTTGTATGCAAGTCATAGAGAAAATCTTGCTTTACATATGTTATCTGTAAATAAATTATTGCTGCCTCGAAACAAGGCGTTGTACCACTTTCAACTAGCTAGAGAAAATCTTTACCAATATTTCAAGCGATTGAGTCATTGCGAATGTGGCATATACTTGTAGATATAGAACGCACCAAGAGTACAACAAAGCAAAAATACTTATATACAAAAAATAAAATTTAATTAACGTGCGTGTAAATATAAACAGAATGAGAACAAATAGCCGCGATGGAGGCGCGCAGTAAGCGGCTAATGTTGGCGGCGCAAAGCAAAGGTGTTTAATTAGTTTAATTAAACATAATTATGCAGCGCCGGAAAAAAATAAACACAACAAAGAAAGATATGTAGCGACGTATTTTGCGCGATATAAAGTAAAAATATATATTTATATCTTTAGATACAGATAAACTAAGCTATTGATACATTGACGGCAGCGTGTGCAGCAGCGTCTAAGCAAGCAAACAAACAAACAGACAATCGCGCTAAAGTGCGAATGAGTTGCTTGTACGGAAAGAAAGATACAGTACTGCACTGCCTTGGATTATGTTGTACAAATATATATGAGCATCGATGTATACGGAAGTATCTGAAAGTAGTGTGCCGGTGCGTACTTTTTTTTTTTAATAAACAATGCGTTTAATTATTTCTGAGTTTTAAAAATAGCAAAGAAATTCGATTATGCAGCAGGAAAGTGAGATTTTGAAACAATTTAGAAATGTGCTTAAAATAATGGCAGTTTATATGACTGCATTCTTTGGCGCCCATACTTAAGTTTGGCATCTATTTCGATGGTTGCATGAATAATTGTAAGCAGGCTGTAGTTTGTGTTTGTTGAAGAGTGAAGTGTATGATAAAAAAGACATATAGTTCAAGTGTCTGCCTCGCGGCTTAAACTCTCTAGCTTGTTCACTACTACTCGTGGACCCGGCTTGACCTATTGCGCCCCCTCATTTTCTTCCTTATAACACACTTCGATGTTCAATCGAAGCCAATGACTTCCAAAGCCTCAAAGATATAAGTTGCGATGCATGTTTATCATATTTTCATCGAATCTCACTTCAAAATAAAACAAATTTTGAATATAGTAATATGTGAACTGAAAGTGCCTAGTCTGTAGTATATATAATATATTAACGACCAGTAAAAGCTAAATCGTTAGATTTCTTTGTAGTTATTACTATTTATGGTTATGCAGCGCTGCAAATATTTATGCTAGCTGAGTTGAAGCCCATAGGAAGGTAAATCGCTCAGACTAACGACCAAAAGTTAGTGAATCGTTAATGCATTGAGATCTTGATTCACAGACCGAAGTACGATCAGTTCACTCAAAAGCTATATTCTTAATAAACATCAAAAAAAATATCCATCTGTCCGTCTGTGTGGCTGTCCATATGAACAATAAGAACTTGAAGTCTCCAAGTTGATCTCTAGATCAAGTTTGAATATTTACACTCTCCTATTCCCATTTTAGGTAATTATTATTCAATAAATATGCCTCCATACAAACCTACCTCTCCTTTCTGTTTTTTTTTTTTTTTTTTTTGTATACCCTTTTTTCATTGAAAAAAGGATGTACTAAGGAGCCTGAGCAGATCGCATAATGATTTTACATATTCTTAATCAGCATCAAATGGCGAGTAGATTTAGGCATGTCCGTCTGTCTGTTTGTAAAGATGGAAATCGAGATCTGGGAGACGTTGAGCTTGAATATTTAGATTCTTCTATTCCTTCTTCGGATCATTTGTATTCTAAGAACGTACTAACCATTCCCCTCCTTACGGAGGTGGTCAGGTTTTATACAAACCTATACCTAAAGCTGAGTTCTTTTAATAATAAAAATTTGAATAACTTTGTTAATTTTGGTAAAAACGCCAAATTTAGTTTACTTTGCTTTAACCCATTTAGGTACAGATCGGACCACTAAAGTAGCCCTCATATAAATCTAACCTACTTTTCTGTGTTTTTGCACGAAAAATATGTTAGTTTAGTTAGAACCGCCAAGTTTTGTTTTTATTTTGCATCAGTCTAAATATAAATATTCCATTAGTTTGTAAATCGGACTACTAAAAGATGTGGGGCCCTCTACAAAAGCTCGAGTCGTTGTAGACATATCCGTCTGTTTGGTTATGAACAACAAGAACTTAGAGACAATAGAATTCAAACCCTCAAGTTGTCTCTTATTTCATTTTTGCAAATAGTTAATGTTTAATAAACATGTCAAGCGCACTCTAAGGGGTAATACCCATAAAAACCTGATCCTCCTTTTTGAATTTTTTAATAAAAACATTTCTGTTTTTCTTGTTATTGAAGCTTAAATTTGTGAAGGAGTATCATTTCAATATGTATTTTTATGGGATATTTTGTTTTTGTGTGATCAATGAAAGATATAAAAATTTTGTTGCTCCAAACAAAAGTAAACAACAAAAAATTGTTTTTTTTTCTACAATGGTACAATACCTATATGGAATATTTTTTTGTAATTGAAGTAAGATTCACCAAATTTGGCGTGTTGAGCTAATATAATCACACAACAATTTTTTCATTAAAAATTTAGAATAAAGTTAGCACGTCCATTAAATACTATTTATTTGAAGAGCCTTTATTATCTCCTTTTCTGTACACACGGCAGCCAGACAGACGGACATTTGTATATCTACTCGAATTGTTGTATGGGAACCTTTATGGCATATTTTATTAGGATTGACGTAGGATAAACAAAATTTGGCGTTTCTAGCTAAATTAAACACAACAATAAATTTTTTTACATACCAAGACCTAGCAACAGATTTGCGTGGGGCTACGCTTTCTAGTGGTTCGATAGTGAGCCATATGGAGTATTTTTTGATTATTTACGTAATAAAGTCCAAAAAACATAAATTTGATCATACAAAAATTCCACCCATAGGCTTCTTAGCTAGCAAGTATATTAAATTCAAGTGATCTAAAGAAAATATAGGAGAATCTAAGTATTTACACTATCGCTTAAAGTCTCCAAGTTCTCGTTTTTTATATGAACAGTCAGACAGACGTACATGTCTATGCCGACTCGACTTTACTTTATGGGTCTGCCTCGATCTTTCTGGCTGTTACATACACTTGCACATTTTTTAGATACTTTCCTATAAATATACACAAATTGAATATTTTCTAGATAAAAGAATGGATACGATGCTGCTCTTTAAAGTTGGAGAGTTCTAAAATAAAATACCATTTAATCATATTACCACTAATTACTATTTCGCTAAAAATTATTTAAAATAAAGTTTTACTATAAAAATCAAAATAAATCGAATTGATAGAACTTTTAAAACTACCCACTTCCTCGTGAACTGCACTTCATTATCGTTGGCCATTAAAGTTCAGCAGGTTGTTTGCACTGCTAGATTATTTTTAAATTCAACAACAACAACAAAAACTAAACTAAAAGAGCGACAAGTGGCTGCCAAATATTTTCACTGCTGCTGCGTTTGCATTCCACACAAGTTGAATTTATTTCCCTAATTTTTTTTAGTTTTTCGCTTGAAAAGAAATCATTGGCCCCCCATAGTAATATAGCTGCACATTAGCCCAGGCCAGTCCAGGCGTTGGCAAACAGCACAGAACTCTTATGTAGTACGTGTATATAGCTCGCCCGTGTGATCAACACAAGCGCATATATTCACAGACTTGCCACGCTACAAGTAGAGTACTTCAGCATTTCGGATTAATTTTTTGTTATTTTCGGAAACCTGCGAAATGACTTATCATTTCCTTGGTTTTTTTTTTTTTTTTTGTTTGTAAACATTTTCACAGCAAATTTTATTTATTTATACTATATATGGTAATTCATTTGAAACAGTGCAGTGGTGGGATGTCTTTTTGCTCTTTGGTCATTTGAAATTTAATTTAATTTTCATGCAGTGTGACTCATAAAGTACAGAGTGGTCTCATGTCTCGAACTAATACAACAAAAATTTTCACCGGCATCTGGTCGCCTTTGTTGCAGATAGAATTTCATAATCGAACGAAATGACATCATCGGTGTAACTAACACTCGTAAAC
Source organism: Leucophenga maculata (assembly GCA_035044805.1). Classification (NCBI taxonomy): domain Eukaryota; kingdom Metazoa; phylum Arthropoda; class Insecta; order Diptera; family Drosophilidae; genus Leucophenga; species Leucophenga maculata. The sequence goes on along the minus strand of JAWNNP010001715.1, from coordinate 1,384,990 downwards.
GATTTATTTTGCCATATTTTTGTATCGAATGGCGACTGTAAATATTGAATTTGAGCCGCTTTATTTTTCATTTTTAGCACAATTCTGCGAGTGCATTATTTGCCATGCAGCCGCATAAATAAATAAAGGCGACCATTTCGAGAAAGTTCAGTGAAACATTGGCTTTTTATGAGCAAAAAAAGGAATTTTTTTTTTTTCATTTTATCACGTATGAGACATATTATTCATTTGGCCGCACGCCAAGTAAGTCAATGTTCATGTGAGAACTGTTGATGACTCAGTGGAAAACTGCTATGAAAAATGATGTATTGCAGGAAAAAATAAACAGTAATTCGTACATATAAGGAAAGTGATTCAAATTTGCTGTATATAGTATGCATTATGGCAATATTTCAAGAATTTGAATAAATAGAATCTTAGAATTTTAATTAGAATTTCAAATTGTAGTTGAAACATAAAGTTTATTTTGGAGCCAAAGGTATTTTACAGGTGGGATATATAAAATAGAAAAAAAATAGAATAAAAATCAATGTAAAGGAGCTCATGATGTCAAAAATTTCAAATAATAAACTTAATTTTTAATAAAAAAGAGAAACTAAGAATGAATGACAAAAATAAAGTCCGAGATTCGAACAGAGGCGTGGAGCATAGGAAGGATAATTAAATTTGAAATATTAATTTTTGGATCATATAAGGTCATATGGGGTTATTGACTCCCTTAATCCTCCATCTTTACGTTATTGGATATAATTAAAAACTGAGAAAGGGAAGATCCTTCAAATATATAAAAAATTTAAAACAAAATAAAATAATTTTTTGAAGAATGAAACAAATTAATATTTTTCGAACTTTCTAAAGTTGTGAGGTAGATATTTGATTTCGTTGATTTTAAATTAGCTGAAAATTCAAAATATCGGGTCACTAGAAGAGGTAGCCCTCATGCAAATCTATCTCACCTTTTTGGATTTTTATATAAATCATTTTGTTGTTGTTCATTCTACTTCAATCAAATAAACTATTCCAAATCGAACCCCAAAAAGTGTCCCTACAAATAGTCGTGTCGGTACGTATAATCATCAAAACTTAGGGACTATATAAGGGAGAGCCTTTAAGTTTGGTTATTAAGTATTTTCTTCTCTCTTCAGATAACTAGTAATAAAACCTAAAAACCCTCAAAACCCGCGTTTTGAGCTTCTGAATACATTTTATTGTTTTTTTTATTATTTGTTTTTCTTCTTATTTTAGCCATTTTTTAAATTCAATGTATCTACCCTGAAATCTAATAAAATATTCCATATATGTATGCCCATAACGGACATGTATGGGTAGCCCCCATACAAATATGTATCACCTCGCTGCGTTTGATGGAAAACGTTTTATTGCAGTTGTTGGCGTTCATTCTTTTTATAAAATTCGGTCTTTATCTATTTGTTCTGCTTAAAAGACATTATAGAACATATACTTCGAACACATTGTGATGCATCGGAAGCTTAGAAAAACGTTTTAAATGTTAACCGTGTCGACATCAAAGGTCGAATCGGTATGGATTCCTATCCCTCTTGCTGTCCGTATGAACAACGAAAACTTGGAGAATATAAGAGATTGACCCTTCAAGTTTAGATGTTTAGACGCCCCTATTCTTCCTACAGGTAACTGGTTTTCCATTTATGTGGTAACCCATAACACTTGGTGTTGCATCATCTTGCTAAAAGAGTCTTATTTCAGTTATAATAAAATGATCCATATAACTCCATTTAAGACCACTACAAAGAGTAGCCTCTATTCAAATCTTATACTTTGGGTTTTTGTGTGTAAAATATTTTGTTGTAATAAAGTTTATCTTGAAATAACAAATCCTATATTAATTCCTATAAAATATTTTACGTGGATCTCTGATAGAAATATATGCCTCCTAGAAATTTAAGGTTCAATGGGTGGTCAGGTAAAGAGAACAATACTACAACTGTCACAACTATTGCCACATCGACTTATGTCTTAGAAGCATTAGTTAGTTCGATTTTTATTATTAAACAGTATAAACATGCTGCTATCCTTTATCTATATACAAAAGAACTTCTCAATTGTGAAAATAAGTCTCAAACTCGAACTCCGAGTTTCATGAGGAACAGTTTAGTCTCGAATTTGTGTGGCTAGATTTATTGATTGATTTCATTTCGAAGAGAGTGAGAGATGACACAGAAACCACCATCATGATAATAGATTTTTGTGCTATTTCTGGCTTATAATTGAATAAACAAATTTTGCTTCCAACAGAATGACACCACAGCTCAAACAGCGGGAACCATAATCGTTATATTGCAGCCGTTGCTTGCCGGTCGCTTTATTTCTAAAATAATGAATTTTGATTGACCAATATTTCGGCTTTAAAGATTTTTCCAATATTGCTTTCTAAAGATTACAACTTTAAAATTAACCAGGGCTTCTGACAGAGTAAAATTCAATATTCGAATTAAAATAGTTTATATACAACCAGAAATACTTGAAAAATGAGTGGAGTTATCGAAAAACAAGCCGAGTTCTATAAATTCAGGATGAAACCATTCAAAAAGTAGATCCGATTACATTTGCAAAGTCTAAAATAAATTAGTTATTACTTTAACTGCTCATAAACTTTATATACCCTTCAACCATAGCATAAAAGGCTATGTTAAGTCTGTGCAAAAGTTTGTAACAGTAAATAAGGACTAGGCAGACCCCATATACTGTATAGTCTTGATCAGCATCGAAAGTCAAGTCGATATGGACATGTCCGACTGTCTCGCTGTTCGTATGAATATAAAGATCTTGAAAATTATAAGAAATAAAGCATGAAAAAATGTTATTGATGTTGAAAAAATTGCTAGAAACACCAAATTTGGGTTACATTATATTAATCCTTATCAAATATTCGATTTTGGTCAACATTGAAGCACTAAAAGGATTACCCATTCTATAAATCTATCCGACGCTTTTGAGTTTTTGTATGAGCAATTTTGTTTTGTTCTTGTTTATATAGCAAGAAAAGCCAAAATTGGTATACTTTGCATGATTCCTAAGAAAGTATTCCATATGAGCCAAGATGGAACAACTAGGAAGGATAGCCCTCATAAAAATTGTTAGGAACAGTGTATCTCGAAGACGATCCCACACAACTGCAGCTTTTCTTCTGTGCCATATTTGGTGTATTTTGCATCAAAACCAATAAAAAATTTCAACAACGTCCAGCTTGGACCACCAAGAGGCTTAGTGCCCTATTAAAACTCAAGTCAATATAGACTTGGAGACTACAAATGTTAGATATTTAGTGTCTCTTATCCCCTCTTCAGATATGTTTACTTTAATGAACGAGCCAAACCCTCTCTAAGGAGTATTACCCATAAACAACTATGTCTCGCTAAGCAGTATTACCCATAAATAACTGAGTCTCTTATCTGAGTTTTTTAAATAGAAAAAATTTATTTAAGCTAAAAATGCTAAATTTGGTTTATCCAACAAATATTTAAATGAAATATTCCGTATAGATCCATATCCCACCACAACAAGAGATAGTCCATACAAATCTCCCGTAGAAATCCTCCTTCCTGTTTAGCTTAGCTTTAAACGATAAATTTAGTGTAGCTCATAGTAGTTCTAATGAAATATTTCATATGAATCAAGTTATGAATATATGTCCCATACAAATAGAAGATGCATTGGGGGTAGATGGTATCTCGAAGTCAAGCGAAGTCAACTACAGCGTTCTTTCTTGTTTTTTTATTAGTTTTTTTTAACGGAATCAATGTAGAATATTTATTGTATAATATTTAATTAATTGATTTTTGTGTAGTTTAAAAATCTGTTGCCACCATTATTCTTGTTCAAAAAACCCTTAATTAATGTATACCGAGAAGTCTACTTAAGATGCACAACATGTACACATTTTAATTTTTGTTTTCTTTTTATTAATATAAACAATGAATGCACAGATACATACAAAATAAAAATAATAAAAATATGCGTAAAAGCTTCACCGGCCGAACCGAAAAAGCTTCGACACCCACTGAACACCCACCGAAGAAAAAAAAATTGTATACAGAACACAGTGCCTACGCAACATGTAAAATGTTTTTGAACAAAAACGACCCAAAGATGGGAAGAAGCACATAGTTGCATGGATAGGCATATACAGGCAAATAGTAACACGCAAGCAGCATAGGCACGAGCATAAATCGGGACAACTTCCACCCCGAAAGCTGGCTGTCGGACAGACAGACAATGAAACAACCCATCTGACCTAGCAAACAAACGAGTATATATAGTGAAATAACCTAACGAACAAATTTTCATTTGTGCCGGCAACGAAGAGAACAAAACCAGGGGGTAGAAGTGTAAGTTGCACACAAATAAAGGCAAAGCCAAACAAATAGAAACGTACATATGTACACTACACAATATCAAGTGCAGCACAATACTTTGTAGGATTTGGCAGGGATTAAGGTTGCTGCTATACTGGAGCAGAGTCGAACATGTATCAAAAAAATAGTAGAATAATGCGCAATGACTCTATGCCAAGGGCATTTAATATTGACAGAGAAGATAATGATGTATTCGAGAAAGCGTTACAAATAAAAGTATGAAAATTTGCAAGTATATAGCCAGCAGAGTAAAGAGGCATATATTAGAGATAATGTATGCGAAATTTTACATTTGAAAACTCGATTGACTTTTTATACAAAATGAATAAATAGAAGCTTGATAACGCATCAAGTCTGAAGGTGTCATAGCTGCCATATTGTGAAACTTTTGCAGTAAATTACATTAATTTTGAAATATAGGTTTAGTGCAATATCTACAGCATCTGTAGCTTGAGTTTTGTGTGGCTAATAAGCGTAAAAGTATCTGAAATAAATACACTCAGACAGACGAACATTATACATGGCTCGATGGATACAAATCCGACTTCTTTGCAATTCTTAATTAAATTTTGAGATGTACTTCTAGTGCCATATCTAGAGCGTCTATAGCTTGAGTTATGTCTGTCTAATTAGATTGTATGGCTATGAGATACATTTTACTTAAAAAGACGGACAGACATGTCTCGATCATCTCAGCTCCGACTTCCTGTATGCATTTTGAGTTTTCAACATATTCACAGATTAAATGTTATAATAAAGAGGCATAAATGTCAAGTGGACAACAGTGCGTTTATGCAGTAAGCATATTTATCTCACTATGCGCCGCCATTTTGTCAGCAACAGTGCAGGAGTAGCAGCTGTTGTATGCAAGTATCTCTCTATGTGTTCATGTAGCTTTATGAGTTTGTATATATTTTGTTGTCGACTACCACTGACACACTAGCCAAGTTTTTAGTTGACATATGTATCCTTTTTTCGCTTATGTGTGCGGCTTTTTGTTGTAGCGTACGTACTATGTCGTGTGTATATATTTTCATCTAAGTACTTACAGTGTATTTGCTTTATGTATCTTATGGATACATAAAGCAAATACACTGTCATACTTTAATTTTTCAAAGCAATATCTCATATTATACACTCATCCTTTTGCAGCAGCTAATTAATAACTTACCTAAACAAGCATCTCATGCATTGAGTATTTGTTAATTCTCTAATTTGCTAAAACATATGCTCGATATTTGTATATAAATATTTTGTTTTTCTTTCAGAAAGAAACTGCTGCTGCACTTTAATTTCAGATACACAAAAGCACTTTAATTTTTTTTCAATTTTTCAATTTTACTAACATTAAATATTTTCTTTTAATTTATTTATTTAATTTAATACTTTTAATTATTTATTTTATTAATTTTTAGTTTTTTGCAATTTTCGCGAGTTCTGCCTTACGTTGCCAGCGATGAAGCAAGACTACTCTTTGCTTTGCATGAAAAGCGTATACAACAAAAAATATTTTCGTATACCATATGAGAGATTGCTCAATCTGAAATTCTTTGCCTTTTTGTTTAATATTCAATTCAGCAACTTACCGCAGAATTTCCCAGTGCAATGTTGCCAACTGAATGCGACTTGCTATATAGTCGAGTGTGTGTAGTGAAAGCTTTGTCGTTGCTAATGCTATTCAATTTAGATACGAAACATTAATTAGCTGAAGAATATATAGTTGTTGCTTTGGTAAATTAATAAATATACATATTTTCTTTATACAAAATTTTTTATAGATTTTTTTATTATTAATATTAAGCATATGCTTGCTTTGTTTATTTTGATCTAAAATATTACTTTTGAAAACTTTCTGTATTAGTTTTTTTTTTTTATAAAATTCTGGCAACACTTTTGAGTTTTCCGAGGAAAATCTCTCACCGCATTTTCCACAGAAAAGCTGTGCAATAATAATATAGGCATGCGCAGTGCGTGGAGTATTTTTTTTTGAAAGCTTTCTATGTTGCTACACGGCGTATGTGTAATATTTGCTCCAAAAAATTGCCTAACATTTTTGCGAGTGTCTGCGTAATAAATAAAGAGTTCATAGAACACAACATAAACAATCCAATATGTAATGCTTTCAGGTTAAATTATTATACTCCGTTCACACAGGAAAAAAGTGGTATACTAAGTTGGTGCGAGACAGAGCGCATAAAGTATATATATTCTTGGTCAGCATCAAAAGTTAAGTTGATATAAACATGTCCGTCTGTCAATCTGTCTTACTATTCGTATGAAAATCGAAATATTGAGGACTATTTGTATATATAGCCAATATATTCATATATTTAGACTTTTTTATTCATACCACAGATAAGTGATATTCAATGAACAGGAGTTAATTCTTATAAAAGTCCAGATCGGACTACTAAAAGCCGTTGCTCCAATAAAAATCTGTCAATCCTTTATTTTTATTATTATTTTTTTTGCTTAAATCGACATATTGCATGACCATTAGACCATTAGAGTACATTAGAATGGATATCCGTCATACAAATCGATAGGAACAGAATATTTCGTAGTACAGCTCATTCGACTTCTACGTTATTTCTTGTTTATTAAATAAATTGTTTAGATTTCGTTTATCATTTGTAAATGCTGCGCCACTGCAGCCACATATAAATCAGCCTTTCTCTGTAATCATATTTTGGAGAGTTTCTGGTTAAATTCCTGCGAATTTCAGGCGTAGTGTGAGAGGGATCAGTTTGGTGGGGTAAACATTGCTTCCACAAGAAGAAGTCAAGTGGAATCAAATGAGATACACAAAGGAACAAGTCGAAATTGGAATTTTTTGTAATCAATCCGCAGTTAATGTGACCTGGTGTATGAAAATAAGGTTAGGAGTCAAAAAATCATTTTCCACTTTTGGTAACTGCAAATGTTTGTACCAGGTTGGGACCAAGGCTGTGCTTAATCTGGTACAAACATTACTTAAGTGTCTTTTGGGTCTACTATGTCCAGAAAGAATACCTGTTATTATGCTTTGAGCGTTTCACTTGCATACTACTGGGACTAGCAAATCATATCCCTGTTTTATGTGGTCACAGTTCTTTCAGACTATGTCTCTTGCCTTGTTTTTTTGCTGTCTTTTGCTAATATTCTGAATGTTAGGTACATTCAGAATATTAGCAGAATATTAGCCGATTTCCCAAAAGGGATCATTGAGGGGAGAGGCTTCTCCCATTCTTGCCAAATTATTCACTTGCACATTTCCCAGTGTACCTGTGTGACCAGGTATCCTATATAGACTTAGCTTCTTAAATCTTCCAAAGTAGTTTAGTTTCCTAGGTAATGTAAGGCGGACTTGGATTACATTTGAGATTAATGGTTTTTTAGCCGCCTGACTGTCGTAGAAAACTGCAAATTTGTAGTTCCTATTCAAAATCTCATCCATATCTTCCACCGACATTTTATATGGTTACTCTTTTTTAAAGCTTTTGACTTTTTTTATATATACATATATCGTCCTGCATTTCATTTGATCCATACATTTTTAAGTTATAATATTTTGAATCTTCAGTGAAGATTCTTCACTAACAGTGTACGAGACATAAAATACCTCAGTTTCAGCTCTTTAGTGCAATATTCAAGATTGGTATATACAAGGGCGTACCCAGCTGTCCTCGAAGGGAGGGCCGACAGTATTATTTACAGTAGAGTACATCGCTGGCCACAACTTTTACCCATCTATCTGTCAATTTTCTAATTTACCAGCTCGGAAGAATGACTCGTCTTTTGAGGCAACTCAATCATCGAACCATTTTTTTTTTTTTTTGCTTTGTTCATGTAAAGTCAACTTTTGCTAGAACAGGAAATGTTTGATTGACCGGTACAAGTAGTCGGAAGGACCGATGCCCAGAGAATTAGGCGGATGTGGTAGGACTTCCTATTTCAGAGTCTCCAAAGAGGTCTTGACTGGTTCTGTAGCATGTGGCCGAGCGTTGTCACGCTGCAAAATCACTTTAGTGCGCAGCTTAAACGCATGTATTGAGTCCAATAACGTTCCCCCGTGATTGTTTTATTCGGTTTGAGCAGATCGTAGTAGATCTCGCCCAGGTGATTCCACCTAATACAGAGCATAAGCTTCATGCCCTGAGTAATCGGCTTTGCGAAGGGCGTTAAAGGCTGGCCGGGCAAACAATGACTTTTTACGCTTGGTGTTGTAATAGCGTTCGAGAATATTTTACCTGGCTTTTGAATCAATCCTATAGCTTTTAGGGGTTTGCTGATTGTCAACTCATCCAATCCTTATAAACTCATCCAATCATCCTGAAACGTTTGGCATTAGTCTACATAGAGCAATGACTCCAATTCTTCGTCATAAACTTTATGGGTTAAGCTAGCCGTTTCTTGTCTTCGAGCCCCCGGGCAAACTCCCCCAGGCATATCTGTATTATAACAGTAGCACAGTATATTATATCATGCCTTAATAATATTGCTGTATAAAGGACAACGACATACAATAAGTATTCATATACCTAATCTCCTGAGATCCTTATTGGCATATCCAATCATCGTCATAAAACGAACCTTCAAACTCTGTTTTGTTGTCCAAACATTTCAAAGGCATATAGGAGGTTTTCCATACAGTAAAACTATGCCAATTTCACTATCAAACCTTCCCCATGGAACGAATTGACAATTGTATGGACAATGGTATGGACCTATGATATACAGCCAACGATACTCCTTTGTATTAGCAATGAATTCCTCATTCGACATCCAAACATTTACTCACCAACCAATATATTTTTAAATAAAAGTTTTTTCTTTTTAACCTAAAATGGTTTACAGTAAATTCAAAAAGAAACGTTCAAATTTTATACGAACCACTTGGGGAAATTTTTCTCTCAAAGCTTTTTGTTTGAGTTTGGGGTGAGTTCTCCGCCATACACAGCTAACAACAAGAGCAACATAAATGATTTGAGGTAGGAAAAGCGAAATATCGCATATAAAGTCGATGGAAACTGTGTCACGCAGCGCAAATAAATAACTAAAGCATAAGAGAATATATATGTATATATACAATATATATACATATTTATATGTATATGTGAAGGGAGGGTAATAATAACGAAAATAATGGTGACATTTTAGCATTTGATATATTCGTGCGAATTTTTTTTTTTTTTTTTTTGTTAAAGAGTTTCTAGATTTGTATGTTATTGTTTATAAGTTTCAATCCAAATCGTAGCATCCACAGATGGGACAGAAAATGGTTTCGAAATCGCGCAGAGAGAAAGCCATCCATTATTTATGAAGCCTATCTTTTCTTCCAAATAGTAAAAGTCAACTAAGAATAGAGCAAGTCTATTATGATATGGCAAAATTATCGGATATTTTTCTTTAAATGTCATGTCGGGAGCATGCACTAATATGACACTATAACGAAGTATCTCGTTTAAATCCATAAACGCATTTAGTGTTTTGGTTGAACTGCTGGCTTCAACAGAACACTTCTCCGAGCAATAGTCCTCCCTTCTTCAATTCTCCACTCATCAACGACTAGAGTTAAAACGTCTTTTTTTCAAAAATACGGTAAATATAGGCAATTACACTGAGGGCTCAAAAAAATGACTAAAATCATCCTCAATCAATATTCAAAAGATCTTTGAATTCACTGAAATATGGATAACTGCATTTCAACTGCCTACTTTGTAGGGTAATGGGATGGGATCATTAAGGGATAATTAGACATTCTTAACCATGACCATGTCAGCAAACCAGCTGACTGAGACAAGTCTAGACAAATACCTCTACGCTCCAAATCAGCAAGATTTTTATTAGACTCCACAAGAGCCCAATTCCCTACTCTTACCTTTCTATCAATCTTCGTCATGCGATTTGTCTTAAAAACTTTATCCATCCTTCAAAAAACCTCTTACCCCGTAAATCATCATACCACCCAAACTTCACCAACCAACACTGGCGCAATCCGTAATATTGCACAATTTTAATATAAACTCTAACCCAAGAGTACAGGGCGTAAAAGGATTCATTACCTAAAATAGGCGTGAACGAATTAAAGTTATACTTTGCGGTTGTCTCCATATAAAGTTTGGGATACAAACAAAAACTAAAAAAATTCATTCAACGCTTAGCTACCTCGCCTCGATTAATTCAATTAACAAATCTTTCGACTTAATAGAAATAAGTATTTAAAATAAATTGAAAAGAAAATTTAAGTGTATATTTTTTCAAAAAAATAAACCTATATATGTATATTTAGGAGTTTAGGAGCTTCATTCTTGAACTTATCGCATAGCACAGAAAATTTAACAAAATATATATTCATTTTTGTTTTTAAACCAAATAGTGTTCATCTTTTTCTTCCTACTGAACTTTACTGTCTGTTCGTCCATTGTCCGTATTTTGCACTTTATAATAGAACTATTGTTTTTGTTGTCGCCGTAGCTACTACATATTCCCGATATATAGTATAAGAACTTTGCAGTTAGCACAAATTCGTCTCCGACGACATGTCAATCTTAATACGCTGCTTAGCTTCTTTTTTACTTTTGAATATAATTTTTTTTGTTTTAGTTTTTTTATGATTTTTTTTTAGTTTTTTTTTTCTTAAGTATTTGTTTTCTCTTGGACGAATAACTCCTAGCATAGCATTTTATAGCATTAAAACAAATCGAACGATCTCTATGAGAGACGAATTTGTGCATGCTGTTCCCGTTATGTTTCACGTCCGCCAATATACGCGTGCGCTTCTAGACGGTAATGGGAAACATGTTAGCGGTGGCAGCTGCAGTGGTGACTAATTCCGGGCTGACGTCAACAACAGGGCTAACACTCTGACAATGTTTGATTGCAATTTTCGCAACGCCGTTGGGACACTCGCTAGAGCCGCCCATCAGCACAAGGAACAAGCCTTTATGCGCCACCGACTGCCATAGCTTATCGATGGTTTTGTCCAATTTTAAGACTGTTCGTTCTGCTGCATCCAGTGTGAAATCCTTAGCTGGCACGAGTAAATTCGTTATGGTTAACGCATTGTCAAATGCAATTTCCGTGACTTTACGTACGGCTTCCTTTTGCGAATTGACCTCGTGCACGAGCACGGTTTTCAATTTATCCTGCGTTGTCGCCTGCACTGCTTTCCGTATGACATCCTTCAGCCGCGGTTGTAGTCCGCCCACCGTCACAATGGCTGTACGTTTATCACGTTTGGCCGCGTGTGCAAATAGATTATTGGTGATGCTGTCGCCGCTGGTGGCACGCACAATGTCGTGCACTTTCTTGCGTTGCAACAGTATCTCATCGCCGAATTCAAAGCTATTTGCCAGCTTCATTTTGACCAGTTTAAGTGTGGCACGCGAATCTTCGATGGAGTCGTGACCATCTTCATTCTCCTGAATGGCTTCTTTTAGAAACGTTTTAGCCAGGTGTTTCAGTTTACTCTTGCGCTTCCGTACACCCGATATGTTAAAACAGACACTCGTATCGATTACGTACGGATGCATCATACGCATTGCATTTAAATCGGAGTTCAATGATTGCCCGACCAAAATGGCATCCGGTGGCAATAGAGCGCTTACTTCTTTTTGGACGTCACATAAACGTTTCGTTACGTTTAACATGATTTCGGCAGTGATACCAGAATACTGCGTCAGATAGTCTGTAATCTTATTGACAGGGTTCACTAGCGTCTCGTACACCGTTTCGTATTTTTCGTTTACAATTGAAATACGCGTCAGCTCATTCATGCCGGAAATTGTGCGACACATCTCGCAATCTACGCCATACATGGGACTACGATCGGTGACCGGCGCGTACATACGCTTCGTAAAGACATACGTTTTGAAACGGTTGTGCAGCTCGCCCTGCAGCGGTATGGGATAACCCTCATCGACCATCTGCAACGCAGAGAGTAACAGTTTGGTACGTGGAAACTTGTCGTCCGGATGTAAATCGGTGCGCGCAAAAGGCTCGCATTTTTCTATGGGGAATATGGTTTTAACTAGTAGCGTAGGGTCTTTGTTCAGCTCAACTGCTGTCTCCAGTGAGCCGTGTTCGTCAATTAGTTTCTGTGCTTGTACGTTGGTCAGTGGAATCTAGAAAAGACAGGCACATATTATTAAACAAAAACAAAACACACAAAAACTCCGCATGCAACACCCACCTGTGCTATTTCTTCGATGATCATGCCGTCCTCTTGTGGCGGCAGCAGCATTTCGAGTTTTGTATTAAATATACGATTTGTATTTACAAATTTGCTTTCATTTGAGAGATAATGATATAGCGAAAGCCCCTCCAGTATGACGACGACGCTGTGCGATAGGCTTACCGGTTTGTCGAGAAAACACCAACGGTCCGGCACACAAGGACTCTTCTTTCCTATAAGTGCCGCCATCAGCAGGTGTTGTATGTCTGTCAGAAAAATGGGCGTGCGCTCTTCCTGCGGCGTCTGCAGTGAGGCGCGCTGGCCCATTTCACGCAAACGTATCGTCGGTATGCCCTCCAGTTCACGCTTTCGCCGCCTCAATTCAACCGACAATGTTTTATATTGTTCGTGCGTAATATTCAAACCAGGCGCCAAAGTGATGCACTCGTCGCCACCGCCTTCGCTGAATCTGCTGCGCTTTGTATTGGGCTCGTCCTCGTCGATTTCTTCAATAGTTGGAGGCTTTTGTTTATTCTTCGGTTTTCGCTTATGTGTTATCTGCAACAACATGACAATAAATTATCGTTTTGACACAACATACTAGGACGAAATTTAGAAAACAACAAAGCATTCAAAACAGTGTGCAAACGAGGAAAAGACAGTACCTTGACAAAGCCTTCATCAGCATCGCCATCGTTGTTGCTGGCGCTGATCATCACCGCTGTCGGAGTGGACTGCAGCAATGCCTCACGGCGTTTGGCCAGCTCCGCTTCGTGGATTCGATCCTTGTCATTTAATTGTATTAGATTAGCAAGTGCTGCAAGTTTTTTCTTTTTTTTCTCGTTGCGCTCCTGCTGCTTTGCTGTTAGTGGCTCCTTCATCTTCAACGTTCTCTTGAATGTTATGCTGCAACAAATATGTACAGATTGTATTGACTCAACCGTAAATCAATTTGCTGTCGCTGCGACTATTATTTACATATATTATAATTCATACAGAAATATTTATGAATGATAATAAAAAAGTATAAAAGAAAATACAAAAAAAAAAGAAATCAATTAACAATTTTAACAAAGCAAGCCGACGAACTTTGGCAGATTTCGATTCGATTCGTGAAAACAACAAAACGTGCACAGAGAACGCATGTGTACCAACGAGAACAGCTGTTTGGATATTTTAGTCAATGTCGCCGCGATACAATAACTCTAATGTACTAAATAATCCCACAAAATGTATAGGGCTGCCAACTTGCTATGTTACTTGAGTGCGCGCGATTTAAATAAAAATATTTAAATATTAATTATAGTATTTTGTTAACGGTTTAACTATATAATTTATTTATTTGTTTAAGAAGATAGTATAGAGGAAAAATGTATAAACTACACGCTAGGCTAGAAATAAAACAATAGGTTTCTGTCTGCTGGGTGTCCCAAGTCATATATTTTCTTTGCATATAATTCAAATTTTTTAATAGTTATTCGGGAGAAAGCTACTATTTCTCGATTTTATACGAGTTTCTAACAATTATTATACGAACTCAGTTTTATGAATTTTAAATATTAAATAATTATCGTAGAAAAATTTATTTAGAACACTGTCTTAGGGTGCCTCACTTTAGGTTAAAACAGTAAAGATATTCAAAAAGTAATTTTGTGAGCTAAATTGTTGAAATTAATTTTGCTTGCTTATCTAATACATCAGTATTCTACACCAAAATAATTAAGAAGTTTCTGGTAGAGTTTGTGCTATGAATGTGCATGAGTTGGTTTTCAAAATAGATTGATTGCATCATTAATGCATCATGAGCATGAAGCAAAATATAGTACAACACCATCATCAGCAATGTTAAGCAAAATTTGAAATTAAGCAAGTTTTATTTTCCTTTTTCAAGTACGGAAACAGAATTATTTGTTTTTGTCTGCTCCGCAATTCATTAAAGTAATATATATGTATTTTTATTTTATTTTAATCATTTTCGTAATGAAATTTTAAATATATTTTTGCATACTCATATCACCAAATTAATTGACTATGTCGTATAAACGCTACACATGTAACACCCTGTGGCAAACAAAAAATACCAAATTGTGTGTGTAGATTCTGTTTATTTTTAATACACCATTTCGCGCTTGGCAGCACAGCGTTGCTCGTAGCAGTGCTGCCAATACAAAACCATAGAACCGTTATTCGGCAGCGACGCCGCGTGTGTTCACGAAAATTGAGCAGCAAATTTGCAAACTTATTCCATATTACTTGAAATATATTTCGCCGCATGCTTACAAAATGTATACCGCAGTGAAACCACTTTCCAAATACTTGCAATTCAAGTCCGTGCACATTTACGATGCGGTTTTCATGCTGCACTCCAAGTGCACCGTCGTGATTTTGCTTACTTGCACTTTTCTGCTCTCTGCCAAACAATATTTTGGCGATCCAATACGCTGCATCAGCGATGAAAAAAACCTCGATTATGTGCAATCCTATTGCTGGACAATGGGCACATATATAATCAATTACGCTGAAAATGGCGCCACGGCATTGGCCGATGCCCCATTTCGACGCACACCGGAACAGGTTATTGCCAACCAAAAGGATTACAAGGATCGTGATGCCTACGGTAAAGCGCTTTTCATTGCCGAGGGCGTTGGCTCGGAGAACATTTACAATTCAGAACGTCAGTATTTGCGCTATTATCAATGGGTTGTGCTGGTGCTGATGCTCCAATCGTTCTTCTTCTACATGCCGTCATTTTTGTGGAAACTATGGGAGGGCAAGCGGCTACAACAGCTCTGCTCGAATGTCAGCGAGGCACTCATTACGGAGAATACATACAAGGAACGCTTGAGGAAACTTGTGCGTTATTTTAACAGTGACTACAAGGAGACACATTTCCGCTATGTCGGTTGCTATATACTGTGCGAAACTATGAATCTCATCATAAGCGTAAGTCATACATAAACATTTTTCTCAATAATTTACAACTTTAACAAATTACATTTCATACGCGTGCATAGATTGTCAACATACTGCTGCTTGATGTCTTTCTCAATGGCTTTTGGTCCAAATATGTGCAGGCGTTAGCCGCATTGCCCAACTATGACTGGGATCTCTGGAATCATATGAGTTCACGCGTTTTCCCCAAGATTGCCAAATGCGAAATGCTTAAATATGGACCAAGCGGTTCGCCCACAGTGTTCGACAATCTATGCATACTGCCACTGAACATACTCAATGAGAAGATATTTGCTTTTCTCTGGGTTTGGTTCCTGTGCATTGCCTTGCTTGCTGGGCTTAAGCTTATCTATCGCGTGCTGCTGATGCTGAATAAAAATCTGCGTATGCAGCTGCTACGCGCACAGCTACGCTTTATGCCCAAGGCGCATGTGCAACGCGTTTTGCTTGACTCTACGTTCGGTGATTGGTTTCTACTCATGCGCGTGGGCAACAATGTAAATCCCGAACTGTTCCGCGAGCTTGTGCAAGCATTGTACGAAGTGAATCTACCAGGCGCAAGCAAATTTGACGATAATACAACCTCATAATTCTAACAAACTTAAACAACGGACCAAGTATGTCACACCTAATCTGTAAGTTTTCTAACGTGAATTTTCATAGAACTAAGTTTAGTCTTAAGCTATTTTTGATTTAACTAACACAAAATGTTATACAAAGTCATTCAAACATTCGCTTACCCATTTCTTATCACGTTTGTCGTACTCATGAGCAAGTCTAATTCGGCGCTTGCTAACATTTTTTAAATATGAATTCTTTTTTCTTTTCTTTGATATATTAGTTGGCTAAAAATTGTCTAACAAGTTCGAATTCAATGTGCGATTCGAATTATCAGTTTTATAAAAACAAATTCTTTCTCTTCAAAAATATATACTGTATATATACGTATATACGAATTCCGTTATTAACGTAGCACTCTTAGATTTAAAGTTAACAAACACGTCGTTTATTTGGCCGTACGTCGTCATTGATTCAATTAATTGCCAAACACGCTGCTCTGCAAGACGACAAATGAATTTAAATGTTGCGAAGAATGTTTCTTTTTCGACTTTTGTAGTACTTTGCTTTTTACAATGAAATTTGTATGGATTAACTAAAACTTTTGCGCGAATAAAGCATTTTCGTTTTCACAACACAGAGATTAATTATTTAAAACTTTTTATAAATTTGCCGAGCAAGTGCAGCACACGCTTTTACTCTTGACGTACTTAGTAGTACTAAAGATTTTGCCAAAAAGTTGCGACAAATTTCTTGAATTTTGTATAGAGAACGAAGAGATCGACGTCATGATTTAGTAGATGTTAATTTTGAACTGTTGAAAAATATTTTTGTAGAAATTTTGATTCAAAAGTAAAATTGTGTGTGTCAAAATTTGTTTGAATTTCTTTTGAAGTTAAGCACGAAGTTCTGAGTGCTGAATTTCTTTCTGTTTGTCCGTCTGTCTCAGTAGTCTGCACCATTTGCTGGAATTAGTTGTGAGCTGCAATTCCTACATAATTTTTGTTACTTACCAGTTTTTTTGATTGGTAAAAACAATTGTGTTGCTCATCTTTCTCTGATTGTGGTTGTTCTGTTGTTGGGTTTTATTAGTTGTTGTTATCCTTCCGAAATACAGTAATAAATTTCGCAATAAATTCCAGCTGAGCACTGTTTTGACTTCATAAAAGTAAAACAATTTTCTATTTTTCCGAAAGTTATGCAGAGATTTTACTGTACAAAATAAATACGGTTGATGTTGTTGTTGTACACAAAAGTTGTTTGAAATACCGAAAATCATTAGAATTTTGTAAAGCGCTTTGACTGACAACAAAGAGAATTTCTTCAGGCAGTATTTTTTGTAGAATTTCACAAATTTTGCAATTTTTTTGTATTTTTATTTTTAATTTTTTATTTGAATGAAAAAACAAAGTTATTAAATCAAAATTGAAGTCCGGCATGCGCACTTCTCCGGTTGATGTTGACACGCTTTATGGGCTACAGATTTTTCCTTAAACTTGATTGACACCAAGGTGTCTACGATTGTTTTTTTTTTGTTTTTTTGAATTTTTCTGTTTATATGTTTGAAAATTTTGCTAATTTTTCAATTCCGGAAAAAAAAAATGAAATTAATAACATAATTTTCATTAACTAAAAAGTTCATGGCACAGCAAAATTTATTCTTGAACTGGGTCATTCGCCTTTGCTTGTATGCAGACGCTCCACTTTCCGGACACTATATAAACGTGTCGACTTGCACCGGCTGGCTTCAGTAGCTGTACGTGCGCGCTTGGATTACGTCTTTGATTGGATTACCACAACTCGAACATTGGATTACTACTATTGGATTAATTTGTTGCCGAATTGCAAAATGAAAGTGCTGTGAGAAAAAGTGAAATTTGATCCTTGCTTGTCGAAACTGATTGAAAAAACAAAGCAAGAAAATAAAAATATATAAAAAAGAAATACAAAAATATTCTTGTAAAAAATAAATATTTTAATAAAATATGTAAAAACGCGAGCCATTATTTGCAAGTGTAAAAAAAAAACCAAAGTATAAAAGGATATATGCTTAAAAAACGAAACCAAAATGGTATCGCGTATAAATTTGAATACAAATGGTTGGTTATCAATTTTGAAATAAAAGTTAATAATTATTTTATTTAAAATCAACCTAACTGCTCATTCAGTCTATATAAGCCCAGTTATGTTCGAATCTTACTTTAAAACTGAACAAAATTTCCTCGGAAAGTGACAGCAAATTCAATAAAATTTAAACAATCTTGCCCAAAGAAAATTCATAGCCTAAAATTTAGATAGATGAATTAAATAATCTAAATAATGTATCCTGTTGAAAATTTGTGTTCATAAATTCTTCCGCAAAAGCGTTTTTAACTTTCTAAATGCATTTCATGCATTTTAAAGTAATTTTAGCTTTGCAAGTATTTTTTTCAATATTGTGAAATTTTAAATAGCGAAAATTGTGCTTTCGAAGCTGAAAAAAATTCCGAGCGCATAAGCAAAATTACTATGACACATTTTTAAATGCGGTTAACATTTTTGTAAACATGTTATTATAGGGGTGCAAAGGGTATATTAAGTTTGTGCAAATGTATGTAGCAAGTAGAAAGCGGCGAAGTAGACCCTGTAGTGTATATATAAGCTTGATCAGCATCAAAGTGCGAATCGATATAGCCATGCCCGTCTGTTTAGTTGTCCTTAAAAATAACGATAATTGACAGACTATAAGTGATAGAACCCACAAGTCGGCTGCAATCGCCAAATTTAATGTATCTCATGTCAATCCTAATAAAATATTTTATGAATAATCGGGCCACTAGACACGGTAGCGCCTATACAAATCTGTCCTTGTTCACCCTATAAGAGTACTGTTATCAAATAGCGTTTTTATATACTGTTTCCATAGGAAAAAAGGATATGAGGAAAAAGGATAACTCTATATTGGAGTTGTGCAAGTCTTATTGCTGAATGATAAATTGTACGCAATCAGCTAAGAACGGATTTGGGTGCTTTACCATATGTATAGCTTTTACAACATATACATTTGATTGGATGTTGCAGTTAAATTTATAGCTAGATAAAAATTTGATAATGTAAAGTTTTTTGAAAGTTGTATGGTATGGAGAGGTTTTCAATGTGTTGCCTAGAATTTTAAGTTAATTCACGCTTTGCAAAGCGAAGGATTTGGAGGTTTCAATTTCTTTTCCGGCAGATATGCAAATGTTTGCATCTGCTGACTGAGAGTGTTGAACATGAATAGTTGCATTATTCGTTTATATCAGAGAATAATGGATCTATATTTAGTGAGTCCTGTTTTCTGTTTAATTTATAACAAAATGTATAATCGTCTGCATACGCAAAAAAAATAGACTCTTTTGTGTTTATCTATTGTTTTGTTAATTAAAAGCTATTGCAAATAAAAAAACAGATAAGGAGGACCATTGTGGATTTCCGTTGTCTAGGGGCAATTGGATTAGAGTAGGTATTGTTTGCTAGGATTGTTATTTTCCTGTTCGTAAGGAAGTTGTAGATATAATTAGTTACTTTTGGGTCTGTTCTCCATATGGCGAGTTCATCTAAGATAAAATGAATACCGACTCTACCAAATGATTTGGAAAAATCTAATGATATAATGGACAAATGGTTTCTCTTTGACAGGGAAGATGTGATTTGATAATCTAACATTGCTAAAACATCACACACAGATTTATCCCTTCTAAAGGCCATTTGGCGAATATCAAGTAGTTTGCTGTTTGTAGCTAGCCACCATAGTCGCTTAGATACTATTTTATCAAGCACTTTCGAGATGCAGAGGAGTTGCTTTCGGTTTTGTCTGTATTAGGTTTAAGTACAGGGATTACATTACTGGTTTTAAATTGCTGGAGATATAGTGTATTTGCCTTTTGGTTTTTGTCAAATATGTTTTTTGGATTACCGTTAGGGTTGCTAAGGGAGTCTATGTGATGGCGAGTTTTGTATGTAACAGGTAGAAATAATGGATGCAGACCCTCCAAAGTTGCACCCAAGATATTTGTAACATCCAGTAAGAGGCCTAAAAAGCCGCATAAACATATTCTTGATCAGCTCGACAAAGCGGTTCAATATGTCTTTGACTCTTTGTGTAGCGGTGTGTGTAAATAGGAGAATCATTATAAAACCTGGTATGGATACTCATAAAGGATCCTTTCTTTAATGGGTACCCACACACTGTATATAGTCAAAATATACTTTGCAATGATGAATACACCTTTGCTTGTATTTGAATTTATCCGATCTACAATTTCACTACTGTTAAGTGTTCAACTTCTATACATGGGTATAGTATAGGCAGCAACAACTACAAACGGTTTTTTTCCCACATGAAAAACAAATTATTGGGTGTCAAATTAGTGAAGAACTTCACCGTAGATTATCGATATATTGCAATCTTGCTTCAACAATCATTTTCCCTCGGTGACGTGTGGTCTGACAATTGCTTTCAATTCTAAAGTCAGTATACTGATCAATCTTTTATGAATATCATCCATACTGCACACTTTAAGGGTATTTTATGATGAACCATTTTTATTCCCAAAGGGGCCGTTCTATAATAATTTAGTGTTTGTAACAGACAAAAGAGTGAGTGATAGGACTCATAAAGTATGAATATACTTGATCTGTATTGAAGCTGAATCGATATATTCATGTTCGTCTGTTCGACAGCGCACAAAACTATCACAACTAGAGGCTCCTAGTCTGCGTGTTTAGATTCTAAATTGTTATACTTAACTTTATGTGTGTCACGCTTATATGTACAGTTTTTAATACCGCATAGCCGGAAAACAATTATATTTTCGTTTGTTATACTCTTTGTATACCTCATATATATGCATTTTCGTGACTAGCGTGACAAGTCGCATCGTAGGTTATATTCTATATACATATTATCAACTTGAAAGAACAGCCTTGAAGGAACCTGTCTGTAAATTTGTCTACCAAATTACAAGTAAGTCCCCATGCCATCCCAACACTTACGAATTTGATATCTTCATTAGCTAGCTAATCCCGGCATACGCTGCTTTCATACTACATGGCTCCAACCTATTTTTCCAGAGGAACCTATTTAACCCAGCGGTTTTCTTATTTGAACAATACACCATCCTTCTACCATAAATTATTCCTAAGACACATATTTTACAATGTATACGGGGTTGCTGCTCTAAAGACTTCGATATTCTTATTTAATTCAACCTCGCCAAGATCAGCACTTTTTAAAGATAAATTTGAAATCTTTGACATCAGTGTACGATACCTCATATTTCTATTCAAGAATTATCGGAATATCTATCCTTACATTCGGCTTTTGATTTAGTGATGAATAATTCTGGCGATTCTCACTGAAATTTTAGCACTGCCAGTGCTATGACGAATAAAGATTGTAGTTCTCCAAGTAATAACTTCAAAAGTATCTGGAAACATGTTAAGAAATGCCAAAGGTTTACAATCTGCTTAAAATTAGTATTTGCATAACTAGATTCTTATTAAAATTTTCATAAAAGACGTAAAGAGCAACCACAACCTTGCATCATTGCTTTGACGTTTACTTGTATCAGATGCAAGCTAAGATTCTTAACGTTGTAGCCAAACTGGGCTTATATAGAAGTAAACGTCTTCTCATGTATTCCTGTTTAAATTTTATCTATTAAATTCCGTGTCAGAAACTGAGACAAAGCAAAATAAGCGCAGTGGTCGGAAATGGACGCGCAGTACTTGGAGTCGCATACTAGCGATATCGGTTATAGTTTTGATTACACTGACAATATCCATCATTTACCATGGTATTGTACTGGAGCGTATGGGTAAGTATTTTCTTTCCAATATACAAAAACAAATATTTTTTAAATTTATATATCGAAATAGATCGAATACGACAGATAATGTCACTAAATGCAAAACACGAACACGGTAAACAACCCACAGGCACCGTTGAGGAGCACCAGTTACCCTTACGCATAGAACTCATGAAGAACGCCGATCTGCAAAAAATGGATAACTTCATAGATAACACATCTAGATTAGATGATAATGATGATACGGCAACGTCCAGCGATGAGCGTGGCCTACGCTTACAGCATTTCCGTATGAAATATACACTGCGGCGACGCGTGCGTCGACAATTTCAGCATGCCGATGCGCTTGATCCTTTACGTCTACAATTGGAGACAACAGATCTACACCAACTCTATACAAAGATACGTAACAAGCGTACCAAATTGGCACTGTCGCAACTGGAACGTGAATATGTACGCTGCAAAAAGGAGACACCAAGCAGCAGTGATTGCATGGTCGCCTTTGTGCGCATGTATAACATGGCGAAAGAGATCACAGAGAAAATGGAGAAAATGAAGGCAATACTGAAGGATAAACAACAGTTTGATTTATCGAAAAGTAATGAAAGTGGCGAATCGAATGAAACAAAATTCACGAAATCGTTAGCAACGAATGAAACCTTAAGTTCAGTAGGCACAACAGAAACTGTAACGCATATGTCTACAACATCAGTGACTACGGCGACTGCGGAGGAAATTACAGCGAAACCAGTAAGAACAAAGATAGAACCAATAAAAATAAGTTGGATTTTAGATGGACACGACGATAAGGAGCAATATGAGGAAACTTTACATCATATGACAGAATCAACAAGAACAACTGAAAAACCAACGTCAACAATGCCGGAAAATACCACCACATTGATGACAGCATCAGCTAGCGCTAGTACAACTATGAGTGCGAAAACCACTCCAGAGCCTTTCACTTGGATGCTAGACAAATTTGATAAACCTAAAGTAATAGCATTTGAAACAAGTACAACGCCGACTACAACAAGCACCATGAAAACTGAGCTGAAAACGGATAGTCCATTTTCGCAAGAATCAATTTTGTCTACTAGTGGTATAGTGAAAACTTTCAATATGACCACCGAAGGCCCACTTACAACTGAAAATGGTGTCCGGGATCTCGAAAAGGAACGTAAGTTTGATTGGATTGTTGATGGGCAGAGCGCAGAAGAGATTACGCCATCGTCATTTCTGTTAAGCAGTACCACAGCTTCACCGCTAAATGTTACTGTTACCTATCCAACAAAGCCCAAGCCGATTAAATATAGTTGGATAATTGATTCTGATGCTAGCAGTGGTGAGACGAATTCAACCGAGCGCAGCAGGGCACGCGTTCCATTTTATAATAGCTACAACACAACTACAGACGATCCAATCGATGCGAAACTACGTGAACAGCATCCATTAGACTATCCAAGTAGTTTGGAAAATATGCTCGAGAGTTTTGAACGCAATGAAGGCCTTAAGCCAATTGTTTTCAATCCGGAAACAACAGCAGCGCCCATAAAATTCTTCCAAACAAATAGCAGCACAACAACTGCTGATATTTATGATCAAAAGTTATGGGAGCAGAAATTCAAGGAAGCCGCTGTTGTGAAGGCACATGAAGAGCTTATCGATACTTTGGTTGAGCTGGATGCAAAAAGTATGTCGAAATTTGGACCAAAACTGAATCCAATTAGTGCGAACATGTTTAGTGGTGAGTGAAAGAAAATATGGAATTTCGATATTTTCTGTATATTAACTTGTACTTTTGTTTCAAAGCTGCCGATGCACAGTTAATGACTATATGCGAACGCATGGCAAAGAAGATGCATAATAAGGGCATTAGTGTCTCTGGCACCAATGCAGCCCCGGTGCCGGAAAATGAAACGGAGAATTTTACGCAGGCGCCAAGTGTTCAATTTACTAGTCGTGGACCAGGCGGCTTTCCTGTCACTGGCGAAACTATGAAGGCATCCGCACAGTTTATGTTTAATCCTAATTTTGGCATGCCCACCATACCGGTATGTTTTTATATAACACCGGCAAGTTTTCGCATGCTTAGTCATCCGCAAATGTGGACACCATCTTACTTTGGCATGCCAGGTGGTTTTGGAGGACCTAGCGGTGGTTTGATGGGTGGTATGGCTGGTGGACCTGGTGGTATATTTTTTGTACCACAGAATTTCGGTACAACGGGTAATTTCTTTGGACACAGTGCTGGCAGTGCTGGCGGGTAAAAAACCAGACTTATTTCGTATTATGTGAAATATTATATTAAAATATTTGGTTTCCTTTTAGCGCACAGAGCAATATTCCAAATATATTCTCAAAAAATGCATCACCACAAAAGCAGCTGCAACAACAACAACAGCAGCAAATGCAACAACAACAACAAATGCAACAGCAGCAACAAGTCTATTGCACTTATATGCAAAATAATGGCGCCGGCAGTGGACAGCAAACCGGCGGCGGTGGTGGTAGTGCTGGTGTCACCAATACCAACAGTGGCTCTGGTAGCGGCATGAGCTTTTCGAATGCTAATTTTAAAATGCGTCAATCGAATCAAACTTCTCCCGCTGGCAATATAATATATGCCTCCTACTCTGGTCTACCCAATCATCTCGGCCATGAGCAACACTTTAAATGTCTGCTGCCCAATCAAGTAGCCTGCTACGGCGGCAATGAGTGTATACGTGAGGATAATTGGTGTGACAGCATTGTTGATTGTTCAGATGGCAGCGACGAGGCGGCCTGTACCTGTCAAGATCGACTGGCGGAGGAGCGGATTTGTGATGGTTATGCGGATTGTCCTATGTCCGAGGATGAGATTGGCTGTTTTGGTTGTGAAGAGTTTATGTACTCATGCTATATCAATTCGGAAGAGTATGAACGAGCCAATCGCTCTACAATTTCAATGTGCTACAGCAAATTGGAGAAGTGTGATGGAATATTAAATTGTTTAAACGGGCGCGATGAGCTGGAGTGCAATATTATTGTTGCTGATGTAACACATCATATGTCACACTCTGTTTCGGCATCAGAAGGTTTTCTATATCACAATCATCGCGGTGATTGGTATCCTGTTTGTAATAATGCCGATAAATGGGCAAGAGATGCATGTGATAGTGAAGGAGGTGCACAGCTATCTGGCGCACTAAATGTTACTTTCCGTGAGATGTCGCTGCCAGGACCTTTTATTGAGCCGTCATTGCATTCGGGTACACATTTTCCTCAGGCTTGTCAAAAGCGCAACAGCAAAGATTCCTTAGTTGACCAAGTGTCCTATGTGAAATGTGCACCGGCTACTTGTGGTGTCGTTAAGAAGCCAGACGCAAAAGCCTTGGCACAGACACGACGTGCCAAACGTACTATCAGCAAAATTGCTGATGAAGCAGGAAATGGGCGTATTGTGGGCGGCAGTTATACAAGTGCGTTGCAGTTTCCATTTGTGGTGGCTCTGTATCGGAACGGCAATTTTCATTGCGGTGGCAGCATTTATTCTGAGTATTGGGTGAGTTGCTTTAGTATGCCTATGCCTAGTAATTTATAATGAATATTTTTCAAACAGATTATAAGTGCCGCACATTGTGTTATTAATTATGCCAATTACTACTATGAAGTGTATGCTGGTCTTTTGCGTCGCACCAGTTTTGCCATTTCCACACAAATACAGCCTGTCTCTCATGTGGTTGTGCATCAGGCCTACGAGCGTCGCAGCATGCGGAATGACTTATCCATGTTACGTTTGGCATCGCCTCTCAAGTTTAATCGTTGGGTAAAACCGATATGCTTGCCTGACATGGGACGTACCACATTAGGTGATGACTGGATTTGGGGCCCTGAAGAGCATACTATTTGCACAGTGGTTGGTTGGGGCGCTGTACGTGAAAAGGGACCAGGAAGTAAGTATGACGAAACTATTCAATATCCGCTTTAAAATATCACTTTCCACCCGTAGGTGATCCACTGCGTCAAGTCACTGTACCTATACGCAAAGGTTGTACCGAGAAAGAGGATCAAGAAGCGGAAGACATATGTGCCGGCGATCCTAATGGCGGCCGTGACGCTTGCCAAGGTGATTCAGGTGGCCCACTTTTCTGCCGCAGCGTAAGCAACACCGAACAGTGGTATCTAGCAGGCGTGGTCAGTCATGGTAATGGTTGTGCGCGACCACAAGAATTTGGCGTATACACGCGTGTTGCTTTATATCTTGATTGGATTGAAATGGCTGTACGACCCGAATTCGTGCCGAAGTCACAACCACTACAGCTTTGTCCGGGCTACATGTGCGTTTGGGGTGGCAAACGTTGCATATCACAGCGTAGACGTTGTGATCGTGCAGTTGATTGTCTCGGCGGTGAAGATGAAGTTGGCTGCGTTTATAACTTTATACCCGATGTTGGCTCCCAACTGAATATAAGCAGCACTACTGAAAGTGATTACCATCCAGTGGAGACTCAATTTGGTGTAATAGAGAAAATACAACGTACAGATGTAGATGTTGAAGATGAAGAATTGACAGCAGTACTAAATGAGGAAACGACAACTAATGGATTTGATATTTCAAGTACTGTAGAGACGGAAACAACTGGTATCGATTCGGAAACGTCTACGATTAGCAGCACAGCAGATGCTACTACCGATAGCGTCTCAATTAGTGAGACAACAAAATGGACTACTTTTAAACCGACTGAAAACAATGATTTTGTAAAAGATATAACAAGCACTGCGCCAACTACCGAGCTAATTACAACCACTACGCTATCAACGACAACAACAACCGCTGAAGACAAGCAAACAAGTACAACAATTAACACAACAGAAAAGGTAGAGACTACTACAATTACAACGACCCAACTAGTTATTACAACTACAAAAGCGCCACCCACAAAACTGACCACGAGTTCGACCACAACTCCAGTTATTCAACACACAACAACATCCGCGATAGTGACAACGACACCGTCTGCCGCAGCTAAAGCACAATTACCACAGAAATTCATCTGCCGCAAGTAAGCCAGATAGCTTCGATTAACCATATCGCTATAAATAACGATTTTTTACTCTACCGAACACAGCATCACACAAATTGTCGAGCTAGTACATCGATGCGACCGCAACGTTGACTGTGAGGATGGCACGGATGAGTTGAACTGCAGCTGCCGTGATTATTTAAAGGGTACGCTGAATATACTGGTATGCGATGGCAAGGCTGACTGTGAGGATCTAACGGACGAGGATGATTGTGGTAGGTATAAGCTTAAATAGATGTAATATTTTTTTTGTTCAAACTGTATTTGTGTGCTATATATAGGTAACTGTCAGCCGCATGAGTTTTTGTGTCCGCTTTCTAAAACGTGTTTACCTCTTGCCAAGCGATGCGATAATGTCATCGACTGCAAGTTCAAGGAAGATGAAAAGGATTGTTGTAAGTTTTAAAAGTAATTGTTTATATATATTTATAAGGCTAATAAAGATTTATATTTCCATTAAAAGTTGCACTCACCAATGGACACGATGTACACTTCGATGTACACAAGCAACCCAAATTCACAAATGTCGGCATATTCTCACGTAATATGCACGGGGTTTGGCGTGTGGTCTGCTCCCACGACACCGCCTTTCATATGCACAGCGCCAAGACAGCGACTGAGGTCTGCGCACTATTAGGTTTTAAGGGCTATCGTTACTATAACACTACCGAATTCATTGCGCAAGGTGATATGATGCCCATCGCACCGGAACTGGCAAAACAAACGCGTTTGGACTCGCATTTCGCTGCAGTTGCCGATGACAATGTGCATTTTTCAAGTGATGAGCAACTATTTGCAAGAAAGTCGCACCAAAACCTGCAGCGCATGCAACGCATCGAAAGTGAACCGCATAAATGCTCGGGCATATATTTGGAATGTATTCCGGTGTCGAATAAAACGGCACCATTGAAAACATTCAGCGCTGGTGTGCCGGTGCCGCTTAAGAAACACGAACTGACTACAATAAAACCTATAATTATGGAGAATAATAGACCAAATGTGCACGTCAAACCGAATAGGCTATCACATGTTGTCAAAAAAAAGGATGAGATACTTGATCGCTTGGATAAACTTATCAAGATTAAGAAAAATAAAACGTTGCTGGTTGATCATAATCTACATGAAGCTAAAGAGGAATTGCACTGGCCTTGGTTGGTTGATATCTATGCAAACGGTGAACTGTGGTGCCTGGGTATGCTGGTGGATAGAAACTGGGTATTGGTGCACGAATCGTGTCTGCATGGCATCAGGTATTTATGCTACATAATACAACATATTGAACTTCCGACTGATTTTCTTTTAATTTTGATTAATAAAGATTTACGACACACTATATAACCGCGCTTCTTGGTGGCGGCAAAACGAAAAGTACACTACACAAGAGCATACACGAACAGATTCGTCGCATAGATTGCTATGCATATGTACCGCATAGCGATGTACTGCTATATCATTTATCGGAGCCAGCGCGTTTTACGCATCATGTGTTGCCCACGTTCCTACCCGATAAGTAAGTCGCAAAATATTATTGTTGTAGCACAGTTAATACAACTATTTATTTATTTACTTCAACTATAGTGCCCACTACAACATAAACGACACACACGATTGCATCTCAGTGCTGCACGATGAGCATTCTGGACGAATAAAGACTGTCTCTATAAAGGAAGAAAAGAATGATTTACTATGTCAGCATTCCGAACTTTCCTGTTACCGTTTATTGGAAAAGAAACCGCCGGCAGAATTAATGCGTCTACTCAATGTCAGCGCTGAGGATGTAGCATCTATTTCGGAGGAAGTTGAACTTATTAATGGTGTACTACCGTTGGAGCTGCCGGCACTTACTAAATTCACCAGCTGTACACAATTTGGGCAAAAAAATACGATGAGTAGTCACTTTCCTATAGATCAAGGCATATTAGTATGTCGTGAGGCGCACAGTGGTTGGTATCCAACAGCTTTGTTTTCCTACAATAATACAAATTGTAGCAGCTTTAAGGAACCATTTGCGTTGCGTACGCTTGAGCATACATATCCAGCGCTGCAGCAAGTAATTGGTGCGTATTTTTTTTACTGTAAATTAGGAATAGTTTAAAAGCTTTAATTATACTTACAGATAAACCCAATTGTAGCGAACTGCAGCCTGTAGCCAATTGTAGCACATTACGCTGTCCACTGGGCAACTGTTTAAAGCAAGAACAGATATGCGATGAGAAAAACGATTGCCATGATGGCAGCGATGAAGAGGAATCCATGTGTCGCATATTGAAGCAAGTTTGCGCACCTGGTGAAATGAAATGCCGCTCGTCCTTTAAATGCATACCGAAGCGTAAATTCTGCGATCACGTACCCGACTGTGAGGATATGACCGATGAGCCAACAATTTGTTCTTGTTTTACATATCTGCAGTAAGTTCAAAGGCATTGATATACTCACATATACTGCATCGTATTGAATTTTTTACAGAGCAACAGATCCTTCGAAGATTTGCGATGGTCGTCGCAATTGTTGGGATAAGAGTGATGAGAGCTCTGTACTCTGCAATTGTACTGCGGAACACTTCCGTTGTGGCACGTAAGTCAGACTTTTATATTGAAGTTTATTTTCAATGTAGTTACATACACTTTTTATATACTGTGGGCATGGGTGAAAGGGTATATTGAGCTTGGGCAAATGTATGTTATTTAAAAGGAGTCAAAAGAGATCCGAAATAGTATAAATATTCTACTTTAGCATTAGAACTCTATTCGATATAGACATGATCTTCTTTTTGCATTTATGAACAATCTCTGAGACTATATCAAAGCTTCAGGTTTTGGGTATTTAGACATACCTTATACATAAGCAAATAATGTGAATTAATTAAAAGTGCCAGCGCAACTATAATGCGTAATGCTTTCACACTCAATAATGAGTATGAAGGTTTTATATCCTGTACCTGAAAGTAGGGTGTCGTTCTGTGTTTTTGTATGAAATATATTTGGTGGGTCTTATATTAATTTTTATAAAATATCCCACGCGGACCGAGTTAGATTATTGCAGCGTTCTGTCTAATTTTGTTTTTGTAAATTAAGCCGCCGCCGAATTGATACTGTGTGAACCTGTCTTTAATTTAATTAAAAAATTAGGGCTGAAGTGTGCGGAATGGGTAAAGAATCTTATGGTAACCTTTTATTAGTGAACGTGACACAAAATCTATGAAATTCATGTGTACCAAACTCAACTGATGCATTTGTGCAGAAACGGTAAAGTGATTTTCAGCAATACAATTCTCCATCAAAAATACTTGGAAAATACTTCTAAAATAGGAATTTATTATACACACACTGCAATCTTCAGATATTGCACCTTCCGATTATCATCGACCATTTCTCCGCTCCATAAGTTTGGATTGGTCGGGTGGCACTGCTCTAATTTACAAGGAACTCACACAAATATGGTTATTAGTTAAATAGATGCTAAATACAAATCGTACTTCCGATGCGGATACCATATATTGCCAGAAAGATGGGAAATCGTAGTAACTAGCGATGGACAGTTTAAGTTTGTAACCATTTGTACACAATAAAATCTCACTGCATGGGATACATGGAACATAAAAGTCGAGCCTACTCGAGTGCAACGTTCTCTTATATATTTTTTTTTTAGCTCCGACGAATGCATACCACAAGATTTTGTTTGCGACAAAGAGCCGGATTGTCCCAAAGGCGAAGATGAGCGCTTCTGCTTTGGCATTGAACATCCAAAAGAAAAACGCAAGAAGAGTCAATGGCAACCTACTACACCATAGTAAGTTTAAGTTTTTAATATTAATTTATTCCACCTTATTTTTACTCTTTTCACTTTTTGTTTTTAGCTATTACAAACGTCCTACGGAGTATGGTCAAGTAATCGAACAGTCTTATGGCATATGGCATACAAAATGTTTTCCAAAGAGTTCACCGCCCTCTATAAGCGAGGTGCGTCAGATCTGTAAACAGCTCGGCTATAATCCCTTTCGACAGCCTAGTTATCGTTTAATTGATGATGTGGCCAATGAACCAGTCGAGACTGTTGATTGGCCCGATCAGCGTGGACGCAGTTTTAGCAATGCATCGCTTGTGGGCAGATATCGTGAATCTACGAAAGCGGTTATTGTTAGTAAATTCTCACCGTTGCAGTTGAACGATCAACTGACACTGTTCATCAAGCCAAGTCGTCCAATTGCAGAATTGGTGCGTTGGAATGCAACAGACTCGAGTCGTTGCTTTAGGCTGGAAATACGTTGCGCTTAATTTTAGTTAGTCTAATTTTTTAGTAGTTAAGTAGCTAGTCCAAAGAGATTTTCTATATTTTTTGTAAAAAACAAATAAAATGAATAAAAATTTTAACAGAAAATATGAATGTTTCAGTCGTAAGTTTAAGACTTTTAAATACCCCGCCATCTTTTTTATTTTCACATGCTTCCACAATGTTATCGTTTAGTTGAGCTACCTCCTGCTCTAGCTCAAGAGAGTTCCAATGCCTGTTAGGCAGAATTCTTCCAGTTTGTCTTAAGATATTTCTTTAATTTGGCGCGTCTATTCGAACAGAATTATTTGATGATCTGACATGAATGATTTCCGTGGAACATGCAAGTTCTAAATATTTTACTCCATGAATATACTACAGAAAGTTATAGCTAACACTTCCTGTCTATCTCTAGTTACTTCTTCCACATTATGCTGCAGATTTCTAAATAAATTCCTAACTCGGATACCAAGTGCAGGATATAAAAATAATTATAAAGCACATTTCATTTCGTTCGTATAATTCTTTTCGGTAGATTTTATTTATTTGCTTCATTGCTAATCGTGTTTTTCTTTATTTTTATTTACATTAACTGTTTGACTAATTTCTTGCATTCAAATTTATTTAATTTATGCTATATTATTCTAATTGTTATCAATTTGTTTCGACCTGTTTATACTATTCGAAAAAAAATGCAATTTTCTTTCAAATACGCGATTTGTCAAAATATTTTAATGGCCGCTAAACTTTGTCGTAAATATAAAGTTTTTGTATTGTATAAACAGGCTGTTTCTAGTAAGATTGAATTAGTTTTTCTTTGAGGCTAGCAGAGTTTATCATTAAAGTTGACCTTTTCTGTTACTGGTACATGTTATCAACAAACAAATCAATATATATATATATATATATGTTGTATATATTTTTTATCGGTTATATAAATATAAAAAATCGATTTTTTAGTAAAAATTTAAACAATTTAATTATTAAAGCACTTAATTTTAATGTTAGTTAAATTTTGTTAGTGTTTTTATTTAATGTTTTGTTTTTTTTTATTTTATTTTAAATTCGTTTAAAAATATTTGAATAAGTTCTTTGGGTTTTCTAATGTAGGAAATTGTGCATAATGTAATTTTTAATGATTTAGTTTGAGACAAAATCTCAATTTTTTTGTTTTTGTTTTTGTTTTGGAAAGGTACTTGGGGCTTAAATCCAATTTAATCAATAAAGTTTAATTAAGGTGCATGCAATTTTGATTAGTGTTTAATGATTATGCAATGATTTATTTAATTAGATACTTTTTCATATAAATACATAAGTTCAACAAACAATTTTTATAAGTAGTGAGAATATCCTTCACAAAGAGTGTAAGAAAGACTTTTTTTTAGTTTGCTGGACCAATTTTGAGTTATGATAATTATAATCTGGCTAGGCGATAGTCTATAGCGCTTATAGTTTCTGAATTGGCTTTTTCTACATAGTTCTAGACAGACTGAATGACGGGCTTGGCTAAAGCGACTTAGCATTAGATCCTGATCAAAAAGATATATAGTAAATGGGGTCCGCTATGTTACACACATTTTCACAAAGTTAAAAAACTATTGTCTCTACGGATATAGGGTTTACAAATTACCGATCGCGAATTTATGATGTAAGTTTGAAAAATTCGTCTAAGTTTTTTTACACCTTTTTTCATGGAGACCTTGCTTGAGGCAAGTCAAAGCATACTATGAAATTAGGGGCGTTGGGTTTACGATGCAGAGTTTCAAACGGCCACATTTTGAACTCACGATTGCTGTGTCCCTACCAATAGTTAATAATACCCACTACCAAGTATGCTGACTTCTGGTGGGGTTTGAGCTTTGTTTATTTATTTATCATACATGTTTGAGGTTTGTTTATCATACATGTTTCTAGAGCTGTCTTGTAATACAATCTTTATAAACTGACGTCTGTCCCGTTTCGGAGGCTTCGATGATCGGCCAAAACTCTGTTTTGAACTATAATTTACCGTGTTCAAAAACATATTGAGAATACACTGGCTGACATTTTAACCAGGGGTCTTATGTGTAGTTTTCAAGGTAAACAATAAAATCTTTTTCTTTTATGCTCACATTAACTTGTTTATAATGTGGAACAGCGCATAAATCAGACAAATATAGTTGAGCTAACGGAACCCTTTCGAGAATTTTCTAAAAATATCATATATCTGTTGTGTCTTATTGTATATTCCTTAAATTTTCTTTCTTAACTTCAATTGCAGTGGTAACTTCTAGCACAGTTCTACGAGCGGTTTTAAGAGTAGAAACGAATGTGACTTATACAATGGAGAGACTGTGACACGAACTAGATACTTCAAAATAGAATATTCGTGTGAAAAAATACTTGATACCAGTCACGCCTATCTCGTCGATATAGATATGTCCGTCTGTCTGACTCTCTGTATGAACAAACAGAACTTTGAGACTATAAATGATCAAGTCTAAAATATTAGTTACTAGCTTAAGCAACATATTCGCCTGCGCGTAACTTTTCACACTTATCCAATGGATCTTACTTCTTCCGCTCCCATTAGCATTCTTCGATGTACCTCAAATGAATGGAAATAGATCCAATCCCATTAACATATTTACCAAATTTTATCCCAGTAACTTAAATGGTAGCAAAGGTATTACGAATTTTTTTAGTGGTTTTGCCATCGTCCTCTTTGATTTTGACGAAGCTTTTGATATACTATATCAAAAATTGGCTATGCGGTTTAGGCGTAAGAAAGGGACATCCATACATCTTCAGAAACTTTCTCATTTATATTATTAGTACGATTTAGACGCATATATTCTCTCTTTAGATATCTAGACTTCACAACAATCATCACCCGTAACCCTCTTACAAACAAACCGCCTGTTAAGTGGATTTCCATAGTAAAGCTCATATAAACTTATGGCGTTTATTATGGATCAACTTTAGATGTGTATATAACAATGGTCACATAACGCTCGGTTTTATGGTTACCGGTCATGTATAAATTCTACGAAAAGATACATTTTATAAGGCTGCTATATGATTTGAGTGGTATTTAAAGTTGGTTCAACCGAAGCCATGGATTTTTACTATTTTTATACACTGTTATCATAGGGTAAGGTAAGGGCGTATATTAAGTTTGTGCAAATGTATGTAACAGCCAGAAAAATACGAAGCAAATCCTACTTTAATCCTTATAAAGTATGCCATTTAAACCAAAATCGGACCGCTAGAATGGGTAGCCCTTAAAAAAAAGCCAAGTCAATATACATATATATGACCGTCTGTCTGGCTATGAACAACAAGAACTTGGAGACTATGAAAGATAAAGCCTTCAAGCCTTCGGTTGGCACTTGAATACCTACTCCTCATTCTAAGTTTTTGTATTAAAAATTTTTAATATGATCTTACGTTATTCCTTATATTTTCTACTAAGGTCCAGTTCGGAAACTAAAAAAAGCTGCCTCCTCCCATACAAATCTGTCTCACTTTTCTAACTTTTTCTATGCATTTTTTTTTTATCTATAATTTAACATATGTACATATAATAATCCTTACAAATTGTTGCTACTTGCATTAGAAGTCCAGCTACTATAAACATTTCTTTAGCTCTTATGTGAAGGATTAACTGCGGTCTGACCGTCGTTAAATTCTTTTTAAATGTTAATGATTTGATTTGTTTGTTTCATCATTAAGTCTTTGGCAATAATCAAAAATACTTGGAATAGTTGTTGTCTAGGTTTTCATATAAGTAAGTTACTTAATTAATAGTTTAGGCAGCGGAGGAAGTTAAATAATTCCGAATTAAATATTTTCATAGTTTCATATATACTTTTGTAGGCTAGGTTAGGTTAGGGTAGGGTTTAGTTTTGGTTTTAAATTTAGTTTGTACAAAAATGTTTTAATTTCAAATTTAATCACATAGTATTGATTTAAGTAATAATTTGTTTGTCAAGTTTAAAGTAGTTTTAGTTGGTAGTAAGTATTAAAGATACTCGTAATATTTTGTTAGTTTTTCATGCTTAATGCTTTAAAGCATAGGCTTCATCATCAGTTGCTAGTGTTCAATTCGTTCATTTGTTGCATGCATGATTCGATTTGCATTTAAATATTTTTTTTTTTTGTGCAGTTTGAAAAGCGTTTTTTGTTTTTTTTTTTTTTTATATATATATAGTATAAATATCGTATGTCGAAGTAATAAATTAAACATACATAGCTATATATGGAACAATAAAAAATATTAAATACAATACTTTTAAAACACAACCATTTCAATTCTAATTTAGTTTTGTCTTAGGAAAGCTTTAAGAGATGTTTTGGATTTATTTTTTTTTCTTTTTTTGTTACTGAAGCAGCATAGTTGCATTAGCTAAAATTATCTACATGGTATTTTGTTATGTTTAAATGTGTTTTAAATTTAACCATGCGCAATTTTAATAAATGCATGTTTTAAAATTTGTGCGGGCAATGTTGCTTCAGCTGCGCTGAAGACATGGCATTGGTTTTTAGTTTTTAGATTTTAATATTTTTATTAATATTACGTTTTTACGTTGTCATGAAACACAGCAGTTATCTATATATACAATACATTATATCAATTCAGATATACCCCATTCAATGCTTGTTGTTGGGTTTGTTTCAAAATTGATCTATCGCCTTTGTTTAGTTTTTAATTTTGTTTAACTTATTTTCAATTCATTGTGTTTACTTTGATTGCTAACTACGAGTTTTAATGTTTAAAAATCTTAATGAATTAATTGGTGCTTTTTATATACAAAAATTGTTTTGAAAAACTTCTCGTTAAAGCTTAGAAAGTGTTTGAATGATTTTGTATATGTTTTCTATGTACAATACATAATTTTATTAGTTGATTAGTTTTACTAAATAAATGTATAGAGAGGGTATATAAGTAGTTCAAGTTTTGTTACAATGTTTCTTTGTGTGTTTAGTTAATAATATAAATTAAAATGAAGTTCAATTCGTACGCTCTTACAATAACTCTCTTAATATATAAGAGATTGTATAGCTAAGCTAGCTAAAAATCGTGTATATTACTATATGCCAAAAGGATATAATACAACACATAAAAGGACTATTTGCAAATAAAAAATTTAAAATAATAATTACATGCCTTAGAATGCTTTAGTTATTTCTAGCAATTCCTCATAATATATGTATACACCTGCACAAAATAATATGTGTGCACATTTTTTTCTTCTAAACATTCTGTCAAGTTCCTGCAGCCTTAATAATTTTTATTGTTAAAACAAAGCTTTAAACAAAAAAAAAAAAAAAAAATAATCATTTAATTAATTCGTAAATACATCAATTTTAGAATGGTGTCCAATCAACTTACATTGAAATTCCATTAGATTTGGTCCAGTTTTGTACTGAATAAGCTAAAACGCATTAAATACTGAGTATCCGTCTTTATGCTTACTGACCTTTTCGATTTTTTTGTGCATAGTCTAAGGCTCAGGTATTTATAGGATTTAAAAAAAAAAAAATTTTTTTTAATATTTTCCTACAACTGCGATTTGTTTTGTCAAACTAATTTTGAAACTTCTCGTTTAAGTTTAACCCACAGGTTTTCAATAGAATCGCGATCTCAGCATTTTCTTGGCTACTCAAGGGCTTTCAGGACCATAAAAACTGCATATTATTCTCAGATATGCTTTTAACTCTAACAAATTCTTGCACAATAACACAGGCCTACACATTTTTAACTCAGAGACTATGAATCCGAATCCGTGCTCGAAATTGCTCCTATACGTCTGGTTTTCGAAATATCCTTAGCTAAAAGTGAAAAAAAAAAAGCATTCTTTGGAGTTTTTGAGGTTACGTGACGGAATGAAACAAATTATTATCAAAGACGTTTTATGGCAATTGAAAGTACCACCTTTCCCCTTTTAAACCTATTTGAATTTTGGATTAAAAAGATCTTTTTTTTTCACCAAAATATCGCTATTTGAAATTTTACAATTAAGCGTATTAACCCATCCACAAAAAAAATCGAAAAAATTCTGCCTGAGACCAGACCATGTTGATCTCGTGATATTGGGGTCGCTGATTCTGAATCCGAGTTCCAAATCACCCCATCAGGTTAGAATTTTTCGTAAGCTCAAAAAACAACCCCTAAAAACCACCCCTACCAAACCATAAGCAAGCTAACCCACCTGACCTTGGAAACAGCAAGTTAAATCACTTATTTTTCTTAATATAACACAGGTCTATAAATTTTTAACCTAGAGACTAGACCTATCGTACTCAAAGGATTTTGATGCGCTGAATCCGAATCCGCTCCTATACGTCTGGTTTTCGAGATATCCTCACCTAAAACTGCACAAAAAATGCACGGATTCGGATTCAGCGCATCAAAATATTGTCTGGTCTCTGGGTCTAGACAAAATTTTGTTAAATTTTGTCGGCCTGTGTAATCTTTCAATTCGATATTTCGGATCTACACCTTGCCATGACAAAGAGTTTCATAGCATTAAACTGTTATCACGGCTTTTTCTGAACCTTACACGAAATTTTTGCTCTAGGTAGACTTAAGTTTTTTACCCCATTTTTACCAAAGGAAATTATGTCCTTTTCATAATTCCAAAGAATATTTTGCTATTTTTCACCATAGGATCCACGTCAGGTCTTATGAAACAATGTCAAGTTTTCTCACTTATTCAAATTTCCAATTATAAACAGAGGATCTTTGTGAGCAATCGTACCGGGAAGCTTTGCGCATACTAAATGACGTTCAATGGTTTCCAATTTCACTTGCAATTGATCCATATGATTTGAACGGTTGGAATTTAGTTAATATAAAAATGCGATTGTCGGTCAATGGTAAATATTTTTTAGGTGTCCCACGTGTTTTAATGGCCGTTTCAGGTGTGGATGAATTCATGAAGTACTTTTGAACCTGTCCCATTGATGTATCAATGCATAACTTAGTAATTCTCTTATAGTAGGGCTTACGTACAAGACTTTTCTCTTCTGCACAATAATGAGATCCACGACCAATCAAAATATATTACAATGTCATAATTAAAACTTAATTTAGTTTCATTTCCAAAAAAAAATCTGTCTTTCATAAACCCTGACTAATTTAGAGCCTGCATAAACTAAACCAGGCAAATTATTGAACTATGAGTGGCTATTACGTGTACTTCTCCATATTTTTACTTCTCCATTTTATTTTCAAATAGTGCTACTTGCAAAATGGAAAATTTATTGTAGAACATATCTTTTCTATTTTCTAAATTTTACAACTTTTGGGGTTCACACCTATTATTTCATACAGTTGCATACATACAACATTCTGTTAAACAAACGAAAAAAAAACAAATAATTTTTTAACCAAAACAAATAAATAATTGTGTATATTTTACTAAATTTTTTTGCATACAAATTATGAACTACAATTTTTATTCTTCACATATTGCGAATTTGAATTTTCAAACTCAATCGCGCATGTGCAAAAGCTTTGCGTGAGTCTAAAACAACCACAGAGATGGCATAATTAATTTTCATTTTCTATATAGGATAATATATAATTGTCAATAAATAAATATTAAACTTAACACAAGGACTTTTTACCGAAACAACTTTAGCACTAAAACAACAAAAAAAAAAA
Organism: Leucophenga maculata; assembly: GCA_035044805.1. Classification (NCBI taxonomy): domain Eukaryota; kingdom Metazoa; phylum Arthropoda; class Insecta; order Diptera; family Drosophilidae; genus Leucophenga; species Leucophenga maculata. The sequence goes on along the minus strand of JAWNNP010001715.1, from coordinate 1,346,117 downwards.
AAATGTACACAAAAATGAGGGCAACAATTAACAAATTACAAAATATAAATTTAATATGTAGATTATTCCAAAATATATAGTTTTTTTTTAGAAAGATTCACTTGGCAAACAATTAAGGAGCGCAGCATCGTTTCTGTCTGCCTGTTTGACTTGATTTAAGGTTTAAAGTTTGAGTGTGTATGCGTATTTGTATGTGTGCGCCTGTTTGTGTTTTTTTCACTTTTTGATTTAGTATATTCATTTAAGTACTCTTAGGATCGTCCGTATCCTTTTTGGATTTTAGAAATGGTAGTTTATCGAGCAATGACTTCTTTTTACTAGCATCATCTCCACCTTCATGGCGGCAGTTAATATCCAACAGCGGTGTTACTGATGGATCTCTAACGGCGGGCGGGTTTAATTGCGAGCGTGAGATATGCGGTGGCAGTTGCATATTGAGTGGATCGCGCAAACGATTCAAGTCGTAGTGTATATCGGCAATATTGCGCTTTAGTTTGTTGTACAAATCAACATCAAAATCATGCTTCTTGGCATGCCTGTAGATGGTTAGCACGTATTCACGATTCTTTACATCTTCCATGACATACTCCTGCAAATAAAAATGTGCCAAAATTAAATAGATTTCATATAGCAAATTCAAAGCATCCGCCGCACCTGTTTCGTTATGCAATAGTAAGCGTACATCGCCATTGTCGTACCATAGGTTACAAAATACGTAACCGGTTCCATAATATCCCAGGAGTATTCCCACCAGGTGAGACGTGCCAATATACCAAATTGTACAGACATTAAACCGAGACCAACCCAGGTCATAATATTCGTTTTACGCATTGCACGTGCGCTCAGTTCAGCTTTTTTCTGCAAAATAAATTAAAATTTAAAGCTTTTAAAATACATAAACAAAATTTTATTTACTTGTTCGAGTGGCTGCAATTGGTATTCCAGTTCTTCCAGTTGCTTGGCTAATTCGGCACTCTTTTCGGTTTGATATTCAGCAACGTTGAACGCCTCGTATAACTGCAATTATTAAAGTTTATTTATTTTTAATATTCCCAATTCAATTCAATTTAAATTAATTTACCTGTGCTATCACTTTTTTCACATCTCCAATCTGTTCCATATTATCCAAGTCTACTTTCTCACGTTTCGGTGGATTCACTGAGTATTCCTTGTCGTTTATATGCAGCCTTCGAAGTTTAAGAAAATATTTTTAAAATCAGATACTCTATACTTTTATATAACTTACCAGAAACTATCGTCCAATAGTGAATCTATGCTACATGTCGACGCTATGCGTATGCCATCCTTATTCAAAATCGTTGCCCGATCAATTCCACGATCTTCGATCTTAAGCATATCAATCAGATCGCCGACCTTATGCGAAATGGGTTTCAGTGAAAATTCACATTTCTCATTGCGACTGGGCAGCGGGATTGTCATGTGTGGTATTCCCTGAACGTATACAACAGTAACATCATCTAAAATATGAAAAATATAAATAAATTATTTAGGATTTATTTATAAAAAGTTATAATTAATATAAGTTAGATCATCATTAAAAAATGTTTAATCGATTTATAAATGTTAAAAGTTACAAATGTTGTTATAAAAGCCATGAAAAGCCGGTTTAAATTATCATGCACGCCCTGCAACTATATGCACACTACACCCCCTGTTCAAAAATATGGCTAGCACCACTAGCTGCCTGCCTAGCTAGATGGCTAGCAGCAGCACCAGCTGCCTGCCTAATTAGCTGGCTAGCAGCAGCACTAGCTAGTAGCTGCCTGGCCGGCTAGCAGCACTAGCTAGTAGCTGCCTGGCTGGCTAGCAGCACTAGGTAGTAGCTGCCTGGCTGGCTAGCAGCACTAGCTATTAGCTGCCTGGCTGGCTAGCAGCACTAGCTAGTAGCTGCCTAGCTGGCTAGCAGCACTAGCTAGTAGCTGCATGGCTGGCTAGCAGCACTAGCTAGTAGCTGCATGACTGGCTAGCAGCACTAGCTATTAGCTGCCTGGCTGGCTAGCAGCACTAGCTAGTAGCTGCCTAGCTGGCTAGCAGCACTAGCTAGTAGCTGCATGGCTGGCTAGCAGCACTAGCTAGTAGCTGCCTGGCTGGCTAGCAGCACTAGCTATTAGCTGCCTGGCTGGCTAGCAGCACTAGCTAGTAGCTGCCTAGCTGGCTAGCAGCACTAGCTAGTAGCTGCATGGCTGGCTAGCAGCACTAGCTAGTAGCTGCATGGCTGGCTAGCAGCACTAGCTAGTAGCTGCCTGGCCGGCTAGCAGCACTAGCTAGTAGCTGCCTGGCTGGCTAGCAGCACTAGCTATTAGCTGCCTGGCTGGCTAGCAGCACTAGCTATTAGCTGCCTGGCTGGCTAGCAGCACTAGCTATTAGCTGCCTGGCTGGCTAGCAGCACTAGCTATTAGCTGCCTGGCTGGCTAGCAGCACTAGCTAGTAGCTGCCTAGCTGGCTAGCAGCACTAGCTAGTAGCTGCATGGCTGGCTAGCAGCACTAGCTAGTAGCTGCATGGCTGGCTAGCAGCACTAGCTAGTAGCTGCCTGGCCGGCTAGAGGCACTAGCTAGTAGCTGCATGGCCGGCTAGAGGCACTAGCTAGTAGCTGCCTGGCCATCCAGGCAGCTAGTGCTGCTGCTAGCCAGCCAGCTAGCTAGGCAGGCAGGCAGCTAGTGCTGCTGCTAGCCAGCCAGCTAGCTAGGCAGGCAGGCAGCTAGTGCTGCTGCTAGCCAGCCAGCTAGCTAGGCAGGCAGGCAGCTAGTGCTGCTGCTAGCCAGCCAGCTAGCTAGGCAGGCAGGCAGCTAGTGCTGCTGCTAGCCAGCCAGCTAGCTAGGCAGGCAAGGCAGGCAGCTAGTGCTGCTGCTAGCCAGCCAGCTAGCTAGGCAGGCAAGGCAGGCAGCTAGTGCTGCTGCTAGCCAGCTAGTGCTGGTAGCCAGATAGCTAGGTGTTGCTAGCCAGCTAGCTAGGTGTTGCTAGACAGCTAGCCAGGCTAGGTGCTCCTAGACTAGTTTATACTTTTCATTACAGCTGAAATATATTTCTGTTAATATTTTAATTTATTTTCTTTCAAATGGACTATTGAAATTTTTTTTTCGTACAATAAATGTTTAATATATTGTAAAATTATCTGGCTTTTTTAATTACGAGGGCCTTCGACTATGTTAAAGAGAAATAATGAGCTCCCTCCAATGTTGGGAACGGACGAGGCAATTGAGCTATCAATACAACATGGTCCGCCTACTTCCAATGCCACATTGCGGTTATTGCAATTATATTGTAACCTGATAAGTGTGATCAATGTTGCATCGTACAGATAAATGAGTTTGCTCTCAATATTTGAAATACTTTGGCAACACCTTGCATAACTTCGGAAGAGCTTTATAGTGTCATGCAGAATATTCTTAAAGCCTTTGAGAAGTTCTGCTATGTCTTTTTGCATGTGAGTAGTTTTTTTGTGCCCGATTGCCTCAGTGAGAATAAATTCTTCTTCCAATTGTCACTTTCACTCTACATCATATAATAAACTTCATAATAAACTTTGACAATTACATGTTTTGATTACTAAATATGCGGGCGATTTTTTGTTTTACATTGAGAAACCGTTCTAACCCGTTCAAGGTTGTTTATTTATATACTTTTTTAAATACTTTTAATATAAGACTTCTCTTTAGGAGTATATGCAGCGCAAGGTACGAGTATATAAATTTGTTTTATATATTTTCGTATTTAATTTACTCCACATGCTGCGCAGTTAAGCGCACCAATTGCGCCATCAGGCGTAAAAATTCATTTAAACATTTTATTAAGTTGGATTTTTTTGTTTTTTATATTTTACGTTTCTATAGCTGTTATATTTTTTTTTATACGCTTCACACGGAGTTTGAAATGGTATTCAAGTTTGTCTGAAAGTTTGTAACGCATCAAAGTAGGCACAGATTTGTTGAAAGAAGTTTATGTAGCCGTGTCTGTCTGTCTATAAGTGCGTAAGCGCCTTATTTTCTTTTGAGGAGTTTCGTAAACAGAAGCATAAATCTAATGAATGTCGCGTTATGGCCACTAGTTGGTACTGCTCACTAAAAAACACTATGTATTTAAATTAAAAAATTATTCTGAATCTCTATAGGTTCGGTGTAGAATCGATTTCAACTCTTTTAATCATGTTTCAGCTATGAAGTTCTAGTCTAAAGCGTATTTAAGCTTCGTTCAACTGAAGCTAATGTTTTCTCTTGTTTCTCCTTTTTTTGTTCAACCCACAACATGACTTTCAAACGCAAACTTCTCAAACACTTTCAAAATAAGCATTTGACGTTTGAGACAAAGTCAATAAACGACGCCGCAATACAACAGCTGAAACATCATAACAAATCAGCACAAAATAAATAACATGCGCTTAATTACAATCGTCGAGTAAGCGAAAAGATACATACAAATGCTATAGAATATCGGTCAGATACATTTTCATATTTGTAGGCAGGCAGGCAGGCAGATAGATGCGCGCGCCTACACAACAAAACTTAAAATTTTCACTTCACTACGATACGAAGCAACTTGGTTTTTATGTGATTTATAAAGCCATGACGTATTAATTGCATGCAATGCTAAGAAAATCAAATCGAAAACACGCTAAGCCTTTTTTTTTTTGCTATACAGTTCGGTTTGGTTCTGTCAGTATCTATCATAAGCAATTTTCTCTGGAGCTGCTGCTGCTGCTGATTGTAAATTAAATTTCTATCTTTACTGCTGCTATATAAGCGCATTTTCGTGTTAAGGCTTAAGAAATTTGCTGCCTGTGCGCCTATGTAGGTAAGTAGTGCCACTGCGCATGCGCCAATGCGCCATGAAGTACATCATACGCTACTACGAGTATGTTTAGCTACTTAACGAACCCACGGCTAGTGGCAGGCAAGTTTGTCTATGCTTCACACATTTAGTCTATAGGCTATAGACAATCGACGCTTCGTCTTGTTGTCTAGCTATCCGTCCGTCTGTCTGTTTGTCTGTCTCTCTTTCTGACAGTCAGTCGTCTATGTTGATTATTATTTTCATGCACTTTGATTTTTTGGGATTTTTAAACATTGTTGTTATATGTAGTAAATTTTCTTTGCTTCTGCGTTTATTGATTGTCTTAGATTTTCAGTTAACTTTCAGATTTTCGCGCTAGCAGACGTTCATTGAAATAAGCATTCGGGTAGCTTTTCGTCGCGCTTTTCATTTGTGAGTTGAATACGAATTGGAAAATTTTGTACGTGGCAATTGTGAGAAGAAAATTGAGCAGTTGAAATTTATGCACAGTGAAAAGTCGTGTTGAGTTGTGATGAAAAACAAATAAATAAAAAAAATCGTTCTAGCTAACTAAAATATATTTAACTGCAATTAAAAAACCAAAATATTTTATTTTGAATGAATATAAAAGTTTAAAAAAAGTGGAAATCAAACTGAAACAAGTTACTATCTATTGCACAGCTATAGAAAATATTAAATATCGGCATTGTGGTGTCTAGTGAAATTAATTAAGTTAAAAACAAAATAAACAGTGACAAAAATAGTTGTTATAGTTTTTTTAATTCTACATAAAAGGTTCTTTAAAACACAATACGGATGTACTTCACATTATCTGCAAGCAGGGATTTTAAAATAAATATTGTATGTACTTCTAATTCATAATTAAGAAATAATGCATTAATAAATACATTTAAAAAAAAAACTAAATAAATTTAAAAACAAAAGAAATCGCAAACTTCAGTGGAACCATAGCTAAAATTCTTTAAGCTTTAACACGGCAATGCCATAATTTAACAACTATACATAAATATTTTTTTTAATAATTTAATAAATACAAATAAAATAAATTTAAAATAAAACAAAGAAAATCGATTATTTTAAACGAATCGAATTCTTATAGTGAACTGTGGTAGCTACCTCAAGAAATGGGGTGTATGCTCACTGGAGTATGCAGCATCCGACGAAAAGAAATCATCATATCGTCTATTAAGCTGATGGCGGCATAGTAAAAAACCTTTTTCTTATAAAATCACACAACTGTGCGAAGGGTTTGTATAGCTGCAACCCTAAAAGTGTGGGCTTCATTAGTATGTGAAGCGTATGTTCAAAAGCAGCAAACAAGTTGACTGAGCATGTATCAAAGTCGACGAATTTGTATGGGATCTAACTGAAAAAGTTGGTGTAGCACATCCTCAAATCGGTTACTTTATGTGCTTAAAAAAAAACAACTTAACGAAATACTGCCAGCTATATCAAAAGTTTATTAAGAAAATGGAAAAAATTAGTTTTGTATGCAACACAAAGACAGACAGCTATAGCTACATTGGTTCGTCTTGTCAATAAAGAATATACGAGTTTATTATTGATGGGGCTAAGATGTCTTCATTAGTACATAACAAATTATTCAATAATAACTGATAGTACCACTTTACAATATATGGATACAGAATGGCTTGATGGTCTTAAAAAGCTGGCATAACAAAGATAAATAGTTCTACGATGCAGCCATGAAATATTAAAAATTAAACTTCTTATTGACAAGAAGATTTTAAATAACCATTTTGAAGTCTATGTCTCTTTTTTTTTTTTTTTTTTTTGTTTCTAAGTTTTAAGAATCTAAGATTTTTCAAATATCCAGACAGACGGACATAGTCGAGTCGACTTTCGATGTTGATCAATAATTTATTAATATCTTACAGTAGCAGGCATGCCCTATTCTTCTGCCTTTTATAGAGATTTTAACAAACTTCCCTTTGGGTACAGTGTATAATAATTTGCTAAAACTAGAACATTTTCCATAAAACAAAGAAAGATTGCTGTAGTGAAGAGTGCTCAATTTCAATATACCCTTTAACACATTGAAACTTAAATTTGTATGCGGTATATATCCTGGTTCGGATTCGAGTGCAATATTTTATTTAGATTAATATAAGATATACCAATATTGGCGTTTCAAGTTGAACTAACAAACACGTTTCTTCATACAAATTAGTCAGTAAGAGGAGACAAATTTCAATGGGGTCTACCTCTTCTAGGGGCCCAGTTTGGATATATATGGAAAGCTTTATTACAATTTGACGCATCTAGGTAAATTATTCACACACACTTTTTGAAACCTAAACCCCCGAGAAGGGGAAAAAATTTGTATGGGGGCTATCCCTTACAGACGAGTTGACAAAATTAATAACTAGTAAAGACGGAATAAGGGAATCTAAGTATCAAATTTTTAAGACTCTACTTCTTATAGTTCCAAGTTATTTTTGTTCGTACAGATAGCCAGACAGACTGTAGCAACTATATCGGGACCATGTTTGTATGAGGGCTATGTACAGACCTTAAGTCAAAAAGTAAAAGTCAATTGCTTTCTTTTCAACGTCGAAAGATATTATGATATTAAGATATCTGCAAGCATATCTGGATATCTGTTATATTATATATGAGTTGGAGAAGTATAAGAGTTGTCAGAAAGTGATGGATATGAACCACAATCTGGAAGGCCATCAACGCCAAACTGATAATAATATGCGTGATTTTATGAATTGTGACTATCGACAACTGATATATGATCTTGAAGACTAGAAGAAATGAAGATTATAAGAGCTAGAGCTTCCAAGATTAGATAGTTAAAATAGTAAACTTGAGTGAAAGTGCCAATCTTCTGTAAGGAGTAACCACCATACAAAAGTGTACTCAAATTTCAATTTTTATATGAAAATTCTTCATTTTTATTGCCTGCACAAACATTTGTAGCAAGGTTTATATGATTTCTTGAAATATAAACTTTTCGAAGGAAACATCGGATACTCCATATACATACGCAATGAGCTTGTTGAGAGAAGTCGATATATTATATTAACCTGTACCCATCTCGAAGTCGTGTACATTGGACTGTAGTGTCCAAATTATGACTGCGTATTGTTATTGCTTGTAATATTTAATTGGAAGTTCGTAATCTATCAAACATACTAAAAAACATATTTCAATACGACTTATCAATAAAAACCTCATTATTGCGCCTATAATAATATATATATAGTTCGTGCTGCAGCTAGCTACTCCTCACTTGTGTGGACTACCATCCACAGTGATGTAATTCGCAAACAATTTCGTTAAGTTGTCGCCCAAGCAAAAAAGCCAAATTTAATTTAGCAGCTCATGTTTCTCCACTGTAAATGTGCACATGTGGGTGGAGCATCCGCAAACAAGTGTCTACGTGCAATTTAGTGTTCGTTTCTATGCCGTTGAACTCAGCACCTCCCAAATTCTGGTAAAATTTTGTTGTTGAAAGTTTGTGTCATGGTTTTGTGGTAGTAAACAATAAAACTAACTTGCAGTTAACTACAGCCAGACTGGCAAATAAACGCACACACACACACACATACACACTATAAGCTACGCCCGGTCGTCAACTACTCACGCATATCCGTTCGTCTTTAAGCATACAAACAAACATTTGAATTTGTGTACTTATGTTTTTATTACACAGACTAATTTTTTTTGTTTGGAAATTGTATTCTGCTTAGAATTTTTTCCCAGTTTTTCTATTAAATAGAATTCGCCTTGCGCTGTTTTAGTCCTTCACTTAATAGGCAGTTTCCGCGCACGAGAGAGCACGAACAAAACTTTGCACATAGTTATAGGCGACGGCGTCGTCGTCGTCGTATAGATGTGCAGGGTTACGGGTTCTAACTATATAAGCCAGTACATAGCTATATCAGATGCATAGGCCTGGCAGTGTTCTGGCTTTGTGTTTTTTACACATTCACATAGATTTCACCATAAATGAATATGTATAAGGCTGGATTTACTGTTGAAATGAGGCCAACGTAAGCTAAGCGACCGAGAGCTCGCGTTAAGCGGAAGTGCATGACTTTGTTGTTATTGCCCATATTCATATGTGTTTGCTTCCGTGTATGCGCTTCTGGCTTGTGTAGTTGTAAAAGTTTGACGCGTGCTTGCAATTAAATTTTATTTAAATTTATATATGTCGCCTTTTATTGTTATTAAAAATGCTTTTGTATTAAAGACGAGCATATATTAAGGTGTTTTGGAGTGTATAAAGTTTTGGTAAAATAATTGTAATGAAAATAAATTGTATGAGAAAAATATAGCAGTCTTAAGTAAAACAATAAAAAAGATCAAATATTGCAGTTGTGAGCTAATGAGACATTTGTTTCAGATGCACTTATGAACCATCATCAGTTTGCTGGCTGTGATACTGCAAACTGTTCATTAAAAACGTTAAACTTGGTATTGGAATTATTTAGTGCATGTACGCTCGCTCTTTTGACAGTATTGCGCTTGGACAATACAGTTGTGAGCTACAGCGCTTCGAACATAGAGGTCTCGAAGGAAGAAATTCGCCATATTTTAAATGTTTACTACCTGAAAGGCAAAAACACATCGCATGCGGTCAAACAAATTTGTGATGTTTACAGGGCTGTTACTAGTTCAATTCGCGTAGCATCACAGTGGTTCACTCGATTCCGTTCTGGTGTGAAGGAACTGGAAGATGCACCACGTTCCGGAAGACTTTTCGTCGAAGAAGTCGATAAAATCAAGGAAGTAATCGAGATAGACCGCCATAGTAGCAGCCATACCATCGCCCGGGAGCTGAATACCAGTCATACGACCGTTCAAAGCCATTTGAAATAGCTTGGCTACACAAAAATACTCAATATTTGGGCGCCACACGAATTGACACCAAAAAACCTTATGAACCGAATTTCCATCTGCGAATCGCTGCTGAATTGCAACAAAATCGATCCGTTTCTAAAGCGAATGGTGACTGGCGATGAAAAGTGGGTCACATACGACATAATACAAACGGGCAAATTTACATCGATTCGTCGAGCTGATAAAGAATATACCAGATGTAGAAGCTTATATCCTCATAGATTGCTTTAGTTAGCGCATTAAGCTATCATATCATGAACACATTTCAACAAAAAATCAGTGCAGCACCAGCATTTCCTTTGATAAACATTGTTTATTTTTTTTTTTTTTTTCAAAAAGAGCAAATAGGTCGGTCGTATCGCATCGATTGCATGTAGAGGTCTATGGTGACATGATATTATTGGACACTACGTGCAGAGATTGGTGTTGTCGGTTCAAAAACGGCACTTTTGAACTTTGCGACAAGGAGTATGCAAATCGGTTTAGGAAGGTTTAAGACTATGAACTCAAATCATGTGCCATGGAAAGGTTCAATAGATCGGAAAATCTGTGCTTTACAATTTCAATGATAGCAGATGGTGGAAAAAAAATCATGCGAAAGACTTGATGAATTCATATGCATTCGTCATTAAAACAATTTTGTACAATTTAAAACGTTTTCAACACCAAATATTTACGACGCCCCTGGTGACTTTCTAATAAACGTTTGCTTGCTTTATAATCGAATGCATTCACATTTATAAAATATTTAATATTTCACTACACAATTTTGCGAAAGTGCATTTTAGTGTAGTTGTTTAATTCATATGAATTTTGTTGTTGTTGCATGTGCATGCGAAAAAAAGAAACAAATCAGTAAATCAAATTTAAGCTGCCGGAATGAAACAAATAAATATGAGAGTATGAATATCAAAAAATCAACAATACTAAAATAAGTTACATAAAGCATTAATTAAGCTGTTGAAAAGTAGCCGATCAAAATAAATATTTAAACAAGAAATAAGTGAGTGACTACGCGGCGGCGTGCAAATAACAAACAGCGCCGGAAAGTAGACTACACTGTAGAGCGACAGACTAAGAGAACGAGCAACGGTTGAGTAGTAGAGCTGGGGTAAGTTATTAATTTTATTTTAGTATATTATGTACATTTCGCATGTTCAGACATATATACACATACACACAACCATACACATACATGCACTTTAATGCATTTTTGCAGTTGACCATTAATCACATTAGCTTCTCACACAGCATGCAGTACCGAGCAAAAAACAAGTAGGGCGGCGATTTCTGTAAAGCGTACGCAATCTATATAATGCATGCCACATTCAACTCAGATGCTGCTTTGTATGAAGAGCTTTATTCAAAAAAAAATGGCATAAAAACTATCTGCTGCATGTATGTCCGCAGAGCACACCTGACGATTCATATTGCTTCTGCAACTACCTACCATTGCTATCGTTGCATACAGTCGATTCAGTGGCATGATTTACGATTTGTTTTCCGTTTGTGTGACTTCTGTATTGCGTCGCTGATGTTGGCTGCAGCTGCTGTTGTTCATTTGGTTCCACGCTCGGCGACAAATTGCGTGAAACTTCCGCTTTGTTCAATTGTATACTTTCAGGTGCACACTTATCTATCTCGTCTTTATCGGCCGCTTCGCCTTGTGGCGCCATTTGCATTTGCGCATAATTATGCAAACGTTCGATTAAAAGCTCCTTTCTGCCATTCGTTGGCAATGAGTGTGCACGCAGCAGTGCCTTTAGCTCGGTGACCTTCAAACGCGCAAGCTCTGCGGGCGCCATTTTTGCTTCATTATGGACATAATTTTGAAAAAGTTTTGTTTGTTATTGTATTTTTTTTTTTTTTTTTTTTTTTTTTTGGTAACAGAGAGAAATTATTTTCCAAACGAATGCATAAAAGAAGCAAAGCGCAAACACGAAATGCCATTGTTAGTACAAAGAACACAGAAGAATGAGTTGGACTTTCTTTAGCTCCTCTTTTTAAAACATAAACACACACTTACACACACACACACAGACACAAATGAAATGAATTTTGCTCTTTACGCCATTTTACGCTCTGTTAGCAAAGCAGCAGCTTGGCTTTTTGTTGCATACACTCAGGGGCATTGAAGAACATTTTTACAAAGAAACAACGAAATATGCTTGAATACAATTTAAATGCACACAAAAAACAACAAAAAACAAACAAAATAATATAAAGGTAGAAAAGAATCACACAAGCATGAAGCATAAAGTAAAAGAAAAATTGTTTAAATAAATAAATATAATAAAAGAAATGTACAAAATGGTGAAATGTTTTCGAAATGGCATCTGGCGACAATACTCATACACATACACCCCCCACCAACTCTAGCACACTGCGCAGATTATTACGAGCTGCAAATGACAATTTCATGAGTTTCCAGAAAAAAGAGGCAGTGGCACAATGGTTTTTTGTACTCTATAGTCAACATAGGTTCAGGGAGTATGTTGGGCTTATGTTAAGGTATGTCACAGGCAAAAAGCTGTACAATTTCGAAATTAAGGATCAGCATAAAAAAACAGCCAAATTGAACCTCTTACCCGAGTCCTTGTTCCCGAAAAGGTTATCAAATATCTTCTTCAAAAGAATAAAGACATTTGCTTTGCTCCAGCAGTACAGAATGTTTCCAGGTGACAAAGAACGTCGAAGGGTCTTTATCAAGAAATGTACTAAGAAGTACATATCCTTTTCAAGAATGATAGGAAATATAGCTTCTATTCCTGTCAACTTATATGGCTTAAGGGTATTTATGGTCCATCTTTATATATCTTCAAAATACATGTCATCCCTTACCAGTCTTCCCGGAGTTGTGCTGCTGATAGCATAGAAGCCTATTCACTTCCATTATAGGAGTATGGAGTAAGGATTTCCTAACTATTAAATTTAACAAAACATTGAAAAAGAGGTTCTTAGACTGTAGGGTATATTTGTAACGACTGCAGCGTTCTGCTTTGTTTATTTCTCCTACTGCAGGTAGGTGTAGCCCTTTCAACTAAAGTCAGCCAGTCAGTCAGCAACCTACGCATTGTGACAACGTTTAAAAATCGTTTCGAAAAATTCATAACAACCAGCGCGAGGGCAGCAGCAGTGGAGACAACTGTACAGCATAAAATTTTACACACGCTCGTAAACATAAATTTTATATTATTACAAACGTTCCCAGCTTAATATTTTTTGTCGTTGTTCTTATTAACACTTTTCAAATTGAAATCGCTGTTTGACTTCCGCATTTTATGCACGCAAAGTTTTCCAGCTTCCATTTTTACACCTTTCCATGCACATCCGTTGACAGGATACCAAGCAGTCGTCGAGTATTTATTATTGTTTTTTTTTTTTTTTACGTTGTGTGCGCATAAAGCTTTAACAAGATTTTTATTTGCTTACTTTTCTTCTGTTGCTTTATCTGTTCGATAAGAAAAAGAAAAACCAAAAAGGATTGGAAGCGCTTTAAAATTATTTTTGGCAACAAAAATCAAGTTAAATTCTGTTTGGTTTTGTTCTACATGTTGGCTAAGCGGATTAGTTTTTGTTGGCAGACAGACAAATCGTTTATTCTTAATGAAAACTTTAGAGCTGCCTATTTAAGTAAGCCAATAGTTAGTTTGTGTCTGATAAAAATAAAATTCAGTTTAGCACAGCTTGGCATGCAATTAGGACATTCATACCGAGTCGATAAATAGCTTAGATGTTGGGAAAGAGAAAAAGTTTGCAGAAGTTAAACGAAAATCGAACAGTTTAGCATTTATTATGGTCAGACTTCGTATGTTGCAGGAAATTGTATAAACATAGTTTAAGAAATTTAAACTAATGGTAAATATTACTTTTTAAAGCACTAAGCTGTCATGGATGTGCATTCGCAAGGCTCTGTGTTAATGATGGTCGACTTGGTGTGAATAACACAAGAGAAATGCAGCGCATACCAAAAGGCAACATTTAAATTTGGAAGTGCAGCGTAACGAAATGTGCCCAATCTATTTAAATGAAGTTCAAGGATTCAAGGACTCGGTTCAAGGACTATATTAATCATTGCTTGGTCAACTGTTAGCTTGCGTGAAGCAGTTTGCCTGGCTTACTTGCGATCTCACTTTGTTGTTCTGTATGTAAATTGGTTGAAGAAGATGCAAATAAAGTAAAACACTTCAGTGCGAAGTTCCGGTCATTTGTAGAGTATGAACCTAGTATCATGACAAGCAAATAAACAAAACACACGAACTCTGTAATAATTTGCTTCATGTTCATTGATGTTTCTATAAAAAGTGTACAGCTTCTCTGTAGCTAAGCAAACTTTCTTCGTCAAAATTCTGTTTACAACATTCGCTCAACTCAATATTGAATGTCCTTTATCGGGCAAAGATCATAGATGATAAAAAAAACTAAAAAATTTGAAACAAATTCATTTAACAACTTGTCATATTTTACATTAACCTGTTGACTAATAGATTTGGTACCAATAGATGAATAAAAAAATATATTTATGTATCCTAAATTACTACACATTTACTAGGCGGTGTGAAAAGTAAACTCCTTGACCGGCAGACTGCGCTGCCATAGCAAAACAGATTATATTACCTAATAGTCCAGTAATATTTAGGCAGATATCTCAAATATCAATACGATGCAGCGCTTAGTTTTGTTTTGACAGCTGATGTTTGTTGACGTGTTTGGCCTCATGTTGAGTATGAAAAAAACTATTTTACTTCTCTCATAAAACATTATTGCTAATGCTTCATCAGTTTACACCGTAAAATATTGTTTTCGAAAGTTTCGGGGTGGCCGAATCTCCACTACCGACCAAATCCGCAGTTGCAGGCCCTCCGATGCGACTACACAGGAAAATGTTAAAAAAATACATGAAATGGTGTTGGTCGACCGTAAAGTGAAAGAGCGAAAGCAAGCAAATGTCACAAGAATTAGTCCTGAGTGCATACGGCATAATTTGGGCGAGATTTTGTATATGAAAAAATTCTTCTGCCACTGGGTGCTGCGCCTGCTGACTCCGGACGAAAAATATCAACGCGAGCGAACTAGAGAGTTTGGCCAAGCTGATGCGGAATCGGGTCGACTTTTGGCGTCGATTGTTAACTGTTGATGAAAAGTGGATCTACTATTACACGCCAGATTGAATTCTCAGCAATGAACTGATGCCGGCACTAGTGCTCTGAAGTGGTCGAGGGAGGCTCAATGAGTCGGAAAGGTCATTAGCTTGAAAAAGGAAAAACCATCAACAGTGAGCATTACTGCGGATTATTGGAGAAATTGAAAGCTGAAATCGCCGCAAAACAGCCTCACATGAAACGAAAAAAAATTTTGTTTTTGCAAGACAAGGCGCCAGCACAAAAGAGTATCGCAACCATGACTAAAATCAACGATTTGGGGCTCCCATTGTCTCATCCACATTATTCTCTCGATTTGGCTCCCTTCGACTATTATTTCTTCCCAAACAACAACCGCGAAATCGCAGAGGAAAGAGAAAAAATGTTTTTAAAAATTTGTATCATTCCCAAGGAGGATACTTTTCATCCCACCAAGTACTTCACCCTATCCAAGTGTCAACTGTTTTTTCGAGGAATGTGAAAGAAAACACTTAAGATGGGCCATCTTAAAGCCCTGATTTAAATATGATTGAGAATGTGTAGGCTTACATCAAAAGGAAGAGAAGGACTTGTTTAAAAAGAACGCACGAAGAGACAATTGCTAAGATCGAAGGTCTTTGGAAGGATGCTTCATCGGAAATATTTAAGCTATAATACAGTACAGAGGAATTAGAGTTCTGCGAGATTGATTTGACTTTTAGTCGTCAAAAATTTAATATCGATTGATATATTGGTAACGAGGTACGAACCAATTCAAATGGATCAATTTTGCTAACAGCGACGATTTGGAACGAGATGCAACTTGGCTGACAAAAAGCATCGACACAAAAGTTTAAGCGAATTTACAAGAAGCATGGTGATGAGGTATCGTTCATGGCTGAACAGGTTGGTTATCCAATGTATATCTGAGATCCAACAAAAAGGATAATGGAGTGCATAGATATTGCTGTAATTTTAGCAGCCAAACTTTTCACACTGGGACTATTTGCTGCAAAAAATAGAGTTTAAGCTGAAGTTAGTTAGAGTATAGCAGCATACAATCATAATAACGAGAGTAAGATTTGATGGCTCGAAACAACTTATGCTTCTTGCAAGACCGCACGAAATGGACATTTTCGGTTCCAATTATTCCGGAAAAAAATAGTGAACATAACCTGTGAGAACACAATTACTTCAGCAAAGACGGATTCTGACAAACATCATGTCGATTGACCAGAGTTATGACCCCCAAGCAAGATTTGCACATCATTTGCTCCAAAGGCGCTTTGTCTGAAGAGAGTCTTGACATTTGATTTAAATAATAGGTTTAAGCTTCACGGCAGGCCTTTGTTTAAATCATTTAATAGTTTTTCAAAAATTAATTGATTTTTGTGAAAACTATTCCATTTTTAATTGTTTTTATATAAATCGGCAATGCCACAATTGAGATAAATTTTTCATAGAAAATTACTCACAACAAACATGCAATTTGCAAACTAAAGAATTTTTAAATATTTAAAGTACTTCACTGATTTAGTTATTTCGTTTATGCCATAAAATTCAGTTTCACACAAAAAATGTGCATACATCTTTAACCCGTTTGCATAATAAACTTAACTGATTTATGGACATGCAGGAATTTATACAATTGGAATTTATACACACAGCATATCTGCATATTTCGTTGACCTCAAACTACAAAAAAACACAAATAAACTACAGAAAGATTTGAAAAATTTTAACAAAATAAAGCTCCAACAAATTATAATAAGTCAATTTGACAAATGCGGCATTTCTTTAAGAGAAAACAAATAAATTATTGAACGTTTTTCGAAAGGAGTGGTGGTAAGAGTTTTCAAACTATATATATAAGGACATTTCAAGGAAAAACTTTTGCATGTCTGTTGGTCTTATGATTTTCATTCAATTAATATTCAAACAAGTTATAGAAGAACAAAAGCGAAAAACTTTGCACGGAATTTCGGACAGCAAAAACAGTGAGTAAAATTATGAAAAATTTTTGAAGAACATTTTTAAAATACTCAACGAAAGAGAGTGCATAACTTGCATTAAAAGTTGAGACAACTTTTAATTTATATTAAATTAATAAAGCAGTCAAAAGTAAAAAGTGAATGTAAGAAGAAAACATTTTAATTTTGTTAAAGACGAAGCTTAAATACGCTACACAATGGCGCTTTGTAACTAAAAACTTATACAAAAATGTGTGGAAAATCCAAAAGAAAAATCCACAAACAACAAAATACAAGACAGACAGACGGACATGTCTCTAAAGCAATTCGTGCATATGTGCTTTATGTGGTCTTCAATGTTTCCATTAAGGTGCTGCTGCAAACATTCTAACTAAATTATAATGGATGCCATTCAAGCGCTTTGTGAAGAGTAAAATTCTTTTCCACATGAAAGCTTCGCGCACTCGTTTTTGGCAAATTTTTACAAATTCAGAAAACATGAAAACATTAAACATAAAAACATGCTCCTTGATGAAATAAAAACAGACGTTTGCCCTTAGCGGCTGCTGCGGTCTGCCACCCGTCACTGGCAACAGGATTTATCCTTGTGCGGCGTAAGGCTATTGCCGAGAGTTAGTTAGTTCATCGTGTGCCTGCTCTGCCTGCCTTACACATTTGTCTTTCCGCAACAATTTTTCTCCATTTTTATTTCAGAGCCATTCACCCATTGTTGCTGCTGCCGCCTGCTTAGGCTTTTAATATTTCATTTGCGTTTTGTATGAAAAATTCTGAGAAACGCTTCAACTCGCTGTCGCTTTATTTCTTGCTTACTCGCTCTTTAGTCATTTCCTTATATGTGTTTGCATTATCCTTTCGTCTAAGGCTCAATGCCGGAGTGCCATGTTTATGTGCGTCTGTCTGTTTCTGTGTTCCTTGACGCCTTTACCTTGAGCTCATTTGTTGTTTAATATTTGCGCAGCTAGAAATACTGCAGAAGTTTGCACAAAAAATTCAAGCGCAAAGCGCTGAAAAAAATCAACATCATAAAAAATGGAGTAAACAAAAGAATAAAATCAGCCAGTTGGCAAATAAAATAAAATAAAGTAGGCGAAAGTCTAAAAGAGCGCCAGGATAATACATTTTTATTTTAGCTTAAAGGGAAGTTAAGCCTAAATGGCAGAAAGTGAAGGCTGGAAGAGTTAAGCATTGAATAATGATTCAGACGAAGTTTATCATCGATAAAGGACAAAAGGTTTTTCGCTGTTCTCATCAAAATAAATGGGGAGTTTATATAAAATAATTAAAAATGCAGGAATCGCGATTCCATGAATTCAATACAGAGCACTTTTGTTTGCGTAGTCTTATAAAGCCTAAAATGTTAGGTTAGGCTGCGATGGTCGATGTGAGTTTCCTCACATTGTCACTTAGGCCATTTGATGCTCATTGAAATACCATTTCATCTCTACTTCCCTCATGTGGGTTCCCACACATAACACAAAATTAGAGATGAATCCTCTTCGCTTGTGTAGTAAGGCTGAGGTTCCACAAGTACTTTAATAACCCCAACAATGTATTAAATATTTTTTTGAAGTGAAACTTTGTAAAATAAAAAATCGTCACAAAATTTTATCACTTGTGTTGCAACGGATATGCCTTTTGTAAGTTTTATATCAAACTGCATGATCAAATGATACTCGTTTAGTGGTCATTCGTTGCATCCGTCAAATTCGTCATGTGCTCGTGGATCAGTTGTGCGGGGCATCGCGGGGCAACCCTTGATATAACCGATTAACAACCTTTGCATCCATTTGGGGAACAGAGCTGAAATTTAGTATACGTGTAAAGAAGGGAGAAGAAACATCTATTGAACAATTGTAAACATTTTGGTTTTATTGGACGCGGTCGAAAGCGAGGGTAAAGTTATTTAAAAATAATAACCAATTACGCAAAAAAGAATTTCTGGATAGGAAATATCTCCCCCACCATTCACTATAAAGGAAACAGCAGCTGCCATAAAACCTAAGAAACCCCACAAAGACCTGAGCCACGACAAAGAATGTAGCCGTACACTTAAGGCCCTGCCAAAGAGCGCGCTCCATCACTTAACATGCTATCATGGTATTGCAGAACTTCCCGGAGCTGTGAAAGCAAGCAATTGCGACGATGATCCAAAAACCAAGAAAGCCGAAAAGAGACCCCGAATCAGTCTCTTAGCCCCGCTTTCGAAGCTATAACAGAATTGTAAACACCGCCGAGTCAGGAATATCATCCCGGACTTCTAGTTTGGATTTCGCACTGAAAATGGCACCATTGAACAGTTTCACATGGTTGTAATCCACACACTAGAGGCCTTACAACTAACTCTCGCCAGCCACATCAAAAAGAAAGTTCTCGCCTGTAAAGCGAAGATGAGACGCTTTGGCAGGATGTTAAATAGCCGCAGCAAGCTTCCCTTTATATAAAAAAGATCCATCCACATATTTACACGTCATAGACCCAATGTAAACGTAAGCCATACAGATCCTGCAAAAATATGCCAAGCAAATAATGACAGGCTGCATCCGTGAAGCCCGAAATTCGGTACTTTATAGAGATCTGCAACTGGTAGAAGTTGAAGAGCAGATCTCCTTACATAGTCGATACAACGACCGACCGTTGGCGCACTACAACCGTCTTACCGTCCTCCTGGCATATTGCAAAAGTCACAAATAGAGTTAAAGGGCAACTCCATAAACTAGTCTCGCGCTCTTCTTAAAGCCCGGACTACAAAGTCATCCTGTAAAGTACTTTAATAAAGTCTAACTGGAAGTATAGCTGACAATTAAGGAGGAAAACAAATATAAAACAAAACTCAAATCTTTCTCATATCCACTTGGAAGATCTTTAACACGATTTAAGCGAAAAGAACTACCAGTGATTTCTAGGGCCACTGTAACTACTTAAGCCTTCAACTCAATACGTCGTAACTAGTTTAAAATTTATTAAATATCAGAAGAATCACTGCAGTCGTGTGTGCTCGACTTCAATAGACCCTATACACACTTGAAACTAAAGTTGTATGTGGCACAAAAATTCTATCTAGATCCAGTGGAGATATTTTATTAAAAAGGATATATAATATATGGCTACAAAGTATTATTTGTCAAGTTACCAAATCGAACCGAGTATATATATATATGTAATTTTAAACAATATTTCCCCAAAAAACCAAACTTTATTTTGAAAATTGAATTCTGTGACAATTCCTTTTTGTACTTAATTTTGTTTGGTGTTTCTTGACTTTCGCCAAAAGAAGTAAAGTTTCGTTGTATTTTTAAGCTGCATTATACTCATCTAGATAATAAGTCCGTTTGAGCGGCTTTATAGCCAGTTGCAGTTGTTACAAAGTCAAAGTGGAAGTGCAAGCTGGCGAACTTAATCTTTTTACTTTTGTGTGACACTTCAAAGTTTTATGCTCGACATCTGCGCACCGAAAATGCGCCAAAAAGCAACTACAAGCAAGAAATGGCAGATGAGTAAAACAAGCTGCAAACAAGTGTCCCACGGCTATAAGCAAGTAAAAAGGTAAACACACACACACACACACAGATTTAAACATTACTCATACGCTCTCGTCTAACTTTTACAATGCAAGCATGCAATAAGTATGAAAGCGTAGCATACTTTTCGGGTAAGTCAAGAAAACGAAGAAAGACAAGTTTTACAAGCCAGTTTTGTGCAACTGTAGTCGTCTGTCTCTCGCTTGTTTTATGCTATTTGCACTCATTACAAACACTTTAAGGACAAACTGACTACTTCATGTAAATATACTCGTACAAACAAAATCCTTGCCAGTCACAAACTACTACTTTTGTCAAGTAGCACACTTAATTAATTGTTGACACTTTTCATTTGATGTAGACCCCTTTCCATTTCTTTTTTCATTACAGGAAATTCATTTGGCATTTTTGTTTTCGGTGACGCTGTTGTACAATTTTGTTATTCAAAATAGGATCCGGACAGAGTCACAGTCTCTGCTATGGCGGCACGATGGGCAACGGTTACTTTCGAACGACACAAACGAGCAGACAACAGCACCAGCAGCAAAAGGATAAGCGGTAAGTTTCCCACGTATTAGTAAGATATTAAAGCATATCTACTACACAAATGAGCACAACTTTTATGACTTAAATACCCAGTAGAACTGATAGCGAAAAACAACGTATCTACTCAAGATTGATAACGACAATACTCGGCAAATAAATAGAATAATAAAGACAAAAATAAAGTACGAAAGAAATTGAACAGTTCACCTAACATTTATGTAGAATGTGGTAAAAATAGATGCGAATTATAAGTGATTTTAGGTTAAAAAAAATAAGAAAATCATAGTGACGGAGTAATGTGGCCATAAGTTTGAAAAAGTCAGTATATCGGCTTTGTATGAAGATTATCCCAAAAACTAGGAGTAGGGTCAAAGCTTGTTTTCAGCTTATAGTACTTATGCAATCTTGTAAGTTGACTGAAAGTGGTTGAAGCACGTTCAAATTTCAAAAAATCAAGCAAAATAAATCAATTGCAAAAAAAAAAAGCCGCTGCCGATCCAAAACTTAAACAATCATTCTGGCTCACAAGCGTATACTTCCGTACAGCTCCATTGTACTAAGCTGCTTGTCTAAGAATTTGAATTTTCAGCGCTGACAACCTCAATTGAGGTGTACAGCTTAATATTGCACCATTTTGAAAACAACTGCTAAAAAGTTCTATTGGGAAGTAACAGACACTTTTAGCCATCGACTTGCTTGCTTTGCGACAGCTCAAAATATCAAAATGTCAAACCGTAAAAACCACAAACTATAAAATCAGCATCACATTGCGTATGAGTAGTATTTGCTTGAGCAGTCACAAAATGACCAACTTGCATAAATATTTATAAAGCTTTATGAATAAATGCTACTGCATATGTATGTGTCTGCTTAAATAGATATATAGACCATATATATATGCTCTTAGCATCGTTTGGTTTTAGTTTTATGACTTTTAGCATAAATTAAACTGACTTAGTATGGCAAATAGTTGCATATCAATACATCTTTAATGGGAAAAATTCATCTAGCAAAGCATTCAAGAAATTTAAATTTTAAAACAGCAAACTTTTGTTGCGAAATTATACAACAACGCAACAACTTGTAAGGGGGATGTTTCAACGTTCTGCTGGAGCCTTCGCTAAACAAGTTCAAAGCTTTTGCAAATGCGTGCTTTGAGGCGTATTTTATGAAATTGTTTTATGGCTAAAAAAGGGGCGAAGGCAAATAACAAAAGAAACCAAAACCACCACAAATACCGAATATAAAAAGAAGAAGAAAAAGTAGCAAAGACAAATGCAAAGTTGCAAATAAACTTGCAAGCAAGCTGCAAATATTATTTTACAATTAGGAAAAATTCTTTTTTTTTTTCTGAACAATTTTTTTTCAATGTCTTTGAATGAGTTTTTATTTTAGCTAAAAAAAAACAAAAATTAGCCGTTATATTTTATATCTTTATAAATTGTAGCAAGAATGCACTTTGCTGTTGAGCGTTGTCGACATCGTGATACCCTATGCTATATATTAAGGCATATATTTGTGTATATTGCGGTATATTGGCGTTCCATAAAAAATAAAATGTATTTAATAAAGCAGCCAAATAATAAAAACCAGGATAATTTCATTTAAAAATAATGCCACTGCCCAGTTTCTATTAAATCTTCAACAGTCATATAAAACGAACAAAGTGTTTGGCAAGCAATATCCTGCCAACTCTCTAATGCAGACAGACCTTAAAATTTTATGAAAAATTTATAAGAATGCTGAAGTCGTGAGTGCATAAATACTTTTTAAAGAAAATCTCAGCATGATGAGGATAATAGCTAATAAGTATTCATAATTTTGTTCTAAATTTCTTCAACAATTTGTGGTCACCTGTTCTTTCGTCCGGCTCGACGAACATGCTCTACGTGGTAGACATATAGGCATATTGTGGGCGAGATATCTCAAATTTTTATCACACTTTACCTACGTATAAAAAAAACTAATTCAAAAAGAAAGAACACCGCAGTATAGTATGCTCCACCTGTACCCCATTGTAGCTAAATTTTTGGAACCTTGAACAAGAGGCAACCTTTACTATAAATGAATTAATGCCAAATGCTTCAGAAGTTTGTGAGAAGGGAGTAGATAAGTCGACAGTTAGTAAATGCCTTAAATCTATGGAACTGATTCAAAAGGAAACCGAATAAAACGATCACGGGGGAACGGTAAGTCATGCGATTGAGCCACGGACTTAAGTCTAAAACGGCCGAATAATGAACAAAGGCACGAGTGATTTTGCAGCATAACAACAATTGGTCACATGTCGTTAAACCGATCAAGATTTACTTGGAAACGCGTAAATGAGAAATTCTACCCCGTGCGCAGTATTCTTTAGACATCGTTCCTTTCGACTACTACTTGTTTCGGTCGATGACACATGGCCTGAACCAGCAAAAGTTTATTTCAAATGAATAATGCAAACAATAGGTCAATGATTGGATAGCCACAAAAGTCATTCTTCCGAACTGCTATCCGAAAATTGCCTGAAAAATGGGAAAAAGTCTTGGACAGTGATGGTCACTACTGCGAATAATATATTTGTAACCATGAATATTTTTTATTAGGACGGGTTGGCACGTTGTGAACAGAGAGTACAAGAGACTAATGAAGGCTCTAGATGTTCTTACGGATAGTCAGTTAGATGGACTTGTTAAATCGACTACACTTTTCATGCTGATCCATATTATTATATATACTTTATGGGATCTGCCTCGTCTCCTTCGGCCTGTAACATACATTTACGCAACCGTAAAATACCCTTTGACAATACAGGTACAGGGTATAAAAACTAAAATAAATTGTTGCAGTCAAGTAAAACTTAAATCTGTATTAGCACTATTTTCCAATATTCTCCTCATTTAATAATACATTGAGACCCTCTCCTAAAGGGTGCTCTTATTTGATGGATACCCCTCATGCGTGGACATTTTTCTTAAACCATTTTTTTCGGAACAATTTTATTTCTCTTAGATGAACTCCCTATTAACCGGACGCGGACTTAAATACCTCAAGATAAAATATTAAAAAATTTGAAGGCTCTTTTTGTTACGATTTCTTACGATTGATGCTGGTCAAGAATACCTAAATATACTTTATGGAGTCTCCTACATTTCCTACTTACATGACTGTTACATGCATCTTTACAAATGTATCATATTATTTTAACCTAAAGATAGGGTATAGTTTATATAATAAAAGCGCGTCCGTGCGCAATTAATTTCGCGAATGCGCGTTAGACTGCAAATGCAATTGGGAATACGCTTTAATGAAGTGTTGTTAGCTAGTTCTTATTTTTGTTAGTTCTCTCTTTTAATTTTCGGATACAAAAGAAAGTAAAATCATTTTTCACTATGCAAACTATACAAATTGCACAAGTTTTAGTCTGTCAAAAAAAGGACGAAATTAGCGAAGCACTTTAAGTATAATAATGTATTGCAAGGGTTTACTTTTACATTGTGCGCCGAATAATGAAAAATAGTCATTGAAAATTGTTCTTTCAAATATGCTACATCAAGATTATAACACTTTTGGCTGCATTTGAACTAATTATTGAAGCACTTTGCACTCCTAACCGAGGAATTCAGCTGTTTCTGCTTTAGGCGTCGAAAAACATTTAAGTCTCCCTGATAATAGTTAGACAAGTAAATTGGTTTTCCAGAGTATAACATGACAGCCCTTATAATAAAAACCTCAGACATACCTAATCATAGACTCTTTATCATATCTATGTACTAAATACAACTACCCAGATATCTCGTGCCCATCAGCTGCAATGTGCGTAATGCTTAAATATGCATGCAACTGTGAGCACATCATTGGTAATATTGCACCGTGTCGAGAACTTGCTTTGGCTGAAAGCTGCATCAGCAACAGACAAACAAAAGCATTGAACTATAAAAATTCCTATTGGCTGCCAACATCATATTTCATGGCTTTCAAGTAGTCTGCATAGTTCGCTACGGCGTCTACATGGTATGTACTATAGTCGTATTCATGGATTTTATTAAACGCGCTCAGGCAAATATTTACCTGAAGTCTGCTTTATTTTTTCTGCATCGCAGAAATTCAAAGCATTTGACACGACACAACGTTGCACTGGTGCACATTTTATCCTTATTTTCATTTTTCAATTTTTTCAATGCAGCTACTCAGACTAATGCATCAAAGGCAGCTGACGCTGTTGGTGACGTTGATGTTTTGCTGACAACGATACAATAGCAACAACAGCTGCAGCAGCTGACTTTGACTAAATTGAGTTGTCACACGACAATTTTCACCTTTTTCGTTCAGATTACTTTTGAATACCCTTAATATCTATAGTGTGGAAAGGTTCTAACGATTTGTGGAAGAGTTTGTAACGCATCGGAAAATTCGAGTTGAAAAAACATAAAAAATGCAGCACAAAAAAAACAACAACATTTTTGATACAAAATTCAGAAAGGTTGGACAGATTTGTATGTGGGCTACCTTTTTAGTGGTCCGTTATAGATCTAAATAAAATATTTTATAAGAATTAAAGTAAGGTTGAACATTTTTCATACTGAAAGTAGAATGAGGAGTATTTATTCATGGTAAATACAAGCCGAAATAATTTTTGAAAATTCAATCAGCTTGTAGGTTGAAGCATTTGAGCATAAAAAACAGCAATGGCCACCCAGTGGTTATCTTGCGGAAGATTTAGTTTGTACGAAACTCACGCATATTACGTCGACATTACATGTGTAAATGGAACCAACGGGAACGTTTAGACTGGTGTAGAGCTGCTACTGAGTTGAAAAAGTTGATCTATAAGGTGCGCAGCTAATTTTTGATGACCTTCTAAGGAATGCAGATCCAAATCAAAAAGTGGGTTTTAGCTTGTGAAAATCAACGCGCTATGTTAAGCGGCTGGCTTTACGAGACGTACCTATAAAAGATACCAACAACACATAGTGTCGTGAGGACATGGAGAAGGCTGAAGCATTTGCTGCTGAGCTTAATGGACGCTTCACACCTTTTAATGTCTCTGACCCGAGTGATGTACGAGTCACGAGAAGTTTCTAAGAAGAGCATTTAACAACACTGACCCCTATTAAACCTATTTTTCCGCAAGAAGTTCGGCAACAGATAAAACTACTAAATAAAAACAAAGCCGCACCGGAAGAGATGGTAAAGTGGCAAATGTTCCGCCTGAAAAAGCCATAATCTTTTTAGTATTTTTTTTAATACCAGGGTTCGCATCCACCACTTCTCCTCGTAGTGGAAGAGCGCTGTGATTGCCGAAACCTGGCAAGCCGGAAAACCTTGCTTTTTATAGTCCAATAAGTTTGCTACTGACATTCTCTAAAATATTCAAAAGATTATTTCTTAGTAGACTGCTACCAGTGTTGGGCGTTCAGAAAGCCATTCCTGATCATCAGTTTGGTTTAAGGCATCACCATAGTACACTGGAAGAAGTGCACCGTGTCTTTAAACACATTTTAAAGGCCGTTGAGAATAAGTAGTTCAGCTCCGTTGTTTTTCTCGGCCTTCTCTTCAAAATTAAAAGAAAAAAATTACCAGCATCGCAATTCCTTCTTTTGAAGTCCTACTTGCTTCACCGTACCTTCAAAGTTAAGGTAAATGATGAGTTCTCAGGGATTCATCGCATTGGAGCTGGTGTACCACAATATAGTGTGCTTGGTTCTGTTCTCTACACGTTGTATACTGCCGATATGCCAACTCCAGATAATGAGAACATGCCTCTGGCAACGTATGCTGAGGATACGGGCGATCAGCGAACTCAAATTGTCCAAATGAAGCTTCAAATGAAACACAAAATTAACTTCAGAAATTTGAACGTTGGGCCAACCGCTGGAATATAATTGGCAATAGCGATAGATCTAGTCACTGTTCTTTCACACTGAGACAGGGCAATTGCTAACCTGTCATGCTCAACAATAAGCTCATACCACATGTGGACCAAGTAGGCTATTTGGATTTTGGCTTTGAGTGGCAACCATATTCGCGAATATTCTGGGGATTCTGCTTCATCAATTTGAATGGTTAAGAAGTGGTTTACAGAGTTCTTTTATGGTCGTACCAGCACATGTGACGCCAAACGTTTAGGTCGCCCAGTAGAGGTTGTCACTACAGAAATCGTCAATAAACGCCATGGAATGATATTAGGAAATTGAAGTGTGTGAGATGGTTAAGGCTGTAGGCATTATATACGAGCAGGTTCTTCAAACTTTAAAAAATATTTAAAATGAAAAAGCGGGAGATCAAAAGGAGAAATCAAGACAGTAGGTTTCTTCGGGTGATCGTGCAACAAATAAGACCAAGGTCAGGGTCTGTCAATGTAAAAGGTCATGGTCATTGTTTTTTGGGTGAAATTCATGTCGATTACCTTGAAAAGGGTTAAACAATCACAGGCAAATATTATGCAGAGTGATTTTTCCATCAATACAATGCACGGGTGCACACATCTGTAGTCACCAAGAAAAAATTCTTTGTAGCGATGTACACCCAGTGACGGTTTGTGGCCACTTTCTAAGGTTGTATGAAACTTATGAGTCTCTGAAAGAGTAAACTCTTTTGGATTTCATATTCAATCTCTCTCTCTCTTAATTATGCAAATTTCCTTCTTACGCTTTCAGACATACTAACCAATGCACATGTCTTATAAGTTGCTCATGGGTTACCACTTTCACCCTTCTTCCGTCGTTTCATATTATACGTTACAGTCTTCCAACTTACATTAAGCATTAAACATATTATTTAAAAATCGAATTTAAATTTATTTAATAGAAAAATCTTTTAGATAATTTGAAGCACAACAAAGCTTCGGCTACAAGTAAACGTTTGTCATGCTTTCCATTTCCAATTTTTTATACAAATAGGTGTACCGGCAGTCAGGTAGTAGATTTTTGTTAACTACACATAAAAGCATCTGATTGTTCGTGCATGTACGCGTTCGTACATGTTTCAGAATACAAATACTTGAAATTTTATGTCACACGGCGAATTGCAAGTTCATGTTCCAATAGCAAACGAAATACACATGTAACTGGAGTATTAATTCAATGAATATATAGTATGTCAACGTGCATATGTTTGTAGGGTGTGGATTTATTGTAGATTTATATGAAACAATCGATTTATGCATAAATTTACACATTCATTCATGTACAGTTCGACAATTTTATACACGTTCACATAAAAACGCGTGTAAATATGTGAAGGCACAGACAGACAGACAGACGGAGGGAAGCACCGACAATGAAACGCCCATTCACACTTCCAATCATACCTGTACCCTGTAACAGAAGGTGGACCTTAGTCACGTTCACTTTTTGTGACTTTTATTGAGAATGTCATAAAAATGTCTTAATATGAATGCAAAAAACACGTGTAAATGAACTCTGTAGCGTGCTCAATAGGTAGTATGTGTATGTCGATGTGTGCGTGTGCGCCTAATGTTATGCTATGTGTTTTTCTTTTGTTCGTATTAATGTTTTCCTTACATATATATTATATATATTAAGCATATGCTTACCCACACCAGTTGCTTTTATTTATGCGCTTTCATTTTGATATAAATCTTACCTGAAAATAGAAAGGAAGAAAGATACATAAGAATTTGTTGAGTTATGGTTATAGATAAATCATATTTCTTGCGATATGTATCAGCTATGAAAATATGTAAAGATTTTAAGGGAAAAATGCGAAAAGTGTGCAATTGAGCGTAGCATTCTTACACGAGTAAAGCTATATCGATTTATTTAAAACGAAAAAAAAAGTTAACGCTTAATTTAAGCACATATTTGAGTACAACCAAAGAAAATTGATATAGCTGCATAATTAATGATATAAAAAGCAGCTTATTTGAGAACAGACATGAAAACTCAATCTACCTTACACACAACATGTACGCGTTGATTCTATGTGTGTGTGAGTATAGAAAGATATCACGAGAACATAAGCTGATGATGTGTGCTCTTCAAAATGTGCAACAATAAGCATTTTAAGTCCTATAAGCAATGGAACGTTTTCAATATTGGCATCACAATGGTCTTAGGTACATCTTTAATACTAGTTCTTAATTTCAACGAATTGAATTTATGTACGTCTTCTATAATTCTCCTAGTAAAGGATTTTTACAATATTGGAGGCTCAACCCCCCAGCAAAGTTCAGTCTATACGACCGAGGCGCTGGCAGTTTTAAAAGCGTATGTTTTTTGTACCGACAGTCTGTCAACATTTTGTGCGATACAAATTTTTTATAAGAATCTTTATTTTTCCAAAAAATCTTCTTCTGTTGCACACAGTTTTGAGCTAAATTATCTATTTGACCAATAGCCGTACGTTGAGCTATGAAAAGACAGAATGCCGCATCCCTTTCGACAGGTTTTGTTGACAACAGCAGAAACAACTCAATTTTTTGTTGTCTTACCAAGTACCTTGACGTGGACTTTTGATTTTTTTTTTGTAATAGTCTGTAAATCACTAAGTTTAGCGGATACGAAACAGTCAAGCCTTGGGCAATCCAACCTTTAAATTCTGGCAATTAAAGTCACGCATTATTATTTTAAATGCTTCTGACAGCATTTTGACACATGAAACTTGAAATGACATATGTATAAATAGTTGCCACCTAAATAGCTGAACACAGACTGTACGTACGTGCGGGAAAAAAAAGAAGAGCTACATGACATCAGTGTGCAAAAAACTCTTGTTTGCAGGGTATCATGTGGCCATTTGTCAAAAATACTTCATAGATATAAATAAATAATCAAGTCTAATTTTACAATATTTAATTTATCATGGCAAGCTAAGATTTTTAGTTGTGATACATGATAACATTTGGACTTCTATGGGTTGGTTTTTGAAAAAACGCCAAGAATCAAAGTCCAGCAGACTACTCTCGATAACGCACTGTTTGATTAGTTACATTTTCTTCACAATCGCAATATCTCTTAGCACCCTCATAGGGACTTCTCCCATACACTAACCACATTAGTCTCTCCCTACTACACTCACCTTCTCCACACCCTTAACGCCATCATAACATATTCAATAAGAAGTGCTTCTCTTTAAAAACAAATCGACGTATCGTCCTCGCGTACTAATCACAATCTTCCGTGACATATCCCTTAGAGACGTATCCCGCCTATCACAACCACATAAATATTGTTCAGTAGATTGATATGCTATTCATATGAAATGAGTTAAAACTATCTGGGAATTATATGTTACATGAAAATTAAAAAAAAAATCTATTGATATTAATACTGTTCGAAAATATCGAATGGAAACTGAACTGAACCATGCTGCAGACCAATCTAAAAAGCCTTCGTCTGGCTGCGGCATGTCAGCCGCGTACAGGCAGTACAGTAGCGGGTCCAGCAAACTTTCTAAATTGTACTTCGCAGAAATTACCGAGTGGAAGCGGAACGCAAACTGCCTTTCTTATACGTACGATCGCAATAGACTAAATAGGCAGACAGTTTTTCCTTTTGTTTGCCATTGGCCTATAAAACATAGCCGTTCAAACAACTTCGCGATGATAGACCACACTAAACTTGCTATTTATTGAAATACGACTGGTAAACCGTTTTCCTTGGCACTAGTCCTGAAAAAAATATGCTCCTTGCAATACAATAGTTAATTTATCCTGCAGCGTACACATGTGTTTTTTATTTAAAGCAAATAGAAAAAAAAAAAAGCAATGCAGTGCAGCCATCTTTTCTGGATTTGTTTCACAACAATTCTCCAACCAACAGTAGGTGCTCTCTACGTCCAGACTTGAAATTAAAAGTAAATAAAAAATCGACCGCATACAAGTATAAAAGTTTTAAACTTAATTTTCTGCACGAAATGTATTCCAACGATGACAGCCCACCAATTTGTGGCTATGTGCAACTTTTATGCTTACGAGCCAACATTAATTTTCCGCCTTAAGCATTTCAGTAGCTAACAAATTAGGCGCAGGCTGGCCCACAGGCTTGATGCAAAGTTTATTTATTAGTTTTGCTGACTCATTAAAAATATATAAAAAGAATATCATGAAGGAGAAGTACTTTTTTAAAATAGAACTTCGTCAAGTTGATTATTATTTTATGGAAATAATATTTCCTTCTGTTTATAATTAGATTGCAGCAAGTAGTATAAATCTGTAGAATATTGTTCAATAATTCAACAAATAAATTGCGCACAACGTAACAGCAAAAAAATAGAACTAGCTATGCGAAGACTTAAGCATCAATTTACCCAGGCAGCTGCACTTAAAGGCTTAAAATGGCAGCAAAGGCAAAGAAAAGATGTACAAAATACTTCTTGCAATGCTCAACTGCCGGAATTGCGCATACAAGAACCCACAGCAACAGCAGCAGGAAATTGTTGTAGAATAAAATTTAAGAAAGCATCAAATCTGCACGACTAGGAAATAACCTGTAGACAGACAAAGGAAATACGTTTTAAGAATCGTTCAAATTTGGTAGAGACACCAACTGAACAAAAAATGTTCATATATGCTTTAAATAAGAAAAAGTTTTTCATACAAAAACACTCAAAATTGAGTAATAGCTCTTTGAAGAGTTTAAATATTGAAGCTTGTTAGCGCTGAAGCTTGTCCGTCAAACTGAACGATGTACGAACTTGACTTGAGATTTTGTTGAGCAAAATATATTAATATGTTTAAGCTATAATAGGGTATAAGAATTATGAACGCAACTCAAGTAGTTTCGAAGCAATAAAACGTAGTAGAAGCTTCAAACAGATGTATATGTATGTACTGCAGGCCAACCAGCCAGATACCGACCGAAGCATAAAAAGCCACTACGAAGACAAAGCCAACATGCCAGCATAAACTACAATTAGTTGGAGCTCGTCACTGTCAATAGCATACCGAGTGCGTGACTTCCTTCACAGAATCCGACGGAAACTGTTGAAAGCGAGCTACGAAACTGCGGTCCGTGTAGGATATTGATTAATGTCCTGCAGTTTTCGTTGTACCGTTGGACTATCTCGTACGAAAAGCGCTCAAAAAATAATTCATGCATTTGCAATATTGCATTTTAATGTAATTTCTTAAATGGCAAATATATAAAAATTCATTTTTATATTGAAGGCTTTTTTATTTTATTTCATATTCATACATTTTGTTGACATTCTGCTGCAGGCATTTCGATTTTATTACTCGTCCTCCTTTACTGACTTTTAGTTGGCCGGCAGCAAAACTTTTGTGACATTTGTAATAGCGTCCGGAACATGAGAGAGAACATGAACGGAGGCTGATGGACGGACGAAAGGACGGATATAAGCACACATACATACAAATAAGCAGCGCTTCAATACAGTTACAGCACCGGAAGGCAGCCTAGGCGAAAAACGTAACAAAATATTTATATCATTGAATACTTTTGCATTGCATACTTTTATGCTTGCTTTGAATAACAGCAGCAAACAAGAAGTAAATAACTTTAAAACAGAGTGAAAGGGAGAGAGAGAGAGGGAGAAACAAAATCGCTGCAAGCCATAACAATACAATATTCAAAATACTATGTTTTCTTCAACTTTTAATATGTTTTTTTTTTTGTTTTTGCTTTGGCTGCTACTTAGAAACATACCAGCGTATTTTTATTCCATTCAGTTTTTTTTTTTTATAGTGCTCCTTCCTTCTTCTGCCATGAGTCCATGAGTGCTTGTACGACCAGTATTTTCCTTTTAGCTAAAACTTAATATAAAATTCTTTTCTCGCTCTTTATGAAATGGTTTATGCAAAAAGTACCATCATAGTTTGCTGTGTGTGTCTATATTTTATGGACGAAAGTCAGCCTCTCCAAGTACTACGTCGAGTATGCGTGTGTATGCTTGTGTTTAAGTGTTTTCCGTCTGCAAAAACTGAAGATGACTACATTCTTACAACAGGACACATAAAGTTGGTCCATTACCAAATGCTGTTTTTGCTGCTGCTGCTGCATTTCCGTGTGGACATTCAAAAGTAGACTAAAGCCAAACACACTGTTTGAGATGCAATTTTTGGGAGTTTCTATGATCCTTGACAGCATGTATGATTTGTTTGGCATTTAGAAATTAAACCAAATGTCATATTGGGAAACAAGAAAAAATAAAGATGAAGTCCATAAATAATACAAAATTTCAATTATATTTAGGCTCTCATATTTTCTCTTCAGGTGTAGTTCTCATAAGAACTTGCTCATATTTTTACGAAGTAGAAGCTTTAAATTTGGAGACACTCCTAATAAAATGTCGTACATAGTTCGAGATTGGAATAAAGCCTATGTATAGCGATAAACCACCATCAAAACCACTACATATCGCTGGTATGGTGAATTCTTCAATCATGGTCGTAGTTCGCTAAGCGACTAATTCCGTGAAGGTCACCCAAAATCTGTTGTTGTGCCACAAAACATCGATGATGTGCGTGAACTGATAATGCAAAATCGTCATACAGTGATATTGAAGCAACTTTAGTTCCACCAGCGTATATAAGATTTAGCATGAACACCTTACCGTGAAAAAGGTATGTTCGCGTTGGATTCGGCATAATTTGTCAATTGCTCAGAAAAAACCTCGCGTGAATTGGTGCAAAGAAATGACAAAACTACGATCACGCTGCCTCAAAAGACGTTTATAAAATCAACACATATATGCGTATGAGCTGCAAAAAACAGCAATCGACCGTGTGGGTGTTCCAAGACGAGCCAAATCCAACAAAAGTTGTTTGCGCACGAAGCACTGCGAAGCAAATGGTCGCTTGTTTCTTCTGTCGAATGGGTCATGAGGCTACTGTTCCGCTTGAGCAACGTAGGACGGTCAATTCTGAATGGTACGCGAAAATTTTTTTGCCTGATGTCTTCGAAGAAATACGCAAATCCAACAGCCGAAGACGAAGAATCACCCTCCACCATCAGCTAGCACAAGAGTTTTTGAACACTCAAAATATTATTGGGTAAATGCTTTAATTCTTTTCTAAGAGACGGTGTTACTAGTACTACTTCGCGTCGTGGTTATTTGTGACTACATATATTCATTTGGAAGCTACTGTCATTGCGGGTATTTTTTAGTATATGTCATTTGGTTGAAGTGTAAGCAACAATTTTTTGTTTTCATTCGAAAATGTTTAACTTTGTGCCAGCTAAAGTGCTTTTGCGGGGATTTCTTCTTCATTACTGTAACGTGAAGTTTATGGGGACTATACTCTAGCTAAAAGTGGTAGTGGTTTGCACGGCTTAAAAGTGTCATTTTCGACTTAGAAGACGAAGAACGATTCGGACAGCCAAAAAGGTTTAAAGATGAAGAATTGGAGGAGGCATTGCTCGATGAAGATGCGTGTCAAATGTAAAAAGAACTTCTAAATGCTTTGGGATTGATCAATTAACCATTTACAGATGTTTCAAAGCATTGGGATTCATCCAACAGCTTGGAAATTGGGTGCCATATGAATTGAAACCTAGAGACATCGAACGTTGATTCTGCATTTTGAAAATGTTGCTTGAACGCCCAAAAAAAGAAGTAATCATTGCATCAGATTGTCACTGGTGATGAAAAATGGATTTATTATGATAACTCCAAGCGCAAGAAATCGTATGTGAAGCCCGGCCAACCATCAACATCCTTGGCAAAGCTGATTATCCATGGGCATAAGGTAATACTCTGTATTTAGGGGGATCCGAAGGGTGTTTTGTATTATGAGCTTTTGAAATCGGGTCAGACGATCAAAGGGGATCTTTACCGAACACAACTGAGTTTTCCAACATGACAACGCTCGGCCACATGTTGCAGGACCGGTTAAAAACTATTTAGAAAACAGTGGGTGGGAAGTTCTATCTCACCCGTCTTATAGTCTAGACATGACCCATTCTGATTACTACTTGTTCAGATCAATGCAAAATGCATTCACCGGAATACGCTTCACTTCAGAACAGGGTATCAAAAATTGGCTCGATTCGTTCTTGGTTGCCAAGCCGGAGAAGTTCAAAATAAACTGCTTGGTGAACGTTTTTCTACGCTCGAGGAAGCTGTTGTTGTTTAAGCTTCATTTTTACACAACTTCCCCATTGAATAATAGTTTCTTTTTAAAGTATCGAAGTTCATAATAAATTGGCGAGCATCTCACTACAAATTATTTAAAGTATCTTTTGTGTAATATATATAGAAGATGTAAGGGTGACTAAAAACTTTGAAAACATTCTCCACACAATTTAATGATTTGTTTTTAGCATCGATGTTCTTTGCAATCAATACCCACTTTTACTTCATGCAAGCTCACGTTCAAACACTCAATCGACAATAAAAAAAACATCCAATTTTTTTTTTTCCTTTTTGCAAAGAATGGTGTTCTGCATAAATTTTTCAACTTTTCTGCAATTGTATTAAGCGCGACTGTTCGATACTCGAAAGAGTTCAAATAAAACGCAGCGAAGCGTTCGAAAAACACCAACAACAACAACCAACAACTATGAGTAAAATGACGAAACATGCGAGAATCGGGAATTATCAAGCAACCAAGCGTTCCATGGCGTCGAATTAAACGAGAAAAAGTCATTGGTGGCCAACAGCCAAAAGTTTAGCTTTGGATAGACTTCTCATTTGCGAATGCGAATGGCAACAGACACGTTTGGTCAATATTTGGCAGTCGGGAGAGAGCATACAATTGGAGAGGAAGGAGATGTGTCCGTCGCACTGCCAAAATGACATTTTAATGTTGTGTGAGATGTTGAACGTTGTACACAGTATGCCATTACATATGTAGAACTTTTTATGCGCTATTGTTCTTGATTCATTCCAACAGAATTTTAATGGTCACCCCGAGAGTTCTCATTGTTTTTTTTTTTTTTCTTTCTGTTTTTGTCGCATTTTGCATGTTTAGTCAGTGGAACCAATTGAAATATGTAAAATGGAAAAAGTTGTTCATGCAACTTGACAGCTTTTGTTGTTTTTATGTTTTGCTACAGAAACAAAAGCTGAATATTTTTTCTAAAATTTAATTTTTATATTTTATATTTTCTGTTGGATCAGCAGTCTTTATGCTTACTACAGAATATATTTTGTAGTTTTAAAGAGCGTCGGTTGTTCTATTTTTTTTTTTTTTGGCACTAAAGTTTAAAGTATCTTCGCTAACTGAAATTGATTTGAATTGCTTTTAGCACGTCTATCAATTTCAATATTTTCAAATGGCTTTTCTATGGTGATGTGACGTGACATTGTAAACATGGAGAACTGCATTAAATTGTGTATTTACTCTGTCTGTCTGTTCGTCTTTCTGTCTGTCTGTCTGTATATCTTTGAATGCAAGTGTAAACAAGTTTTGCCGGCATTTAGAAAAATTTGCAGCTTTTTACTACACAAAATAGAATTTTCTTCAAGTTTTTCTTCGTAAAATTTAATGCACTTTGCAACAATGCACGTGAAAGTGACATTTTATATAAGATATACATATATATTCTATACATATATAGTCTATGTATGCCAAAATGTGTGGATGTATCTAGATACTTGAGTTTGTTGTTTGCATTAAATAAAAAAGAATGAAAATGATGTTGCAAAAGCTCCATAGGGAAATTTAAGATTACTCCCACTGCTTCGATGTTGCAAGAATATGAAGTGATTTCTTGTAAATTGTTGAAGAGTTTTTAAGATATGAACAAGGATGCGGAATAATTTTATACAGAAATTAAAGGAAAAATAAGAGAAAACGTAAACTTTATTAGATTCTCAGATGCCACTTAATATTTTATTTCATATTTTAAGTCGTCACCTAAACAAATTAGAAAGTTTTAATTACAAAATACGCAAAGTGAAGATTGTTTGGAAGATGTGAGGAAAATTGTTGACTGTCATTCACTTGGGAATAACCAACAACTAACTGTGAGACGACGAAAATCACCCCCTTGATTAGGGGTTGGTGCGTTGGACTTGTGACCCCCCACCGTAAAAAGAATAACTCCAATGAAAACAAAAAGGAAGTATTGTATGGAACCCTATGATGCAGACCCCGGATATGCAGCTGGAATGTTCTCACCTTTAATTGGGTTGGTGTAAATATCCCGCTGGTTGATATCCTCGAAAGAAAGCAAGCTGACATCACCGAAATCCAGGAAATAAGATGGATAGGACAGGATTGCTCTAAAAAAGCATCCCGGGACAGCTACTATAGCTGCCATGAAAATAAGCACGAATTTGGATGCGGTTTCGTGTTGAGTAGGAAACTACGTAGCCTCGTCTCCAGATAAACGCCTGTTGTCGAGCGACTAGCCTGATTTGCACGCACGCACCTCAACATCCACAAGGCTACATGGCTGAGCCCAGATCAAATTACGCGCAACCAAATTGATCATGTTTTGATTGACGGAAGGCACGCATCGAGCGTGTTGGACGTGCGAATGTTGCGTAGCGTTTTTAGTCGCAATAAAAAGGAGCAAGAAAGGCGGGAGTTTGAGGATGCTGAGATGCTCAGGAATAATTGAGATTATGTAGGAGTCATGTTCTTAACCTACTTGGAGGCAGTAAAGCGCTTAATTCCGCCGATAGAGCAATGACACCGGAATCACCAGTTAATGATGGCACTATTATAGAGCCACCGGACTATAACGAGGTCGATTCAGTTATTGAAAAGCTAAAAAATAACAAAGCGGCAGGCTCTCATGGGCTGCCAGCTGAGTTATTTGAGACCAGCGGCGAAGAGTTGGTTAGGAATATGCACCAACTTTTATCCAAGATATGATCCGATGAATGCATACCCAATGACTGGAATCTCAGTGTTCTCTGTCCGTTCTTTAAGAAAGGAGACCCCTCTGTTTCCGCCAACTACCGCTAAATAGGTCTTCCTTCCATCGGATATAAGATTCTGACGCGCGTATTGTAAAATAGGCTGAAGCCATATTCGCATTCACTAATAGGACCATATCAGTGTGGCTTCGGGCCAAAAAAGTCGACGACCAGTGACCAAATATTCACATTACGCCAAATCTTGAAAAATACCCGTGAGTTTAACAAAGACACACACCACCTCTTTGTCGACTATAACGCCCCTTTTGACACGATCGAAGTTTTTCGATCGTCTGAACTAGGTATCCCGGCAAAGTTCGTACGCCTTTGCATTATGACGTTACCACACACACAAAACGTTGTCAGGGTAGGAAAGAACCTCTCCCAACCCTTTGATACCAAGAGATTTTTTCAATCTGCTGATGTGCCAGTGCCCGTACATCCAGAATATGCCGGGTTCGAAAAGGAAGTGATGCTGCTCGTAAACGCGAATGATATTGATATCTCTCGGAAGACGAAAATGAAGAACTATAAAACGCTGAAACTCTCGGTGCTACTGTATGGCACAAGAGGTGGGGAGCGTATTTGAGTCAGACGTTACGGCGTTGGACGTTCTTGAAATGAAGATTCTCCGCTGATTTTTATTAAGTTATCACAAAAACCTGAGGTTATGAGGTCAAATGAACCTCAGATTAGGTTTCAGCAAACCCAAAAAACATAAAGTACTCATGGTAAGACAATAAATTCAAACTTTACTTTATTTCAAAATTTTGAGGTAAAATTTTCATCATTTTTATTAGGTTATACCAAAAGCCTATTAAAATGGGAATAAATAGGCTTCCGAGTCGATTCCAGTGACCCCAAAAACATAAAGTAGTCATGGTAAGACTTAAAAATCTGCATTTGTTTTGATTTTAAAAATATTTGTCTCGAAATTTGAGATTTATGAGTTTTCTTAAAATCCTGAGATAATGGAAACCGCGGATCTGAATCCCAAAAAACGTATACTAAACATGGTCTGTTTTTTGGGTCCCCAAATTAATTTTATTTTTTTGTGGCTGTGTAATAAAAACTTTATTAAAGCATCAGTATATCTGACGATCTGGAGAGACTTGTTATTAATATTTGTACTCAAAATAATATTTTGGAAAGTACCGATATAACATTTTTTCTTTGTTTCTTTAAAAATCAGATAAACTAAATTTTTGGCAGACTCTGTTTATTTTATAAATATTTCTTCCTCTGCATTTGTTGGTCGTTCTTATTTTTTCATGTTTCTAATGCATTTGAGAAGTGAAAAACGCTATCCATTTAATTTTTTTATGTACCTATGTACGTATGTGGTTTATGGCAGTTTAATTCAGTGTGTTCAGCATATTTTGGCAATTAGCATAACGACTACCGATTAGCAGAAAAGTCCTGGCTTATACAATCTGTATCAACCGCATAAAGTTTTAATTTAAGCTTCAGTTCTACCCAAGTTAACAATTTCTCAGTAGCACAAAACTAAAACCAAAGTTAAGTAGAATATACACAAGAAAATTACTCTATTAAGTGGATAAAAGTCCACACATTTAATTAACATATAAGCCAACATCGATATGCATAAAACTTCACCCATCGATGCTCAGCACTAAAAATCGAATGCCAATTTCCATAATTTTCTCATCAACAGTTCTACTCGTTGTGCTCTCGCGCACTTTTAGAAGCCAATTATTCTGTTAGCTGCATTCACGTTTGAATGAATCGGGCTAACTTCCGCTTCAGTTGCCAAGCTGTGTTTGTGTATGTTTATGAGTGTGTGTGTGTGTGTGGCATGGCAACCAATAAAAATGACAGCACTTATACGCTATTCTTGCTGTGTTTATTCCTGCTTTATGCTTTGACTCTTGCCTGCAACGCATTTCCGGTGTTTTGTTAATGTGCAGACTCACTCACAGTTAATATCATAATACATGCTGCAATATATTCATTTCGAAATAGAATACCACATTTTAATGACGACGACACTTGTACACTCGCATAAACACGCAAAAGTTCAAACAATGTCGACGACGACGTCGACGACGGGTTCAATTAACGCGTTCAGCAAAGCTTTGAGGTCATTATAACGCAAGCACGCACCCAAAACTTGAATCTTCATCTTTCAAGTTTTAGCACTTTAATGTAGTACTGCAGACTGCAGTGATATATGAGTAGTATTGCTTGGCTTGGCTGGGATGATGCCGGTTGTTGCCGCTGTGGAATTATTACATTATTTATAGCGTTAAGATCTTGAGAAGCAGAGTAGTCACCGCTCCCAAACAACTCATTTGAAGCTGTGGCAACATTCTGGCAGCACTCTCATTTGGCATGCATATGGCATATTTTCACTTCAACCTACTTACAACAAGCAGACGACGAGGCAGACAGACGGAGGCGGAAAGTGTGCCAAGATCTTTGGCGCGGCCTGTTGGCTGTTGGCGTGTTGATGCAACTTCAATAGCTACATCATACGCTCCTCTTTTAAACTTTGTGGCAGCATATTTTTGTATTTTTTTATTTGTTGTATTTTTTGGATACAGACATATTTCGCGTATATGCATTGAATTTTGGCATCGGTTTGGCGTGGCCTTTTAATAATGCTCACAATTTACACAACCGCATTTTTTATTTTTATTTCGTCAATGTTGCAAGTTTATTTAACTTTTGTTTTATTTATTTCGTTTTTTTGTTGTTGTTTGTGTCCATTTTTATTTGCTTTCGACCAACTCTCGTTTTGCAAGACTTTCTTCGTTTTGCGTTTGTGTGGCGCGCGCAAATGAAGCTCTTTAAGTTAAATTTCCTTTGTTTAATTGTTTGCTTAATTAAGCTGGTAATTGCTTTTACTTTTGTTTGCGTCGTGCGCACGCTTATCTCTGTTCAACTTCAATTGTGGATGAGTGAAATTGAAGGTCGTGCGTCACAAGCCTTCTAAACCGGATATTAAATAAGACACGTTTGCGAAAAGTTTTGTTTAAAACTTCAATATTAAACTTTGAAAATAAA
Source organism: Leucophenga maculata (assembly GCA_035044805.1). NCBI lineage: Eukaryota > Metazoa > Arthropoda > Insecta > Diptera > Drosophilidae > Leucophenga > Leucophenga maculata. Next base: position 1,305,454 of record JAWNNP010001715.1, on the reverse strand, counting down.
TAGAAATCCTATGCACACAATTTTTTAGGGCAACTACAATATGTCGTCACAAAAAGTATCTCCGAGAAAATTAAGTTTCTTTTTATTCAATATTCTTTAACACTTTATTCTAGCGTTCAACTTCACTTTAATTTGATTTATTTTGACGCAGTGGCAGCAAAGCAAAAGTCACACGATTGGGCAATTTACAGGCCGAATGACGATTGGTGATAATACACGTCACTGTGAAAGTAGAGAGCCTACATTTGGCGAAATTTTATAAAACAATAGAAAATTCTTCCTTTAATTAAAGTAAATTAACTAAAATGTTTCCAAGAGAAGGTAACCCGGTGGAGATAATTTTATTTGGCCTCCTGGTTGATCAGCTGTGCCTCCAGTCACAACTTGGCAATGGTCAAATGAAAAATTACAAATTCGTTAAATAATGATTTGTTTGTACAGAGTTTGAGGACGATTTATACGAAAAAATAGGAGAGAATTTATTATATATTAAACAAAGAGCACGAATTAAGTTATAGAGAGCAGAATTTGTCGTACCGAACGGTCACTCATTGGCACAAAGTGACGAATTGATTGATTAGGAACATTTAGTGAAATGGATTGAAGCAAGTTAGGTGAATCAATTTCACCAATGAGAATTTTGTGAAGAAATACCACAAAGTTTATAGATCTGAGCGTTGAAAGTATTTGAAGAGCAATTAATTTTAATTCATCATTATAAGATGAAAGATTTACATCGATATCCCAATTAAGACTCCATATTTTGAACCCACTCAAAATGGTCTTGGTAAGTACCATAGTAAGGTTCCAATGCACAGGATCCAATTTCTTAAATTGGCCAAACAAGTGAAGTACAGAGGATTGTAGTTGTATAAGGTTAATTCATTCGACTTATGCTTAACAAAGCCAAGAACAGATTTTGCTTTGTTTACCACTGATCAAATATTTTTATTATAAATATGTTTGGGTTCCAAAAGAACCATATATCCACGCTATAACCAACGAACTTAAAAATTCTGAACTACAAAATCAATTTTGTCACCAACAGAAAAATTATGATACAAGTTTCCAACTCTATCTTTTCCCCAAGACCGCTAGAAATTGGCATCCTTCAAGTATCTGCCCTATATCTATACCATTCTCATTCTGTTTGCCATAGCCTATATCTCTATAGAAGAGATGAAAGAACGCCTAAACATCACTAAACTAATTAAGAACAGTGTACCACTCAGCAGTAAGATTAGCATTAGGTGCCATACGCACCGCTCGAATTAATAACCATTTATATAAAAATAATGTCATGCCAAGCGCCATACTCAGAAATTCCAACATAATCCTTCAATCCAAATATTCGCAGTTAGCAAACGTCTTCAAAAAAAACATAGGGTCAAAAAAGATCCCAAATCTACAATCAGCCTTACACGACACCATAACAATCTGCAAGACGAGTAACCTTAATATTAACCCTCAACATAAATAACCTTCATCCTTTGTGAGCGGTAGTGATGTGGTCTTCCTTTGACAACCTTAAATCGTAGACAGACTTACAAACATATTGCTCGAAATTCCTCCAGCTACAAGATTCCTTAAAAAGACAGAAATTGCTTTCCATCACTTTCACTTTCTCATACAGAACTTTTGTCCAACTACTCCTTGATCTTCACTGCAGCCATCAAAGTCATGTTCACTGCCTGCAAATACACCATCAGGAAACCTATATCCAGACTCCCTTTCCGCACTAAAAGCAGAGCTAAAGATGACCAAAAGTTCCCCCTCCCGTAAAAAGCAAATTTAATGCTTCCAAATTACGAGAACATTTTAAACAAATCACTCTCAAATACGAAAATACACAGTGGAACAATGCATTAAAACACTAGAACAATCCTAGCGGCATCACAATAAATGAAAGTTACCCCACTAAAATGCCCCTCATTGCCCTGTATGCAATTAAATGTTATGTGGATACACTTCGCTCAAATCGTCACCACCCACAAACATATCTTTAAAAATATGCCATCTTCAAACTGCAAAACTTGCAACAGCTTCTTAACCATAAATCACATCGCTTAGTAACTGCAAAAATAAAAAAATTTGGGTCACTAAATATCAATACATTTTTTTTTACCTTTTTTTACCCGACTGAGGAAGGGTTAAAACTTTTGACGCTAGCTATGAACAATACAAAAAGCGAACCAAATCCATTGAATTAACAACAACGGACGCTGCAATCGAGGCACGACTACGAAATACCCTTTCACTAACGATTTGTACAAGGGCTACCTTCTAGTGGTGTAGTGGATTATTATCTTAGGAATCATGAAAGAAACACCCCTCTTAGTGGTCCGATCCAGTTCTAATTGGAATATTTATTTTGCTCTTAAATGAACTCGTGCATGACTTACACTGCTGATGAGTTTTATTTTTGATACGATTTAAGATCTGGAACATCATTTCACATCGCCATCGCAATTAGTTGCTACAACCGTAACATTTTCATTTCTCACCGACATATACATATGATATGAACTACCTGCTAAAATTACTATTAACTGCCATCGTAGAAAAATATATATAAAAAAAACACAATAGAGCAATATTTGGAACGCTAGAACAAAGAGTTTTGCAGAAGCTTCAATGTATCCTCGGTTTACTGTATATTTTTCACCGGAATATGCAGTTGAAATTATAATATTTTTTTGAAAACAAAATTTGAGTAAATACGAGTATATGCTTCAAATTGAATCAAATGCACTCCATTTATTTGCATCTTAACCATCGAGCTGCATACTGCATCTCTATAATTTATGCATCAAGGAAGCTGCTATGCAAATCTTATATTTATGAAATTATTCAAATAATAATTCTCAAGTCCCAAAGGCGCAGTGCAACAAATCTATCGCATGAAAACTCTCACAATACAACACATCACCTTCAAACGAAAGTGACTTTGAGTTCAAAATTTGCATTTAAAGTACAACAAAGTTCACTTAAAGCTGATACGAGTGTGTCTGAAGCAACACACGACGAAGCAGCGCAGCTATAAAATAGTTGGTACCCCTACTGCAATTTGTAACATAAAATTGTTGTAATTTTATTAACCTTACACCTTGTCTTCAATCTTTTTCATTTTATTTTTTTTTTTTTCTTGTTTAATGTTTTTTTTTTTTTTGTGTAATATAAGCGCAAACATTTGCAGACTGTCAAAGCCAACGTACAACGTTGTAGACTTGAAACACTCGAAGCGCCTTTTTAGAAACTTCAGATATATTGTGAAATGGGTATATTGAGTTTGTCGGAAAGTTTGTCAGTCTAGCTAAGCTGGATCTCCAAAATGTAGTCTACATATTATGAATTTTCTAAAATGTTCAACAAAGGTCCGATTTGGAATGCTGTATTATATAGGTTATGTTAAGCTGGCTGATAGTTGGGATGAAAGCACACAAAGACCAATTTGGACTAGAAAAGCAGTTCATGAAGGTAGCTTAGGAGCATATTTAGTCTTGACCATAGCTAGTACCTGTTTGGTGGTCCTAATGGTTAACTCTTCTAGTGATGCGAGCCAGAAATATGTCAATACAGTTTCATCACTTTTAAGGTAAAAAAGGGATGGGTCTTTTAAGTATATGTGACAAAACTTTCGTCATCTTACGATCGCCATCAAACTCACTTTCTATACCCTACACAGGATGTAACTAAACACGAGCTTCACCGATTTTAAAAATTTCGCTGATTTTAGAAAAATTTACTTCAAAAGAGAAAACAAAGTCCTAAAAACGAGATCAATTGTAACATAGAGTAAAATTGGAGTTGGATAGAAATTCTATGGAGCATTTACTCCAAAGGGGCGAAACGAGATCCATTGTGACATGAAATAAAATTGGGGTTGGATAGAAATTCTATGGGGTAATCGAGGGGGGAAAACTATAATAATTATTACATAGAATAAAATTGGGCTAAAATAGAAATTCTATGGGACATTTACTCCAGAAGAACGAAACAAGATCCATTGTGATATCGACTAAAATTGAGTTTGGATAGAAATCCTAAGAGGCATTTACTTCAAAGAGGAGAAACGAGGTCAATTGTTACAGGGAGTAAAATTCGACTTGGATAGAAATTCTAAGGGACACTTTTGGGGTAAATTTTAGTGTAACTTTTTGTGTGTTACTGGGTCCATGGATAGATATGTATACAAAATTGGACCCGGTAGGTTACGATCGAGATATAGACTTTATTAGGCCCTGTACCGAAGGTACAAGAGCCTATTGGTTTTCTTCAAATGTATGTAACAGGTAGAAATAATGGTCGGAGACCCGCCAAAGTTACTCCCAGTATAATCAGGAGTGATAGAGGAGTCGATATAGACATGTCCGTCTGCCCGTCCGTCCGTCTGTATGAACGAAAAGATCTCGGAAACGGTAATAGCTAGAGACTTCGTGTTTTTTGCATTCGACTAGGACTGCTCCGGAATTTTACAAATTTATTTTAAAATTTTTTGAGTTTGTCTGGAAGTTTGTTCCGGCTAATCTTCAAAACTGTTGAACCGATTTTGACGGGACTTTCACTGTCTGATAGCTAATGTTATAAAGAGTATCTGAGGCTACATTTATTTAAAAACCGGAGGGCACGATGCCCCACCACTCATATAAGAGAAAAACAAAATTCTTCATATATTTGGATTCATTTGAGGTACGACGTGATATTTGGAATACATGTTAACGGAATAAGAGGAAGCAATTTCCATTGTGGATTGGTTGACAATCTACAGGAAACATACATTCCACTTAATAAAAGTTTTTACGGGGCGCAGAGAAGCTTGCCGGGTACTGCTAGTTTATATATAAAACCATTTGTACATTTGTTTATAAGGAATGATCTGTTGCCAAGCCACCATTTAAGAGAAAATCAAAAATGGAACTTCTCAAAACACACCGGATATACAATTTAACAAAACGAAGTGTATTAAAATTTCGTTTTCACTGAAGTTAACATCTTTTTTTTTTGTGCTTGTTCACATATGAGATACATAAGTAAATGTATCTATAAAGTAAATCTATTGTTTAAGCCGCAAATAATAAAGTTGGTGGTTGAATTCGGTCGAAAAACAAAAATAAAAAACAAGCGAAAAACAGAACGAGAGTGATATAGAAAAACAAAAAACAAAAAACAGACGCTTACAAATAAAAGCAAAAATGTATTTTGTAGCTCAAATCGCGTTCAGTCGCAGCACTGACTGAGTCACACGAATTTCAAGCCAACCGCATCAAATAAAATACAAACTAAAACCGGCAGCGCATGCGCGCTGACGCTTCTACTTCACTGCTTTCGATGATCATTACAACAAGCTGAAGTTCGCTTTACAACTTTTTCAGTCGCAAACGAAACTCTAAAGCGCGCACAACAGTCCAGCGGATTGCAACGAATCGCCGCGTCTCAGATACTTGCAGTCAGTTTCTATCGTACGTGTGTGTATTTGTTTGTGCAACTCGTAAATTAGTTTATTTATAATTTTTTTAATTTGGTGGCATAAATCTAATTTAGTATGTGAATAATTTTCACCTGTTTAAGAAAAAATAAATGCAACAAAATTGAAGAGAAAATACGCTTTGTGCAATAAATAATTGAATAAAAAAAAATGTAATTTTAAGCGCAAATTGGAATAAAATTCGCAACAAACAGCAGTAAAGAAATTTTGTGTGTAATTTCATGTGTCAACGTTTTAAATATTTAAAACATTTTGTTCAATTTCATGCACAATAAATTCATTAGTACAACGCCGATCTGAGACTGGGAAAAGCGCAAATAAAAGTTCAATTGAAGCACAACGAATTGAAGAAGAAAATTTCGAATGTAGTCAGTGCAAATAAAACTCGTACAAATAATTTACTAGAAACTTTGCTACAACAGCAGCGCAATTTGTCAACAATTTGTCGATTGTATTTGACAGCAGAAAGGAGTGGAATTAACACACAAACACACACAGTTACAGATACAAATGTAACTCAAAGACGTTAGAAATGTAAGGTTTTCTAATTTAATACGCCTTTTGTGCTGAGAGCTCAAGAATTTTCACAGCTTTCTGCTCTGAATGATGTAAATGTAGCAGCGTAGCAGTTTGTGAAACATTAATTAATTTATATATTGTAGAAGTATAATTATTTAGCTACCCGAACGTAATGAGTTGGGACCGTCAGTCAGTCAGCACTCGTTAGCAGCCTCGTTCACTTTCAATCTGTATCTGTAACAGTCAGCACTAATTACACCCATTCAATGTTTGCTTCACCTGCGCAAACTTGCTTCAGCTGCTGTTGTGCAATGAAGTGGTAAAAGTAAATTGCTAATTAATCAATTTATTGTGTATTCTAATGGTGTGGCGATGTCGTCTTTAGTTTGTTTATGGGGAGCAGCCGTGCAAAAATAATAACAATTGATAATAATTATTACAGAAAATTTTAGAATAATAAATTTGTCTAAAGCGACCTGCAGTTGATGTGTATATTTAAATGGTAGAGGTGCGGAGGGTTGCTGTTAATGTAGCCACAATGAAAAGCTATTAATCTAAAACTCTCACTTTTATGAGTATAGGTACTTGTCATACGTAGTGTGTCTAGTACTAAAGCTTGGGTATGTCTGTCTTTCTGTTAGGCGTTTATGTAGTCATTCAGTTTTTAAGAAATTGCTTTAATTTCGGTATGGAGACTTGCTGTAATTCTTGACTTATCTATAAAAACAAATTTTAATGAAAATATATATATTAAGTTTCTCCGAAATGAAAATATATAGAATTAGTTTTCCTGGAATTGGCGAAATACGAACTTAATTTCTTCAATTTTGGAGCACAAAAACTGAATTTGAAATTTCGATCAAATGTTCGAGCTCTCATTTTGCGATTTAGTCTTATAATTTTCCAAAGTCGTCATAACTGTACTCAATAATTTGTTGTGTAGTGTATACTAATAGAGTTTCAAGCCTATTGAATGACATAATGTGTCTATAAATCTGTATACAGTACCTTTAACCTCTTGATTCATGTGTTGAGTAAACAAACCGAGTCTCAAAACTATCGGATGAAAACAAAATATGTTGACCTACATAATATTTATTCTCCACTTTAGGGATAACATTTTAAAAATTGGGTATGGGTTAGTTGGTTGTTCTGGTTGGTCATTGCCACCCCCTTATTGTTGTAAATTAGAAATGAAGTGTCTCTAGCTGGGGTAGTAAAAAAGATAAAAATAAAAAAAACCCAAAGAGGAGAAAAACTGAAATATTTTTTCGATTTTAAAAATTTTTGGGTAAAATAAAAATATTTTTGAAAATGGACTTCACCAATCGATAGCTCACGAAAAAAAATTTATCAAAATCGTGTTACTAAATTTTTTTTATCTCTCTGTTCAAGTACAACCAAAAACCCAAAACTTAGGCTCCCTTCCCTTCACACAATTATTAAATAAATCGAAAAAAATTATATCATAAAATACTGACCTATAATGCAATTGATGAAAAAAATTTGAGCTGAATCAGGGAAAATTTTATTTTTTCGGGTGGACAATAATTTTTGTTTGAATTTTTAACCCTTTTTAATGCCCCCTTCGCAACGCCCTGAACTAGAGAAACTGCTTTGCTTGTCTAAAAGTTGCCGTAATTTATCGATAGTCAAAAATTATTTTTTCAAATTTTTTCCATGAATTATTAATGCGCTGAGCTGTTTTTTTATTTGTAACTCATGCAAATATTGCTGGCCCCGATCTCATTGCAAATATTAATTTTTTTGTAGATAGTAATGAAACCTTTACAGATGTATTGTGCGTTGATCGTAATTCCAACCTACAATACGCCATCTGGAGCTGTCACCTTGAAGATAATCACGAGCATCTTTGGCTTTAGTGTATGAACCATCCTTAATAACATTTGATAGCTGCCATGATGTTTGAGCTTAGTTAAGGTTAATGTTGTGCAAACTTCTAAGAAGTGTTAAGAAGTTTCATAATCTTATAAACAAAATCTATGGCTGACAAGTTAGGAATCCTGATATCACTCTGATAGTTGCCAGTCTGTCGACGAATATTGCAATGTTTTGGTTTCTATGTCCTAGTTAAGTTGAATAGGGCATATATTTCTATTATTGTCTATTAATGTCTATGTGAGGTCTGCAAAACTGGTGAATGTTAGTCAGAAGATATCTTACTTTATTGTTGACGAATGTTTTTAGCCACTGTTATGTCTTCTAATGCTCAGAATGGCTCTGGAGGCTCTACAAGAATTTGACTTTCTTGTAGATTTCTATCTGCGGGGTTGGTACTCGAATTGATTTAAGTTCTGTGCACTTTTATTTTGTGATGTAAGCAAAAATTGTGATCTTAGGTGGGTTAACACACAGTCCTATATTGGAACAGCAAGCTTGTGTGATGGTTGTATCAAACACATATCATTTTTTTTTTTTTAATTACACTCTGCAGATAATAACTAATTCATCAGCATAGCCTGGGTATTCGAAGCCGTTATCTGCTATGAACTCGAGGCTTAACTAAAATGGGGAGAAAATCCACCTTGTGATACTTCTTTAGTAGTTTCGACGATGATTTTTATCGAATATATTTGCTAGCTAGCTTGCAAGCGTAGAGTCAAGTGCACTCTTATGAAGTATCCTTACAAATTCTGTGTGTAATGTGTTGTCAAAAGCACACTCAAATTCAAAAAAAAAATATCTCTTTGAAGTAATTAAATAAATACTTCTTGTCTGATTAATAGAAGAAAAAAGTAACAAAACTCTACACAAACAATAACAATGTTGCTCTACTTCTTCAAGCAGAACTTTAATCATCCAAAAAGCAATAATGAATAAAATTTTATAGAAACAAAGCAATGCCTTAAGGCTGAGCGTGAAACATTTAGTAAATGATAAAAGCCTTTAAATCACTTTCACACATATTTTCAATAAATCTATCGATTTAACAGCTTCTGACTTTTGCGAAAAGTAAAACTTTTTAGTTTAAGCTTAAGAACGATTGCTTAACCTTTGACATATTCAAATTTATTGCATTTATTGCATCAACTCTAGATGATATATTTATCTATTTTTATGAATTAATGACATAAACTACCACACATTAAGACGACTCTAAAGCCGCAATATGACATACATAAGAGTATATAATAGCCTCATAGCCACAATAGACAGCCAGACAGACAGACAGACAGGCCGACAAATAGTCGAATATAAAACCTAATTTACCATAAATTCAATTGTCACAACAACGATCGAGAATGAACCACACAACTGTCAAATAAATTTACGCAAATACATATTTCCCAATGCAATGATGTTATTTATGATGCAGCAAATGCTACCAAAGAACTAAGTATATACTCGAAATAAAGGGTTTTCACTTAAATTATGTTACAACTGATGCCACTGCTGCTGCTGCTGCTGCTGCGGCTTGTTTGCTTAATAATTCAATTGCTGCGCGCCTCTTTTTGGCAGCAATATGAAATGTGAAAATTGATTTAAGCATTTGTTGCCAAACTATGAGCATGTCTGTCTATCACAATGACAAACAGACAGATGGACAGACTGTTTGCTAAAACAGGCTAAGCTCTATTAGTTCTCATGTCTCAATGGAATCAACGGCGAAGAACATAAATTGCCAAATTTTCGAAAATGTCAGCCAATAGCAAAATGTCGACTTTGCAGAAATGTGGCGAACGTTGTCGCTGTCGTTGCCGCTGTCGAAGGTGGAGGCAGCACTTGGCGTTGGCGCTAAAGATGCTGTGTTCTGCTAGCTAGTGAGGATGATCATGCCATGCTGCCAGTTGTCATTCGTGAGTGTCGCATGGCCTGCCTGTCGAAAATCAGTCGGTTAAGCCAACGAGGCGCACAATTGCATGAATTAGTGCCTTCAACTCTATACTCTATAGCAATGCATATTGCATTTATGCAGTTTTGCGGGCCCCACTTGCATTCTATTGAACGCCATGCTCTGAATCGTGCATCTGCTTTTTTTTTTTCTCAATGAAAAATATTTTTTGGCATGCATTTCAAAAAAAAATGTTTTTTTTTTGTTTTTGCTTTTTTCATTTAGTTTTCAAATCAAGTTTTCGAATGTATAGAAAAATATTTACCCAACAGAACGTATCTAGTTAGCTACACGCTCTGCTCGCTTTTTAATTGTTCCAGTTTTTTAGTTTCTAGATTTTCACAATTTTTTTGTTGTTGTTGTATTTTTTTTTTGTTTAGCAGTTTTCGCAATTTTTCATGTCGATAATGTTTGGTTGGTATATATTTATTTTAATTTGAACAACTTCTGCTTTAATTGAATCGAAAACTGCCATGCAAAGTTTTCTTTGTGCATAATTTTTAATGTTCCATTTTTATTTTGCAAATATGAAAGTTTTTACTTAGTTCAAAAGCAAAGTCACTTTTTATTTTTATTTTTATGTATACATCACATTTCGCACAGATACAAAAATAATTTTTAATTAAGCGCATGTTTCGTAGTTTGCGAAGTTTTGATGTTTAATGTTTGTACGCTGCACGAAAAATATTTGTACAGGGTGGTGTATGGGGTTTTTTTGAAAAGGCAAAAATTAGGCTTTATTTATTTAACATCGAAGTTGGCGTTGATCCAATCCTCATACAAACGGTAAAATAAATTCATCATATTTTTGCATCCATTTAAGGTACAGGAATGACGCTACAACAGCGAAACTGTAACCGCTTGAAAAGTTTTCCATCTAACCAACTAAATTTTTAGGATTATAACTTACTAGCTGGCCCGCTTCACAGCGCCCCTTAAAAACTTTTGTCAAAGTGAATGTTTCTAAATGAATCTTACTCCACCTGATCCCACCAACGTGTACACCAAATATCATCCGAGTACCTAGAATAGTTGCGAAGATATTCTGAATATTTTCCATTGCTCACATGGAAATGGAGATACGCTCCCTCCGACCTTGTCCAAACTCATGATGTAATTTTCTCCTGATCGTGAATAGATGCTAATGTAAGTCGGTTTATGTTTATAGCTTATATGTGAGGGTGGGGTACCGCCCACTCCGACCATGACTAAATGAAGTGATCCTCTTCCGATCCCTTTAACAGGTTTTTTTTTTTTGAATATCATCTCCGTACCTCACATAGATGCAAAGATTGGTCCATTTTTAATAGTTGTTTTTGTTTTCATTTTAATTTATTCTAAAAACAAACTCAGTTGAAAACTCTACGAGATGCTATTTTCAAATCTTCTTTCTTATTCAAGTTGCTTGACCAACATGCTCTACAGTATGCTTGAGCTTATAATAGGTGTATTGTGGCTGTGGTAGTTGATGAATCAGGCGACTGTAAAATTGAACAATTTGTGATTTTTTGGTGTCTTCAAGATCTCATACGAAAATCGTTTCGACTTTTGATGTTGAGCAAAATATAAATTAATTTTCATGCATGAAATTAAACATTTTCACGCAACAGCATTGATTAAGATAAAAAAAAAACTTGGCAGCCCTATTAAATATTTGCGTACAAAAATTGTCGCCACATTATCGAGCAAGTATAAACGATGCAACGTTTAATTTGAGCAACTTTTTATTACAAAATTAACAACAAGGCTTCGTCGGCTTTTTTATATTTTGACACGTTTTATTTTTACGAGTATTACGACTCTCAAAACTAAGCCCAATTCATTGTCCATTCATTTTATTATTAGGTACTGCACTTAAGTAGGTTTTTAAATCTTTTTAATGCGCGTACGTTTTTTTGAATTTAAATTTAATAATTAAAATAAAAAAAAAAAAAAACTCGGCGGTTTGTTCATTAGCCTTTTTATGTTCTCAACTTTCTACAATCTGAGACTGAAATCACATTTAACCTGCGGAACTTCGATGTCAGCGCGCGCATTATAAATGACTAATTTGCGCAATTTGCAACACCTAATGTTAATGTCTAAATATATACAAAAAATAAAGCTGGTAAAACAAACGTGACCGAGCCATAATTACATTAAAAAAAAACTAACTGACTGAGCGTAAAAAAGGAAAAAAGGAGAAAGAAAAAACAAAAACGATAAATAAATACCAACCCAAGAGAATAAAATTGAATCTTTTTTAGTACACTTTTGAATTTGAATTTTGCAGAAAATAATTAACTTTAAAAGGCCAAAAATTTCAGCGACATTAAAATTTTATTTGCCACACAAAGGCGCAGCAAGGACACTGCCGAGCAGCAGCAACAGCTGTCACCAAGAACAATCCTTTTGCTGAAGTAGCAGCAGCTTCTGCTCGACTAAATTCGCGTGTTCAAATTAATGAAGTAAAAAGTAAAAGAAGAGAAGAGAACCGAAAAATAAGCACAAATGTTTGCAAATATGGGCAAAAGTTTAGAATTTTATCGCGAAAATGGTAAAAATGGTGAAAAGCTGTGAGAAATGGCAGAAAGTAAAAAGGAAAGAAAATACGGTACAATGAGTTGATGTTGTAATTAACATTTAATTGAATTAAGAAATTGCCTGAAATGCAGACATGCAAAAAATTTAAAGCCCTTAAAGAAGAATGAAAAAAAGTTAATGGGGTAGGCTGGGTCCACTCCACACAGTTTGCTGGTTAACGATTCGAAAGAAATGGATATTTCTGAAAATGAAAAACTTTTCTAAATTCTCACGAAATCTTATTACATATACAAAACCGAATAAAAACTATTCGATTTAAAACTACCCGTTCAGAAAAGTACCCGTTTAGAAACAACCTGTTTAGAAACTACCCGTTTTTAAAACTAACCATTAATGAAACTACCCATTTACAAAACTACCCGTTTTTAAAACTAACCATTAATTAAACTACCCATTTACAAAACTACCCATTTATAAAAATACCTTTTAAGAAAACTACCCATTTAGAAAGATATATAATTAGAAATTTATCCGTTTAGAAAATTTGTCGATTTAAAACTCCCTGATTAGAAAACTATTTACTTAGAATACTTCCCGCTTAGAAAACTATTCGATTAGAATACTTCGTGTTTAGAAAACTATTCGGTTAGAATACTTTCCATTTAGAGAACTTTTCGATTTGAAAAATACTCGTTTAGAAAACTTCCCTTTTAAAATAGTACCCGTTCAGAAAAGTATTAGACAAGAATATTACCCGTTAAGATAACTTTTCGATTTGAAAACTACTCGTTTAGAAAACTATTTCATTTCCCGTTCGAAATTCTACCAGTTTAGTTTGGTTTTACCATTTGATTTGAAAACCAACCGTTTAGAAAACTACCCATTTAGAAAACTATCCGTTTAGGAAACTACATGTGTTTGAAACTACCCGTAAAATCAGAACGTTTAGAAAAGTTTCTGTTAAGAAAACTTTCCGTTTAAAATTCTACCCGTTTAGGTAAACTACCCGTTTACAAAACAACGCGTTTAGAAAACTACCCGTTTACAAAACACGTTTAGAATACTACTCGTTGAGATAACTACCAGGTAAAAAAAAACTACCCATTTTAAAAACAACCCGTTTAAAAAATACCCATTCAAACAACTATGCGTTTAAACAACTACCCGTATCAATAACTTTCCTGGAACTACCCTGGAAGATTCCTTAGGGGGATTCTCGGGGGGATTTCCTAGAAAGTATCCCAAACAGAGGATTCCCTGGGGGATTCGCATTGGGGGATTTCCTGGGTGGATTCCCTATGGAGGATTCTCTTTGGAAGATTCTCTTTGGGGAATTCCATGTGAGGATTCCCTTTGGACTATTGTCTGGGGGTTCCCCAGAGAGGGGAATTCCCTGGAGATTCGCTTTGTGGCAATCACTTCAGGTGTTTAGCCGGAAAGATTCTCAAAATCAAGAGCATTTAGAAGGACTAATTGAACATAAAAGCCATTATTGTTGATGTACGTTTATTTTCTAAAGAAATCTTCATATAGCTCACAGCACGCTATCTTCTTTATTTTTTTAAAAAAATTATATATGTATTTTGAAAAATCTTCAAATAATTCAGTGAAAACTTCGAATTACTCATTCTCCATGGAATGAACCTTTCAACTATACTAAAATGTAATTTTAATCATTTTTATGGAGCAAAATAAAACCCAGCATGGCTCATTCAACACAATCTTAGGCTATGCAATTAATTTTCATGCTAAATAGTTCTCTGACCGCTTTAATGCGAACATAAATACGTGCTAAATCTTGAGCACAAAGTCTTTATAAAACGTTTTTGCAAGAGTTCAAATGAAAAATGAAACAAAGACATTTAAAGCCATAAACTGAATTTAAGTTAGTCTGCAGGATGTGTATTAAAAGTAACGGGAAAATATGATTCTATAAAACTTAAGAGTCGAAATACTGCAGCCTTATAGACAGATACTGGAAAGTGCTTCAAAGTTTGCATGCAAGTTTCTTTGGTGGCAACTAAAATCATATGAGAACGTCTTTTGAGAACAGTTTTCACTCTCATGAACAAGAAACATGACCCATGACAGCATATGGGTTGAGGAAAACTTTTACTCAGGTAGTTGGTATTCAAGAAGCAAAAATAGCTATTGCGGTTTTTATTATCATTCGCTTGAAGGATCATTTCAACAATTTTCAAACTTCCACGTAAAAAGCATCTTTGGGATATAAGTTCCAGGTGGATCATAGTTTATATGTTAAATAGAACAAATAGCTTTCGTCTTGGAATTGGAAGCGCTGTTCAAAGAGGTAGTATTATTATGGAGCTTGCACCAAGTGCCTAGAGAAAGCTCTACTAAATGGACTTGTAGTCTTAACAGGAAAAAAATCGTTCCCGGAATTTTTCAGACACTTCCTGTATATACTCTAGAATATGTACAATTTGCTGCACTTTGCGCTAAGTCTAGTCAAGTTTTACAAAATAACACCCGACAGCTCTCACTGCTACTCATAGTTTTCCATTTTAACGCAACATAAGCAGTAAATATTCGTTGCAAGGAAAGTGCTAAGGCGTCACATAAACATATGCAGATGGACATACACACAAACGCATGACATGCATATAGAACACGGTACACAACTGACGTTTAAAGCGTCCAGCCAGACAGGCGACACAAACATATTATGTACATGAAAGCGGGACAAGGCAGACTTTTAGAACGCTGACAACGTCATCGTTCTTGTTCTCGTTCTGCTGTCTTGGTTGGCCCACTTGATAGTTGCCAACATTTGCAATTGTAATGCTGCTTAGCAGCAAATTTCACCAGTCACTCTCTCTCCCCGCCATACATCCGTCCGTTCAAATGCCTGTCAGACGATTGTTGCCATTTATTTAGTTTAAGGGCAACATTGTTGCTACTAAACCGGAAAAGCAAAAAAAAAAAACGACGACGACATAGTATGCTGCATTTACAGATCAGCCATAGCGCCTAAGAAAAAAGGACGCAGGCGAAAAGATGAAAGTCAGTGGAGAACTTTGGCGCAATTATATATATAATAAAAATTACACTGTTAAAAATAATGTTGCGTATTTTTAGTGCACAAAAGAGTGAAGTGTGGGTTTTGTTAGTCAAAGGACGCGGCGCCGCGTTTGTTTAGTTAAGTTGCCGGATATTTAAATGCAGATTGTTGGCTGGATTTTAACGACTGAGGAATGCGAAATGCTAATGTGCAGCGCGCGTTGTAACAAATTATTCAGCGGCAATGAAGCAAAGAAAAAAATTTTGTTGCTTCTGGGCTAATGGGCAAATTTGCATCTCAATTGAAATAGCGTACGCGGTGTAAAGTGATGCATAAAAAATTAGATCAAATTATGTACTATAGTCTGCGAAATAATTCTATGGGGAACAACGAAGAGAAAAAATTCATTTGGTATGCAGGTTTGAGAAGAACCAATTGAAAAGAAAAATAGAAACAACTTCAACTTATAGGGGGAAACGAAGTTTTTATATCCTTCACACAAAATATAATTTTTCAAAATATAGTGGTTGGTGAGATTTGGTTAGGAAATATTTCTAAAATGCGGAAATTATCTTCAATAGAACCAAAAGTTCAACACTTTTTAGATGTACGAGGAGTAATCAAAGTAAAAATATTTTATTTCTGATATTTGGAAAATTAAATCTGTGATGTTTTTTTTCATGCGTTACAAACTTCTTTAGAACACTATAATACTATTCAAAATACGTCTGAAGTGTACAACAAAACAAAGTCAAGAAAGTTGGCAGACGTTTCCAGACAGTGACATCACTCAGGAAGGAGTAGCTGTAGCCGTTGCTTCAATGCTTCTCAACATCGCACATTAACCCGAATGTGACTCTGTAAAGTTGCATTAATATAAAAACATTTAAATATATATTAAAAATAAAACTCAAATGAAATTAAGCTATAAACTTAGACAATACTTTTGGAGAAAGAGAGCTTTTTGAAGTGAAACTTCTCTTACGGGGGTAGTAAAATAACAAATGTCACAAACTATTAACACTTGCTCGTGTTGCAACTAATATTTTTTTGTATTATATCAAACTGGACAGGAATAAACGATAGTCGTTTGGTGATTATTCGCTATATCCGTGAAATTGTTCATGCGCTCGTGAAATTTTAGAATTATATTTGGTTGCATTACTGGATTTATTGATAAACTAAATTTTCTGTGTAATTTTGTCTGATAAGAATAATGTGCCTCACCAATGTAGTAACTATTAAATAAAATGAAAAGCGATCTTCAAAGTTCTACAGTTAGCAAAACACGAGAATCTTTCAAGAAGATTCACCGCTGTTGTGTGTCCCAGGCGAACTCAATTTTAAAACCTCTTCCAATATGGAAAAAGGGTATACTAAGTTTGTGCAAATGTATATCAAAAAACGAGTCGATCTAGAAATTTCCAAATGTCCGTCTGTCTGGCTGTCCGTATGAAAATCAAAATCATGCAGATTATAATAAATAGAGACTTCAAAATTTGGATATTTAGATTCAGTCTTCAGATCCACTTTTATTAAATAAAAGTGCTTACCAAGTCCCAAAGAGAGTTTTGGAACTTACAATGCTAACGTACTCCTCATTCTGAGATTTGTACGAACAAATTTTATGAGTGTGTTTAATTAGGCTAAAATCACCAAATTTGGTGTACCTGTTAATCAGCATGTTATAAAATATTATATTTAGATCCAGAACGGTCCACTAGGTCCACACAAATCAAGTAGGTGGGTCGTCGCTGCAATTTCCGATTCCATTAACATGTATTCCAAAAATAGTCCCTATACCTTAAATGGATATAAAGCTGTGACAAAGTTTGTTTACCGTTAATATGGCGGTATAGGTCACGCCCTCCGACTATAATTAAATTGTAGCTTAAGTTACTGCTTACAATATCACCTATCAGGCAGTAAAAGTCCGTCAAAATCGGTTTACCCGTAACGGATATATATGTCCGTGTGCTCATCTGATGGCACAACGAGATTTTAGGGTTTATAAGAGATAGATAACAGTTCGGCTGAAAAGTTCTGAGGTTGATACATAGCTGAAACTACCAGTACTATATCCATATATTTAGTTAGCCCTTACCTTCAAAAGACATGTGTATAAATTTGACAGCTGCCGTACTATTAATTTTTGAGATATATCATTTCGAGTGAAGCAACTTTTGTTAGTTTAAAAAAATTGGTTATTCGTATTGCTTCCTTATGCACCGTATTCTCCAGATCTGGCCCCCACTTTTTCATGTTCTCAGACCTCAAGAGAATGCTCCCTGGAAAAATATCTAGCGCCGATGAAGAGGTAATCGCCTTTTTAACAGCCCACCTCATATTACTTCTATAATCTCCTTAAATAAAGTGTATTAAATAAATGTGCCAAAGCTTTTATAAGAGGTTTACCCCTACATCTGTATCTCCTTTTTTTTTAGTTTAGCTAGAAATATCAAATTTGTTAAATCATTTGTCAATCATACTATAATGGCTCACATGAATTCAGATCGGTATATAGTCCCCATTCAAGGGAGTATAGGGTGGTGTCTCTTATTTGCAAACCTCATTCCCTTTTTTTTAGATTCGGGAGCGATAAAATCTTCACTTGGACGGAAATGAATATTGATAATAAACATGTTTAAGCTAGATGTCTTAAGGTTTTATCTCTAGAAATCTAGGCGAGACAAGATCGTCTTATCAAGCAAATTTTTTAAAAACGTTTGGACGAATGGATGGATGTAGATAGGACTTTGGAAAAAAACATAGACTTAACTTTTTGTTAAAATGAAAGGGGCAATGTCCCACCAAGCATATAAGCTATAAACATTGGTCATATCTTTGCATCCATTTGAGGAAAAGAGATGAAATTTGGTAAACATATTAATGGGATCAGGAGAAGTAAGATCCATTGGACAAGTGTGAACTGTTGAGTTTAATTGGGCACAAGCAAAACGGGCGGGATTCAGCTAGTAAAATAATGAACAAGTACTATCAACCGTTGGATTTATGTGTCTACAAATCCAGAAATTAGGCCATCTGTCAGTTTTGTTAAAAATTACATTGAACTTGTATCGATTATCTCCGCCGATATATGGTTAGGGAACAAATGTATACTTGCATTGAAGTAAAAGCCCTTCAATGCAAGTATACATTTCTTTGAAGTTGGTCAAGAAAAAAACTTCACGGTGATACTGAAATCTGTGCGCTTCAATTAATTATGCTAAGTGTATCATATAGTATATGTGCATCTTTATTTCAACTTAGTAGACAAAAGAGACTATACAGACTACAGAGAGAGCGCATACAGTACTTTGCTAGATTTCTTAGATCATTTGAGAAAATAGATTCTCCGGTATGTGTCCCATTCCGACCATTCCGAAGATTTAAAGAGCTTTAGAAGCAAATAAGTCAATCAATGCAAAATTGAACACCATTCGATTGAGCAAGAAACAATCTATCAAAGGGAAGAACGATAAGAAATCGATTTAGTAAGTACTGCTGCAACCTGTTCTTTATTGGACCAGTCGTAAATGGTTAGCAATATTGAAAGGTGATGATTCATAAATACTCAATAATATTTTGATGCAGTTGTGTAAATAAATTTAAATTAATAATTATATTAAAAATAATATGAGCCTAGCAAACCTAGCCACGCCGTATTAGCAAGTAATAAATAAATAATAAATTTGTTCAATATAATTATTTAATGCATTGCGCTGCTTTGCTCTGGCAAAAGTATCTCAAGCTTTTCATATGTAAACGAATGCGTATGCGTGTGTAAAATAAATGTTTATGGCATAATATCTATTAAATACAGCTCAAAGTTTACGCGTTTCTTTATATTGCTTAAGTGCATTAAATCATTAAAATTGCAAATCGCACACAACATGCAAGTAATCACTTAGCATTTTGCTAAACAGTAAAAGCATTTCAAGCGTGTAGCACAGCAGACACAGCAGACACAGAAAGGCGCAGTCAAGTTACACGGAGACATACATGCTAATTCACTCAGCATAAAATATACAACAGAAATGACAAAAACAACAAAGCAGAGACACACACAAGGCGTATGAGTAATGCGTATTGTCCCACAGACTCTGCAAGCCTTGCTCTGTGTTTGGCCCGTATAGCCTGTGCTCATTCGCGCGTCTTTTATGCTTCATTGCCTACAAAAGAAGAATGAAAGAAAAAAAAATCAAGTAGGAAAATCAAGCAGCAATTGTGCTGTGTATACGACTGTGAAATATCCTACTAACTTGTTTATGTAAGCAGACTCTACATACTCAAGGCTTTTCAGACTGTAATTAGAGCAGCAGCTGCTCATTCAAGTTGCAACATGCAATGCCAAGCAACAAAAAGCATGTTGGATGGTGTTCTTGCAATAGATTGAATGCCTCCAAGAACTTATTATGCATATACACGAACGGGTAGACATATGGAAATATCTCTATCGACTCAATTTTTCTGCTGATAGAGAATATAAAGGTCTGCCACACCACCTTCTGCCTGTTACATACATCTACACAAATTTAGTATACACTTGACACTCAAGTGCAGGGTATTAACAAGTTATAAAGGAAAGCCAAAGACAAATACCACGACCAACTCACTTAAGCACACACATAAATAATCCTTTTAAAAGAGCATTGAAGGACTTTCAAGCTTAAGCAAAGCAATTGTCTGGATTTCAGCATCGGTGCACAGCGAAATAGCGTCGCATTGCGCTTCACTTTGAACCAGTATGCATCAAAGATATCGCGTAATGAATGATTCTATAGCTTTGGACTTGACTGCGTAGCGCGTTTATTAGCGCTTATAGCAGATTATTTGCACAATGCGCCCAATTGAGGGTAAACTATCGATAAAATGGGTGTTTCAATGGGCGGTTATAAAATTTTGTATGCAAAGAGAAAGAGAGAGTAGGAAAGCCAGTGCAGAAAATTAATTCAATTATGCGCTATAAAAGTTTACGAGCTGCCGCAAAGCCATACAGATTTAAAGAATCGCATTGCGAACTTCAGCTTTGCACGGCATCCAACTTTCAGCCGCAGCCACAGATTAAATTCGCATAAATGAAAGTTGCTTTTAATTAAATATGCAGGCGTAATTAATTCGTTTATGCTTCGATTTTCAATTAATTGTAACATTTTCTTTTATGTTTTATTTATCTGCATTGCAGCATAATCTCGAAAGACTTTACCTATCAACAAAACTACGTCGATCGTGTACGTCTCTCGGCGGAGCATATTTCCCACGGCTCCGGCGGCGTTCACATTGCGCATGATATACGCTGTCCGGCGCGTGCTTCCGGCTGGCGACAGACAACACCCGCTGCAGCAGCGGCAAGAAGTAAATCAATCTCACATCTTGATCTAGCCACAAGCTGCCGTGGCGCAGCTGAGGCACTAGATCAACATCACCAGCACCACCAGCTGCAGCAGCATCAGCACAAGCAGCAACATACGCATAAGCAACACTCGCATTGGCCACACGCGCGTCAATTGCGCAACGCACGCTCCTTGGACTATACACATGAGCATGTCTGCGAGGAGGATGCCTTGGATATAGCCGAATTTTATTGGCATTTCGATCCGGACGCAGAGGAGCATCACTTACAGGATATTGAAGACAACAATAACTTTAAAGGTGGGCGGCATTTTTTTTTGAGTTTAAAGTTTTGTAACGCTCAGCTAGCCTCAACCTTGTGCTTTGCTGCTCAGTCAAGCATTAATTTAACTTTATCAACTCGCAGCAAATGATTTACAAGTTGTTTCTATTATTTATTTATATTTGTTGTTTTTCTCATGCTCAGGCGACGACTACAATAAACAGCAGCAGCAGCAGCAAGCGACAGCAACAACTTCAGCCAATCAATCGACAACAGCGGCAGCAACTGCAACGTTGGCAGCAGCAGCAACAGCGGCGACTACAACAACACTTGCCTACGATTTTGGTAGCGAATCGTGCAGTTTGCGACGTTCGCGTAGCTTGGCCGTCATACGTGAGGAGACATTTAGCGATCTGCAAATTAGCTCAGCCAACAGCAGTCGGCGACGTTCACAGCTGATACCGCGTGCTCGTCTCGTCAATCGCGGATTTTTCCGTGAGCAACAACACCAAAGGTGAGTGCGTCAAAAGTTTTTGAGTAATAATTACAGTGAAGCTTCAAATTAGAAAAAAAAAAATTTTATACCCTGCACAATATATAATACACATACGACCTATTATAATAAACAGTGCACTCTATTTTGGCTTTCCAAAGCTGAAATCAATAGAGCAACATTAGATCACATAATCTTTGCGACCATGGACCCGTTTCGGAATACCATTTTGGGACCCAAGATAGTGTTAAACAGAGACAAATTCATAGATTCCATAGGTCTGCATGCCATCGAGAAAGCTTCAAAAGATCGGAGGAAGATTTGAATGATAGGTAGATAGACTGACACTAAAACATAGGCGAAATATTGCTCGTCGGGCAATAATGCAAATCTCTACTACACACATTGGGTTCTAAGTGGCGAATAAAATTGGACACATTTGGATAACCAAATCGCTTCTGTCGGAAAACGATCTTGTGTGTTTGGTGGGCTCAGCAGAGATAAGCTGTCGGAACGCGACACCCACCGCTACCTACTACTACTGCGCCCTGCGTTAAGGAGGCTAGATTATCAGAAAGATAAGACAAGTTGATTTTCCTCCATAACAACGCGCCATTGCAAACGTCCACAAAGGTTCGAAACTATTTGAAAACCGAGAGGTGTTACCCTGTTGTGCTTATTCAGCAGACCTAGCCCCTTTCGACTAAGATGTCTCAAAGTGGCTTCTTAAGTGATTTGACTCAAAGAAGAACCATTTATATAATTTTTTTTTTTTTGCAAATCGTCCGAGAGATTGCAAAAATGTGTAACTAGTAAGGGAAGTAAGCAATCAGTAAAAAATTATAGCATGTGCTTGGTCAAGTTCGGAGAGGTGATGTCCCGCTTACCATATAAGCGATAAACTAAATCGACATATCTTTGCATCCATTTGCGGCACAAGTATGATATTTGATATACATGTTATTTAGATCGGAGTAAGTTCACATCATGAGTTTAGTCAAGGTCAGAGAGGGCGGTGGCCTACCCAGGGATGATATTTGAAATACATGTTAATAAGATCAGAAGAAATAAAATCCATTGGAAAAGTGGGGATGGTATGGCAGTGAAGCTAGCCGGACGTAGCTAGTAAATAAGTTGATATAAATATAAGGGTGATATCTTAAGGCAAAACAATTTGGGATAAAAGATTCATTTAGTCCAGCGTTCTTCCAATGTTTTTTTCTCAAGACCTTCAAAATAGGCTTTTTTTAGTGTTGATCTCTTCATTCGGCGCAAATTTATTACCGCTCCGCCTTCTTCAGCTTTTGAAACTGGAAATAGTCACAGGAGGCTAAATCTAAAGAATGTGCTGGATGCTTCTGCTTCGAATCAATATCGAATCTGTACAAATGATCTGCATAATATTCGCCGTTGATTGTTTTACCCCTTTTCAAGGTAATCGATGTAAACTTTGTTGTCTTTACGTTCACGGTCAGCGGGAGAACCCAATTTCTTGATTGTCTCTTGGTATCTTTTGTGGTACGATGAATCCATATTTCCTCTACGCACTGAAACAGCGCATATACAATTTCAGATTGCCTTTGAACATCGTCAAACACTCCTTTGAAGTGGTCACACGGTTGTGATTATGGTCGAGTGTGAGGAATAGCAATACCCATCACACTGATGTGTTCTTCAAATTTAAATATTCAAATGTTTGAGCGACCTGAACGTTCGGCATCACTTATGTAGGTACGACCACAACGAAACTCAGTAAACCACTTCTTAGCCATTGGAATTGATGGTGCAAAGTCCACATATCTAGTATTTATCCAGACTCTCCTTATTTTCGGTGATGCTTTTTAAAGCATTTGCATTTAAAGTTACTGACTGATCGAACCACCCTCATAGTAATACCTTCATACCAATTTATAACAAGAAAGAACGCTGCAATTGATTGGGCTCCATTTCGAGATGCTATACTCGTAACGATTTTTATGACGGCTACCCCTTCTAGTGGTTCAACCTTGTCCTATTTGGAATTTTTCTTAGAAAACAAGCAAGATACATCAAATTTGGCGCCTAAAGCTAAATAAAAAACAATAATAAAATAAATTTCATGCAAAACTCTAAGTAAAGGAGCAGATTTCTAGGGGGGCTACCGCTTTTAGTGGTCCAATCTAGACCTAAAAGGAATATTGTGTTTCTAGTAAAATTAAAACACAATTTTTTTCATACAAAAAAACTTAGGTAGGGAAGTTCACCGTGTTTATTGAACAAAAGTTATCTGAAGAATGAATAAGATAATCTGTATATGTAAATTTGACGGCTCTAATACTCCACAAGATCTCAATTTTATTACGAACAGCCAGACAGACAGACAGACGGACATGTCTATATCGACTCGAATTTTAATGCTGCCTCGCCTCCTTCTACCTCTTGTATAAATTTTCACAAACTAAGTATACCCTTTCTTCCTTTGGGAACAATGTATAAAAATATAATTATTGTACGAAACAAGAATCTCTGCCTAAATTTTGAAAAAAAAATAAATAAACTTCAATGAGTACAGCTTAACCATATCCGAACTTTTACACACCCTGGCAACGTTATTGCACTATTCCTGCAGTGTTTCTATTCATTTGCAATATTCCCTCAACAGATATTATAGCAAAGATAAAAATGTTTGCTTGTTTCATAGCTATTTATCGACACTAATGGTGCAACTTTAGCAAGTTTTGCTGTAAAACTTTACAATATGTTTATTTTTCCATCGATGAATCCAAACTATAATTGTTGATGTACAAGTTCACAACAAATGGGGGCGAAGTTCTAAACTTAATGAGTATCGCGTGCCGGTCTAAAGCTACAACATCAACAAAATTAAACAACGTATTTACATAGCAACTCATTCATTCATTCCCACAAAGCACGCTCAAAGCTCAACGCGCGGTTTTCAATGCTTGCTACTGCGGTCTGTCCGCAACAGTTCGCAATCAGTTTTGCTCGCAGCACCTTCAGCAACAGGTTACTGTGCTTGATTCGCGCGTATCCATCATCTTGTCGTAGTCGCCGCAGCAGCAGCAGCCGCCGCCATTGTAGTGAGTTCATTTTCAGCATATTTTCCTGTGATTTTTCCCGTGTGTATTTGTCGGCAGCAGCAGCTCGCGGAAAATTCGATTTATTCTAGCATTTGCAGAAAACTATTTAAACGAATTTCGCTTGATTTTTGGTCAGCGGCAGGAGCAGCAGCGCGCGTTTGGCTTTGAGTCTGTACATGTGTATCCTGCGGCAACTGTGGCTTATTGATTAATGCGTGCGTAGCGCACTGATTTATGTTTATTCGTGTTTTGGAATGTGTGTATGTGTATCTGGTTTACCCAATTTTGACTGCTAAATTATTTAAAGCTCATATTTGGTTTTGGCGGTTATTATGTATAAAATATTCGAAAATTAAACTTTGTGCAATAAAATTTTATTAGTTTTACGAGTTACATTGTACAAAAATTAGCTTAAACAATGGCGCGATTTTTATCTGCTATGACTCATGTCAGCAAGTGCCAAAATTTCACCAAACATTGGCTATCTAGATTGACTGAATGCTGCAAATGTTTACTTTAAAAATTTGCAATGTGGCTTGTCGTGTTCCGACGCCCATTGTGTTAAAAGCGAACTAAACCAACACTCAGACAAAGTTTTACACGCGCCATACTAAAAAATCTATTGCTTTATAGATATAGCGCAACCAGATGACATGGATGTGACAATTTAATTAAAAAGTAAATTTTTTTCCAGCAGCACATCTAAAAAAATAGAGAAAAAAAATTGTATGTTGACAATAGTTGTCGACAACGAATTGTAATAAATTTGTTGAAATAAAAGTTTAAAACAATTTTCCAACAATTTACAATTGCTTTCTAAAAAAAAAATTTCATTTAAAGCCATGCATTTTAGTTAGAGATTTTTTTTTAAAGATTGCTAGGTGCGTCTCAATAACTAATTAAGTCACAGATACTCAGATACTCTTCCTTAGATACAACGCTCTACTAAAGTTCTAAATATTTCATCTTTGTTGATTATTATCTCGTTCTTTATTTAATTAAGCGCACAAATTTACTCTACAAGTATTTGCTTTCGAGTGCATTGCAAACGTCTAAATTCGTGCATGAATGAAGTATTCCAACTGCTGAGTGGCTGGCCTAACTGACAGGCAGACTGACTGACTTCCAACTGACTAAGTAAATTGCAATAGATGCAGCTGTGTGTTGCCATTGGGATTATGTGCTGAAATATTAAATGTTTCAACTGCTGCTGCTCGCTGCTAAACACAAATAACGCTCGCTCTCTAGCTGGCTGGCTGGCTTGGTTTGCTGCTATCAAAATAACTAAAATAAATATTTTGCTCTGTGCTGCTGCTCTGCTGTTGCAATCATTAAAAAAGGATTTGGTAACAGTACACTCAAAGTTGCAGCAACAGTAGGGTTGTAAGGATATATCACAGCAGATACGCACGCAGCCTTGCGCATTGAGTTGTTGCCCTGGCAGCCTGATATAGCTGCGGTTTTTCAGAAATTCTATGCGTATGTGGCTGTTTGACTTGATTTACTTTTTAGTTGTGCTTGTTTGACTTTTCAAAATTCAAAATTAACTTTTCTTATTCAAGCTCGAAATACAATGCAGTACTAATGACTATTGGAAGAATATGGTAGTTTAAGAGCGATTAAAATTCTGGTTTGAAGAAAAAAAAAAATTAAGAGATTAAAAGCATTTAGGACAGTTTTTGGTTTCTGCTTTCAATTTGAAAAATATTTAAAATTTATATCTTCTTAATATATGAAATCTCGTGTCACGCTACTAATTCACGCTAATCTCCGAAACCGCTCAATCGTTTCTAATGCAAAATTTCTAGATGTGTAATGCTTGAGCAATAGTTTTTATACCGACAATTGACCCTCAATATTTTTTATTGGGAGTTTAAGAAAAATATTGTTTATACTAAATTATAGTACGGAATAATAATATAAACATTTTTTTCTTCTCAAATTGACTTCCAATTTGTATCAGTGAATCCATCCATACTCTGTCATGTCACGCATATAATAGAAAAACTAAATTATTATATGTCAGCAACTAATTAAAGGTGATGAATGACTTTGGTATTTACGTAAAGTGCATCGCGAGAAAAACATCCACTTGAAAAATGGGCGGTATCACGACTTCATAAAAGTCTGTTGACACGCAACTTGCCTCATAAATCAGCAATTTTATGTCGCATATGTAGGACTTTGGTAGCTATACGAAGCGCACCGGGAGAAATAATAGCTACTAAAAAAATTGGCGGTACCACGCCCCTCATATCCGATAAAATAAAATGCATAAAATACAAAATATGTTTTAATAATAAACTAGTGGTTCCTGCTTCTACTCGTTTGCTTCGCTCACTCGCCAACCCCCGGCGCCCCGCGCTTCACTCGTTTGTTACTTCGATTCCTTCAGTTCCACGAGCGAATGCATACAGCTTAGGAGAGGTAAAAGTATGCACAAAATATAAATGCTGACACGACGATCCCAATTTTGAAGAATGGAGAGAAGAATGAATAGTTAAACAGATTTAAAAAAAAAATTACACCCTGCCAAAAAAGCAACGGTATTTAAATTAATTTAATTCGCCTATGTAGTAGTTAGGTAGATAAATCTCTTTTCCAGGTTGGTAACACTGCAGTTGATTTAGTCAGTCGGTTTTTATAATAGAGCCTTGGTGCGCCTTTCGTCTGCGAATCGCATGATTCGCATTTTTCTGTGTCATACTCGTACATATATGGCTAGTCGCCAGAAATTGAAAAATAAGATCAAAATTCGGTCGATTCAGCATGACTGCAGCTTGATGCATTTTTTTTTTAAAAATTCAGCTTTATCGGAACCAGTCTTGTAGCAACGAGTTGCATAAATAAATTTGTTGTACATAATCGTACGTAAGATTTCGTATGACTTCTCTAATACATGACTGATCTCTCTCAAGCTTACAAACCTACTTTCCGCAACTGTTTCCTTCACTTTAAAGACGTTATCGCACGATACAATCATTGAAGACCGTCCATCCAACCGTTGACATCCTTCCGACCATTCTTAAACGCTATATACTACTCGAAAGTGCACTTTTTTGATAGAGGAGATTCCCCAAAAAACCTTTTGCAAGATTTTCAATGTATCGGCACACAAAATTTAATATAGTAACGTTGATCAGTATTTTCACTCATTGATGTCGACTGACTTAAACAGCTACTGACAGATCGCGCAACAAATTGGCATCATAATTAAGGAGATTGTTACCAAACTGAGCTGTCTAGCTACTTTCCGGGAGGAAAGTACTTTTTTGGCAGGGTTTATTTTTGTATTTTGATTTACAATATTTCAAATAGTACAATAGCTATTGCATGGGTATATTTGCATGGGGACCAATGGAACATGTATGTAAATCGATTGTACCACATCGACTTTAAATCTGTTATCGACCTGGTCTGTATGTATTTATATGGGAACAACCCCAATAACTCAGTTATCTCATATATTATAATTTCTCAATTATTATAAATTTCGCCAAAAATTTGCTAAAAATTTCAACGATTTTGAGGTCGCTTCCCAGATCAAAATTAATCCTATAATAGACCAAACGGACAATGAACTAATTTTTCCAGTAGAAGTGAAGTTTAGTTCAAAGAACCTTTCACTCATTGTTAATTTTGGTCAATTCAATGAGGAATAGAATTTTCGATGTGCCATAATTAATTTGCCCTTGAACATAAGTTACTAATTGAAGAAAAATGGAATATCCAACATATTATTTAGAAAATTCTTGCAGAGCTGTGATGTGAAGTAGCTTCGTCGTATATTGGCACAGATTCTGCACTCAATGGTATTATGGTAAATTATGCAAAGGTCTTCATTCTCTGCTGGAATGTTTTTCGATTTTGTGCCTTTTTCGGTGACGACATTGATAACGATTTTATTTCTAATTAGCTAATTGTACATTCAGCGATTATGGCTTTGCTCTGTTTATTGGTGGTTTTCATTTCGATAATAACGAAGGGAGCAACCCTTCACTGTTTTTGAAGCAATTTGGTTTTTCTTCCTACGCAGCAATATTTTCAATGCGTATCATAATCGCGCACTGCATAGCCGCCTTATGGCCAAGTTTGAATTATGCAAGGATAAAAATGCAATTTGATTCAATTAATGCAGCCAGGCGAAAAATAGAGAGTATTGTGACACTATTTTCAATGACCTTCGATTGATAAAATTGAAAAATTATGGTCGTGCAGAAACAATGTTGCATTTTCTTTGGATGATTTGATGCAACTGATGAAATAAATTAGGAAAAAAAACTTATTTTATTTGAACCATCTTGAATAAGTCGTAAAAGTGACCAACCACGGAGAGAGAAATATGCTCTATGATGACTTTCGCATAAATTTATGAAAAGAAAGTGGAATAACTTACGACTACATTAAGCATGATGCGGCATACTTCAGCCTTACTTTGGTCTATTCGATTTAAACCGTTTATGTCTTTTACCTTCGCCAATTTGGCAATTGAATATGGCGTTTCATCGTTGTTCAGATATTATTAAAATAGTAAATTTAGCAGCGTGCTATTCAAATGTGGTATATCTTCTTACAGCATGATAAAACATACCGAACATTGTATAGCAAGTTTATGTGCTTACTTATATACTTAGAATAAAAATATATATATCATGCGTGTGATGGATTTCAAACAAAAGGATTCAAGAATCGAAATATTTCATGAAATAACAGAAATCAAACGAAAGATACAAGTTCGAACAATATCCTTTCAAAACGAATACAATTTAAACGACCAGTAAACATTATTTTATATGTTTTATGTTTGAATTGATATTTTCCGGAATTTATGTTCATAATTAAAAAATAAATTTATGCATTTAAACAAGCTTTAATAATCCGTTCATTTTAATAAGCCACAACTCTGTTGAATAATTAAAAGCACAAAGGGATTAATTTGCAACCACAATTTGCAATTGAAGGCAAAAGTTGAACTTTAATTGAACCAATGTGTGTAAAAAACAAAAGCTTTCAAGTGAAAACAACAACGTTTGTTCTGCTACGGCCGATACAGTCTATGTTTATGTGTTATGCGTCGTGACGGGCGCAGGCGCTGACTAATGTGTTGCGTTTAAGAAGCGTGTATAATAAATTAGTTCGCAAGTCAATAATGCGCGAATAAACGTTTTATATGCGGAAAATAGAATATAAAAATATATGCGTAGAAATATGACGCATTTATCACTCGGTTACATATTAATGCATATAATTCGCAACACACATTTTGTAATAGAGATGTAAATAAGCAAACATTTGGAATGAAAAGTTAAGAGGAAATCGAAACACGTGTCTCTGTTGCTCTTAAAAAGTTTATGTTATTAAAAGAAGATACAATTAGGTTCTGAAAAATTGGAAAGAATTACATATCTTTAGGACCTATGGTGTGCCAAATAAGTGCTTGTGTATACTTAAATAGATACACAATTCCGTTTGGTAGTTCTAAACTTTAGGTCAAAATTCATACACTTTCACATTCTGAACCTCACAACTCATTTTACAAAAATCTAAAATTTATTTACTGCACTCTAACTACTTCATCTTCATTCAATATACCGACACAATGAACATTTTAATCAAACATGAAGATGAATCACATTTTCATAACGTCATTGAAAGCATAATTGATTGATTGAGGATGTAGACGAAGTGAAATGATGCACTCCACACGTACAAGTACAACTATATATATTGCTATATATAAGTGTAATTTAGCGCATTGTATCTTCCACACATTGTGAATATATGCAAATGTGTTGAGAACTAAAGATAGATGTGCTACGTTCAACAAATCGCACCAAACAAGGCCGTCAAACTTATTGAATTGTGAAGTGCAACAAGCGTAGAAATACGCAGTTGTCAACATAACGCCTCACAGATAATTAATTTGTAATGGCAACAATCATTGAGGAGCAAGCTCAATAACAATAGCAATCATTAATGCGCATTGCAGCTACATATATACTTAATACTTTTTTTTTTGTTTCGATCCTCTCCACAGATTAATCTGCAATAACAATAAACATCATCACCATCATCACAGCAGCAGCAGTAGTAGTATAGCAGCAGCTTCAACAGCAATAAGGGATCCAACACTAGGTGAAACTGGCGGAGTGGGAGTGGGTGCCGACGCCATTGAAGCAGAAACACTGAGTATTACAAGCATTGCTGGTACTTGTGATTCCCATCAGCATCAACATCAGCAATTGCTGCTGCAACAACAACAGCAACAACAATTCGAACAACAACACCATAATCATTATTGTCACGATAGTCAGTTGCATACACATCACCACCACTATTTGCACCATAATCATCATCAGCAGCAGCAGCAACTGCCACAGCAGCAGCAGCAGCAGACGTCAACGACGACAACGCGTGAGTTTGACGTCTATTACGATAATTTGAAACGTTTGGATGCGCTGGCGCTTGGTGCACTCACCGAGCAATTACACCCCTGGCACAACGATAAAAGTGATTTGGAGAGTTTGAATTCAGATTATTTTAAAAATTCACTGCATCAGAGTCACGAACTGCAACAACAACAACAACAGCACCAACAACAACAACTACAACAACAATTGGAGTTTGAAGCCTTGGAACAGGCAGTTCATCTACTAAGCAGTGAAAAACCGCGCATCTATCAGTCACGCCGACAGCAGCAGCAGCTGAAACACAGCGCGCACTGTCGCAATTTAGAGAAGCACCTACAGTGCGGCATCGATTCATGCCCAGAGAATAGTCAGAGTAGCGTCTTTCCCGAGACCACAACCAGCAATTCCGACGATCAAACCGACAACAGTTTGTCACTTTCCGAACAGGAATACGATTTAACGCACATCGAGGAGATCTTTCAAAAGACGCATCGTGAAGGTGATGAGGAGAGCTACGAGCTGATAAGTCTGAGCACTACAACACGTACACGTTTCGAGACTACAGAAGACGATGAATGTGAATTGGATGCAACATATGTGAAACGAAAGACAAATAATACTAGGGTTGCTATAAAAGCGGAACCAGAGCAGACAACAGATGAAACCATTGGCAATACTACGGACACCGAAGATAGTGTCAGCACGTTAAGACGTTCACGTGCGCATAGTGAGAATTTGGAGAAACTTATTGCTTACGATTCGGTTTATCTGTCATCCGAGGAGAGTTCTGAGAGTACACTTATCGAGGAGAATTGTGAATCATTTGAGGGACGTACCATAACAACAGCATGTCTGGAAACCGGCGAAATTGAGACGCGTTCCTTGTTGCATATATCAATTGAAGATACAATCTATGATGAGCCAGCAGTTGAAGAAAAAGTAGAAGCGCCAGACATACAAATAGAAGAACAACGCATTACAAAGCTTGTCGAGGCAACCAATAATAAAATTGAAGTAAGTACGACGACAACTGCGTCAAGTGAACCACAAATTTTTACGCAAATACTTAAAGTCGAGCATACACCGACACAACAGACCACACCAGCAGTGGTAGGCGTTACTTCGAGTGCAGCCAGCAAACCAAAGATACTAACTGTGGTCGAGAAACGTAAGCTAAAGCGCTACAGTGATAGCGGCAGCGAATTACTGAACATTGATTTAACGGATATTTCAGCCGTGCACAAGACACGTGCCTATGTACCACTGCAGCGACAGACTACGGATTTGCTCTATGAACCGCATAAATCAAATTTAGCTGAGAATCAATATCACAGTCTACCGGATGTCAATATACAGCAAAGTCTGAAGGTGTCCGAGTGTATCGATGCGGAATTAAGATCGTCGTATAATTTGCAAAAGTATCAACGCACCTCCAAACAGGAAACAAATACAAACAGTAGCGATTCGAGCAGCCAGCATAAAACTCGACAGCGCGAGCCATTGGTAACACAGGAGGAAATTTATGATTCTATTAAGCGCTTTGGACGTGCACATCAAGAAGCACGCCAACGTGAATACAAGGAGCAATTGCAAGAGTCACAGGAACTGAAGGAGCAGCATCAAAAGGAAGCGGAAGTCAAAGCGCAAAGCAGCAAAGTTAAGATAAAGCAAACCGACGTCGAGCAACAGCCACAGACAGCAGCAGTGCAAGAGCATACTGTTGTCCCTACTCGGGCGCCAGAAACAATTGAAACGCATTGCAGTCAAGTGCAAATAACAACCGCCGCAGTACAGGAAACGGCAAAGGAAGAACTCAAGGAGGCGAGCGTCATTGAAGTGGCCAACTTTAGTAAACTAATCGAGCGACGTGCGCAGGAGATACGTAAAGGTGTAGAGTTAAAGCATACTGCTGCACACTCGAAACCGGGGCAAGTAGTGCACAAGCACATAAAGTGGCATAACGAAGCCAACGAAACTTGTACTAACGAATTACAACCATCCACAAGTGCCACTCAACAGGATAGTAATTCCTCGTTTCGCATCATAGTTACAGACGCACAGAATAATATCATTGCCGAGGATTCCATTGACAGTGGTAGTAGCAGTGTTGGTGGCGCCGATTTAAAGGAAGTACAAGCACTAGTGCCACCACCTCCTCCGCCACCGCCACAACTACCAAAGCTTGCCACAGCGCTAACAAAGGAGCTTGTAACACAGATAAAGCCACCAAAAGATAAATCTGTGGTTGTCAACAGCAACAGCAGCAGCTTTGTAGCTAGTCTACACAATAGAACTGCATCACTGAGGCGCGTTAGCTCGAAAGCAAAACGCCAACTACATCAGCATACGCCGACGACGACGACAGCTGGTGCTATTGGCACAACCATAGTTAATAACAGTCAAAGCGATAACAAAGTAAGTACCGCCAGCAGCGAACCAACCACAAAATCCTGGGAGCGTCGCATACTGAGCAGCAGCACACCCATTTACAAGGCACGACCCATCAAGGTACTGACAGCAAACGATTCATTTCGGCGCAGCGCTTGCGGCAAAATGTCGCGTCCACAAATTTTACACGTTGTCGATAATGGCGGAGTCGGCAGCGCAAGCGGCATACGAAGACGTGGCGCCACCAAACCGCACAAGAATGAGTTCATTAACGACACCAAATTTGTAAGCAGCCAAGCGGAAAATGAATATTTGCAAAAGGTTGACGCCGTACGCTGTTACTGGTCTAAGTTGGCAAAGGATGAAAAGAAGGAGCAGAAGCAGCCACAGCATGCAAAGGACAACGAAGATGTAGTTGATGACGCCGCCATTGAGTCGTCGACGAAGCAGACGATACATCAAACACAGCAGCAGCAGCATCACCAACAGCAAAAGGCGAAAACCACGTTGGCATCGAATGACGCCAAAGCAATTGTTACTGATGCGGCAAACAAGGTCACACCCAGTAGTAAGCCAACAACAACAACAACCGTAGCAGCAGCAGCACAGCAGGCACAACAAACTCAGCCACAACATGAGACACGCCACTTCATATTGGGTGAAGAAGCAATTTCCGACAAGTTGCCTACTACTACTACCAACACAGCATCCGCCGATGTTGACTACAGCAGTTATATGCCCTCCATTGAGATAGTCGAACTAGGCGATGGTGCAAAGAAGGCAACCATAGTCAGCGCACAACTTTGCAGTCCACAGCATGACGAACACGAGGCAGAGCAGCAATCCAACGGAGAGCCACAATTCGATCATATACGCTATAAGGTGCTTAAATCACAGCAGCTCATACGCAGCAATATAAT
The DNA here is from genome assembly GCA_035044805.1 of Leucophenga maculata. Lineage (NCBI taxonomy): Eukaryota > Metazoa > Arthropoda > Insecta > Diptera > Drosophilidae > Leucophenga > Leucophenga maculata. The sequence continues at coordinate 1,271,147 of JAWNNP010001715.1, read as the reverse complement.
GGCGCGCAATAAAAAAGAAGCACAGTTCGATGGCTTGATACAATATTTACAGGACTACAGTTTTCAGGAGTTGCTCTCGAACAACAATGTCGTCATTGTTGAGCCGGTGCGCACTAAAATCGAACGTCCGCTGACAATGACGCCGACAACAGGCACCAACAAAGCAACAACAGTGGAAAAGTTGAAGGAACACAAAGCGGACAACAAGCAGCAGCAACAGCAGTTGCAGCAGCAGGACAAGTTTGCTAAGCTGAAGCAGCAGACAAAAGATGACAGCACAATGCAAAGAAAAAGTTCACACGGCGCGCGTGCTGACATTGGACGCATCAATGGCGGTGGCCTCAAGCGACACTTTTTCTATCAACCGGTGCGTGTGAATCGAGAACTGTACGAGGAGGAACTACCCGATCCGGATACCGTGCGAAATGTACGCAAATTCTTTGAAGATAATGTGCTACCGACACCGGGTCAAGGACTGCTCACGCGCAACGCTAAGAAATACGGTTCAGCGACACAATTAAGTCCAAAGCCGCGACGTGCACGCAAATATCGTTATCTAACCATAGACACATCATACGGCTATGCAGCAGCGGAGCAACAGCCGGAGCACGAACATGAAAGCACAGCAGCTGCAAAGTCAACAACATTGACAACTGCTGGACTGCTGCACAAACCAAAGTGGGATACCGCAAGTCTTTCAAGTGGCATCTCCAGTGGCGATCTTTCCTCGCCATGCGAATGCAACGAAATCGATGCCAGAGTCGTAGAACGTCGCGTAATGGCTTCGCCGGACAATGTGACATTAAAAGTTGTGGAGGAGACACCCGTAAAGGCTTGCAAGAATGTGCATGTACAAGAAGTTGTACGTAGACACAACAGCAGCGCAGCAAATGCAAGAGCACGAGCCAGAGCCAACCAAATGCAGCAACGTATTGCTGGTGGACGCCCATGGAGCACCATTTATAGCACATCAGGTGATTCGAGATACCGTAAAATTTACGAGCATAATTTGGGCCAAAGTTGTATGGTGACAGCGGCGACGTTGCAACAGGATGAGGAAGACGCAACGCATGGCGATGCAGAGGAGGAGGAGGATGATGATTTGTTTGGCTTCGAAGGCGATGATGATGAACATGATGTATGCGAGTCCTATTATGTGAGCAATGTAAGTATACAAAGGAAATGGAGGAGATGGTGAGATAGAGAGAGAGGAAAAGAGGGAGAGGGAAAGAGCGTAGCACAGCGGTATAGTGGAAGTGTGTGAGAGTGGCAAACAAATTAGAAGTAAAGTAAAATTCTAATAAAAAATTGCACTTAAAGTCCTTGAATTAGCACAAGCCATACACATTAACATACACACTCAATTATATACAGGTTGCGTTCCAAAAGTTCTGATATTTAGCAAAAAAAAAATTATTTCGGATACCAACTTGGGTAGTATTGGATAGCAAATATATGATAAATTTTGTATATCGCTTATGTGGGGAGCGGAGCATCGCCCTTTTCAATTTTCATCAAACTTAATAGGAATACTTCCTCTGATCCCATTTACATGTATACCAAGGATGAAAAAATATGACAAATTTGGAATCCGCCCTCCGATTTTAACAATAAGTAGCCTAAGTTCTTTTCCAAAGTCCCATCTAACTCTACACCAAAATTCATGCAAATCGGTTTAGGCGTGATTCGCGCACAAACAAGCAAACAAAAAGTGGTCTACGATTTTCGTATATGGATAAGGCTTGGGAATCAATACTTTCCGTCGGTCCGATCGTAAACATAAAGACTCAATATTGGTTATAGTTATATAGAAGAAAAACATTTTGTTTTTGTAAAACCTGAACGTGGGATTTGGGTTTCATTGGTATTTTAAAATATCATCCAAAAGAAAAAACCTTATCAAGTTTTGCTTACAAAAACACATATTTGAACGATGATTTTGTATGGGGACTAATCTAAAAAGCAGGGGGAAACCCAATTGATATATGTATGTCAAGCGCCTCCAGAGCGCCGGGTGATAATAACCTAAATAGTCATGGGTTTGTGTGGGGCCACCAAAAAAGTGTATAAAAAAAATTGTATATTTAGTGGACGATGGATTTGAATTGGGGCTACCAGACTTTAGAAGACCTCGGTTTGAAGCTTTTTCAAGCCTGATGGAAAATTTCAAAGAAAGCACTTTTTGCAACAATTTGAAGACGGGATGTTTCGAACACTAATTTGGCCTTGTTAATGGTCCTCTAGAGCATACGTTTTGGGAAAAACCTTTTCCGCCCTACTTTCCTTTGAGGCTTATTCGAAAGTTACTCGACCGCTGATGCACCCAACAACTTTTGTGCGCTTCAAAGCTGTTATTTCCCTATTTTAAAAAGAGATTCGCCAAAAAATTATAATATATATTTCATGACTTTTGCGACGCACCCCTGCACATGTATATGCATTTAGTACTGTACTGCCAACCATTTTATGCGGCATTGCCAAATGATGACACCGCATTATGTCGTAATTCCGCGTGTCACTTTTTGCAGCATTAATGCTGAAATCCAACATAAAAGAAAAAGCATCTAATAAAGTTTCTTCTTTTCACAAACATTTGACAGGATGTGCTCGAGAAAATACGTGAGTGTGGCTCCACGGTGACCTATTACGGTGGACGCGTACTTAATCGTACAACGACCGAAACGGACTTGCAACGTGTGCCCTCACAATCGAATGGCACATTGAATCGTACACGCGCGCGTGTGCGTCAAATTGAGGCATGCAACGTCTGTTTACCCAATATGATGTGCGAACATCAGCTACAAACGCACAACAACAACAACGACAGTCAACTAGATACGCAAAATGACGATACTTATCAGGGTAAGTAGCTGTTTAAGCTTTTAAGTGAAATAGTTAATAGTCAAATTTATCCTTTTGCAGGTTTCAAATTTAAGCTCGTGAAATCGAATAGCTGCAGCAGTCGTTTGGAGTTAGCAGGCGCAGCAGAAGTTGTCAGCGGCGAGCATGTAGACGCAAGCGAAGCGGATACGGAAGTCGTTAGGAAAATGGTGAATCACTTTGAATCTAATCAGCAACGTAGTGCATTGGTAAATGAGAATCATTTGACCATAAACAACCAGTGTGTACGGAAAGCGGATGTGTCGAATGCCACACTGCCACGTCAAGTGACAGTAAATAATCACATAAATGTCACGGCGACGGCGCCGTCATTGCAGGATGAGCAAGTTGCGCAGGATACACACTACGTAAAAAATATGTTGAGGAAATGTGACAAGTTTAATGGCAATGATAAACACGAGCACGATGACAATGATGAAGTAGCGGCGGCCGAGTACGACATGCAGCAGGCTGTGACTTATCAAAGCAGCGCATTGGATATACGCCTAAATCAGTGCCCACCAAACGAAAGCAACAACACAATAAATGGTGTTGTGCAAAAAATCTGTCGCAATAAAAACGTCGACTTGGCTTACACTATGCTTAAGCAACATTCTGGTGGCGTCGGTGGCAGTAAATACTCTGGGTCGACAGCGGCAACAAATACAAGCACAAGCACAAAAGTCATTGGCAAAGCACTCACGCAGCAATGCGCAAATCCAATTGGCATAGCCAATCAGAGCGTGCAACACGAACCGAAAATTGCTAAACAATATACCGATACCAAGAAGCAGCAGCAGCCGCAACGTCATGAGGACACAAAGGACAGTGACAATGGTCTCATGATAAATGCGACAAAAACTTTCGATAGCAATGTGACAGCAACAGAAACGTGTAATGCGACAAAAATTGTCGAAAAGTCATCGATGAGACAACAACAACAACAACAACAAACCACGCACGAGGATAATAATAAAGCTCAAAGTATGTTGGCAACATCCTCAACGCAGCAGCAGCAAATCATTGTGCCGGTAGATATACATCAGCCACATGCACATAATCTGTTCGACGATCAGCAGCAGCAGCAGCAGTTGACACATCAGCCACAACGTCGTCCCAGCCTCTGTCCAAGTGTGGCCAGCAGCAGCGGACTGTCCACTTCGACCATCATCGATAAGAGCGTTGTGCGTCATTATGTGGCCAATGATAAGAGTCTGTTCGAAAAGCGCAAATACGATGACATTGAATTTGAGGAATTTGAGGTTTACGATCCCAGCAAGAATTTCGTCGAATGTCTTAACACTGACGCCGCAGCACAGCAGGACAATAACACATTGACAGCTGCGCAGCAAAGTGAAAGTATGCCACGCAAGGATGTCAAAACAATGACGCCATTGACAGCTGCAGAGTCCGAAGCACTTTATGACAGTCTGGATGACAAGTTATGATTGACAAACGAGCGCACATAAATAAATATATTGATTCTAGCGAAAATCTATCTCCATCAATTATTCTTTATTTTCCGAGATACAAACAAAAATATTTCAAAATGCTCAAAATGGTGCAACGATTTCACAGTATGGTGTTGGGTTTCAATAACTTTTAGTTATTACAGCAATATAGCATATAAAATATTAATAACTAATTTAGTTGCATAATGCCAAAAAAAAAAAAAGAAGAAGAAGAAATATATAAAATATATTTTTTACATGTATTATTAATTTTATTCAAATACCTTTGCTCATGTAAATTTAGTTGATTATAATTCGATATCAATGATGTTGCACATAATTTTATACAATTGTTGAAATGTGAAATAAAAAAAAAAAATTAAAAAACAATTCAAAAATACTATTTAAATACATTTATAATGTAATTACAAACATTACAAATGCATAATTAAACCTTAAATATCTTTGCAAATGTGCCCAATAGATTCGTTTTTGATAAAGCGGCAAATTATGTTTGTATTTTATATGAAATATGAGCTCTCTTGAAATATTATTGCAAAAATGCATAATTAAACAAAATATTGACAAAATAATTCGAAAAAAAAACGATGTAATTTATGCCTAAACCAGCAGCAGCTTGTGCAGAGGCCATAGATGAAATTATGTACAGTCTATGTGCTTTTTCTAATAGTATCAGCCCAGAGCAACCTAACATATTAACATAATGAAAAACACACCAATTGATGAGAAGAAGAATTTTCATTGCAATAATTACCAATAGAAGAGACTGCACCTGGCTACAATTAAATTTACAATGCAACACTAAAGTCCTACTGTTTCGGGTTATGCATTTTAATGTTAACATAATGTTACCCCAACTTAAATCGGCCTGGAACAGCAGTAATAATAATGATCCATAAATCCGGTAGCACAGAAAGCAATATTGAGTGTACTTCTTTCATTCTAGAAAGTTTGGGAAAGGCTGATAAATCTTCAGACTAGCTGGTTTAGCATACTCTAAACGATTTCTCTCGGCATACGGAACAGTTGAACAGCTTCACTGTATTTTTCTGAAGGCAGGTAAGAAAGACCCCAATTCCTCAGAGCAACGAGTCTCACCTCGTTTATGCTAAAGACTTAAAATAAAATGGTGGATAACCACATCAGGACTAAATAAATGATGGATGAACCACTTAACAGGAATCCATATACGGATAGATCTATCGCATCTACAGAAACTGTTCTATATCAACTAAATTCCTCAATCCAAGACGACATAGGAGCCCAAGAAATTGCCGTTTGTGCTTTTCTGCAAATAGATTGTTTCTTTGTCAACACATCTCATACAAAAGTGGCAAGGACTCTCAACAATAGATAAATCCTTCTCTCACTAGATGACTAGTACAACTACTAGGTGGGCGTATTATACTATACAAAGTACTCAAAAGTAGGGCTGAGTATCAACCCAGCAAATACTACAATTGTTTCGTTTTCTAGGAAGTATAAGTTGAAAAAACTCAAGCGAATATGGGTGAATGGAATGTTGATAGAATTCTCAAAGTCAAATACCTCTGAATAATTGTTGACCAAAGTACCACATGGAAGATACACGTAGAATATATAGTGAGGAAAGCCGCTATGGTAATGATGACTTGCAGAGCCATTGGTAGAGCTTAATTAGCAGTTGCTAGCAGACACGTGTATAGAATTCAGAGGTTAGGTTAACTAATTATAACAGGAGCAATGCAAACATGTGCTATTGTGGTTAACACAGCCATCGTTAGAATAGGAAGTGGGAGTAAGGCTTAGTGGGAGTAAGGCTTACATCAACAATCGAGTAAAAGATATATTGAAGAAGGCTCAGTCAATATTACAATATCCTAGTGACAAACTTGGTATGGAGAAAAATTTCATCAGAAGATTTAAAGTAAGGCTCAGCAGTAAGGACACATGGAAAATCATATCGCTGAACTACGATGTTAAGTTGGGAACAATCAGCTGGTTTACATATGATTCCTTAACACACGAAGGAACTGACCGGTTTCGGACCTAGCATTTTAAATCTCTAAAGAAATTTATCAGTATCCTTAGGCTGAAATCTGTGCAATTAAATGATGTGGCCAATTCAAAATAATTGGGGGTTGAAGAACCAAATTAGCCGGGCGACTATTGGAATGCATATGTAAACTACACAACCTAGTAAGATTTAACAAGATTGCTATATATTGGGCACCCGGACAAGTGGGCATACCAGGAAACAAGCAAGCAGATTACTTGGCAAGAAGAGGAGCAGCATCTCCTTTCACGAGTCAAGAGCAATTATGCGGACTCAGATGAGGTACTATTAAAAACCTTGAAAAAGATAAAAAGAATAAAGCCTGGTCCTACTGCACGAATGAGTGCCTTATAAAACTTTTTTTTTATGTATGAAAAGAAAAGGGGGGTCGTTCAAATTCAAATGCTTATAAAATCGTCATTTAGTATCCAATTTTGATGAACTTTTTGGATTTTTAGCCTTGGTGGTGATTTTATGGGGAAGGGGGGAGGGGAAAAATTTTAAAATAAACTTGTAAAATTCCGGAGCAGTCCTAGTCGAATGCAAAAAACACGAAGTCTCTATCTATTACTGTTTCCGAGATCCTTTCGCTCATACAGACGGACGGACAGATGGACATGTCTATATCGACTCCTCTATCACTCCTGATCATAATGGGGATAACTTTGGGGGTCTCCGACCATTATTTCTACCTGTTACATACATTTGCACAAAACCAATAGGCTATTGTACCTTCGGTACAGGGCCTAAAAATTGCTAAGATCTTACAATATGATAAAATCAGAAATTTGAAACGGACTCAAGCTACGGACGAGCTACGAATGGTGTCCGATTTCCTGACTGTGCACTTCAGACTTAGAAAAATCTTTTTATGTAAAATTGGAATATAGAGTGACAACACTTGCATATTCTGTCTAGATTATGACGAAACTGTAGAGCATATTTTGGAAGATTATTCATCTTTGATCCTAAACAGGCACAAGCATCTGGACTCGTGACAGGAATGGAAGGGCTGGATGAAGTATTGTAGATAGATACTACAGCCAGGCGAGGTAGAAACCTTCAAAGGTCGCCGACCCAACTTTTTGTGTCCGGTACCTTTGGTACTTTCATTGTCTGGGCTCTTAGAGCACCTTGTTGGAACATATGACTTCGGTATATTATTTTCATAATATTTTCATATTTTCCTTTGGTTTAATATACAAGTATGTTTGGTTTCTTCTAATCAGATGACCAGCATCAATCAAATATATATATTTAAGTATTTCCTACAATCTAATCTTTTCGCATATCTTCAGTAACTATGTGGCTGCCTATCACTCGAAACCTAGATGTAGGAATGAGGAGTCTATCTCATACTCACAGAACATGCTTTTGCTGACATATGGCATGTGTCTATAGACTTTTCACTCATTTTTAAATGCACAATAATTTTTTATCTAATTTTAAATAGGCATAATTAAATTCTAAACTTACCTGTTAACTTCGAACTTTTTGGCGCCGGACTTTGTGCATCATTCCCTGTGTAATCGTTGCTATAATGTCTCCATTTCTGAAAAAAAAAATTAAAAAACACGAATGAAATTTTTTTTTTAATTTACTGATAAAATAATGTGCAGACAGGGAAAGTCTGTATCATAGCTACAAGTATTTAACCTATACATATATAAAAGTAAATCACAATGTTACACCCACAAAAAGATAAAAACCCTTATTAAAATGTTCAAATGCAAAAAAAAAAGTAAAAATAGAGCAGAAAAAAAAACAAAATATAAAATAAAATTTTAGTAGAGAAAAAGTCATCGTCATGAATGCTAAAGATGAACCTAATTAAGTTAAAATGCTCCCCAGCGAAATCACGTGCTACACATAACGACCGACCGAAATGGAAAAGCGGCTGTAAGAGGTTAAAGGTTGGTTGGAAAATGACAACGCAGCCAAAAAATGGGAAAGGAAAATGTTAACGCATGCAGACACGCAAGGAGCGGAAATTGACGCACTCGCATGAGAGGAAAGTGAGTGTCTTTAAAAGTGCGTAAGCGAGTGTGTATTATACAAACACACACACACACATGCACACAAACAAGTAGTAGGACTTTGTGCGTGAATACAGTTATATGTAGCCGCCATTGTTGCCGCTTAGGCAGCCCTCATTGCGTATGAGCAATGCGGCTGGCATTTAAGTAAAACAAAACAAAATTTCGAATGTATGAGTGGTGTTCTCAAAAATAAAGTTTTCTTTTATTCTGTTTTTACTTTTTTTAAATGTATCATTTTCTTCTTTGCTATCCCATTATTTTTCTCTTCCTTTTACTTATTCATTCCTTGTGTTCAGTTCAGGTAGTTTCACTTCAAAAAAAAAGCCCTTCAGAAAACTCATTCTGCCTATCGCAGAGTTCAACTTTTTCGCCACTCGAAAATGAGAAAAAAAAAATAGAATACAAAATAAATTTTTACTTCGTTATAAACGAACGTTTAATCCCCTCTACAAGATACAAAAATAGACAGAAACTATATGGTTGCAACATTTGGAACGTAAATTGCTTTAACTATATTTACTCATACTATGATACAAAATATACATACACAGCAAATACATGAAAAATTCTTGCAAGCACCATTGTACGTTTTTTTTTTATCTCTCCATACTATTCTCGCAACATGCAAGAGAAAAATATAAACCAAACCAAATACGAGGATCGTTAAAAAAGGTGTTTTTTATTTTCCTCGAAATTTATCTATTTATCAATATCTTTCCATTTCAAAGTAAACCCTCTCAGATATAATACACTTGATCCAGCGCTTTTCCAATTCTCAAAGGACTTCTGAAGTACGCTGTTTTGGATGACCTAGAGAGCTGATCCAAAAACTTGGGAGAAAAACATTTTTTTTTAAATTCTTCAAAGCATGAATCTGCAATATCGACACACTTTTACTAGTGACTCACCCTCGCTTGGTCGGATTTATCAATTTCAGTAATAAAAATGTGTTAACAATTTTTGGTCGCTTTTGAAGGCGGTTTTTTCTCCGTCAAACACTTAAAATTCTGGAGAGCCGTTATGATAACGTGTTTAACCAGATTGTTGCTCATTAAAAAATAGGTGTAGCATGGTGCATTGCCCTTATGCAGTTTCTAATTTGCGACAATGGTTGGCCTCACTCGGTTGACCATTCTTCTCAAGCTTTTTAGTATTTTTACGTAAAAAAACCATGGACCGTGTTAAAAAAACCTAGTGGACCACACTCTTTATATCAAAAAACTTGCTCCTTCAAGCGTTTTTTGTCAGTCGAGTGAAAAAAATAAAAATTAATGTTTTTTTTACCTCCCATGAGGGAGGTCAAGTGGGTGACAACTTTTGAACCTTCTAGTAGTTGAGCTGTTATCAAGTAGGTTGTTGGCAAATGTGTTGGTGTGCCTGTTGAGTTGACTTAGGTAGTAGCTGCTTAGTCTGAAAACTTCCTGGTAAACCCTTCTTCATGGATCATGCTGTTTGGTATAGATGAGGTGCGTGTTAGAGATAATTCTGAGAGCCATTTTTAGACATTTTTGAACAATAGAGCAGTTGCTTATGCTGGCAATGTCCCAGATCGGGATTCCGTAGGTCTATATAGATTTTAGTATCTGTTTTTATACTAGGAGCTTGCTGCTCAGCTTGAGAGTTGACATTCGTCCAATCAGCCATAAATGATTTTTTAGTCTTTTATTGAGATGAGTTCTTTTGGTAAGCAGATGGGGCAGTTCTGTCGAGATAATCTTGGGGACAGCCTCCTCTTTTCAGCTAGAAATTCGTTTGAAAGAACTTCTCGGGGTTCACCATAATGTTCCACCATTTAAGCTAAGTATTGGTGTTGTTGGCCTGCTTTTAAAGGATGAATGATGCTACCTGTGGGCAGCATTCAGATGCCAGCAAAGCCGTGTCGTCGGCAAACGACGCGGCCTGCAGCTTATCTTCCTCGATCATTGGCATGTCAGCTGAATAGAGAGTATAAAGGACGGGTCGAAGTACGCTTCCTGTGGAACTTCAGCTATGGCTTTTTTTCATTTCAGAACTTTCTTCCTCACATCTCTCAAAGAAGTTCCTGCCATCAATGTAGGACATGATGAAGTGGTAGTACGGTGCTGGCAGAGTTGTCTTTAGCTTGTGGAGCAAACCGGCATACCACACCCTCTCGAAGGCTTTACGTCCAGATATACTGCCGAACTATACTTTTTCTTCTTGAAGGCATCCAGTATCCTCTCGAATAGTCTATGGCATTGTTCAGCCGTGCCATGTCATTCTCTGATGATCAAGGATCGAACCAACCTCTTGCAGTATTGGTCGGATTCTACGCAGTAGTCCTTCGATTACTTTGGAAAGTACCGTCAATAAAGTTATCGGGCGATGTGAAGCGAGCTTAACTGCTGCCTTGTCCGGTTTGCGAATGAGGATGATTTACTGAATCCCATCGGAGGCAAGGCTTTAATGGCAGGGACATCAATATTGTCACACCCAAGCAGAGTGAGTTAAAAAATAAGTATATGGATTGAAAATCTCTAAATGCAATTCTGTTATCGGATTTTCTTTGGTTGACCGAAGGTACAACAGCCTATGGTTTTGTGCAAATGTATGTAACATGTCGGAGACCCCCAAAGTTATCCCCATTATGGTCAGAAGCGATAGAGGAGTCGATATAGCCATGAACGTCTGTTCGTCCGTATGAACGAAAGGATTTCGAAAACGGTAATAGATAGAGACTTCATTCTTTTTGTATTCGACTAGAACTTTGCTGCAATTTTGAGAGTTTATTGTACCTCCCTTAAGGGTGCAAGGCTAAGTATGCCAGTATTGAGATAACGTCTTCTAAGCCAAAATCAAAATCGGATAATAAATGACGATTTTATAAGCAATTGAATTTGAACGACCTATGATGCTTCCGCCCTCCATTTTTCATACCAAAAAGAAAAAGGTTTTATAAAGCACTTATTAGTACAGTGAGAAGTGAGAGGAGCAAAATACTTTTCGTCACCATTTTTGTTATTTAGTTTGGGTGGCCCTAATAATTCTCAAAAGCATTGAAGGGATAGCCGCCATCCCCGGCAAACTTGCTACAATCGCAACCATAAAGGGGGTTCTCTGATAGAATGGACTGTCTTTAGCGCTAAAGGAAAGTCACAAATTTGTTTTGTGCTTTCACGTATAAATGCTTAAATATATTCTGAACTACTGTCCAGCAATATGATCCCATTCGGAGAACATCTTAATGGAGAAAATTGGGAAATCAAACAGAAAAGTACTGCAAATCATATTGCACGGCATACAAACGCTTTTCTCGAGAAGCAGAGTATCATATTGCTAGAGCTGCCAGCCCTCAGTCCAGATCTTAATTCAATAAAGAATCTATTTATCATCCTCTCTTTTATATTTATTGCTGGTGAAAAGCAATACGATACAATTAGCAACTAAAATATCCATATTAAGAGCATGGGTCAACAGTAACCTTTCTCTACTAGAAGATTTGGCAGATTCGATTTCGACCCGATGTCGAGCTCGAATGTTCATACCCAGGACAGTGTCCTAATACTTAAAGGCGACAAATGTTAAGGAAAGCTTCAAATTCTAAAGATTTTTTGGCAAAAATCTTGAAAAATTGTGGATTCAAGGCCATTCTGACAACTATTCGTCGTGACTAAAAATTAAGAAGATGCCAACGATCCAGTTGGAACATGTGAAGCACTTGTGAGTTGGAATTTGAAGTAGTATTGCGTGATCTTCTGCAAATTACAATTTGTGTCAACCACAATTAATGCATTTTCTACATAAAAAAAGGCCTCTCCATAATTTCATAAGCTTTATGCATCTCTGCCGTTCATTTTTGATCATTCAACACATACAGCCCGGATTGTTAAAACGTATATAAAGTGCCGAAATGTAAAGCTAATACGCTGGCCGACCTACTCACCGGCTTGGAATTAATGCATTCAATTTGTATGCATCCCTTACAAACAAGATGTGGCAGAGGAAGCACAAAAGGAGGCTCCTCAACACACTATTAAAACAATATAATAAAAATTCAAATTGAATAATGTTTATGTTAAAATGAACAGGATATCTCTTAAATGTTTTTTTCATAAAAGTGTTCTATTCAAGTGGCGAAATATTAAGACCCTGCATTTTGTTCGCTTTTGGTTAATAATTTTTGTTATTAATAAAGCTAAAGCATTATTTCTTTCTGTTAGTTAAATTAAACAAATTTAAAATATTTTTCTAGCCTGCTTGGTTTTGGAACAATGGTCAACAGAACACAAACTTCATGTTCTATTCAAGTGGCGAGGAGTTTATAAAAACCTATGATACACAGAGCACTTTTGCTGAGTAACAAAATATTATTCGAATTGGGAATGTTAAGGCCGGATGATGATAGTCCTCTGCGGAATCCAAAACAAATGTCTAATTAGCTATTAAATCTTCAAAACTTTACATCATTAATATTGTGTTTGTGGCTGCTCGAAGTAAACCACAAATGCAAACGTATTTCAATTTCGTAAAAGAGTTAAATGTCTTTCAACTCCATAATGAAAGAGTTTAACCGCCATTTCATTGCCACGAGCACAACTGAATATTGAAGATTGCACAGAATTTTATAGTAGTACATTGCCAAACGGAAACTAGTTGACAGCAAAAGTTTCAATTCCTTTTTTGATTAATTTATGCAACCATTCAACCACAATTTTGCGTTACAAACTTTCTGAAAAAACCTCGACAATCCTTTCACGCACTTTGTGCGCAGGGTATACGCAAAAAGTGTATACATTTGAAGGCGTTGGTATTACGGCTTCGGCTTCGGCTTCACATTGCGTCTTTTCCTTCGCACAGTTTTTGATTGGGTTTGTTCATCGTGCAGCGTTCAATCAAGCGCTTCAATAATTCAAACAGCGTTGCAATTTATTTGAAAGTCGAATCGAACGAGTGAACTGGGGTAGAAAACTGCTACGGCTGGCAGATACTCCTAGTTAGAAACACAGATAACGATGGATAGATAGATCAAACCGAATTGTGGCTAAAGGACGTGCAGCAGTAGTAGAGGTATTAGACTGGCTGAAAGCGGGTTATTGCAACATGCCACGGCAGCATCGATTTATCGAAATGACTGCTCATACTAGCACTACTTCTTCTAATACTTGTAGTTTGCATATTTGCGCTGAGGCGTTTCCAAACGCTGCCGGGGTAATTGAAATTTAATAGCGTTTAAAAAGCAGCACAAACTAAGTGGAGCGTATAAGTTCAAATCTTTCGCTTTAAGCACATCATCAGTTAAATGAGCAGTTTGTTTAGGAACGAATGAACGCATAGAAGGGCGAGCGGCTACTGTGTTTTTAATAAATGATGGTAATAAACGTATATTTTGTTTGGACCAAAATACAACGCACACAAAATAATAAATCATTGCCCGGGTTTGTGTTTGCTTTAGCTGTGGCCACAGCAAAACATTGTACGTTCGTTTGGCTAACCAATTGGAAAATATTGATGACCAAAGCAAGCAAGCAGCAAAAGGAGCTTCCAGAGCAATGTAACAACAGTTTGACAGATGACTGAGATGTTTACACTCAATGTATGCCAAGCATGTGGTGATGTTTTTTTGTGGTGCTCATGCAAAACAAGTTTAAAGCAAAATTTTAACTGTCAGCTGACATAGGTTCTCTTAAATTCTTAAGCTACAAACGTGCCCCAATCACTGCCATCAATAAGAGATTTATATTGCCAACTCCTACGCAACGCAGTCTTTGCATTCAAATTGAATTTGTATTAGCTAAGGAAAATATGTCGACATAAAATTTCCAAGCAATAAGCATTAAATGTTAATTTGGCTTAGGGCATGGGCGTTGAGGACACAAACGAATTCTAACTAGGAAAAACCAATAATAACAGGTTTCAAATCGAACGCAGTTCGGTCCATAAACTCGCATGAAAAAGGTCCTTGCGTGGCATTCGCAACGAATGGCAAAAGTTTTTATGGCACTTGAGCGAGCCGAAGTTGCAGCACAGTAGGCAGGCCCACGCCACCGCATCAGCAGGAGGAACTTTTGCCAAAGTAAGATTTCAACATAAATAAATTGGAATCAAAGCTGTTCACAAAACAAGATGAGCGCACCGAAAAAAAAAAAAATACCATTTTGAAGCATTTTTATTTCAACGCAGCGTAAATGAAAATCCTGAAATGATGATTTTGTGTTTTCTGTGGCTGACATAAATTTCCGTTGATACCTTTAGAAACTGAAGAAAAATTGTATGCAAACTTAATTTGCAATGTGATGGCGAAGACATAGGCGGATGAGTTGTGGCTTACAAACGGATTAGGTTGGCATAAAGCGTAAATAATTTAAAGCAAATTGAATTTCCAAGGAAGCAGCACAAAATTTAAGTAGATTCTCAAGTAGCAGGAAAAGAAAAAGAAAAAACCATTTCTAACCAACTGTCAAAGCAATTTAAGAAACTGAAATAAGAGTATGATGCAATTTAGTCGTCATATTACAAAGATGCTGCTTGCCTTAGCCTGTTATTAGGCAGAAAATCAGCAGATAATTTTCAAACATTTGTTGTCTCAAACTAGCCATGCCTGTGTGATATATGTATGTGTATATATAGAAGTAGGGTTGGCACTGTTGATGTTGTTGATAGCTTGCTATTTGCGAAGTTAATTAAAAGTTGTACTACACTATTATTAACTACAAGGCTCCGTAGTATCACGGCAGATGTCATTAACATAGACCAAGTCGCTCATTTCCTGGTTTGTTGAATATAGCCCAACATGTTAAAGATATGACACCGACCCTCACCTATGATACTCAGCGAAGCTAGGTGACTGATTACTTAAAAAAAGTCCTACAAATCATAGGGTCTGGATACTATATTCCCGTACCAATTCTAGTTAATAAAAGGTAATATTCTAACATGTTACATTTATATGTGTTCTTCGCAAGTTAATTTTAATTGAATCCCATTTCATCGAAGTGGAAAGAAATCCAGGTAGTTTTCATACCTAGCGAGAAAGTCTTCACAAGCAATTCTCAAGGCCAATCAGCTTATCATAATTTCTATTTACAACACATGAAAGATTGCAGACCTCGCTGACTACACTCTTAGAGTATGCTTCATCTTGCGGTCTGGGAGTAACACCAGCACAAACGGAACTATTCACAATGAAACACAAAATTTCAATCCTTATAGCAACAAAAAATAATATGAAAAAAAGGTTGTAATCGAAAGGATTTGACTACGAAATATGTTTTTGTATGAGGACTTCTCTTTCTAATGGTCCGATTGGAATATTTTGTTAAGAATCATGCAGGATATATCAAAATTTTACGTTTCAAACTAAATAACAACGATACTAAAAACATTTTCATACAAAAAATTTAGAGACAGGTTTCTTCTTGAAAGTCTTATATTGAGCAGTAAGTGGGAATGTTCTAAGAATCATATTTCTCTAAGGTAACCCAAATTTAGCATTTCTAGCAAAACTCGCATCTACCAAATATTTTTTTAAACAAAAACTCAGAGGTAAGTAGGTTTGCATGATAAGTGTCAACCCCCTTAAGGAGGGGAGGTTAACGCGTTCTTTAAATACAAGTTATCTGAATGTCATTCTTAAGAAAATAAAAATGTGCAAATTTGACGGTTATAACTCATATTCTATCTAAGATCTCTATGTTCATACGGACAAACAGCCAGACAGACGGACATGTCTATATCGATTCGACGTTTGATGCTGATTAAGACTAGGTTCTTTACCATCTATCGTTCACTGTGTTTATGGAACTTTTTAGACCAACTTTACTGTACGGAGTTTATGTCTGTTGGCTGGTGTTAGAGAGGGCAATCACTCTTGAAAAATGCAAATAATTATGAGAACTGTGCAGCTCTGTATTGCCACAACGGATGCAATTATTATTATTATTGCTCCTCCTAAATCTCATTGCAAAAGATACAACTATAAATACATAACCCTAAAGAATACTACAATTCCAAGTCTCTCCCATGCAGCCCGGCTGCTACAGTTGACAAAAGCTAAGCAACCTCAATTCCAACCATGAACGAACCATGGGCAATCGCTGATCATCCGAAGGTACCCAACAGCTGCACTCCGTACCTCCAGAAGGAAGCAGCAGCAAGTGTGCAGACAGCTTTCTTGCAGCGCTGGGCCAGTTTGTTTAGTCTGATTACCAGCCAGTAATCAGACGAGATAAGCTATGCCATGTTGCATAGCTTATCTCGTACTTTCACATGGAAGCGGCGTTCCTCTAGATAAGATCAGACAATATCTCAGTCAGTAGTCCGGTACGCCACACTCTATCGAAAACTACCTGCACATCGACAAATATCCCATTGCAGTCTCTTTGTCGTCGAACGCCTTCAAGACATGGTTCAACACTTTGTGGACTTGCTCGATTATGCCATTATCAGAGCTAAAGCCGAGTTGGTGGTCAGACAGCGCTGTTTAATAGCCTACCAGCTCGTGCCGCAAAATGTTGTTCTCATACTTTTGACAAAGAAGTTTGGCGACTTGTTGGTCGTCGATAAGAATTTTGATGATTCTCAGGCTTGCCAGGCTTGTGAATCATCGTAATTCTGGCTGATAAAATATTGCATACTCGGCATAGCTATAAAAATTACTAATGTAATATGTACCAAGTGGAGGAGTTAGTCATACAGGACGATTTCTTTGCGAGTTTGGGAAAGTATAGCGGGACATCAAGGAGAATTATGTAGTGGACATTTTTGCCAGAAAGCATATCACTGCCGGAATTCTTTCTTAATACGTTAGGGATCCCAATGGCTACATATAAACTATGGAACAAATTGAATACAAATTGAACAAACGTCAGAAAGAAGAAAACATCTTTAATTTAGTGGATGTCCTCACAGGTCACTTTATTATAGAAATACACGCCCCGTTTACATCTTCCATCATAAACTAAGTTAACCTAATTCGCTCAGTTTCTGGTTTCCTTTTACACTACAGACCTTTATGTGACGGACCAGTGGAGACAGTATACAACCGGACACTTCTAATTATGTTGAAGTCAGTGATGTTGTTGCCATTAAGCCGCGGGCGAGGGGAGTTGTTGTTTGCGCTTTATTTTTAGCTTATTTAAGGCCGGGATATTTCGTAATTAGTAGGCGGATCAGTAGAGCAAGATTTTTTGACTCAATTGCAACGACTTTGAAGAACTCTCTCTAGCGTACCAGTATATCGCTGACTGATGTACTCTTGGTTTCTAGCTTTTTACTTTTTTATAGACCCCAAGGTATTGCGATTTGCTGCTTGCTTTGTCTTACTAAATACCTAACAAACTGGAATATATCATACAAATTTTACATATAAATTTTGACATTAACTACTTACAATATTATAAAAGAAGGACCTGTACAGACAAAGAGAATAAGCATGTTATTTTGACATACATTTCTTCAAATTAAATTAAGGATATATACTGCTAATTTGAGCAGTAAATTAATATATACGAGTATTTCCAAGGAACTCCTAACAAGCTTACCATTACCCCTTTAACAGACTATTGTATTCTTGAAGTGTAAACAACACATAGCACCATGAACAAAGAAAACTTCTTCTAGTTAAAAAAAAAACATCCCACAACGATTATGCCTATGGAGACTATTTGCTGCTTTTCTACTTATTGTCCTTGTTGCAAGTGTATAGTTTGTCATCCATCCCCTTAGTCCATCTTATGCTGCCCAACTATGTTGGATTTTTTTTTTTTTTTTGTCCCTTGTTGGTGCCCTTTTTTGTTCATTTTCTTATTACTTTCTTGTTGCCATCCGTCCGCAATGACTGCAACAACTTGAAAAAGGACAATGGATGAGCCTATAACAAGTCGAATAGCTTCATAATAGCAATGACAACTGAAGTACGAGTATCTTAGGCAGTGCAGTGTGTGTTCTATAGAATGAAAAGTTTAGGCAGACAAGAGGCGACACTCTGGGATTTGTGGCTATTGTTTCAGTGTGTCACCTTGTTGTATAATTCAAGACTAAACAAGCGCAAACATTGTCAGAAGAAGCAAAAAAAAAAAAAAAAAAAAAAAACAAACATGCCACTAGTGGATGGGGCAAAAAAATTTATTATGTGTAACAAACAAACAGTGGGCGGGGCACATATATAGACCTAGTAAGGGTTGGCAGGCACAGCGCATCTCTATGCATAATAACAATAAAGAAGAGCGAAAGTGTGGCGCCCGTGCGAGTATGCGATGAGGATGCTTATGGCTGGCTTATAGTTAAAAGCAAAAACAAAAGTGGAATGAGTGGTTTTTCATGCGCCCCACAATTCTCTTTATGTTGCGGCTTGTTTCAGCGCAGGTTGCTATTCTAATTTACCAACAATTTCATCTTGTTGCTTTTAATTCATACAAAAGCTTAATGTCAACCAGCAGCATCCTTTATCCTTTCTAATTGTTATTTGCTGCTTGTTGATATTGTTTCCTTGCGAGCCTTTCTATCATTAAATAATAAAATATTGCAACAATAAAGCAAACAAAAAGACAAAGGAAAGGTATTACAGCGAAATAAAAAAATATATAAAATGGAACCAAAATGGGGGAAAAAGAAATGAAAAAATTTTTTCGATACCAAAAATAAGTAAAGAAAAAATTGTTTTGATTGAATTATATTGTGAAGAGCAGCAGCTGCAGAAAATGACTGCAATAAATAAAATATTTTATTATCACAGATAAAATATAGTCGCTCGCTTTGTTATTGCATTATTTGGCTAAAAAAATATTTAATAGGATGTATTATTTATCCTATTAAATATTTTGTTTGCCAAATAATAATACAATAAATCGAATTGATATTCATTTGGTAAAATAAACGCAACCAAAAATAAATTTCGAATTTTAATATTTCTGTCTGTCCGAGCTAATCTCTGAAATGTTTTTGATAAAATTTGTAATGATAGACCAGCAAGGCGGAGAAGGCTTTTCAGAGAGAAATTTTAATATTTATTAAAATATTATAAGCCAAATTCATCATGTATTAGCATTTATTTCATCCAAATGGATGAGATACATATGTAAAGGGCATCGACCGAAATAGGAACCTGAGACAAATAAGGGCGTAGCAACACAATTCAGTTCGCAAGGTATTGGCATTAAATAATCACCCGAAAATCGGTTCCTGTCCATTGGTACAACAAAAAATATGGAAGAAATGCAGTTAGTCTATGGCATCGTAAAAGATGACGGACCATGGATCTAATGTGCTCTTCACAAAACAGAAATCGACTGTATGGATGCTCCAGGACGAGCGAAATCCAATAAAAGCTGTTTGCGAAGCAATTGGTGGCCCGATATTTGGAACAAATTGATTGCCAAAAGTTTTCGTCAACTTGAGGAAAACCAATTGGAAAACACTAATTGCACACCATTACGTCGATGCGAATCAGTTCACACAAGATTTTTTGAAAATTAAGAACATTGAATTGATGACTTATCCGCCTTACAGCACTCACATGGCACCTAATTGCTTGCTGATGCTAACACACATCAACAATCAATTGTAAGATTTTCAATCAGTTTTATGACACATGGTGACAAAACTGATTGAAAATTGTATCAATTGATTTCAATTGATTTTCATGGAGAATATTTTCTGCAGCATTTTCCAACTGCTCCGGTGCGCTCCACAAAAAATCAATCGGAAGTATAGAGTTCGGTGCGATATACTGTCACCCAGCTTCATTCGGACTCGAACGGACTATGATACTGCCCTCGACATTTTAACGATTTACTGGCTAGCGTGTCAACACTTTGAGATGCACCTTTTTTGTCTCTGGAAGGCTACCAGAAGGGCAAAGCCCTACGTCAAGCGGCGCTGCTGAGCCCTAATGGGGGCTGGTGTTGCTCAGATGCTGAAAAAGCTGAAGTCTTTGCCGAACACCTGAGAATCGCATTCACCCACCCGACATTGTAACAAATCATGACATCCTACAAATTTCCATTGCGAATGGATTTACCTTCCCACCATTCACTATAGAGTAATCAGCAACTGCCATAAAACATCAGAAACCCCGCAAAGCCCCGGGCTAACAATATACTACGGAGAGAGCGCTCCACCACTTAACATTAATATTCAATGTCATCGTGTTATTGCAGCACTTCCCGAAGATGTGGAAACAAGCAATTGTGACTATGTTCCATAAACCGTGTAAGCAGGAAAGAGATCCCGAATCTTACCGGGCAATCAGTCTTCTACCCACGCTTTTGAAGGTATGGGAATGACTGATTGCTGCCAGAACTGTGAACACCGACGAGGTCAGGAATCTCATCCCGGACTTCTAGTTTGGATTTCGCACTGGGCATGGCACCATTGAACAGTTGCATAGGGTTGTAAACCACGCGCTAGAGGCCATTGAGCAAAAAATGTATTGTATCACTGTATTTGTGGACGTTGCTCAAGCTTCTAGGACTATCTAGGCCAACTTGCAGAGTGGGCCAGAAAGTGGAATGCTAAGCTCAACCCATCAAAATCTGTAAGTGTATATTTCACACTAACAAAAGGACACCCCACCCATAGGGTTAAATGGCTCTGCCCTTAATCAGCAAGATGAAACTTCGGAGTTACACTGGACAAAAAACTAACTCTCGCCAGCCACATCAAAAAAAAGTTCTCGCCTATGAAACGAACATGAGACGCCTTGACTGGATGTTGAATAGCCGCAGCAAGATTCCACTTATTTATAAATGAGCCATATATTTACACATCATAGCCCCATCTGGAGGTACGCCATACAAATCTGGGATACAAAAACCGTAGAAAAATACAAATCCTGCAAAATAACGCCATGCGAAGAATGACAGGCTGTATTCACGAAGTCCGAAATTCGGTACTTCCTAGAGATCTGCAGATGGTAGAAGTTAAAAAGCAGATCTCCTTTCATAGTAGTCTATACAACGACTGACTGTTGTCGCACTACAAAAATTATATGCATTTATCATAATAACGTATATATATGATATATATATCATAAGTCAAAATTTGACTATCCCCAATTATTGGCAAATCGCCAATGAGTATCTATTTTTTAAATATATTGCCACGTCAACTAAAAGAAATCAAAATAAAACGTAAACATATTTTTTTTGTATTGATCAAAGTTTCATGGTTCCAATCGTTCACTATTTTAAATCTATATGCATTTAAGAAAAATAGAGAAAAATTTACATTTATTTAAATTTTTCTTCCTATTATTTCAGGAGTAGCTCAATGAAATACACTTAAATATACAAATTCATAACAAAATTACAAATTGCTCGTTGAAAACTGTTCTTCGAGCTATTTGTAGAAATAAGCCGAATATTGCCTAAAAGGGCTTCTATATTTGAAATACGTATGAACGAAAGGATCTCGGAAACGGTAATAGATAGAGACTTCGTATTTTTTGCATTCGACTAGGACTGCTCCGGAATTTTACAAATTTATTTTAAAAACTTGCCCCTCACCCCTCCCCCCCTTCCCCATAAAATCACCCCCAAGGCTAAAAATTTCTTCGGCACAAAATAAAGTAAGTATGCCAGTATAGAGATATCGTCCTTCTTAGCCAAAATCCAAAAAGTTCATCAAAATCGAATAATAAATGACGATTTTATAAGCAATTGAATTTGAGCGACCCCCCTTTTCGTTTCGTACATAAAAAAATGTTCTAAAGGCACTTAATCGTGCAGTGAGAAATGGTCATGTATTTGGTCATAAGCTAGGGGAACATTTAATGTGTTTCTTAGGCGACCTGAACTGGTACAGGGCCTTTTACAGTCGGTTACGCCCGACTGAAATTTCCTTACTTGTGTTTTACTTCAAATAGGTCAGAGTGGATTCTTTATTATAGGGCAAATCTAAAGGGGGCTCCCCGCCCTACTAATTTTTAGAAAGTTTCGTATTTTCATATAATTTTATTTGTTTTATTGTTTGTTGTACTGTATAAGAGGCTATTATTATTAGATCCTAATCATTCTAGATTATTAAAAACAAGTAAGAAAATTTCAGTTTCATAATTGTCCATTAGAATGCCACTTGGAGCACATAAGCCAACCACGGTAGTCCTGTCACAAGTAAAACCTCGGTGAGTATGCGGGAAAGTCTTCACTTTGTTTCAGACCAAAGCCGCTTATAAGAATAAATCAAAAGAGAACAATTTTATCACAGTTTTGCAAAAAAAACGCCTATTTATAATTAAAACGTAAAAAAATTTAACTGCGTAGATAGGTAGTCTATTTGCGGATGTTCCATGACACCTCATGTTATGTTGCTTGTGATACAGTGCTCTTCTATGCAGCCATTCTGAGAAGAACTTTTTTTTATATGTATAAACAGCCTTGAACAGTGATTTGTAATATGTAACAAACTTATAGTTCAATTTTGAATGTAAAACTATAATCAATACTGGAGAGATACAAACATATAAGTTTACAATTACATTTAATTGCAATGTAAGCTTTCAATCAACACACAAAATGTTTGTCTGTTCAGGCATTCAATCATCCTGTTCTCTAGTATATTATTACAACAATTGGGCGTTGCTACAAATAAAATGCAATATCTTTAATCGCCATTTGAAACTGAAACTAAACACAATGCATATCGTTTCACATTTTTCTAAACATTTTTTTTTTTTGTATTTTTTCATTGCAAACTACCAGAATATGATTTTTATTGCAGCAAAAATTTGAAACTGTCAGTGAACTGAGACAATAATTCACACGTTGCTGGCTGTTGTTTTTGTTGTTTATAGATATTTCTTTCCAGTTTCACAATTGATAGCTGCTATATAAGATTGTTTTTATTGCCATTGCAAACAATTGCCTCTACACTAACCAGCTTCCTCTTTCTATTTCTGACTGTGCCAAGCTTAACAATAGCATAAACCAAAGTCTCAAGTGCATAAAAACTGTGTCATCGAGCAAAACAAAAAAACAAAAAATCTTATCTGACATTAGAAAAACCCATCTAGTTGTTAGTTGAAATAGCAAACGAAATGTGAA
Source organism: Leucophenga maculata (assembly GCA_035044805.1). NCBI lineage: Eukaryota > Metazoa > Arthropoda > Insecta > Diptera > Drosophilidae > Leucophenga > Leucophenga maculata. Next base: position 1,247,725 of record JAWNNP010001715.1, on the reverse strand, counting down.
AATTGGAAAGTCAAGACTGAGATGATTTTCGTTGAGAGATTTTTTTCGCCAAAATCCATTTACACATATAAAGCAGAACACGTATTTTTAAATTAATATCTGTAGACAGATGAAAATTGAGTAAAACACATCATGCGTTCTTAGTATTTATAGAAAGAGAGCTAAAGAATAGTCTAATAAATTAGCAGATACTATATATTTTCTATATAAATATTTAGACAAAAAATAAAAAAAAAGTTGTACAAAAACGAAACGCACTCATAGCTCTGTCAAAATTTGTTAACAAATATCTTTTGCTGGTAAATAATATATTCATAGATATAACAAAAAGTTGCGAGACTGAGCAAATGTGTACTAAAATTAGTGCGAACACTGTTGTATCTCTTGTATCTGACGTAAATATATTGTCGATGGGTGGCCGCCGGTATATGTTTGTTTATATATGTATATATATCGTCTATGTATCTAAAGCTATATGTACACACATGTGCCTAAATAAAAATATATTTCAGCGAACGAAGTATACAAGTTCTTATATACTCGTACGCAAAAAAAAAATCAAAGCCAATGTGTAGAAAGCTAACAAATCGAGCATAAAATTTTAATCAATAGCAAAACTAACAAAAATAACAAAAAAATAATAGCATTTATTTCCCTTTTTATATACCCTACATTTAAGTATGAAAGTCAATTGTTTTACTGGAAATTGTGTGCAGCCAGAATGTAGAAAAATTACAGAAAAATGGAAGTTTTTATGATTATTTGTTACTCGATTTCTATAAATGCAGAAGCAAGTACATCTTCGCTAAAAATATTTAACAGTTGGCCTTCTGACTATAAGTATCCTTGGTGTTTTCTATTTTACGTGTACACCTACCGTGTTGGCTTAATTGCACGATGCCGACTACGACCACATAGCCTTATATGGCGTTTCGAAATCATGCTTGTTTGGTCTTCAACTTCTCACCATGATGACATTAACTGGAGATCACATTAAACTTCTGCAGTTTATTGCAATAATATAGAACAGCTTTGATTGCAATGCAACTACACATCGGATATATAAGCAAATATAAAACCCAACCAAAACAGATTCCTCAGCAATAATCAGTATGAACTTATGCCGGTCGAGCTATTGACTTACCGTGTCACTGTCAGTACGGCTTTGTAATTAAGATTATACACGACAACTTATAATTGCTAAAATGGCTACAAAGAAAAACTTTATCCAATTGATTGCCTAGTGAAGTGATATAAGGTTCCGGAAAATTGATAAACACTTCACCATATCATGAAACTCGAATGAATTATCGTTATGTCTTACTCATCAAATGACACTTCAATCAAATGACACATCACACAAAGAAAATACTTTATGAACATCGTCACAACTCACGTCACACTACATGTAACCATAATATAACGTCTATGGAACACCGCTACATACGACATTATCACTCCATGAAATTCTTCTACAGGGACACTGTTAAGCAACGTTTTTCATGCTGTTGCAGATATAAAACTTCTTGAAACACCAATCAGGATATACAGACATACTCATTGACAACCACATAAAAACCACCAAAACACTCTGTTAGGTGTTCGCTTGACTACTATTCTCCAGCAATAAGGCCCATGTCATCTAGCACCACGAGATGGTTGTAGGCACTAATTTAAGCTAGGTATACGATACCCCTACCCTAACTTATATCTGGTCTAGCTAAATGCAATTTGAAACAGTCTTTCGTTGCATGATTAATTGCTAACTTTGTATAGCAGACAGAGGCACACCAACTTTTTTTCTGGAAGTGCTTATTAAGATTTTACTGTGGTGGAAAAAGATGATTTTAACATTTTCAATAAATTCTCAAACACAATCTAATATGGATAAAACATTTTTGTGGAAATTTGGGTTAGGGATTTACTAACCAAATTAACAGAAAACAACAAGAAAATTTCTGAGATTCTTTCGTTCATACTGACGGACAGACGGACATGGCTCCTCTAGCACTCCTGACCATAATGGGGGTAACTTTGGGGTTCTCCGACCATTATTTCTACCTGTTACATACATTTGCACAAAACCAATAGGCTCTTGTACCTTCGGTACAGGGCCTAAAAACATCGAATGCCACAAGTGTGAACTACCAATTTATATGAAGTGAAATTATTCGAGCTAAAAAAATTAAAATTGTTTTTATATACATATAAGACTTTTAGGGGTGTCATGATTTTGGATCGTTTCAATATATCGAAATTTAAATTTTTGAAATAATATATCTTTTGACCCGAAAGGGTAAGTCGACAGAAAAGAAAAAAAACCGTTACGAAACCCGGGACGACGTTGCATATTTTAATGGGTCGATCTGTATACGAACATAGAACTATGCATAACTTTAGGTGCAAAGCAGTGCATACATTTAGCACTCATTTAAAGAACTGAAACCCTAAAAGTATGCATCGCTCTGCAGTTTATAAGCTTTATCAAAGGCATAGGCTAGTACTGTGTTTAAAGTGAAACTTTTTAGGCACGATTGTAAGCCCAATTTGCATCCAGATATTCACGACACTACACGACGTCTGACGTCTAGCGCGATACTATTCGACAAGAATTGTGTGATGAAGTCATAGTACAATATAGTAAATTGTGTAGCGTATTTGTGAATTAGTTTATGCAAATATTTTTAAATGAAACTTCTTTAGGCCCGCTGGGTAAGACGAAAATAAGGAAATCGCAGACCGAGACGAAAACGGGGACGGCATTGAGGTGAGAAGAATTGAAGAGTGGGAGGGTTACTCCGTTCGTATCGTATCATCGTACAGATGCCCCAGACAAAAAATGTATTTCTTTTCATAGTTGACGACTTCCGGTCATGCGAACCGAAGCAAATTCTTTTACTGGGGCGACCGTACTATACTTGTGGGAGCTATCTAAAGTAGTGTTTGCATAAGCTGCTTTTTCCCATAAGCGACCAATTACGGAATTTCGAGGGAATTATACTGGTGGCAAGAAGAGTGTCTTCTGGTTCCACGATATACTTTCCTCCATAAAATCTGCCGAAGACCACACTCACACAGTCATCAGTATAGTAACATAAGTAGGGTACCTTTATCGGAATGGTTGCGTAGTATAATATAATATAATCTAGTAATAAATAAATAAATAACATCAATGAAGCTTATTCATACAATAACTCAGAATGGGGAGTAGATATGCATGGTAAGTAATAACCTGTCTTAGGGAAGGAGGGTAGCATGATCATTGAATACAAGTTATCTGAAGAATAAATAAGAAAATCTAAATATGCAAATTTGACGGCTCTATGTCTTATGCCAGTCAGACGGCAGACGAACATGTCTATATGGACTCAACTTTTGACGGTGATCAAGAATATATAAACTTTCTGGGTCTGCCACGCATCCTACTGCCTATTACACACATATGCACAAACTTAGTATACCTTTTTTTCCTATGGGAATATGGTATTAAACCTTAATTTTTTTTTCTACGTAAAGTCTAATGGCCGAAATCAAAATTATCAGATTAGAGATAACCTCAAAAATCCATGAGAAATCTATGTTGGTGAGGTTAGTTAGTTTTTTGAGTCTATCTCCGAAATTGTAGCCAATCTGATAAAACTTTTGATTCGGATTCAGCGCGAAAAATTACATGGGGATATAGTGGTCCAGTATCTCGGCCATGACGCTTTTTTGGTGTGGCTGCGTTATCGACTTTTTTGTATGACGTGTTATCACATCGAAATTAAAATTTGGATCTTATAATCAAAGTGAACTTCTTTCAAAAAAATACTATTTTCGAGTGATGCCCACTTAGCACATATATATAACGAAACTCTAAACGAGATCCGGGAAAAGCAAATTAAACTATTTGGAAAATTGTAAATGCCTGCTTAAACTCAGTAATTTAGTATATAGGAGCTTCAGAGGTCACTTTAAACGGAGCACGTGTTATTCTGGTCGAACAATTTTTAAGATCATCTGGTTTTTATTAGCTTCTTAAGATAAAAATATAAGTTCTAACCTAAGAATTTAAAATTGTTTTATGAAATTATTCTCATTTTAAATATTTTTCACTTTAATATATTTATCACAAATTATTATTATGGATAAATAGGGCATTTAATAGTCGGTTATCAATGACTACAGGATACTTATTCATATTTTACAAGTTCTGTACACATTTGCCTTTATTTAACTTTAAAAAAAGTTACGCTTTGATTAGTAATAGTTTTGCTAAAAATAAATTACGACAGCTGCTAAACTTTGGCTGGCCGATTCATTTAGCCGGAATAGTTGACAATTTTATGTGACATATATACGCATATATACTGATGTATGCGACTGCTGGTGCAGTTGATGATGATGGCTTTCAGAACGTGAAAGTAATGGCATTTAGTTGCATGAATTTATTCTGACTTTTATGTGTAGGTGGTGTGCAGCTAGATACGCCAAACAAATTTTACATTCAATTTGCACAAAAAAAAATTCTATTTCCAAAAAATTTTTGGAATAATGTTTGTTTTGGGAATTTTCTGTTGAATTACGCGCATCGTTTAAATGCATCAATGTCTGCAGACCGCGCCGCTTTGGTTTGGTGAGCTCGCATGTGCCAATTAGAATTAAAAAGAATGCATCACAAAATAAAATATCATTTAATTAAGTAAAATTTGATTTTAGTTTTGCAGGTAATTGGAAATTCTTCAATTAATTAGACTGTTCTATCAATCAGCCATTTCAAATTAATTATTAAGTTTTGCATAATATTATATATGCATAGAAAAGTTAATATTATTTTACTTTACATGAATTTAGGTGCACAAACTTCATCAAATATGCGCATGCAAACTTAAATATACTCAAGCATGAAAAAGGATATGAGATCCTTGTAGAAACTTGAGTAGTTGAAGTTAATAAGGTTTAAAGGGATGTAGACAATTGGAATAATTAAAGTATATAACTCTTAGCAGCGGGTGACGTGCAACAATCTATGTGCGGTGGATAGGTTGAGCATAGAATTTAGATTGTAAGGGCGAACACAAATCTAATACGAATAGTTTAATGAAATTTCAGCTTTGGCATTAGTTTCCGCTTCGTGGGTTTGAGGTTTTGCAAAATATTTAATTAAAACTAATACCGGGAGAGTAATTCTAATTGGAAATTCAATTTACACTTGCAGTTCAATAAATAGTTGAAGCCTATTGAAATGCATTTGTGTACGTGTATAAGTTAGGTGATGACTTTTGAATTATCTTCTATACTTAAGCCGAGTCTGTGGCACATGGCGGTGCCGTATTCAGTACGTAGTTTAGCATAACCATTTAAAGATTTGACAAATTACCAAATTCTCTTAAGTTCCCTCTTTCTCAGCAATTCACTCAAGGACCTATTATTATTATTATTATTAGCGATTCGGCTAAGTACTGGTCATTAGCTTGAAGTAAACGAAAATATAAACAGTGCTGCACCGCTTAAAATGATAAAAAGAACAATAAAATCCATAACCACTGTTCGTTAACCACTTATCAAAGAAGCCTCACTTAAAGTAGTACCAGCCAAATTGCAATAAAAATAGTTTAAAAACAAGTAAGAAAATCACAGTCGGGCGTAACCGACTGTAAGAGGCCCTGTACCAGTGCAGGTCGCCTAACAAACACATTAAATGTTCCCCTAGCTTATGACCAAACACATGACCACTTCTCACTGCACGACTAAGTGCCTTTTAAAACATTTTTTTATGTATGAAACGAAAAGGGGGGTCGCTCAAATTCAATTGCTTATAAAATCGTCATTTATTATCCGATTTTGATGAACTTTTTGGATTTTGGCTAAGAAGGACGATATCTCTATACTGGCTTACTTACTTTTTTTTGTGCCGAAGAAATTTTTAGCCTTGGGGTGATTTTATGGGGAAGGGGGGCGAGGGGCAAAATTTTAAAATGAACTTGTGAAATTCCGAAGCAGTCCTAGTCGAATGCAAAAAACACGAAGTCTCTATCTATTACCGTTTCCGAGATCCTTTCGTTGATACGGACGGCCAGACGGACAGACGGACATGTCTATATCGACTCCTCTATCGCTCCTGACCATAATGGGGGTAACTTTGGGGGGTCTCCGATTATTATTTCTACCTGTTACATACATTTGCAAAAAAACAATAGGCTCTTGTACAGGGCCTAATAAAAATTCTCGAAGACGCATCAAATCATCAGCATTGCACACTAGAGTAACTGCATCGAATAGTTTAACACCTCCCCCAAGCATTCCAGGTCAAACAACACGACTCCACAGTTTTACAAGCTTCCACAGAGGTTGCATTGAAAGTCTTCTTTAAAAGCTGAAGAATCTTCATTCAGGAAGCTTTACCTTCAAATTCAAGTCTTCAGGGTAAGGGACATACACTTTTCATATGGTGCGTCTCACTTATCATGTAGTATCGCCCAGAGAAATGATGAATACCATAAATCAATCGTTTCGAATCAACAATATTGGCCCCGATTTGGTATTATGTTACACATATATTCGTACACATTGCAGCCTACAACATCTGGAGGGCGAAGGCGTACAAAAAAAAACCGCAATACTACTCTACCGTAGTCCATACATACATATATAAAAACCCGGCTCAAAAGATCCTTCGCTTAACTCTTCGACTACGCATGTCTCGCGATGTTTCAGATTGGCTACAATTTTTGATAAACCCTCAAAAAAAATTCTCAAAATCACGAATTTAAAGCCAATTAGAGAGAAAAAAAAATTTTCTCGTCTAAGTCCAAAGTCAAAATCCGTAGTCATATATGACAGGTTAGCCCAAATTTATGACAAAGCCTCAAAAAAACTTCCTTTTTAGGACCGGTTATAATTTTGGGTAACCTGATATCTGAGGAATCTTTCATTCCCTTTCAACCCATTGGTTGGAAATTAAATTTCCTTATGCCTATGCTGCCATGATACCTCTACATGGTGACGGTGGGCAACGGATCCATAGCAATCTGGGACAGTACAGATCGGACAAGCAAGTACATTAAAAAAAGGTATTAAAAGAAGTCATTTAAACTTGGGAAAAATAATTTTCTATACAAGCTCTTGATCGATCCTACGAAACTTCTTCAACTCAGATGGCTGCTCAATAGAAGCCCCTATATAAGCGGAAAAAAAATGTCCCATATCTTTGTATCGATTTGAGGTACAGAGTTGAAATTCGATAGATATGTTGATGGGATGGGGCGATACTCCGCCCCCCATATAAGCGATGGACAAAATTCGTCATATCTTGAAATCCTTTTGAAGTGCAGAGATGCAATATGGAACACACGTTAATGGGATAAGCAGAAGTAATCTTATACACTCAAAAAAAAAAATTTAAGGTAAATTTTTGCCTAAAAATAAATTTCAAGGAAAAAGTTTCCTAATATTTTAGGTAAAAAAATTTTTAATTTAGGTCATAAAATTCATTTTTAGGCAAAATTTTACCTTAAATTCCTGTTATAGGTAAAAAAAATTTTTTTATGTAATGATTCCTAAATTTTAGGAAAATTTTTTTTTGGTGTATATTTTGGTAAAAATTGGATGGGCCATATAAGTCATAAACAAAATTAATCATATCTTCGAGCCCTTTTGGGGTGCAGAGATGAAATTTGGTATATATAGGTTATTGGAGTCGGGAGAAGTAATTTCAATAAGTTTCCTCAAAGTCGGTGGGTGCAATGCCCCGCTTCCGTATAAGCCATAAACAAAATTCGTCATAATTTTCCCACCATTTGCGGTGCTTTATTGAAATTTGGTATAAATGTTAATGGAATTGTTTCTATTTGAGGTACACTATGAGATGTGGTATAAATGGTAATGAGATCGACAGAAGTATGATGCCTTGAACAAGGCAGAAAAGATTGGTAATATTATGCGCTGAAGAATCAGCGGAGATTCGACTTGAACTTACTGCACTTAAATTCAATACAAACACATTCGCATCAATATCCAAGTTTAAAAGTCCTTAAATGCACTTACCTAGAAAGAGAGGAAAAAAGTGAGAGTGAAAATGAGTTTAATTTAATGTTTAAAATTTTAATTTCATTTATGTAATATAACGTCATTTAGTTTATAATTTAAGTAACATAAAAAACATTATTAATGTAAATTTTTTCAACGAACCACCATTTGTGATATATCACGATTTCATGTATCGAACAGAGAAATATGCACTCCTATGTCACCTACATACATTGTTGGGCGTTCAAACTAAGTAAAAATATTTTGTACATATTTTATGATTCTGAGAATATACATTTAACAGAAACTCATTCTTCAATTTCATTTGTCCGTATAACATTCAACAACATCCGTCTGCCACTCTATATTACCTGTTCTATTTGAGTGATGTATGCATTATTACTATTGAGAAACCTCTGCAGCATCTAAAGAAGCTGAAGTATCGAAGAACATAATAAGAATTAAAGGATTTTATTTCTTATTTCAGGAGTCTTACTATTACTTAAAAAAATTTTGTTTCGTATGTGTCAAAAATCTAATCAAACATTTCGCTTTGTACACAATCCTTAATTATATTTACATATCCTATCGCATCTGAACTTTTGATTGACTTGAAAATCAATACAGTTGGTTAAAGGCATTAAATAACAAAAGTATTTATCTCAAAATGAGCATGGTTTGGATTGCATTTTGCGCAGATTTTAATGTCGACGACACATCACGAATAAACCGAAAACCAATTAAAATTGAAATTCAAACCGAAAATGGTTTTCCAATTAAAAATCAAACAAAAGTATATAGAATACATATAGTACGAAAAGTTGACTGCTGCTCCGAGAGATGTCAAGAGAGATGTCATTCGCTTTCGGTGCAGAATATTATAAAATAAATTATATTTGCGAGAGAAATGCACAACGCTTGCGAATTGCAAATGAAATTCTTCTCGACGACGACGTCGACGAGTACGTTGATGATGATGACAAGTTGCCGATTTAACGCTCAATTTAATTACAAGGCAAGTGTTGTGTTGTTGTTGTTGTGTTTGTAACTTAAGTTCATAAGTTCAACAAGCAACGCATTGCGATATATCTGAAGTACACAAGTACGAGTATCTCTCTCAGTTGTGACATAAAAAATTAGTAGTAATTTATTGTAGTAGCAACTTTGTACAAAGCCAGAACAATTATGCTAAAAAGCTTTTATGTGGATAATTGTCAGCCCTTAATTTTTATTTTCCTTATATTCACATAAAAATAGTCGAGTGTAAAAAAAAAAAAAAAAAAACTAATTGCATTAGACACTTAGAATAATTACTCATTACATGAACAATTAAAACTAAAAACTTTTACGTTCAAAGATAATTTGAAATGAAGCTAATAGCAAGGGCAGTCGGCAAAGGCATAAGTAGGACCGACCATAACTCAACACTATGCTACAAAAAAAAAAAAAATTAAAAAAAAAACGACTGACTAGTGTCAGTGCATAATAATTGCATTTATTAAGTTGCAATATTGAATTGCCAATGCTGAAGCATTCCTTGGGGCTATGCGCAGCCACTGATTGAAGCACATTTTGAGCAGAAAAATAATAGAGCGCAATGGAGGATAACAAGAAAAATGGCTAGTCTTGGCATATGCGAAACTTTTATACACTATACATGTACGTGAAGTGACAGTTCATTTGAAGAAAGTGCCAACTTTTAATATATTTTAAATAAAATTGTAATAAATAATTAATAAAAAAGTAAACAAAATAAAAAAAAGAAATAATTCCAATTTCACGCTAACCAACTAGCAAGAACTGATTGAGAATTATAACACTTTGAAATTGTAATGAATGAGAGAGAGAGAGACAGAGAGAGAACGTATTAATGGTAGCTAAGCAACGAAATGAAAGTCATTCGAAATAAAAAATGATAAGAAAAACCTAAAGATTTTTAAATAAGTATCCAACGATATTCAACGTAATAAAGTTGGTTGTCTTTAATTTTTTTCACAATGTGGCATCTGTATGTCGCCGTATTGCATTTTAATTATTTTCTTTAGTAACACTTATAAGAATAAGACAAATCGATTGACTCATACCAAACTCGGCCCACGCGATTGGTCCGTAGAGTGCCACAAAGGAAGAAGTCGCAGTCGATTAAAAATACAAACCTGTCAAGCTGGACAGTACTGTTTCGGTTTTAACCAGCAAGCTATCATCCACTGTTTTTAGTTTGCTGGAATTTGAACAATTTTATTTTCTTTACAACACTCAAAGGTAAAATTGTTTTTGTAGAGTTTTGTATCTTAAATTAATCTAATATCTCTCCGATTATTTATGCTGAGCCCTATGGAAATTTGTCTGATCTCTTTAAAGCGTTGCGAACATTGTGTCTGAATTATATATAATACTTTTGCACACATCCTGTAAAGAGTATCAAAAAGTATAAAAAAAAAACAAATGACTCCACTTATAGTTCAGTGATGGAGGGAGATGTTTAAACTAATAACTTCATTCCCAGCTTAAAAATAGCTTTTGGTACAACCGAGCATCGTTCTGTTTTTTATAGCAGAAATATGTAAGAAAAACTTTTAATATTTGATATTAAAAAATATGAATTAACAGGATTCTAATAGGATTCATAATTTATCAATTCGAGGAGTTCTTATCAAATCTACGGAACATGGTGAAAATGAAATAAGCTCAATGAGCTATAACTCTTGTTTTGGAATCTGTTTTCCACAAAAAGTTTTTCAATACGTACGGAAGAAGTCCTTTTAAAATACTCGTATATAAGAGGTGGGCGTCCACCAAATATGATTAAACAAGAAAAAAAAAAAACACAGAAGTGGGATTTAGGTTTCAAGAGAAATTTTTTCTTGTACATGCATGTGAAGTGTGCGGCCATAAGCAGCCACCATATCGACTATTAAACTGACTTAAATAATGAAGTTTTTCATAAAAACACCCATAAGTGGCTTGTGGGTTTGTATGGGGCCACACCAAAATTTGGTGACGGGCCTCTTAGTATACATATTGACTTAAATAAAAATGTTCTTCATGCTAAAACTTATAAGGCCAGTGGGTTAGTATGGGGAATATAACAAAAAATGGGCGTGGCATAGCATTATTTATAATTTATCTGTTTGGAGAAAAATAAATCTCGATACCGTAGTTCAGCAAGAAATCTTAAAAATTTATACCAAAACGAAGGAGCAGCAACAAACACAAGACGGGTGGACGGACATAGCTAGATTGACTCTTCAAGCTGAACAAGAATATATATTATTCAGAGTCGACAATGCTGATCTATACATATCATAAATTCGGAAATGAAATTTTTGTTTCTTTGTTTGTGCATTTATCACATAAAAGCCACTCATTCGATTCAAAATCAAGTTACTGAAAAATAACAGGCTTTAGTGTGAGTGACTTTTAGCGTTTGTTTAATCAAAATTGAGCTGTAGAGTCAAAAGATACGAGGGTTGCTACATATATTTCTTGCCTGAGTAACAAAACGTGTTGCCAAATGCAATAATCGTAAAGTCTGACATTTTTTAGTCCCAACTTACTGTGAACACTTTGACGTACGAGCGCAATTAGGTTTCTTTACAGGCACCTGAAAAATATATATCGGCCAAAAAATGGAATTAAACGGTGAACATTTTCGTGCGATGATTTATTACGATTTTCGACGTAGATTATCAAAACAACTTTTGGTGATTAAGCTCCATCTTTAGCCAGTGTGAAAAACTTGTACAACGAATTCAATCATAGCCCCAGTTCGCTCACCGACGAATTTCGTGAAGGTCGTCAAGAATCGGTCGTTGTGCCAGAAAACATCGATGCTGTGTGTGAACTGATACAGCAGGATTGTCATGTGACATATCGTCAGATTGAGGCATCCCTGGGCATTAGTATGACTAGCACACATACAATATTACATGAACATTTGGTCGTCAGAAAAGTTTGGTCACGTTGGATACCGCATAATTTGACAATAGCTTAAAAGTAGGCTCGTGTCATTTGGTGCAAGCAAATGCTGAAGAGATTCATGTGGGCTGCGTCAAATGCCGTCTACTCAAATGTGACAGGTGGCAAAATGTGGATATATGCGTATGAGCCTGAAACAAAACAGCAATCGACCGTCTGGGTCTTTCAAGACGAACGAAATCCAACAAAAGATATTCGGGCAGCACATCGAAGCAAATGTTTCTTGCGACCGTGCCGCTTGTGGAAAGAAGGACGGTCATCTTTGAATGGTATACAACCATTTGTTTGCCTGAAGTGTTCGATGAACTGAGGAAAATCAACCGACGAAGACGAATTTTACTTCATCACGATAATAAGAGCTCTCATACTTCGACCGTAGCAAACTAGTTTTGAACGCTCAAAACATCGAATTGATGGATCATGCGGCGTTCAGCCCTGAATAGCCAGAAAATGCCTGCTCCACAGTCGATTCTCCTGTTCTCTGCAGTAAAACAAAAAAAAAAAAAAACACTCTAATGTGTAGTTTGTAGAGCAATTGAATTGAATTGCAGCTCTACCCTACCCGAAATTTCATTATGACAGCTATTGAGACAATCTCTACAATCTATGTATGTTCTATGCTCCGTTTTTTCATTTTTTGTCACTCCACGCGTAAAGCGTGACCAAACTTTATAAATGCAATACAGCCTCGACTAAATGTTGCAGTAAAATATAAATTAGTGGCCAAGTAAACATCGTGCAATTTGGTAGGTATTACCTTATAGGTAAATAGCTTGTTGTGGCAATTAGTACTACTTATGGCTTGTATTCCAAACAAATATATGCAGCGCACAGAGCTGCCACTGCTACTTAGAACATTTTACAAATTTCTTCAAAGACTGCGCTATGGAACAAGTTAAATTGTGAGATTACAAGTGATATTTCAAACGTTTAGGAAATGTCTTAAGTGTCTAAGTAACACTGACCGACCTTTCCTGCAATATATGTTTGTATATATAGCACATACACGATTGCCGGTTTCTTCACCTTGCCACAACGTTTTCTAATAAAGCAGCTCAAGTTGTTTCTGTTCGCCTCCTTGTCTGCATGACTGCCATCTTCATGTGGAATTTAAGACACGAATTTTGCTGTAACCTTCAATTCAAAATGGGCTTTATGCCATGCAGTATATTTAGTGCAACTTTGTAGCAAACGAAAGACACCGAACGAACACAAGAAGAAGAATTTCGCTACTATCCTTCTTCCTTACTCGTGTAAATATTTGTTATATGAATTTGCCGTATTTTTTTATTTTTTTTTTTTGGCAATTTAAATAGCAAAAATTTACGCAAAGCATGTGCGCAAAGTTTGCTGCTGCCTTGACCAAACAAGCGTGAACCAGAACAGATATGAACTGAAGCCAAGAAGCATGCCCGGGCACGCCCTGTACTAAACAATAACAACAACAACAGCAACAAAAACTATGCACAAGTGCACAGTTTGTTTAATTTTATAATAATTATTTGGAAGAAAATACCCAAAAGCAAAATTTAGTTAGACGAGCAGCAGGCGGTGTAGGATGCCGAAGTGTTTACAGTCTTACAACTTTACAGTTTACATTTACAGTCTTGCAACTTTTTGCTGCTCACTTGCTCATTCGCTTGGTTACTTGCCACAGCGAGTGCTAATTAGAATTGGTTTGCTGCTTTAACACGCACACGACTAAGTCTAATTGGTACATATTCTGCTTCCGTAATTTCAGCAATTTTCTTCGCACGACAAATCTCTGCATTTGAATTACACAGAGTTTTGCGCAATTTTCTTTTTCCATATTTCATTTGTTTTATCTTTTTATTACAGCATAGCTTTCAATTCTGCTCATTATTATTGTTCTTTGAGATACTTTATGACAAACTTCTTCTCATGATGCTTGCCTAAGAGGAGAAGCGGAAGGGAATGTAGATAGACAGCGAATTTGCATTTAACACATTGTTGTGCGCTTTAGTTGCCTTGTCTATAAGAGAAATCGTTATCCTGCGAGCGGGTGTTGCTATTCAAATGTCTTAGATTCTTTTTGAAATTCTAAGGGGTGCTTCAACTGTATCGCATTAACTTTGTTATGTATATTGAAAGCAAAAAAGTTATGTAGGGAAAAGTCCACAATTCAACTAAACGTATATGTAATATTGTTTTTTTGTGCCCGCATCACGAAAAAGCCACTCTTTAGATTCAATATCGAATTAATTGAAGATAAGAAGCTTTATTGTGAGTAACATTTAGTTTTTACTTCATCAAAATCGACCTATAGAGTCAAAAGTTATTTATGTTAAAAGATAAAATAAATTTGTAAGCTTAAAATTGCTTAACACTAACGCTATTCAAACTGTTTGCTATTGCTTTTCAAGCCTATGATATATATATGCTACTCAAACTACTCTCAATTCAATTGTCTCAAGCTTTATCAACGTAAGTATACAAAATTATTCATTCTCTGCTATTTTTCTATTGACTGTTACTATTTAAACCTCTATAATAGGGTGAGTAAATGAGGATAGGGAAGGACTTTATTGTTCTGTTTGGCAAGTCGGTTGGATGAACTGTCTGAAGCCTTCTTCTTACCCTGACTTCGTGATTATGCCTCCCACGCAGGAGTCTTTGCGCCAGCTGTGCAGCAGCTTGTCGGTTGATAACATCTCCAACCCTCGGTACCTAAAGTTTTTTTTCAATATCTATATTGCGTATGTACCGAGCCGCACCAGACATTCTTCGAAAAATTTGAAACTGCACTTCTCGTATTTTATGGATGTTCCTCTTGTTGATAAGCGATAGCTTATTCCTGGCATAAAGGATCTAAGCCATGCTGCTCGTCTATGCCTTACATGCCTATCTCAGTTATATGGCGCTGGAAAGTTAGACGTTTGTCCAGAGTGACGCCATATTCTTGTGAACATCCTTCTAGGCTAAGAGTTCTTCATGTAAGAATACCCCAGGAGATTGATACATGCTCATCAGGGTTTATAGCCATATTCCATCAACAGGCCCAGTTCTGAAGTCCTTTAAAATACATCTGAAGGAGATCTATAGCAGTGTAGATGCATTTGTCACTGGCCAGAACTGCAGTGTCATCTGCAAAGATTGCAACAAGTAAATTGTTGGGGTACGAGATGGGTATATTGTCGGCTAAGGGCTCCTCATGCGTATACAGGCTGTAAAGCGTTGGCCGTAACATGCTACCCTGAGGTATACCAGCTCTGACTCTCTTTGCTTGAGTGGACAGGCCGCCCTAAACAACTTTGAAGCAATAAGATAGCCTTGTGGGTTGAGTATTCCTTTAAGCTTTTGCAGCTCCAACGACGTACTCCTTTCCGTGGAAAGTGCATCAAGTTCAAAGTCTGGGAAGTGCCCGAGTCGAAGAGCAGAGTTGAAAATCAGCACGAGGAAGAGGAAAGCTCTGTGAGGTAGCAACGTGATGGAATGATTATCAATCTGTTCTTCACCTGGAGCCGTGTTGTGCCACAAAATATCGCTTATAAAATCATCACAGGTGAATAATTATGGATACATGCGTATGAGCCGGAATCAAAACTGCAATCTACCGTGTAGGTGTTCCAAAACCAAACAAAAGTAGTTCGCGCACGAAGCAAACGGTCGCCTGTTTCTTCAGCCGTATTGGTCCTATGGCCACTGTTCTGCTTGAGCAACTTAGGGCGGTACACGACCATATGTTTGTCTAAAATCTACGGAAAAACCGCTGAAGACGAATCACCCTCTACCATGACGATCCAAGCTGTCACACATCGGCTCACACAAGAAAGTTCTTGAGCACTTAAAATATCGAATTGATGGGTCATCCGCCGTACAGCGCTAATTTATCATCCAATGGTTTTGTTTTATTTCCAAACATCAATAAACTGCTTGGTGAACGTTTTTCTACGCCCGATCATGGATTTGTTCACAATCCATGTTTTGGAGGTGCAGATGCATCAATTAGAGTGGAAAATATGCCTCGAGATGTAGACACTGCAGTTATTGATCAAAAATCTTAACAGAGTTATCCATATAAAATTTGAGAAATTTTTAGAATACCACAGAGAACAGAGATCACCACCAAACAATTTCTGTTTTTTTTCCAATCAATGAAATTAACTGGCTATAAGAACAAAACAATGAAATCGGTAAGTAAGGCTTCAAAACAAAGTTTTGCTTTTCATGGCGAAGTTTCCAATGGTTTGTCCAAACCTACTAATTTAAACGAGATGCGTGTGGCTAGGAAGAACCTGAACATGCAAGTCCAAGCTTTTGTTCTTATAGTTTCTGAAATCTGTTCACTCATACATACAGACAGATGGGCATGGTTATACCATTTTATCTTTCGATGGGATCTGCTACGCCTCATTTAGAATTTGTTATACAGAATGATCTACGAGTTTTTATGGTGCTCTTGTAACAGTGCGACACATATAGAGTCTTATGCCGTGAGTTTAGTTTCTCTATCGTATTTACTCAGGAAAACTTTATCTCAGATACACTTAGATAATGATGGAAAGACATGTCTAGATCAACTCATCTCCTATAGGATCTCAGATGTTTCTTTCACTATTTTTCGTACATTTTACTATTTCAACAAGCCTAATACTCGAATTTATTTTTTAATACCATTGATATTTCACATTGCAAAGCATCAAATTCATTCGAATTATATCCTTTAAAATTTAATCAATAAGATTGAGAATGCAATTACAACTTCTGTTACATCCCATACTCAAACTCATTTTCTTAAAGCGCTATTAGCATGTACAACACATTTATTAAAACACCCCGTATTTCGTTTAGTATATAGTAGCTGGCACATTATCGTCCTTTCTCTAGCCTTATCTATACTTTAGTATAAAACCGTCGCTCGCAATGTCATTTTAAATAATTAATGGGAATTTTATGCAGTTTCCACACCAAGCTTTCCTTTCATTTTCGCACATTTTGCTCATCGCGCCGAGAACACTATTGTTCTCAGAATATTCGAAATATGATAGGCGTGTCGTTGTACTGGCTTTGGTTTTTCTACTTTTATTAGGTGTCTGCATTATTTAAATTGTGCACGATTAGGTATTTGATATCGGAAAATGCTAATATGTATACGAAAATTACAAATTTTAGACAACAATGCTGAGATGAGGAGGCCACAATGGAACTTTTTGTAATTTAAATATTGTAGAAAAATAAAATTGGAAAATAAATATGTAACAGTACGGCATAGCCTTATACACTGAGAATTAGTTTCTTTTAAGCCAAGGCCAGGCGAGGAAATAATTTGCAACGAGCAGTAATGCATTCATAAAGATGACAGTGATATGGTCAAGGCCATGTATTACTAACATACAAAATTTCGATTCAGCATTACATATACATATATCTGTACCTACATATATATAACATATATATAGTATATACATATACATTTATGCACATACCATAAAATGTAAGGATAATTGCCATTGTTCAGTTTAGATTACTTTCGAAGCATGTGTTACAGTATTTACGTATTTATTTGTATACTCCTTTCATCTTGCGTGTTTTCTTTGAAATTGAAAGGATCAGAGTAAATTGAGTTGAAAAATGGCTACTACAGATTCGCGTTACACCGGTTACTTCTCTGTACTGGCCGTATGAAGTATGAAAGTTTTGGAAAAAATCTGTCAATTCCCATTTCACAGATTGGATTTGATTTTGCATCCGTAGAAGATGTAATTGGTACAAGAACTTAAGCCAAATGACCATCGCCCAAGTCAAGAGTTCGAGTTGGAGCAGATGCAATATGAACCTGGATTTTATCGCAGCAGCATATTATCGCATCAAGGAGCATTTTTGACTGAATATGTTCTTAAATAACAAATGTTCCATTATTGCATTGCAAATTTTTGGTGAATGGATTTTGGTAAGACCTAATCGAAAAATAAAGCTTTTTAGTTGAAGTTTGGTTACATATATTCCAATAACATGATCAACTTGTCCATATTAATTCATCTAGCCATGTCGAGAGAAGTCGACGCCGAATGCACAACGTATATATATTCTTGATCAGCATCAAAAGTCAAGTCAATATAGACATGTTTATCTGTCTGGCAGTCTGTCTGTCTGTATTAAAAACGAACAATGATAGAACTTAGATATATAAACTCTCCTATTTCTTCTTTTAGTAACTAATAACGTGTCAAACCCTCTATAAGCGGTAGTCCCATTCGACTTAGGGGTTCTTTCTACATACAACAAAAAAATGATTGCTTCTATTATAGCTAGAATAGCCAAATTTGATGTATCTAACTTTAATCCTAATAAAATATCCCACACGAATCCAGATCGGAATCGAATCCCATAAATCCCATGAAATCGAGAAAAAGAATACTCGACTGTAGCATTCTTTCCTATTTCGATATCCAGCTGAAAACCAAGCGCACACATTTATTTTTGTTTCAAATATATGATTTATATAAATTGATATACCACACCTACTTTTCAAGGTAACCCCTACTACCGTCCACTTATAAGATTTTGTATCAAAAAATTAAGATAATTCAATTGGTGGCTATTTATGGGAGGCCGCTTCACATTCCTCACCCCACCACACAAGTTTGGATTTTCTTGACTTTGAAAAGGGGGCTTACGTGTGAAAACAAGTTTTGGAGAAAAGAAAAACAACTCGTTCCTTCAATTTCTCTATAGTTTTCTCAGGCAGCAAATGATGTGGAACAAAGTTTCGTAAGCACAGAGTTATCTGCCAAGTTACGGCCAAAGACAGAATTGAAGCAGGCCAACATCTTCGCAACGCATTTGGAAAATAGGTTCACACCCTTTTGTTTAGCAAATGACAGCGACGTCGATAACGTGATGGTATGGGCACGATTATTTGCGTCGCGAGTTACCGAGCTGGTAGCCTAACAAACTGCCCTGCCTGACCACCAATTCGGCTTCAGGTCTAGTCATGGCACAAAAGAGCAAGTCCACAGAGTAGTGAACCATTTCTTGAAGACTCACGACGACAAGGAGTGCTGCAATGGGATGTTTGTCGATGTGCAGGAAGCCTTCAAGCATGCCGGACTCCTGGCACTACTCTCAGCATTCTTTTTTCTGATGGTTCGATCTTATCTGGAGGAACGCCGCTTCTATGTGAAAGTGTGAGATAAGCTGTCTAACATACATGTTATAAAATCTGGTGTCCCCCAAGGAAGTGTACTGGGTCTGCTTCTGTACTCGTTGTTTACAGCCGATCTTCCAAAGCCTTGCGTAGACAGAATGGCACCGGAAAAAGTGCGGCTGCCATTATATGCAGATGATGTTGCGATTCTGTACAATTCCGAATGCGAGTACCGAATGTTTCGGCCGTCGGGGTGCAGGGTTGGAGGTGGAACATTAAACTTTCGTATATTCCGAAGATAACTAAATTGGTGACCAGCTCAAATTGGGGATGTTTGCAGTTAAATACATGCATCGAAATGGTGTATGTTCTCACTGGAAAATTTTAGTAACAAATTACTTTGATATGATGATAAATTTAACAAGGAATGTTGCACATTTATATTGAAGTGTACTCAACTCCTGACCACCATTGTATGTATATCGATTAGCTATGCCAGAATACCTGGCAATTATCTAATTAGTTAATTAATTAATTAAATTTTAATTGAAATTTGTAAATATTTGAAACTATTTTCAATGCAATATGATAAATGTGTTAGATATCTGGCTCCAACTGATGCTTTACTGTGTTGTTGTAAATTACAATAATTTAAATTTTGGCATCAATTAAGCTATTTGTCAACTTCAATATTATTAGTATCGATTGAAACACAAATACCGAATATTGCAATTTGAAAATAAATAATTTAAGCTGAAAAAGCATGAATAATTCATTATTTATGCACTACTTCAAGCAGTCTAAGTGCGCCTTTCTACTCTAACAATTGTACGAGATTTATTTGATAAACTGCTAAGCATCTACAAAGACGACAGCCTAATTGGCCTGAAAGAATCCTTTAAGATACGTTTGGTAGTGAAGAAAAGTCTGTGACAACTGCAGGCATTTACATATTTCATGGCAAACAAGTAACGCAGCGAGTTAAATAAATTAATTTTCATTGATCGAATCAGTAAAACAAGCAATTTGTACAATCGTTGGAAAGTCAGAATTTTATAAATAAAATAAATTATAAGTACATAAATTTAATTGAAATTGATAAGCGTTATCTGGAAAAGTATATGGCTGTCGGTCAGTCATATAGTATATTAAATTATGAAACCAAAATAAAGATAAGAAAATGTTAAGCTAGCTCAACACAAAAATAAACTAATGAGTCATAAGTGTATACATTGACCTAAAAATACAAGTTGTATGCTGAGCTGATATGAGAGCTATTTGCTTATTAACTTTGTGACAAACATTTGACATCGTCTAAATACGACTAAGCATATTTAAGTGCTTGACAACAATTGCGAGTCTATAGAACTGCATAAATAGAAATGTAAATGTATCTAGATACAAAAGTAGCTAGTAATTATGTACATAAATAGGTAGGTGGTGGTATGCATATACATACTACGACTAGTTGCAATGACTACTACTAGAATAAAGCCAACATGTGGCTTTATGGTAGCAGCAATTCAAGCAAACTAAGCTCGTGAGTACGAGTCGTAGAGGCGGTGGCAAATTGTTGGCAAACTGCAAAGTCATTAGATAAACATCAGACTGGCAGGCGACGCGAAAGCTACGGCAGACAAACAGACACTCACGGTTCAGTTCAGTTGTTGCTCTTGACGATGATGATGAGGGCGGTGTCAGGACATGCGCAGCAAAGTAGGGTGAAAAAAAAAAACAAAAAGAATAAAACAGGACAAAGTCAAGTGCAATGAAAACAAGTATGCGGCAATGGTTAGTACACGACTAGGAAATACCCTTTCGAGTATTTTTATTGCGGTTTACTCTTCTTGAATGAACCATAACCAGCAGCAGTTGGTAATTGAGGTTGCAACATGCAATGCAACATGTTGGGAAGTGTGCACACAACAGCTTCTAACATGACATGTGTATTGCGCTTATAAGAGACAAATAGCTCCACTCTATATGCTTATGGATCAGACGAAAGATGGACTTGACTTTAGAAAAATATATACTTTAGGACGCCAGTTACATTAATTTTCCATAAACTTATAAACACTTAGCTAGCGTAGGGTATTAAAAGTAGCAACAACATGAAAAGCAACATGCTAAAAAGCTCTCTAAACAAAAAAAAAAACCCTTCCATCTAGCGTGCTTGAATCGCATACTGAGATACTCATACTACAATAAGTTAAGCAACAAGCTCGAGTGTGTCTAAGTCAGTTGCAAAATATTTATGCAGCAAATTATAACAAGCAGCGCTTAAGTGGATCTGCAAATAGGGATACGTCGGTAGGTGTATTGAAGCGAACTGATTTCAACCAAAATTGATAAGCGCCATCCAACTGTTTGATAAGCATTTTTTTCACATGACATTGAAACCCTTTTCAAGCTAAACTAAATAGCACTTGAAGAGCAAATCCCCAGGCATCAGATAAAACGCGCGAAAGTATATAAATCTTATCAAGTCATTTTGAGTAAATTTGCTTTTTTTGCTGATTAAGCACAAGTTTTTCTATACAAAACCTCTTTAGCAACTTTGTACGAGAGTAGACCGAGAAGTAGCTGACCAGCGGCTCTGCTTTGGTATTAAAATGTTTTCTATTCGCTTGCCTACCTACACGCATATCTTTTCATCTCGCATATTACCTTCATTCAACCTCGTACAAAAGAAATTTTAACTAAGAGAGGCATAAAATTTATTTCCTTTTACCAGGCATAAGCCTTCATAAAACTTTTCTACGTTAATTACAATGCAATGGCAACAGCGAGCGACTGCGGCGGAAGTATCTTTTGCATTTTAACGCACTAATTTTTGCGCACATATGCAAATATTTGCTAGCCGAGCATAGCTTCACCGCTTTGAAAAGGATTTAAGCCAGATACAATCTTACCTAGCGCACGATAAACGTGAGAAAACGTGCACAAGTTTCTGAAAATTCTTATTAGTTTCGCCGAGATTGCCAAGTAGTACAAACTGTGCTACTGTGGTGAAAAAGTGTTGGCAAGTTTTCCGCTGGTACAGCAAGTTTAAGAAAAGTTTCTTTATTCAGTAAATAAGCAAGCAGGAAATAAGCAAATTAATTTCGCGTAAAAAATGTATAAAATACTTATCAGCAAGAATTCTGTTTATTGGATGAAAATGAGCTAAAATAAAATACATATATAACGCTTCGAGGTTCTCGTTAGGACGTTTGTAGAAATTTACATTAGTGGAGAAATTTATTCACTTGGGAATGACCAATAATGATTCATTTATAGCTTAAGCAACTCACAAGCGTACATTAGAATACGTATTCCCTGGGTCAGCTCTGAACAGTTATTCGGGGTAAGCAGATTTTAAAAAGACACACCTCTTCTTCCTGCTTAGGGGTTGCTATACAATGTCAAAATTGTGTTTTGCGATTTTAACGCCAAATATTGGAAGGCAAGAATATTTAGCGCAACCTTCGCAAAACCTTCGCAGCGTTACAACCAACTACAAGGAGAGACTAATTAATGTCGCTGAAGTACGGAACACAATGCTACATGGCTAAGTCCCGATCATATTACACATAACGAAATGGATCTGGTTGTAATTAACAGAAGGAACTTATCGATCGTGTTCCGATGTGCGAACTTTACGATCTCCCAAGAAAATAGCAAGAAAGGCGTGAGTTTGACGATGGTGAAATGAAGGTTCAAAATTCTTTTAAAAGAACAAGTGTCTGAGCGAAGGATTTGAACCCGGAGTTACGTTCTGCAAAGATAAAAACGGAAATCTACTTACAGGTGCACAAGAATCAATGAGAATATGGAGGCGATAAACGAAGATTGATGCCAGAAAAACCACTTAAGATTGAATTATTGCAGAGCCACCGGATTATAACGAGTTCGACTTGGTTATTAAAAAGCTGAAAAGAACAAAGCGGCAGGCTCCTATGAGCTGAGTTTTTCAGAAAGTGTTGCGAAAAGTTGGTCAAAATTATGCACTAACTTTTACGCAAGACTGGAATCCCTTGCAAAACACCTGTGAGTTTAACAAAGACACACACAACTTATTTGTCTATTATAAACACCATTCGAAACACCTATACGACACACTACCTTAACTATGTATTCCAGCAAAGATTATTTGCCTTTGCATGACGGAATAAACCTTTCCGAGCTGTTTCATGCAAAGAGAGGTTTAAAAAAGGGTAAAGCGCAATGGTGCAAATTTTTTACAAACTGTTGATGGAGTACATCCTACGACAATGCCCATACTTACAGAATATGTCGGCCTCTTTCAGAAGGAAGTGATGCTGCTCATGTATGCGGTTGAAATTGACATATAAGAACAGCGTTCTCAGAGTAAAAAAAAACATTCTCGACTCATGGGTTTAGTGGATATTAAGAACAATACAAATTACACGCGAAGATGCATGTATTAGCGTCTTGGATGGTCTGTAACGATGTAGAGTTTCAACTTGAGTGTTATAGAAAACTTCGTCTACCTAGGAACAGAAGCAACCAGCAGCTACAACGTCAACCTGAAGATCAGACGAGATATCAGGCTCGAGCTCAGTACACAACTTAGAAGTCGAGCCCTCTCTTGAATTACTAACATTTCAATCTACTAGATTGTGATTGAATCAGCTTTAACGGCGTTGAAAGTTATCGAGCCAAATAAATTTCTAAGGGAATCTACAAATATTTTCTTCTGACTTCTAAACGGTCAGGACTTGGAATTTTTTTTCCGAAGATGATATTTTGAATCTATATCAGAAAAGTAGCACCATCGCTTTCTTTATATGGTGGCCTAAATTCGACCAACGTCCAATAGGTGTTGTGACAAATTGCAACGCTTTCCTGTCTGTCCATTCTAGTAGCCATGCAAACATATCCCACTGCCATAATGGAAGAGAATATTCATCAACCCCTCTACACATTTTCACAAAACCTTTAGCTGCAATTGATGCTCTGAGGTCCAAATGTTTCTCTACTTTTTTACTGGGACCATTAACTATCAAATAGTTTATGAAATGGGTACAGGTATGGGTATGTTAGGACATACCATGATTTCTACCATATTGCAGTGGGTACATGGTCCACTGTGTTTCAATCGGATATCAATGTCACCGAGATATACTACTGATTCAAAATTGCAATATTTTCTGACAGCCAAGCAGTAATCAAATCACTTGAATCCTGATAACTCACATACAGGTTGATAAATCAATGCACCCGAACAAAAAGTTACCATTTGTTGGGCTCGTAGCCAAAGAGGAATATAATATAAGGCAATAGCAGATGGGCTGGCCAGAAGCCAAGTTTCTGATACGTCTATGTTAGGACCAGGTGACGGCATTCTAGATTTTACCAATCTTAGTCACTTTTGCTAGCTCAAAGTAAAAACATATTCCGCAGCAGAATGGACCTAAGGCTCTTCACGATCTATCTCACAGATTATCATCTACTGATGTATTATCTGAACAAAATGGGTCGCCCCAAAAACTGAGTGTAAACTTTTCCATTTTAGGATTGCTCTCCACGTTTTATACTTCTGATCTTAAGGTATAAAGAGTAACTAATTGGCTATTGAAAGATTTAAAGTGAAACGACTGTTAAAATATAAGTGAGCCCTTTAAAAGGATTCTTTATATAAATAGGCAAATGCAAAAAGGTTACCAAACTTTTTAACCCTCGTAAACACGATATATTCGCTTAATTTTTTTTTTTTTTTTATTTGAAGAAGAGTTTGTTGGGTAGTCGTCAATATTCAGGTAAAGCTATCACACCAATCATAATGTCCTATTCTTTCCCCATTTGCCTTTTTTACATCACGTATCTCCACTCATTTAATTTGATATATAAACAGTGTTGCCACTTAACCAAATTAGAATGAGAAAAAATGTTTTGTTGCCATAATTGTTGAATTTCAACAACTCAAAACAATTTTAACATGATAATTGAGCTCCATGATGAATATATTTGTTTCCATGATTTAACATAATATTCAAACTCTATCTAGAAATTAACTTGTGATAATTTGCGATGTGGATTATCACAGCAGCAAAACTTTGATGAATGGCAAGGTTTTAGTGGATTTGCCAATAACAAGTTTCGTGAAGGCCGTGCAAAATCGGTTGTTGCGCAAAAACACATAATAACTAGTTCCATTATATGCAAAACTATATCGAATAGTTTGAAATAAAATGAAATAATTTTTTAACAAACTGGGGAGCAAAGTTTAGAAATATAAAAAATAAATATTTTATCCATGCTAAAAATTAACAGTGTTTACCAAGTGCGTTGCCAGCTGTCTTCGAAGGGAGAGCTGACCTTTTTTTTAAATAGTCTAGAGTGGTTAGGACCCTTAGGTTCCATCTACTAATAACAGCCACTAATTCAGTACAACAAAAATATTTCAATAAAAGAAAATTATATAAAAATACAAAAGTATTTTTTGACGAACTTTCTAAAAGTAAGGGGAGTCGCCTGCGCTACGCCCTTGACCCTTACTTTACAGAGAGCTCTCTTGCACTATTGTAAAAATGGATTACATAATAAGTAAACAAATGTTATTCATTTCCTAGTGGAAGCACGTGTTAGCAAGTTCTACTACATACATCTATGTACATAGACTCGTGCTGCAAAACAAAACACAACAAATTCGCAATTTCATCAAATTTCAATCAACAAAATTTCTCAATTTGCATTTAAACAAAAAAAAAGAATAAATAAAAATTAATTGCGAACGCCGAACGCCAGTTGAATGAACAATAGTGAAACGAAATGCAATGCGTTGATTTATTGTAAAATTGGTCAAAAAATTTAAAAAAGCAAAAAGCATTGAACTTGCTTACGAAAAAAAAATACACCAGACCGAATGGCGCCAATAAAACTTTTGCTTAACAAGCCTCGGCACATGTAAATATATACAACAAATGCAATAAAACAACAAAATACTTGGCTAACAAAGCAAAAAAAAAAAAACAACATTTTATACAGCAAAGATGAAAAAATATCGCTTGAATGTGGAGCAAAAACGTGCTTCATAGAAGGAAATTCTATAACTCGATTTAATGACCAACATAGACAATGTGAACTACAGCAGCGGAGGCTGGAGTTTGAAGTGGAAGACTTTTATAGTTAGGCAAAAATTTTTATCAGTTTTATGCTTTATCCTAATCAAATGCTTAAGGACAATGTGTAGGGGGCGGCATATATTTCAAATCTGTCTGAGCAAAAATTTAAGTGGGCAGCGGATTAACAAGGAAAAGCAGAGAAAATGTTTTGAACTTTGAACTTGAATAAAAAAAAAACGGCATGAAATGGTGCTCCCACAGCTGTAAAAACTTCTTACAAGCCGGATGTTTACTGACAGCACGAAGTCGTAAAGGATATCCCCCAACACAAATCGGAATCAGTGGAGGGAGAGTTATACAAATATAAACATATAATAAAATCTGTCTAGCTGTCTGTATGAACAATAACAACTTGGAGAGTATAAGAGGCTTGTATTTAATGAACATGGCAACCACTCTCTAAGAGGTAGCCCCTTTACAACACTGTTTTACTTTCTGAGTAAGTTTCGATACACAAAATTTTACTATTCGTTGCATGGATAATCCAATCTATTAGTTAACGATACACCCCTGAAAAATCTGTATTTGGTACGGTTTGTAGCTTTGTGGCATTATCGGGCCATACTTGTATAAAAACCAAGAACATGCAAATAACAACACCAATAGCGTCCGATTTCGAGCCCTTTTGACCGAAACTTTGTTTCCAAAACTTTTATTTATTTCAAGGGGTTGGTTTCCCATGCAATAGTATACTACAAATTGAAAAAAGTGTTTGAAGAAAATATAATTTCAAGAAGCTGTCACGTTGCCTGGTCAACACGATCGTACGATCTGTAGCGGGGGATATGGGGTAATTGAATCGTAAGATATACTTCAAAATAGGTGGAAAATTGGAACTGCAGGATGCAGTTCCGAATAAGTTTTGATTAGCATTAAAGAATGAAGGTAATAGCGAACTCCAGTTTTTTCTCGACATTAGGGAAGAGCACATCGCTTCGCTTCATACTTTATTACATTAACTTATATCTCGAGAAATATGGGTCCAAGCAATACCAACTGAGACCTTTAGTTATAGCTGTTTGAATATTTACTTTTCTCACTATTAACTTTTTTCAGGGGATTCTGGCCCGAATAAGATATATTAATAGGTTATCCCACTACTTTGGTATTCTTCAGACACATATTTTTCGAGCTATACGCTGTGAATTGATGCAAAAGAAAACAAGTAAGTTTTTTAAATAAACTTGTGAAATTCCGGAGCAGTCCTAGTCGAATGCAAAAAACACGAAGTCTCTATATATTACCGTTTCCGAGATCCTTTCGTTCACACAGACGGACGGACGGACGGACGGACAGACGGACATGGCTATATCGACTCCTCTATCACTCCTGACCATAATGGGGGTAACTTTGGGGGGTCTCCGACAATTAGTTCTTCCTGTTACATACATTTGCACAAAACCAATAGGCTCTTGTACCTTCGGTACGGGGCCTAACAAGAATGAACATTGTAGTAGTGTGCTTGGCTTTAAAATACCCTATACCCCCATTGAACCATAATTTTTTATTGGATATATGTTCCTATATAGATCTCTAGACCCAAAAAAAAAATTTCTAAAATTTAGGATTCATTACCTAAAAAAATTTTGTTTACCTAAAACAGGAATTTAAGGTAAACATTTTTTCAAGGAAAAAGTTTCCTAATATTTTAGGTAAACAAATTTTTAATTTAGGTCATAAAATTAATTTTTAGGCAAAATTTTACCTTAAATTCCTGTTTTAGGTAAAACAAATTTTTTTAGGTAATGATTCCTAAATTTTAAGAAAATTTTTTTTTTTGAGTGTATATGATATTTTATTCGAATTAGTTTGAGATATATCAAATTCCACATTTCTATCTGAATTAACATCAACAACATATTTTTTTCATACAAAAACTCGATTACCGATTTCTATGGGCATCCAATCTAGTGGACCGATCGTGACATAAATAGAATATTTAATAAGAATTAATGTAACGTAGAATAAATTTGGCATTCCTAGCAAATTTACAAATATTACAGTAATAAATTACAGCTCAACGTCGGCTAATATTTTACCCACAAAGTATGCGGTAGATCTTTAGGGGTCGTAGCATGCCAATTAATATAAATTTGATGCTTTCGTTTGTAAAAAGCCAACATACCGACTTGATATAGACTAAAACAAAGAAGTTTTTCATACAAAAACCAAAAAGTGGGCGGTGCGTTTTTATAGGAGTTACCCAGTAAATTGGGTGATGCTTCCATTCGTACTTAGAAAATCATCACATTAAACTAGACGGTTATTTTGTATGGGAGGCTACATATATTTCAGTAGGCTTGGTACGTTAAGCCTTATAATCAGTTTTGGAACACAATAAGTCTTCATACAGACAGCCGGATATGACTATTCTGACTCTTCTCATCAAATTGATAAAGAATATAAAGAGAATCCCAAAATGCACACAAGTAATTTTTACAAAGATTTTTAATGAAAATTTTTTAAAATTTCAAGACAGCTTAGGGTTGTCTATGGAATAGAATATCGGAATTATGGAATATGGTGGAATGAACTATGAAACTCCTAAAAATGAAAAATTAATGCAGATTTTTAAAAAAAAAATTTCTGAAAAAAAAATTTTTCTAGTGATGATGCTCATTTTCATGTTAATGCGGCAGCATTTGTGTTTAAAGATCCAACATGTGATTGTCGAAAAATCAATACATACACAACGTGTCCGATTTTGAACTGGAGGCATCATTGGACCATATTTTTTTTCAAGACTGCGCGTCGCAAAGAAAATAAGAGCAGTAGTATCATTCATATGTATGAGGCTAGCATGTGTTTAATATAGATATATCCGATATCCCACTACACAAGGCGCATCATATGGACAATGCTTAGTAGACATCGCACAAAGAGACCGAGTATATAAAATAATGTGTAATGTTTTCTATCTTGTTCTCTCGCCGACTTAATCCTATACATTTATGTGTTTGTTTCTTTATCGTGACGCATTTTCGTTTCATCGACGATTCTAATGAAATTTCACTTCAAAAAAGGAAAACTTTAAAAAGCCGAGATATTAAATTTGTTAAATTTGTTGTCTTCCAATTTTTGTTGACTTTTTTTTGGGGATTAGCTGTTTTGTACTCAATTTGTCGTCCGCAACATCGTAGACGCGTTCTGTTGAGATTATTACCATGTCAGCTACCTTATCTATTTCCTCTGTTCAATTCTTCGAAAAGTTATCGTGAATTTTTTCAATCGATTCTTCGATGACTACCTCTTTAAGACATATGGATGTTTATATTCAGCTTTACATTGTTTTACTATTGCTAACGAACGTGTTTGGTTACCATAAACATTATTCATTTCTATTTGGATTTCAGTGTTATACCATTTCTATGAAGGCTTTTACAGCATTAAACGAGGCACCTTCATCAGATTGTCGAGAACGGTCTATCTAGCAATGTTATTCTGTCTGTCTAATAGTTTTTTTTTTTATCGATTTTTTTAAGATATATTCAGCTTTTTTCCCGCACCTAATATAATTTTGTGCTAAGTTAATAAAGTATCTATATGAACAGCGATAAGGGCATTCAAATAAATAAAAGCTATAAAAAAATATTTTAAGGAGAAAGTGTTTAACGTTCCCCAGTTCCCTCCCGTGGATTCAGCAATGACATTGGATCTCCCCTAATATTATATTATCTACGAATATTTACCTTTGGAAACAATTGAAAAAAATGTCATATACGAGGTTTGTTAAAAAAAGATGAGTTTTCAAATTTAATATAAAGAATAGATGTGCTTTGATGTGCTTGAAGATTTTTTGCTATTAAAAAAAAGAATCTAAGTCGCAGAAGCTCTGGACAGATGTCCGAAAAGATGTTATTGACGATGCCCAAAAATCGATAAAAATATTGAAACAGGAGAAATTTATTGACTTGAACGACAACTTTTTTTGGAACTAACTAACTTGTATAACCCTTTCTAGATAACTTGAGCTAAAAACGCCGGCAGACTAAAATACTCCGACACATCAAATCAGTGCTGTACAAATTATACGACAAAGTGATAATATCTGAGGTAAAGGGTAAAATAAACAAACACAAATTCTGATAAAAAATTATAACAAATATAAAAGGCTAAAGATAAACAAACAAAAGCAAGTGTTATTATTTAGACAACAGCTCGAATAATTTTTTTTTGTTTTTGATTTTGTAAATAAATATAAAAGCATTTTTTGGCGCCCGTCTGCTTCGCTTCCCTATCCTATCCTAAGCCAACAAACTTTTTTATATGGTAAAAAAAAAATCAAAAGGGGGGAATAATAAAAATCAGCAAAGTAAAGTGCGAGAACACACTCATTTAGTATGCAAATCGCGTTTGCTATACAAAAGACATGTTTACTCGTCGCTCAAATGGGATACCTGAGCACATCACAACTTTAGTCGGTCTCAGTCGAGCTGTCCGTCTGTCCTACTGTGACACAATGTTAAATAAATAGATACACTTCACCCCCCAATCTTGATTTTCTGCACACAATACACATTTATGTATATCAACCATGTAAGTCACAGTCATTCATTTTATTCGCTTAAATAATGTCAAAAGTTGCACAGTCTAATCTGTTATTCAGCAGCTTTCAAGTGAAAATGAAACAGCAGAGCAAAAAAGGCAGCCAACAGTTCAATAGCTTTCAAGAGCTGTCAGAATTTGTCAAAAAGTTTAAGAAAAAGATTGATTAAATTGCAATATACTAGTAGGGTATATACATATATATATATTAGGTACATATGAAAGACTTTCGATTGAAATGACTCAATCAAGTGTGAATGTGGCATATGGATGAGCAGAAAGCATGGATATCAGGCAAATATCTGTTGAAATGAATTCAAACAAGAAAGAACGCTGCAGTTGAGTGTGCTGTACTTTGAGATACCCTGTTCATACATTGCAACTTAAATTTGTATAAGTGATATGGGTAGACACTTTAAAAACTCAGTAGAAGAAGTACGAACAAACGGATATGTCTATATCGAATCGGTTTTAGATGCTGATCAAGTATATATATACTTTATTGGGTCTGTCTCGTCACTTTCTGCCTGTTACATACATTTGCACATACCTAATATACCCTTTGCACCCCTATTTGTACAGCGTATAAAAAGTATCTCATGATTTAAGATACTTTCTGCTTGCTTTGGTTTATGTGGTTTTGCATTTATATACATTTATGCGTGGGATATGTTGTGGCATGGCAAAGAATTTCTACTTTTTACTTGCTTCAGCTGTTTTGTGGCTTTCGTATTTGTTCCAAATGTATATATGCGACATTCAGAAGATTAAAACTTAAAAGTTGAAAGAAAGAAAAAACAGTTGAAGTTCTTTTTATTTGGATTTTTTTCGCCACAATCTTCGCTTGGCTTGAACTTTGACACAAAGTAGAAAAAAAGTGACAAATGATGTGGCGAATGTGATTACCAATAAAAAACAATAAATAACGCTGCGCGCTCGGGTTTGTTAAACTTTGAGATACTCTGTATATTGTCTAAGGTTATTTGTGAATTATATTCTGTAGTGGATTTATATGCAGCTCTGTGTGCTTATTTAATTAGGAGTGATGTACAATGGGACGTTAATCTTATATTAAAGACAAAGTGGAGGGGTCTAAGTATTCAATTTCCAAGATCTCATACGGAGAGCCTCTTGCTGCAATGCAGAATAAATACATGTGCAGTCTGTTACATACATTTCCATAAACTTAATATACCCTTCAATTATTCTTTTATAAAAAGTGTATCTTTTATGGATGCATTCGTTAAAAATGTTTAGTAAAAACAATATGCAACGCTCTTCTAAAGGCAAAACAAAGGCAAAAACAAAAGCACAAACAGAGTCAACAGCTTAACTTAACTTTTTGGCGTCAAGTCAAAGCGGCAGAGCGCAGCTACAAAACAAAGAAAGAACATGAGTATCCGGATTCGAAGTTGTTTATGCAACGAAGCTGATTTCTCATGCAGCACTTCAACTTCTTTGTTCATCCAAATGGTTCCATTTAAGCGTTGCGCTGCCAAATTTGGCGCCCGGACCAACGCAAAGCAAAGACAAAGAAACGAACTGACAAACATATTTTTTTTATTTTTATGTTTGTTTGTCTTGTTTGTGGCATATCTTTATCTTCTTCTTCTCTTTTTGACACCCTGCATTGAAATATATTTTTATGGCTATATTCGCTTATTGGAACAATTGTATATAAATAAAATTATAAAAATATCATTTATAAAAATTTGTAGCTTAGAAGCAATGAGAACATCCAAAAAGTAAGCGTAAGTGTGTGCTCACATATATGAGAGAATTGTTTAAACAAAACCACTTCAACCTACATCATTCCATAAATGCATATGTGACCTGGTCTTTCAAAAGAACGCTTGGGTATCAAAAAATTATTTTCCAATTTTTAACCAATTCGAATAGAGTTTGAGTATTCGTAACGCTTCTTAATACATGCATGTTTACCTTTATCAGCTGTTTTCTTGATATTTTTATTCGCACGTAACCCCCTTCCATAGACCAGATCACATCTAGCAAACTGACTTCAATTTTTCTGGCTCGACTTAAGAGAGAAACAAAAGAATCTTGAATTCTTTTATGAGTACGTAAGGCCAACTTAGAGTTTTTATTGATAACTTCTTAAAAAGGTAGAGTACTGAATGTCGAAAGACCAACGTAATATAAACAAAGTTGCAAAGTCTTAAATATTTCAATTTTCACACACGCTCCAAAATATTTAATTTCGTAGTCAAACCATCAAATTCCAGATAAATCATAAAAGGAATAATGCGGTTTCCCAGTATAGCAGATAAGCCACGCCTATTTGTTCAAATTTTAATGTCGAACCTACATACCGATTTTTTGTAAGATTGAATGAAAACGGTGGGAACATAGCCCGGAACTGAAATTTGAACTATGAGTAGTTTAAGGTCAATAAAGCTCAACCGAAAAACATTTAATAAATCCGCACCAAGTTCCTTAGATGTAGAACCAGACTGGTTAACAGGACGTGAAAAGATTAAATGAAGCATTGATACCGAAAGTAGCTTTGCCTGCGAGTGCTCACAAAAGTATTTTAGTTGAAGTTGGATTGCACCCTGGTCTTTTATTATAGAAAAAAAAATGGAACTGATATAAGACGACTCCTAAACATTATATTCTACCATTTTATAGAGGACAAATCTAGATCTATCCATAATATTTTATAGGGATTGACGTAAAATGCATCCAAAAAGCGTTTGAAGTTTCTAAATTAAATAACAAAAGTTGTTTCATATGAAAACTCAAAAATAGGTCATTATTGCATAGCAGTTGTAAAATAAGCTTGTGTATCAAGGTCTATTGTAACTGTAAATATAATAAAACAATTGCTAATACCGCAAAAACTATTCCTAAGGATCCAAAATGTTCCTTTTTTACCAGCTTCTTAACTAATAATATGAACAATTATTCCAAATCCTGTTAAAACTAAAATATAAACTTTTGAATGTCAAAAAAATAAAAATAAATGTTTATAAAGATTTGGAGCTCCTCCTCCGGCAAGGTCAAAGAAAGAAGTAATTAAATTTCGATCAGTTAAGAATATAGTACATAATATAAATAATAGAGCACTATTGAAGTTTAAAAGATATGTTCAAACTGGTCAAGATTTGGTTTCTATTATTTAAATGGTCGAGTAAACCACTGGACTATGAAAAGAAACATTTCAAACATTGGTACTAATTGTGATATTGTGTATTGTCTAAAAAAACTGGAGTAAACTGCAGTGCATACTTCCGGAACATGCTAATATCGTTCCACTGCAGCCAGTCGCTTGGAATTGACTTCTTTGACGACTACCGATGTTATGCTATAGGAAGTTCAAAGTTTATCTTCAAACCACACGAAGCCTGACACAGCTCAATACCAACATCCGACCAGAAATAGAGGCTATATAGTCTGAAATATTAATAATATAAACAAGTAATTTAAAATGTCGATAAAGATGCACATTACGCCACAACTACAACCATTTGTGCGATATCGTATATGACCTTGGGATACCCTATAGAGCGATTGAACTGTAAATTTGTCTTAGAAATATATTCCCTTAGAAATATATTCCCTGAAACCCTGTGGTATTTTTTATTGGGATAAGTGAAAGATACACCAAATTTGTCATTTCAAGTTAAAATAAACAAAAACAAAATATTTTTCTTATAAAAAAAACCCAGGAAGCGGACAGATAGTATTGGGGCTAGCTTTTTCAATTTGGACCTATATGGACTATAGGTCTCGACTACCAGATACCCAATTAATAACAATTTGTTTGAGGGCCATCCCTTGTAGTTGCCCAATATTGGCCTATATGGAATATTTTCATAGGAATTATACACCAATTTTAGATTTTCTGGCTAAATAAACAATAACAATGAACAATTTCTCATACAAAAACTCATAAATGTTAGACAGATTTGTAAGGGGGCTCTCAGTGCTGCGATCTGGGTCTAAATTCTGTGTTTTATAAGGACTGAAGTTAACCAAATGTTGGTGTTTTGAGTGAAATTAAACAAAATCAACAAAGTTTTTATATACAAAAACGCAGAATGAGGACTAGGTAAGTAGTAACCCCTCTAAGGAAGGGTGTAAGGGGAATGGTACCATGTATGCACATTGAATACAATGTGTCGAAAGAATGAATAAGAAAATGTAAATAAGCAAATTTGACTATTATATGTATCTCTTATAGTCTCTAAAATCTTGATTTTTATATGGACAGGCAGACAAACGTGTAGAAAAACCTGACTATATCGACTCAACTTTTGATGATGATTATGGGATCTGTCTTCTCTTCTTGATGAATACTAGTAATCTGAAGAGGGAATAAGAAAGACTAAATATCTAAACTTAAAGGCTATATCTCTTATAATCTTCAAGTTCTTTTTGTTCTTATGAACATCCAGGCGGACAACACTATGGACTTGTATATATCGACTCTACTTTTAAGGTTGATCTAGATTATATATATGTATATACTTTGTATGGACTGCCTGGCTTTTTCTGCTTGTTACATATTTTCCACAAACTTTATATGTATACCCTTGTACGCTATGAGTACAATGTATAAATAAATGATTAAAACAAAATTCCAAGAATCAATGTAAATGAAAAAAAAAATTTATCTACAAAAAGAATTTTAGTTATTTAAAATAATATTCACATTAGCACTGATACACACTACATATATATATATAAATGATTCTTAAAAAAATTATAAATAAGGGCAGAGTATTAAAGATTCGTCTTCACCCAAGTAAATGCTTTCATTTATTTGTTCTTTTATGTTTGCTTTATAGCTTAAAAAATGCTCGCATTTGGCACAGACGCATAAATTTTAATAATTTAAAAAATGTGCCTACTAAAATAAATAAATAAATACTTTAAATACAAAAATCCGATATTGTTTTTTGCAAAACAGAAGAAAAAACAACAAAAAAGAAGCAAAATGTGAATTTATTTTTAAGCATTGCATAAAGAAACAAAAACAACAACAGCGAACAAGCGAAAAAAAAACCACTGAGAGATGAGAAACAAGTTTGATATGCCGCGCGACACGTGTGTTGTTGTATTAAAAAAAAAAAAAATACAAAAAAAATAGCGGCAGTCAAAAAGCAACAACAGCAAAAGCAGCAGCTGTTGTTGTTATTGCTTTTGATTATTTTCAAATCAAAAAAATAAAACAACAAATTGCAAAAAGAATTTTTTGGAGTTTGTGCTTGTTTTCTTTTGAAGAGCTTTAATTAATAGATAAGCGCACACACATTTAGCTTATTACGTTCTCATTAATTAAATTCATATCTTTTTTTTATGAACCACCCCCTTCCCTTACACAAGCAGTATATGCCAAAAAAAAAAAACAATTATAATTTTATGCTTTTTACTTACGATTGTAAATGTAGCCACCGGCGTCAAACGCGCTGCACGGCATCTAAAACTGCGTAGATCGGTGTGCCGCAAAAACATGCGAAAACTTGTGCCACAAATGCCCGGCGCCATATTCCGTTGCGTACTGGATGGAGTGAAGTAAGTTGCTATAGAAGTTGTGCGTAGCGAAGAAGCTTAGCTTTTTGTTGTTGTTTTTCTTAAGTTGAAGCACGTTTTATGTTGTATGTTTAGCCACGCCCACTATGTGCCACACGCTTATGTACATATATTATATGTATATATTTTTATGTATTTTATATATAAACTTTAGACTTTTATCGGTTTAAAAATAGCGCACACACTCACAGCCTTTTATTTTTTTTTAAATAAAATATTCAAAGCAACAACAACGAATTGCTTTTCACGCCGGCTACGCTGCTAATTTGTTTAATTCTTTTTATTTTATTTACCGCTACTTCAAGATAATGATTAATACGAGCTATTTTTGTTGTTGCAATTAGCAATGTTGATTCATTTATTGTAATCAATTTACTTTTCCGGCGTTTGCTCAAATAAAAAGTGGCGGCGTACGAGGCTTTGCTTTTTTACTTTAATTCTTAGCCCAGTTTAAATCGCGCTTCCACTTTTTAGCCAAAAAATTAATCAGCTACACATACATATGTACGCGCACACACACTCAAACACTGTTAAGCGCCAGCATGCAATCACACACACAACACACCAATGCAGGCAAATGAAAAGCGAAATATACACGTTGTCTTTGCTGTTGTATTTGAATTTTAATTACTTGCAAAATTTTCTTTATAACACTTTTGCTTCATCTATATATATTTTCTTTTTATTTTTTTAATTTAATTTTGCTGCTTGCTATAAATTTTGTGGTGGTCGTTCCTATTTGTGTTGTTGTTGCTGCAGTTGTAATATCGCGTTTTGCCGCTACACCTGTACGGGAAACTCGGAAAATATTTATACGCGCTGCGCGAGAAACGACGTTAACCTTACGACGGCCAAATAAATACATACAACAACAAGCATTGGCCGCGGCGATGTTGATTCATTTTTTTGTTTGCTTTGGTGTTTTTTAGTTTTACGTTTGTGTGGTATTAATTAATATTTTTATTGGTACAAAAACAGACATAAATGGTGCATGGCTATGCTAAATTTGGTGCGTGTATTTGATGGATGGCATTGCTAAGTAGCACACTTGGCAGCACTAGTCATTTGATTTAGCCTACACACCACATTTAATCAATGCTGCCAATCAATATGTTGAACTCAGTTAATTTTTGAATTTAGAAGGCATTTTATATTATTGAGGCCGCTAGATTAGGGTTATTTACAGTATTTATTTATTTTTTTTTTTCAATTTATATGTTATTCGAAATTACATGCAAGCTATTAAATAAATGTTACAGCAATGCAGGGTTGCTGCCACTATCTAAATTTACAGTTTAAAAAAGCTTTTCCAACACAAACTTCAGCGTGCCGTGACCAATTTGTGCAGCTATTACCTTTGCTAATAAAAGCTTCTCATTTGAACTGTTACCAACAGCAAGCTCAAAGGCAGCTCTGTTACATGATATTTCAAGAATTTGTAACTGAATTTTCATTCAAAAATATCGAATGGGAACAAATTATGTCTCAGTGATGACTTTATGGACTGTTCTATTGCGCCTATCTTAGGGAAGTACTAAGTGTATTTTGTAGGAGATCACTGAATTTGGGCAAACAATTTACCATTACCAGTAGAACCAGGTCATCAGCGTAGAATGATTTTGTTTAGGGATTTTTTTGTAAAGATCGTTGAGAACTATATTCCACATTATAGGAAATATAGCTCCTCCGTATTATGATTTTCTTTCTTATGAAACATGTTGTTAAGCCCTCAAGTAATTGCGGGTGTGAGCAAGAACATTATTGATTTGATTCTAACATTGTTGAAGACTCCCACGATATCTTTGAAATGCAACTTCTAAACAGTTCGTATAGAGTGTTTCTATGAACAAGGACTTCAATAACTCTTCTATATTTGTCTAGAATTACTGCTAAATATTTATGATCCGTGTTTACTTTCACTTTCTTTTCTAGTCTTGTCAGTTTATGCTTTCTAGTAAAGATTAAAATGACTATCACGGAAGGGTTGCTATTTAGTCCAACTTCCCCAAACCATCCTATTATGTTTTTGAGTCCTACTTTT
Organism: Leucophenga maculata; assembly: GCA_035044805.1. Taxonomy (NCBI): domain Eukaryota; kingdom Metazoa; phylum Arthropoda; class Insecta; order Diptera; family Drosophilidae; genus Leucophenga; species Leucophenga maculata. The sequence continues at coordinate 1,209,363 of JAWNNP010001715.1, read as the reverse complement.
GACCATGTCAGAGGGTTTTTCATCTTCATAAAAAAATTCGCACTTGCCATAATGACTATTGTCACCTTTTAATACGCCATCTGCCACTAGGCTTCAGAAAGGGGTAAAGAATAAAAAACAGTTATTGATATTGAAAAAAAAATCATTTCTGTATATTTTCAAAAAAACAGTAACATTAAATGCATAGCTTTCATCCAGCTGTTCGTCCACTTCTTTCTCCGTAAGCAGGTGGCCGACATTAAAATTATGCAACAAAAAATTACATATTTAACAGCGCCCTCCTCGGCGATTCTCAAAAATTTATATAACAAATCATTTTACCTGTAAAAATTAATGGTTCTTGCCGGAAACACCTGCCGCAATGGCCGATAGTGGCCGAAGCACACCGGTTGTGGATATAGGTTGCCGCGATGGGGTGGCCGGAATTGACAGGAGCCCAACGATACTGGCCGCAGACCACCGTTTATAGTGGCTGGAGTCCGCCGATAGTGGCCGCAGACTACCGGTACTGGATGTAGGCTGCAGTAATAGGGTGGCCGGAGCTAAACGATACTGGCCGCAGACCACCGCCTACAGTGGCCGGAGTGCGCCGGTAATGGTCGGAGCCCACCAATACTTGCCGAAGGAGTTCCTGCCTGCCGGGGATTCTCTCTGTCTGGGGATATACTCTGCCGGGGGATTCCCTCTGCCGGGGGAATAACCTTTGGCCCCGGGGTCAATGACCTTGACCCCCAGCGTCAATGACCTTGACCCCCGGGGTCAATGACCTTGACCCCCGGGGTCAATGACCTTGACGCCCAGGGTCAATGACCTTTGGCCCCCAGGGTCAATGACCTTTGACCCCCGGGGTCAATGACTTTAACCCCCGGGGTCAATGACCTTTCACCCCCCGGGGTCAATGACCCTTGACCCACCGGGTTCAATGACCTTTGACCCCCCGGGTTCAATGACCTTTGACCCCCCGGGGTCAATGACCTTTGACCCCACCGGGGTCAATGACCTTTGACCCCACCGGGGTCAATGACCTTTGACCCCCCGGGGTCAATGACCCTTGACCCCCCGGGGTCAATGACCCTTGACCACCCGGGGTCAATGACCTTTGACCCCCCGGGGTCAATGACCCTTGACCCCCCGGGGTCAATGACCTTTGACCCACCGGGGTCAATGACCTTTGACCCCCCGGGGTCAATGACCCTTGACCCCCCGGGGTCAATGACCTTTGACCCCCCGGGGTCAATGACCCTTGACCCCCCGGGGTCAATGACCCTTGACCCCCCGGGGTCAATGACCCTTGACCCCCCCCCCGGGGTCAATGACCCTTGACCCCCCACGGGGTCAATGACCCTTGACCCCCCACGGGGTCAATGACCCTTGACCCCCCCGGGGTCAATGACCCTTGACCCCCCCCGGGGTCAATGACCTTTGACCCCCCCCCCCGGGGTCAATGACCCTTGACCCCCCCCGGGGTCAATGGACCCTTGACCCCCCCCCGGGGTCAATGACCTTTGACCCCCCCCCGGTAATACCTTGACCCCCCCGGGGTCAATGACCTTTGACCCCCCCCCCCCGGGGTCAATGACCTTTGACCCCCCCCCCCCGGGGTCAATGACCTTTGACCCCCCCCCCCGGGGTCAATGACCTTTGACCCCCCCCCCCGGGGTCAATGACCTTTGACCCCCCCCCGGGTCAATGACCCTTGACCCCCGGGGTCAATGACCTTTGACCCCCCCCGGGGTCAATGACCTTTGACCCCCCCCCCGGGGTCAATGACCCTTGACCCCCCCCGGGGTCAATGACCTTTGACCCCCCCCCGGGGTCAATGACCTTTGACCCCCCCCCCCGGGGTCAATGACCTTTGACCCCCCCCCCGGGGTCAATGACCTTTGACCCCCCCCCCCGGGGTCAATGACCTTTGACCCCACCCCCGGGGTCAATGACCTTTGACCCCACCCCCGGGGTCAATGACCTTTGACCCCCCACCCCCGGGGTCAATGACCTTTGACCCCCCCCCCGGGGTCAATGACCTTTGACCCCCCCCCCGGGGTCAATGACCTTTGACCCCCCCCCCCCTCCCGGGGTCAATGACCTTTGACCCCCTCAAAGGTCATTGACCCTGGGGGGGGTCAAAGGTCATTGACCCCGGGGGGGTCAAAGGTCATCGACCCCGGGGGGGTCAAGGTCATTGACCCCGGGGGGGGTCAAAGGTCATTGACCCCGGGGGGGGTCAAAGGTCATTCGACCCCGGGGGGGGTCAAAGGTCATTGACCCCGGGGGGGGTCAAAGGTCATTGACCCCGGGGGGGGTCAAAGGTCATTCACCCCGGGGGGTGGTCAAGGGTCATTGACCCCGGGGGGGGGGGGTCAAGGGTCATTGACCCCGGGGGGGGGGGTCAAGGGTCATTGACCCCGGGGGGGGTCAAGGGTCATTGACCCCGGGGGGGGTCAAGGGTCATTGACCCCGGGGGGGTCAAGGGTCATTGACCCCGGGGGGGTCAAGGGTCATTGACCCCGGTGGGGAGTCAAGGGTCATTGACCCCGGGGGGAGTCAAGGGTCATTGACCCCGTGGGGAGTCAAGGGTCATTGACCCCGGGGGGGTGGTCAAGGGTAATTGACCCCGGGGGGGGGGGGTTCAAGGGTCATTGACCCCGGGGGGGGGGGGTCAAGGGTCATTGACCCCGGGGGGGGGGGGTCAAGGGTCATTGACCCCGGGGGGGGTCAAGGGTCATTGACCCCGGGGGGTCAAAGGTCATTGAACCCGGGGGGGTCAAGGGTCATTGACCCCGGGGGTCAGGGGTCAAGGGTCATTGACCCCGGGGGTCAGGGGTCAAGGCCATTGACCCCGGCGGTCAAGGGTCAAGGTCATGGACCCCGGTGGTCAAGGGTCAAGGTCATTGACCCCGGAGGCCAAAGGTCATTGATCCCGGTGGTCACGGTCACTGACCCCGGGGGTCAAAGGTTATTCCCCCGGCAGAGGGAATCCCCCGGCAGAGGATATCCCCAGACAGAGGGAATCCCCCGGCAGGCAGGAACTCCTCCGGCCAGTATTGGTGGGCTCCGACCACTACCGGCGGACTCCGGCTACTGTAGGCGGTAGTCTCCGGCCAGTATCGTTTGGCTCCGGCAGCCTACATCCAGCACCGGTAGTCTCCGACCACTATCGGCGGACTCCGGTCACTATCGCCGGTGGTCTCCGGCCAGTATCGCTGGGCTCCTGTCAATTCCAGCCACCCCATTCCGGCAACCTACATCCAGTACCGGTAGGTTCCGGCCACTATCGGCCATTGCGGCAGGCGTTTCCGGCCAGAACCATTAATTTTTACAGGCAAAATGATTTGGTATATCAATTTTTGAGAATCGCCGAGGAGAGCGCTGTTAAATATTTAATTTTTTGTTGCATAATTTTAGGCGTCTATATATATATATACTAGTATAGGCAAATATTTTTACATATTTAATATGCAAATTGAACTGCGATCTAAATCATTGATCCGGCCAAAGTTGATTATGTAAAACTAAGCAAGCATGCAGTGCTGATATTTCCAGCCAGTTGTATTTTATTGTATCAAATACTATGTCATTGACCCAAAGGAGTCGAGGTCATTGACACCAAGGAATCAATGTCATTGACCTCGGGGGGCCAAAGGTCATTGATTCCGCTGGGGAAGACCGAATAAGTGTTGGCCACTGTAGGCTTCGTTGTGGTACGCCAACATTGATTGCTCTCGCTATTCATTCTACAGCATTCAGAACAACCAAGAAGGTTCTCTCAGCCAAATAACTCTGCACTAGCAAGAACAATTAAGGCGGCAGTAGAGATAAGCTTCGAGATAAGCTGCCAACTCGTACTCTTTGGACTGTTATCCATTAAGGATAAAGTTTACAGTCGTATTTAAGTTTTCCGGCATTCCATGGAACTTACGGAATCCAATTCTGAAAGGGTGCTATGCTGCTTCTGACTTTCTCGATTGCAAGTATTCTCTTTAGGAGGCAACACTCGAAAGGCTCTGCTCCGGTTGATAACAGACTGATTGGTCTGCATGAAACTAATACCTTTTTTCAGCCTTATGGACCATACAAATCCTTGCCTTCTTCGTTTGAGATGGAATGTAAGCTGAGAAATGAGGATCGCGAACAGCACCGCCTTCGCAGGCAAAGTCTTTATCGTGATTTTATGAAACCCATCCTCGACTGGCGCCTTTCTTGTCTTCAGGTCTTTCAAATGCACTGTAATTTCTTCTACAGTGATGGGAGCAACTGGACTGTACTGTCGAACGCTGTCTGGAGAATGTGTTTTCCGCTGTTGGAATTAAAATCGAATGCGACTCTTCCCAGGAAACACCAGCCCTTCCGATTGGTAATGTCGTAGACACTTTGTTGTAAATAAATATTCAAATGCTTAGTTGCAATAATTTCTCTTTATTATTGTCGCTTTACGAATCTAAAACTTTAACTAAAACATATGCATTTCTTTTCTCTTAATACACAATAATACAATACATACTTCCATCCACATTAAACTACTTAAATAGTTATTTGTATTTGCTGATTTTGCGCTTTAATTAATAGATTTTATATTTTAGCTGAATTGAAATTTACAAAAGCGCACTTTAGCAGTTAATTTATATATATTCTCAAATATATTTAGGGTATTCACAACTAGTCTCTCAAAAAACCTTAAAATTACTTTGAAGTATTTTGTACAACTTTCCAGAATTTGTATCTAATAAGAAAAAGTAATTTTAAGGCACTAAGCTGACATGAAAGGACTTTGTGATTACTTTTAATTTCTTAACTTTAAACGATTAGATGTGAATACCTTAGTTATTTGTTCCTTAATTTTTTTTTTTTTTTTATAGACACTTTATAATTATAACATTAAAATATATTTAAAATTAAATAAAAAACTAAATTATTGGCGAACGTTGTTCAATTGGTAGTCAAAAAAGCAAAGACCATTAAAATATGAAAATGAGTAACACTGCACATCCAAATTATATAAGAAACTGCTGCTTATTTTGCGTAAAATTGAAAACATACTTGAAATCAAATGAGTACGCTCACACTAAGCACAACTCACTATCGCTATGTGAGCTAACTGTGAGCGCGCTCTTTTACGCTCGCACTCACTTGGACACAACGGGCTCGCAGTCATGCTGTGTAATCGAACGCATAAGCAGAGAGCAAAAAAGCATAAGCAGCTGAAAAGCCATTCTACAAATGTTCTCTTCTTACATTCTAGTATAAGCAATTTATCTTGATATCTTAATGTTCTTTGTTGCAAGCTTGTTAGAAAATCAAAGCGAATAGTCATTGTAGTAAAATAGTCTTTTATAGTTAAAACTTCTTAGATATGCTCTTAAATTTTGTTAATTTTTTTTACCGATTTATTTCTAATTTAATTAATTTTCCATTCATTTCATTTCATTTTAGTGCTTAAATTGAGGTATTTGCGAAATGGTTTTCAACTAAAATTAACATTTAAAATAATATATATATGGCGCGCTTCATCATATAAAATTTCTTGATTTGTTTTTGACACAAAATAGTAAAATAGATAAAGCATAAACTGCTGCACTGACCGCATTTAGCAGTTTGACCTACTTAGAAATTAAATTAACATCTGCTAATGTTTGCGTTGAATTTGAAATTCTAAAAAAAAAAAAAAAACAAAATAAAATAATAATAGTGCAGCACAATGTTATACGTTTTCAATTAAGTTTTTGTACCTGAAAAGCTTTTTATGTTCTTTTTTTTCTCCGCACACATTACACCCTATAATATACTATATATATTGTAGTACACACAATTTACAATGTGTTATCTATGAGCTCAGCGCGCGTTGCATTTTCTAAAGCGTAGCAGCGAAAAATATAAAACAAAAAAAAAACCGCTAAACTAAAAACCATAAAAGCAACAACAAAAAATCGTTCAAATGACTTAATTAAGCGCATAATTGGCATTCGTTTATAATATTGTTTAATTAACATGGCAACGCGGCGGCACCGGCAGCGGCACAAAAGCCAACCAGCCAACGCCAGCAGCATCAGAAGTTAAAAGCCTGAAGGGTGGTTCACTGTACCTGACTGTCTGGTCTGTGTTTATTTTCTACAATGAATGATTTAAAAGTTTTCAGAAATTTTGTAAAAAATAAATAAATATATGTTTTACAGGAAGTTGAAAAAAACTGTCCTGACAGTAGGACCGGAGTGCTTTAATAATGATTATTGTAGATCCAAATATTTAAATTTAATGTATTTAAATTTTGAAGAAAACAGTTTTATACAACATTGCCTTTATATAATACAGACAAGCATCGTATTAAGGATCAGTTACTCAATGCCTTGCTAAAATTTATCGGACTATGACATGTCAGTTAATACAAATTCATGTTTTCTATATTCTCTCAACCATTATATAAGCATTCAACCTTAGCCGGAGCTTTTTTTTCTGATTAACATATTTAACAGAGATAGGGCATCGATGAACTGCAATACTTAGAAAATTGGTTTCCTGTGCGGTCAAGCTACGATTACAGATTAGATTGCATATAGCTTATAGCCAACGACCACATTCGAATAATTGAAAAGTTGGTTCTCTACTGAGCAATCACAGAGCGAACGCTAACATAGACGAAGAGACTGACAAGGCATTTATGGAGCCAGCTTACACAGCATAGACTCGTCTGATATACACCTCACAGTCTACCATTGCTTTTAGAGAAGCCTGTCATTTTGTCTCATACATCGTTCCACACTTTCCAACTTCCGTACTCACGTGAAAACCCTACTCCTATAAAAAGCTTAGACAGTAACAGGAGTGCTCAGGCAACTGCTGCTCAAATGTACTAACTCGGTAGAACCAACCCATCTTCGTTACTCATATCAAGAAAATAGAAACATGGAGCTAAAAAAACTAAAAACTCCAGTCTTTAAAAAAAAAATGGCAAACAGATTTACTCATCTCCTATAAGAAGGTGAGCAGTGCTAATGAAAGCAATTTGTTCCAGAACGGCAAAGCCTACCACTGTTTCAACTTCCTCTAAATTCACTGTCGAACATAACAATTGTGCAAGTGCTCACCCAACTGAGACATTAATGGGATACTTCGTAACTGGCAACAAAGTTTTGAAGATACCAATTATGAAAGTCAGCTTTGAAGATATAAAAACCTACGTCCTGCAGCACTATTAATCGATAGTTGCTGAGTACAATTCAGCAGCAGGTATACTGGAAAAAATTCCAACGGATTTGTAAAATAGTCACGTTTTAGGCTTAAGGGTTTAAGTTCCAAAGCGAAAGATCTTGCAGGAATCAAGCTGTACCGACTTCCAAACGATTGAAAGTTTACACGGTGCACCACTCTTTGCAGAAGTGATCAAATATAAGAATGTGGATGGCATTCTGAACTATGGCAAAAATTTGTTCCAAACGAGAAGAATGGGTAGGCACTCTCTTGCTCTGCCGAAGAATGGTATAAGGACAATATTAAAGGCATGTGACAATAAGCGGACAGATTCCTGTCGACAGTTTTACTTTCTGAGAAATCACTATTAGAGCTGGAAGAAATCACATCGATTATATTAAAAATTGTATGAGGCTTTCTTGTCATAACCGCTTTGTGCACTTGCAAAACAATAGGAAAAAATCCCACAATAGATTAAATCAAATATGAGCAATAATAATCGATGTACTCGATTTAACAACGATTTATTTGCAGCCCTATATATCCAAGGAATTGGTTAATCATCAGCTTCATTTGTTTGGGGAAGATAGTGCATACTGCGAATCTTCAACCTGTGAGTGGCCCAGAAGCATGACAAAGATGTAGTACCGGAAGGAACCAACTCGAAAAGTCTGAATATAGAATTGTTAGAGTACATAGTGAAAGCAAACGGAGCTCTAAATTACGGCTTTGACAAAGTCATAATGTACGTTCAATGTGGCGCAAAATCGAAATCTTTTCGAACAGTTGTTCAGGTGTTGGATTTGGATTCGACACGGATCTCACACCTGATTTCACCTCATGAAAACGGATTTCTTTAATGACAGAACTAAGAGCTGGGTTTTTTGTTTGCAGGTTTCTACACTTGGGAAATCTAACGGATGGTTTTCAAGCCAAAATTTTACTAGGCCATAATGAGAAACATAAGAAAATGTTGCCGGCGTTATCCAGGGACGAATATATCAATTACAAATTTTCCATGTACAAATTGACTTAATTCCACATATTATTTTCTTAAATATTTTTTTATATTCTGTACCCATAAAGTAAAAGTTTATTCTAAATTTGTGCCAATGTATACAACTTAGAAGCAGAAGAAGGAAGAACATACCACATAAAGCATTAACGATCAAATCAGCATTGAAATTCAAGTCGATATAACTATGTCCGTCTATCTGTGTGCACAACGAGATTTTATAGACTGCAATAGATAGAGCCTTACTTATCCACAAGCAGATAACTCATATGAAATGAAAGTGTCAGACGCACTATAAGGAGTAGCTTCTAATCTTTTTTTTTTTTTTTGTAGGATACAATTTTTTTGTTTTTGCTTATTTAGTTAGAAATGCCACATTTAGTGTATATTATGTCAATCTTAATAAACCATCATTCATTAAAGAACCGACGGAAATATTAAGCTAAGACCATGCTCATTGTCTGGTTGTTTGCCAAGAACGTGGCTAGCTAGGGGGAGGACCGACTTTTTTATTTATTTATTTATTTTAAAAGGCCAAAGTCCTTAGAACCCATCTAGTAAAATACATTTTTTGTCGAACTTTCTAAGAATTAGCGGGGCAGTGGCACCCTTCACTGTACGTCCTTGGGGCGAACCCTTCTAACGATCTGATATGGGCCTATCTGGCCTTTTCAGATCAAATAAGCAGAAAAACCACATTTTTTTTATTTAAAAACTCAAATAGGACACTTTTTGATGGCTAATACTCCTTATCGATCGGTTGGCACGTTCCTTAAACACCACTTATCTGAAAAGGGAATAGCGGACAGTATTGACTTCATTTTTTGTAGGAAGCTATGTCTTTTAGTGATTCAATTTAAAACTTAATGGAATATATTAATTGGATTGACGCAAAATAGAATAAATTCGGCATTTCTAGTTGAATTTTGAAGCAATTTTATGACAAATTTATATGTTGGCTACCCCTATTGATTGTCCGATGTGGACCGAAATGATATACAATTTTTTATAATGGAATATTTTCAATATAAATTTTTTTAAACAAAATTTTAAGAGGAGTAGGTTTGTGTGGTTGGTGCCATCTTTCGCTTAGGAAGGAGGGTCAGCACTTAAATTAAATACAAGTGAACTAAAGAAGGATTAGGAGCATCTAATTATGCTAAATTAAAGACTCTATCTCTTGTAGACTCCACGTTGACGATATTCATAAGCATAACAAGACAGACGGACACTTCTATAACGACTCGAATTTCGATGCCGATGACGAGTATACATATAACGTACAACTTAAGTGGTCTATCCCGCCTCCTACTACCTATTACATACATTTGCACAAACTTAATATAACTTTTTACCCCATAAAAACAGGGTTTACAAATATTTTTCGTCAGTAATTTTTAAATTTTACGTATCAGACCTTGCGTATGCTGCAGATAGTAGCTGCGTGCGTGTGTACGAGCATGCAGAGCTTGGCAATATCCAATAGAGCGTTCTAGAATGTGTTTTACAACTAACAAAGCACAGACGAGTACATGTGTATATGTAAGTAGTATGTAGTAGTACGCTTACCTAATTAATGACTAAGAGAGAGCTTAAAATCTGCATAAATACACACATACACTCGCTTCTATACTACACATGTATACAGCAAATATTTACATACTCTACTCGAACCATACATACAAATATACTCTAAATAGTACATACATATATTAACTAACATCGCATTTCAATATTTTTTACACATTTTACAACATTTATAATATGTAACTTTTGGCTTAATAACTAAATTTGCATAATTTTTGTGTTTCGTCTAGCACTTGATTTAAAAAAAAATAATTATATGTTGTTGCATTCATGTTTTTGTTCTGCTCTTCTTTTTGAATATAGTCTATACATAAACAGTCATCATCGTCAACGCTACCGCCTGCGCTTTTTTCGCCTTCGACGCAACTCCTGCTGTTAATTCCAATAGCTGCCACCGCCGCCTCCGCCTCCGCCGCCGCTAACACCGCGTCTATTGTGATGTCGCCGCAATTGTTGCATACTTTGCGGTGGCGCTTGTTTCAACAGACGTTGCGACATTTCATTTTGTGGATCTTCATCGACGATGCCGTTGCCATTGCCGTCGACTGTTAAAAAGTACAATTGCATTTGTTTCCTGAGTTTGGCGCGTATTTTGCGATATTTGTTGCCACCACCACCGCCGCCGCCGCCGCCGCTACCAATGCCACCACCGCCACCAATACCAACATTTAGTTGCTATCACGTACCCGTCGACAGATCATCCTTCAGCCATTGTGGTATAGGACGCGAACCAAGCCTTTTTAAAAGTTTCACCAACGCTGTATTGTGATTCAGATAGTAGCTGCAAATGGAGAAAAGTGAAAGAAGATATTAGTCTTTGTTGCAGCAAAAGGAACAGAGAGTAAAGTGCGAGAAATTGATTACATGTTAGCAATTTGCGAACTTGAATAGGAGAAGAAAGAAAGCAGAAAAAATCCAATAAACTTTTTTGTTTGAGCATAGCCGGAAACAGCAAAATGCACTCTTTGTCAAAATGACAGCCAGCAGATGCATTACATGCCATACAACATCAGTTAAGACGCCCAAAGAGCCACAGCAATGTATCGTAGTACTGTGGGATGTTAAGTTTGAAATATTGGTTAAAACTAAGGACTTCGTGTGTAGTGTAGGTCAGTTTTAGTTATTTAAATACATAGAGAACTTAAGGTATCTTCAAAATATGTACAATAATAACAGAACTGGAGCTGCATTCGTATTCGTAACTCATCTAAATTACTGGATTTGAGAACACTTACTAAAATGTATGTTGTCCGGTTGTGACAGTGGCGTAGTTAATATATCAAGGAAATTAATCTGACTTGGTAATAAAATTAGTAGATAATTCTGCTCAGCAATTCCAAATTGGCCTTAAGATGACTCAAGTTCTTGTTCTATTTTGATGAACTAAAAAAACAAACCTCACTGGTATACTTGGAGATTTATTAACTAAATAAAAAGGCATCCGTTCCTTAGCACACACTTTTGCAAATGGTGAAAAATAATTCGTGTCCTTCTATTGAAAAGAAAGCTGAAACTTTTGCTGATAATCTGGAAAACCAATTTAAGCCTTTTGATTTGGCTTCGACTGATGATGATGGTTATACCATATTGGATAAACTCTCTATTATTTTTATTTATTCATCGGAGCTAATTTTCGGGAGACATTTCAAATAAATATCAAAGAGATGGAAAATATACGAGTATTTCGTAGAGTTTAGTTAAATGCAAAAATAAATCAAACTAGGAACCGTATCAAAATGATTAAACTAGAATAAGTTTAATCATTTTAATATTAGTTTGAATTATTTTTGCATCTAACTTATTATAGGTCAAAGTAATTACTAGCATCAAAAATAATTACTAAACTAATACAACTATTTCCAATGCCGAAAATTGAAAGGTTTACGAACTAAATGAAATTGAATGTCCAACTCTCAGAATTTTACATAATATTAAGTATAATCAATATGGCAGAAGTTTTTAACTAACACTCATTGATATTGGTCCATTGTGCCAAGTATTAAAAGCATTGAAAAAACTAAAAAAAAAAAACTAAAAAAAAAAATGCAAATACTGACTTTGGCATGGGCACACATACTCATACGTCTGCCGTTCATTAAAAACGCCAGTTTCACCATTTATTTTCCATTTCTAAACTTTTGTACACACACGCACGCACACACACCTCCATCCATCCATCCATGCAACCAGTTCAGCTCACCACACAATATTTGCTACCATTTACTTACCGCTGCAACAACTTGGCACTTCGCTCATCCATTGCCGCATACTGCCGTCCCTTGGACTTGCCCAGACATTTATTGCGCTTTTCGCTGACAATCTGACAGTAGAAGCCCTTTTTCACATCGTAGCGCAGATGATTTAAATAATCGAACGCCGGTTGAATTTTTAGGAAACGTTGCAGTTCGTTCATCACATCGACGGGATTCAGACGCAACTGTTCGCCATCAATGATATGTAACTGCTGTGCCGGATAGTAGGCGAGCCAATGCTCCAGATGCTGGGCGTATTTGCCTGGATTTAGGCAACGATTACGCAAATCCTTGAGTGCTTTCGGCGCAGAATCGGTTGCGGTTATAACCTGCAGAAAAGAAAAAATTGAAAAAGGACGAAAGAGAGAAAAAAAAGGTAGCGGTTAGTAAAAAATAGCAAGCAATTCGTTTGTGTCGAAAGTAAAAAAAGCAAAAAAAAAAAAAAAAAAAAAAAATTGATGACAGTCGCCAAATGGCGCAGCAAATGCATGTTATACGGTCACTTGCTACACAAGCCCCTACAAACCCACACGACACTGTCCACACAGAAGTTGGAGTAAAATGGCTGACATTTTAATTTTAGAGCACAAAATTGAAAGCATACGAAAAATTTTTGTATAAGTGGGACCGTCGTCGACGTCTGTTACTGACAGGCAAATATGGCTTTGTTCCCGTGTCTGTATATCTGTTTGTAAGTGTTGAAAAGTGCGCTTGAGTTGAAAATTTTTACTAGCGCCAGTCGACATATAAGCGTACATAGTATACAAGAGCATTCATGTGCATGTGTTGAACATTGGTTATGCGACCAGACAGACACACTCAATGCACTCTGAACTCTCGGCTACGCACTTACAAATGTCATAAAACGTAGAAAAAGTGCTTGTGGGCATAAAAACAAATATTGGACATTTGCACACACACACATACACACACACACATACACCAAAATGTATCCTGTTGAACGCAGTTCAGCAAACTTAAATAGTATTTTAATCGACATCGTTTTTCGAGTGCAAACTGACTCTGCAGCATGTGTCGGCACAAGTTGTAGTAGCATATAGTACTATATCTATCTGCTCCCACATTTATCATAGCTACTACATATGTATGCAGATATTTATTTCTCTATATGTATATGTTACGTAGCTAGTTTTTACGTTTTTGTCATCAGGTGCAAATAAATATGTTTCAAGTGGAATTAAATTTTGAAATGTGACAAGTGTATAAATCGAACAATGCATAAATGTTCTACAGCACGGAACATATATTTTGTGGTATATAGTATATAGCATATATAGCTATTTGTCTGGTTCTAAAATGGCTGTCGTATGCAGTGGTGGATTTAAATGAATATCACACTTTAAAGCATAGCAATTATAATTGAGCTATTAATTATTAATGAACCAAATTATATATTTTTGTTGTACGTTTCCGTGTCTCCACTTTACTGGAAAACTATATTGTATAATTATAATAGATGTCACAGGCAGAAGGAGGCATGACAGGCTGAAGAAGGCTTGACAGGCTGAAGGAGGCTTGACAGGCAGAAGGAGGCATGTGCATGTCCGTCTTTCGTATGTGTTATTTGATATGCCACGACCAATATCAATTGTAGAACATGTCGTTCGAGCAGCTTAAAATCAGGCTCGAGATGAGTTCGTTTGCAGAAGTTCACTTTGTGAGAAAAGTTGTTGACTGTCATGCACTTGGGGGTATGGCCAACAATGATTCTATTGCAAAGCAGCTCAGAAACGTCCACTAAAACACGTATCTCTTCAGTAACCTCTTAACAGCCGTTTGAAGCTGAGCAAACTGTGAGAAGGTGAAGAATACCCCCATTAATTAGGAGTTAAAAGTACACCAAGAAAACAAAAAAATATGCCTCGGATCAGACCCAATAGGACCGACCCCCCCCCGAAACGATGTAAGGACCACAATTGAAGCATAAGCACATGGAATATCCGCACCCTTCATTGGGATGGTGCAAGTATACAGCTGGTTGATATCCGCGAAAAATACAAGGCTGACATCACTGAAATTCAGGAAATACGATGGATAGGGCAGAGTTGCTCTAAAAAAGCATCCTGTGACATCTACTATATACTATTGCCATTAGAGAAAGCACGAATTTGGATGTGGTGCGTAGGAAGCTACGTAGCCTCTTCTCTAGCCGCAAATACGCATCAAGGCTAAATAAATAAATATTGTAATATAAGACTGATTTGTACACACGCCCCGATAGAAGAGAAAGACGACGATGCTAAAGATGAGTTCTATGAGCGCTTGAAACGTCTGTACGAGCGCTGACCCAAACACGATGTCAAAATCATGCTTGGCGATTTCAAAGATTGGGAAAGAAGGAATCTATGGCCCAACCGTCGGAAAATTTAACCTTCACAACACTACCTCCAATAATGGAGAGAGGTTAATCGATTTCGCTGATCGCAGATCGGAACATGGTTGTTAGTAGCAGCAGATTTCAAAACCTCAATATATACAATGCTACATGGCTGAATCCAGATCTGATTGACGGAAGGCGCGCATCGAGTGTGTTGGTCGTGCGAACGTTACGTGGTCGAAATATCAACTCGGACCACTATCTTGTCGCAGCCAAGGTACACACTAGGCCTAGCGTGGTGCATGCCGCACGACTAAACACACAACGAAAGATAGACTTCGTCAAACTGCAATCACAACAGACCGCCGAAGCCTTCTCAAATAAACTATCCCGATTGTTCCAGGAAACATCTCCCTCTTCTCAAAATATATGTGAGCAGTGGAGACACATCACCCGATCAATGAATAGGGCTGCCAAGCAGGTCATTGCATATACGACGAGGAGTATCGCAATGCTACTGTAGAGAGAGAAACGCCTCCGATCAAGGAACTCTGCAGTCGTGAGCAAGGCAAACTGTTAGAGAGCGATATCGAGAGAAACGGAGAGAAGAGAAATGCCTTAGACGCAAGAGGAGCAAAAGGAGCCAGAAAGGCAGTAGTTTGAGGATGTTGAGATGTTACGTGACAGAAATGAAGCTCGAAAATTTTATCAGAAGGTCAAGCGTCTGACCGAAGATTTTAAGCCCGGAGTAACTTTCTGTAAAGAAAATAATGGAAATCTGGTTACAGATGCACAGAAATCACTGAGATTAGAAAGGAGGAGTAATTTTTCTAACTATTTGCAGGCGATGAACGCACATCCAATGGCTGCAATATTAGCGTTCTTTGATTGGAATCTTTAAAAAAGGAGACCATGCTGTTTGCGCCAACTACCACAGAATATATCTCCTTTCCATCGGATATACGATTTTTTTCGAACGTTTTGTGTAATAAGCTGAAGTCATATGTGGATTCACTGATAGGCCAATATCAATATAGCTTCGGACCAAAAAGAACGACGACCAGTGTCCAAGAATTCACATTACGACCAATCCTAGAGAAGATCCGTGAGTTAAACAAAGACACACACCACTTTCGACACACTGATACGAACGAAGATTTTCGAAGGTCTGTGTGAACTAGGTATCTCGTCTTTGACACAAAAGTGTTGTCAGGCTGAGGAAAAACATCTCCGACCACTTTGATGAGGACAACTTCTTGCACGCCATTATCGCATCTTGGACGGCCAGTGAAGATGGAGAATTTTACCTTTAATGTCGTTAAAAAGTTCGTTTACCTTGAACAGCAACAACAACATCAGCCTGGAGATTAGGCGAAGAACCACTCTTGGAAAAAGATGCTATTTTTGGCTGAAGAAGCAAATTCAAAGTAAAGCTTTCTCGAGAGAGACTAAAATCAAGATCTACAAGACATTGATACTCCCGGTCCCGTAGGCATGCACCATGATTGACACAGATTAAACGGCTTTGGAAGTCTTTGCGAGAAAGATTCTCGTTGGGTTTTTTGGTCCTATTAGAGTCACCGACGGCGTGCTGCATGAACTATGCGATGAGGTTAACATAGTCCAGCGCATAAAATTCCAGCGGCTGCATTGCTCTGGTCACTTCATTCGAATGAACAAAGGAGCTCTAGAACGAGTACTTTACATGGTGGACAACCGAGCAAGCGTTGGAGAGATCTATACGTACTTGTCATTTAAAACAACTGGCGCCAGTGCGCAAAATACTACCAAACGGAGGACACTTAACTAAGGGAAGTAAGAACACATCATAAATTTATTCATTCGGGGAGACGATGCCCCGGTAAAACTACTTAATTCGCCACTGTAGAACAAACCTTATTTTTTAAATATATTTTTGTATATTATTGCATGTCAGTTTAAATCGAAAATAGCTATCGACAGCCAAGTTGCGTATCCTTTTTTTTTTGCTGACGGCGATATCGAAAACAAAAAAATTAAAAACTTCGCCCATTGTTCCATCCAACATCACACCTCGTGCTCTGCTTTTCCCAATACGTCGGTGTATTCTATTGTCAGCAGCAAGCGACAGACCACGGCACATACAGATACATATATTCCACCTATAAACTTTTATGTTTTGATGCAAAAAACTTTTATGCAGGACTCCGAAGATGATAATGAAGCTGAAGCGAATTCTACAGAGCGCAATATATGCTGAAATGGCAGCACTAGTAGCTAGTAGCACCATTCTGCAAAATTTACTTATGGGTGGGGTTGACAATACCGACTGAACAAACGCATACAAAATTCAATTAAAGCGCTTTTGTGGCGCAAAATTCAAATTCATTTAAAACTTATGCTCAGTGAGTGGCTGACTGAGTGAGTGAATGAGTGGTCAGTCAAGTGCGCAAAATGCAAACAGATTTGATTTGTTTGCAATGAAAGAGCATAGAAGCAGGAGGGAGAAGTGGGGGATTGCATTGTGGCAACCAGTTGCACATTGTTGGCTTTATAATTTCATAAAGTCAGACAGCACTCATACAGCGTAGCAACGGTGCTGTCCTGCACCGTCCGGCTTTCTAAACTGTCCAAAGCTATTTATTAGCATCATTTTCAACAATATACTGCAGCCAACAGAGCAAAGCTGTGCTGGCATTCTAATTGGAATTCTAATCGGATTTACACAGCTTTTATATTAAGCTGATTGTCTGTGGGTACACACATAAGCGTTCTGTCGGCTACCTGCATCTAATATATTCTTTTTTTCTTTTTTTTCTTTTTAATTTACGCTTCAATACGCACCTGATAGAAACTGTAGTTATTGGCAATGACGTCGGCATGTGCACGCTGATGCTGATACCAGGAATAGGCGCGCTTTGCCGGCGATATAAGTATGGTCACAATCTTCGCGTGTGGCAGCAATGCATGCGCGCGCTTGGGCACCATCTCGCCATCGAAATACGTGGCGCTCTTCTCGAACATATAACGCTGCGCCGGTGCAGGCGATGCGGATGATGTCACCAGTGCACTGGTGTTCGTCATATCGGCGGGAAAGAAATCCATATACCAATCCAGTCCCCGATAGTAGTTGTTGCCATTGAAGAACTGCACCTCTTCGTAAGTGTCCGGACTGGGCACATTCGAGGCAATGCTCGAGTGCATGGAGAGGAATGTATAGAGCGCAGTGGTGCCTGTCTTCTGTGGACCAATTACCAAAAACTTTGGCAACGATTCGCAATTCTTGTTCTTCGACCAGATTTTCTTGTGACGCAGATCATCGCATGGATTACCCCATACAGGATCCACTTCTTCGGGATGCAGCCGAAAGTACATTTCGGCAAGTTGTATGGGCGGTGCAGAAACCAATTTAAGATTGGTCCAACACTGTAGGAACTTGATGACCGACTGGAATGTGTACAAAGCTAAACGATCCGAGCCGTAATTCGACATGTGCGTCATAAAAATATTTATCGGATTGTAGACAATTGTCTGAAATAATTCACCACCCTGTATCGACTCGTCCAGTTTATCGCGTCCACCGGGATAACGATCGATGTACATGGTATGTGTGAATAGGCCACACGTTTGACGCGGCAGCACCATAATGTTGCGATGTATAAAGCCACGACGCAGACGTGCAGGCCGCAAATGTGGATACTCCTCCGTCGAGGTAACCTTTACATTCCATATTTTCTTCCACGCGACATAGAGTATCTCATGTGCGGGATACACACCCGAATGATGCGGTGATATTGAATAACCCGAATCCGTTGGTATGTCATGCTCCTTTGCGAAGGCATAATTCAACTGCATTTCGGCCATGAGCAGCGTAATATTATCATACAAGTGCGGCTGCTGATGCTTCCACATGTGCGAGAACCAATTGAATTCATGCACATTTTGCAGCAGAAAATCATCGCCCAGATTCTCCTCACGCGTGCCATGATGATAATATTTGCCCGAAAAGCCCAGATTAAATTTAAAACCTGGCACCAGACCGCCAATGATCTTCTGTGTGGCAATCAATGCACGCACATCATCCGGACGTAGACGCGTGCCCTTCTCACCGACGAAAATATCATCGATATCGACAAGTATCATGCGCTCCAGACTCAAACTCAGCTGTCCGTGACTGAGATAGGAGAGCGCATCGAGAAAGACTAGACGATGCAGCCAAAAGCGTAAACTGCTGCCGAAGAGTATACGTTGTATGCCATCCAATTGACCACGATCCTGCAGTACTGTAGTCAGCGGCATTTGTACTTGACCTATGCTATCGGAGGGATAATCCTGTGTATTGCGTTGCGCCCATTCAATGGCTTCGTAGGTGCTATGATTATGCTGAAATACAGCCCAATCCTCACCGGGCAGTGCACCCCAGGCAGTCTCACCGGCGCGTGTCAGACGCAGCACGGAGGAAGCAGGATTCAAGCTGGCATCACGCAAACGCAGATTGGTGTGTATGAAAAGCGGAAAATCACGCAGCTGTGCAGCGACTAAAGTCTCCTCGCTTGGGCTGACAAAGCCAACAATGCCAACGGAGTATTCACGACAATATTTATCGAGTAGCTCACGATTCCACTTATCCATATTGAGGTATTTATCGAGATTTTCGAATACGATGACGCCGTAACGACCCTTGTCCATGTTGGTAAGCACTGGTAGACTTTTGCCGGCCACCTCGATTTTATATCTGCAAGGAAAGGAAGTGAAAGGGAAAAAAGTGTTGATTAGTGATTTAAGTGAACGATTTAAGTTAGAGAAATAATGGATGTGTCGGAGAAATTTTAAAGAAGAATTTCAGTTCGAGGGGTATTATTGTTCGCTGTCTTCACAGTGTGACAGTCTAATGGTGAAACACTTATTAACGCGCCGAAGTGCAAACATTAGAACGGTAACCTATTGTGATTAACGGAGGACCAACACCGCATATTGGGCAGGGTATGGAGATAATTTCAAAGGCGTAGAAAGCGAATACGGATATGGACGGAGACTACCACTTTTAGTAGTCCGATCTGGACCAAAATTTCATATATAATTAAAATTTACGAAACTTGAAAGAGCCTGAAAATATTTTAAAGAGCCAACAGTTGGTATTAATATATCTTTATACTAATAGCAGGACTAATTGGCCAAGATCCCTGCTCGGGCGCCACAAAAATTCCATATTGTATTAAAAATTCACGTAACTTGGTAGAACCTAATAATATTTTCAAGAGCCACCAGTTAATAAGCGTTTAAACTAATAGCATAACTAAATGTTCACTAAGTAAATGGTCTAATGATCTAGATCCCTGCTCGGGCGCCACTGCACTAAGTAGCTGGTACCAGCCAAACAAATACTATCGCGATCGAAATTTATTTGATCGAGACAACGATCAAAGCTGTAGTAATACTTTCAAGTTATAAACAGAAAAAACACTGTAGTCGAGTGTGGCTGATTTTTAGATACCCTGCATTTTGAAAGCGAACATATTCATAGCTGAAAAGGAGGAACAGGTTTGTATGCGGCCAACACATAGAGAGCGGTTGACACAATTATTGCATAATAGTTCTTTGAAGAGAGTCTAAATGTACAAACTCGAAGGCTGCATTTCTTATAGTTCCCAGATCTTGATGTCCATACGGGCAGCCAAATAGACAAACATGGGGTCTCGTAAGCCTACTTCCTATTTTTACATAAATTTGCTCACACTGAATAACCTTAACCCTATTTGCTTCTGCTCCTATACTGACAAAAAGCACCATGCCTATATTCCTTGATGGTTCCACTATAGCGAATATTGAATGGTATTCCTACTTGAATAACATAATCTACCAAGATGGTGCCAAATGCCAATAATGTTAACAGTATCTAAAATAAACTCATCATGAATTCGCATTGTGTTAACTAAATAAACTAACTAAACCAAGTCCCTGCTCGGGCGCCACTAACTGCCACAGTACACATTTCGCATGAAAAATACTTAAATTTTTTGTTCTTCAAATTTTGACAAATATTTAAATGCCTCAAAGCATTGTGCACAGTTGTCAAAGAACTTTATTACATTTAACATTTCGAAAAGGTTTCGTTTGTCAGTTTCATAAAAGGAATTTAAAAATATTTTTCAATAAATATTCAAATGCAATTAACAGACAACTGCTGCGCTTAATTGTGTATATTTCAATTAAATATATCAAATATCTATAAAGAGTTTAAAAAAAAAAAAGAAAAAAATAACTTTCACGGCTTTTATGCAAATCAAAATATCAAACAGATACTACACACGGATATATCAAACGCAGTGCCCGCCCACCCTTGTGCAATAAGTTTTAATAAGAATAATTGCAAATATGAGTGAAATCAATTTTGCATTTTATGTACCGAGCTGTCGCAGCGATTATCCTGACACGTAGCAGTGCGTTCGTTCTATAATACTACTATTATGCATGTATAAATATTTTGCATAAATATTAAAATATTTTCAGTGATATGGAATTTCCATTTGATTGAATTTCATATTTTCGTCGAACAAAAGCTGCAGAGTGCAAAAGTGTTAAGCGGATGCAGTAGGTGGTGTCGTCTGGTAATAGATACATTGCTTTAGTGTCAATCTCATGGAGCAGCAATGCAATTTAGACCATAAACAAAGATATGCAATAACCATAATCCAGTTTGTCAGCCGTGCTTGCAGCATTCACAACTGAAGCAGCAGCACATTCATTTGCGTATTTATTCGACAGCAAAAACAACTTTGACGAACGAACATATGCGCGCAAATCCTCGCATTTAAAAAGGACAACCGCATATGCTGCTGTTATATTTTCACACTTGCAAAAAATAAAATAGCGAACAGCTTTAAAACGTTTTCACAAACTGCGGTGATGCAACGACATACCTATAAATCATTGGCAGCAAATATTTTTTTAACTTGTTAAAAAAATTACTCAAGCATATTAAAATTGTTTGCAGTAATTTTACTTTTTTATTTTTTTTTTTTTGGGCTCTGTATTTCTTTGGTTTTTTATTATATTTTATTGTATATATCTACTATATTTTAAAAATTCTCTTTGTTATAGCCCAAATACCCGTGCTTTGCACGGTAGATTTATATTAGAGCCGTGCACGAATTCATTCATTTACAGCTGCACTCTAAGTGCGCGCATTCATACTGAATACTCAATCATGTATCTTAAATATGAATATCCATGTTACGAACGAGAGTTGCCTGATAAGTACTTTGAAAATCTAAGCGAAGGCGTTATAGTAGTTTAGTTTATTGAGTCTGAAGAAGCTAACCGGAAGCAGGGTGTCACGCTAACTCATAATTGTTTATAACTTTTTACACCGTTAAGAAACTCGGAATTAAAGACTAATCTATTATCATACACCAGATACCAAGAAACAGCCAAAATAGTGGATTTTTTTCGGGAGGAGAGGCGACTAAGAAGGTCAAGGTGGGAGTGCCGGACAACATAACCAGGACAGGCTAGACCTTAATTGCACGACAAGTAAGCCACCGCGAAAATAAACTCGGTTTTAGTAGCCAATTACGTATCATAAGTGGAGAGCAAACGATATGACAGGAACATCACAGCATCTTTGATAAGCCTGAGCTCGACTCTTGGCGATGTTTGTCTGAAAAGTCATGAAACAGCTATACATCTGCTTATTATTAAGTCTAGCTAGATGTTGACAATAACAAAGTGTATTTTTGATATATCCTCCTCAGAGCCCACACTCAGTTTCTGGGGGTCAATGATGCTCCGTAAGATAGGCCGAGAATAGCCTAAATAAGTATATTACTCTTAGAGAAATTTTATTGTAGAAGTGGCTCAGCTTGCCAAAGTGTTTTAATGACTGCCAGGCAACAAGGGCATAGCTAAGGTGTTTTTTAGTTGGACGAGCTATAATTTACAGTATTGGACTTTTTCAACGAAATTAACTGTAATTGACACATTTAGACCCTATCGGATGAGCAGATCATTGCTGCAAAAACAAAAATTTTAGACACTTTAAAAATTTGCATTACTTAGAATGAATATAAAAATGTATGAACAGATCCCTGCTCGGGCGCCACTGCAGTTAGTAGCTGGTAGCTTAGCGGCCATACAAGACTTATTGCGACAAAAATTTATTTGATCAAGACAGCGATTTACAAACTGCCCTCGTAAGCAACTTAAATAGTGTCAATTCTATTAGATTCATTCCAGACGAATAAATAAATATAAAATCATTTCGCAATGAACACTCGAATGAGATAAATGCATACAATTTAAGCACTAAACGCTGTTGACATTAATGGGTTAACTTTTTATATACAACTATTATTAAACTGAACATTAGCAAAATTATCTTCGCTGTTATTAAAATGCATGAATAGCCAACCATCGATGTATAACATAAGTATATACATTTTTTTTTAATCTAAACTAAGTGCCAGAATTTTTATTTTTTTTTTTTTATTATAGAACCTGGCAATTGATAAAGGATATGTCACTTCATACTTATAAAGGGGGTCCTAGAATTCATGCAAGATTTGAATTTGCCGCCATTTGTATAGTAAAAACAATTTTCGAAGAATTAGCTATTATTTACAAAAATATTTTTTTTACATTTATGTACTATAATGTTTCTAACCCAATAGTTCATATATACTCGAGGTCAGCGTGACAGGGTGAGATGTTTTAGTAATGTCCGTCTGTCTTTCTGTGTGTATATATGAGCCCTACTCCCACAATCTTTGACATATAAGTAAAAAATTTTAAATTGGTATGTAGACTTTTTATATCCAGAAGCAATGATCGTGATGTGGTCACTAGAAGATACTGCTCTCAAACAATTCCAATTAAAGCAATTTTTTTTTTTTTAAATTCCATAATACTTTAAAACGTATAACATTACAAAGTAAAGTATTACTACTAGTTGGAGCATAGGGCGAAAACGAATGCCCTCCAACGACTTCTATCAGCTGATTGGGTTCTTAATTCACTCCACGTTGTACTGGACCCGATTTCAAAATGGAAAGTGCGAATTCATGTTTCCCTTGGACGATCGTTCTGACGGCTGCCATGTGGGTTCCACTGGTAGGCCAACATTAAAATGTCGTCTTTGCGCAAGGTATGACCAATCCAATTCCACTTGCGTCTTTTTATTTCAATGTTGATAGGTTCGGTGGTTATTGCTTTCCATAGATCGTTTCTGGCCAGAAGATACGGCAGGTAATCCTCAAACATGTGTTAACGAACTATTTCAGCTTTACGCCAATCCAGTCTGAATCCGATCTGAATGAAAGCGTACTTGAGCGCCATACTTTGTCGAGTTTTCGAAAAGCAATCCGCGCTTTGCTTATACGCGCTGCTGAGTCGGCGCTGCTGAAGTTGTTTGCAGACGCATCAACTTTGTTTTTGATAAAGTTGATTTTGAGATCTATTGCTCGAGCATTAGCTTCCAGACTCTAAGTCGGTAAGCTTCTGATTAAGTCTTGTAACGAGGCACAGGCCGAGGTATGCTCGCCGGATGCCCAGGCGTTCGTTACAGAAATTTGTAAAATTTCAGTAACCACTGGCAGTTGGAAATTTCCAGGAATGACTGACCACGACTTAGTTTTGTTTGTTTTTAATTCAAATTTATTATTTTAAATATTCTAACAGATTCTTGGTTACTTCGCTCGGATTTGAGCGCAGCTTTTCTTGGGTAAATTTACTTAAACTATTTCTACATCTGTAGCTACCACGCTGCGTTGCGATGCCGTCGCCCCGCTGCCTCCGCTGATGCTGCTACTGGCGTTACTGTTCTTCCATTTGCTGTCACCGCCGTTGTATTCACCGCTGTTGTCGTTGTTATGTCTGCTGTCGCTGTCTTTGGTGTTGTCTTGTCCCAGCTGCTGTTGTCCGCGAACACGTCCGTTCAGCTTCGCTATCCGAGTTGGACTCCCAGAATATTTTTGCTGTCCTCGCGTCGATCGGTCAAATGCCCGTTGCCTATTGGCTCCTTCCATTTAACCGATTAACGGCAATCAGCAAACGCCCGTTGTCTATTGGTTCCTTCCAACTGCACCGGTCCAATGCGCTGAACACCTTGTTGTTGTTGTCATCCAACTTGTACATTCGTCCAATGTGCGTACCGTTACCGTGTATGATTGTTGTTGCGGGTGCCGTTGCTTGTGGGACTTTTGGACGTCTCTGTGCGCCTTCTCGTTTGCGTTACCTCAGTGTTGTTGGTTTCTTTTGTGCGTTTGTTTTATATTATGTCCACGTGTAGCGTATCTTTAATATTGTGTTCGGTATGTTTGTCTTGTAAGGTGTTTTGTATTCTTGTGTAGCGTATCGTTGCTTTTGTGTATGTATAACCGTAACTGTCTGTGGCCGATGTAGACTTGACCATTGCGTTGTGCGAGGGCCGGAGGACCTCGTCACACTCCCCCCTGATTTGCGTGAAAAGGGGTGGTTCTCCGTTCTATAGAGATTTTGTCTGCTTACAATTATGATTTCCATTAGATGTTAGAAATATCCCAAAGATGTCTATTGCACTCTTCCTGCCGGACTCCTTGCTCGACGCTGGTGAGTAGGACGGTCCCGGAAATCGTGTGGTAACACCGTAGTCAATTTCTGGTTCCTCGGAAAAACTGTGTAAAAACTTCTTGCCCTTCCGGTCGAGTTACTTCAGGCGATGTGAATGCCAGCTCCCTGCCGGACTCCTTTATCGACGATGTAGTGATTAGGACTATCCCGGGTTGCGTGGGTCACATCTCTGAAGTAGTTTGCTCTGGGTTGGGTAACTTTCTTGCAACTGCATGTATTGGAGTTTTTCTGCTTTGAATTGTAAGCTGACCTAGTTTCGCCACTACCATAGTGCCGTTGCGTCGTCGCAAAGTCTGCGTTGAACCTTAGATCGGGTTTCCTTTAGAAGTGTGGTGCCAGTTCCTTGTCGCTTTGTCTGTTTTAGATCACCGAGCTTCGCTTCGTGTGGAGGAATTTACCAGAGAGGTTGAGTGCATTCTTCCTGCCGGACTCCTTGCTCGACCAATGATGTGAGTGGGACTGTCCCGGAAGTGGTATGCCTACTCTCTAGCAGATTTCTGACTCGTTAAAGCTTAGCGCCCTTCCTGTAGATTTACTTCGAGTGATGAGATGACAGCCCCCTGCCGGACTCCTTGTTCGACGATAGTGTGAATAGGAGTGTCCCGGGTTGCGTGGTCGACATCCTCGAGGTACTTGTCTCTGGGTCGGGGTGGATTTCTTGAACGAACGACACGTCTTGGAAGGTACTGGTTTGTTGCTCTGCTTCTGTATATGTGTGCACGCATGAGGATTCCTGTGGCTCGTTCTTATGAGTCTGCTCTTACACCGCATTGCTTCGCTGTTGTCGCGCTTGGCTGAGACACTTCTTGATCCGCTGTTGCTCGATTTTTCGCCGTTGTTCTTGTGTTCGTCGTTGGTCATCTGTTCGCTGTTGCTAGTCCGTCCGCTGATGTTCATCTGTTCGCTGTTGTTCACGTGTCCGCTGTTGCTCGTTTGTTCGCCGTTGATCATTTGTACGCTGTAGTTTATCTGTCCGCTGTTGTTCATAAGTTCGCTGTGGTTCATTTGTTCGCTGTAGATTATTCGTCCGCTGTTGCTTGTTTGTCCGCCACTGCTCGTCTGACTGTCCGCTGTTGCTAGTTTGTCCGCCGCTGCTCGTCTGACTGTCCGCTGTTGCTTGTTTGTCCGCCGCTGCTCGTCTGACTGTCCGCTTGTTTGTCCGCCGCTGATACTCTGTTCGCTGTTGATCATCTGTTGTTTTACTAGCCGATACAATGTTAGCTAACACAGTATATATTTATTTTTTTGAATTTAAATTTATCTAAGTCGTGTCTATTGGTTTTTTAAGCCTTCTACACCCTTGTGTATGGATGTCCTGGATGCCAGGGTCCCTGCTCGGGCGCCACTGTAACGAGGCACAGGCCGAGGTATGCTCGCCGGATGCCCAGGCGTTCGTTACAGAAATTTGTAAAATTTCAGTAACCACTGGCAGTTGGAAATTTCCAGGAATGACTGACCACGACTTAGTTTTGTTTGTTTTTAATTCAAATTTATTATTTTAAATATTCTAACAGATTCTTGGTTACTTCGCTCGGATTTGAGCGCAGCTTTTCTTGGGTAAATTTACTTAAACTATTTCTACATCTGTAGCTACCACGCTGCGTTGCGATGCCGTCGCCCCGCTGCCTCCGCTGATGCTGCTACTGGCGTTACTGTTCTTCCATTTGCTGTCACCGCCGTTGTATTCACCGCTGTTGTCGTTGTTATGTCTGCTGTCGCTGTCTTTGGTGTTGTCTTGTCCCAGCTGCTGTTGTCCGCGAACACGTCCGTTCAGCTTCGCTATCCGAGTTGGACTCCCAGAATATTTTTGCTGTCCTCGCGTCGATCGGTCAAATGCCCGTTGCCTATTGGCTCCTTCCATTTAACCGATTAACGGCAATCAGCAAACGCCCGTTGTCTATTGGTTCCTTCCAACTGCACCGGTCCAATGCGCTGAACACCTTGTTGTTGTTGTCATCCAACTTGTACATTCGTCCAATGTGCGTACCGTTACCGTGTATGATTGTTGTTGCGGGTGCCGTTGCTTGTGGGACTTTTGGACGTCTCTGTGCGCCTTCTCGTTTGCGTTACCTCAGTGTTGTTGGTTTCTTTTGTGCGTTTGTTTTATATTATGTCCACGTGTAGCGTATCTTTAATATTGTGTTCGGTATGTTTGTCTTGTAAGGTGTTTTGTATTCTTGTGTAGCGTATCGTTGCTTTTGTGTATGTATAACCGTAACTGTCTGTGGCCGATGTAGACTTGACCATTGCGTTGTGCGAGGGCCGGAGGACCTCGTCACAGTCTCCACTGTAGGACCCCGTCGAGGAACACTATGAAAAGGTGTGGTGAGAGTAAACAACCTTGTCAGACACCTCTGTTTATGATGATAATTGGTGCTGTTGTTGCCTTTCAAGCACGGTGAGAGTTGCGTCCTCATAAAGAGCCTTTATGAGATCAATAATTTTTTCAGAGACCCAATAGCTGTTTTGTGAACTCCATATCGAGTTTCTATTGACGGTGTCAAACGCCCGATCGAAGTCCACAAAAAGAAGGTATAACTGGGACCTCTGATTGTTCCGCAATGATGTGTAAGGTATTAATGTGGTCTACACAATTTGGTCGGTACCGATTCTGTTCTCGCCGTAATTGGGTGTTTTTTTGGATGGAGTTCATCTGGAATGGTTGCAGATATCCATGCCGCACGAATAAAGGGATATAGGATGCGTGAGACGGTTTATGCACTGCGCTTAAGTAGTTCAGCCGGTAAACCATTTGGTCCAGCAACTTACATGGGGTTTTCTTTGGATCCGCTTTTTTTAATGGAACCAAGAACACATCATAAGAATGTTTAGAAGGAACATGGATACTACACACATAATGTCAATATTTTGTTGGCTGAATACAGCAAAGCTTTCTGGTTTTAGCAAGTAAATACTACTGTTACTACGATCGGGGTAGCGACATAAGTCCGTGCGACATATATTCGCCGAACTAAGAACGACATATCTCAGCCAGAAAAATGCGACATATTCCACTCGAAAAGTGTACCGGGCGGAGATATGTCGCTATGCCACTACGGTCGCCCCGACTTTTTAGTTTATACTTTTCGATATTGATTTGTGCAAACATGTGTTGCCACCTTTCTTAGCATATTCTTCGAAACTTTTAACTTTAGGATCAGGATTAAGCGATATAGTAAAATGGGTTATTTTATATATGTCGTATAAACGAAATATAAGACCAAATTGATTTTAAATGGCTTTACCCTCTATAGATGTCATATATTAAAGATCATAACTCATTGCTTTTACTCTTGTGCTCTCCGCTCATCGTCAAAATTATTGCCCAGAAGACTTATGGTTTCTCATTACAACTCCATATACTTTTTCATATACTTGGTCGATTTGTAGGCGCCGTGCATACGATTAACATAATTTTTCAACCGATGTGTTCATAAGACCATCTTCAAATACGCATACAAACTAAAAATATAGGCTTCCCATCTAGCTGGCCTATTGAATTTTATAAGTTGTATTAGAATCATTAACTGGCGCCAGTCAAATTCGTGAGGAGGCACACGCGAACGAGTAATGAACGGCAGACTTGATAGTTGTTAGGAAGGTAGGAAATATGTATAACTCACAATGGAAACCAATTATTCAAAATTATGAGAAAATTGTGCACTCATCTGTGCATCCAAAATTGTGTTGATGAAAGCGAATAAGTTCACGTGATCGATCAAGTTTGCGAGAAAAAAAAAACATTGCGTGACCACGACGAAGAACTTGAATGCAAGTAAGCGTGACTTATGTGTAGAGTAAGTGAAAAGGAGAATGTTTACGCTCGCAATACTTTATTTGATGTGTCGATTGATTGCTTTAAATCCTAAATAACTGTTGCTACAGAATATTTAAAGTAACAAAGGCTTTAATTTTTGTTTTTTTTTTATCGAAATAGGCATTTGACACACAATGCGGCTGTGCCTGCAAACGTACACTAATACATTTTATGTGTAGACACTTTTTTTTAGCTTAGTAAACATTAACCTGTGCACAGCAACGGGTGGCTGTTGATGCAAGGGGTTTTGGGTAATAAAAAATTGCAAACGCTTAAAAAAGTCATAAAACAGTCAAAGAGAGTAAAACTGCATATAGCTGCAGAATTATTGATAGCGCGGATTTTCGATTTTCAGAAGGACCGACGACATGGCAAGGGCAGGGGATGCGTCACCATTTGAATTATGAGTGCGCGCGAGACTGTTTGCAATGAACAAAAGCGAAAAAAGTATTTCATTGGCGTTGACATACTGCAAGCATTGCATATTTTATGACGCGTCAACAGTGTCCGATGCGATGCGAGCGAGCGAGGCTGACGATGAAGCAGCTGCCCTCGTTGCTACTGCCAACAACAATGTCGAGTTCATGTGTCATGCAAATGCTAAATGAATGGGAGGACGGACCAACTCAACTGTTCCTGTTACTAAAGCCGACGCTGGAACAGCAGTCGACAGGATATGCACAACGTCACCTTGCTCACATCCTGTGACGTTTCTTTACATACATATACTATACATAGTCGTCATATGTACGTTACAGGATATTGAAAAAGCGCTTAAAAATCGCACACAAATTAAATAAAAAGCATGCAGAAATATGGAAAAACTCGTCCATGTGCAAATATCCATTGCATACTTTAAGGTGTTAGCTGGCCAGCATCAATGAAGCAATCAACGAACGCTCCAGCTTAAAATCTCAATTAAGAGTTTATGCTGTGCATTAATTAAAATGTTTTAATGCTTGTTAATTTATCTAACTGCGTGTTATATGATCAGCAGCATCCTAACTGTATGTAGGAAAGTATCTTAGAGTTTGTTGATATTTGTAATTTAATTGCTGTTGCTAGTTCATTTTACCCAGGAGGATTTCTTTTAAAAACCCATTACCGGGTATTACTTGCAAGCAAATAAATGTTGTTGTTGTATGCGTTTTCCATTTTTTTTATTTTTTTTTTATTTTTTTTTTAATAGCATCCTGTTTTTGTTGTTTTTACAACTTGTTTAATGGTTTCGTTTGTAGATTTGTTTTCACTTGCTTGCTTCACAGCGCCACACCTATTTATCCTTTCTTGCCCTCTCGCTCTGATACACACACTTTAGCGCGCTCTCTCATTTTCGCACATTCGGTATTACCGTGTTAAATTATCCTCGGGATAAACGTAAAAGTGCAAATTCCAGCATCGGCGCCAATTGTAGCCGTATATAACAAGCGGAAGGCGTAGGAGCCCATGTGGGAGGGACGTTGTAGCTACATTGCTGCTGTTGTAGCATAGTGTAAGGCTTAATGCAACATTAAATGGGATTAGTTTCGGTTGACTTTTCATGCTGTTTGCCTGCTGTTTGTTGGGTGTTTTTGCATAACGAAAGCATCAAACGGGGCGGTGCGAAGCGGCACTCGAGTGTATGGGCACAGGGAATAAGTTCATTACGAAATTGCAGCTAAAACAAAAAGAGCAATGCAGACCGAAAACGAGAAAGTGAGTTGTTTACTTTAGTTAATGGCTGTTGAATTAACTGAGAATATCTGGTCTGGCTATATTGAATTTCAGTAAAAAAAAAAGTTTTTTTAACTTTTTACACATAGTGCGTTGCATTTTTATTTTATAGTCACGTTGTTTGCAACGAATTAAAGGATGATGCTCGTTTAGTCTACGTACAAGTAATAGAGTTCAGCTTATGGTCGAAATTCGGTCATACAAACACTGAGTTTAAGACAATGGCACTGCCCTATTACGCCTTCGCTAATTTATAAAATGGTTGGCTGATGATCCACGCTAACTGACTGACCACACCTCCGGCCACTGTAGTTCCTACAATGTAGTTAAATTGTCATTATTTTGATAGACTACTTCCCTAATTTGACATACCATCGGTGTGCTTCAGCAACCCTATAATATAGTGCGAATCCTTGACTGATTAATTAGCAACGACACCCAACAAAGCGTCCGGCCAAACTGGTCTTCTATAGATCATATTAACTCACTATGCATCTTTGCGGAAGAATCCATTGAGTGGAGGTCTCCGTTATATATACTTTTTTGGACTTCGAAAGCGTGTTTGACAACATCAACAGAAACGCAATATGAAGATCACTAGGCAGCTTTGGGACGCCAGAAAAAACCATTAAACTCATGACGCTTCTGTCTCTTGATCCGAGTTAAGTCACTCGTCTCTTTATTAATAAAATAGAGAGTTGAAGGACTTGAATCGCTGCCAGCAGGATCCAACAGAGCTGCCTTAGTATGTATCTTTTGGGTAAAAACATACATCTACGTTCTGAGATGTCGTCAGCTCCATATTCAAATGCATCAACTCGTCGAGCTTCCTCTGGAACCTTGCAATAGTTGACTGCCTAGAGAGAAGACGGTATAGAGGCATAACAGCTGTTGATTGAGTATGGAGTGTGGAGGAGAGCCAGTCGCCAGTATTTTTGCTCTGCGAGAGGCGAGACATCTAGCTAGTAGAGTGCCTCTAGCGTAACTGTTACGATCTTCCTACATTCTCCACCAAATATTGACTTTCCTCCTACAGAGTATACACCACTCTTTTATATAGTATCCCTCGTATGGGTCCTATAGCGCACAAGCGCAGACGTGACAGAAGATTTACATGGAAGACTAAATCAGAAGCGTAACGACTTAGAATATGATAATATCTGCATCATGAAGTACATGCAAAAAAGACGACATCATTGCAAAAATGGCCTTCCAGTGTAACACATAAGGCAGCCGTCAGAGAGGTCATCCAAGGCAAACATGGGTTCGCATTCTCTACTCTGAAATCGGGTTCAGGGCAACATGGAGTAAATTAAGAGCCCTAACAATTGATAGAAGACGTTGGATGGCATTTGTTTTCACCCTTTGAATAAAATAATAAATATTAATCCATTTTAAAGATGATGCATTCTGAAGGTCGAAATCTTAATAGCACTTTCGACCAGAATATGTCTAACAAATCAATATAGCTTTCAAGGTCTCAAACGAAGAATTTTAAGAGATAGCATTACTTCACATATTAAAACATAAAAAGG
This sequence comes from Leucophenga maculata, assembly GCA_035044805.1. NCBI lineage: Eukaryota > Metazoa > Arthropoda > Insecta > Diptera > Drosophilidae > Leucophenga > Leucophenga maculata. Next base: position 1,177,340 of record JAWNNP010001715.1, on the reverse strand, counting down.
CGGGAGGTGTCATATCACACAACACCTCAACTTGTTGCACCTCTGTCATTCTTGATGCCCTGTTGAACAACTATTTGGTAAAGTGTCAAAATGTAAATAATGTAGCGAAAGAAGCATCGCAGATGTAGCAAAGAATATTTTTCTTAATAAACACGGCAAGACAAGTCGATCTAGTTATATACGTTCGAACATTATGAATGTCTGTCTATTACTAGTTCGCTTTGTTAAAATAGTCATTCTTAAATTTCAAGTTTAAATATTATTTGCTGAAAGCATTTTGTTTTTAAAAATACTTAAAAAAAAAAAAAACAAAACGAGTTCAATAAATTCTGTTACAAAAAAAGAAAAACCCAACAAAAATTAAATCCAAACGGAGCGCGTCTAAAAAACGTTCTTTTTGCACCATTATCCAAAAATCACTGCGTATTGAAAAGTATTCAACCACAATAGGTATGGCTTGCTCTCGTCAGAACTTCGCTGAAATTTCGCCCATTGCACGCAATTCAAACGGAGCAGTCGGCAGTGCAAATGCAACTGAAACTTCAGCCAGCGGAACAGGAGCTATTGTGGTGCCACCGCTTGGCTATCTAATACGCATGGTGCTACGACGCGGACACAACATGACGTGTGAGGAGATCGTAAATGCTGTTGCACCACGTATACCCTCCTACACTGCTGATTCGGTCAATTGGCGTGTACGCCGTGATTTGCTCTATGCGTTACAGAATGGATTTGTTCTACTCAATGGTAATCGTTATTCGTTGCCACGCAGCAGAGAAGGATGCGATATGGGACAACTATCGGATTGAAATGCACGAATGTCTGGATTGATCGAGTGAGGTAGCGTGAGGAGTTCAACATTGGAGTGGTATATTTTTTTTTAATAAAAAATGTATGAATATGTGTGTTATATGTTCCTCAAAAAAAAAGGAAAAACAAAAAGAATAATAAAAAATTTTATTGAAATGCTTTAAAAACTTACAAATGAATATAAAAACCAATTTAATTGAACATCCAAAAGTTGAGAGACAGAAATAAAGAAATCGCATTTGTCAAATGTTATTTATGTCCATTTATACAAATATACCATACCAAAGAAGTATATCAAACAAAAACAAAATTCTATAGGCTTCTATAAGATCTGACCCAAAAGTGAGCGGGAGACGCCCATTGATGAATATGTGAAGCTTACCTTCCTAGAAAGCCTCCACATCGAGTTCTAAGTTGATTATTGAAAGCATAAAAAAATTGTTTACACAAAAAACGAAATATTGGACAAGTGAGTGTGGCCGGTGACTGATGTTGAGCGTCAGAACATAATATCTCCTACCTAATTTCAGATTAATATCTTAAAACTGAAGGAATATCTTTGATTCATACAAAGAGGGGAGAAATGGTTGGTTCAAATTGGCGAACAGCTCTAGAATATATATACTTTATGGGGTCTCCTTTTCTGCCTAAACTTATTGCAGTAGATTCAAGATCTCTACAGATCACTTCGATTGGTCTTTGTAGATATGGGGGAATATTTACAAATTGTTAACTATTATAGCCAAGCATGGTTGAATGTAATGGTATGTCCACCACATATTTTCAATGTTGAGCTTTAAGAAGAGAGTCTTGGCAACTAAACCAGTAAGTTATGGTGAAGGTCCCTCATCAATATAACCTTGAAATATATATACCGAAGGAACAAGAGTCTATATTGGTTTTGTGCATATGTATGTAAATATAACGATCGGATACCCCCCATAGTTACCCCCATTATGGTCAGGAGGGACAGAGGAGTCGATATAACCATGACTGTCCGTATGAACGAAAGAATCTCGGAAACGGTAATAGATAGAGACTTCGTTTGTTTTGCATTCGAGTAGGAATTTGACGAGTTTATTTTTCATAAAATCTCATAAAATCACCCCCAAGGCAAAAAATTTCTTTAGCACAAAGTAAGTATGGAAGTATAACAGAATAGAGATAAGATCTCTCTAAGCCAAAATCCGAATACTTCATCAAAATCGGATAGTAAATGACGACTTTATAAGCAATTGAATTTGAACGATCTATGCTTTCTATGCTTCCATCCACCATTTTTCTTTTCGTACTATGAGAAGTGGGAGGAGCAAAATACCAGCAGTACCATTTTTGTTATTAATTTCATAACTTTTTGTTTTTCACTGCTTGGTGCATAATCTAGAGAAACATTTAATGTGTTTGTTAGGAAATGTGTTTGTTAGATCCTGAATTGTGTTTGTTAGATCCTGAATTGTGTTTGTTAGATCCTGAATTGGTTTGGAAACTTGTGAAACAGTAACATCGAAAAAAATAACGTAACGGAAGGCCAAATGCGTATGAAGACGCTGAATTAGTATCAAGCTTCATGACAAATGCAAGATTAACTTGTACTTACTGTAGGTGCGACTCAAGAAGCCATTTTACAGGAGAATAGCACCGTATGATGGAAAATGAAATATTGATGAAAAATGGATCTACTTGGGTATTTGGTGGGAACAGCTTGGAGTCTTCAGTTAAGACTTGCTCAAACTGAACGAATTCATTAGTGGGGCTGTCTATCGAACACAATTGATAAAATTGAGCCAAACCAAATTATTTGTACACCTAATATAGTACTTAAAGAAATCGTTTTTCGATCTACAGAAAACTTGAGAAAGGAACACTTCTATTATTTTGACCAGTAATTTTTATACCTTGTACTAATGGGCCAAGAATATATTATGCTTATGTATGTTGAAGCTAGACCATCTTGATCAGTATAAAACGACCAATCGATATGTCCGTCCGTCGTTAGTATATTTTTGAACGAGTTCTCCGAAACTAAACGAACTACAGTCTTCAAGTTTGCGAATTTATATTCTTCTTAACCGCAAGTAGATATTGTGTCCAATTACTAACATGTCTATGTTTCTATTTAACAAATTTCATCCCAACAGCTTATGGTATATTTGTTTTAATAATAAAATGTTCCTCCAATATGCTTAATTATGTATAAGATAAAACAAAACAAATACACCAAAATATGAATAATTTTTAAATAAAATTTTGGGCATTACGAATTTACGAAAAATACATACTTTTGAATTATAAAGAAGCCAATTAAAATTAAGCTTATTAGCATACAAAAAATTTCTGTAAAAGCTTAAAATTTATGCATGTCAAAGACCAAAGACCTTATACATATATCATGAACGAACCTTAACCTAAACCTCAAATCAGAAATGAGCAAAGAATCGTACAAACTGTCAACATGAATAAAGTTGGCAAGTACACTCTCCCTATCTCTCTTTCTCACTCGTTCTCGCACGCAAGCCAAGTTTCAAGGAAAAAATGAATTATGTAAAAAGGCCAGCAAAAAAAGTGGGTGTTTGAAGTATGAATAAATGAGTTTAAACTAGAAATTTATAAGAGCACAGCACCTACTTAACGCAAACACACATGCATGCATACGACATACAGCGCTAAATAGCAGCCATTATTCTCTAGAAGCAGCAGGAACAGCAATTGTGGCAGCACAGATTCTAATAGAATCACCCACATACAGGCAGGCAGGCAGGCAGACAGGCAGGCAAGCAGGCACCGCATGATGACGACGACGACACGCCACAACGTTGTTAAATAAAAGGAAATTCTATATCAATGTAGTATGTACATTTGTGCATAGAAAATATTGTATGTATGGCAGATCTACGCATACTTGAGTTATTCAATAAAATAACCAATTTGTAGGAAATAACATACAAAAACTTGTCGCACAAGGCGCAAGGACGCTATACGAAACGCTTCTACAGAGTCAGAGTGCAAGAGGGCTCGCGTTACATTTGTGACAAGTAAATGATGACACAAATATATATACATACACTCAAAGGTGGCGAAAGGGGAATAGTATGGCATAGCGCAAGCAAACAGCGCGACTTGCATGACATTTACTATTCCTATAATATATTTTATTTATAAGAAATATATATATATATATATATGTCTACATAAATAATATACTACTTCCTGCTCTTTTATTGCATTTGTATATTCTCTTATAGAAGGTTTTTTTTTCTAGTCTAACTTCTTTCAAATAGATGAAAAAAAAGCATGTGATACGATATTATTAAGCAAACATTTTGTCAACACCGATGCCTGACAGACAGACAGACAGATTGGCTGATTTGCTTGTTGTCTGGCGCTGTGACTATCAACGAGGGCGTATATACGCAGTATCAGCAGAAGTAGTATTAGCAACAGCAGCAATATCTCCACAATAGACATCAAGCAGCGTAGCTATGTAAATTTTAACGAGCGCATGGCACTCTTCCAAAAGCAAACGAACTGCGATATTAGTGTCGCACAGCAGCAGTGGATACAGTGAGTATAAAAATTTATAAAATTGTTCTGGAACAGTTTTGAAGGTTAGAGCACAGGTGCTGATGAAATTAATTGATCACATAAGCTATTCAATTTATTATACTTCAGCTTCGATGACTTAGTATTGTTTTGAGGCTAAAATATATGACGCAACAAACAACATTAATATCCAAACTTAATTATATTAATTGAACTTCTCTCCTTAAATGGAAAAGCAGTAAAAACCATAGAAGTAACACCCAATCAAATTGAAATTGTTATGAATTATGGATTTCTGTGAGAAATTCCCTTAGATCAGAAAGAAGGTACAGAATTGAATAAAAGCTACCTCTTTTAGTGGTCCGAACTGGATTTAATATTTTGAAAGGATGAAAGTTAGATCAAATTTGGGGTTTCTTGCAGAATTAACATCAATTTAAATTTTATCATTCAAATACAGGTCTATATCGACTCGACGTTTGATGCTGATCAAAAATATATATGCTTTATGGGTTCTGTTTTACCTCCTTCTGTCTTTTACACAAACTTAGTATCCTCTTTTTTCCATCAATAATTTCAAAGCCTAGTCACACCAAATCAACCAACCAAACGGAGGATGCAAATCATTTTTTTTAAGAAGCCATAGTATCTTATTCAAATGTGTTTTTGACTGTCAAAAAAGTCAGTATCACAGCTGTTGAGTATTCGGTTCTGACTTAACCTTACTTCACTGGACTTGACTTCACATGACTCCACATAATCTGACTTCACTTTAATTGAATTGAATTAATTTTACTTGATTTAACCTAAAGACTTTTCTTGACTTGGTCGTGTCTTGATTTCACTTAACTTGACTTCAATTTATTTGAAATGATTTCAATTGAATTGACTGATTTCATTTGACCTGACTTTTGACTTCACGAATTATTTTGACTAAACTTGAAAAAAAAAAAAAAAAAAACCTTTAAGACGCTGATACTCCCGGTCCTACTGTATGGCGTTGTATGGCGCAGAGTCATGGACCGTGATTGAGTCAGATGGAACAGCGTTGAAAGTCTTGGAGAGGAAGATGCTCCGCAGGATTTTCGGTGCTATTATAGTCGGCAACGAGTTTAGGTCCCATATGAAACGCGAGTTGTACGAGCTATTCGATGAGGTTGACATAGTCCATAGTCCTCATTCGAATAGATAAAAGAGCTCAAGCACGCACGGTTTACATGGGGGCTGAAACATGATTAGAAGACGCTTAAAAAGAGGACGACCGGGCACGCTTTAGAATGACCAGGTATAGAGACATCTCTCCGTAATTGGAACTCAGTGTCCATCTATTTCTTTGGCTCACTATTGTGGACTTTGTATTACCCAAATTTAGAGAAAAATAGCAAATAAAGAAAATAAAACATGTAAATTCTGAACTTGCCAGGCAATACTTTCATTTCCAGATAATAAATCTGCTATCTATTGAATTTAAACAACCCACATTTGTTTTAAATTGTACCCAATTTAATTTCCACACTGCATCAATGATGAAATATGCTACAACATGTCTTCAATCCTTTTTATGAACTGAAGAAGCACACACAATTTGTGCCAGTTAGCTTCGCTGCTCATAAACACGCCCTCCATATACTTTGTGTACATTATTAGGGGAACTTTCTATTGCCTCAACCCTAACTTAACCAAATTTCGCTCATCAACGCAGAAGAAAAGAAATGTATTCTGTGTCACTACGCTTTCAGCTCACTGTATACGCATTCGATGGTTTGTTTACGGCAAACAGGGCAAATATGCAGGTGGTTGGTTATATTAGCTCCGGCAGGCAGCAGATTCTTCTACCGTCATCCGGTGGAGCATGAGAGGTTTTGACGTTAAACATGGAAAGTTTGAAACGTCGTCGTCATTACCGTACTCGACAACGAAGTCGTTACTGCTGCTACAACTGCTGCCACGACGCAATTTCTGATGCTGGCAGTGAAGAGCATTTTAAAAGTTAGTTCCCAATGGCACAATCAGCGAGCGTAAAGCTGTAGCGCGCTGCATGAATGTGACTGTCTGTCTGTCGGTCGGTCGGACCGTTTGTCTGCCTGTCGATGAAAAAGTGAAAGAATATATATATACGCTGAATGCGTTTTTGTGTGTGTGTATTTTTGAGTGTGTGAAAAATAAGCCACAACACCCTGTATTATGTATGCGCATATGCATATTTATGTGTTGCGTCTGTCTACTATCTATCGTTGGGAGTTAACAAAAGTTCAAGTTTAAGGAAATACTTTTTAAAGCCACTAATAAGCGAAAACACATTCATCCAAAAGCTTATTCTCGGTTCTATAGTTCGAATACAATTCGGCCAAGGAACAGCTCCACAGTGTGGTTAATAACATTCTGGAAGCCTTTGACAATAGACAATTCTGAATAAGAAGCATGGACTCTGATAGAATTATATGAAGCTGCTTTACATTCTTCCTTGATATACAACAAGCATTCGACAGGATGTGACAAAATGGTCTTCTGTTAGAGATAAAGAAGAAACTACCAGTTCGCATTGGAACAAATTCGCGTAAAAATCTCTCCAATCTATTTTATGTCCTTATGTTCTTCCCGCCTGATATTGCTTCATTTAAAAAAGATATCACGACATAATGATGGTTCCATGCGGATGACTTGTGCATCTTCCACAGACCCAGACCTAGAGGACTATCTATAGTCGCTTGATGGCTGGCCAAAAAGCTGGAACATAGCACAAAGGCGCAGATACCTTCACATTCCTTAAATGAAGAATAAGTTCAGTTGCTTCTCAAGTACTGAAATAAAATATGGACACAAATCATGGGGTTCCCTGGTTATATTCATATATGTTTCTTTTATAACTCAACCTTCCATACTTTTCCTTAGCCTCCGCTGCTATATACTTGCTTCAAAAAATGATAACACTCGGCTCGGAAGCCATTGGCATCACTGCTGTTACTACTGATGCTACTACTGCGACTGATGACTTCCCTTTCTGTGTTGGTATTAAAAATTGCTTTTCTGTATGAATAGCGGCTGGCTGGCACCTTCCAACCAAACCAAACCAAACCAAAGCATCGCACGAGCAGTTTGGCATAACAAATTTAACAGCGAACAAAAGTCAACTATACTAACCACTCCTTGCATAGCAAACAGACGATGTATTGAAGTACCTCAGTATCGAAGTAGCTAGTAGAGTAGAATGGTGTATCTATGTGCGACGTGTATAGCAGCAGCAAATCAAAAATTGAAAATAAGGTTAAGTAGCTATTACGCGCATAATGCATAACATGGAAGGACATAGAAGCAGAAGCAGGCAGCAGGAAGTTTAAAGAAGACATGCTTTATATGCTCTGACAGGATGTTGACACACACACACAAACACATACTCACACCGTCTGTCTGCCATACTATAAATAGCGAATTTATAAGCGAACAAGCAATATTTAGTGTGAGAATGGCTTGGCTTACATGGCGTATGAACAATAAATTCTGACAACGCTTCATTGATGCCACGAAACAATGTCTCCTGTGCTGTTAGTGCTTTTTATGATTCCCTTTCTTTTGGTACGTAATTACCTTAAAAATTTCATTAGTATTTCACGGCGCATTAGGCAGCCAGCCAAGTTAGCACTAAGTGGCTGGCTGCTGCAACTTCACTTCACGTACTTCATCGCATCAACACCATAAGTTTCTGGCAATAAGTCTGAATGAGTCTTATTGGGCACGCCTGAGTGATGTGGGCGTCGCGTCGTGTGCGTTGATTACGCTTTTTATTCATTTTTCTCGGCTATTTTTTTTTCCTGTGGCGGCGTATTTTTTACACAAAGCTGGCGCAAAAACACTTCAAATACTTGGCTAAGTAGCAAATAATTTGCGGCAAAGTCGACAAACGTTTGGCAATCAATCAAATGATTTGTATGGCTGGCGTGCGCAGCTGAGTATAAAATGTCTACATGTCGAGGTTTACAACATTTTGGAATTTGTTGAGGTAATTAGTGCAATGTGGCGGCCATTTGATGATGATGATGATGATGATGACGGCGGCGATGCTGTGTGCCATTTTGTAGGTGTCGCTGTACTAAATGGAATATTTAAAGCTATTTAATATTACTTTAAGTCATAAAACAGTTTTGATTTGGGAAAAGAGTCGTAATTTGATTTGATTTTTTGAGGATTTAATCTCAGAATACACAATTGGTTCGATTTTTGAGGTGTCTAGTAATACAATTCATCAAAAAAGGTGCCGATATTAAATGTTCAACCACTTTATCGAGTCGGCCTTGTTCCCCCACTTTACCTCAGACTCTTTTAAAAGAAACGATTGTGGAGTTGGTAAAGTGTAAGCCTGTACTTAACAGTCTTGATTGAAGAAGAGCGAAAAATCAGCAAATCATATCTTATAGACTTATTATTTTACTTCCGATCGTCTTAAAAATATTTGAAAGAATATTACTTGGTAGGGTGGTCGAGGAAATGGGCAGCCAGGCAGTCATACCAGTCCATGAATTTGGCTTTAGTGTTCAGCATGTTTTCCCAGAGCAATTATTTGGCAGAGTGTGTACACAATCAATCTTATTCTACCGACAACTCAGTTTTGAATGCAAGTTCGAGACTCTAAATCTTCACTACATGATATTCATGCAAGCGTTCCTTAAGCCTGTGTTCTTGGACCCGTGCTCTCCATAATATATGTAATAACAATGTTCGAGCATTTCAGTCTAAAGTTCTTTGAACAATATGTGGTGCCGATTCGCTTGTGCGAATTAAGAATATTCACAGAGTTATTGGTCTTCATTATTCATTGAGATACAATGATCGTCCTGCTCATCACCCCAAAATATATTCTAGGCATCATTGGTTTCCCAGATACGTATGGCATAAACCGGATTTTAGTCTATAGATGAGTCTCTTGTTTCCAAACTTTCTCTTGCTAGTTGAACGTAGCATTAAGTCCAATTTATGCAGCTTTGATAAACTTCACATTGGCCGACCAGAAGAATCGTTTGTACAGGATCGGAGCGAAGTATCGCAATTGGTTAAACATCCAAATGATACTTTGGCCATAAATGATAACTGTATAGGCATCGTGACACAAAATGAAGTCGCAAATGTCTTTTATGTTTATGTTGATGCCAATGTTCCAGTGCAGACGTGAAATAATTTGAAGTAATCAATTGTAGTCTCCGCCATTTCTATTGGTATCTCGGAATTGACCAGAATGCATGTATCGTCCGCTTATGTTGCCATTACTGCGTTGGAATCGTTGAGGTAGGCACGTTCGCCATACTAATTGTGCATAATATCGGTGCAAGATGAATTTTTCTGAGGTACACTCTGACAAAAGACGAACGCTGCAGTCGAGTAGGAAATAAATTCCTAACTAGATCTGTGTACAAAAAATCAGAAAGGGAGGGATCCGGGGCTTTCCAGAATATATGTATATATATTTTATGGGAACTGCCTCGCATACTTCTGGCTGCTACATAAATTTGTACCAACGGCCTGATAGGAAAATTTTAAGCAGTAGACAATGCTTTCCTGGGACGCGAGGTTCAAGTTGTATAGACCATCCGTCCAAACTCTGTCCTAAAGCCAAACTGATTATTCGTTACGACTAGGGAGTCACCTTTCTTTCAATCTATCTACGCAAAACTAATATTTTTTAGTACGTCCGAAGTAGGCAAATTGGAAAAATGTTTGTTTGTTTGTTTGTGCGCGCATCACGCCTGAGCCGCGAAACTAATTTGTACGAATTTTGGTATAGAAATAAATGGAATGTTGAAAAAAAACATAGACTACTTCTTGTTAAAGAATTAGAGGGGCGATATCACACCTCCCATATTGGTCATATCATTGCATCCATTTAAGGTTCAGAGATAAAATTTGGTATAATGAGATCGGGTGAAGTAAGATCCATTGGACAAGTATGAACAGTTTCTCTTTACTGGGTGAGGGAGAAGCGGGCGGGGTTCCTGCTGGTCTAGCTATAAGACTCGAATGCTGATGAGAAGTAGTCAATACGGAGTATGGTCGCAGCAGAAATAACATTACCATCTAAGGAAGAGCTTTCACCACATTGGAATCAATGGACATTTCTTAGACTTTAACATACAAATTTGTGTCTATATAGCCGCTAGGATAATGTTTTTTTTGGGAAACAGTTCTGAGCGCCTTAAATAGTTATTGTGAACTTCTTTCATAGTATGCAGCACTATCACACACCGCATTCGGAAGTTCTTTTGGGATGGAATCCACACACTGCCAGAAAAATGGGCAAACGTCGTAGCTTCCTCATGAATTAATGCGTACTCCCAATATATTCCATTAATTTTTTATTTTATATAAAAAACCTGTCATATAAGATAATATTGGTATAGAATTCGTATGTCTTTTATTGAAAGAAAAGAAGAGCGTCTCTTCGAAATATTTTTCACTGACAAGAAATAACAATACAAAAAAATTAAAGTTATTTGCTGTACTTTGTAAAGTCCTCAACATATTCTTATTTACAATAGAAACTTTTCCAAAAAAAAAAAAAAATATAAACTAGAGAATAAAACTTCTGCATGCCAAAAATGCACTCCAATCAAGTTTACAAATAAACTCAAAGAAATATTAAGCACACGCAAAGTTATAAACAAAATCAAATTGCATATTTCTACGAAGTTACACACAAACAAATCAATTGCATCAAAATTTTCAAGCCAGAGAATGAAAATTCGATTGCTAGTGCCAAACCGAATGCAAAGTTGACAACAATAATTGATATTAGAGCACAGAGAAGCACTTCGCAAAGCTGCTCTGCTGCAACACAATATGGAACAATGCATTCTCAACTGACTTTGAAGATGAAACTAACAACGACGACACTGCTCTGCATGCTTTAATCAAATCACTAACTACATCAGTTTCAGTGATAGTCGTTGTTCTTCACTCCTACAACGTATGTCGTATGTGAAATCATACGAAAACCCGACCATCAGCTCTAATGAGATGGTAATGCTAACGAAATTTGCTACGCTCTTTGTGTAAATGAACCAAAACTACATATGCCATGCCATGCAATGCCATATAATATGTAGAGGGTCAGGTCAGAGTAACAACTAAAGTCAGCTTGCTTCTACGTTGAAGTTTGAAGTTTGTGTGTAGAAAACAAAGCTCTAATGAAGTCATTGATAAGCGTTGCCTCACTGACTTCGTAGCAGTGTAACGATGATGAAGAAGAACAAGAAGTTGACTAAGTTGATTGCAAGTTTCATGCTGCCGCAATTTTAGTTTCTCATAGGGACTCTTGTGTTGTAAAGATCTATAAGAAGGATATGATGGTATGCACACATACAAATATGTTGCTTCTAATGTTGTTATTTGCACTCGAAATCTCATTAAACTTGTGCTCCTCTTGTGCAAAGAAGCAATAGAAACTTTGTAATACAGAGTATTATATGCAATCTTTAAATACACTCGACTACTGTAAGAAGAAGTGTGGCAGGCAAGAAGTGTGCATTCATGCAGCAGAGTTACTTAGTACAATTTCATTTCGACAGAAATTTATTATATCCACTGAGAATGAATGCACAAGAAAAAGCAGCTTAGTTCTATCAGATATAAAATATATAAAATACGAATTATATTTCGAGCACAGAAGCAAAGGCAAGAACGAATTCAAATTGTGTAAATTTGCATAACACCTTAATGTAACAAATTGTATACACAGTGAAAAAAAAAAAAAAATCAAACTTATAAAGCATTTAAATTGGAAATTTAGTAAAGTTTAATCCATGTGGAGATCCATTGTGGAAGCAGCAAAGGAACGGTTTTTTTTTTTTAATAAAACATTTTGAATATGTAAAAAGTTTTACATTGTTTTCAAAGCTGTTATATATTTTAGGTCGACTCAGAAAAACTAAAGAAGTTGCAATGAGAAATTGTCTATTGACACTAATTGAACTCGAATTAATCTTTACATATAATAAAATCATAGAAAAAACTCTGTTTTTTTGTTTGTGCGTGCATCACGCCTGAATCGCTAAACTAATTTGTATGAATTTTGGTATAGAAATTGATGGAACATTGGAAAAGAACATAGACTACTTTTTGGAAAAACAGAAGTGAGATGCCCAATGCCCCATCTCCTTGTAAGCAATAAGCAAAATAAGTCACATATTTGCATCCATTTGAAGTACAGCGCTGAATTTGGTATACATGTTAATAGGATCGGGTGAAGTAACCCTATTAGTTTTGGTCCAAATTGATGCATTTGATCATATTTGAAGACGTTCGGATGAACAAATTAACTAACTGTAAGAGGCCCTGTACCAGTACAAGTCGCCTAACAAACACATTAATTCTTTCCCTAGCTTATGTCCAAGCTTATAAAATTGCTTATAAAATCGTCATTTATTATTCGATTTCGATGACCTTGTGGGATTTTGACGAGACGTTATCTCTATGCCGAAGAAATTTTTACTCTTGAGGGGGATTTTATGCGGTAGGGGGAGAGGGGAAAAATTAAAAAATAAACTCGTAAAATCCCAGCGAAGTCCTAATCGAATGCAAAAAGAAGGAAGTCTCTATCTATTACCGTTTCCAAGATCATTTCGTTCATACGGACGGACAGACGGACATGGCTATATCGACTCCTCTATCAGTTCTGACCATTATTTCTACCTGTTACATACATTTGCAAAAAACCAATAGGCTCTTTTACTTTCGGTACAGGGCCTAAAAAATGTGCACTATAAACCTTTGCCCTCTTTTTTCCCCATATTTGGGGTATTTTCACAAACATCGCCTGTCTCCGCGCATTATCCCCAAGAAAGCTCTCTAGCATTAGCAGTTGCATTATAGAGCAATAAACATTTTAAGAAGTTTTATTATTATTAAAAACTAGTGGACCAGACTTGCGCTGCCACGTCCCTTCTTTGTCTTCCTTTTGTATTGGTGAGGCAGGCAATTGAATCGCGTGCAGTTTGAGTAGCTCACATGTCATAGGTTTGAAAAGCACAAGCAAACAGTTTGAATAGCTTTAGTGTTTGACTTAGAAATTTAGTTCATATTGTAACATTAATATCTTTTGACTCTGCAGGTCGACTTTGATGAAATAGTCGCTAGATGTGACTCACAATAAAGCTTCTTACATTTTATTAATTTGATTTTAAATTTAATGAGTGGCTTTTACGTGATGCAAGCACAAACAAACGGACAAAAAATTCGTCTACAATTTTATTATATATATGTGAGCATCTCGCTTAAACTTTAAAAAAGTTTCAGAGCACAGAAATTGTCAACCATTCGCGAAAATGGCGGTGCTACAAAAGACGTTTATAAGATCGTTACAGGCGACGAATCATGGATATATGCATATGAGCCGGAAACAAAAGCCAAAGCCAACAAAAGTTGTTCGCGCTCGAAACACTGCGAATCAAATGATCGTATTTTTCTCCGCCTGAATGGATCATGTAGCCACTGTTTCGCTTGAGCAAAGTAGAACAGTCAATTCTGAATAGTAAACGACCATTTGTTTACCTGAAGTCTTTGGAGAAATTCGCAAAACCAACCGCCGAAGACGAATCACCCGCCACCACAATGCAAGTTCTCACACATCGGCTGATACAAGAGAGTTTTTGAGTACTCAAACTTTCGAATTGATGGGTCATAAGCGCTGATTTATCACTCTATGACTCCTTTTTATTCCCAAACATCAAAAATGAATTGCGTGGTGAAAGTTTTCCATGCCCGTAGAAGCAATTGGTGAATTCACAACCCATGTTTTGGAGCAAATGCAAAAGTGCATAAAATTTCATTGAGAAAATTTTGAAAAACAATAATTTATTTAATTATTTACTATTCCCGAAATGTAGATTAATAAGCTTTGCTTTATGTTCAGAGTACTAGAAAAGATAAGTTCCACTGAAAGATTCAATACTCGTATGGGAGGACAACGAAAGGAGTTGGGAACACTAGTTTTTATAACATAAACTAGCGGACCCGGCTGGCGCTGCTACTCCCTATCTTTGTTTTCTTTTTATATAGGTAGGTAGTATATATATATACAGTTTGACGTGCAGTTGAGTTGCATACAGTTTGAGTAGCACATGTCAAATGTTTGAAAAACCATAACAAAAAGTTTGAAAAGCGTTAGTGTTTAGCAATTTTTAAGCTAACAAATTTAATTTATATTTGAACATTAATAACTTTTGACACTGCAGCTTGATTTTGATGAAATAAACGATAGATGCTTCTCACAATAAAACTGCTTAACTTACAGTCATTCGATTTTTTATATAACCTGATGTGCACACAAACAAATACAGAAAAATGTCGACTACGATTTTTTTTTATAAGTAAAAACTTTATAAAATACTTCAAAGAGTTATGTAAAAAATATTTTAATTGACTACGAAACAACATTTGTCAAATGCAAACAAATGAGTTAATAAATGTGAAAAAAAATGAATGTAAAAAAAAATATAGCATGACAATTTTTTCGCTGCATATAAAAACTGCTTGTATAACCACGAGCCACAGATGAAATATACATAAAGTAAAACCAAAGAATAAAAAATAAATAAAACCATTATTCAACGAAAATTGCTCAACAAAGCATCGCAATGTAGGTGTTTGAGAGCGTAATAATTGTGGTTGCACCAGCGGACACTGAAATGTAAACTACAAACTGAGCTCAGTACGAGAACTCAACTCGGCGCGACTTAAGCACAGCCAACAGCCCAAGCCGACGAGCACTTCAGCCCATTGAGAGCTTTGCGGTTACGAGATAGAAACGAAACGAAACGAAAAGAAGTAGAAGAAGATGAAAAAATGATGTCGAAGCGCGCCTGATTCAAAACGGCATAATAACCTTTGTGTGTATTCGACAAAGGACGAAGGCAGGGTATACTCGTAGAAAACCTAACCTAACCAGAGCCAGAATGTACATGTATATACGATTATAATCTGCTGACTTAGGCAGCCCATAACAAACAAGTTGCCGCAGACCAAAGTCCAGCATTGCCAGCTAACTAAAGATACAACGATACCAGTTCAGACAACAGCAACAACAACAAGGAGCAGCATGACACGGACCTACTTTCATTCAGTCAGTCAGTCAGCCAACGAGTCAGTCAGTCAGTCAGTAACCGTGTAGATGAGTGTATAAGTCAGGTATAAACGCCGGTAACTTCCGCTTGAGTAAGCACACTCGACCACAAAAGCATAAGTTGCCAATTAAACTCAAATGCAGTAGAAAACTGAATAAAAATTGGCATGGAGCAAACGAAAAATGAGAACAAACTAAAAATTGAAAGAACCAACGACCGACCCGACCTGACAGACCGACCGACAGATACTATATAGAACAAATGAAAAAGGGAAGAAAAATTAATTTCATTACGTTCTTAGTACTAGCAGAGAAATTGGGTCAACATTGACAATAAGTTGTCTGCCGGTGGCACACTATGGAATGTGAAGTGGCAGCTTAAACTTGTGCAGTGGCGTGGAGTAAAGGCTGCATGCAACTTGCCAAAAAAAAAAAAAAAAAAAAAAGAGAAGACACATGCCAGCCACTTATCCACTTCACTTGGCACAAGTTTTCTAAAGCGTTTCAAAAACTCGGAGAGCGAATTTCCGTTTATTTTGCTTTCAGTTTCGGTTTCAGTTCCGTTGCTAACCACAGCAGAACAGCAGTCGAAAATGATAGAGATGCGTTGGCATGGGATGAAGACGGCGGCGCCTTATAATTATTACGTTTCCGCTCTGTGCTTTAATTATGCAAATTTGTCGTCGTCACTGCCGACGTCGTTTTTACTGCAGTGTAGCAGCGGATAATAAAATGTTTCCGACTACTATTGACTACTGTGAAAGTCGTCGACGCCCAGCAGACCACAATTTATAGCTGGCTGACTAGGCAATGGTCATTCATTTGGTAACCCATGCTAACAGCCACTTGTGGCAATTATTCTGTGCGTTCAACTCAAAAATGTTTGTAATGCAATGTTTCAGCTACTTACTTGATGCGATTATAGACTAGCAATTCGGCTATATCACGTCCCAAACTGGAGTATGTAGTCTCGACAAAGACCAGTACTTTGGGATCGATGCGTAGTCGCGCTTCAGAACGATGATCGGGTGCTGGTGAAGCATCACGTGGATGTTTGCCGCGCACCATGCGGCAGTTAATGAGTGGCGCTGGATGTGTATCACGTTGTATGAGTCTGTAAATAGAGAACGAGAGAGAGAGAGTAATACATTAGTGTGTGTGTTTTTCAACGGTATTTATTTTTGGTCAGTTTGGTTGCACAATTATGCTCGCCATTTGTCTAAACGGAAGTTGTTCGTACAACGGAAGTGAGTCTTTAGGCACAACTTCCTGCAAAACAAGCTTAGAAGTTAGAAAATTTTTTGACATTTGAGAATGGTCCAGTACCGGAAAGAGCAAAATTAGAAACATTGTTAAATGTTCCTGAGCGCTTTAACAAAATTTATGTGGGTCGCTTGAGAGTAAAATTTGTTTGTTTCGCTTATTTTTAAATAATTAAGCATGCTAAAGTCGTGCGTAAACGAATTCGACATACCCTACTAATTTTGTATTTTTTTATTTTTTAATACTCTTCTTTGATAAGCAACCATACCAATGGTGCAATATTTTGTAGTTCAAATAGAGTCGCAGGCGGTATCTTAGGTTGCAACATGCAATGCACATTAATTTGTTGAGAAATGCGTACAGAACAGGTTGGAGCCTGATGTCAAACTGCTCGACTGAGATGTCTTCAATTTGTTACGCACTTAAAAGCGGCAAATAGGCGAATATTATGTTTTTAATGCAGATTAGATAGGTTTTTTTCAAAAACTAAATCCATAAAAATTGAGATGTTCTATTAAGCTTCTTTTTCCTGCAGGTATGGTGGATAATTTCACTGACATATAAATATATTTTTATATAAAAATCTGAGTCCTCGATAGCATGTCTGTTAAAAGTATTAGATAAAATTAGTGCTCTTGGGTTACAAATCCCAGTTTCCCACGAAGAGTCGTTTTTACGAAGGCGGTTCTTATTAGGATCGGACTAAAATAATATGCTGTTCGAAACATTTTTCGGAATATTTATTTTTGATGCCCTCCATATCTAATTCAAAAAGTGGAATATTTAAATCTCTGTCGATATTTTCGTTGTGGATATATGATGAGGCTCCTGTGATTATCCGAAGGATTTTAAATAGAACTCTTTGAATAATTTGAATATTGCTTTTGCTAGCGTTACCCCAAGTTTGTTTATTATGCTATTGTAGAAGCATTTTATATTAAAGGCACAGGGTAGCTCGAGACTGGATGAAACAATCTATTAATGATGGTTTTTAATCTAATTTGAGTTCTTTTAGCTTCAATGTTTTTAGCTGAGTTTTCGGTCAAAGTGAACTACTTAGTATGTCACATGGAACTGTTCAGGCTGACCGTTGGGCACGTATCTATGTTGAGGATAAAAGTTATATGTTTGGACTTTTATCTTTTTACTTCTATGCTCCAGTTTGCTAAACATTTCTCAATGATCTGAAGATGCATACATAGATATCTGCACGCTTTACGTGGACATGGGAAGCGACACAGTATGGCAATGTCGTTGGCAAATGTTCATGTTAATAGGCTCGGATAAGTGGATATATCAGAGGAGAATAATACAGTTGAGATGTGATTTTACGTCTTACTTTGAAGCATCTATAAGTTAAAAATAAAGCAAATAACTGATGCGTAAATTTTCAGGAAGCAGAATTGTATTCTATGAAGTAAATCATTGTGCAAAACTTGGTCGAATGCCTGTGATACATCGAGAAATACCGCTGAGCAATATTCATTGTGTTCGAAAGCTGTTCAAATGTCTTTCGTGATACGGTTCACTTGTTCAATGGCACCCTGCTCTTTCCGAAATCCAAACTAATGCGTGTTAATATTATTAAGAATCTCCAGATGTGCTTTGAGTTTGTGTTGGAGTACTTTATCAAATAGTTTTAACAAACATGACCAGCCAGTGAGATATATAACATAGAGGATCTTAACTAAGAACCGAAGAGCTGATCTCTATGATCATTTTCGCCCTGGCGACTTATTTGCGTTTAGTTGAGTTTGGGGGAATCTGTTGACTAAGCCAACTTTTAAGTTATCTTTATATGGGATATCCTCTGTAGTTAGCAGTGGAATTGTCACCACAATTGCTACTTTTTTTTTTTTTTTTGTTTGAATCAGTCTTATTGGAGGAGCAGGCGGAGTTCTACGTAGGCAACATAGACTGAATTTAGAGTGCAACAAGATTTGTTACGATCATAATGATGGCAATTTGTGCACTGCATTGGAGAGCTCGTTTTGTGTGGCTCTTCTACAGTAATTCTATATTGAAGGAGGAACTGTATTTCGTATATTGTTACGAATGTATGTTACGAATGTATGTCTATATTATCGAATCAGGAACCTTAACAAGAAATACAGCTGTTGCATAGCACCGGATGCCGGGTACACTACTTCTCTATATAAATATTAAAATTAAATTCATCAACTCGACCGCCATCTCTCACCATCGAACAACAACATAGTTAGCATGCTTTAAAACATATTTTTTGACTGCTTATAATTTATGAAATAATTAAAATGAAATAATTCGCGCGCAGTGCAAACCACATTTTCAACACCCAACCCAGAGCCCATTACAGTTTAACTTCAGCGCAAAGCAACAAGAACTTTTAATGCCTTTCAAAAATTCAAAATGCGGGGAATTGTGGCGGTCTCATTTGTGGGGGCTTTGCGCATAACAAGCGAACATTGCCATGACATTTCTCGCTCGTAATTTCCCACAATTTGCTTTACATTTTTATGTGCGAGTTAATTAAAAAATTTAATCAAAAATGTTGAAGTATAAAACAATTTTGTTGCCATAAAGGAATGTCACAGCAAATTTTTTTGAATATTGGTTAGAGGAAAGAGCGAAACGTTGTGAATACCAACAAATAAAATAAGAATATAGTTCGAAATAGAACAGCTTCTATTTTCTACTTTTGAAAATAGCTACAGGGCAGAAGGTGCAAGGATTTATTCATGCATATATTAAGAAAAAAAAAAAAGGAGAAAAAGATTATACGAAAAGAGTATCTCTAAATAATCTTGGTTGAAAAAATGGGCAAAAATAAATTAAAATATACTATCTGCAAAGCAAAGCCAAGATAACGAAAAAGTCTGGAAAATGCTGGTTTTCTTTGCAGTAAACACTCACACACACAGACCAACACATTCACACATTTTCTTTACTGCAAGCAAGTAGTTCTTAGCTGGCTGAAGAGGTTTGTGTTCTGTTGCTGGTTATTCTGTTGTGCTGTGCTGTGCTGTATGTGTCAACTATAGCGCGGGCGTGTGGTGTTGCTTAAGAATATGTGGAACATTTTTTTGCAAAGCTCATTTTGAATGCGCATTCATTTACAATATACATTCATTCATTCATTCATTCATTCATTCATATTCTTTGTCATGTTGAAAACAATGCGCGAACAAAACCCACCAACACAACAAATATCAACGATGTACACTTCCTTATGGCATCGAAACTGAGGCGCTTAAAAAAAATTAAGCCATACTCGCACACACAAACCAAAAAAGGAAAGTAAGTTATCAATTGTTAAGTTTTGTATAGTTTTTGAATACCCTGCTTACTTTTCTTTAATACTCGCATTGATCATCAAGTAGCAACAATTGACTGCTTGACTAAGCATGTCATATGGATATTTTTTAGAATCAGTTCATTCATGGAGCAAAGTCTCTTGTTGGGAGACATGCAACGCACACATCGAAGACAGACCTATATATTACCATGTATATATTAATAATAATATCTAATTTTTAATTAAACAAATCTTTTAAAAGTAAATGGTAAGCGCAAAACGGTATAATTGGTTTTTATTTTAAAAATAAATGGTAAGCGCAAAACATTATAATTGTATTTTAAAGTGTATTTTGTGCGTATTTCAGCGAAGTAAATCCTAATATAAATTATTTAAATTATATTTAAATAAAAATGTTATGTGCTTATTGTTAAAATTAAGAACAAGGTATATATTATTAAAGACAGTTTAAAACTTTGAAAGAAAAATATTAAACTGAACAAAAGTAGAAATTGGAGAAGCCAGATCAGCTGGAAGTGATGAGTCGTTCTAGCAATATACGTTACGGCATTAGGCCCTCAGTTTTTATCGTCTTATTCTAAGGCAGTATTCATCAAATCTCAAAGCCAGAGCCACTTTAAAAATCTGCCGCCATACAATCCACATCACTTTCAAGTATTGATGCAGAATTATCACCATTAATAAGAAGTCCAGATTTAGTAAATTTGGTCTACTTATGGACAAGCAGTTCGCATTCGTCTTTGGATGAAGTTAGGGATCTTTAGAATGGAAAACTCACTACATGACATTTTTCACCCCAGATATTTCGAATCTAATCAAATAATCGAAACTGAACTCTTGCTATTTTCGAGTCCTTGTAATAAAAAATTATGCAAAAAATTTATTTTTAATTTAAAAAATGAAGCGAACAGTTGGCTCTTGGCGTGAGAGCATCAGAACTCTTATATTCTGAACATGCCCTGTTTGTAAGGCTTATACAAAAAATATCAGGAATGCTAAGAGCTGCTTATATATTTGGGGGTGTCCGCTACAAAAAAAAAACACCACTCTATTAAGAGCTTTCTTGTACGACGCATCGTGGTTTTAGTAAACCTTTTTCAAGGTTCATGTGGCAAGCTCTAAAATAAAGCGATCTCTTGAACCGCGTTACGCTTGGCAAATGACTTGACAAATCTAAGATGTATCACCATAAATAGATAATCCACACTCAGTATAAGGTCTTCTTATATATATATATGTACTAGCATTTCATATTTTACTCATTATACGGATAACGCCTAATACAAGATCATCTTAATGAGGTATATATGTAGGTGGTATAGAGGTTAAATATTGATCTACTTTTTACAAATATCTTAGTAGGGCTAATAAGTTCAGAAGATTCCATATCAATCAATCCAAACCATCTAATTTCAGAACTAAACTTTGATATATAAATTCTGATAATTTTCGAATATTTTTAGAAGATTCAATTTCACAAAAATATTTTCCTACAATTCACAGTTATTAACATTTTCAACTTAAAATCATTTCATAGCCCGAATCCCATCAAAAATGTAGAGTGTACACTACAAAAAAATGACACGTACACCAAAAAAAAACCAAACGAAACAACTCAAAAAGGCACACAAAAATATGCAAATGAAGTAGAAGTTGCGCATAAAAAATAATAAAAAGAAGATTTGACGACAATGGAACAACACCAACAGGCAAAGCTCTGCCACCGCCAGCAGTTTACTGCAAAAGACAAAGACTTCTAGTGTATTCTAAGGGAGTTCGTCGGAGTTGCAGTGTTGCATTGTGTCGTGCATATGCAAACAATAAGAATATTTCTTCATTTCCCGGCTTGCTATTATCGCGCTTGTTTCGCACTTCTAACTATTACTTCACTACTCGCTTACTTGTTGGGACTACCTTTATTTGCATGTCAGCAGTATTTTCCCGCTACTCGAGACGCGCTCATTAACACTTCTTGCTGTGGTTATATGCTCAGAATGAAAAAAAAAAATGAAAAAAAAAAAAAAAAAATATGGAAAAATGCAACGAGGCGACGAAGCAGAAGATGTCGTCAACGACGATGAGGACTCTCTCTCTCTCTGACAACTGCAGCAATGCAACCCAAAGCTATGCAGCAAGCAGTATTTTCATTTAGTATTTCCACACGACTTAGTTGAAAATCCTTTTGAGTCCTTTTTAGCAAGTTATTAAATCAGTTGCTCAGACGAAAAACACATTTGCACAACGAAACAAGAAAAGGGCGCAACATATGTGAAAATCCGGCATGCCAAATCCCAAAAATTAACAAAAAGCTATTAGGCATGCGAACGAAATGCAAAACCATTGCAGACTTTTAGGCAACAGGCAACGGAAATAACAAACACACATAATCCTATATATACAAATAAACGAGCATATGTATCTATGTATGTATATCTATGTACAATACATCAGTTACCTGTGCGTGCAGGTTATTTGTACAAGGTATGAGTGAGATATTTCTGAATGGTTAAGAAATAATGCGATTAAGGTGAATGACAAATTTAAAGAAGACAGTCAGGAACGACAAGCAATAAGGTATGCATATTAAAGGAGGGAGAACAAGAGGGATGGTCTGACAACTATCGTTCATCGTACGATGAATTTCAGTCCTCAAAAACTTCTATTGGTCAACAAGATTTACATTTGGAGAAACAATGTCTGTATGTGTTGTGGAGAAGTGAAAAAATTGAGCCGTTGGACCGTTGCCAGATCTCAATGTATATCATAAGTTATGATTCTCCGTCCTAAGAAGTGAATCAAGGGGAATTATTCGACAAGTGTGAGCGCAACTACTGGTAGCTCTATTTACCAATATGTCGTCAGTGACTTGCTTGCTCAATATATGGTCGGGATCAGAACACTATTCCGGTGTTCTCAAGAGTCGTCTCGCCCATCATTTTTGAGGAAAGTAAATAGGAACATTATATGGAGATATGTGGTACTTTATTCTATAGACAGTATGTGAAGTACCCTTTAAAGGAAAATAGGAGGAAATCCATATCTAGTCATAATCAAACGAAGAAAGAATTGGAGAATATGGCAAGATGGACATGAGTGGATGTATGAGTGGATGCCAAAAATTCCGAATTACTTGGCTCATCAGAACTGTATTTTTGGTATTCTAAAAAAACTCCGAAGCTCGAGAGTTATACTTTAAAGTAACTTAACGGTAAGATGGCATACGTTGAGTTTAGTAGTCAGAGATCTTAAAAAAGGAGACCCACCAACTACCGCGGAATAAGCCTCCGTTCCATCGGCTATAATATTCTGTCGCGCGTATTGTGTAACAGGCTGAAGCCATATACGGATTTACTGATAGGACCATATCAGAGTGGCTTCAGACCAAAATGGTCGACCAGTGACCAAATATTCGCAAGATGCAAAATCATCGGAGAGATCTGTGAGTTTAACAAAGATATACAGAAGTTTTTCGACGTCCAGTCTGCACTAGGTACCCAGTCACAGATCGATGACGCTAACACATACACAAAGCGTGTTTAGAGTAAGGGGAAATCCTCTCCAACCCCTTTGATACCAAGAGAGGTTTCAGGCAGGGTGATGCGCTTTCGTGCGATTTTTTCAATCTGCTGTACATACAGAATACATCGAGCTCGATGTTCCAAAAGAAAGTGATGATGGCGTTCTAAGAGATTAAAAAACAGTCTCGGCTCATAGGTCTAGCGATGAATGAGGACAAGTCGAAGTACTTGGTGTCTTCTCGCACGCCGTCATCGCGTCTTAGACGGTTAGAGACGGTGGAGAAATTCAACTTCAATGTTTTTGGAAAACTTCGTCTATCTTGGATCCGAAATAACGAATTAACAACGTCAGCCTGGAGTTCAGGTGAAGAATCAAGCTTGCAAATGTATGCTATTTTGGCGTACTGTATGGCGTAGAAACATGGACCGTCTTTGAGTCAGAATTAAACAGCGTTGGAAGATTTGAAAGGAAGATTCTTCTCCAGATTTTTGGTCCTGTTAGAGTCGGCGACGAGTTTAGGTCGCATGTGAACCGCGAGCTATATGAGCTATTCGATGAGGTACCAATACTCCACCATATAAAATTCCAGCGGCTGCACTGGGCTGGTCAACTCATTCGAATAGATGAAAGATCTCCAGCAAGCATGGTTTGATGATTGGTGGACGACCGGTCACGCGTTGAAATGACCAGTTATGGACAACTGGACACAAGATTACAAAAGCTGGCACGCTTTTCTGAACGCGACGATGACTGAACAAAGGTTGTAGCCCATTTAAGTAATTAAGATCAGGACAGAGTATCATAAGTTAAAGGTTACTGGTTCAAATAGTATTTTGGTTAAGATTCCCAAGCAGGTTTTTTTTATACCTGGTTTAATCCTACACTTAATCCAGAAGCTGGAGATGGAAATGTTGTCTTCTGAGAGCATTAAGTGGGGACTTAAATATTCCGAGGAAGATCACCTGCCTGAGGAAGCGATGTTGATCTCTGTTGCTCCCTGCATTTAGGCAGTCACAATTAATTCAGCTTTTGCTATATTGTCATCTCCAAGATCTCCCACTTCGCATACTGATTTCTGTTATTCGTAAACATCCAAATCAAACCTTTTTCGTTATGTAACTTGAATTGAAAACGTAAATACTTTCATGTGGCAAGCAAAGAAACTTTCAAAAAGCTGGCAAAACAAAAATATTTGCTT
Organism: Leucophenga maculata; assembly: GCA_035044805.1. Taxonomy (NCBI): domain Eukaryota; kingdom Metazoa; phylum Arthropoda; class Insecta; order Diptera; family Drosophilidae; genus Leucophenga; species Leucophenga maculata. The sequence continues at coordinate 1,152,611 of JAWNNP010001715.1, read as the reverse complement.
ACATTACTCGTAAAGAAAAAACTAAAGCGGAAACCTCAAAACAAGATTTTTTTTTCATTTCATTGGTATGTTCCACGTTGTGGAGCATGCTAGTACAGCAACAAGGTAAAAGGCAGCTAGTTGTTGCTTTTGATGAGAATAGATAAAGAAATTCTTTGGTTACTCTTTGAAATTCATGCAACATTAGAGGTAGAAAATTGCAGACTAACAAAAATAAAATAAAATAAATTAACTTGCAGACGGCAAAAAGGCATGGGCAACAACGTCAGGGCCACATGCTTTTGCCGAAATTATTATACAAGTTAAAAACGAGTAAAATATCCTTTAGAAGCAAAATGGCAGCCTTGCTACGCTGATTTATTTGTGCTCGGTGAAAACTTCCGTTTCCTTTGGTTGAGCAAAAAAGGAGTAACAGCAAATGCATCTTTTTTTTTTTTTTGTGTGAGAAATGCATGTAATAAGAGCAGTTCGCGACTGTTGCAATATATATTTCGAAAGGAACACCCACAGTCAGTTCTTTTACTGTAGATACATCTCTCTGTCTTTCTGTCTAGAAGCCTTGAAGTTCCAAGAGTATTTTTCGTACGCGGAGCAACTTTCTTGAGGCGCATAAATTAGGCAAAAGAATTTATACATTTTAGCATGTTATTTATGCGCGAAACGAACAACAGCAACAAACTTGCAACAAGCAACACAAGACATCGACAACAACAGCGAATGTGGCATAACAATTTGCAACAGCAACACGAAACACGAAACAACAACCGACTTCTTGTTTGCAGTTAAGACAACAAGCTTGTCTACAAAGTCAAGCATTTAGCTAATGCTTCTGCACCTCTCCCCCCTTCATTTTGGGTACATTTTTATGTTTTCTTTTTAGCTTATGATTATATGTAATAAACATTTTATGCTAATTTTCTATGTGTCGTTCGTTGGACGCCGAATTTTATTTTATAAAAAAAACTGATTTGCATGTCTCGTAAAAAACCACAACGAATTTTGTTGGTTTTCCCAAAAGCAACCATGGAGAAGGTATTATTTCACTGCTAATAAAGTTATTATGGCCCATGCTGTAGGTTGGAGCATACAAATTTCATTGCGAAACCTAAAATAAAATAGGTTTATCTTTACAGCCTTTCACACAAAATTTTAAATCGTAAAACTATATACTAAAAAAGAAAAAAAAAATTTAAGTATTTGTAAACGACAAAAGGGTGTGCATATAAAATGTATTGGGAGAACTTTGAATTTTGACTGTCTCAGCTTCATAAACGCAGCAGGCATCCACTCAGCTTTTAGCTTTCATATAGCGATTCGTATTGTGGCTTCAGTGAACCTTTGTCGAGAGAACATTTCTGTGCCGTTAAAGTCTTTGAAGTTATGGTACGAATATGTGGGCCATGATTTTTTATTTAATGCAAATCCTATTACATGGAAATACTAAGAAGAGCAAATAGATGTCACAAACTTCACCATGACTACAAACACCTATTGCCGGGAGACCGACTACATAACCAAGAACGATATCACAACAGTTCCCCAATCACCAAATAATCTCACAGTGTCCCCTTAGGGCCTGTACTGTGTATCTTTGAGTGAAAGTGTGTCGACGCTAAATGAATTTACTTTGGTGATTTCATTATTCAATTCAATTTTTAGCTATATTCGTCGCATGAGATTGACTGTCCAACACAAAGCCCTCAGCTCGGATAACTTGCCGCTAATTGGTACAATTAACGCTGCTGCCATTAGTTATCCCCTGGCAATGAGGCTTATTAACCGAATTACAGACATGAACCGTTTCAAAATACGCCTTAACTATGCAATGCATCCCGACATTGAGCTCCTAACTGGCCAGGATATTGACAATGCATTGCTAGTCTTCTCTTAGAAGATCTATGCAGCCGCCGCGAAAGCCCAGAGATTGAGTTCACACCCTGCCGCGAAGCGAAAGGCTTGACAATTTATCATGACTCGTGAGCTGCGCAACCTTCTCCAGGAAAAACGTAGGCTTCGAAGATGTTCGACAATTTGCTGAAGAATATGGGCACCGAATCAGATGGAAACTTCTGCATATGGAAGGCCACAAGAAATTGTAGACGACACTCCATTCGACTTGCTCCGATCAAAAACGCTCCCGGCAACTGGTGCCGCTATAAGCAAGAGCAAGCCGATGGCTTTGCAGCAATTTCTGCACTTCGAGCTAACATCAGACGAAGAGGTAGATGCTATGAGACTCTGTCTCTTTCTATCCGCACCATGTCGAAGATATAATTAAGCGTCTGAAGCCCAATAAACCCCCGGGACAACATCTGTTATCGCACGTTGAAGGCGCTGCCAGACTATGGTGTGACTTTTTCAATGCCATATTGAGGTTGCAGTATTTTCCGAAGTTGGTGAAGCTAGCAGTCACCACAATGATTCCCAAATCAAGCCGGAGATAGACCCTGCATCATACCGGTCAATTACTCTCCTGCCTTCAATTTCGAAGGTTAGGAGTCTGATGCCAGACCATCAGTTTGGCTTCAAAGTCAAACTCCAGAGGAACTCCAAACAGTCACCGACTAGATTTGGCAAGCATTCGAAATTGCAATACTGCAATACCATATTTTTGTATATCGAGCAGCCAATCGAAAGCGTTTGCCACCCAGATCTCCTGCAAAAGGTCAAGGAGAAACTGCCTTCGTAACACTTTGTTCTGATACGGCACTATTTGGAGGACCGTTCCTTCAGGGTCAAAGTCAGTGCAAGTCAGTCTTCTCCTCAACCAGCTATCGCAGAAGTGCCACAAGGAAACGTTCTTCGTCCTTTTCTATTTAGTTTATATAAAGCAGGTGACTTCATGCTACTACGACACACAACCCTGCTTCTCGCCTCATATGCAGATGATGTATGCATGATGGCATCTGCAAAATCGCCGCAGTTGGCTGTCTATCGTATAGACGTACGCTGACTGGGCGAACAGTTGGAACGAAAAGATCAACGTTAGGAAAAGCGTTAACATGTGATTCACCATTTGTTGACAGCAGACCCCACCATATGCACGGCACACCTAAGAAACAGCCAGCTAAGCATATCTACCTGGGCCTTTATCTGGATATGAGGCTCACTTTTAAGGGTTTTAAATTATTATTTCCATTGTTTTACCTAGGGCGGATATACTTCGGTATACTGCTTTTCTAACTTAGTGTTTTGTTATTCTAAAGATCTTTCTTAGCCTTCAACTTCCTAATATGCCGCCTTACCTCCTGTCGGCAGGGAAATTTGATGAGGAGACTTCAGTCGTGCTTGAACCAACACTATCGAATCGCCTGATGTAGGATCGAATGGTACAAATCTTATCTTAAAACTATCAGCAAAGACCTCTGCCTTCGCCTGGCTGGAATAGCACCAGCCGCCTGCTGAATTCTTGATTGCAACTTTCGGCATAGCCAATTTCTTAAAAGGAAAGAGAGTAGTTGAGCGATTCATTAGGAGCAGAACTGGCCAAAATGTTATCAATTTGACCATCTTTGTTCCTAGCGAGAGTCTTTTGAAGACGATTAGCCAATTCTTTATAGATTTGGTGGATACTCTTGCCCGAAAGAAGAACATTGAGTCTTTGCAGTAGCAAATTTCAGAGCTTATCTTAAGTTGTGCATGACATCTTGGCTGTTTATATCGATGTTGAAATTTATTTTTCTATTTAACTCAGTCTTGAAAGCCTCCACTGAGCAGCCAATTGGTAGAAAACGTTGTCTTTGTGGCTTTAATTAAATTGAAAAGGGTACGAATGTCGATTTAATGGAAACCCTATTGCGACCAATCCCATTGAGTTTAAAATATATTTTCAAAATGGTTTAATAGTTCAGATTTAACTGAGGGTTGAATATTTTTCAGCGTAGGTTAGGAGATCTGATTCAAGAAGTTTGGTATGCCTTTCAATTTGGATAAGTTTTTGAGTCGAAATGGGTGTTTCTAGTTTCTAGGACGAAGTAGTACTGTGTGAACTGATTTAAATTTTGTTTATGAAGGCGAAATGTATCGATACTAAAGATGAGCATTAAATCGATATTAGCTTAATGCAAGAAATTCATATGAATTTATTTAATTTCCGCGCCCTTCTCTAACACAGAACACAAAACCAACGAATAATTTCTATTTTCAATTTGCTTCAAGCAATATGCATGCATTTTTCTTCATATAGGAAAATTACTCACTGAACTATTTCGAATATGTAGCAAGAACAGTTGCAGTAGCAACGCATATTCCAATTCGAATTTAGCCAAAAAGCACACAAAATTGCGCACATCCGCGAAAATATTCAATTTTCCAAGCTGTTTCATGCATAATGCGACGCAAATGCAAATCCTTTGAATCCCTTAGATTTCCAGAAAACGAAATAAAATAGTATGTAAAGAAAATGAAACCAAACCAAACCAACCGACCGACCGACCCAATCTGGGTGTGAGCATGCTTGCACAATAAATCGTATGTAAAAAATTGAAATTTGTTATAAATTTGCAGAAAAAGCAGCAGCGAATGCAACGAACAGTGAAACTAAAAAAAAAAAAAAAAAAAAAAACGATATACAACGGAAAATGGTAAGAATGGCAAGGATTTTGATGCTGCTGCTGCTGCATATCCTGTAACAATAAACAATGTATTTTTTGGTTTGACTGCCGCGTCACTGTTTGTAGAGCTTTAAGAAAACATAGCATAAATATCTTAGAGGCAGCTTAAAGCAACTCTCTGTGGAATGCAATGCGATGCGATGTAAATGCTACGCATTTCGGATATCGAGGAAAGTAGCACAAACGAGCGATTGAAATGCTGCAAATGTAGAGTGGCGTGATTTACTTTCCGGTTGAAATAAATGCAACGATTTCCGTTCAATATGCACAATGAGCCAGCCAATGTTCAATGAGGACGAACAGATGGACGAACGGACGGATGGACAACTGTTTTAAGTTGTACGAGTACTGAACTCTATGAAAGCGAACGACCGATGCATGGTGTCGCATACAGATACGACCAGTATTCGCACTCGTAAAGCATTGGAAAGAAAAGTTAATTAAATAAATCAACCGTAGTTCAATTGAATTTGTATGCTTAAAAGCCATTGACGAGCAATGGAAAAAGGCTTGACGCCGCTGCCGCTGCCGCCGTCAGTAAATGAAGAGCTCGACAGACACAGATACACCGCTTCAGGATATATAGACAGGATATGCGTCTGATGGACTCGTTTGGCGCTGTCTGCTGCTACATGTATCCTGTATATTCAATCTGTGCACGCTTTTGCGTTTATTAACATTGATGTTATTGTGTTTGTGGAAGTGTTTGTGTATCTGTATGTGTACTATGTGCGCTGTGTAAATAAATATTGTAATTATTTATTGGATTTCAGGCACTTGACACTCAATCGTTTGCGCGTGGCCCATTGTTGTATGTCCAATAGAATATTCTTTTTTTTTTTTTTTTTTTTCAATAAATGCAATACTTTTAGGCAACAATGTATGTCGTTGCAAATGACATTTCAAATTCATGTAGAAAAAACTTTAAACAATGCAAATATATACTTAATGACGTGTTTAATTTGATGAGCATTTGAGTCTCCATTAATGAAATACCCTTTTTTTGTGGGTTCGTCAGTTTCTGTATGACTAACGATTTAATCGATATTAAAAATTGATTTGATGATACCTAAATAATGACAGAAGACTGAAAGCGTAAATAATTTACAACAAATATTCGGGAAAGATATGAAATAGAGCCTACTTTCTCTTTGGGCATTAGGTGAAGGCACTACAGCCACCACCTGGATCTGTTTGTAATAAGAACAGTGGCTAGTAATATCGGCTTTGTGACGTTTGATCTGCTCACCGACGTTCTACATCTGAAGTTCTACATCTTCTAATGTAATTGATACAACAGAAGCAGTACCCCATAAAGCAATACCATCTGTGCAGGACAGCAACACTGTAGCCATATAAATCATTTTATTACAAAGGCTAAGTTGACTGCTGGCTTATAAAAGACAGTTAAAATTCTGTAGTTTTTGGAGACCAGTTGCAGTAGTTAGCTTCTTCTGCCAGATAATAGCCTGGTTGAGGATTATTTCCACCTAAGGAACGAACGAGTTATGCAGCGAGACAATTGGAGATGAGATAATGAAGGCAGTCTGCACATCTGTTGAAGCCATTCAGAAACTCCTGAAACTGACACTGACATCAGCGTACAAGCCGAGCAATGTGTCATCGGCAACTAAGGACATGCCAAAAAATATTGCCCTGAGGCATACCAGCTCAATTGTGTCGGAAGTGCGACTTAAGCAGCAGAGCGAAGAGACTTTAGTCTGAAGTGCAAGCCTCCATTATAGACCTGATCGAACTCTTGCTGGATATCCAGAAAGATAGTATAGCTGTATATTTTATATTCAAATGTCTTGAGGACATGCTGCAAAACTCGATCCACATATTCTAGTGCACCTTGAAGATGCCAAAAGGCAAACTTGTGGTCAGCAAGACCCACTGGACGTCACTTACTGTCATATATGTCTAGCCTGAGCAACAAAACATGTTGCCAGATGCAATATGACGTCTCCATCGTAAAGTCTGACATTTTTTAGGCCTAACTTACTGTGTACACTTCGACGTACGAGCGCAATTTGGTTTCTTTACAGGCATCTGAAAAATTCATCTCAGCCAAAAAACGGAATTAAACCGTGAACATCTTCGTGCGATTATTTATTATGATTTTCGAGTATGATTATCAAGACAAGAGTGCACCAGTCAACTTAAATCTTAAAGCTCTATCCTTGGCCACTAAAAAAAAAACTGGTACAACGAATTCTATCGTGGCCGCAGTTCGCTCACCAATGAATTTCCTGAAGGTCGTCTCGAAATGCCGACATGTTGAGACCGTGCCGCTTGTGGACAGAAGGACAGTCAATTCTGAATGGTATACAACCATTTGTTTGCCTGAAGTTTCTGATAAACTGAGGAAAACCAACCGACGAAGACGAATCATACTTCATCATGATAATGCAAGCTCTCACACTTCGGCCGTCAAAAATCGAATTGATAGGTCATCCGGCGAACAGCGCTGACTTGCCACCAAATGACTTCTTCCTGTTCCCTTCACATCAAAAATAAACTGCGCGGACAGCGGTTTTCAACACTCGAAGAAGTTGTTGATGCCTTAAAAACGTATGTTTTGGAGATTTCTCTTTTGTAGTGGCAAAACTGCTTCACAAAATGGTTCGGGCTAATGCAAAAGTCTATCGATCTTAATGGTGAATATTTTCACAAAAAAACTTGTCTTCAGAACTGTTCTGTTCATAAAACTATTCAATAATACCTGATATAGATATATGCATTTGGAAGAAGAATTTTAAAATTGTGACACTAGTTCAAGTAATCACATATACTCGTACGCTCTATCACAAACTATGTGACACAAAAAATAATAAACTATACACATTACGAGTATGTATGACTGATGATGATAAAAAGAAAATATTCCTTTCGAAATTAAACAACTGCAAACTATGCACTTTTTGTCCTAAGCTCACAAACAACTTAACCGCAATTTAACAAAATCGGATCTAATGCAAATGTTAAATATTTGTATATCAAGTTAATTATTGTCGAATAATTCACGCCTCGATGGCAATCCACTCAGCCATGTTAGACGACTGGTAAACAATTAAATACAATATTTGTTTGGATTTGTATGCAGGAGCAGCAGCAGGAGCAGCAGCAGTACATGTTCATTATCAAATACAATTTCATTTTAAACATGCAAAAAAGAAACAAAACCAAATAATGATAAAATAGAAAAGTCAACATCAAATTACATTTATCGCACTTCACACGCAAACAACAAATGGCGCCTGTAGCTTGAAGCATGCCAGTGTTGGCGGCGGCGTCTAAGTGTATATGTTGTATGTATGTATATGTTGTGAGCCTTTGTGTGTGTGTGATTTGCATTACAAATCAATTATTTTGGCCTAGGAAGCAGCGAGTACAACAGCAACAAAAACAAACACACAAATGCAACGCAGCATGACACGACACGACAACATTTATGCAAATCACGTTCGTTTGCATTTTGTCAAAATGCATTTTCACCTACAACAAAAATAATGCAAACGCTAACGCAAAAACAATCAACAAAGTTAATGATGACTTAGGGCCCAGTTGTAATGAGGGCGCATTAATTATATAATGAAGTAAGCTTAATTATGGAAGGCCTCTTTCAGTTTAATAGTCCGATTTTGCACCACTGAACTATTCTAAAATTTATTTCAGTCAGTTTGATCAGCAAGTTTTGTAGTTATCGGAAATGATATAGTTTTTTGGCCTTGTACGGTAGTTTCGTTGGGGAAAGTAACTAGCTATCGAACTTTAACCTAACGACTAGCTAACTACCAGTCGTTAGTTAGTCGATAGGTGGTAGTTATGAAGCAAGAACACTACCTAAATACTACCTAACGACTGACTTACTCCGACACATGACAGCTCGTTGGAAGCGTTAGAGAAAGAGTCCCCAAATCTGCAATTTTGCATATATCAAGCACAAGTGTTAGCAGTTCTCACGTAGTTCTAAAAACGCTTGAGTGCAGACGCATTGAGAGAAACATTAAAGTGGATAAGATTCATAGAAAAAGATCCATTGTTATAGGGAAATAGATGTGTATCACTCTAAACTTGTTCCGCTAAACTTTATATCAACATATATCTACATTGTCTTAGAAGCGCTCAAAAAGCTAAGCGTAAGGTTCTTACAATATCTGTGGAAGTAGAAATACTATGCACTACTATGATCCTGGTCGGCTCACAATGCGTTCAGACTAGCTCTTCTCGGAAGACTCTTGTTGGACCGTAGCAACCCTTCTTCTGGTCTGAGTGCCATGCTTATTAGAGAAACACACCTAACCACAAAGTCCTATTTTAAAAGTTGGGTTTGATTTAGAAATAGGAATACTGGTCGAGCCGCTTATTAAGTCAAATATATGCCAATGCAGAATAATAGGTGATGCCACTCAAATGAGGAGGAAGCTAAAACGATTGCTGATCAATTAGAAAACCACTAAAAACTATTTGATCAGGTCTCAATTACATATCCCTTGTCCTTCAACAGAGAATAATAGAGAAGTTACGTTTGTATAAAAATCACATAAAATCAAGGCTCTTAAAGCTTGAAAAGCTACTGCTATTGTAATAACAATGGTGCCCAGCCTGGTAAGCCTGAACGACTTGATGAATATTATATAGATTAATTAACAAGGTGAAAAGGCTTCCTCGAAAAGCCTACTTCTTTCTCATCATAAAGTAATTTTTAGCTGAGCAATTTTTCCAAGTGACCGTACGAGCAAACTTGATACGATACAACGAATATGACAACAAGAAAGTGTACCAAGCAAATGTTTTTTCAAAATTGTATACTGAAGAAATGCTTAAACCAGTGGGTGATGACATATTGCTTGCTACCTACGCGGATGATACTGTGGTTATGGATACCTCTAGTTGTTTCATAGCTGATTCTAAATGCTTGCAAGAGCATTTCAAAGCCGTCCCCGTTTTTGTCACGGTACGCGTTTTTATTCTAACTATTTTCCTTAGCGTGCGCAAAGAAGTTTCACTTTAACTTTTATTCCCAAATAACATAATCACCAATACTTTTCACAATTAACTCGATTGTTCTACGACTTAATCACCCAATACCATTCAAACACTATCCTGCTAAAAATCAGTAGAAAAATTGCACAAATTGAACGTTTGTATTTACGTTTTGCGAATTTCGTGTTCGTGTAGTGTCGCCTAAAGGAGTTCCTTTTTAAAAATACTACTAGCCTAGGTCTTTGATAACGTCTATAAACTGCTGAGCGAGGCTTACTCTTAGGGTTACATATATGCAAAGAAGCTGTCAGAGTATGCACAACTTTGCACCAATATACAAAACAGCACCAACAATATGCATAGCTCTATAGCATCGACTTATACTATAATACATTACATTTTTTGAAGGAATGCTGCCTAATGTCTCTAGAGCGGTTTGAAAATGTTTAGAATCGATTATGAAGGAATCGGGTCACCAGGAAAACAGTCTCATGTGCTGCATTAAATTTTTCAGAGTAGACGAAAAAAAATTTTATGGAAAAAAAACAATGTTCTTTACTCTCCGGATGATCGGAGGCAACTGAACGACGGTTGCGTTTCTCTCCATCGATCTCTAAGATATCAAAAAACCCCGCGACGATAATATTTTTAACGCTAAGGAGTACTCATGAGTAGTAATGCATGGAAAAGTGATGTAAGACTTTACAATCCTTCTAAAAATCAGATTAATCAGGCTCACCATCCAACTATTCGTGCAACGTTTTAAAAAATTCTATCGAGGCCAAGAAAAAACTGGCAACGTAAATTTTTTATTCCGCAGAGAATTGTTGAGATGATGAAGACTATCGAGTTTCTAGAGATTTGCCTTAACTGTAGGAATGTTGTGATGATCAGTTGGAATGCATCTGTTAAAATGTTATCTCATAGGTTTCTTTAGAATTTTTAATGGTTCTGAGACCAGATTTTTAAAGTTGTGCTGGAATCCATCTAACATAAATTAATTTAAGATACCCGAAAGAGTCAAAAGTAGTAGGACTTCCTTAGACTTGCGACGTTTGAGAAATTGCAAATTAATTGCAAAAAATTCTCCTTAAGGTGATTATAGACTGTTTTCCAAAGCCTAAACATAGTATATCGACTTTCAAAATAGATATAGCCTTGCAAAAAAACATACAATTAGGGCTCATTTGTGTAGAGGTTATACCTAATGGTGAATATAAAACATATTTTTTTTCGAAATTGCCGTAAAGCAGTTCTTAAACTCAAAAGGGCGCAAAAATGAAATGATTTTCTACGACCGCTCCCTATTTCAAGAAGAACTCCACATGCATTTGCAATCGTAATGACAACAGCAGCAGCACAAACAGAAACAACAACTCCGTAGCCGTCGACGTGAAATGTGCATGTACAAATAATGACAGAAAATAAACAAACACGCACATCAGAAGTTGCCAGTCCAGTTGACCAGACCACGAGAAACACTCAGAATGGTTGGCATAGGAGACGGGGCTGACAATGGAATTGGTTTGCCCCATATGGTGCCACAATGTCTATCTGTCCATCACCTCTAACGTCCTCTACGCCAAACACAAATACACGAACACACCCGCACAGATACACGCATGTCAGCTGCTATTGCTCTGAATTCATTAAAATCTACTATGACATCTAATTTTGACTTGCAGCTAAATGTTGTTGTCATAAGGCATTTAAAAGGATTTGACAGGACTTATGGTTCATTGCTAAAACTAATTGCGGCCTCAACAAAAAAAAAAGAGAATATACAATAATCAAGCAAATACACATAAAAGCCTAGACTTAAGGCTTTATTCTGTTCTGATTTGCCACAAACAAAAGCCGCAAAGTTTAATACATTTTTAATAAACTACTCAAAAGAGCATTTAATTGTTTGCGAACTTCTCGGCTTTGCCTGGATTTTTTCCTTTTTTGGCATAAAAGTCAAGAGTGTACAAAAAATATAGCATAATATGAAATATAAAAAAAAACAACCAACCGCCAAAGTTGAAGAAAGCAATCAAAAGCGTGATTCAAGGTACTCAAACCTGGCTGCTCGTCGATGGATTCGAAATGGTTCACAGTATACACAATCTGCACTCATTCAACTCAAACCATATCGCATCGCACCTTCACTGTTGAGCGCTAAAAATGCAAACGATTAAAAGTAAACTGAAGGCAGTGCAGCAGCAGCAGCAGCAGTTCAAGCAGTAACAAAACGCCAGCAAAATGAGCGAGAAAGTAATCAAAAAGTTACCTTTTTTCTGTGTGGTACAACAAGCGAACAGCGAAAAAAAAACCAAGAAGCAATACTGCAGTCAAGTGTACTCGACTTGGAGAGAACCTGCAACCATATTGAAGCTTAAATTTTCATAGGTGACATATTTCTATCTGGATTCGTATGGAATATGGTTGGGATTAGCAGAAGATACAAAAAATTTATAGTTCCAAGCTAAACTGAACCAACATAAAATATTTTTCTTACAAAAGTACAGCAAGGACCTTTATGGACATAACCAAATAATATTGTTAATTCAAAAGTTCAGAAAGAAAGAACAGGCTCTTATGAGTATTTCCCCTCAAAGAGGGGTTGGCATGTTCTAAAAATACTAATCTACAGAGGAAAAAGTAGAGGCTTAATATCTAAACTGGAGGGCTCTATATCGAATACTACAAATCTTGATGTTCAGACGGACTGCCAGACAGACGGACATGTCTTTATTGATTCGACAGGGACTACTCTTTCTAGTAACTTAACAACAACAATAAAAACTCAAATTTCAGAAGTTGAGTTAAGTTCGTATAATTAGTGTCATCCTTCTTTAGATGTCACAAAGTGATTTGATAAAGGTATAGGCGTATCTTAATATCCAAACTTGAAGGCTCTATTTCTTATAGTCTCCCAGTACTCATTGTTCATATGAACAGCCAGACAGACGGACCAGTCTATATTGAACTAACCTTTGTTACTAATCATCCTACTTATGCCTTTTTATGCCTGTCACATAATCTAACACAAACTTAATACACCTTTCCACATTATAGATAAAGGGCACAAAATAAAAACACGCCGGGAAAAAAATTCACTGTTTGGCCAACTGAAAAAAAAAAAAGGCTAAGAAGAAAATGTTGTTTGTAAACTATAATTGCCTGCAATATCTAGTTCCATGGTCGAGCAAGAGTCGAAGTGTCAGGAGAAAAGTTGAAAAAAAAAATGTTTTTAAAATTAAAATATAAAAGCGCAGCGCGAAAATTTGAATATGCAATGCTGCTGTTTTAACTAAAATGAAGGCAGGCAGTAAACTGCGGTTTATCGTGTTAAGATATAATTGAACATTCAAGAAGATAGAATTGAAAAGATAAAAACAAGTCAGTAAAATTTAATTAGTACTCGTTTTTATTGACAGTTCTTTAATTTTAATATTAAAGTGCTTGAAATGAAATTATTATGCAGCAGGCTTCAAAAAGTTATCATGAGACATAAAAAAGGGGAACTTAAAATACTTTATAGTACATTCGATGAACTATGAATAACTTGTTTGAAGGGTATAGTTTACTATTATTAGGGGTTTAGATCGTTTGGAGAAGTCCACATTAGTTAGAATTTTATGCATTAACAAACACTTGGAAATGGCCAAAAGAAGGAATACTTGGTAACCTGGTGATGGTTTGAAAACTTTAATTAAGACTTGGTGCCTCTGAGCTTGGCAGCCACTACCCTATGTAATCGATTCTCGCAAATGATTTATGGAACTAAATTTTCGAATATGCAACTGAAATATCCGCATGCTGTATAGGGAAGGCGCAGCTATTTAAACGGTTGACATTCTCGATAAATAAAAATGAGGAGAAAGGTACAACAGTCGGAAAGTTTAGCATTTGTGACAATACCTCCAGCAATGGAGATAATCTAATTGATTTTGCAGCAAGAAGGAAGAAAAGTGATATCGGAAGCATCACTTGTTAATGATGACTCTTTTTAGAGAGCCACAGGACTATAAAGAGGTTAAAGTTTTAGTATGTTCGAAATTTTTAGCAAATTTTCAAGCGTCTGAGCAAAGGTTTAAAGCCCAGAAAAACTTACCGCATAGACTAAAACAAAGGTTCTTTTAAATTTTTGTTGTATCAGTGTTGCAATTTTCTGTAGAAAATCTAAGTTTGTTTTTCCGGGCCAATCTCGAAATCTGCTGAACCGATTTTGACAGAAAAATTTTCACAGACAAATATTATTTCTTAACCTTGAAAAAAATGTGTGATACCAGAACATCATATAGTGGTGAGAACACAAACTTTCTAATTTCGAAAATATTTTAGACAGAGTCATTGTTACATGTGATGTATGCGTTGAGAGAAATGTGTTTGACCCATTAGAAGAGATAAGGTAAGATTAGACTTGAACCATATAGAAAGAAATACATAGACATATAAACCGAGAAAATGGCCTATTATTATTTTTTTTTTTTTGGTGACTATTAAAAACTACGCGGAGTATGTAGTATGGCTTCATACAAAAGAGTTCGACCAGTGCTCAAATATCTTTTGATATCGAAAAAAAATGGACCAAAGAAGATGTATTAAATTTTGTGTAAAAAACACAACAAGCTTCAAAAGAATAAAAATGTTTGAGCAAAAAAAAAAAAAAAAAATTAATAAGTGGTACAAGCTCTTAAAAGAAGGCAGAAAATATGTAAGTGACGATGCCCACCCAGGAAGCGCCAGCAGTGAAGAAAATAGTAATAGAGAATCGTCGATACACTATTAGAGAAGTTGCTCAGAATGTGGGCCTCCGATATGCTTACGTCATGAAATCTTTTCGAATATTTGGAGCATGAAACGTGTAAAAGCGAATTTTGACCAAAAGATCCGTCGCATGAATATGGCTCAAGAGCTGTTGATTTGCTTAAAAAAAATCATAAAAGGAGCCAGCACATGGGTAAATGGATATAATGTCGAAACCAAATTCCAATAATATTGAAGTATGTGTTTTATTTAAATAAGAGCCAGCGAGTAAACCCCACCTGGTTTCCTCGCTGGGCACGTAGTTGTTACGGAATTATCTATATAATGTAGATGTGTGAGTTTGGTATGTCCGAATCTTAGTCGGGACAAATTTTAATATTCAATAATTCGATAAATTTATCTCAACTCCCAAAACCATTTAATTTTTTATTGAATTCTGAAAATTGTTTTGAAACTATGCTATTGACTATTTGACACCAATGGAAGGTGCTTAAAATGTTTTTTTCAAAAAGTTCTCAAAACAAAAAAAAACAAAACAAAATACAAAGGATACTCGCACAGAAATCCAGGCTTGACACGAAAAACCTACAAACATATACTGTGCCTCACTCCATCTCTCGCGCCTTAACGTGGCATATATACCACGAACGGATGCGCGTAATAGAGACATTAAATTCTCTCACAACGAACGTAGACGCATAATGAACAACAACAGAGAACGATAAAAAGATAGATTGCGGACGATTGTTGCGAACGGTAAGCTTTTTTTTGCTATAAAAAAAAAAAAAAATCAACAACAACAACAATTGCAATCAAGTGCATTACGAGTATTGGCAACACAGTAATTGCGTGCATGACACACTTACCCGACAAAAACGCCCGTATCGACGTAATGAGTGTAGTAAAATATAGTAACAACCGTAATGGCGAACAGGGCCAAAACGCAACGACGCACATTGATGCCGAAGCAGAAGCGTGCAATTAAATTACAACAATTGCACATAGCACTCGACGATGAAGACGGCGATGATGTTGATGATAATGGCGGCGGCGGCGGTGTTTGTGATGGCGTTGGCGACGACGTTTGTGAAAATGGCGGCAGCAGCAGACATGGCGACGTTGATGAGGTAGAAGCGTAATGTTGTTGCTGCTGCTGCTGCTGTTGGTTATGTTGTTGTTGTTGTTGTGCAGGTGGTGAGGCATTATTGGCTTTGGCTTTGTAGGTGATACCATTGAAGTTGCTGCCGCTGTTGCTTTTATAATAGCTGCTGCTGCTGTTGCTGTTGCTGTTAACTGGCTCATAAGCATGCAACAACTCTTGACTGGCGGGCAATAAGTGCGAATTTTCATTTGTTTGCGTTGACAACGTTGGACGCCAAGTGTCATTGGTGCTGTTGGCTATGCTGCCGTTACCGAAATGTTTGCCACCATTATTGAAATTGTGCGCAAGTGGATGCGTCGTCGTCGTCGTCATATTGTAGAGCACTGCTGCTGCTACATCCGGCTGCTGATGATGATGACTGCCATTTGCTGTTGCGGTAGTTGCATTTTGGCCAGATTTTTGCACTTCCGTTGCGGTTGTTGCTGCACGCCATTGCCATTCGCCATTCGCTGTCGGCAGCAGCTCATTTGCTGTATCAGCTACTTGGTATGCTGCTGCCGTCGCCGTTCTCGTTTTTGTTGTTGCTGTTGTTGTTTGATTAATGAGTTTTTCATATTTCAACGATTTGCCTGGCAACAGTTTGTTTAATTTCGCCGCTGAAGTACTCGCGTATGCAGTTGCAGTTTGGTCATTTAGTTGATCATACGCACCGTTGACTTGTGACTGCTGCTGCTGCTGCTGCTGCCTATTTGCATTTGTTGTCGCAATCGCCGTCGTTGCTAATGTTGTGCCAGTGCCTGCTCCTGCGCCTGTTGTCGTTGCTAATGATGTTGTTTTGGCTGCTTTGCGTGATATTGTCATATTGTAAGTTTGTTTTTTATTTGTTAAATTTTGTAACTGCTGCGCGTTTTGCAGCATTTAAACACTCGGTGGTTGATTTTTTTTTTTATGCGTAGAATTTTATTTATTGCTTTATATCTGTTTAAGCGTTTGCGTTTACTTCTGGCAGCTGTCGATATGTGTTTTTTTGTTTTTTTAATTATTATTTATAGATATTAATTATTAAATTCTTTAAGCGTGCTAACTTTTATTATGCTTTATGGCACTAATTTATTTATTTATTTACATTAACTGCTTTTGTCGCTAATTAAAAATTAAGTACCACACTACACTAACTGCTCAATTATAATATTATTTCAAGTTTATTGCTGTATATACTTTTGTAAAATATATATATATCTGCAGCACTTGTTTTAGTATACGTTTGCAAATTCGTAATCACTTCTCGTTCGTTTCATTTGTTCAATTATTTCAAATTATAAAGTTTCTCTCTCGCACATTCACTATTTCTTCACTAAATGTTCGCCATTTGATATGTTTCCAAATTTTCATATATTCAACTAATTTCTGCTGCGCTGCTTGCTGTCGTCGCGCCATTGTGTTGCGCATGCGCTGCCAACTCTGTCCGGCCGTTCAGCGCACAACGTCGCGTATACGTAATAATAATTGTTATGGCATTTTTATATGTCGCACACATTGATTTCTGTTAATTTTACGAGCTTATGCGGCTGCTGGCGACACTAAGTGGCATTTCTCTTGCACCCGGACACGGAAACGCAGCCGTCGTCGACCTGTTCACCGTCGTTATCAGCACGCAACTAAATGCGGCATTTTTCAAATCGTATCGAGTTCAATCTTCTGCCACGCTGCCGCCGTTCGTTTCGTGTGTCGGGTTTCACTGCTGCTCTTGTCGTTTAATCGATTTTTGTTTGCCGCCAGCGTTCAGTCGCGCTGTCGTTTGTTTAGTTGCTTGACGGGCGGGCGGGCGTGCGGCTGTACGCTTTATCTGCAAAATACAATAAATAAATATTTATATAAGTATAAATAAATTAAGCAAATAAATTTTAAATTTGTAGTAGTACATTAATAATATAGCGGCCGTTGCTGCTGCTGAACGTGGCTGACGTTGCTGTCAGTCAATAGATAATTATTTGATACATTGGTACGTCTATAAAATGTAGAAAAAGCTTATTTTAAGGGTATTCATGTAAATTCGAAATTTCGTGAAATAGGAAGCTCTTAAAATAACTGTAAAATTTTGGTATATTTTAAAACCAAGATAAGTTTAATTTCCTTCATACTATTCTTATTAATATTAAGTTCAAATCATTTGGGTACTCAAATAAACTTTATGGATTATGGTATTGACCGGAAATTGATTGTAAATATCGATTACTAACAGTTATACCTGGCGCTTTTCTGAGTAGAATTTTAAATTTGACGTCAAACAGCTAGTATTCAAACAATTTATATCAAACAATTTAATGTCAAACAATTTGATGTCAAGCAATTCGACCTAAAACAATTTAATGTCAAACAATTTGATATCAAGCAATTTGACGTCAAGCTATTTGATGTCAAGCAATTTGACGTCAAACAATTTAAGATTTAACAATTTGACGTCAAGCAATTTGACATCAAGTAACTTGACTTGAAACAATTTGACGTCAAGCAATTTGACATCAAGTAAATTGAAATCAAGCAACTTGACTTGAAACAATTTGACGTCAAGCAATTTGATGTCGAAAAATTTGACGTCAAACAATTTGGTGTCAAACAATTTGATGTCAAGAAATTTGAATTCAATCAATTTAAAATCAAACAATTTGACGTCAAGCAATTTAACGCCAAGCTATTTGAAATCAAGCAATTTGATTTCAAACTATTTTAAGTCAAGCAATTTGAAATAAAACAATTTGATGTGAAGCGAATTGACTTCAAACAACTTGACTTTAACTAATTTGACGGTACGTAATTGACGTCAAGCAATTTGACGTCAATGAATTTGATGTTAATTAATTTGTCGTCAAACAATTTGACGTCATTCAGTTTGAAGTCAAGCATTTGACCTCAAACCATTTTATGTCAAAAAATTTACTGTCGAGCAAATTAAAGAGTCAAGCAGTTTGATGACACACAATTTTACTAAACAATTTGATGTCAAATAATTTGACGTCAAGCAATAAGGCGCCATTAATTTGATGTCAAGCATATTAAAATATGGAGTAAATGGACCTCAAATATTTTGAAGTCAAGCAATAATCTTCGTATGGCAGACCAACAACCTATTATTCGAAATTAAATGGTAATACTTTTATGATGGTAATGACATTCGTTCTCCAACAAAAAATCACAAAACTCTTTCGACCGATCATAAACAGTTTTAATCCGTTTATACTAGGTGGTCGTTGTGCCAGAAAACATCGATGCTGTGTGTGAACTGATATAGCAGGATCGTCATGAGACATACCGTGAGATTGAGGCATCCCTGGGCATTAGTAGGACTAGCATACATTCAATATTACATGAACATTTGGTCGTCAGAAAGGTTTGTTCACGTTGGATACCGCATTTTTGACAATCGCTCAAAAGAAGGTTCGTGTCGATTGGTGCAAGCAAATGCTGAAGAAATTCATGCGTCCGCCAAAAGCTGTCTACTCAATCGTGACAGGTGACAAAACAGCAGTCGACCGTCTGAGTCATTCAAGACAAGCCAAGTCCAACAAAAGTTACTCGCTCGCGCAGCACATCGAAGCAAATGATCGCATGTTTCTTCTCGAAATGCGGACATGTTGACTCCGTGTCGCTTGTGGAAAGAAGAATGGTCAACTCTGAATGGTATACAACCATTTATTTGCCTGAAGTGTTCGATGAACTGAGAAAAACCAACCAACGAAGACGAATCATACTTCATTACGCATAGCTCTCACACTTGAGCTGTAACAAATGAGTTTTTGGAACCTCAAAACATCGAACTGATGGGTAATTCGGCGTATAAAATGACTTCTTTCTGTTCCCTCACATCAAAAATAAACTCCGTGGACAGCAGTTTTCAACTCCCGAAGAAGCTGGTGATTCCTTTAAAACGCATATTTTGGAGATATCTCTTTTGGATTTCGGGCGAATGCACAAAATTGGTTCTCATAAATGACCCTCTTTTCATGGTTAGGCTAGAAATATATGTATTTTTTCACGTCGACGTACTGTTAAGCCCTGGGAAGAACTTTGTCGAGACACATCTTGATTGACTTTACGTAATTCGGTATTATATAACAAAAATCGAATATTAGTTTTAAGTACTTGTTCAACTGGTAACAGCTTCATAAAGTAGAGACAATATGAGCCTTGCATGAATGCATTTGAATTGGAAATAAGACGCAGCCCATTGTAAATACTCCGTTACATACCAACGCACTTGAAAATAGTAAATGCTCGCTTAGCACGTGAGATGCATTAATGAGTATTACTCTTTCCACTTCGTTTTCTTCATCGGTTTTCCTAAGCCAAACGAATGAAATCGGCTCACATACACGCAAAAATATCAGCTGAAAAATAAATGATACGAATGATCATCAAATCCACATGACTTTTAACTGCTTAGAACTTGTGACAATCGTTTGCAATATTTTATTTTCGGTAATAAATGAAAAAAAAATATTGATATTGACTTATAACCTAACGAATATATTTATTTAAGGCTGTAGCTGATAGATGTGTACCATTATTATAGAAGCTGACATTGCTGACATACTTTTTGGGTCTTATAGGCTTATTATTAATGATTAGTAGTTGGAGTTTTTGAAATTAAAAAGAATTCTGTTTCAGCGCATCTTTCGATTTAAGACTTTGTATTGCATGAGTGATATCATGTGTTATTTTTCTGTAATAATAATACGCCTTCTGCCTAGTCTTGAATTGACATAAACATGGCGAAGTTTTTCGAATTAGTTCATGCAAACTCGAAATGTGAAGCTTTTGAATACATATATGTACTCCAAACAGTGTCGCCTATGACTCAACGAAAAGCTACACAACTTGTCGTTCAACAGAAGATGCAGACAAACTCAAAATTGAAAAAACTCAAACAAGTATAAGTATAAACAATATCTACAAACAACAACTTAAAACTCTTCAATCAATGCAATATTTTACAAAAAAGAAAAAAACGCTGAAATTGGTTCAAATTTCAGCAACAAAGTGCAACGAGTTCAATGTTCCACTGCAGCATAAAGATTTATTTTTGCTCTCGGTTTTCAAATAAATATTTTTTTTTCTATAAATAAGTCATGCATGCAGTTTTGCATTGTTTTGCGCAATTTATTTATTTAAAGCGAATGCATTTTGCATTCAATTCATATTTCTCTGTCGCAGCACAATAAGAATAATTCAGATATCAAATATCTTTCGCCTTTGGCGTTGTATTTATTTAAGCTTTAAACTGTTGCTGTGGCTACAGACTGACTGACAAATTAATTGATTACAAATCTTTAAATTTTAAATGATGGCTAATTTTTGCGCTTATGGCGCTAATACTGCTTAGTGGTTTATTTTTAAAGAGTTAATGCGAATCAATAGATGTTGAATATAGAAAGAACGAGTTCATTAGCTAACCAACAAAATATAAACATTAAAGTTTATCTCATTCTTTGCTCTACTAAAATTTATTTGTTTTATACAAGAACAAACAATAATCTGAACAAGCAAGAGTGCAGTAGTTGAGTTAACCGAATATATGATACGCTGCAAAATTTTATTATTTTATTGAATGGTATTGATTTTTATTTTTTAAGTCAAACGATTGAGTTTGAAAAAATGAAACGTAAAATATGAAACGGTGGATGAGGAACACATGTATTAATGTTTGATAGACTTAGACTGGTATGCGTTGAGTCTAAAACGTAAAATTTCATTTGCACTAAGCAAAAGTTTCCCATATACAAAAAGCCAAATAAACGTCTTCAATTTATATATCCAAATATTCAACAATATGTAGGGTACAAAAAGCGAACGTAGTACAAATAACTACAACAACAACTAAGTAGATAACTACTAACAGCAACAAATTGTTGTTGTCACTGTCGACAAAATACTATAATATACTATACTACCATATATAGTACCATAGCAACGATGGAACAGCGAAACTTGAAAGGGTCGAGTGGGTTACGATTTATCCATTAGTTGCACATGTGTAGCTTGCTTGCTATGTGTGTCTGTGTGTGTGTGTGTATGTATCTGTGTATGCGTTTGTCTCTATGGTTTTCTATGTGTGCTTATATACTTATCATCAGCAAAAGGGTTTAATGGATTCACTTTAATTTGTCGCATTTGTTTGCATTTCTACTGAGACATGTCAGTCAGTCGGAGTGTCTGTCTGTCTGTCTGCCACTGAGCCATTGTTTTATTATTATTAGTTGAAATTATAAATTACAAATGTTTTAACTGTAAACACAATCAACTTGTCTAGTTTTCGCAGCATGTTGTAATTAAAATCTTTCAAGGATAATTGCTTTAAATGCTAAATTTACATATATTTAGAGAAGATTGCTGATAAATGCAATGATTAAAGTCAAAAACTTATTTTGAAAATTAATTAAAATAAATAATCTTATATTATAATCAGTATAAATAAATATGGTTTCATGTTGATTGGTAAAAGCATCACTCATGGTGGGCCGATTTGTCCGAAGGTATAAGAGCCTATTGCTTTTGTGCAAATGTATGTAACAGGTAGAAATAATGGTCGGAGACCCCCCAAAATTGTTCCCATTATGTTCAGGAGCGATAGAGGAATCGCTATAGCCTTCTCTGTCCGTCAGTAGAAACGAAAGGATCTCGGAAACGGTAATATATAGAGACTTCGTTCTTTTTCCATTCGACTAGGACTTCGCCGGAATTTTACGAGTTTATTTTTGAAGTGTGACCCATTTACCGCAGTGAAATATTGGTTTCGAGAGTTTCGTGGTGGCCGAAATTCCACTACCGACTAAGTCCACAACGGCTAGCCCTCCGATGCGCTTATACAGGATAATTTCGAAAAAATACATGAAATGATGTCGGCCGACCTTAAAGTGAAGGTGCGCGAGCTAGCAGATGCCACAACAATTATAACTGAGCGCACACGTCATATTTTGACCAAGATTCTACATATGGAAAAATTATCCAGCCGCTGGGTGCCGCGCATGCTGACACCGGGCCAAAAGTACGAGCACGAGCGCAGTACGAAAGAGTGTTTGGCCACGCTGATGCGGAATAGGGTGGACTTTTGGCGTCGATTTGTAACTATTAATTAAACCTGGATCCATTATTACACGTCAGAGAACAGAATGAGTGCTCAGCAATGGACTGAAGCCTGCGCGAGTGCTCCGAAGCGGCCGAAGGAGACTCAATGGTGCGGAAAATTCATGTCGTCTGTTTTTGTGGGATTGTCATGGCATACTCTTCGTGGACTACCTCGAAAAAGCAAAAACCCTCAATAGTATTACTACGCATTATTGTAGCGATTGAAGGCTGAAATTGCTACAAAACGGTCTTACATGAAGCGAAAAAAATTTTATAATTGAAAGACAATTTTTTATTTCCAAGGAGGTTACTTCTCACACCACCTAGTAATAATTCGACGAAACTCAAAAACTTCTCGGCCTTCTGTGAAGAGCTTTGTACAACTTCTTTTGCACACAAATATTAATCCATATTTTTTATCTCTCAAGATTAAACATGTGGCGAACCTGCGCCTTCTTTTGGTATATTTCTATAATAAAACATTATCAAATTTTAGGGTTCTGATTGGAAATGTTATTTTATCAGCTCCTTTATGCAGCACAATTTTACAGTTAGTTGGTTCAGAAACCCACCCATCGCCCACGTTTCAGAGCATTAATCGAAATTAATATTTCTTGGTAATTTAAAAAAGTGGGCAAAGACGTGGCGTTGTAGCGTGGTCCCATTGTTTAATACTAATTTTGCCCATTTTTTACCTCAAACGTTCTGTCTAAGAATTTTATTATTATTATTATTATTTGTTCTCCAAAAAATCTATTGATGTATGATTAGATTGAATTCAAGCTTCCCACAACAGTCGTTATTTGTAAGAGTAATAATCAGTAATCAGCGATTAGTTCTGCTGAATGCACTTAATGTCTTCTCGATACATATTGCTTCAAATTTGACAATAGTCTGATACAAATAAAACAAACAATGTCGCAATTGAAATTGAAATATGTTCCAAATGTTTATCAGCCCACTTATAAAAATAAACGCTATTCCTTTGAATCAAACCATAAACGTCATACAAGACTTTAAATCTTATTGTTACATTCATCAACAACAAAAGTGAGTGGGTGCGAAATATACATAAAAACCGAAAAGCTTAAAACACTCAATCCCCCACAATAATTATTTGCTTCCACATTGCTCTCAACTTGCCACAAATGCATGCAAGCAAAGCGAAGTTAATTCTCGTTTCCAATTAAAAAAAAAATACCCCAACAATGCATAATCGTAAAAGAGGAATAAAGAAATCAAGCATAAAAGTGTCCCACGTTATAGAAAAAAATCGAAAGGGAAAAAATAATAATACCATTTTTTCATAAACAATAAAAAAGATTTAATGGCCAAAATAAGAACACACAAAAATCAAAGAAACCTAAGTAAACTGAAGTATCTAGAAAGTTCTCCACGAGAAACGTCAACGATGAAGCCGATTTGTAACTGATTGTACTATGCAACAACGGCGATGATTGTGATGATGATGATGTTGCCTGCCACAGCCTGTCACTCAAAACGTTTTCAAGCCAAAAACAGTTCATGCGGAAAAGTAGCAGCATTGGCAGCGGGCAAAAGTGGTGGCCATTATAACAAAAACAGGCAAAAGACTAAACAGCCCACGCGCATCATGCCGCATACTACATACATGCATGCATGCAACAAAGCGTGTGAGAATCAACAGGAAATCTAAAGATATACGCGCACAGTTACAGCGAGGAATCAGTCATGTATATACGCATAGTTAGATCACTGCGGACGGTAGGCCATGGAAGTAAGGAAACATCATAGCAGTGTGGCACGTATCGCTCGCTAATTGTCAGGAATTAAAATGTAGCATGTGGAAATAAATTTTCTTTTACAACTTTTGATTTTGATATACAAAGAAGAAGTAGCTTATACCACTCTAATCCATATCAGCAGTTTTGTAAGTTGCACGCAGACATTCGTCACTTGGTTTTATACACATTGGAAGTGTTTTTTTTTTAGTTTTTTTTTTTTTATTTGATAAAACTTACGCGCAGCAGATAGTTGCATGCACTTGCACAAAGCCGCTTATCCAAATGGTAGTCACTGAGCCCGGTCGGTCGCCAACGCGGGTCGACATCGTTCTTGTATTCTTGTTGTTCTTATTGTCGCCAGCATGCTGCATGCAGCAACTGTTAACTGTTTGTAAGCTGCTGTGAGCGTTCATTCGCTTACTCTGTGGCAAGATAAAGTGCCGCAAATGTGTGCGGCTACAAATTACATTCGAGTACATACACTACAGACTACAACACACACGGCCAAACACGCAGCTAGGTACATATGTATCTATAAGATACTTGTGGCAGCATCAAGCATGCAATGCGTCATGCTTAGCTGTGTGAGCAATGTGAATGAATGAAGAACGAATAAACTCAAATTCTCTCCACACGCGCTGCAGCAAGTTGACTGCAAAAGCCAGTTCTGATTGCGGTTGCCATTGATGAATATGTGCGTTTTTCAACCAAGGTTTGATTGAAAAGTTTTGTACATATAAAGAGCCCAAACGATTGCGTTGAGTTTCTATGACAACTATCCCAAAATATGATGGTGGCATGTTGCTAATAACTTATGGAATTACTCCCAAAATAAGCTTCCCCTTCGGTTCGCAGGCAAAAATTTCGAAATTTGCCACAACATCCAACCCAGCACATGTCAAGAAGGACTTTTCTGCTCGAACGGCTCAATAGAGTATATACTACAAGGAGCACGTTGCTTCCTTTAATGGCTTTAAACAAATAACACATTTTTTTTTTCTTAAATAAATCTATTAACTGCTAAATTTCAAAGTATCTCCCTTAAGTTTAATTTGAAAACTTAAGGAATTTTTAAATTAAATCTTTTACATCTTCGTAGGCGTCTAGCAAATTGCAAACGAAAAAGAAAGAGACAGGAAGCGAATGAAAGCTGCTGGAAACGTGCGTTCCACACTCACAGCGGAAAACGATGCCATTTGAACGTAATTAAAACTCTTTGCGGTGCAGTTCAAAATTGCAAAGTAATTATTTGTATTGTCATACCATCAAGTTTTAAATGTATATTAATTTAAAAACAATTTTAGAGATAAGTCAACAACACGTTTCGCATAGCAAGTCAATTTAGAATGTAGAAACCAACCATTCTGATGACGTGCTGAATTTTCGTTCCTAAGCTTAATTGATAACACCGCTGAGTACGGGAAGCTGTTTCGACACACATCCAACATTGAACGCTGTCAAACCTTGAACTTTTTAATTGAATTTATAATCATGCACTGAGCGAAAAAAATATTTGAATTAATATTATTTTTAATTATCTCTCACATATGAACGCATAGCATTGGACTTCATTGAAGTTCGACGGAAAATTTTTGCGCAATCGGTTGAACGGTTTGGACATTTTAAGGGCAGAAACATAAAACATTGTATTTCCAAAATAAATTGTCCTGTCCCTTGGATCGTGATGCTTTTCGTGTTTGAGTTGTAGACCGAAAGCAAAAGCAACTTCTACCAAATTAACTTGAAAATACAAAGAAAATGTGTGCGACCCCCCTATTATCGTTCTCTTGAATTCTCTCTCTAAATTTTTAAACGATATTTTAGAATTTCCACTAAAAAGTAATCATCCGAGATCCCATAAAATATAATTTAAACAACTCGACAAAATAAATTGAACAAACCATCTTTTGGATTCAATTTATGAAAACATCTTTATTCAGACATTGTTCTCTAACAAAGGTGCATTAGATGACTTCATCGAGCATTTCAAGTAGAAGTTTTCAAATATCCATTTTTCGTTATATCAATATATTAACAATCCCAATGTAGAGCCTGCCTTCACAGTAACAGTGGCAGGGTATGTGTAACAGAGGCAATGGCTCTGATGAAAACTTTTGTATATCAACTATAGCTTTGAATCAACTTGAAGTTTGATAAGGTGACTTTTTTATGATCTTCCCATACAAATGTTCGCGAAATAATATTCGAATATAGATCTTTCTACACAGATTTTCTCATACAGATCTTCCATACGGAACTTCCAATACAGATCTTGCCATACATAATTTGCCATACATATTTTCACGTACAAGATTTCCCCTACAAATCTTCCCATACAGTATTCGCATAAATAGCTTCTAATACAGATCTTCCCATACAGATTTTCTAATAAAGATCATCTCATACATATCATTCCACACAAATCTTCCCATAAAGATCTTCGTATACAAATCTTCCCGTACAGATCTTCTCATACAAACCTTCTTATACTAATTCCATACACATTTTCTCATACAAATCTTCCCATACAGAATTTCCTATACAAATCTTCCCAAAAATATCTTCATATGCAAATCTTCCTATACAGAACTTCATATGCAGATCTTTCCATACAGAGTTTCTAATACATATCTTCTCATACAATTCTTCCAATACAAATCTTTTCTTACAGATCTTCCAGATATTCCCATACAGATCTTTGCACAATAATTCCATACGAATTCTCCCATTCAGATCTTTCTACACATATCTTCCCCTATATATCTCAAACAAATCTTTCTATATAGATTTTCAAAACAAATATACCCATACCCATACATATCTTCCCACACAGATCTTCTAATACAGATCTTCGTATATAAATATTTTTGTACAAATCTTCTCATACAAACCTTCCCATACTAATTCCATACAGATCTTTTCATACAAATCTACCCACACAGATCTTCCCACACAAATCTTCCCATACAAATCTTCCCATACAGAACTTCGCAAACTAATTCCATACAGATTTTATACAAATTTTGCCACACAGATCTTCCCATACAGATCTTCGTATACAGATCTTCGTATACAATCATCCCATACACATCTTCCCACACAAAATTTCCTCTAGAAATCTTCCCAAGATTTGTATGTGAAGTTCTGAATGAGAAAATCTGTTCCCATAAAGAACTTCCTATAGAAATCTTCGCATTCAGATCTTCATATACAAATCAACCCATACAAAACTTCCTATACAAATCTCAAAGAAATGTTGAATTGTAACCAAAATGGAAGAAATTTCGTGTGCTCAACTATTTTTTTGTTGAAAAAAAAATTATTACTGATGCCAAGGAAAGGATTGATAAATACTATGGAGACTCTGCACTATCCGTTTCACTGGTTAAGAAGTGGTAAACTGACTTCTTTTAAGGCCGTACCTGAACAAATCACCAAAAACATATCGTCACGCCAGAAATCGTCCATACAATTCATAGAATCATATTGGACTATGGGAGAATGAAAGTGCGTGTGACGGCGTATATATGTCACTATTTACATCAATGAAAAAAACTATCCGCGGGATGGATTGGTCATACTCGACCACTTCAAAGGAGCGGCTGACCACTTCAAAGGAGTGGTTGACCACTTCAAAGGATTATTTGGCAATGTTTAGCCGTACATGGATGATATTTGGAATACATATTAATGGGAGTAGGAGATTATTTGATACATAGCGTCATCAACATACCGGGTTCTTCATGTTAGTTAGGGAGAGTATAAAGTTGGAGCTTTCTTGCTCTTTTGCATCGACGTAATGCTGCCGTCATGAAAACCATTATTGAGATGCAACTAGAAAGATCATACAATTTGTACCTTAAGTATCTCCAAGCATCTGCAAGTATGTGATGACCTTATATTAAAAATCGCTCTTAGTTCTAGCTTTTCTAACTTGTCGTTTCCCACAAATTATTTAATGTTTGAAACTACAAACTTAAAGTGAACTTTTTTTTATAGAATAAACTTTCAAACATGTCTAAGAAATAGAAAAAAATAAAACCATTATTTCAGCGCAGCTACACTTAAAACCACATTCTGCTCACTAATAACCGTCCACTTCTAAACTATGTAACTTTATATACTCTCCCCGTCGACAATGAACGTCGTCTATGTTTATACAATTGAATTTAGCATTTTTCAACACTAAAAATCGGTAGCCATTAGTATAAGCAAATAGACTTCACACAAATTTCTGCAAATTGTACAAGTGTCGAGCTGAAGTGCGATGCTTGCACAAAAAAAAAAAATAAAGTAAAAATAAAAAAAGTGGAAATCCCTTCCAGCTACAAAATATCCTGGCGTCCGGTGTGTTGCAATACGATGCAAACGACCAAAAATAAACATGCAGAATTGAACAAAGCGGCAGCAGTAGCAGCAGTTGATTTGGAGCAAAGGGCAAGAAACAACCGGTAACGTTCCAATATCTATTGTATATACTACACAGATATGTATCTACACAAAGTAGAGCAATTGCAGGCAGCTAGCAGCTAGCAGCTAAAGTAGAAATTGAAAACTGTTGCAAGCCAAATAAAATCAAAGTGATGTATGTGCTCTTTTTTCGATAGGAAAAGAATAAAAGAAGAAACAGCAACAAAATTGAGTAAATATAACGAAAATCGAAAGCGAAAACTGGGTCATGAGGTTTACATTGCGCAGATACATTTAGTGATGAAGATGCCAACAAGGTAAATGGCAATGAAGACGAACGTTGGAGAATTCACAGCTGGAATAGTTTATTAAACATTTAAAAACACAAAATGATTGAAATTTTGAATTCTTAAGATTTAAAATTTATTTTTTTTCGAACAATTATCAACAGCAAATGAACTCTAAAGGCCATGCAAAATGTGCTAATTTTTTTAATTTAATAGAATTAAAAAATAAAATTAAATAAATATTCTACACGAGTGAATCGACGGACAGACAGACAGACCGACAGGGTTTAATGTAGCATAACGCGCACTAAACGAGCCATTGGCGTTGAGTGACAATTATGAAAATTGATATTGAAATCTATGTAGTAGAGAGATAGCGTCAATGCCGTTGACAGCTAAGACAACAAAAAGCGAAATACAATATATAAACTAGAGCAAAGTAATATTTTAGAGTGAACAACAACAACAACAACAACGCTAATGTTGATGATGATGATGATGATGACGATGATGTCAGTGGGACTATTAAGCACTAAAGTTTCTGATTGAAGAAGCAGTTTTGTATCTGTGAGATACAAATGTATCTGCGAACAGACCAATGACAACTAACCTCAGCAAAGAGGACGCAGCGATGAGTCAATTTATGTCAAAACTGTTGATATATAAATCAAACAAGTAGACAAGCCTGTAAAGCGAGAGTTGTTGAGGAAAGCATTGAACTGCAAAAGGCTATTAAAGCATAAAATTTGAATATACCAAAAATCTATGCGCCAGACACCCACGCGCCAGTCATTCATTCATTCATTCATTTTATACAAAGAAGAAGTCATTAGTCAGTTGGAAAATCAATTTACTAAATTTCGTGTTCAATTTATTGCTTTTATTGTTTTCTTTTGGCCGTGCGCGTTGCGTTGCGTTGACTGTTGATTCTAGTTTTCCACCCAAAAACAGAATATAATCGTGTTCAATGCTTTTGTATACTTTTGAAGCGTATCTTTTTATGCTCGGACAAACTAAACACTTCAGTTTATACGCTCATTTATGCTGTATACTAGATCTATTACAACGAAAAACATGAAAATGTGCGTTTATTGCATGAAAACTTCTTCAAGAAAACCAGACGCGCGCATGTGAATTGGTAGAAAAATAAAAAAAATAAAAAAAAAATGTAATAAAAATAGTAAAAAAAAAAAAAAAAAAAAACCAACAAATTGAAAACGATTATCAACACTGACTGACAACACTGACTGAAAGTGCAGCAGCAGCAGCGGTGTCTGCCATACTGGCTGGCGTGTTGGAGCGCACTGGAGTGAGTTGGCGCGCTATAGCAAAGCGGAAGCACGCGAAATTCTAACGAAAAACATGCAGCGCCTGATAAATGGTTTCAAACAGCGAAAAAAAAAAAAAAAAAAAAGAATTCGACAACGCTGACGCCGTCGCCTTGCTACATAGTGAAGTGCTCCGGCATTGGGTGCTGCGCCACAGTCTGGAATCTGATGGTTTTCTTTGCTTTCCTTTTTTTAATACCCTTCATATAAAGTGTGAAAAATTGTTTCAACATTTGTCGAAAAGTTTTTTAAGAAAATGTTGGAGTTGCTATAAAGTTTAAAAAGCATTCGCCATTGAGCGCTGTTATTGGTTTGTCATTTAAAATTTTAAGTATGAATTTTATAAGAAATGGCAGCCATTTTTAATTTTTTAAGTTATAAAACTAAATTTTTTTTTTTCATTTTTTATTGCAATTTAGCAATTTTGGTAGACATTTCTGGGCTTAATTTTGAGTAAGAACTGAAAGAAATAAATTAGAAGATGAACAAAATTGGAAAAGTTTGCACAAGAAAGAATAAAAAATTTTGCCTTACCCAAAGTGTCTGTGTAATGCAAATGTTAATGAGGTTCTAGCTATTGGTCTACTTGCTCTCGCTCAGTCAGAGCCAGTAGGTGAACTTATTTGCAACAATCCAGATAGGAACATACGGCGCTACAATGCGTCATATGAAATGCTTAGAAGTAGTACATTGAAATGGAACTTCAGATAAACGAAGTTCACCATTGTCAGTTTTACAGAAAACATCATATTGACCTAAGAAAATCAACTGTTGAGAAGTTGTTTGCTAAGTTTAAACAAGGCGCCCCAAAGAGGCTGTTATCGATGAAATCATCAAAAAAAAAAAGTCCACAAAATATTTTTGAAAAACGTAGTTGATCGAGAGTCTCAACATGCCACAACACTTCATTTCGAAAAAAAACCAGGTATAAATGCTCCATGTCCCACAACAAGACTTGAAGCATCTCACCATCAATAATAATTAAAAAAAAAAATATAAAAGAAATTAACTCAGATCAGATCATTTGAGCATTCAGTTTGTTCTTAAGATGAGCTATTTTAAAACTATATGTGAATTATAATCGTTAAAAATTAATTTCCCATCATAGAAAATATAATTAATATAAAGATGAAGGAAACACAAGAAGAAATTTAACTATGGTGTAACTGTAAATGATGATGCTAGGCAGTACTCGTTTTTGCCAGAACGATCGTCATTGATATCTTTGCAACGCTTGTGGTTAATGAATGGAAACGTCAGTCTGCACAGATTATTTATTAAACCATAAAGAAGAAAAAAAGGGTCTCCCATTTTACAGCAAAGCAGCCGTTAAAAAATACGAAGAAAATTCGAATTAAAAATCGGTCATCCATGTTGTACAACCAAATTTTACGTAATGGATTGCGTTAACTATTTTTCGGTCTATTGATGGACCTTTTTTAATCACTAATATTCCAAAATTAAATTAAATACGTATTAAAGTGCTTATTAAGCAGAATATAGTTCTACATAATCCGTATGAATGATCTCCTTTAAGAATGGCCACTTAGGTTCGGTTGTAATTACTATTTTTTTTTTTTCGTACAGTTTTGGTACCAAAGAAATTTGATTTCTCCTTTCTTTGCCAAAATTCAAATTTTTAAAATTTTTGATTGTGCACACATGCGTTTGAAATTTTTTTTCCAGGTAATCTCCGAAACGACTAAACCTAATGTTCTAAGGAGTAACTCAGACTTCATTTATTTAAAATCGGAGGGGAAGGTGTCTAACCCCCTTCTAAGCGATAAACACAGATCGTCATATCTTTGAGATATATAGATGATATTTGGTGTAGATGGGACCGGGAGAATATCACATTAAGAGTATGATGCTTCTCCACAATCGATTAACATTTGAAACTTTTTTTGCATTTATTCGAGGTACTGGGATTTTGGTGTACATATTAATGGTATAAGGAAAAGTAAGCTCCACTGAATAAGTGGGACAAAATTGTTTAAGGGGCGCAGCGAAACGTGCCGGCTACAACTAAGAGAGGGCGTTACTAGTATTACGTCGAGTTCATCCGTGACTATTATTTGGAAGCTACTGTCATTGCGGGTATTTTTTAGTGTATATCATTTGGTTGAAGCTTAAACAACAATTTTTTCTATTCATTTGAACAGGTCGAACTTTCTACCAGATAAAGTGTTTTTGCGAGGAATTCTTCTTCATTACTGTAACATGAAGAAAAGTGCTACCGAAAGTCATCGTATTTTAGTGGAAGTTTATGGTGACCAGACTCTAGCTGAACGAATGTGCCAGAAGTGGTTTGGACGGTTTAACAGTTGCTATTTCGACTTAGAAGCCGAAGAACGACCCGGACAGCCAAAAAGGGTTAAAGATGAAGAATTGGAAGCATTGTTCGATGTAGATGCGTGCCAAACGCAAAAAGAACTTGCAAAATTTTTGGAAGTTGATCAGGCAACCATTTCCAGACTAAACGTCTAAGCATTGGGATGCATCCAAAAGCTTGGAAATTGGGTGCTGTGTGTATTGAAACCTTTAGACATCGAACGCCGATTCCGCATGTCGGAAATGTTGCTTGAACGCCACAATAAGAAATCATTTTTGTATCGAATTGTCACTGGTGAAGAAAAATGTATTCAATACGATAACCCCAAGCGACCAACCCGGCCAACCTTCAACATCCAAAGCAAAGCCGAATATCCATGGCGCCAATGTTATGCAATGTATTTGGTGGGATCCGCAGAGTGTCTTGTATTATGAGCTCTTGAAATCGGGTCAGACGATTAAAAGAAATCTCTACCAAACATAATTGATTCGTTTGAATAGAGCGATAACCCTACTATCCTACCAATCCTACTAATATTATATATGCGAAAGTTTGTATGTATGTATGTATGAATGTATGTATGTATGTTCCTCTCTTACGGCTAAACCGCTCAACCAATTCGTCTGAATTTTGGAATAGAGATAGATGAGATGATGGAAAAGAACATAGGCTATGTTTTGACAAAATCGGTGGGGGCGTTGCCCCACCCCCCATATAAGCTATAATCAAAATTTGTCTTATCTTTGCATCCATTTAAGGTACAGAGATGAAATTTGGTATACATGTTAAGAGGATGAGAAGTCATCCTGTTCAGTTTGGACAAAATTAGAGGGGGTATGCGCCACCCCCATATAAGCGACAATCAAAATTTGTCATATCTTTGCATCCATTTAAGGTACAGAAATGGAATTTGGAATACATGTTAAGAGGATGAGGAGAAGTAAACGGGTTAAGTTTCACAAATGAGGCAAAATAAGATAAGTAATAAGATGTGCTACTTTTTATCGGAAGATCCGCAGACGAAGTCGCGGGTAAAAGCTAGTATTTCATATAAGTTTCATAACAGTCTCCCGAACAATACTTATGAGTTAGATTTTAGTGTGCGATGGGTGGTGTTTGTGATAGATGGTAGTATAAGAGGTGCGATGTGTGATAGTGATAGGGAAGTGATAGGGAAACATTTTTTTTTTTATAAAGAACTTCTAATTCGTTATTGTGTTCTGACGGAGGGCAAGTGTGCTGGGAAGGTAAATGTAAAGGGAGCGAGTACTGTGGATAATATGTGGAGAAAGGTTTCGAGCAGGGAGGTAGAGATATTGTGGTGGGTAGGAGAAGAATGTATCAGATCGGACAGAATATCAAAGGCGCAGAAATACATCCGGAATAATGTGCTGAGGAAGTAGTAGTATGCTGAATTTTGTTTCTTGGTTTTTATCAAAAACCAATCCACAGGCGACTAAAGATTATCTGATGCAATAGAAGATATTAGGACAATAAAAATGATAAAATGTTAATTCATTCTTGTGAGATCGCAGCAACAAGTGATACGGGATAAGCTTGTGTATTATAAAAGTCTACTATAAAATAGGAAGTTTATTTAATATGTTTTTTCTCTTGTCTATTTCTATTACTAAGACAGATTACAACTTGAATAAAAAAATGTGAATATTCGTGGATTGAGCTGGAAATTTCCAAACATTGGTACATATATGATATGAATAAATTCTCTCAGAGGGATTTACTATCAAATGGGACAACAGTTTCTAAACATAAATTATCAGCCAGTTACATATAATCGAGCGCATTATATACATTCCAAAGATAATGGAAATCGGTGCTTGAAAGTGTATAAATTCTTCGGTTAAACTGAAGTAAAATTCCTAACATTCTTGTTTTCTTTTTCGTTTATTTCTTTTTTTGTTTTTTTTTTTTTTTTACAACGCCTTACAGTTGGGAGGGACTGAAGGTCTGTGTGAACGTGACGAAAAGCGATGCTCACATGCTGCCACACGCTTCGATGCAATTTAGATACATATATTCCCGATTGTTTTCTTTCGACTGCAATATAAACAACACAGCACATCGCATAATAGAAAACAAATAGTTGTGTGCCATTAAAATGTGTGGCGGGAATATATACGAAAGAGTGCTACGTAGCTATCAAATACATTGGTGAAGTGTGAATAGTTTAATGTGTTCGCGTGAAGCAATAAATTCGTTTTATTTCAATATGCCACACTATGTGTAGTCTGTGTAGTTTTATGA
The DNA here is from genome assembly GCA_035044805.1 of Leucophenga maculata. Taxonomy (NCBI): domain Eukaryota; kingdom Metazoa; phylum Arthropoda; class Insecta; order Diptera; family Drosophilidae; genus Leucophenga; species Leucophenga maculata. The sequence goes on along the minus strand of JAWNNP010001715.1, from coordinate 1,117,645 downwards.
CAGGAGGGGGCGTGCAAATTATCTAATGGCATGTTGAAATAGATTAAACATAAAAATAAATCAATTTCCACCTCTTCTAAATGCAACTATGTACATAAATATATTTCCAATTCATTTTATACTAAAAGCTATTTTTAAAATTCAATTAAAAAAGAGAAAAAAATGTAACTCAAACTATGCCCAAGAGATTTCCAACAACAAATTTACGCACTAATGAATCCACATACTATAAAATAATAACTCAATTGAGTTGAGGCTAAACCGAAGCTAAACCAATTTTAAGTGGTTCTTTAAAAGTGCTTTTTCTTATTGTTTTATGAAAGCATTTTTTAAATATTTTCAAAAGAAATATGCTACAAAGTGATGATAAAAATAAAATGTTTAAAAGTTTTATGCAGCACAAAGCAAGAACAAACTCAATTCAACTCAAACATAATAAATTAAGTAAGGACATTTGTCGTACATTCTACATAGAAGAAACAAGCGCAAACCATGTGAAAAAGTTCCTACAAGTATTTATGCAATAATAAAAAGATCGAAAGATGCGTCGTCTGCGTCGTCTTCGTCGTCTTCCTCGTCGTTGTCAGTCGAGCACAAAACCAAAAATGATGGTTGGATGGGTGAATGTGGCAGAGGCATTCAAGAGGAAATTAAACAAGTTTGCTTAACGAAGCAAAGTTTGTGTGCCTTAAAGTATGCAACACACACAGTTCATACCACAAACGAGAGAATGAACGAAAATACAAGAAGAAGAAATGAAAAGCCTTAACCACCAACAACGAAAACAACAAGTACAACAACAGTAGAAGAAGTAGTAGCAGCTAGAGAACGATTAAAGAGGGTACCAAAAAAAAATTTGAAAGTAAAAAAATAGACAGACATGCTGCAGTCGAACGTATACGAATAGGAAATACACTATCTATAAACTGGAAGTAGTTTCATAGTGTTATTAAATATGTGAATGTATTAAAAACTTCGAGATATCTATGGAACTACTCCAAATTTTTTTAGAAATAAGCACATTAATAATAATAAAAGTTCGCCTGATTTTCGAATTTGGACCAATAGCATTCAATCATTCACGAAGTGTTGCTAGAACATAATCTAAAAAGTCTTATTCTGGGAGTGCTGCCAGAACATACATACTCTAAAAAATTCCAATTGCAAAGGTTTGTGAAAGGTTTACCATTACTTTAAAGTTCTGTAGAAGCAATTCTTAATACTTTTTCTTATTTATTGCAGAAGGCAACAATTTCAAAATAAACTCGTAAAATTACGGTGAAATCCTAACCGAATGCAACAAGAACTAAATCTCTATCTATTACCCTTTCCGAGATCCTTTGGTTCATACAGACGGACAGACGAGCATGGCTATATCGACTCCTCTATCACTCCTGACCATAATGGGGGTAACTTTGGGTGGTCTCCGACCATTAGTTGGTCTCCGACCATTAGTTCTACCTGCTACATACATTTGCACAAAACCAATAGGCTCATATACCTTCGGTACAGGGCCTAACAAAAAAGAACACTGCATTCTGCTTTGAGATACACTGTACCGCATTTGAACCCATTGTATGGGGCATATAAGCCTCTCTTGATATCTGTGGGATATTTTATTCGCATTATTACAAAGTACACCAAATATGTCGTTTCGAACATAACTAAACCACAGCAAATTGTTTTTATTAAAAAAACGGAAGAAAAAATAGAAGAATCTAAATATCCATGTCTATAAAGACGGCTTATGACGCTGATCAAGAATATATATATAGTTTTTGGGGTCTGTCTCCACTAAGTAGTGGTCCGTTTGAAGTTAGCCACTTTAGCGGTGGTTCATTTATTTATGACCCATTAGGTAGTGGTCCATTATGTAGTGGTCCCTTTGAAGGTAGTCACTTTAGCGGTGGTCCATATATTTATGGCCCATTAGGTAGTGGTCCACTATGAAATTGTCCCTTTGGAGTTAGCCACTTTAGCGGTGGTTCACTTGCTTATGACCCATTAGGTAGTGGTCTACTATGTAGTGGTCCCTTTGAAGGTAGTCACTTTAGCGGTGGTCCCCTATGTACATAAAATTTGTAAAAACTTTGTATACTCCATTTTCCTATAGAATCAGGGTATAAATAAATTCTATAATATTTGTGCTATGAAATATTTTAAGTTGGAACGATGGTCCAATCTTAGTGAGAAGATATCTTAAGTGACGACGTTTTAACCTCCTTGTTGGTAATGTAGTGTCCAAGGCTCTAGTCCGGCATTTTTTGTGGTCGAAAATGTTGTCTGTAAAATTTGGAACATAACAATCACAACCAGTTATTATCTTTGATAACTTGAGGCATAGCTGTTTCATGAAGAAAGATTTCCAGAGGATGTTCGTCTCTACAAGATAAAGCAATTATTGCTATAGGATTTAATGTTCCATTACTTCGCCAAAACTTCTAAGATATGCACATATTCTGGTAGACTCTTTGCTAACTCGTATTTGAGCTATAGTATTGGCTAACATCTTCGGCAAATGATACATGTTTATGGTAACTGCATCTGTGACAGGAAGGTTTGGTGTAAAGACGTTATGCAGAATAAATCGGTTTCAAACAGCTACCCCACGATACCCCAGCTATGACAGGTTGAGTGGCTGACAGCTGAATGCAATTTTACAGAATAGTTGCGCCTCTCTATTGAAGAACGCAGCTTTAAGAAGTAGTAAGGCAAGGAAGCAACATTGATATCACACCACAAACACCTTCGAGGTTTGCAGAACGTCAAAAAAGATGCCATTGCAGTATTCTTTGGACTCAAAATTACTGAGGATGTTGTTGACTACACGGTTGTGATGTTTCGTGTGTTTTGTTCAGCACTAAATCAAAACTGGTGGTCCGGATAAGACTCCGGAATTTCACAAACCGAAAATGGAATAATCTCGCCCAAACCTTCATGGAACATGGAAATCACAGAAAACTTTACAAATAACGTTTTTCGGAGCACCTAAATACCTGCACATAAGAGTAATTTAGAACTCTAAAGTGAGACTCTTAATAGTCCTCCTGAGTAGTGGGAATAAATGCTCTAAAAGACTATTTCAGGAGCGCAAAATAGAACAAAATGGAGTATAATGCGGAAATTGTGTTTTGAGGTAGAATTTCTCAATTTTTAATATTGTTAAACCCGCAAAGAAGTGGTTATTGAAAAGGTAGACAATTCTTTTTCTCTTCTACGACTCAATAAGCTATATAAGTGGGTTGCTTTTATATTTATTTGACCTATGAAAATTTCTTGGCATTCAGAAATGTTTTCTTCTTTATGGTGAATATTTTGAAAAATAATAGAATCAATTTCCATCAAAAATATTTGTTTTTTTTATTATTATTAGGACACAAATATAAATTTATGCCATGTCACCTTTTTATTATTATATACAGTTCTCAGCCCGTTAGGGCATGGTAGTTAAGATTTTATTTATAAATATTTTTTTTTTTTTTTGTAAAAAGGCCGATGGGCTATTATTTTTATTTTATTTTATTTGTTATTTACTTTTTCCTATTATATCAGTTGTATCATCTTAATATACCATTTTATTCTCTCGATACAGCGTATTAAAGCCGACCTAAACCATAGAAAACAACGCAGTGCGTAGTGATAGCAACATAGGCAGCGATGGCGGCATCCTTACCCTCACAAGGACTCAACAACAACAGTAGCAGCGGCAGCAAAAGAATAAGACGGCGTCAGCGGCGGCGACGTTGTTGAAGAAGTAGCAGCTTGGATAAACTTTTTGAATCAATTTAAGTTTTGACATTTTAATGATAAATTTGAAACTCGCAAAAATAAATGCAGTTTGTAAATTTTATTTTCAAATACTACGTGGGAGGAAATAACATTCTTAACATTCAGTACTGAGTACTTGTGTGAGTGAGTACCAGATGAAGATGATTCGCAGCAACAACAATACTGACGACAACGGCCGCTACTATGTAACTAAGACAGAAAGTCAGACAGACAGACAGACTGGAGGACGGAAAGATAGACGCAGCTGTGCAACAGCCTGAAATCAGTTAAGAGTGAGTGAAAGGCTTCCCTTGTTGTAGGAGCATTTTAAGACGAGTTTTGGCAAAGTTGAGTACGAACGAATGAAAAATTGGGTAATAAAGAAAAGATTATGGCCGCGAAGTTGATGCCAAACGGAAACCAATTAAACTACAATGAAATATAACTTTTCGCATTTTAATTTGAACAGAGTTTGCATTGTGCCACTTGGATTAACACATCACTTGCACAATTTGAGTTCGAAAGTAGAAATCGATGATTTTCGTTGATATAAAATATTCAAAACATTTCCAAATTAATTGGTGCGAAACTTTTTAAATGCCAAATTATGACAAAAGTATGATTAACGACGGTGAAATGCTATTCTTCAACAAACAAATCTCAAAAGATGGACAAATGAACAGAAGGACATTATGCGTTAAAAAAAAATTTGCGAAAAGTTTGAGTATTAATAGCAAGAAATAATTATTTTGAATTCAATTAATTATTTTGTTATAATACGAATACGAAATCACTTTACATTTTTTTCTCAAATATCAAAAAATATTGTTCTTAATGTTTCGAAGAAATCTGAGGGTATTGTCGGATGATGACTTCTATATTAATATTTTTTTGTATGAGGCTGTGTTTATGTTTCTTGGGAATGAGAATGAGAAAACATCTTGTCCAGTGAACGGCAACACAGATACTATTCATAGTAGCAACTCCATATTGTGAAAAGAAAAAAGTTAAAGCAGACGATTTATGGTATCATTCGATAGGTTATTGATGAAACCAAATCCACAGAGCTGTATCTAAAGTTCAGAGACAAGCTTCAAAAGATATTGGAGATATTGTTATAAAAAGAATTTACTTCAGCGGAACCCAAGGCAGCCTAGACACCGCTGCAGATGTCTCTCCCTATTGAGCCAATAAAGATTGAGAAGATAACGGAGCTAATTAAGACACTGCTAAAAAATAAAACTCCTGGAATTGACAGGGTTTGCCATGCCACACTAAAAGCCTTACCAACTAGGGCGCTTCTTTACATAGCATTAATATTTAATGCTATACTCAGAACTCAAGCGTTTCAAAGACAGTGGAAGATGGCAGCAATTCAGATGATACTCAAGCCAGGCAAATCAGAAACTGATTGGCCTACTGACTGTAAGCCAATAAGTCTCCTGTCGTCCTTATCCAAAGTATGAGAGACGCTTGTTGTCAATCAGCTAGGTGAAGTCCTACTTCAAGCTAATATATTGCCGAATCATCAGTTTGGTTTTAGAAAGGCACAAAGAACCATGGAACAGATCCATAGACTGAGAACTGCAATGCAGAATTTATTGACATACAACAGGCATTTGATAGATTGTGACATGATGGACTTTTGTTTAAGATAAAGCCGTACTTGCAAGCACCGTACTATGGTCTCCAAAGAGAATATCTGAGAGAGCAAAAGTACAAGGTTAAGGTCAGAGAAACTTACTCGGCCCTCCGTCAAATGAAGGTTGGAGTATTGCAAGGCCGTGTGCTTGGCCCACTGTTCTACTTCATATATAAAGCGGATCTACCTTGTTCTAACGATCAGCAGTTGGAGGCCCCAGCAAAGCTCTCCTTGTCACACACGCAGTCGAAATTGCAGTGCTCTATAACTCTAAGTGCCGAAATGAACAAATAAACTTTAGGAGTATATAAATTCATCAGCAGCCTGGTGCAAGAGATGAAATTTAATGGTCAATCCCTTGAAAACTACCAATCCTTGCTTCACCCTAAAAACACTGGACCAACCCTCACAGGCAAAGTATCTCGGGATAGTACTGGATAAGCGACTTACTTTTGGCCCACACTTGAAAGCCACTGCGATGGCTAATGAACAGAAAAAAGCACTATGTCACTCAATACCAAAAGAGCGTACCTGTACATTGCGTTGCTCCGATATGGCTATACGGTATACATATATGGGAGATTTCCGCAAAATCTAACTATAAACGAATTCAGGTTCTGCAGAATCGCAAAAGCATTACGAATTGCCGTGTTATTTGCGCGGAAATAACCCTATATCGTAACCTCAGCATGCATACAGTAAAAGAACAAATAGAAAGGCAAATCAGCAGATACAATAATATGCTGCCGCAGTATGTTCATTTTTATCCTGATGCCTACAACTCAAATTTCTGATCCATTTTCCGTCAGAGATTCAACCGTATACCACCTATTTATGAGTGGCTTTCATCCATAGAATCTCTCTGACGACCAGTATTTCTTGTCGGACCTTTTAATGATAAAATTATGTTGAAATATATTCCTCTTTGCCTTATTGTGCCTTGGCATATACACTAAGCATACCCTCTGGTTCCACATTTCTGATATATTTCCTAGGTAGACTGGCTTAAGCGAAGATATCTTTCGGATTGTTTAGATAGCTGACAAATCTTGACAAAGCCACTCAGGCAGACAAACCTTTACCTCTAAAGAAAATCTTGTGGTGAAAAATTTGGATCAACCTCTAATCATTCAAATGGCTTAACTGACCAAACTCGACGAATTTCTTTGCATTCTGACTTCCCTAAGAACAATGTATGGAATAAGCTATCAGCTATTCTATAAACGATAAACTTTTAGAGTGTTGCCATATTAAAAAAAAATAACCACCAAAAAAATCCTCGTAAGGGAAATTTAAAATGCTCCCAAACTATACAAGGAAACTGACTTTACTTGAACTCCATCAATAAATATTCTTGCTACACATTGGAAACGCCTAATAAAGCAACGCGCAAACATAAGCTACACAATTAGTTCTCAATAAATTCATTAGCCAGGCTAAAATTACATACAGTCAATACCATAATGAACTTAATAATAATAATACATAATATGCAACGCTACTCCGTGAGTAAAGCCCAAGAGCCGAGTCGAGCAATGGCAGACATAAATAGCAACAAACAGGGAAAGAAATGGAAGTCAATGTTAAGTTCAGCAGAGACGAAACTTGAACACGCTTCAATTGCATACAATATATATTTTATATTAAAGGGCTTAAATGCTGCAGTGATTATTTGAAGCCTTTACGTGTTTGTTTAGAAGAAACAAGAAGGAAGTTTTATATGAAAAATATACAAAGCGAGTGATGTATCTGAATGGTGTTCATTCCTAAAATGATTATGTTATATGTGATCACTATTTTATATGTGAAGCAGCTTTCATACATAAGAAGCATCCAGAAGCTTTTCATACAAAAATTCAAAAGTAGGCGGCGAGTTTGTATGGGATTATTTTCTCCAATGGTAACATATATGTTCAGCCTTAGACCGTGTTCAATCGATATGTTTAAAACTGTGAGACTAGGTAGACCTACAAACAGTCGAACATGGCTAGTTCGTTTCGGCTTATTAAGAATAGATGGTACCTCCAGTGCTTTCTTTAATAAGTTACAAACTCAATGACAAAACTATAATACAATACACACTACACATGAAGTGTATAACAAACAGTCAAGCACCACGCTCAGCAGCAGAAGCCGACACATCAGACAGTAGGAGCACAGCACATACATAGTCGGATAAATTAATTCCCAGTTAAATACAGCAACATTTTATAATTAATCCACCTGAATAATTACACCATAGCAAAGGCAACCGCAGCAATATTGGGGGCCAGCAGGGAGTTTTAATATGCGGCAAAGCAAAGCAGATATACATATATACGAACTGTCGAGACCAGACAGCAGCACGCGTAGTGTGCGCATTGACTCAATTGACGACGTTTAAGTCATACAACGCTCCGCTTATCAACCGCATACTCACACCACCAATATACTACAGCATGGCCCAAATGACATAGTCAACGCCACTAAAGCCACACCATATACCCAATCTCATACCTTATACACGCATATATCCACTAATACCACCAATGTCATTATCTTAATGATCATCAACATCAGCTCAGCATCGACAGCCGACGACTTTAATGACAACGGCACCAAACCATATAAGCATGGCTAAGTGGTCTGCCTTTATGCTTATACTTATATCTACATTTATCACTGAGAATGTACAGCAGATACTATTTGTGTATCTGTATCTTGTAGCTTGTATCTGCAGCGGCCTGTTCATTAATGCGTTGAGCTTATAAGTGCGTACGCTATGAATATGCGTGAGAGTGAGTGTGTCTATCTGTTGTACAAAATGTCATTCAATGAATGTATATCTATCTTCGTTTATCTGTTTATACACTACGGCCGCATGGTTATTTGACGTTGTTGTCGTCGCTACTGTTTATATATTGGATTTCAATGTTGAATTAACTTCAACTTTTATTGCACGCTTGGCCTTTGGCTTCAGCTGCTGTAAAACATAAATAATGGATTGCGCCTTTCCGTAACGCCAGCTGAACTATATTAAGCGCCACTGTGACGGCGACTACGACGACGATGAAGTTTACGATAATAAATGTAGCCGCCTGGTGAGTACAATTTTCGGACAATATTATACAAAAACACATCACTTTTGTTTAATAACCATTAATAATGTTGAAATTTATGTTAGTGTCACTTTTTGACTGCGCGCAAATAGTTTCTTTTGTGCCAATCGAGTGCTGTGTGCTAAAGAATAAAAGAAAGCCATTAAGCGCGCGACACAATGCCCAACGCGCGCATGGTTCAACGCGGCGTATGTGTACGTACCACTGCGTATACGCAATATTTGCGCTCGTAATAATTAATGAAAAACGCACCATTTGACATTAGTTTATCTAACCCCAAACCAAACCGATATCATGTGTGAATATGCGCTGCAGTGTAGGCTTATAAATAAATGTGTGTATATTCAAGCTTAAACTGAGATCTAAATCAACTAAGCAAATATTATTATTGTTATACACGCGCTGCTGCTGCTGCTGCTGCTGCTCTACTGTATGCATTCATTACCATCGACGAAGTGCGCAACTACTCGGTGACTGCTATTTGTACTAAATATTTCTCATGTCGCGACATTGCGTGCCTTGGACAACGACAGCATCAACGGTTCAATGACATAATTTGTCGCACTACATCAATGGCATCGCATAAATTTCCCTGCCAGCAATGCACGCACACCAATATACATAATGCTCGTCTATAATAATAAAGCCAAGGCACAGTGGTTTAATAGCTATGAAAAAGCTGAGATTTATATAGCACCAGCGGACAAAGCGGGGGTGCGCTACTAATCCACCTCATTGTCTTCCTTTTGTTTAAATGACTCATCGCCGAGTATGAAAAATTGTATAAATATTTAAGAGCACGGCATGTCATATGTTTGAAAAGCACTAGCCCACAGTTTGAATAGCGTTAGTGTTTTACTATAAACCACATACACGTTTAGTTACACACATAAATAAATTAAATCAATAGCGCTAAGCAGATATCAAATGCATTAGGTACATGAGAAATAAAAGCAACCAACAAATACAGAGAAAGAAATATTAGGAAAACTAACAAATACGGCGCTTCTGCTCCAGTCTCATATTCTATACCCATTTATTTGACTTAAGAAATTTTTAAGAAGGAGATAAAGAGAGAAAGAGAGAGCGATAAGAAAATGTTAAAGAAAATAATATATCAATACTTTTTGTTTTTTTTTAGTACAAATTGATTAATTCAATCACAGTAAAGGTTGACTATAAAGCCGCTTCAGACACGACGATACGAAATAAGCTTTTCGACGTCCTGTCTATACTAGATATCCCAGCAAAGACTATTACTCTTCGCATGATGGCGCTATCATACACACAAATTGTTGCCAAAGTAGGAAAGAACCTCTCCGAACGCTTTGATACTAATAGAGGTTTTCGGCAGAGTGATGCGCTGTCGTGCGATTTTTTCTATCTACTGATGGAATACATCCTACGTCAGTGCCCATACATAGAAATACGTCTGGCTACATCTTCCAAAAGGAAGTCAAATAAACGGTACACAGCCACGTCAAGTCCGCAAGGCGTTCTCATAGATTGAAAAACAGTCGGCTCGTGGCTCTAGCGATGAATGAGGACTAGACGAAGTACTTGGTGTCTTTCCGCACGCCGTCATCGATTCTTGGACGGTCAGTGACGATGGAGAGTTTATTCTTCACTGATGGATCCGAAATGGCCAGCAACAACAACGTCAGCCTGGAGATCAGGCGAAGAATCATGCTCGGAAATATATGTTATTTTCGGCTAAGCAAGCAAATTAGAAGTGAAGCCCTCTCTCGAAAAACGAAAATAAAAATCTATAACACGCTGATATTCCCGGTCCTACTGTATGACGCAGTTGTATGGATCGCGATTGAGTCAGATGAAACGGCATTGGAAGTCTTTGAAAGATATATTCTCCATTCAAAGAACTAGCACCACCGCACACAAGACTACAGCAGCTGGTGCGACTTCCTAAGAGCGGCTATGACCGAACAACGGTTGCTGGCCACTTAGGGCAAATCATGTCACAAATATTTATGCGAAGTGTCAATGTATATCGTCATATCTCAGGAAGTGTTGCCTCAAGTAACCCAATGCTCCAAATTTAATGTTTTAATGAAACATTGATCTGATTAATAAGAACCTTCTTCACCGAGCTAATATGGGAAATAGTTTGGTGTAAATTACACATTTGATCGGATTATATTTGGTCAACTTCCGGTTGGTTTTGGTGCAGAAGTTTTGGAACGAAATTGATGACGATTTTGTTTTGCATTTTTGTTAGATACTTGACCTCTTTAATATATATTTCTCTGAAATAATCTAAAAATGTGAATCGCGACCAACTGCTCAAAGTTCTTTCTCTTCAAGATTTTCAAAACATCTGCATAATTCAACACCTACTGGCCGAAAGAGCTCCTACCAGAACAGAACATCAGATGTGTTATCTTCTCTAGTTCAAGGAGTTTTGAGATTAAAATGTCTAAAGGTTACCACATATATTGTCTGCTAACCGTATATTTTATAGGTAGTAATACCTTCTCTGGCCAGTTGAATTGCTTCACAATTTCTCTAAACATTTCGCTGTTTAGGCACCCAGGTGAGTTTGATTTCGCAGCCAACTCGATAGAAGATGACAACAGCGACTTGCCCCTTGAATTTTAAGCCATTAAATTTGAGTGGTGTGACCGAATGATCATAAGGATCAAAGCGCCAAGATTAAGTTTCCTTTAGCTTTTAGGCTGTTTTCTATCAATAACTCCCACTCCATCTCTCTCTTTCAATCACCCTCTCCTCCCCCTCCTTCTGTCTTATACACATCTCAATCGAACAGAATTTGAATGACCATCGCAGTATAAAGCTAGTGAGTAACTGATTTGGATAAACACCATCTTCTACTAATGGTTTAAATATGCGAAGAGTTTTATTTTGACCTTCTTTCCAATGTTTTCGTTTCAGTTCAAATATTTTTGTCCGGACTTCTACTTATTTCGGAGAATTGTGAAATAGGATTATTTTTTCCAGAGTTTCAATTCTAGCAAAAATTGTTTCCTAAATTTGATTAATAATTTTGTTCCTCATTCTAACTTTTAGTGATCGATCATTAAATTTGGAATATTTTATCCACTAAAAATTCGGATTTTGTTGGACTAATGGTACACAATTTTATGGAATTACCCAGAACGTTACTGATCGGAACACGTTAGCGAAAGCTGTTGAATACAGTGGATGAGGTAGGACTGCCCATTTGATCGTTTCAAAGTTGATTTAAGCCGGATGTCTGCTTGAATTAGTCTAAACTAGTCATACGCTCAGACTTGACACACAAGGTATTGTCACAGCATTCTGTTGTAGATGGTGATTTCAAAACGGTCTAGTCACTGACTGACCAATGCGAATACAGAGTATACCCACTACTGGGCAGCAACTGGCTCGTGCTTTATCAGTGTAAAATATATAAATATACCAAAATACAATATAGCTGACTAACTTCTGGTGACTAGACATGCGTCAGTCTGCAGTGCTGCTGAGTAGCAACTCATAGAGTTGAATCAAATTCAACACACAGCCATTGAAGCATACATTGAGCTACATTGAATCTATGAATTAATCGAGACAATAAAATTTAAAATTGCAAACTATTTGTGTTTGTGCGAAAATTCACTCTTTTTTTTAATAGCCTCCGACCAGTGTGCCCACATTGCATCTATATCTCATTCATATTTAGTTGAACTTTATTGTTTTGATTTATCTGCGCCATAGCAGGCACATCACGAAGATAGTTTCTGTTGGCCATGGACACTCGAACGGTATGAGAGACACCAATGAAAAAAAAATAAAAAAAAAAACAAAATGGAACTACATCAACTATGACGTTGATGCTTATGCTGTTGACGCTGATGTTTTTGTCATAAAAATAGTCGTTGTTACGATGAATGATTATACTACAATACCAAACAATGAAGCGCATAAATGACGAAGGACGGACATTGCAACGTGGACGACGACAACAACGGCGGCGACGACAACGTGCCGCGGAAGTTGCAGCGGATAAGCATCATGGATGATGCTGCTGCCACAGCTTCTGTTGATGATGCTGCTGCTGTTGTTGCTTGCTCAACTAGCTTACAGCTGTGCTTGATGCTTATGTCGTTGCAGCTGATTATGATAATGTTGTGCATGCTGCGTACTTTTATTATTGTTCTTCCAATATATATCTCTATTATTATTGTTTTTTATTTTTATTACTAAGCTCTTGGTGGAATATGGCACAGTGGCATAGCAGAGCACTCAAAACAAACATTGTTCCGGACGGATTAAAACCAGACCAGCACACATTTCCTGTTTAAATATGCAAGCGCACACATAAAACTATTTTCGAAACCAAACTAGAAATTCATTTGGTTGACCAGCCGAGGCTATCTAATTTGCTAAAATAGTGGAGGAGAACAAACAAACAAACAAACAAATGCGGATCCAATTAAAACAGAGCATTGTAAAATGAAATTAATGAATGTGCGCAAATTTTTGTGCTTTATTAAACAAAATCTAATTTAATGCCAAAAATGATAAATGTGCACGAAGCGCACATGAACTATGGGCTTAATTAAAATATAAAATATAAAAGTGGAGAGAGTCAAAAAAATAAAAAACGTAAAATCAACCTAATAACTGTCAGACAGACGGACACACACCCGGAGAGAGAGGCGGGCACAACCGACAGCTGTTATTTATGCATATTTGCATTTACAAATAATGAATTGAAATAATTCATTTTATCTAATGCCAGAAATCAGCCATAATTAAACACTAACAGTGGCAGCAACAACAACAACAACATAAAAACATGAACAATAAATGAATGAATTAGTTCAGTTCAGTTCAGTTCAGTAAAGTGAAGTCCATGGGAGTATGTTCAATTGAGTGCAGTGCATGCGTGCAATTTCCAAACACACATACAACAGCTGTGTCACATTTTTCATTTTTGTACACTACATGCGACATGAGTAAAGGGGCATTAAGAGTCTGTTATAAAGTATGTTACTTGAATATGTTATGCCGCGAAAATGTAAAGAAAAACGATAGACATCACTATTTTAGATTTTTAGAACACAGGTACAGAAACACAGGCCCAACGCGAAAATCATTTTAAAAATAGTCCATGAACCTCCACCCATTAGACTAAATGAAGTTCAGAAGAATAGTTAGAAAAGGCTACCCGGACCAAATATTATCTACTTGGTAAAAGGAATAGAGAAGCATTTGTAGACCACTGACCAAAATGCGAAAAAGACCCCCTTGACGTCATCCAGAACTAAAAGAACTGTGGAGAACTTTTCAAACTTGTAAAAAGGCAGGAGAGATCATCTGTAATAAAAATATCAGACAGCAAACTTAAAAAGAAAAATTTCGAAGGACGAAGAAGAACTCTGAGGTGATCCTTCTAAAAGAGACATATAGAAAATATATAGACAAGTATTTGAAGACACTCATATATCAGCCAAACTAAGTCGACCATACGTAGTGCAAAACACTCACCAAAGAGCGCACCGGACCGCTTTGATGTTATGCAGAACTAAAAGCACTGTGAAAGAAATCTTTGAATTTGCAATGAGGCAAAAGGGGAGATCATCTTGAATAAAAAGAATAACGGACTGCGCACTTAAAAAAACGAGGTTCATAGGACGAAGAAGCAGTTGGTAATCCTTCTGATAGAGAAATATAGAAAGCCAAATTATGCACCAAATGCAGCAGAGAAGCAACACAGGCTGCACGGAAGTTCCTAAGCCAAGCACAACTACAGCTCAACAAAAGCCACTCGAAATAACAAATGAAATATCGAGAGCTATAAATCACCAGGATTGAATGAATAATTTTTAACATGTTAAAAACCACTAAAGAAATTATCGTTTCATGTCTATAAACTATTTTTGAACCATAACTGAGCCTACCTGCCTATAGCCTGAAGGACAATACGAGTTGTATTTCTCCCCAAAGCATTGAAATACGTTCATGAGCAACCAAAGAACTATAGGAATAGGCCTAATTACTTTTGAAAATGTTTGGAAACAGTACAGGGAAAGAGCGAATGCCTACACAAAAGAGAAACCGGTAAAAATAATATTCCTTAATAGTTACCATTGATTAAACACTGCACCATAACTAGGACACATCTCATAAAATAATAATAAAATGTCCACTGAAGCGATAATGCCAAAGGTTAAACCAATAGAACCTCACACGACAATAAGTGGATATACGAAGAGCTGCAGAATAATCCAGGTAGAATAGAGAAGACAATCCGTAACGATAGAGGTACAAGGCAAGCCTCACCTCTGTAATGAAATCTGATGGCAAACGAACTACTCAAACAAATTATGCAGGAAAGCCACCAAAATAACTGTGTTTGCCGACTCAGCTCCATTAACTAAGCTTGGCCTTAGAAACAAACCTAAGAATCATTGTGGACTAGATGGCTCGCATTCATTTTATAGAGACACATGGTACCGTAATGGTCTCCATACTAATTAAACAGACCATCGCTTAGACCAAAATTATCGTAATATGCCTTGGAGTAGTATTGTACTGGAAACTGAGTGACCCAATGTTGAAGAAAAGGTGAAAGAAGCAAGCAATAAGTTCGCAAAAGATGTTCAATAACACAGTGTGCCCTTCATCATTGTAAGATTAACACAGTTTGATGAAGACTACGAAATATTTATGGAGACGACTCAGAAAATATCATGCACAAGTCTGTATGATGGCGGAATTAAGGTCCACCTTCAATGAAGCTTTCATTCAACAGATAGACAAGAGTCCGTCCAACGTCTCTAAGCGAGAAGCACCACAAAGCTATGTGCACAGCTTAGATGATAAAGAGTTCAGCAATACAACTCCAAACTGACTAGAGTAGAAGACTGGGCAAGCGCACAATACATATATTCATAGACTGATCCAAAATGGATTCAGGTGTTGTAGCTGCGTTATTCTGCGCAGAGCCTATTCTCAAGGTTTCTTATAAATTATCCGGCTACCACATGATTCCACTACGACATTTAGGAAAAGGAGCCCAACTTCGCGAAACATATTCGTCGACAGCGAAGCTGCGAATAAATACTTTCAGGTAGCCTCCAACTCTTCCAGAAATTTGCTGGCAAGTAAGATAGCAGTTTTGCCAAACTTCTACATTTTATAAGGCAATCCAACTATTCAAATGTTCAGTAAAGAGACAATTGACTGCGATAACTTCTATTAGGATCGATATACCTGATATTTTGTATCCTCCCTCTTAGTTCCTTCAGAGGAAGATCTAAGAGATAGATCTTTTGTTTCAAGAAAGACTGTTATGGCAACTTAACAACTTTACATATGTGCTGAGCTGCACTCCGTTGATATAGTGTATTAAAGTATCGGATTTACCGCTTTTATATGCAGATGTTTTATTACTAACTCACCCACATACATACTCCCATGACACCCTACCTCCTTTAACTCATCTACAAAACTCCGTCTGGTTGTTTATGAAAAATATTTGCACAGACACATTTTAGGTCAGGCCATGGCGTCGACAGCGGCTGCAACGGCGTCGGTGACAGCAATGTCCGAGTCTCGGTTGCACTTTGTGGCAACTAAGTAAACTACTGCTTGCACACTAAAAACTGACAATATATAACATTATATACACTATACAAGGTTTGTTAAAGACAACAAAAAGGAGGTAACTTCTGCTAGCGAGTCTATGACGCGCAAAATAAAATATTTATAAGTGGTACAAGCTCTTAATAGAAGGCCGAGCAGATGCCCAATTAATGCATCCATCACCTCAACAGCCAATAAAATGGTCGAAACAGTGAAGAAAATTATTATGGGGAATCATCGAAACACTATTAAAGTAGCTAAGAATGTTGGCACATGGTTTTCATTTTCAAAAGAACCAACGCTCAGATGCGATTGATTGCCACCAATGACGATCCAAATTTACTCAAAAGGGTCATAGCTGGTGACGAAACATGGGTATATTATTATGACGTCGCAAACAAAGCCCAATCATTCCAATTTAAGCTATGAGAAGAGCCAAGTGCGTTCAAATGGAAAGCTTTGGCTCACTTTTTTTTGTTCGATAACAATGAGGAGGGTGGTGCATGGTGACTTATTGCCAGAAGGGCGTACGGTCAATTAGGTATATTACATTGGAGCTAAGCGCCGTTTGCGTAAGGCAATACGAAGAACAATTCATGGCTTTTGTTTGTACGTGACTTGTTGGCAACAACAAGAATGAATAGTTCTCAAGAAAAATAAAGTCACCTCTTCGTTTAACAAACCTCGTACATATCACTTACCCTTGCCCCGCATGCATTTAAGCTAGTAAACCATTTGGAGACGAGCGTTAGACAGCATTCAACTATTCATGCATTCTAAGTTTGGAATTTTTACTTCATTTTATGTGCGCTATCTTTCAGGCGTCAGCAGCAACGAGAAGCAGACGCCGACACTCGATTTTGAATTAATTTTTATTTTACTCATTTTTTTGTTAACTTACTATTACAGAAAAGCAATTGTAGTGAAGGGAGAGAAGATGCTGTTTATATGAATAGTCGGAAAACGAATAGCGTGAAAAATTGTTGCAAACTTTGACAACTTAAGAATTATTACAGTCGCCCTCACGTTTATTTTTTGTTATTGCTTTTACTAGAGCTGTTGGCGTAAATTTTTCTACAATGATTTTATGACATAAATAAATCGTTCTGCATTGCCGCGCGTATATATACATGAATATAGAAATAGTAGATGGCTATGAGTTGCAGGAGGAACGTAGGAACTATGGTTTGAGTGCTATATAGAAGCGACGAAGCGGCAAGTAAAACCTCTCACTGTCTGCAACGGAAATAAAATTGAAAAGGAGCAGCACCGTCAGCATCAGCAGCATCACAGCAGCAGCAATGATAAAATGTAGAAAATCTAAAGCGTTAGCAGAAATTAGTTCAGTTATGCAAAAAGTAAAATTATACATTTTCTGGAATTTATGGAATTTAATATTTGCATTTATGCACACAGGAAGCAGAAGTCTTTTGCCCGAAAGCAGAAAGAAGATAAGCTTCTCTACAACATTGCGTATGCGCAATATTTGCTTAAGACCAATAAGGAGAGACAGAGGGACAGACAGACAGACAGACAGATAGCATAGTAAATGAAATTTTAATATCTTAAAATATTTATATATTTATTTAATTACCTTTCAAAAGCACAACGCATCACTCCACAGAGAAAACTGCAAAAGAAATACGAGATACAAAAAATTTCAATTAGTAAAACATAAAAAATAATAAATAAGAAAAAATCTGTAAAACATAAAATTTAATAATCTATAAAATAAATCAATTTGTATAAAACCAGTTTGCAGAGATTTGGTATTTGATACCCTACACTGAGTGTAGGCAATATAGCAAATGAGTACAATAAGTGGTGTGTCTTATTCTGTATAAAAATGAGAAGAGAGGAGGTCTTTTATGTTACAATTCATAGTTTTGGCAGTACAATTGTGGCGAATTGTGAGTTCGCGACATAATGACGACTCCTGTTCTCCTGTTTAGGCGCCAAGCTAATTGATTAAGGTATTGTTTAAGTCTCTTTAAGTACGCCGTACCTTGCTGGTTAAAAACATCCCCAATTTTGGGAATATTTAAGTCTTTTTCAAGATTCGGCGGACCTTCGGAAGACCTTCGTACGGGGAACTCTGATACAACCTACCAGCAATATAACATCCCGCAGCCCCAGTCAAGTGTAATAATGACCTTTTATACGTTGCACAGCGACAGCTTATTATTTACGTATCCTGGCACTGTCCTTGCCTAAAATGGCTGTAATGTCAGCAGAACCTGTGCAGATATCACTAGTGGGCAGAGAATAAAGCGAACGATCAGTAAAATATTTCTGTATTTGAGTTTATACATCACACCACACTCTATTCGTCAAGGATGAAGATTACCACCATATAACTGATCCGGCATTCCGTGTAATTTAAGAAAAGGGTGAAATCCTACTCCTTACTTTCTCGATTGCAAATAGTCTTGTTAGGAGACACCTCTCGAAGAGCTTTTCTACGGTAAAGACTGAATATCCGTAAGATTCCAATGCAGAGGCGCTTTTTTCAGCATTGTGTCTAAGAGTGCAAGCAAACTGGGAGAATCTGGTGAACTGGTTTAAGCAATGGATCTTTCGAATTAATCATCATAAGTCTTCAAATGTATTATTTACACTTACGAAAAATCATAGTGCCAACCTCCTACTTGATGATTGTCTTCTTCGGATAAATAGGCATTGATTGACTTACATAGACCACATTGGAAAAATGTATACAAAATCTATTGCGAAACTCAACAAGCTTAACTGGCTGCTAAATCAGCGTTGGGGACCGGGTAGAAATAACCAAAAAAGAGGTCGTGCAGAACTAGCAGAACTAGTCCTGAACACAGATATGAACACTTTGGCAATGGGCGGCTTAACGAGATATTCTTATGGTGGGAGAGGCACCCCAAGCTGCATTGAGAATCGCCAGTCTCGATTGCTACGCACAAACCGCTTCCGAGGCCTACAGCAGCAGAAATACCGCTTGGAATAGAGCACAGAGGGTGCTACGGTGTGCATTGACCGATCACAAGGCTGTGTGGTTCGACGTCAGGCTTGCCAATACTGCCACAGAGAGCGATACGACACATTCACCCTGTTGGGCAACACGCGTCATTAAAAGGAGGTGGAGGCTCCACTGGTAGATGCCAACGGTATATGGTGTCGGACCGATTTAAAACAGGCGGAGGTGTTTGCTGAATACATAGCCGAGCGCTTCAAGCCGATCGTCCCAACTGGTAATCTAGAAGTAGTTCTGACCCGTGAATGCCTTTCCCTAGCGCTCCAAATGGATCTACCCATCAAGCTCTTCGCCTTAAACGCTCTTGTGAGGTTTCAATACTTTCCTGCACAGTGAAAGTTCGGAATAATTTCCATGATCCATAAACCTGGCAAGCTGGAAACGGACCATATGTACTACTGACCAATTAATCTTCTCTCTTCGATCTCAAAGGTGTTTGAGAGACTAATTGCTGCCCGGATTATCAGGATCATGGAAACTCAGGAAATTCTTCCTGAACAACAGTTTAACTTTTGAGCTAGCCACAGCACTGTTGAACAACTGTATCGCATTGTCGACCAAATACTGCACGTGTTCAACAATAAGAGGTATTGCAATGCACTCTTCTTGGATATTAAAGATGAGTTTGACCGGTTATGGCATATTGTCCTACTGGCAAAAATAAAGGAGGAAGCCTTGGTGTCGATCCAGAAAGGATAGTTTCACAGTTAACGTCTGTGTGATCTACAGATCATCCTGCGAGTACGAAGCAGCCAACAGCATGCAAGAATACGCCGCAATGTTTGCGCCACGGGCGAGGCGCTGGAACATAAGTATAAACAGCAACAAGTCGGTTAATGTCTGCTTTACGCTAAGAAGCATGCCGCCGCTGACAGTATTTGAGCAAGAGGTGTCTCTCCAGCGGACTGATATTGCCAAATATTTTATCATCATCTCGGACCGCACGCTTACATTTTCTGCCCATATAGAAGCTATTTGGTGTCGCTTAAGAGCTGCTGTGGCCAAGCACGATTGGCTCCTCAGTGCACGCAGCAAGTTGAAGCTTATGAACAAGTTTACCCTTTACAAACAGAACATTACGACGATCTGGAAATATGGCTGCCCAACCTGGAGTATAGCGAGTGACAGATAAATCAATAGACTGGCGACCGAAAATTTAGTCACTAGACTAATCATCGGTTGCGAGTGGTTTATTCGAAACACTCTGCTGCACAGCGACCCGAATCTGGCCACAGTCTGGCAGCAGATAAATTTTCACTCCAGTCGGTACAACTCCAGGTTGAAACGTCATAGAAACCATTTGGCTAATGATTTGTCAAGGGTCCGACCACTGCAACGGCTTAAAAGGCGCAAGCCGAGAGAACTAATACTGCGCACCCCCAGCGCCTGGTCAACCAGATAGGGGCAGAAGATTATTACTGCCAAAGATACCGCTTTCCCTAATTTCTTTTTCAAAGTCTGTGTTCCTATGGAAAAGAATTGCTTCAGTATGAATTAGTCAAAATTTCAACAATATATTGTTTGTACACTACTTTATAGGGTATGCTATGCTGCCAATAATGTGTTATAAACTTCCAAAACAATTTGATAAAGATTTTTAAAATATTTCATATATTTATTATTACTTCTACGTAAAATATAAAATATTTATATGGAATTTTAAGCCGACATTAAGTAATTTTTATGTGCACACAAAATGTTTTTATTATGTGTTGAATGTGTTTGTGTGTGTGTTTATTGTATATTAAGATATTTTACTGCTGTGCATTTTTCATTAACGCTTAATGAACTTTATGCTAGATACGACGTACGGACGAACGGACGAACAAATATGTTTGCGAATGGCATACACATACCGCACGCAGGACAACAGGACATGTTTATTTGCAATACGCTGACCCAAAATTACAACTATCTACCAAGTAGTAGCCGTAGCCGTAGCCATAAGCCGAGAAATATCTTTTCGTGCCGTGTTTATCTCTATGTGCACAGCAATTCCCCACGTACGTAAAGCATTAGTTAAGCTGCAGCAACTGATAGGAGCAACTGGAAGGAGTTAACAAAAAAAAGAAGAAGCAGAAGCCATAGAGTGTGCTGGAAACTTTTAGAACGCAAAAGTTTCCATTTTCAAACGTATTTACAACAAACGCAAAACTTTCTGACGTACAAAAGTTAATAGTAGACCAGAGCAAACCAAACCAAAGCAGTTCCTAAAAAAAAAAAAAAGCCGTGAGGTTATGTACCGTAGAGACGTTGTATGAGTAAGGAATCAAATCCCAAAAACTGTAGTAGTAGTAGCAGTAGCGGCAAACAAAACTACTCAACGAAATTGACCGGAAAATGTTTACGTATTGGTTGATTGTCGGCGGAACTATGTCGTCGACGACGCAGGTTAGACAGCCAGTCGGGAGCTTGCTGCTGCCGATTGCCGTGATTTATTTATCGGGCAGAGTTTTTGCAGCCGTTTTTATTTGAGTTAATTTTTTGCACGGCATATGCACACGCACAACGCTAAAAATTGTTTTTTTTTTTCGCAAAACTTTGCTGTCATATATTGATAATGTTACAAAGCATTCCTCGTTGCATGAAAAGAATATAAAAAGTTGAAGACATGAAACGTGCGCGGAATGCCAGACAGACAAGTCAGTCGATTTATACTATAAAATATAGTAGTATAGTGTAGGAAAAATAATATATATATATACTTGTACATACTATGTAGTCTAAGTTTAAGTGTAGCGAAACATTGTCAAGTGTTGAAAGTTTTGAGCTGCTTCTCGGTTGCACGGTTTCGGCTGCTGCTGCTGCTCCTGCTTTGGCAACTTTTGAGTGCTTCTTTCTTGTAGGTTATTTCTTTTCTTTCGTTTTTTTTTTTCCACTCGCTTATAGAATTTCTTTTCAATTTGAGCATATATCGAATTGTATAAAAGTTTGCCCATTATTGGCGTACGCTGACAGAGTTTCAGCTGTACACGTTTCAAGCAGACGACTACGACGCGACAAAGTGCAAATAATAAAAGTTAAAAAGAACAAAAAAAAAATATATATATATATATATATCCTTCAACAAAAAATCCAACTTCAGCGAAAAACTATAATGAAATTTATGAAATTGAATATTGTTGTAAAATAAGAAAGTTGTCTCGTCTGCGCCTTGGGTATTTGTTCGCTTATGCTGTCCTGCTGCAAGCACAACAAAGTTGTATATAATTGGGTCAACATAAGTTTCTCTAAATCAATTCAATTTATAAAGTTAGTTTCGATTTAGTGGACTGGAAAAATTACAAAAAAAAAAATATAAACTAAAAATCTGTATGCCGCCAGCATGCTTTGCGGTGACAAAGAAACATGCTGAGTTGGCGATTTAAACTTGTGGTTAAATAAATTGAGCAGTCATTAATTCACCTACACATATATTATTTTGCCCTACTCTCCCAAACGTTGCCAAAATAATATGGTGTGAGCATACCTTTGTCATACTACGCTGCAAACTCATAAAGCATTAAATTAAAATTACAGAAAATGCTATTCGCTGACGAATACAATTTTTTTTTTAATCTTTTTTTTTTATAAAAGCTGTGTGGTTTCGGTTGTTGTCGTCCTGATTACTAAAAGACAATGATTCAAAAAAAAATTTTTAATCCCTCTTTTATAGCATAAAGCATTAATTTACAAACATAAAATTGACGTTTTTATGCTTCAAAGTACAAAAGCCTATTTAGGACTTTTTTGAATTGAAACTTAATTAAATATGAAACGTAAAATATGAAACGATGGACGGCATGACCTAACTCTAGTGAAGCAGCAATGCAATACGAGTAGAAGCAGGAAAATAAAACGCAAATTATTTTAATACAAATAACTAAGCTCACATGTTAACATCTTCATAGTCCAGTAATCTCTTAGGGTTTAAGCTCGGAATAAAAGGGAACAAGCTGAATATTACTTCAAAAGTCTTGTAAGGTCAAAGATTGCGAGAAACAGTTTTTTTGGATATATCGCTTCCTTTGCCTCAAAATTGATTTATTATTTCGTCTGAAACAACATTTGAGATATATATTGAAATGTATGGAGGAACTCGTGTGCAAAGATGAACAACCTCAAAAGATTAAGTTTCGCATAGAAACATCCGCAGAAGCTAAAAGAAGACACAAGTTCCAAGGTAACTTTTTGGAGTTAAATATCCTACGAGATCCTACAAATATGTAACGAATAATTAAGTTAAAAACCTATGGACTGAGATTCGTGATTGACATTACGCTATGACATGAATGGTTGAGAGCTTCGTATTCTTCGAGGTCTATCTGAAATGCGATGAACTTTTCGGATTTTGGCTAAGAAGGACAATATCTCTATACTGGCATACTTACTTTTTTTTGTGCCGAAGAAATTTTTACCCTTGGGGGTAATTTTATGGGGAAGGGGGGGGAGGGGCAAAATTTCAAAATAAACTTGTGAAATTCCGGAGCAGTCCTAGTCGAATGCAAAAAACACGAAGTCTCTATCTATTACCGTTTCCGAGATCCTTTCGTTCATACAGACGGACGGACGGACAGACGGACAGACGGACATGTCTATATCGACTCCTCTATCACTCCTGACCATAATGGGGGTAACTTTGGGGGGTCTCCGATCATTATTTCTACCTGTTACATACATTTGCACAAACCCAATAGGCTCTTGTACCTTCGGTACAGGGCCTAAAAAAAAAAATTCTCGACCTTTGATCTTGAATATCTAGGGAGTTGCTTACCTTATGAACTTATGAGGCTTTTGAGGTGACATTTAGAATTAATAAATAAAGATTTATAAAAAAATCCATCTTATATCGTTTCATTCCGAGGTTGCCTTTTTTTTTTATTGGTTTATTTGTGTGGACTATCAATGGAGTTACAAGTTCAACACCCGCTATCGTTTGGAGGAGAAGTATTTGAAGCGGCAGAAATATTTTATTGCAAAAATTGTATTGTTTTTTTTTCTGTTCACAAAGATGCACTTGAATCAAGACACCTCCTGATCAAAACCTCTGGACACGGCTGAGGTATGTACAAACTCAACAATGAACTGCGCGCCCTTTTGTGTTATAAGACCGCAAAAACGCCAATCTACACTGCGTGTTGCAAGCTGAAAATGGTGCCGTTCAAATGATGAGCAGCCAAATGTCTTCGCTAAGCATCTTTCCACAGAGTCATGTTTAGATTTACCAATGCATATGGACAAGTCCATTGAACCGTTTACGACCGGATGTTTTCAGTGTTGACCTTCAACGCAATAATGAAGCTGCAATACGTCCCGACATCCCAAAGTTATATATCATCACGATAATACACAAGCCTGATAAGCTGAAAAGTGGTCCAGACTCATTGCGGTCGATCAGTCTCCTACCAACATTATCGAAGGTTTGAGAACGTTTGATCGTTAAATTCAACGGTTTTTTTTTTCGGACACAGCATCCTTGAAGCATACGACCTAAAGGAATACTGCAACGGAGTATTTATCCATGTGCAGCAAGCCTTTGACCGAATGTCAAATACTGGGTTTGCTGACTAAAATCAAACGTTTACTGGCAGCTCCATACTTGGTCCAATGCGCTCCTATTAAAATAGACGGCAATTTTACAATATTTCCTCAGCAAGCGCAGCCTGGTGTCTCCCAAGGCAGCGTGCTTCGCCCTTTCTTTAAAACCAATATATTTTTTTTCATACTTTCGCCAAGATTTTCTTGGAAGTTTGTAGGCACTTCCAGGTATTCAGCGTCTCACTTCTTGGGATCGAGCAAAAGTTCGTCGAGTTGTTTAGCATTTCCTTGGAGAATATAATATTACGGCTTTGGATGCTCGGATGTAGCTGGTAGATGGTCGTACTTGCTTCTTCAACAGCTATTAAGCAAATTGAAATAATTAGTGCGAGATCTCTAAAGCGGTAACGAAACTGAGGAACGTAGAGCGAAATATAAACCAAATACCTTGCAAACCAATACCACCTGTCAAAGCAATTGACGACAATCATCATCAGTCGAAGATCAACAGACATGATGGGGAGAGGCCTATAAAGTCATTGACACTGAAGCAGAAACTTCAGAAGTATTCTTACCGAGCCTACTATAAAACAACGAAACTACATTATCCTACTTATATTCGAGATGAACGGAAAGTTGGATTATCGTCAGTATCCCTAAAAATGACAGCCTCAGTCAATCAGCGTTGCCCAATGGTTCTAAACTCTATTTAAAAATTCCTGAATTACAACAACTTAGCCAGAATATCCAACATTAAACAACCAGTTACGAAAAAAAAAAACAGAATGGGGAGGAGGTAAGTCTGTCGAGTAGCAGTCTCTGCTACATTTGCTTTTTTGAACTTTGAACGCGCGTTTCATACCATCAACAGAAAAACGCTATGAAGGGTACTTCTTAGGAGGTGTGGGATCTCTCAACAAATCATTGTTTTTATGAAGAACTTTTACGATTACGGATCTCTCACAGACTAGGGACAAAGCTGTATACTGTCGCTACTAATTTTTACAGAGTCTAAGCCAAGTGACTAAACTCAGGTGAGCGACATCAATTATGTTGATATCATTTGCTGCATGAAGCACACGCAGAGTGAGGTTGTAGCCAAATTGGGTACCAAGGTAGAAGTACTTGTTTATGACTTCAATGGTGACAATGATGATGAAGCTGCAGTCAGTTGACGTTAAGTTAAGAGCAAAAATCAAAGTATTAAACGTCAACATAAAACACATCTTCTTATATGACACAGAGTGATGAAAGGTTTCAGAAGGGATATACGATAAACTGTAATCTTTGCTTAAATATTTAAGTATTATCTGCAGTACATACTGTCGCAGTCCAATATATGTGATAAACACCGAGCCTAACAGTAATAAAATAGGAACGAGCCAATGGAACTAGGTAACGCTTTCCGCAAAGAAGACGATATCATTAACACACAAGGCAGCCATCATAGAGGCTATCGAAGTCAAACATGGTTTCACTTAGAAATTAGATTCTAAGCAACGTGAATTGAATCATGAGCCCTAGCAGATAAAAAGTCAATCCAGCCAACCAGAAACCAAATATTAGTCAAATTAATGAGTTTCTGTGGGGGTATCAATCCAATCGGTGCTGGAACTTTCTCGGGCAGCCATTCTGACTACTTTCAATGGCTGTCAAACGTAAACTCTAGTCCTATAACCATGGAAAATAAGATATTGGCTTCTTTGACGTAGAGCTGATTGCTACTTCTTGCACGAGCAAACGAAAAACACTACGGAGCCCACCAACAAATATGGTGATGTGTACACATCTGCGAGCTGCTGCTGCATATTATAAAAGAATAACATGTTGTGAGAGTATAGCAGTATGCCTATCAGTCTACTAGCTACATAGAGCTTAAGGATATATAATATGATAATAACTTCGATTAGATCAGAGGAGTACATATGTAAGACTATTGTCACATTTAACGAGGCAAGCTTCTGTAGCATAGCAAAAACTAAACAAAAGTTATCACAGCATGTAGAATCAGTTATGTAATAAAAGTAATTAAATTCTTTGTCAAAAGGAAATAATTTTGGTCAAGCAGGTAAGTGGATTGAAATGCACAAACTATATTTATACAAAACTCGTCTTTGTGCGAAAAGTCGATGACAATTACTAAACATAAAAGCTGACAAAGGCTCAAATTTAAACCAAAAATTAAATTCAACTTCAATACGAATTTTAACATCAATGAATTTAATACATGCTACAGAATTTATTATTAAATACTGCTCACAAGCAAGTTGCACAACAAAATTGCATTGATTTATTTTTGTCTTTTTGAAAATTCAACAGAGCCAATTTGACACTTCAATGCCTGTGAAAATAAACAAAACAAATATCAAAATTCAATTTATATTGTTATTTTATATTTTGATGCCACATAAAATAGATATTTCAAAGGAAAAGACTGAAAATAAATCTAATAGTTTCATATATACATGACATATTTTAGACTATTGCTAACTGCAGACTGCAATACAAGTCCTCCGTTCCGAATGCTGTAGAACAATAACTATGACCAATAAAATAACTGTCAAACAACTATTTGAATAATAAGTGGCATCATTGTTGTTGCAACAGAAAGTTTTACATTTCATAAATGCTACAATAGGACAAAGCTTACCTCAGACAAAGTCCTACAAAAATCAAGCAGAAGTATAGATATACTGCATAGGAAAGAGTTCGAAGCAAAATTTCGGTTCGGTTGCATGTATATATGTACAATGCAACAAGGCAGCAGTAGGAAGACACTAAGTATAAACTAAAAAGGTTATCGCTTATTTTCGAAAGCAAGCATATTGTTCGACATGGAAATCCTGAAAACCACAACAGCAACCAAAATAAACTGCAACAAATAAGAAAAAAGAAAAAAAAAAATTAGGAATAAAAGGAAATTCTAGTGTCGTCGGCGGCGGCGGCGGCGGCGACGGCTGCAACGGTAACGAAAACAACAAAAGCCGCCGCTTTTGTTGCATATTGTTGGCTTGAAATGTCGCCAAAACTATGCACTCTATACACAATACAAAATAAAATGTACAATATTATATGTAACAATAAAGGACGAAGGACAACGGTATGCATTGTACATGGCACAAGAGTCACGCAAAACAATGCTCCAAAAATGACATCGCCCAAAGTAGGCTGACATACATGTGTCAGGGGCGAGTACAGCAGAAATGTGGCAAATAAGAAAAAAAAAAAAAAATATTTTTTTTTTTTTTTGGTTGTACATACATACATAGGTGGTACATATCTTATTTTTAATTTTAAAGCAACGTAGAATTCCAATTGAGTAGGGGGACAGACAGGACAGCATTTTGTGTTGAAAGTTTTACACGTTCAAGCCGCAGGACAACATCACGTAGCAGGACATATATGACAAACAGTGGAACAACAATAGCAACAAATATACACGAATAGCATAAGTAAGCACAGTCTTAAAGTCTATAATACCCTACAAATAATAATAATAAAAACCAGTGAACAGGCTGCAGTCGAATGTGCTTGACTTGGCAATACCCTAAAACTCACTGGAAACTGAAATTTGTGAGCGGCATATATTAATAGGTAAATCCATATGGTATAAGTTATACAAAACTTCAGGAAGGTTGACATATTTGTATGGAGGCTACCCCTTTAAGTGGTGCTAATTGAATAGCTTAAAGAAATATTTTATTAGGATTGACCACAAATACACCAAATTTGTTGTTTAACAATAACAGCAAAATTTTTCTTACAAAAAACTCAGAACGTTGGGAAGATTTGTATGAAGCTACCGCTACTAGTGTTCTTTTAATAAGCAGAGACCGAAATTTTTCTGGAGCGGTTGATACATAAATAATGGACCAGCACAGAGACAAGTCCCAGATCTTGATAGATGGCTTAGCATATAGTGGTTTGGCAAGGAATACAGGGCATTGATGATGTTATTGTGCTCAAAAGTGTACAAGTTCTTTCCGGCATTAAGATCACACAGAAAAAGTTTGAAATCTTTGCCACGGGATGTGCACAGCAAACCATATGTAGAAACAGTAACTGTAAAATAGCCATTGTGGCTGTGATAATTGTTCTTCAACTTGCAGTTGACGTGGTATCAGACCTTGACCATGCACAGGAAAAGATAATCGAGTTAAAGTGGTGAGAAAACTACGCATAAGACTCAGCCGGTGAGAAAATCTTTCTGAATGGTGAACTTGCATTCGACAAGAGTGTTCCACAACTTGACAGTCTTATTTCGCGAGATTTCGATACAATTTAATGATTGTTAGCGTAGAAGCCAACCGACAGTACATCGTGGGTGTGTTCTTCGAAACGGCGAGTGGTTTTACAGGCGTTAAGTTTTATGCCATGAACCGAACTGACCATAGTTACCATTGGAAGAGAGAACATCATTGCTGAAGGGACAGTGTCAACAGATGCGCTTCTGGCGATAGCCGTATGTTGGTGACCTCATCGTGTGTACTTTGAGCCAATCATAGCCTTATTACGCTATAAGGAGATAATGTTGTACCAAAAAATTATGGTGTACCAGGCTGTTGCGAAATTTTTGACACGTGTAAAAATTAGTTCTTAAAAGTCTGCGAGCAGAAAAATTGCAGAACCTCGATCCAGATCGGAAGCGACGTGAAAAAACAAAGTTCGATTTACATAAACCAACTTAGTTGTTTTGGAGCAGAGGGTCACATTGTAAGTACTGAGTATGTTTTAATTATCACTGGGAACTACGTTAAATTAAGCTTTATTTCTAAAGGTAGACTTTTTAAAGCCTCTATACTCCTCCAGCTGAAATGTATTCTTGCTGTTAAAAGAACTTATCAGAAAGAACTCTTCAATTGATAGATCGTACTTTTTAGTATAATGCATCAAGAATCATTTCTGTTTAGAAGGCATGTAAGGCACATGGATCTATACTTATTACAAATAATTGAAGAAATATTAATGGAATACAAACCATATTGATTTGTGGATTATGCTGTCATTTCTTAGTATGAATTCTCTCCACCGATGTCGTTGTTAAGTTACAAAATGAAAGAATATTAGGAACTTTAGTTTCTCAATAACAGATATATGTACTTCATAAGGACTTAGCGGTTAAAGAGATTGCATTGTAGGGTACATAAATGTCACTGACTGAGACAGGAAACCAAAAAAAAAAAAAAAAAAAAAAAAATTATAATAAAATCGTTTAAAAACAAATCTTTAAAGAATAATATATTTTGCAGCGCGAGTAAAATTTTTACTATGTAGTATTATTGTATTTTTTTTTCCCCCAACTATTGGCCTCAAGCAATAAGAACGAACAACAAGCGCAAGCTGAACAAAAGTTGTAAGTCTTCTTCTGATGATGGCGGTGCTGGCTGCTCCGACTTTTTACTCAGCTTTTATTTGTGCTTCCTTTGCTGCCTGCCTGACTGTCAGGCTGTCGTCGTTCTTGGCAGCCGCTCTGCATCCTGCCAAGAACATTTGCCACTGTTAGGCAAACTAGTTGTGCTTACTCTCTTTCCCCTCTTAGTTTATATAAGGAAAAAGATTTCCATTCTTTCCTATTTTGTTTGGTTTTTTTTTTTTTTTTTTTTCTTTCTTTCTTCACGCTTAACATGTTTTGCTACTTTGGAACTTTATTGCTTTGACTTGATTGTAGCAATTGTTTTGTATTCCTTTCGCTCCATTCAGTTGCTCCTGCTGCTCTGCTGCTGCTACTGTTTCTGCTCCTGCAGATCCTGCACCATAGTATTCGTCAGTTTACTCCATTTTTTTGTGATTTGTCCATTTGTTTGTTTGCTTGCCTGCTTCTTGTTGTCGTTGCCAAATTGAATTTCAACTCAATTTGCACGTCGAGCGAACAACTCTAATTAGCAGCAAATGAAAATGTTTTGCTTCAGTCAGTCAGGCGCTGCTGTCTATCTTACACTCGTTCATTCATTCTTTCTTTCTTTATATTTTATAGATTTAAGTTTTTCTTTGTGAACGCTCTTACGCAGTTATACCCTGCGCTGGAGGTTTAAAGTTTATCGGTTGTTTGATCAGGAACAAAAGTCAAGCCGATATAGCTGTGTTCGTCCTTCGTACGAGATCTCGAAGTATATAAAAGATAGAACCATCAAACTTTAATGTTTTAATTCGCCTGATACATCCGCTGTTGAAGTTTAAAGAAAACTGCATTACCACAACCTGCACTACCAACAATATTTGCTTTTATTGGACAGAAGTGTATCTGACTACGAGAAACTTGGCAGGGTATTCGAAAATCGAGCAATCACTCATATTGCAGCAGTCTTTATTTTTGTTTTCTCTAAAAGTTTTCTTTGAAATCTAATGAAAGCGCAAATGCAATTTACAACAACAAATATAGAATGGCAAAGGTCAAGCATTGAGCTCGAGACTGCAAGGGTCGCAACTTTGGCCTTTACACTTCATTGCTGCCTTAGACTACATGTTCGACACTGCTGTTGATATTTCGAACCCTTCTTACACTTTTTTGGAACTTGTTCATGGTCATCGTCATCATCATCATGTAGTACCCTCCCATATATACATATATACTCCTTCGGTCCGTCGCATATTCCTTAAGAGTGTTGTATATTCAAAGTGCAGCAGGCCAAACTTAACAATGGCTGCGAATGTAAGATTGTATGTTATGCAAGCGCAAAGGACACTTTCATATTTTAAGCGGATATACTATGAGGGCGCAAAGAATTGTAAAAGTTTTTCTGCAGTTATGGCAGTTCTCAAAAAACGGAAACCGACACTTGAAACTTGTGCCGCAGTTCGGGGTTGCTGTTTATGTGTAGCTGCAGCTGTAGCTGTAGGTGTTTGTGCAGGAATTCAATGCAATTTTGTGACATAATTTGAGGTTAAAGCAACAACTCATGCCTGCACTTGTACTCCCAAAAAACATTATGCAACTCAGGCGAAAATTAAATTGAAGTAAAAGTTTAGCATTTGTTTTTAGTTGTTAACACAATTTTAAATAAGCAAATACTTAGGATTAAAGGAGTAGTGCTATTAAATTGGAAGTGTTTATTACAAAGGAATACCAGCTAAGTAGAACAGAGTTAAAATCGTATATGTATAACTTTCTCATGTAACAAAAATTGATGTGTACTCTTCACACGTAGTACAATTAAAATTTCATTACGAAGTTTGCAATGCATTTAAAGAGGTACTCCTCTTTGGCTTCCTTTTGTACAGGTGAGGCATTGCCAAGAATAAAATGGTTCAAGTCAATTTTTACAATATTTGATTTACGCTTTTTAGCTGTCCCGGTAAGCTCTGCTAAGCATCCCTGTGTGCTTCTCTTTTATGAGACAATGGCATTATATATCCAATGACTATAGATTCTCCTCAAAACAATATCTCTCAATACCCTCCTCAGGACTTCCAACTCACATTATCCTCTGCCCATAACATTCACATTCCCAGCTCACTTTACCTCCATAACAAAGCAACGAATTATAACTGCTTTTTTAAAAAAAAAAAAACTTATTCTCACCTACTAATCACACTCTCTCTATCTCTCTCGTCCATGACACACCCCTTAGGGTATCGCCTATCACAATCACCCACCATTGCACACCACAACCTAACGCAAAAATATTGTTTAGGAGACTTATATGATAATCATATGAAATATGTTAAAACTATTTGAGAATTATAACTGGAAACCAAAGAGAAACCATACTCCAGACCAATCTAACATAAATTGAAAATTGATTCTCGAGTTTAGGGCGACAAAATCCGGAACATAATATTAATATTTATATACATATATATAGATTCATGGCCATCTTTATGCATATCCATCTGTGTTACTGTAAACTATTCCAAAACATTTTTAAATATTAATCTTAAACTGGTGGATAGCTTTGAATCTGAAATTAATAGACTCGCCCTATTAACTACAACCCGCATTCAAAACGTACGGAACTGTTACTCGCTATTGTGTCGAACCCGGCTTATTTATCGATCGTATTTGGGTCTACATTTGTAAAAAATAGTGTTAATATTTGAACCTGAATTTAATAGAAAAATCAAACATTTTTTATTGGGGGCTAAAATCCACTTGTCGGTCATGGAGCATGTATCGATCAATATCGAGCCAAAATGTCGGACTATAGCTGTTCAAATTTTGAGGAAAACATTGTGGAGGACCTATTGTCTTAGACAGAGCTACAATCGGATGACCTCGAAGCCAAAATCCGAACAGCTGTTATTGCCACACCAGCCAAAATATGCCAAAGGATCATTGAAATTTGGGGCGTTGCGCCAAGTTAAAGTATTTGGTTCAATACTTGTGTTATATCCTTTTAAAGTTCCAACAGTCTAGAGTCAGACACTCTATAAAAAGCAAATCTTAACATATAATAAAATCGTAGGAAAAATTTTTTTTGTTTGTGCGAGCATCACGCCTAAACCGCTAAACCAATTTGTATGAGTTTTGTTATAGAAATGGATGGGATGATGGACAAGAACATAGGCTACTTTCTGTTAAAATTAGAGAAGGCGATGATTTGTAAGTCACCGGGATCGGGTTTTACTAGGCGCGGGGACAGCGGACGGGATTTAGCTAGTTAGAAATTAAAGCATGAAATTAACAAAGAAATTCGCATATTTATTGTACGGAACTCCTCTACGATCCTCAGCGCGATTATGGAATATTTCTCAAGTCTGAGTACTTCCTCCAAAAGAACGGTTTTGGTTCTCTTAAGTAACCAGTTAGCATACGGCAAAGATCTTAACAACGAATGTTAACAATCTGACAACGTTCCTGAATGTATCCTGAAAAAAGGAAAAGTACCACTTTTACTTTCTAACCACCTCTGATTTTGAATAAAAATTGTGAATATAAAACCGGTACAGCTCTGCGAAATTGGCCTTTGCATTCCACTTTGGTTTAGGTCGGCTACTCCAAAAGCTTCAATTAGAACAAAGAAGTCAAAATATTAATACAGGCGACGATGTGACTTAAAGATTCTGCAGAATCAGTTTAGTTGGTCCACTTCTGTAGACGCCTCAAAAATGTAAGCTAGGTTGGGAAAAACTTCAGTATCACGTCAGCATCTTTCTGGCGAAAGTTCTTATTATACTCGCAAAAAAAATGGGAGTACGATCGCACCCATTAATTCATATATGAAGTTTCAAACCATTTCAGATTATCATCAAAAGGGTAGAAAGGGTAATCAATTCTTGCTCCACAGATGAATACGAATATTCTCACGTTTTGAGCCACTTATCTCGAATTAGAGGACGGTGTGGCTGTCCATACAACATGCTCTCCAACAATGACACAAGTTTCGAGTTCACGTAATCTAAGCAGGACCGTAAAGTGGTAAGAAAATGCTAAAAACTTGTTGCTCAACTATTTTGCGTACGTTGTAAAAACATATACAAGGATCGTCAATCAATTTTGGATATGGTAAATGTTATGGGTATCAGAATTGAAATTCGCACCTAAACAATGGACGACTTAAAGCGATGACAAAATGAAAGTAGTTGACAAAAGTAGAACGTCGTGTCTTGGTTAAGAGCGTACTGCTTCATCTGCACTGCCTATGTTATATTTCCCATTTTCATCCGGCTCGATGGACCACTTAATTAGTAGTCGAACTAGATCGCAGAAAATATAATAGCTAACAACTTCAAGAATTGAGTGCAAACTTGAAGACTCTAACGTACAACCCTTTAAAAGGATTAGAAGATAATAGAAAAGACTAAATATCCAAAATTTAAGGCTACAAATTCTTGATGTTCATACGATCAAGCAGACAAACAGATAGATGGAATTTTCTATATCAACCCGACTTTTTGTAGAAGCTACTCCATTCAGTGGTCCTACTTGGTCTTTTATGGAATAGTTTATTAGGATTGTCATAAATTATAAAAAATACAGAGTTTCTAGCTGAACTAAAGCGATCAAACCAATTATTTTCATATAAAACCCAAAACAAGGTGTAACACATTTGCATGGGGGCAACTCCTTCTGGTGGACCTTTGGGGAATACATGTATTGGCGTTTCTAACCAAATTAAAAAAAAAAAAATTTATTTTTTTTTATACAAAAACTAGGAAGTTGTAAAAAGGTGGCACTGCCTTATAGACGTACTGTTCCTACGTGGTTAAAGCTAAGTGCTGAAGACGTCATTAAAAGAGGAGAAGAAGCTCGATAAGAAGGTATGCATCCCATTGAAGATTGGTGTGATTCTTCATGGCTCGCACGGTATCGCTCAAATGCGTTTTGTCAATAGCAACTAAATTCTGCGCATCCGACGGCTTAAAGCCCAATATTTTAGAGAATGAATACCACATTATCAAGAAGGCTTTGACCAACCGCAAGCATTCACGAAGGATGGCAAGTTCTGCTTCCTTTTTTTTTCGTTAGCGTTTTGACCCATTTGTACACGATACAAAAGAGTTCTACTACTGAACTGGCAATACGAATCCAGCACAGCACTTTTTAAAGGGGCCACTTCTTTAAATATAGACCCTAATGGAATATTTTATTAGTATTGACGCAAAATATACCAAATTCGGCATATGTTTCATACAAAAGCCCAGATATGTGGGACAGATTTGAATGAGGTCTACACCTTCTAGTGGCCCAATCTGTACCTAATGGAATATTTAACTCTTTTACCCATTTTTTTTGTACAGGCTGGCTATATAAACTTCACACGAATCAAGCACAAAGAAAACCCTTTTCAAATATGTGTCAAGTGTATTATAAATTCGGATACAGCTTTTGTTTTTGCTCTTTATTTTTCTCTCCTATATTTGTCCTGCTCTGTATTTAACATCTTTAATTAACACACTTGTTAAATCTATTTTCTTGACCCAGTAAGCAAATCCTGCCAATGATTGAGCAACATACGCTTAGCCACTGCCAACTAACAATGCATAACGAGTTCGATCTTGTGTTTATTGCGATTCAATATGTATGCACGAGTGGATATCTATATGTACAGCATATCAACGCCAATGCCATGAACGATTCAAACACTAAATTGAAAGCAAGTCAATACGATTTCCTTACAGCTCCTGTTGCTGCTCTTCTTTTTAACTAATGCTAGTCTACTAGTATGGTTGATGTTATACTCCTTACCTCAACTTTATTCACAATCAACGTAGCAGAGTCCTTGTTGCAACATTGTATTGCATAATATGAATATCAATTAAGTGAAGTAGAATGCTTAGTTTCCTATTAAACCCGAGAAGAGAAGTCTGCTTCGGGCATATGTACACATTGATTCTTTGTTGCAATGTTGATTCTCTGCTTACTTTTGTGTTGAGATTGTTGTTGTTGTTGCCTTTTCTGCTTTTCTGCGTTTCAATTTTGTGTTATTTGCTTCTTTTGCTTGCTTCATTGCACACTGAGTGGTATGAAGCAGGAACTGGAGGAGCTGCTGCTGCTCCAGTTGGGTTAGAGTTTTTCAACAACTTGCTGTATCCTACTTTTTTTTTACTTTTGTTTAACCGATTGTTTTGGTTTATGTTTGAGCTGACGCCGTCGCCGCCGCCGCCTTTTATGCTTCAATAAATAAAATGAATTGAAAAGCAAAACTCTATGCTAGCAACTTTGAAAACGGAGCGCCAGCAACAAGGACGACGATGAACATGAATGAACGCTTTTGTGTGGCAAGGATAACAGATTAGTTGCTTTGCATTGCTGCTGCTACTGCTGCTGCCTTTACTTGTCTTCAATGAAAATCAAAACATTTATAGAGCAAAAGGACGTCGAGAGCATATAGAAAAAGATACGAATGCGGACATACACACCGACACGCAACGAAAAATCTGTATAAGCAGCATGCCTATTTACAGTTTTATCTACAGGATACGCGCAGGATACAAAGTTCCGACACTATGCAACAGACATTGAAGCCATACTAGAGCAGCAGCATTACCAACGACAAGGATACTGCTTTGCTAACTGCTTATATGTATGTATGTATGTGTTTGCGTATCTGTATCTGTGTCTCTGCCGAGATATTGCTCATACGCAAAAGTAGCCAAGTTTATCTCTCAACGTTTGAATGCCACTCTGCGTATTTGTCGTATTTTGTGCCCTTGCTGTTGCTTGCTACATTCACTCTTGTTGCCTCTTTCTTTATCTGCAGTGCATGGACGACTTTTCTATATCTATGTGTGTTTCTGTGTATCTGTGCTATTCTATTGGTCTGTCAGTTTTCAAACTAACCATTTTATGTGTTTATATGCTTATGTATCTATGTATCTATGTCTGTCTGTCCGTCTGTCTGTCTTTAAATGCGTTTTTGTATTTGTTAGATAATAAAATGTAATAAAATAAAAACCTCAAATAAATGTATGTGTGTATTTTAATCTTTTGACTTGCAGCCATAAATAAACGAAAGTAACCACACGGATACACGCAGCAGTGCTCTCCAAAATGATACTAAAACTCTAAGCTAAACGATATGTGAACATGATGATGAGATTCATGGATCCTTTTTCTATTTTTTTTGCCAATAATGAGTTTTTCCTGCTATAGCAAAAGTATATTTGTTGTCTTAGTTCAGCTCTCTTAATCTGCTTTTATTAAAAGTTCTTTCTTACAAAAGTTTGGCAAAACAGTTTTCTAGATTAATTGAAGAAGCAATAAATCTTGAGGACATTCTAATCGTTTAATACTTATTAAGCGCTTTCAATGTACTCTGCTAAGAAAGACTTTTATATTGTTTTTCTTCGAATATATTTGCTTGACTGCTTTTGTTTAGAAAGTAGCACATGTCAGCGATTTTTATTTAAAGCATCTTAGAAATGAAGGGGCTAGTGCTTCTTTATGGTAGCGGCTGCAAGCCTCAAAGTATTCAACTGAATTTTGACAAAAAAAATATAATATACACCATTTCAAAAGGCATTCATGTGTAAATGTGCAGAATATATACTTTATCAAAAATATATAATTTGGATGTAAATTGATTTAAACATGAAACGTAAATGGCTTGAAACAAATTTAGCAAATCGTGAAGAATATTCCTAATGATTATCATTTGTTTAATGCTGGCAAGGCGGAAAAAAAAGAAAAGAAATTGTTTCTGAAAACAAAAAACCTCAAAAGTATTTTGCTTTGCTTTACATCGTAGGAGAAGAGGGCACTGCAACACACTCTTAGTTCAACAATGCTAATATTAAGTGTTTACTACTTAGTAATCAAGCTAGACAATTGAACCAACTAAGCCTCAACACATTATAGCGATATAAACGTGCAATTTATACAATATTAACTCATATTAGTGTAACTTAATTTGAAACCTTTATTGAAACCTTTTTAGAAACCATTTACATACATTTTAATCCATAAAAAATTGTTTTCTTTGATACAACCAACAACAAATACAGAGAAAGAAACAAGATTAATAAACATAAAAGTGTTGCTATATGCTGATGTCTCTCTTTTCATATTTCATTCATTGACTCGCCTAGTTTAGCTGAACAAGAATATATATAGGTACTTTATAGAGTCGCTGTTCCAACTCTGAATCTTTGGTGTAGTTCCGATTTTGAGCAGATACATTCTAGGTAATACAACATAAGGGCAAGACCCAAGGAAAACGTCTTGAAAATCTCATTGCTAACTCGAGCTACCAAGTAATTACCGCTGGCGCTCCAAACAGCACTTCCAATCTGCTTTAGATATTTTTTTAGTCAAAAGTCTCTGTTAAAATGCTATTCGAACTCTTACCTACCAATCCTAGCAACCTTGCACTATGCACCACAATTTAAGCCAATTGGCTACTCAGTTCAGGCTTTCAAGACTGAGTTAAATTTTAAAAAATAAATCTCAACATCCATTTGAATAGCCCAGTGGATATTGATGATGCCATAAACAATTTCATGTACAACCTAAGACAAGCTGCGAGATTTGCTACTCCAAAGACTCAATTTTCTTCTAACTTCCGAACGTTGCAACAACAACCTCCAACAATTACTTCAGCTTTACGTCTGAAAAAAGGGCTAGACCAGAGAATGTCAGAATGGGTGACGACCATATTTATAAAAAATTAGCTAATCATCTTCTAAAGAATCTCAAATTGACAACATTTATGCCAGTGCTAGTCCTAAAGAATCGTTCCAAACATGGATTCTGCAGGCGGCTAGAGCTATTCCAGTCAGGAGAAGGCACAGGTCTTTGCCGATAGTTTAGAGAGCAGATTTGTACTGTTTGATCTTACATCAGGCGATGTGGGGCGAGGATTGGTTCAAACATTGCTGGAGTCTCCTCATCAAATGTTTCTGCCGATAAATCCTGTCACCCTGCAGGAGGTACGGCAGGTGATTAGGAAGTTAAAGGGTGTGGAAATCTATGATCCCTAAGCTAGAAAAGCAGTATATCGAGGTCAACTCATACAGGCCGATTAGTCGCATTCCCGTCCTGTGTAAGATGATGGAAATAGTAATTTTTAGTTGGAATCTGCAAGTAGAAACGGACATAGAACGACTCATCTTGGCGCGTTGATCACGATGCATTCTTTAAAGCGTTACAAACATTTTGATTAAATTATAATATGTACTACTAACATTCTGTGTGAAAAGTATAAAAAGAGATAGAAAAAGTTACAGAAAAAAGACTGCATTTTTTTATCCTGTAACATGTATACGAGTATGTACATTTATATCCCTAGACTCCAATCAACAAGCCGCTTGTACCAAAAGCTACTCAATTGGTTTTATGATTGATTTTCCTCCACTTTTGCATTCTACAATTTATGTAACGAAATAAGCTAAGAAAACATGG
Organism: Leucophenga maculata; assembly: GCA_035044805.1. Lineage (NCBI taxonomy): Eukaryota > Metazoa > Arthropoda > Insecta > Diptera > Drosophilidae > Leucophenga > Leucophenga maculata. The sequence goes on along the minus strand of JAWNNP010001715.1, from coordinate 1,078,244 downwards.
CAACAATATTTGTGCTGCAAATCAAAGCGAAATACAAAATTCAACAAAAAAATTTTAATACATTTTCAATAAATATTTATTTTTTTTCACTGCGGTGAAACGTAGGCAAATTATGAACTTTTAAGATACTCTTAAGTATCGGCAGTAGTATCCTAAAATATTCGTACGGCCTAGACTTTAAACTTTTGTGAATCAGAATCGGCAATGCAGTGACTTTCAAAGCAACTTGTTGCTACTTTCACTCTTAGTTTCTCATTTTATAATCTTTAGAAGATTCTTGTGATACATCTTCCTAATTGGTATATACTTGAACGACCTACATAGACAATTATCTGCGTGATGGCCGTTTAGCGCATTCATGTCACAGAACTTATACGCAAATAACTCAAATCTATTAATATATACACCGTGTCAAGAAAGTATCGGGAATTCTTAATTTAAATCTCCCGGGAAGTAGCAAGGCAGGGTAATTTTTTTCCAGGTTGGTAACACTGCCCTTAATTATAATGTCGATTTTTGGCCCAATCTGTAAACCAGTGAGTTTACAGCAGCTGCTTAAGACAGTCGACTTCAGTAGTGCTTAATGATTTTTTTAAAATGAGTGAAAATATTGATCAACGTATTTGTGTTAAATTTTATGTTGCGAACAAAATTTCGTGTGCCATATATTGAAAATGTTGCAAATGTTTTTTTGGTGCATCTGCTCTGTCAACAACGCGCACTTACGAGTTGTACAGAACGTTCAAGGACCGTCAAAGACATGCCTCGTTCTGGATGATCTTCAATGAGTCTGACCTGCCGTCGATAAAATAAAGAAAATCGTTGCGGAACGTAAGATGTCACGCGTTGATGCAAGACTTGTTCCAACAGAGCTGTATTTCCTTTAGCTGTACGAGTACGATACACTGACAAACCAGGAATCGTCTGAAGTTTGTTCGTTATTCGTGGAGTGGTGTACTTTGTACACTTTTTAAGTTGTCAATTGGTCAACAAGGACTATTACGGCGGTGTTAGGAAGAGTTTGTGAGAGGCTGTCTGTCGGATTTCATTTTATTGATTTTTTATCATTATATTGCGCTCAACAATGTAATTCACATCGATTACCTTGAAAAAGGTACATTGTTCATTGGCGATTATTATTCAGAGCTTTCGGATAGAGTTGATACTGATTTAGAGCAGACATTAATTTACGCATTTGGCAAAAAAAAAAGAGTACGGATGCACATGTGTGGAGACACCATCGCGAAAATCCATAAATTGGGCTTCCTGTTTCCAAATCTGTAGATATGGCTGGAAGGTTAAAGATTTGAGTCGAATAAAGAGTGACCTCTGTTGATGGATCACCAATTTTCATATGAATAAATTATTGCTTTAAATTCGATATAGAGCCTTTTTATGGAATGTCGCTTCACAGTCATATACTAATAGACTTTTTGGAGATAGAACCATGCTAACACATCACCCAAGAATCTTTAAAAATAGTTTTTACTCATTTCAAGAAGTCTGAATAGTTTAAAACTTTAATCAAGTAATAAGAACCGATAACAATCAATAATTTTAAATATTTGGCCCAAGGTCCTGATCAGGATCAGTAGGATAAAAATATCATAGTTTAAAAAAACCATTTAATAGAAATGTAGACAAAAGGAAATAATTTTTTAATATGAAAATTTTGATCAGCAGCGCCATGAGGCCTCAAGTATAGAGTGATAAATCAAAATATGCAACAAAAAAAAAAGCTGGAGCTGCTTCATACCGAATATTTGAAATTTTTTATCGCTAACGATTTCTAAACGTGGAATTAAAAAAAAAAAAAAAGTATAGACTATACGTTTTTTACACCCTGTTTCCATAGGGAATAGGGCTATACTAAGTTTATGCTATGTATGTGTGTAAATATGTAACAGGAAGAGGGATGACCCATAAAGTATAAAGTATTTAGAATCTCTCTTTCATTTTTCAGACAATTTGTTTTCAATGAACACTCTAACCACTAATTCCTAAGGGGAGTTGCAAACCTATTTCACAAATTTCTCTCTCAAATTTTTATTAAGTTTGCTAGAAACATCAAATTGGGTTTATGTTACGTTAATAAATTTGGTAAGAAATATTTCATTTAGGTTCAGATCAGAGCATTAAAAGAGTAGCCCCATACAAATCTGTACAACTTTTCTAACTTTTTATATAAACATTTTTTTATTGTTGAGTTATTTTATATTTAGCTATTAACGACAAAATAGACCAATTTCGGACCACTCGAAGTGGTAACCTTAATACAAATCGTTAGAAACAGGGTATCTCGAAGTCGAGCACACTCGATGGCAGCGTTGTTTATTGTTAGGGCCCTGTACCGAAGGTACAAGAGCCTATTGGGTTTGTGAAAATGTATGTAACAGGTAGAAATAATGGTCGGAGACCCCCAAAGTTACCACCATTATGGTCAGGAGTGATAGAGGAGTCGATATAGCCATGTCCGTCTGTCCGTCTGTCCGTCCGTCCGTCTGTATGAACGAAAGGATCTCGGAAACGGTAATAGATAGAGACTTCGTGTTTTTTGCATTCGACTAGGATTGCTCCGGAATTTCACAAGTTTATTTTAAAATTTTGCCCCTCCCCCCCCTTCCCCATAAAATCACCCCTTAGGGTGAAAATTTCTTCGGCACAAAAAAATTGAGTGTACCAATATAGAGATAACGTCTCTCTAAGCAAAAATCCAAAAAGTTCATCAAAATCGGATAATAAATGGCGATTTTATAAGCAATTGAATTTGAACAACCCCCCTTTTCTTTTCATTCATATTCGCGCAGTGAGAAGTGGTCATGTGTTTGGTCATAAGCTCGGGAAACATTTAATATGTTTGTTAGGCGACCTGAACTGGTACAGGGCCTTTTACAGTCGGTTACGCCCGACTGTATTTCCTTACTTGTTTTATATTTAAAATTAATTTTTTTTTTCTTTTTAACGTTGCTGATCAAAATCTTCATATGAAAATATTATAAATTCCAAATTGCTATAAAACTTATATTTAATTTTTTGATCTATTTTTCTTACAAAAATTGAGATGGAGAGATATCGATTGGAATTTTAAGGTTTACCACTAATATTATGGATCTGCCCCATTGTGAGACATAACAATTATTCTTGCGATTTTTTTTTTTTTTTTTTGCAAACCTGAATAAATATTATTAGTATATATAATTCAAAAAAATTCATACCTCTTCAAAATGACTTTTAATAATAATCAGTATATAGCAGAATGGCAGTATTTCAATTTCCGAACTTCAGGTCAATATTGGAAGCTGTAAGTAAAAAAAAAAAATAGATATCAATTAAGTTTATGTCAAGTATTAAATATAGTATGCTAGACTAGATTAACATTTATATATAAACCAACTTTTATAAAGCACAGATTTATGTAGAACGGTTACGAGTAAAAAAAAAAATAATTTTAACCCATGCAACTTTTTTTTTGTAGATAAAATTCGATTTAATTCGATGCAAATTGATAAAAGTCGTATTATATTTGCCGCATAATAATGTAATTCAATTAACCAACGGCGCGCCATAACTAACACCAACCAATAACAACATTAAATTTTATAATTAAGCTTTGAACTTTTCAATGACACACACACATACACACACACACACACTCAAGCCCTCTAATTAGCCAATACTGCCATTTTACGAGAACTTTTTTAGGCCATAATTAAATTAGCCAACACTGAACGAACGTAAATTACTGCCAGTCACTTGTTTCCACTACGTCTGCTGCAGCAGCACGTTCCTTCGGCTGCCAATTACTGCGAAAAAAAAAAAAGTTAAATTCAACAACAACAAAAAACGAGGAAAAAAAAATAACCCTCCCAGAAACGTTCAAATTAAATTAAGACAAAGTGCAGCGTATTGATTTTCTAATTATTTTGGCGTTTTGCGCAAAAGTCAATTATGTGCCACAAAGTGTTGTCTAAATGTCAGTGATCAAGCGGGGTTGCCCGACTGACTGGCTGACTGACTATCAGGATGCGGGGTCACCAACAAAGTACAAAGCAACGCTGTGGGCAATGAGCGCAAAAAAAAATATCCATTAAATATTTTTAATGTGCAAAATTAATGCTATAATGAAATTTTAAAATGCAAAAGCAGTAAAGTGTATGAAATTAACCACAAAGTGGAATGAAAATGGCGACTGAAAGGTAGAACACTATTACAAACTTTCGGAAAATAAAGATACACGCACACGAACGACAGCCAACAACTAAACAAACAAATAAAAAATAAAAAGCAAAGTTTGTATAGGTATCAAAACATGGAAAGCCAGTGACCGACCAACCGACCGACCGACTGGAGAAGAACTATAAATGTGGGTGGGTGAGCCATTCTGTTGACCACCATTAACTTAATGAGGGTCATTGCGGCAACATGTTGGCGTTTCGCACCTTTTTCAAGAGCGCAACTGTATGTGCGCGCAAGTATGTTGACATAGAAGTAGGAGTAGGAGAAGTAGATGGTCTAGGTTAAGGAAGCGCTCGCGGCTGTGTCGCGCAGGATATTAATGCGCTATGGCGACACATGCAGCTGATGGCAATGACTACGATGATGACTACGATGGACAGTATTATGCGAGACTGAAAGCAACTTGAACGGCAAATAACTTAATGTTGCCGGTAACAACCAAAACAACGAGTACGAGGAGCAGGAGCAGGAGAAGCATCATCATTATTTTGAGAATGTTGACTATGTTGTTGTTATGCCGCTGATAATGATGACAAACGTGGCAAAGTTAAACAATGTCTATATATTAAAAACAAAAAAAAAACACGTTGCTGTTTGCTTTATATTTTTTTGTTTCTTTTTTGTACAACTTAAATTTTTTCCGAGCACCTACAACACTGCTGAATTCACAAAATAAATGTAAAAGTGTAAAAATGAATAAGCGAGTGAGTGCATACGTTGTTAGCGCACAACAAACAAAGCCAAAGTTAAATAAAAACACTTAAAAACATTTTTCTGTTTTTAATACATTAGTCGAGCTTATTGTTTGCTGTGTCATCACCCGCCCAACTATACAAACCAATACAGCACAACAACAACAACAACAACAACAAGCACAATGCGGACGTTTGTGACGCCTGCTCTCTAGTGTAGGATGTCACAACACACTTCCGGTTTTTGTAATGTCCTTACGCTGGCTGTGCTAATACTAGACACAACCACAGCACAGCACAACTGCTATCATAATTTTCGCCAATTTATTGTGAAATGCTGTCACATAGTTTTTCATACAATCCAAGCGAAAAGGAAAACACATAAACAAAAAAACAGTCAAAACAAACGAGGAAGTTAACTTCAGAGAAACTGAAAACTCAATACCCTACTTTACAGTGTTCTCTTAAGGAGTTATAGTATCTATAAGGTTTTAATAGTTAGACTGTCTGCTTAACATCTGTCAATGGAACAACGGCGCCCCAGCACTGTACGTTCATACAACACTCGAACTAACGTACAGTGGCGCCCGAGCAATGAACTATGAACGCTTACTAGAGATCAAAGACATTTATGCTTACACAGAATTCTTCTGGAAAACTCGAACCATTCTTCCTAATTAAAGTATATTCAGCAAAACAGAAGGGATGCTGATGGAAGACATCCTACGCCAGTGCCCGCAAATACAGTACATATATGTCGGGCTCGGTCTTCCTAAAGGAAGTGATGCTGCTCGCTTACGCCGATGACATCGACATCATCGGCACGCAGGAAAAGGAAAGTCGGCAAGGTGTTCACACAGATTGAAAAACTATCTCGGGCAATGGGTCTAGCGGTGAGATCAGGCGAAGAATCACGCTTGCAAACAGATGCTTTTTTGCGCTGAGCAAGCAAATGTGAAGTAAAGTACTCTCTCGAAAGAAAAAAATAAAAATCTATAAGTCGCTGATACTTTTGGTCCTTCTGTATGGCGCAGAGGCATGGACCGTGATTGAATCAGATTAAACAGCGTTGGAAGTCTTTAAGAGGAAGATTCTCTGTAGGTGTTTTGGTCCTATTAGATTCGACGAGGAGTTTAGGTCCCGTATGAACCGCGAGCTGTACGAGCTACTCGATGAGGTTGACATAGTTCAGCGCAAAAAATGCTGGTAACCTAATTCGAATGGATGAATGGATTCAGCACTCATGGGTTACATGGGGGACCCAAACTTGATTGGAGGATGACGCAACTGGAGGACAACGCAATTAGAGGACGACGCAAATGGAGGACACCGAAACTGGAGGACAACCCAATTGATCGAAAGAGATGGAACACTTTCGTTACATAACTTATTGAAAATCTGCACTAAGGAGCATGGTCAACACTGGCTTACTGAATCAAAAGCGTCCTTAAAATAGAAAAACTGCTAAGACATACTTGGACGTGCAGGACATACTTGGACGTCAGCCAAGCATTCTCAACAGATTTGCCAGGAACAATGTAGCACGATTAATTCTGAATGGTGTACAACCACTTTTTTGCCAGAAGTTTTCAGAGATCTAATGAAAACCAATCGCCGAAGACAAATTGTCCTTCGTCACGACAATTCCAACACTCAAAACATGGATTTAATGGGTCATCCGAACCCATGCAAAACTAAATATTCTCCATATCTTTATGAAAAATATATAGAAAATCAATAAAACTTCAATGATGCATTTTTGATCTCTCAGAAAATAAGAAGCAACTCGAAATGGGGCGAGGAATTTTATATAATAGGAATTTTTAAGGATTTATAATGGAGATTCATGTATGAACTACTAAAAGAACTACTATGAACTACTAAATTCCGATTTCGACCCGATTTTGTGTTGGCTACTTCTCACCTTCGCGTTCTATACAAGTGCTGAACCGTTGTACAGCCGTTTTGATGCACTGCTCAAAAAAATTATACTACCAACTTCCTAGCTCCCAGTTCAGGACCAACTCATATAATTGAAAAAATATATCCACCACTCGCATGGGTGGATATAATTTTTAGGCTGTTGAAAAGACGAAAGTCTGAAGGTGTGAAGTCAGGCCTCTATGCACTGGGGTTGAAAATGTCGCAACGGAATGAATTACAAAGCGTTTGAGTGGTATTGGACGTGTGTGAGGTAGTGTTGTTGTGGTGTACAAGCTGACTTTTTCCACCTGAGGCAAAAATTTGAACATATGGAGCCCTTTCAAGCATCAATATATGTTGACCATGCATATGGAGAAGTGCTATGCCATTAGGATATTTATCTTTTAGTCTAAGGTTTTATCTCCAAACAAATTCAGATTCGATTTACTTAGTACTGCTCTGACAGTTGTTTGGAAGCCCATCTTGAACAAAAAAAAAAAGAGAGATCGGGATAGAAGAGTTGTGGAAAGACCGCAGAAAATGCATGCACATCCAACTGACCATCATCACGAAAAGTTTATTCGATTTTTGCATCAACTAATCTTCCTTCGATCTTCCTTCATTGCGACACTATTGAAACAACTTCCTCCCTTCCATAGCACCTCCAACTGTTTTGATTCATGCTAAAGTTTCAATTGGTGGGATTTTCTTTCATGAGAAGGAATCTGTTGTGAACATGCATCTCACAACTTCGTTGGGTTTTTTTTAACGGCACATTTTGCACAAACGGGCTCTGCAAGAAGAATTTTCGTACGACTTCTAAACAACGCCCACCTGTGCCAGTTGTGCTTAGGAGAGTCTCAATTACTAAACTGGTAAAGAAAAAGTTCTGATAAAACAAGAGCGCACAATCTGAACATCGATTTGTTCATTGTCTTCAAAAAGTTCTTCTCGATATAATCAATATAAAATATAGATATATTCTGAACAATTTAAAAACCTAAATGGAGACATCTCGAGTTCATCAAGATTATTTACATCCATTTTTCAAGACATTGCAAACTTTTCCAACAAACTAATAATACCAATTTTCCACACAACATATGAATGTAGTGTACAAAAAAAAAAAAAAGAAAAAACCCGAAGAAAAGCACAATGACTATCGAAAATATAAAAGGACAATGGCCAGAACAACAATAAACAGTACATAAATACATTTTAAATGACATTTTAGTTGCCGGTTTTATTGACTCATACGACGCTATAAAAAGTGACTGAAATGGAGGGCCAGCCAGGACAGCGAATTGTAGGAAAGCCATCGTTTGTCTGCTAATATTGCCGTGCTTTGGCTTTGCTCCCTTGACATGCGATATTTGATCAATAGAAAAACGAACAGACAGGACGGACGGACGGACGGACATGCAAACAGACAGCGGCCAAGAAAACAAAAAAAAAAAAACAACTGAAATATACATACATAGCTACATATGAGTCCTTGCTGGTCGGCGAAAACCAAATGGAATTTCAGCTTATTTTGAAGTGCTTCATTTCGAATCAACGAAATATCCAAAGAGGAATAAATGCGCGCTGACGTCGACGCTTTCATTATGAAAAGCAAACAGCGTCAAGTCTCAGGAATAGACAGCTAAACAACGTAAGCTAAAGCCTCAAGCCTCATTTTACGGCTACACAAACACACCGCGCTCATTATCCTTAGAGGATGCCTACAACGTTAGTGTAAATGTGACTGTCTGAACGTTACACTGTATGACTGACTGACGAACTGACTGTGGCAGCTAGTCTGCCACAAAGGCGGCACACCATCATCGTGGCAATCGTCAGCAACGCCATGCCATTGCCAACAACAACGAAGCCGCCGCCACGATAAAAACGTTTTACTTACTGATTTTCTTTCATTATTTCTTGCACGTTCCTTTACACATATATCGCTACTCACAGAGTCCTTCTTAGTCCTCCTATACAAGTTTAACTGTGTGTGTGTGTTAAATTTATGTTTCTTTGATTGTATATGTTAGATCAAAGCTAAAATGCCGGCACACATCGTCATAGTCATCGTTCGTTGCTGTTCTTCAGCAAAGCAAGCTCACTGCAGTAGTATTGCACAGTGTTACTCTTCTCCTTCCTCATCACCGTGTCTCAAGCTTTATTTATTGTTAACGAAATATCCTTAGCCTACTCGAGCCTCAGAGTCAGCACCAGCAGCAGTAGCAGCAGCAGCCGCTTGAATATCATAGTCCCAGACGCTCTTGGCGCACTCAGCTGCTTTAAGTAATGAAGGGTTCAACAAGAACAAAAAAAAAACACAAAAAAACAGGACGAAATCAACCTATGAGGGTGGTTGCCAGGTAGCGCTTTAATAGTTAAGCGTTAGTACAGAAAATAATTTATGAATTGTTGCTATAAACGAGATCATTTTATATTAAATGCGCTATTTCATATTTAGTTTATGGGCAGCAAATAGGTTGATGTGAGAGAAGATGCTGCACTTCACCTAAACGTAAAGAAATATTGGTACAAATTTGGTATATTTTATTAATTTTATGAAGTTGCATCGCGAAATCGTGTGTCTACTTTGTTGAGCTGTAGTTCTATCTATGGTACAAGGCAATGTGACTGTGTACAACCACTTCATGGCTTCATTTTTGGAGAAAGTTGAGTAAATGAAGGTCTTAGAAGCTCACTTGAAGCTATGGAACTTTAATAATAACCCAAATGAGTCACGTAAGGCCCTTAATCACTTTAGTTCCATATAGAATGAATTTAGATTGTCATTTTAACTTTCCTGCAACAATTCAGTCCTTTTCCAGAACAAATGGAATCCATGAAGTCAACAGCTTTCAAAGAAGCAACTTCATGTCATTTCGCAAAAACTTAATCTTGCTCTCTTTTATTCAGCTAAATAATTCCTCCAAAATAAATTCTAAACAAGTAAGGAAATTTCAGTCGGGCGTAACCGACTGTAAGAGGCCCTGTACCAGTTCAGTTCGCCTAACAAACACATTAAATGTTTCCCTAGCTTATGACCAAACACATGACCACTTCTCACTGCGCGAATATGAATGAAAAGAAAAGGGGGGTCGTTCAAATTCAATTGCTTATAAAATATTCATTTATTATCCGATTTTGATGAACTTTTCGGATTTTGGCTAAGAAGGACGATATCTCTATACTGGCATACTTACTTTTTTTTGTGCCGAAGAAATTTTTACCCTTGGGGGTGATTTTATGGGGAAGGGGGAGCAGTCCTAGTCGAATGCAAAAAACACGAAGTCTCTATCTATTACCGTTTCCGAGATCCTTTCGTTCATACGGACGGACGGACGGACAGACGGACATGTCTATATCGACTCCTCTATCACTCCTGACCATAATGGGGGTAACTTTGGGGGGTCTCCGACCATTATTTCTACCTGTTACATACATTTGCACAAACCCAATAGGCTCTTGTACCTTCGGTACAGGGCCTAAAAACTAAGAGACTTTTTAAACGATTTATTGGAGTCTGTATAAATAGATGTCACAAAGATATATTAGTTTCATTAAGATTTTCCATATCACTAATATCTTAGTGCTGTCAAATGGAACATATTTCCTATTGTCAGCCAGACCTAACTTCTAGCCTTAATGAACTCATCCTTCCTCTAATGAACTCATTTCAATAATATCTGAAAGATCTCAACAGAATATAATTGTTTTCTTTATTTTCTCGCAGTAAGTTGGAGTTAACTTGGACCAAATGAGTTTGCCAGAGTTCATGTGCGGATCTCATTTAGTAGAATCTTCATCTTACATGTAGCAATAGGTATCCCTATAAATATCCCTACGAATACATTACACTACAAAGACGTCAACTCTGTAATTTTTTAGTGTTTTAAAAATTTTTCTTCTCTACAACTTGACGTGCTTAAGACTTCCCCAATGTAAATCAAAGCTTGCAACATGCACTTTAAGACCCATATGTGCTAGGAAAAGGGAGTGAAGACCCAACCATTTTTTGGGCTTATCCGCTGAACACGATGCCAGGTTCCAAAACTGGCCATCATGTCATCATTTTGAGAAAAGTGATCCGACCGCAAAAGGTGAGACATAGTATCGATCCAACCGTAAAAGGTGAGACAAAAAATCCTTAAAGTTTTCTATTTTTTGCCTTTCTATAAAGTTTTAATGAAGATCTTCAGATTAAATAGTAAAAAAAAAAAAATTTAAATCCTCAAAACCTCCTTTTGCCCAACTTTTCTTAAAATCAATAATATGCAATTTTGGATTCCGAGATCGTGTTCAGCTGACAAAACTACATTGGAAACCAAAAATCAAGAATAAAAAATCTATAATCATTCCAGAGACCTACGGTTGTTCCGTTTCTGGTTGAGCTAACTATCCTTACTAATAACAGATCGGATCAATGTTCTGTAACGCCAGAACACCATTTACAATGGAAGACCTATTTTTTTGCCGAAATTTTTAATATGTCTTGAAATCAAGTGAAGCTTATGATCCATTATATAACATATAAATATTAGATCCATCAGAGATATTTAATATAGCTCCGAGCTTCTAAAATACGAAGACTTAAACTTGGAGTTTTGTATATGTTAATGCTTAACATCAATACGTTCTGGATTTGATTGACCCTGAGACATCAGTTCCCAACCCATTTGTCAAATCGTTGATGTTACTTCTTATAGCGTCAGGAGACATTAAAGATCAATGTTTCGATATTGTACCTACATATAGTTAGATTTGTATGAGGGTAACTCCTTTTAGTGGTCCGATTTTAGTGACCCTAGGGAATATTTTATAGGGATTAATGTAAAATAGACAAAATCACATCAACTAAAACTCAGAACGATGAGTAGTTGGGGGGGTTTAGCATATACTTTGTATACAAGTGATCTGAAGAAGGAATTGGAGATACTAAATATGCAAACTTGAAGGTTATATCTCTTATATTCTTCAAGTTCTCGTTGTTCATACGGCCAGCCTGACAGACAGACAGACAGGCTTACCTTTATTTCTATAATCTCCTTCCTATTATATATGTACATTTGCATAGACTTAATATACCCTTTTACATAATTGATACAGGGTATACAAAGAAAAAGTCAAATCTTCAATAGTCCAGCAACAAATTCTTCGTTAAACAAAGGACCAATATCAAATTGTTTAGTCCAAGCATTTAGGTGTTTATGCTAATGTATAAAATTTTAATATTTTTAACATTAATCAAACATTTAAGAAAATCTTTTTTGACTGCCACTTGCTGTCGCCAACTGAGTTTAATCTTTGCAAGTATGTATTGCTTAGATACATAATATAGATACTTGTATAAACATTAACGCAAACCACGGAAAACACACGCACAACGCACGGGTGTCAGTATCACTCGCATAGGGATTACACTTGACACACTGAAGTCTCATTTGCACAAAGGAGCGACATAGCAGCAGCAACAAAAAAAAAAAAAAAAAAAACAGGAATATGTTAAAAAGAAAAGCTTTCAATGAAATGATAAAAAAAAAAACACATTTGCAAAATTTCAATTTGCTAACAACAGTAGGAGTCTAAACCAATATTAGGCAAAAAATTCTAAAATCCATTTTCATTGCAGTCGAATACAAATATCAAACGCTCAATTATTGATAGAATCCGATTCGATTTGAATTGATTGCATACACTGCTGCGAGTGAATGTATTTGCCAGATGCCTGCCAAACGAATGTAAATCAAAACTAAACGCTAAATGCAGCAACCGCATAAACAATTAATCAAACACTCAAAATGTGGGCAAAACTCTGCGGTTATCGGAATTATGCAATGGACGTAGAGTGGCTTAACACATACAAATACAAATACATGCATGCGAACATATATATATATATATATATATGTATGTATGTATATATAGTGTACAACGCGTACTCATAGATACGAGAGCTGTGCAAAGCGCAACGTTATCGAAAACGCAAATTTGTACAATTTATAGCACGATTTTGCATTACAAATGCGCACAGAACGCTTTTGATAACATATTAATGGAGTTTACGATTCAACAGTATGGAGTATTGTTGGCTTAGAGCCAGCCAGGCAGCAACAACAAACAGTGCCGACGACGGCAGGACTTTACAATAAAGCGCAATACATGTGTATGTTGTTCAATACACACACACACACAAGTTTTTCTAAGCCAGGAAAAATTCATTTGACGCTGTCCATTGATGACAAAAGTAAATTAACACACAGCTGCATGTATGTACGCGTGTGTATGCATATGTCTGCGCTTTAGAAGGACAAAGTTCACAACGGATTACAGTGTATCTAATGTTTAACTTCGGGTCAGGTCCATCAATACATGTTGTTGTCTATATACTGCATGCAGCATAGGCGCTTTGATGTCGCATTGCAGTTAACTGCAATAGCTTTGTTCAAATCACTTTTTATTGTTGTAAAGTTACAAAATGCTCAAACACACTCATACATATACAAATGTACATAGTGTGTCAATGTTCGCATGTTTTTTTCTTTCATTTTTTTTTTTTTTTTTTTTTTGTATGGCAACTTTGTCAACTCTGCGCTGCCCTTCATTTTGTCGGCTTTTCTTTTGCTCTTTCTTTCTCACTTGCTCATTCTGTAAACGCCATTTTGTAAATTGACTTTTTGCTTCAATGTAAACAAAGCTTATTTCAAAAGTTGTACAACAAACGACATACGTGTTGTGCAGGAGCAGGAGGCATGAGCGGAGGAGTGCTTCTCATGCATACTCGCTTTTACATAATGTGTACTTTGTATTTCAATAGCCCGTAAAACGCATTTTACGCAAAGAACGCCATTTTGTAGGCGACTACGTACAACTTCGCAGTTAAAACAAAAAAAAATACAGAATACATTTGCACCACCGATGAAGCTATAAGGAACTTAAATTTAGTATAGCTGTGACAATTAAATGATGCATTTTATGAGTGCCTGCCATATAAGTGATGTCGAAATCGGGCTTAAATTTCTACGCCAAAATTAGATTTGGCGGATGGAGTCGTTTGCAGAAGTTGACATTAGTGGAGAAACTTATTAATTGGGGCTTGGCTAGGCGCTGCCTCAAACAGGATGTCAAAATCGTGGTTGGCGATCTCAACACCAATATTGGGATGTAAAGAACTTTGGTCCCAAACATAAACTTAGGCTTCAGGACAGTACCTCCAGCAATGAAGAGATGCTAATCGACATACCGCTTGTTCCTACACGCAATGAAAGTTAGAAGTTCGAAAGCTGCAATCACAATAAATCACCGAAGAATTCTCAGGCATACTCTCCCAACTGCTCCCGACAACCATACCTGCTTCCGGAAATATATGTGAGCAGTGGGGGATCCATGTATACATCTACCAAGAAGGTCATTGGTTACATTAGACTTGAGACTTACTTTTGGTATGGCGAGGAGTGTTCCAATACTACTGAAGAGAAGAATGCCAAAGAACTTTGAAATCAGAACGGAAACTGTTAGAGACCGTTCTCAAAAGAAACGAAGAAAAAAATATGTTTCAGATGAAAGCAACAAAAAATAAAGAGAGATGTTGAGATGTTATGCAATAGACATGAAGCTCGAAAATTTAATCCAGACATGAAGTCTCTGACCCAAGTTTTTAAATACGAAGTTGCTTTCGCAAAGTCCAAAACGGAAATCTGGTTACACATATACAGGAATCACTTCTCTAACCAAATTGGACACAATTCCGGCACAATTAATGCCAGAAACACCAGGTAATTATGCTTTTAAGCCATCGGTCTTTAACGAGCAGTATCTTCCGATGAGCTGCCAGTTGAATTATTCAAAACTGACAGCGAAGAGTTGGTCAGGAGTACGCACCAATTTTTATGCAAGATACGCTCAGTGATTGGAATCTTTGACCAACCTTTAAGAAAGGAGATCACGATATCTGTGAAAAATGATGAAGCCTTATACGTATGCACAGATAGGTCAGTCAGTGTCAGTGTAGCTTCAGTCCAAAAAGGTCGACAAATGTCGAAATATTCACACAACGCCCAATCCAGGAGAAGTTCCGTGAGTCTGACAATGACGCACCCTACCCATTTTTTTCGAATATAAAACCGCTTTCAACACGCCGATACGATAAGATTTTCAACGTCCTGTGTAAACTTGGTATCCCAGCAAAGATTGTCTTTGCATCATGACGCTATCCCACATAACATAAAGCGTTGTATGAAACAAACTCTCTAAGCGATTTGATACCAAAAGAGGATTTAGCTAGGGTGTCGTATTTTTTAATCTGTAGATGTAGTACATCCTATGCAACGCCCATACTTATTTCCAGAAGGAAGTGATGCTACTCTCATACGCTGTTGACATTGACATCTTCAGTACACAAGTATGGCAAATTAGCAAGACATGCTCAGAGATTGAAAACTCGTCTTGGACAGTGACGTTGAAGAATTTCAACTTCGGTGTTAAAGAAAACTTCGTCCAAGTAGGTTCCGAAATGACTAGCAACTACGTTAGCCTGGAGATTAGACGAAGTATCACGCTTGCTACTAGCGGACTTTTGGCTTAGCAAATTTAATTAGAACTAGGTCCCAATCTCGAATGACTTAAATCAATATCTACAAGTCACGCCTGGTTTATGGTTCAGAAGCATAGACCCTAATTGAATCGGTTGAAGAAGAGTCTTCGAGAGAAAGATGCTTTGCAAGATCTTTGGAAGTTTCAGAGTTGGCAGCCAGTTTCGATCACGTGTGAATATCGAGCTGTTCTATCTTTTCTATACGAAAAGTTGATTGATTTACATGGGGGTCCAAGCTATATTCTCGGCCATGGCAAGTCAATGTAGCCAGTTCTACTTAAAACGGTATGGAGACTCTCTGTAGCCAGAGTTCGTTTAGGATACACAATTTAGTATGCCTCCTACACTTTTAAGCGGAATCTCATTACACACCCATTTTTCATCTATGGTTTTCTGATATACGCTTTGGAAAAAAAAAAAATAAAAGAACAGGCAAATAAGAATATTAATTATTGGGAGTATGCATTAATTCATGCGTTTTTTTATTGGCTTTATACATTCAATGTTCAAAATATTGTCCATCGGAAGCTACGACGTTTGTCCATCTTTCTGGCAGTCCCAAAAGAACTTCTCTGGCTTGGCAGCCAAGAACGAAATAATGTTAAGGAAGTTGGTTGTTTTTGGCCTATTTTGAAGACTTATTTCCTAATATATAAATTATTTATTATTTTCTCTAATTTAAACTATTTAATTTAAAATAGTACAAACCTCTGCTCATCACATCGATAGAAAGCCATTCAGTTAGCAATTGATGGAACATATACATACTTGTATATCCGATGCTTTCATTAACAACAACAGCAATAACAATGGAGATGCAATTAAATTGCAATTTGATTTGATTTTAAGCAAAAATTTTTTTGGTTTGCCGCTGCACTCACACAAATAAAAGCAAGCACTCACACACACACATCAATCGAGCGAAAAAGCAAATAAACCAATTTAATTAAAACATTTTAAATGCAATTTATTTATCGATATTTGAAACAATTCTATGCAATTATTGAAGTAGTGCTTTTTTGTGTTTTAAAACAATTTCAAGTAAAAAAAACGCATACGAAAAGTTTTACAGCCACTGCCCTTATTGCACTCTTCTACGAGTATATACATCCGTACTGAATGCTACTAAAACTGTGCGCTGTTATTATTTTAACTAATCTGTGCGCATGTTACGTGTAAACCATCTAATTAGATTATATTTAAACAGGATATTTAAGCGTATAATACATGTTTATGTAGAATTTTACCACAATGTAAAATGAGAAATATTATGGACCAAATAAAAATAAATAAAAACAAAACGCCCGGACTATAAAAATTGAGCCAACAAAAGGTTTAAATTACGCCGGAAGAGCAGCAGCAACAACAACACCAATGAGAAGAACGACAGCGCAATCAAAAATTAACAACAACAATAAATGTTAAACACACACACATGCACATGTACAAAAGATACCCGCTTACGCATATATGTACACAATATATTCATCTGGGCTGAACGAAAAGTTTTAAAAATTGTTTAAAAAAAAATAATTTAACAATTGATAAAAATTATACAAAAAACCGAGCGGAATGAAACCAATAGCTCAATAACCAACAACTGGTGTACGCATGAATGAACTAAATGAGAATTATAACACTATGAACAACTTTAAGTCGATATACATCAAAAACGGTCATTCGAAATGAACAATTAGAAGAGAAACCTGAAGATGACACAATATAATTCATCGAACTTTTTCTATTTCTCAAAATAAAGTATCCGGTTGTCACGGAATATACAAACATACATCATTTCTATAAAAAATATAACTCATTTGGGTTTCATTGGCATTGGGAAGACTTTTCAGGAATACATATTATGTCTTAAAATGGAAAATTGAGGAATAAACTCCAATTTCTCATATTTTCAACGAAGAAGGAAGATATTTGGTGCATATATGAAAGACAACAGGAAAATTCAGATCAACTGAACTAATGGGCGGTATTTCATCTTTTAAGATATAAATCAGAAGCAGAAGAATGAGACTTGGTAATTGTCCAAAGCTATAGATCCCATTTGAATTCGTATTTTTGTGAGAGTTGTCACCTTGATGCAGCTAGTCTCCAATATTTTGATAACATATTTAATGACAGTACAGCATTCTTTGAATCAGACCTTAAGTACATATATATATGACAGCATACGTAGGAAATTAAAGCGTGTAAATATTTGTTAAAGAAGGCAACGCATAAGCGCCCAAAAGTATGCAATACGCAAAAAATTCTTGCTGGCATTTTTTAAACCCACACACATACCGATATCCCATACACACGGACACACGCACGCACCCATCCACACTCCCATCCACACACCTAGCCACATAAGCAGTGAAGCAAGCAAATTCGGCTTAGTTGAAAATTTATTTTTTGGCGCATAACGACAACAAAAACAACACCAAAGCGTTCATAACAAAACGAAAAAGAACGCTGTAGTTGGGTGTGCGGGACTAGGAAATACGCTGTATTCATTAGAAGTATGCAAGGAGTTAGTCCATATCATGGTGGTATAATAACAAAGTGAGCCATTTGGAATCAGTTAGAAGTAGTGTTTACAGCAGTGTGGGAGCGCGAAAAAAAAGAATGAGTTCTATCAATTTGGACCTCTTAGGTATTCGTATTGTTTATGTGAATGTAAGAGAGATGAACCATTTCTGTGGTTGTTCTAAAAACGAACAATAGAAGAGAGTACTTTTGATGAATGGCTTACCTTATTGTTAATTCACCATGGTCGATATAATATGCAAGGCTAGTACATTTCATACACTTTATCTCGATCTTTTATTCTTGTAGTTCGCGGAGAATATGAATAAATATACTCAATCCCAACATATTGACACACAATCTCTTAAACCCTTAGTCATCTCGGGTTCAAAGATTTTACGAACTTGAAAATGGATGTCGTGTAGATTGTTTGATAGCTTTACTAAGATGTGTTGAAACGTTATTCCTAAACAGGTAAATCTGATTTTATTTCAGGTCGGATAAGTGCACAAATGATGCTGGACTCATTCATTCTACTCTTCATAATGATAACTTCTATTAAACATTTGACTCTCGAGTAGCCCCTGAGTTTGAAAGAATGCCTGTCGCACTGTCTAATAGATGGGCATAATGTCAGACCAGCGCTAAATCTAGCAACATATAGCTAGTAGAATGAAAAGTATGAAGAACCAAACCAGCAACTGATGTGCACTTGTCCAGCCTTATGTGATTCGAAGCATACTTATCTGAGAATAAAGATTCTGTTTATTTATACTCTATAATATATCTTGGGCCAAGAATTCCGATGAAATAGATCTCATGAAGAGATATGCGTCTTATAGAAAGCATTTTCGAATGGGAGAATGAAGCACCAATATTCGCAGTAACAACACATGTATTAAGCAACACCATGACTTATTGAATATCAACAATTTTCGCTTGGTAAGGTAGTCGGAAAGACCTTTAAACATTTAGTTTGTGTGGAGAGACTTCGCCTCCTCATATACGGCTTAACAGCTTGGTGTCATCCGTGTTGATATGGACTACAATAAATTGTGTTATAATTGGAGAAGCATTTTGAGCATATTTGCATGATCAGAATCAGATTATGAAGATTGGAGAAACTTTAAAATTATTAATGACAAGTACATTGTAGGCGTGTCATGTGATCACCTTAAAGCCTGACACTTCCATGCTACTAAACAGTTAGTTTACTGCTAATATCTAAAGCAACTCACCTTGTGACGTACCTCTTTTAACAAATCCTCCAGTCTTAGAGTAGTTATCCACTAACATGTATTATTTGTAGGATGTTCTCTGTAGAAACTAACAATAATATTTCAAATCTAAAACTTACGTGCTATATATTAACCCTCCAGATGGAGGACTTTGTGGTTTCAGTGGCCCTTCTTAATACTAACTGGGTACGAAGGTCATTTCTCCCGATATTAAGAGATCATGCCAGTGAGTTTGGAAGATGATTGAGCCTTTTCGTATAGTTACACTTGAATCAAGCTTTATAATTGTTTAATATCAGGAATGTGAATGTTCTCATTTGTACGAGGCGAAACATTTGTTTGAGGTGAAGTAACATAGTGTTCCGAACTAGAATTTTAAGATATTTTTACTGAACTCTAGAAAAACTCATATGACCCCATAGCTGGCAACCGTTAGTGTTTAAACAAGATCTTATAATCCAGTGTAATTTAATAAGCCAGTTCAAGCTGAAGATTAACCAGTTAAATTGGTATAACTTTGGCTTCTATGTGTTTCCGATGGTTAAGTCGTTTTTCGATGTGAATGACAAGATGCATGACATTGTTCTTCTTTGGGATAAGAGGAAGCAAGTTCTTCTGCTTTTTCAACATTTAGATTTCTGGTTGCTTATACTTGGGCATCGAGATGTGTTCAGAATTGATGTGTCATCGGCAGATGTTTATTTTGCAAGTCTATGATCTGTTGGTATATTGTTGATTCGTATAGATAGTTTCGATTTTCGACCTTTGCTGGTGTACATCTTGTATTAGCATTAGGAGAGTAAACTTTACAAGAGAATGGACCAACCCCCAAATCGGCCTTACAGCTTCTGGGAGAATAATTATGAAAGCACCTTCTATATCCAGGAAGGCTGCTAGTCAATATTTTATACTTTCAAGGGAGTTATTTACCAGCCATACTAGAGCTCTTTCAGTAAAAAAGATCTCAATTATTAGAAAGAAATGTTTATCGGTCAAATATGCTTCGCTTGTGAGTGGGAAGATTCTCCAGTTTTAAGAATAAAATTTGCATTTATCTCTCACCATAAAGCTTTCATCTAGAATTGACTGTTACATGTATTTACAAAAAATTAATATACCCCGTTCTGAATTCAAAGTTTTGAATATGGCATTGGGACTCCGGCCAAAAGTAAGTTAAGAAAGGAAGCACGTGTGGCAAACAAAACAAAAAAACTAAAAAAAAAAATATCAAAAAGGCAAGCACAAAAACAAACGCAGGCCACAAAATTCAAAAAAAAAAAATCTACGAAAAAGTAAAACTAAAAGACTGGAAGAACAATAAAGCAAAAACAAAACCATAGACTACCGACGAACCTAACGACAAAATGTGGAGCAAGCGCCAAGCGGCAACAGGAGAAAAGGGCATGCGAGTGTGTTGCGTTAAACGGTACAAACACGTGCGCGAAAACAAAACAAAACAAAAACTGCAACAACAGCAGCGGAAGCAGCGCCACAAAATTACACAAAGCGCAATAGCCTTGCTTGATTTTTTTGCTGCAGCTACGCCGCAGGAGCGGCATGAAGAGATGATACAGTATCTTCTCATATTTTGCTAGCGGTCGTTCGGTCGGCTCGGTTGTTAGTTGCACGAATGACTGCCTGCCCGCCGGTCTCTACTACTTTTGCACTTGTTTAGTTTTTGGCTATAACTTGATACGTCGAAACAAAGCAATTCAAAAAAAAACGGAAAAAAAATGTAGAAGAAGCACACAAGCAGCAGCGCTTTACAATCATAATGCCTGCCTGTGTGCATTCGTTAGTAGTGTGGTGTAGTGTGGCGCCACTAGCATTGGCACAGCACCGGCAGCGGCAACGATAATCATCTTTATGATGCTGCTGCTGATTGTGGGGAGCAGTCCGCGAGGCACGCTAGCTAGCAGCTGTAGCAATACAGTGGGTAAAAATGGTGAAAATCGTTGAATCTGGGTTGGAAACATGAAATAAAACGAAAGTGTGTTCATTTGTGTGTGCTCTACAAGTATTAATGGGTGATTGAAAATTTCCACTCAGAAATCCTCGTTCCTTTAAATAGCCGAAGAGTGTTCGGCCAAAGCGTTCACCAGAGGTCATCTCTATGTAAATTGTTTAATAATAATTTATACTAAAATTGAGTCAAAAATTTTGTGCTCATATTTCAGGATCCTTGATTATACGGAACGCCTAACAAAAGTCCATTAACTAGTTGGTATTCGATTTTTTTTTAGATTGATCGAGCGGCATGGAGATGACAAAACCCTAAGAAAGTGGTAGGGGTCGGAAAAAATGACACCAATAAATAAAATATGTCGCGAATATTGCAAAATGATTTGGATCTGATGATGGGTTTCTCGTAGAGTCTCGAGATCGAGTTTACTCGACAAATCACCCCAAATAATAGAGGAATGGAAGGATAAACGATTTTAGTTAAGCGGGAGCTTACCTACTTTCAACGAGCTCCAGTATCCGAGGCAATTTGATAGTGTCCTTCCTATATCTCCGACCTCATTGGCCTTGGTCTACAGGAGACTTAGAATTGGTCCTTCGTGGATTGAGTTTAAAGTTCAACGCAAAACACAAGCTGTGGGGCGGCTTTAGAGTAGCTAGAGGGGTAGATGCTAACATTAAGCAGTTCTATTCAAATCATGGCTACTGAGCAAGCGACACATTTTCCTTACTCCCATGGTTATAGAACCAGTACCATCGACTTCTTCATCTTCAATGGCTTGCGACCAGAGGAGTTGTCAATGAGGTAAGTATCATCTCTCCTCAGATCACCTGCGCTTTGTGGTTACGTTAGATTCCTCTCCGAGGACCAGGGCTACAAAGATACGCCTGTTAGCACCGTCTTCTAATATGGCTACATTTCGCAGGGAGCTGGAGGAAACCGCTAAGCTTAATCTTGAGATTCTTTAACCACAAGATATCAAAAATGACCTTTTTGCTGCATCCAAAAGTCCGACTGCAAAATAGACTGCTCCAGCTATACAGGCTTTGCTTTTTGTGAAATGCCGCACCAGGGACCATAATGTAAATGGAGTTTCCCGCAGAGTCACCAATAGCAGCAGGAAGCTTCTGACGCTTCAGAGGCAGAAGGACACCGATCGTATTACACAAAACATTTCTAACTCAAGACACTCTCAGGAAAGCTGATGGTTCCTGCGCTAAGTCCCCTAAGGGATGTTTAGAGGCATTGACGGAGGATCTCAAGACCTGCTTTCAGCCATTCAATTATAATTCCCAAAGCAGAAAAGGCCTTGTCCAGACATCGCTCGGCAGTCTTGGCCAGTTATGTCTTTCAGTTCCCTTCAAACACAAGACACTCATTTCGGACTCTGACGAAAAGGTATAAACAGCAACTATCCCCGAAATTCGCGGTCAGGAGTGCTGATGATTCTTCGGCTAAGTCCCCTTAGGGATCAGACGACATCGGGGAGGATCTGGAGGACCGCTTTCAGCCATTCGATTATAATTTCAATAGCACAAAAAGCTTTGTCCAGACAACGCTCGACAGTCCTGTCCAGTTGTTTCTTCCATCACTGCAAGGAAGCCCCCCAGGCGAGTATGGGTATGTTAACATCATGATGTAGGCTCATTTTTAATGCAGTGCTTAGACTAGGAGACATTCCATTACAATGGAAGAGGGCAAGGATTTGTTTGCCAATGCCTCCTAATGAGAATACTTGAGAATTGTCAGAAGGTGGATACCGCCCTTTTAGTTTTCTTTCCGTAAGTTCTATGGAACGCCGGTACAGGTAAATGGTGGTTGGGTCTATTTAATTTCTTTCTTACCTCAAAATAAATATGTTTCTTTTCCATTTCTATATATTCTTCGACGCTGGCAGAAGCCCCAAAACCCATAACCATTCGATACTCTTTATCACCGGATATCATATGATTAGAATAAAATATTTTGGGATAGAATCTATAAAATTCAACTGCCTGGTTTTGTCTGATGTATGAATCGTCTTCAAATTTGACATGTTTATTTTTTTTTTGGAAGGACGTTTTATACATCCACTTTAAGAAATAACCTCTTAGTAAAATAATTTCCTATATGAGCTAACAAAACATTTAACGACCCACTGTGCACATTTTGGTTAATTTATTTTTCTGCATCACATCTACTCATGTCCTGTCCCCATTGTAATGTTTTTTTATTTTTTTTTTGTTGCTATAGCTGCCACCACCGCTACTGGTTATTCCTGATGCTGTTGCTGCTGCTGTTGCTGTTGCTCCTGCGGTTGTTTTCCTGCTCTTTGAAAATTTTGCCGCTGTAATTTCGAGGCTAGCCGCACACAAAATCACTGAAACAACGAACCTACTACCACTCTGTGATGGCTACAGGCAAAGCTGCAGCTGCAAGCTGCAGGCAAACTACTCGTACACAGCGTCGTTATGCTATATTTAAGCCAGCATTTGCTATGTCCTTGTAATGCAAAATTTTGCATGTTATCTGTGTAGCCGTATTATGTGCCAGCAATTTTGTGCATGCCTTTGTAAATCTATCTGCCTGTGAACAATAAACGCCGCCAAATGAGTACGCTGCTCACGCTAATTAGCAACTCAAAACAATAAGTTTTATGTGATCTGAATCAATGTACGTACAACATGCATACAACACAAAGGCGACTCCTTTGACCTAAGCTGCCGGCAAGCAGAATAGCTGCATAGAATGCACAGCATAGAAATACACACACGAACCAAACCGTACAAAAGGACATGCATATATGAGCAATAGCCTACCGCAACACGTACATTTATTAATGCAGTTTATAGCATTCAGTCGGTGGCCAACAGAAATTTGCTTTGATGCAACGCGTACGTGCAAACGCCATACGCCTGCCCGTAAACAGTTAACGCCTCCTTGGCAACACCACAAGCCGGCGTTGCTGCAGTTTCCGCCTATTATACCCGTTGTCATGCCGCCGCACACACAATCCACAACCGCCAAACAAATCTAGTTAATCGTTTTGGCTTAGCCTTACCCCGACATACATATACACTACTTAAGTAGTATACGCGCGAGAGGATTTGCCATTTGAAATTATTGTGTGGCTGAAGTACTTCATTCATTCATTCATTCAGTCAGTCGTTCATACATTTTCCTCATATTCAGGACCCTTTTTCGCGTTTCAAAAGCCACGCACTTCTCAATATCGTAATCTTGGATTTCGTCTTTTGACTTTGCGCTTTGAAATCAAATATCTTTTATGCGGATTATTTGGAATTTTGCTTTGTTTCGCGTAACTAATAAACTCGCAAATAAGTCGAGCAGCTAACCAGGCTTGACATGCCAAGCTCACATAGTTAACTATTCGCGGGCGCTCAACTTCCGCTGCTGCCACCACCGCGCCAACGTGCCACCGTTTAATCGGGTCATAGTTTCTCTTCAAACCCGTACCCACTTTAAACAATCAACTTTTACTCTTGAGAAAGCACTCAAGTGCAGCGCAACGCGGCAGCCAAGGCGGCTTACTATTTATGCATAGAATAGTTAAAGCCACGCGACACTAATCTCAACTGACAGTGAAACCACTTTGGTGCAACTTTAGTTCAGTTTTTCTATTCTATGCTGCCGCTGCAGTTCGCTGTCAGCTTTATCAAAGAATACATTTTACTTCGTCAGGTAGTCAGTCCGTCAGTCCGTTAGTCGTCTGTTGTCTGTCGTCGACGCCGTCTTTGCCTTTATCGACGACGTGATTTTCATTCTTAATAAGTTCTGAATGGAGCATAGTTTAGAGAAGAGTCAGTCGATTCTAAGTTTATGACGTCACTCAAATAAGTCACATCTTTTGCATGTAAATGTGTTTTAATAAATCTTATGGATTGGATTAGATTAGAATTGGAGGGAAGTATTCATAGAAAAAAGGTGCACAATTAGGCGCTAAACAACTGTTTTGTATGCATTGAAGGTTCTTTAAATAAAAGTAGATACAAAAATTATAAAAGAACTTTTTAGTCGAAATTTAAGCATTGGCAATTGATAATACAAAAGAGTTAAGTGGCATTGGACATTGAAAAATAGTTAGGAGAGTAGATATATGTGAGTGGTGTAGCCATATCATCCACCTCATGGATATGAAGTTCATTGGCTACATCAGACATGTGACTAACTCTTGGCATGATGAGGAGTATCACAAAGAATTCCGAAAGTTTTATCAAAATCGTCTGTTCGAAAGTAACAAGCAAGGCATTACTTTATATAAAGATGAAAAAGGAAGTCTGCTAACAGATGCACAGGAATCACAAAAAAATTGGAGAAGTCTCTCGACCAATAGGCGATGCAGCACACAATGCTGTCCAGAGTGAAGCAAACGTCAGATCCACCAGTAAATTATGGTTTTGTACCCCCATTTAACCTTAAACTCGTACAGGAAATATGTTCCTATCTTGATCGTGTAGAATATTTTAGCGGAATTAGTACATCAAATTCGGTATCTCTAGCTGAATTAACTACATACTTTTGTACATACAAAAACCCTAAAAGTGGAACAGATTTGTATAGAAGCCACCTCCTCTAGTGAACCGATTTGAAAATAAATCGAATATTTTATAAAGATTAACATAAAGAAGACCAAATTTAGGAAAGAAGGGAGGAGAAGGAAGTATTCTCAATATATTGAATACAAGAATATAAATATTCAAATTTGAAGGCTCTATCTCTAATAGTCTCAAAGATCTCGATATTCATACGGACAGCCTGACGGATAGACGGACATATCTATATCGACTCGACTTTTGATACTGCTCAAAATTATATAAGCTTTCTGTAGTCTGTCTGCATTTATTCTACCTGCTACAAACATTTGCACAAACTTAATATACCCGTTTTCCCTATGGGAACAGAGTATAAAAATTTTTAATTTCTGTTCCACCAAAGCACTAATACCTTTCACAAAAAACACCTTTTTTTAAAAAAAAACTTAAAGAAATAAAGAATTTTTCAGACAAACACCCATAAGTAGGCGGTGGGTTACAAAGAACAACTCGACGGGTACAGATGACATACCAGCTAAGTTGTTTAAAACGGTGGCGAGGAGTTGCAAGATATAGTCCGATGAATGCATGGCCAATGATTGGAAACGTTTCATGCTTAAAGATAGGAGACTTTTTTCCGCCAAATATCGTGGAAAAAATCGGAGCTCAAGAGGTTTAAGCTGGAGCCATATGCTACGATAAGTTCTGCAGAAGACTCATGAATTTTAAACATTCCACAAGACAAGATGAAGTACTTGGTATCTTCTCGCACGTCGTCATCACTTCTTAGACGGTCTGTAATCTGCAACAACATTAGCCTGGAGAACATGCAATGAATCGCGCTTGCTAATAGATGCTATTTTGGGCATAGCAAGTAATTTAGAAGTAGTGGCCACCTCTGGAATGACCAAAATTTAGATCTACAAGACGCTGGTTATCATATCTTTGCATCCTTTCGACGTAAAGAAATGCAATTTAGTATACTTGGTAATGGGATCGGAAGAAGTAACCCTATTAATTTTGATGCTCCAATCCCCCACCATTCTGTATAATTATGGCTCTAACAACCGATTCTTTGAAGAACATAATAAAATGGTTATTTCGACTGGTCAGTTCGATTTGAACATGTCTAAATTTTTCTGGTATGACAATAAACATAAATACCTCACACATATAAGCGATATCGGCCTATATTTGTTTATCTATTTTGAAATTGTTTATAGCTAGTTCGATCAACCATAAATTCAGACATGAATTATAATTACTCATTGCACATTGTAAACAATATTTTGTACTTAGCCACACTACAGTTTCTTATAAATAATATTTTCACAACGGAAACACCTACTTGGTATGTGTACTGCAGACATAATGTCTACCATATATAGCAACTCAATCAACAAGCAAGTTCACATGCCCACATTTTGGTCGGTCTTTCAGTAAAAAATGCTAATTAGAATTATAAACAGGCAACTACTGGTTTATCAATAAACACTTAATATATAAGAACGATAACTGCAAGAAACTTGCTACTACTGGACTCAAATTAACCAGTTATGAACCAACTTAAACAAGTCAAAGTGCTGCCGCCGCACAATACTTCACTAACTAAAAAGTTAAATTTTAGAAGAAACGACGAGAAAGTACAAGTTTGCATATATGTATATACTATATAGAGCTATATAAATTGTAAACATATGTTGCAATATGCACAACAAAGCAACTGCAACAACAATGCAAAATACGAGCCTTAACAAGCAACATTCATGCAACGATAGCGCAAAAAAATTATGACGACTACAAAGTAAAAAGCTGCAAAGATGTATTGAAGTATATATCAGCAGCAGCAGCAGCAGCAGCAGCAGCGGCAGCTCTGGCCAGCAGCATGCCAAACAAGCTACTTGAGTTATACTCACTCAAAATGCACTACTTACTTCTCCCCAAACGAATCCATTCATTCACTCATTCATTCAACTCTCGCAGCAGTTCATAAATCTAAGCACATGAAAATATCCTTTTGTGGCAATCCAATCAAGCTAACGCTCTACTCGGCTTGGCTCAGTTCTGTTCTACACTATGCCAGCCGACGACTTTGACTTCAGCGTCAACGTTGTACTTCAGCTTTATATACTCACTAGTCAAGGTTCTGTTCTATTGTTCGTGTGGTTCAAGGTATGAAATTGGAAAAATTCAACCTGAGCATGTGTATTCGCACAGGAAACCTCCACTACACTCTGCCTGCCAGATGATGAAGTATTGGCATGCCGACATGCCGTAGCTAAAGTTGAAGCTCAAGTGGATGTGGAGGAAGCAGCAGCAGTGAAGATTCGATGTATTGTTGCTTCTGGTGATTTATTAACAAGCATAAGCAAGAGTTTATATGTTCAAAGTACAAGAAAGTATGAGTGCTTTGAGTACATTTGAACATGGGGATTTCTATTGCTCCTCCACCATGAGTCACTTGTACAGCTGTGCAATTTGTTAAAGACGCAACGAAGGGTTTTTTGTTTCATATTTTTTTTTTTCGTTCCGTTTCAGCTGGACAATAAAATGCTGAAAGCATAAATAATCAAAATCGCTTTATTCTTATGGATTCATTACAAAAGCAAAATAAATCAAAAAGCTATAAAAACTATTTATTTTCTTATGCGAAGTCAAAGTGTCATGAATTGAATTGAGGGTAAACCAACCATGGTGGCGTCGGCGATATGATTGATAAGAAAAAATGTAGCACGTTAAGGTGTGGAAGTGTGCAGCGAGCAGCAGAGTGAAGCATAAAAAGTCAACAGAATCAAGAAGTAACAAAAATGTTGATGTCGTTTGGTGCAAACGACGCTTTAACACCCTTCGAAAAGAGTCGTCGCTGTGAAGGTATCGATTTCTAAAAGGTATCGTATGAAATAGTATTGTTTATTTTGGAAATAAGAAACCGTAAGTGTAACGGTTTAATGAACTTTTTGTTTAGAGTTAGCTGTTTAAAAAAAAAGTGCAGTCTGGATTATAGGTTTGAGCGTTAAAATATTTTAGTAATCAGTAATCAGAGTAGAATTATATTCGGTGGAATCGATACTTTTATACTCTTCAAATACACTTTAAAAAAAATATATTAAATAGATCTTCAAATGTTATAGTTCAAATGATATAGTCGAACCTTAATTCATTGTTGATTAAATTAATCTAACACAAAACTTTACCCAAAAATACACAAACATGATAATAGGTCTGTATGTTGGCTAGCTCTAAATATGGATTAGATTACAATGTGAGCAACTATTTAAAAGAAGCCAACATATCCCTTCTTAGTTGATAGAGATTGCAGCAAACTAATTTTTTCATACAAAAACAAAAAAAAAATGGGTGAAGGGTTTGTATCGATGCCACACAAAAAGTGAGTAAAAGATGACCCCAGATATATATTTGTGAATCTTCTGAACATATAAAGCAATCATATTGATTTCAAGTTGATATAGAGTCTTATAAACAAGTTTTTCTTACAAAAAAAATCTAAAAATGTGCGGTTTCTATGGAGACTAAATCTCCCAGTGTGTTTCACCCCGCCATTCTAACTTATATATTATATTATAACTAAAATAAAATTTACCAAATTTGTGATTTTTAGCTAAACTAACAAACAAAAAAACGTTTTTCATTCTAAAACTCAAAAAATGATGGTTGGTTTGCATGGAGGTACCCGTATTAGTGGTCCCATCTGGACATATGGAATATTCTATTAATATTGAAGAAGATACACAAAATTTGATGTTTTAAACTGAAATAACATTAACAAAATTCATCCAAATAATACATTAAATCAAAAACGGATGGTTGGTTTTGTATGGAGGCTATTCTCTTAAAGTTCCGAACTAGACATATGGAATATTTAATATATTATTGACATAGGATCTAAAAAATTTTGAGAACTGTCATCAACAATAAACATTTGTTCATATAAAACCCCAGAAAATATATCCCTATTTGCATGGGATTTACACTTTAAAGAGTGGTTTGCACTTTCTTAAATAGTTGACTGAAACGGTACTAACTTCAAATTCTTATAGTCTCCAACTCTAATAGTCTCTAACTCTTATAGTCTTTATAGTCTTAAACTCTTATAGTCTCCAAGTTCTCATTGTTTATACTAAAAGCTAGACAGACGGACATTTTGATATGGACTATGATGCTGATCAAAAATATAGGCAGAAGGAGGAAGGCAGATGCCATAAAATGAGTCTACCTCACCTCCTTCTGCCTGCTAAAAACATTTGTGCAAACCTAATTATACTCGTTTGCGATACTGATACAGGATGTACCAGCATTTTAAGGAAACTTCTTTACTTATAAAATTATTGTAGAATACTCTATCCACATCCCTTTTTAAATTCTAAGATCTTCTCTTCAAGCATTTAAATATCACTTTTGAACCATTTAAAAGTTCTTCAGCAATGGTTCACCACTTTTGCTATTATTTTGCGGTGTTATACAAATTATTGGCAGTTATTATACTGTGGACCAACTATATGCCACAAAATGGTAACTTGGATCGGTTGGGATCGGTGGAGTTTGTAGCCAGCACAATTGTTTTCAATTATCCATCAAACTTTTTGAAGTCATATGCGTCCGTAGAGATGAATTTGGTATACATATCAATAAGATCGAGGGAAGTATTCCTGTTAGGTTTTGTCTAATTTGGAGTGCCCCTTCATACGAGCGATAAGCAAAATTGGTCATTTGCATCAATTTGAGGTTCAGAGAAAAAATGTTAATGGGATCGGAAAAAGTAAGATCCATTGGACAAGTGTGAACATTTTGGCTTTTTTTTAGAAAATATCTAGAATTGGAACTTAGAATCAAAGAAGTAGAATCTTCGATAGCATGTTCCACTTCTTCAACTTTAAAATTAGGCAAAAATGATTGACTACATTTATGTGTTCAAGTTTTGATAATTTAGTAGCTCTCATACCCACAAATGAAAATGGATTTTTAAAACGAAGCATTGACTCTGAACTGCTTCGCTTTATAACTAGTTTATATTTCTGGTGTCTAACAAAAATAATCTTGGCTACTCATTAAATGTATATTCAGATAGTAAAATTAAACAAATTGGGCTTATTGTGGCCATTAGAAGGTATGGCTCCCATACAAAAACACGTTACAGTTATTTTTTTGTGTTGAAAATGGTCTTAATTAGAGAATAATAGTTTTATAATCAGAAACAACTGGGGTTACTTCTTGATGATGTCTGAAAAACGATTCTACCATCTATATTGAGGGTTTCTTGAGTACAAAATCCTGAGTATAAATACTTATGTTTACTACTATGTCCAATTGTGTCTAGAAAGTTGCATCCGAAGATAGCACTTTCAGAAACTCATTATCTTCAAAAGTTGTACTGAGGATATGTCAATTGAAAAATCATGAAAAAGAAT
This sequence comes from Leucophenga maculata, assembly GCA_035044805.1. Classification (NCBI taxonomy): domain Eukaryota; kingdom Metazoa; phylum Arthropoda; class Insecta; order Diptera; family Drosophilidae; genus Leucophenga; species Leucophenga maculata. Next base: position 1,047,121 of record JAWNNP010001715.1, on the reverse strand, counting down.
ATGGAATATACATGTTCCGAAGGGTTTTGAAACTGACCGTTATTATTGGAACTAAATTCAGTAATTCCCCCAAATTGTATAAGGAACTTTCTTCTGCTTCGAGACTTCAATGAATGTGACTATCCCCGATGTTTGAATTGTTTCTTGTATCATCTCAAGCCAATACATTAAAAAATTGTTTTATTAAAAGCAATGGAGCTCCCAAATGGAGTTATCAAAAATTTATATATAGATGGAATAAGCATTCACACAGATATCACAGCTAATAGATCATACCTCACCCAGAACTGAAAACCCACTAATCACCGCCATAAGCCGCCAGTTTTATATGTTTTTTTCTTCTATTTTCGAACCAATATAGAGCGTTAAAGTGAAGTTATCAAGAAAGTTCGAAAGTTTTGTGGGATTTGGCAGCAATAGAATACTCAATGATATTTCATTATTTTTCTTTACGTTACAAACTTCACAAGAAATCACTAATACCCAACTGTAAAGCATAACAAACAAGTGAAGACACTTCAAATCAGAACCATCAAGAAATATAGAAGTATACGGGAGAAAAGTAAGAAGAAAAAAAACAATTCGAGCAGAAACCGCGCCAGAAATTGAAGACTAAATGAAAACGATGACGCGTTGAACACAAAATAAATGCAACCAAAGAAGTCATCGACGCGCTATGCTTGGGACGGACGTTGGTTCTTCGTTTTGTTTGTACAACTGACAGCAATGGGAAGCTGAAACTCATGGGGCATAAGATAGTCGGAAGAGAGCTTCGAGTACGCGCCACATCACACTATAAACAATTTGTTAGATAAACATCAGCGTAAAATGCACGCAACAGCTTTTGAAATAAATTCATATAGACACATTCTCATCATCTGTTTATATTTCGTAAATTTATTTGCTGTCAAATTTATTAATTTGGAATACGAAAAAAAAAATGTGAAATATTCGTCGATATAAACAATTTCGAAAAATAACTTTTTCAACAAATTTCCAAATCATGAAAAACAAAATAAATAAAACTGGCAACTAAAAACAAAAATATTTTCATGACCACAACTAGTCTGGTCGGGCAGACAAGTTCATATTGTAGATAGATACAGATACACATGGCGCCGTGTCTCCAAATTACTCGACGCGTTGCAGCATGCCACAAGACTGCTTGGCATAATACATTTGTTGTTTATTGTTTAAGCGTGGGCGAGCAAGTTGTTGCAAAGGCGCGTTTTTATTATTTACCTCTGTGTAGGTGGACGTGTAACTACAGTAAATACACAAAACAGATACAGATACAGATACACGCTTGTATACCTGAATTTATAAATTGAAAAGCTATCTTTGAGGTGCGCTGCAATTAGCTCCAAAAATACTTTTTAATGTTTCAGCTTAAGATAAGAAAATATGTTTTTAATATATTTAAATTGATAACAGCTTTTAATAAGCATATCAATTGGAATTCTTAAGGCAATAAGACTTTAATAACAAGCAAAATTATTCGCTTGTGTGGGCCCGAAGCTTGTGTGGGCCCGTCCGAAGATTAGGCTTCTCCTTGTAAACTTTTACTCAGGCTGAAAAACTCTAAACGTGATCGAACCGAATCGATCGATCGATCGATCATTAGCCAAAGTTGGGTCATTTTAAAACAATTATTTTATATACCTTCTAATGTTCATTTGATGGCGATCTTCGTAAGACTTTCTCTTTTGATTGAAAGACTTTAATTTCAAAAAAAAAAAGTATGCCAATTGGTATGAGTGTTTTTGCCATCTGTGTGGCACGTTGGTCTGGAAATGGTTTCTTCATAGTTTCTTCAGTATTTTCGGTGGCAAAAATTGCACAATTATCTTTTATTTAGGACTCCAAGATCATTTTTTCATGTTTCATTTGAGCACTTAATTAAAATGTATAACTGTACAGCAACAACGCGTTCTAATGACATGTACTACTGCACGGATAAAATCTCCTTGCACCGAAACATATTGTTTAATAATATAGCCATAGAATTTGAGTGGTTGTTTAGAGCTCTAGTGCTTCTGTATCGAAAGTATCTTTATGTTATCTTCTATATCTTACAGTCATGACCACTAAATACAATGTTTAACATTCAACATACGCTTTGCTATATAATTCGCAAATAGTTCAATAGCCCTTTTGCCCATTTGCTACTAAAAGATTCCGCTTATTTGTCACAAATTCAATGACATCCGCAAAACCTTATTCCGATAACCAATTCAATAACCGACGTCGCCGCTTGTAGCTTAAATAAAGTTGTTCCAAGTTGAAACCACGCCTAATTTACTTTTTACAATTACATTCCTCCAAAAATGCATTACTGCAAACTCTTTGCCGCAACTAAAATATTTCAGCATCCGCTGCATGTGCAACGAACGACAAAATTCTTATAGACTACGACGACGACGACGATGCCAGAATTTTGTTGTTCAAAAAATGTTGGCCAATAAATTGTTGACCATGAACAAGAGCCGTGGTCAAAGCGTCAGTAAATAAAAAGCAGACAAGAACGGCGGATAGATAGAACCGCAGGAAAGGCATTCAGAGCAGCAGTTAAAGTTTGAAGTTGAATAACAACAACAAAGACATGAGAAAAATGCAGCATGTAAACAACAACAACAACAACATGAAGCAGAGAAAAAGTGGAAAAACGAGCATTTTCAATTTAAGCTGGAACAATTTAAAATGTCTGCATCTGCTTCTTCTTCTACCACTTCTACATCCCTAAGACGTCATGGCGTGAAAATACGTTCGAAAATCTTTGTACAAAGCGCTAAAAAGCGCACTTAATATCTTCGACGTCGCCGACAGCGACAAGTTAAGAAAAATCGAAAAAAAAAACTTATAGGTTTGAGGAATTTTCAAAAAAAAAAAAATATACACCTTAAAGCTGTTATGTCGGCAGTCAAGTCAATATTTATCTATTTCGAGTCTAATTAACTATGTAAATTTTCATTGACATGAGATACGAGTTCAAAGCCAATGACGACGTCGACGAGACGGCAACGGCGTCAAAAAGAAATCAGATTTGACACGATTTTCTTTTGTGACAAGCCAAGGTAACGGAAAACAAAAGGAAATTGAGAAATAACTTGGTTATAACTGAAAATTGTTTACTCTGCGTTTTGTGTTTTTTTCTTAATGATGATACCGAAGAAAATTTGCAGAGTTTGGCGTATAGAAATATAGATTTGCGATTATTTAAGATTCTTTGCCACAGCTTGTAACTTGAGATCTGATTTATATATGCATTCATGCGAGTTCCGTATATAAAAGGTTTAAGATGCGATTTTAAACAATTTTTGTCATCTCTCTCTATAAAAAAGTTCCCCATTGCATCATCAAAACTAGTTAATATTCAGCGGTAAAAAAATTCCTTAAAGTAAAAATGCTCTAAAGAGACTAGTTTCATTTCTGACTGACAGAATGGGTAAGTAAACTAGGAGCAAGGAGAAATGGTTGCGGCAGAGGAGCATCCGTAGTAGATATTGAAGACATCTTCCTTTAGTTTTTTGGTTGCGATATATTAAAGAAGGTATTCTAAAGGTTATCCTTTGGCTCGGCAGATTCCTTTGTACAGATCGGATGTTAACTCATCATGCATGGGAGCAAAATACAATTATTATGGTATGTACAACTGTTGAAGAGGGTAGTGGTGAAAGGAGGGAGCATAACAGTTATGTCAGTTGGTATCAAGGTTTCAGTTTCCTGGTAATTAAGCTGTTATTTAATCAATGAAAAGGTAAGGACTTCGCTACTATAATGTGAACACATCAAAAATATAATCAAAAGATATATTGCGGAAAATGTGGTCTTTGTTTTGTTGTGATTAGGGAGATCCCAACTGGGTTAAAGGTTTCAATGCAGAATTTATCTGCTGGCACCAATCGAAGCTTAAGAATTTTCTATGTTCAATTTTTGCTATTCCTTTGAAAATGTCGAGCTATGTGTCAGATAATGTGTTTTTGCGGGGAGTTCTTCTTCATTACTGTTACATGAAGAAAAGAGCTACCGAAAGTCAACGTATTTTACTGGAATTTTATGGTGACCATGCTCTAGCTGAACGAACGTGCCAGAAGTGGTTTGCATGGTTTAAAAGTGGCGACTCCGACTAAGAAGACGAAAAACGACTCGGACAGGCAAACATATTTGAAGATGAAGAATTGGAGGCATTGCTTGATGAAAATGCCTGCCAAATGCAAAACGAATTTGCAAAAGCTGTGGGACACAGCTCTTAATCATCGCCTATCCCAATTATAATCAATTGATTACTTCTCCTAATTTCATTAATATGTAAACCAAATTTCATATTTGCAACCCAAATGGATTATGGTCCGATATTGATATTGACTCCTTATCCCATTATCATATCTATCGAATTTCATCTCTGTACCTCGAAGCGATACAATGATATGGAGGAAATCTTCGGCAGAAGTTGCTCATATGCGCTTAGATTATGTATGCGAAAGGCAAAATTTTCGAAGGTGAAGACTTGGAGACATTGATGACAAAAAGGTAGAAAAAGGAAATGGTTCATTCTTAAATTTTCTCTATCGTAAAATCGTTCTGAACGTAAAAAAATGTTAGTGACTTGGGATGGACAAAACTTTCAACAAATTTGTAACTATTTTCACAATAAACTTAATTTAACAAAAAAATGGAGAGAATTGATTCACACAGCCTACATATCAACGGTGTCCGTCCAACTGGTCGATCGCGATCCAGTGATCGACCGGTGGGCCACCCCTGCTATATATTCTAATTGTAATCAATTTTGTTAAAGATGTATAATCAAATATTAAATTTGGTGGCATTTAGAGAAGTATCACACAACACTCCATACATTTGAGTAGTCCTAAAATAGAAATTTTTTTTTTTGGCTTAATTTAAATGCTAAATTTCTGAATTTCAACCAAATGATATAAGAATTATTTCAGCAATTGGATAAACTACAAAAAAAAACATTCCTGATTTTAAAAAAATATGATTCTTAAGAAACTTATGTTCCAAACACCTAATAGGACTCCATCTTACACTATTAAAAACCTAAGCCGCTGTGGTACTTTTTCTTCTTTTTTTGCTGCTGCTGCGTGTGTTACAAACATTTCTGTCAAACTGATAAACCCTTTTTTATCTGACTTTGCATGAAGGTGCATTAATAACAAACGAAACAAAAAATCGACGCGTCAATAAATTAGAAAGAAAATTACATACCTGTAACTCGTTTTACGCACGCAAACACACCAAAAGTTGATTTACTTTTTTTTATATTTTTTGGCTTTTGTTATTTGGCGCTTTGCCGTTTTTGTGTTTGTGTCCTTTTTGTGTTTTCGTGCGTAAACTTTTACGGCGTGGGTGTCGGTTGCTCTGCACTGCTCCCACTTTCTATATCAGTGACGCACAAACTTGTGACACTCTACCCTTTCTCACTCACACTTTTGGCAATATTTGCGATCAGCTGCTTCGGCTGCTTACAAAGACAAAAATTGGTAAATGCAAATCAAAGACAAACACACAAAAACAATTTAAAACATTTTCACTTTCAAACAAATTTAAAAAAAAAAATAAAGCGCGCAAATGAAATTTAAAAAGAACCAAAAACAAACACAAACACCAAAGTCAAACAAACAAAAAATTAATCGTCTGCTCGTGTGCGTACACAGTCCCGCACTTTATCCACGAGCAGCGCGTTAAATAAAGAAGCAATTTTTTTTGATTCGTCGTTGTATGATTATTTAATTAACAAGCTTAATGATATCATTGTTATTTAAATAATTGGCTGTCTTTTGTTTTTGCGCAGAAATATTGCAATTCGTATGAGTTGTTTTTGTTTATTTGGCTGTTTTTTATGGAATTTATTTCTTTTGCTTTTTCACTTTGTACGGGTCTGCTTTTGTTTTTGTTTGCTTTTTATTATATTTGTTTTTGCTTTGCAAGCTGTATTTGTTTCATTATAAATTTATTGCATACGCAAACAATTGCATATTAAACTAGTAAAGGCACACTCACATTTCGTTATTATTTTGCATTGTTTTTTTTTTTAATTTTTTGACGATTTAATTTTGATTTTATGTTTTATTATCATCCGCAACCGCACTGCAGACGAACCTTCAGCAATCAAAGTCAACCGAGGAATGATGAAACGACGCGCATCGCGTTTTTCTTTGCATTTGGTTTACTGCTTGCTTTGTTTGCTAAACTATGGCGCGCACGCATGCTACACAAACTTCTTATTGAAACGCACTGCAATTATTTATTTTATTTTGTTTAACTTTATTATTTTTATAGCTATTTTATTGAATTAATGCAATTATTTTTCGCGTGCAAAATTAGACTTTCCGTGCAGCCAAACAATAAAACAGCTGTTTTTGTGCTTCTTCACAATTTGCCAATCACCATTTAGTTAGCTGGTTTTGTTGCAGCTGTATACATCAAATTGTACAGACCGCACAAGACTTAAGTGAAAACGAGAAAAAATAGAACACTGTGCTGCCAGATGAAGTAGAAATCAAAAAGAAAAGAATATTCAAAAATAACGCTTCTGTTCCTAATTTCATTCTCAGCGCGAGATTTGATAATAAAATTATTTGAAGAAGAGTGTTTGTTAATCAAAATATCACAATAATATGCGATCGCCGATTGTAGCTTGAGAATGAGTGTGAAAATTATTTTTCCCACAATTCTAACTTGACGAGTATCAAACTCCGAAAATCCACACAGTTTGATGAAGTTTATAGATCAGCGTTCTCATTAAGCATTACTTTGTTAAAGTTGAGGAGGGATACACTGAAACAGGTAATGAAGAGCGCTGCCATGATAAGTTTGGTTTCAACAGCTGAACGCTTGGATGAAGTCACACGCAGACTAGTTGGTTCTTAGTGACGCCCATCATGATTTTTTATGGGTTTTTTTAGTCCCGTAGGTTTTTTATGTGCTTGAAGAATACGAGTAACTGGTTGGGCGCATCTTCTAGTGACCCAACCCAGGATGTATTTAAATCTTGCTGTGGTTATTGCTCAACAGATGCAAATAAACTGTAAGAGTGTACCATGTTACGATGGAAGAGTTTTGTATGCTGGAGGTGGAAGCGCAAACCTTGCACAATATTTAGTTCCAACAAGACAGCTCCAAAGAGTTTTACGCCGGAAATTTCCAAACCATTTATTTCAATTGCCCGCCTAGTTCGTATGGTCCATTTTATTTATGATATTTATAATGAAATTCGATTTCAGCCTTGAAACCTGGTTATTCGGTCCCTTTCGGTCGCAAATCTCCAAATTTTTATTGCAAATATGGCCAAAACAATCGAGCTTCTAAGAAAAAGCACAAATTAGGACGTGAAAGGCTTCGTGTGGTCAAAACTGCTTGTAAATTAACCATTATATATCAAAGCGGATGCATAAGGATTCCGACACCATTCATTCGTTCGCACTGAAACTTGGAGAAGTTATAGGCATAGTATAGACATAGAAAAACTAGCCTACGAAGGGGGTTATGCCCCGTACCCATATAATCGATAAACAAAATTCAACATATCTTGCCTGCCATATGCGGTACAAGGGTGAAAATTGTCAAGTTTGGTCAAAATCAAAGCGGCGATGCCCATTCATTATACAAGCAATAAACAATATTCCATCCATTGAGGAACCGAGATGAAATTTGGTTATACGTTAATCAAATACTCTAAAATAAGAATTGAAAAGTTTTATTCTTGGCGATACCTCACCTTTAAACAAGGATGACATAAATGGGGCGAGCATTGCAAGCCGGGTCTGCTAATTGCAATATATCCAAGAGTCCTAAACACTCTATAAAAAAAAAAATTAAAAATCAGCACACCACTTCGAGAAAAGCTGGGAACGTTCTTACAGACGGATATAGTTAAATCGATTTTAGATAAAATTTTGTTGAGCTAATCAAAACTCGTCGTATTTATAAAATCAATTGTTTCTACTAGGGTTTAAGTGTAATACAGGACTGCCTTACTATCATACGCGCACTACGCGAGGGTTCAATTTTTAAATGACCAAAAATAAGGATAACACATTTCGGATTTCTTTAACGGAAAAAATCTTAAATAAACAACGTCAAAATCAAAGTTTACAGGAATTTAAAAATGTGAAAAATAAAAAAAAACAAGTAATATATAGTTGAACAAAAATGTCAAATAGCTGAGGCTTTACGGTAACATGTAAAACTAATTGCGACTTATAAGTGTTTGCTATTTAAAATTTTTTTTTATTATTAATAAAAAAAACAATTTTACAATTCATGACAACTTGAAATTCTGTGCTGAGGTTGAAAACAAGGGATCAAGTGTCCAGGTGGTTGATCCTGGGTTACACTAAATGCAGATACAAGAGAACTACGGACGTAAATGGAAAGTGATTTGAGCTGTTGTGAAATTGTTAGTTCAAAAAGAGATGGAAAAGAGATTTCTTTATCTTTTTTTTTTTTTAAACTAGTTATAGTAGGGGGAGTATTTTTTGCATCTTTAAATTTTTGGTTGTACGGGTCGTTCTTCATCTTCGTCTACTTTTAAGTCGTGCAAACCACTTCTGGCACGTTCGTTCAGCTAGAACGCATGGTCAACATAAACTTCCACTAAAATATGATGACTTTCGGTAGCACTTTCTTCATGTTACAGTAATAAAGAAGAACTTCCCACAAAAACACTTTATCTGGCACAAAGTTCGGCATTTTCAAATGAATAGAAAACATTTTTATTTACGCTTCAACCAATTGACATATAATAAAAAATACACGCAATGATAGTAGCTTCTCAATGAATATAGCCATGGATGAACACGACGCGAAGTAATACTAGTAACGCACTCTCTTAGAAAACCATTCGAAGTAATGCATACATCCAATAATATAATCTGAAATGCACTCACATTAATAGATAAAATACGCACTTTTGCCACATAAAATTATATTATATATTTTATTTAAATTTATTATGCATAATAATATTTATAATTAATGTTAATATTAAACCATATAAGGACAGCTTAGCTTATAAGTTTATGGCACAATGCCATCTGGCAACTCTAATCCAATTAGAACGTATGCGATTGAACGATAAAGCTTAAAGTCGGCCTTACACGACAAAACGCGTGCATTGAAGTACGTATGAAATTAATGGAAAACTTAATAGCGCTCGAACGATAAATAAATTAAAACTTGGTTTGTTAAAAAAAAACACATGTAGAAGAAAACATTCCAAAACGTATTTCAGCTGTTTTGCTTCCATATGCCATCTTGCTCGCACTTGCACAAGGATAATAAACATACATAGTTATGCAGCTCTAATAATAGTGCTGCAAGCAAAGTGCATAGTTCGTTTTGCATTAAGAGATAAAATTAATATGTAAACAAATTTTTTATAATATTTAACTGTATAAAATCTCGCCGCATTTAAATTTATAATAAAATATACACAAAATGTTGCATGCCAATGCATTAAAGTGTACACTCCGCTTTAAATTCCAATACGCCCGTAAACTATATTCGTGAATTGATATACATATACAAAATTCATCGATTTTGTCAACGTAAAACATACATAAAGTGAAGAAGCATGCAACAAACTTAAGCAAAGCAATATAAATCAAGCGTTAATCGTTGAAAAATGCGATTTAACAGCTGCTGAAACAACGTTAAACCCAAAGAAAAGCGCAGCCACTGCCAAATTGTGTTTAATTCAGTTTAAAAAGAGTATAGAAGGAGAAAAAAAAAGAAGAGAAGAGGAGCTCCAAGTGTGCAAAACAAAAGCAACTCAACTGCTCCAACTCTCTCGTACGGCGCTAACAGATAGCGCAGGGTCGCGGGAACTTTGGGGGTCAGGTCAAGATTTGCATTAAATGCAGCAAAGCTGAATTATTATTCAAAAAAAAAAAACAACAACAAAACAAAATAAAATAAAAAACAAACCGTAAAACAAAAGATGACAATCGCTTTTACACAAGATTAAAACGCGGCAGCCGAAAAATGCCCAGGATCACTTGCAGGACAAGTGAACCACAACAGCAACAGAATAACATCATTAAGGGCAGCAATATTAATAATAATAACAACAACAACAATGATGAAACCACCACCAGCAGCACCATCACGACCAACACAGATTCGACGAGCAGCAATATCAAAAAGGAGTTTGCCCTTGCAACAATTGCAGCGCCAGCGCCCGAAGTGCAGGTGGTGCACAGAAAATCAGAACGGCGAAGAGGTGCGTAGCTTTTTATTTATTTCTTTAATGTAGCATAATATAAAAGTATTTAATTTTCAGTTGCACGCGACATCTTTCTGGTTTTCGAAGAGCAGCCGACCAGTCGACGCGGCGCTAAAGGTAAAGGAACGCGTGCTAAACGAAAGTTTGGACATCTCAAAGTACAGAATCCGAAGCCGAGCAAATGCAATAACATTTTGCGCGAAATCAAAACTGAACCAAAGTGTGCACAGACTAGCGTCGCAGAATTAGAGCCAGTAGCGCCATTAATAGCAACAGCGGCGGCAGTAACGGCAGCACCATTGGTCGATGTAACGCCCGAAACAGCTTCCAAGTTAACAACAGTGCCGCCCTTGGAATTGTCCGCTGCAGCCGTGACAACGCCTGCTCCAGCGGTTGTTAAAGAATGTCGCAAAAATACCAAGCCGACAATTAAACTTGAAACCAAAACAGCATTAAATGCAAAAACAGCAATAAAAACAACAGCAACAATAGCAAAAACGCCGCAAACTAATACAAAAGCAGCGACAGCGCCAAAGACGAGGACAAAGCCAACTTCAAGCGCAAAGTCTTCGGTAACAACGCCAAGCGTTAATCCCATTTTCCTGTGGGTCAAACAGGACGATACGCGCATTGTGGAAGTTCGCTGCGAAGATTATGATAAACGTAATCGCATACGGCTAACAAAAACCACCAATGGTACTTGGCGTTCTACGCCGCGCACCGATGCTTCCTCTACTAGAATAGTTAAATTCTTCCAAACAGCAGCGGCGTCTGCAGCATCGCCACCCTTGGTGAAGGTCAAACGTGAAGTATACGAAAATCAACAGCAACAGCTGCTATTAGAACAACAGGAGCAAGAAGAACTTCAGCAGCAGCAGGATACGCAATTGGAGCTAGAAGCAACTATGCCACAAATTACAAACGACCCGCAACCAGATGAAATGTGCATAATGCAGTCCGCTGACGTGTCGCAGAAATTTTTGCATGAATGGCATGAGGATGATACAACGCTTGCGAATCCTTTGAGCTATGCGCCACCGGAGATAGTTGATAATGTGCTTGTGGAGCCACCAACACCATTGAATGAAACAGCGACAGACGAAATGTGTGCGCAGTTGCTAGAGCAACAGCTGGTAATGACATCGCCGCTGCCAATGCAGCCGTCCCCGTTAGAGGACGGACCAGAAGTAGACGACTTAGTGGAATTGCCGAATGTTGTTTGTTTCGATTCGCTTATGCAGCGTGAAGAAATTGACACTACAAATGACTTTGCCGTGGACGATAAGATCGCACCGACGACGACAACAACCATAACAACCACATATCAAAATTCACCGACGCCAATGGAATTGCAATTATGCCCTATGACGGGGCTTTTTCTGCCGAAAGGTGCCGCGCGTACCGAACGTGTTTTGTCCGTGCGTGCTGAAAGCACAGAAGACAGTCTACAGCATAAAATTATACTTGATAATACAGTAGTACTGCCACATACTGACGATAAAGAGCACAACGCGTTTGACGACGTTGACGGTTTGGATAACGCTGGTGAAAGCCTTTTCGATGCCAACACTAAGAATCTAAAAGACCTACTCGATGATGCGGATCTGATGCAACACTGCAGCAGCGATAATGGCAGCAATGGCGATGAATTGATCGACTCGTTGGTAAAGCGTAGTTGCGAGGATAATCTAGTGCAGGACACATCATCCTCAACAGCGACAGCGGCAACAGTGACTGTTGCCGAAGCCATGATGAAGGATGCGCTTAACTCGTTCGGTATTATCAGCGCAGAGTTAAATGACCTCAATGCCAAGGACCTAGGGCCCATTTTGGACATGGTTGATGATGCACCCAAGTGTCTATCCTTCAATGAGGCTGGCGAAATCGAAGGACTTAACGGTGAGTTGTTTCAGTCGAACAACTTTATCGACACATTTGCAAAGGAAACGCCGCTTGTTGACGTGGAACCTGCCACCATTTCGCCTATCGCTTCCGTTGACACGGTGGAGCCTGAATCATTGCCACCCAAATCAATTGAGAAGACGGCCTTAGCAGTGGTGTCGGATGAAACACCAAAGGATCTGAGCTATAAGAAACGCGAAGAAGTGTGTCCACCTTCGGAATCGCGTAGTCAATGTGCTGTAACATCAAGTTCGGATATACTGAAATCACCATCACACGACGCCAGCAGCTCCATTCCTATCGAAGTGGAGGCCACATCGGAAACAATAAAGAATCTAATATTGGAACAGTTTATCAAGCTGAATGCCTTAAATCAACTACCTGGTATGCCGACAGTGGCCAATCTTCAACACCAACAAGCAGAGCCCATTGATCTCGGCAAAAGTCGTGACAAGACAGCGGCGGCGGCGTCTACGACAACGTCAGCAGTACCTGTACGCAGAGGTGGCACGGCGAACAGTTATTTGGAAACCGTTGTTCTCGATGAGGAGGAAGACGATATGGAACCACTCAAGAAACGCCATTGCAGCACAGCTAAGGTGACAATGAACAAGGATCCAGATGCATTGACACAGTTAAAAATGCTACTAACCAATCCACAATGGAAGGTACCGGATCCAATACTCGTGCCAAAAGATCGTCTTGGGGCAGTACTAGCCTCTCCGGCGCGTGAAATACCATTACTCTTGACAACGCGTCCAGAGCTACGTTTACCAGAGGCATTCGCCTATCCCGATATCATTCAAAATCCAAATATATTAGTAATCTCTATGGCACAACTCGAAGCAATATTAAAAACCGAAATGGAACAAACGGCGAACAAGCAAACGCCACCATTGACACCCAATGACAATCTCGTTGAGCTGGCAGCCAAGGTGCAGGCGAACACGAAAGAAGTACACAAACAGCAGCAGCAACCACAGCCTGCAATTGTGTCGCAACCTAAGCCAAGTCCAATAACGGCGCCACCGCCACTGAAAAATCCATTGGTGCCCAACAAATGCGCACACACAGCACAGCCACAGCCAGCCGATTCCAGCCTGGCAACGGATATTAACGCAGCAACAATGGCTGTGTTGCAGCAAATGATCTGGTTACCATACATTGGCCAATTGTCGCAAGAGTTCTTCAAAACGATCAAGGATCCAATGGGAATGCAACGGAAATTTGGCAATAACAACTGCATGCCGCCTGCCTACTATAACAATCAATTTGGACTACAACATTTGGATGAGATGTACAAGCATTACGCCAAACAGATGTCAACGCCAAAACACACAATGAAAGAACCAACACCGCCGCCAGTGCCACCACCGCCCGCTAAAGTGCACACAATACCTCGTGCTGCGCCTACACCACCTACTGTAGCGGCACAAACAAACTTCAATGCTGCCTTTCCAAATCCAGTGGAGCTTGCCTTCTTCCAGAAGTTATTTCAACCGCAGATGCCAAATTTCCTCAGTATGAATGCAGCAGCGGCGGCGGCAGCCGCTGCAGCCTCAACACAACAGCATTGCGAACCAACGCCGCAACAACAGCAACAACAAATGCTGGCAGCTGCGGCCGTTGCAGCGACGCAGGCAGCAAAAAATGCCACAGCCAATGCGGAGCTGCATGCGGAACAGAAACGCGCACGACGATCAGTACCAGCGGAAGCCACTGGCGGTTTAGATGCTTTAAATATACCTGATTTCAATAGTAATTTTTGCAATAGTGCACAAACAACACATAATAATGTGGCGCACTTGGAGAAAAAACAGACGGCAGCATCAGCGCCGCCAACGACGGAACACAAACCAAGACTTACATGTAAATCGCTCTCGAATTTGCTCGATCCGGAGAACATAAAATCGGCGGGCACAGCCAGTGTGCCACTGCTCAACGTGCCGTTCGATGGATTACGACGGGGCGCAACACTACACTCAAAATCCAAGAACCAAGCAGCTGAGGCGACGGCTATCAACGCTAATACGCGTACTTTGCGTTCCAGTAAGTTGGCTGTCACGTACAATTCGTTGGAACATGCCAAACAGGTACCACAACAACAACAGCAGCAACAACAACATCTGCGCAAACGTAGCAGCAATATGCATATTGCAGGCGATGCACACGTGGATGCTGCTACTGTAGCGGCGAATGCAGCAGGAAATCTCAATGCGGTCGGTGCTATGGATGCAAATTCTGCGCTCTGGCATCCACTCTTTGGCAGGTGAGTAGATATATTTTTACTAAACTTTTTATTGCGAAAAATTATAACAGTGAAACATTTCACAGCAATCCTAAAACGGGTTACAATAGTCCCTGGCAATGGACGACAGTAACCGCTACCGGTGAATGACAGTCAACCCGGGCTCCCAAGGAGCCAGCGAACGGCCGCAGCAGCAGCAATTATGAGCAACAGCAGCAAGATTTGAATGAGTATAGTAGCAATGCAGCAATAGCAGCAGCAGCTACAATGAGCAGTAGCAACTATCAGCAACATAGCGGTAGCAGCAGCAGCAACAACCACAATAATAGTAGCAACAAAATTAGCGGTAGTAGTAGTGTTAGAATACCCAATGATCATCCTCAGCAGCAACAACAGCATCATCAACAACAGCAGCAACAGCATAATTCAAGCAGCAACAATCAAAGTCATAAATTTTGCAACAATTCGTACAATGCTGCTATGGAGAATATGTTTCATCAGGCGGCCACACGCGAGTCGCTACTTAATTCATATTTATATAAGGATTCCACCGAGAATTACATGGACCAAAATAGCAATAGTTTTTGGCAACATCAACAGCAGCAGCAGCAACAACAACAGCAGCAGCAGCAACAACACCAGCAGCAGCAACATCAACAGCAACAGCAAAAACAATTACATCATCACAATACGGCAGGACATCATATGAATGCTAATCAATGGACTGCAGCAGCTACACAACGTGCTGGCTATGCAAATAACTATGCAGCATACTCAAACAGTACAACGGCAGCAGCGGCAGCCGCATCCATGTACATGCATCACTTTAATCCCTATATGCAACAACAGAAGGCATTTCTCGAGAAGAGCGGCGCTGCTAGTGGCGCTGCTGTTAGTGGACAAATGAATCCCTATGCAATGGCAACAGCTGCCAATCAAAAGCACAATAGTATGCGCTATAGCGAATATGATTGCACACTACGTTAAGTTACACTTACACACAAACACACACACAGGACAGTGGTGGCGAAATTTTGTAGTCGAGTGAAAATCAAGTTAGGCAGATTTAAGAAACAAAAAGGGAAAATAATTTTCAACTAGCTACAACTACTACCCATGTATGTAAGTACTTTGGAATCAAAGAATATTAACCACTCCTCCTTCTCTCACCAATCAATCCTCAAAAAGAAGAAAAAACAACAACAAATTAATCATTTTAAGAGACAGCTAAATCTAAATAATAATTTTATGTGTATGTGAAGAAATTTAATTGAATTAGTAAAAATTTGTTATCGAGTAGTTTGTTACACACATCATATAAACATATTATTATGTATGTCTTATGATTATTATTATTAATTATTAATTATATTATGATTATTATGTATTGTTAACCAAAATCTATTATTCTCTATCACCAATTGCTGCGTTACTGTGTATATAGGCGTTTTTATCTAGATGTATTTGCAATTAGAGAACGTGAACCATAACCGACAAAATACTATCTATATATATATATAAAATATAATCCATTAGAGCAAACCACACCGAGTTCATAGCAAAAGTGTGTCAAAAAATTTAAAACAAAAGAAAACAAACTTTAGATAATAAAAAAATTTAAAATTTTGAAATGGAAAAAATGCAATCCAAAAGATAACATAAAACATTAAAATTCATTCCACATACGCAAAAAGTACATTAAACCATAAATATATATAGAGAACAGACGACTTAGTGGACAGATACCAAAACGACGACGACAGAAACTACACCCATTGTGGAAAGTATGCTTATCAAGAAAAGAAAACAAATAACAAAACTGAGAAACGAAAACCTTGACTACTGTTTATTTATTTATTTTAATTATTTTATTTCTTTGTTTATTTTTGTATTGTATAATATATTTTATCTCCTTTATCACATTTTATTTTAATTATTTTATCTAAAACACTGTGCAATTTTTCTATTATTTATATAATAAAACAAAATATATATATATAAATAAATATATAATATAACCAAGATGATATACAAACAGAAAAATAAATGGAAAAGAAATAAAGAAACTGAATTTTAGAGAATTTCGCTGATAAGAAAAATTCGTTTTATTACTTTTGTGGTGAACAATTTATATTTTATATTTGGTTTCTTGAGTTTGATTGTAATATGCAAATGAGCGATGATACAGCTATGAACTTTCTTCTCGATCATGAACACATGTTGGAAGATATAGCTAGCAGCCGTTATCATCCAGCGTGCGCTGACGCAATTGTTAATTCCAAATAAGTAAAGAAGAGATCGCTCCATTTATGGTTATATTCGGCCGTCGTCTATTACATCTTTCACCAACTAAGTTTGTACTCTTTCATACTTCAGAATAAGGTGACACGCAGTTGGACTATGTGAACCTCATTGAATAGTTCATACAGCTTCTGGTTTATAGAGATAAGGTATTGGGTGCCAACTTTAATAATTCACAAAATTTTACGAAGAATCTTTTTCTGGAAAACTCCAAAAGTATTTTCCTCTAATTCTAACACGGTTCATGCTTCTGCGCCGTACAGTGATTATTACCGTCTTGAAGATCTTGACTTTAGTTATTCGGGAGAGGGCTCTACATCAGTGAGAATGTATGAGCAAACGTGATTCTTAGCCTGATCTATAGGCTGATCCAAGATATACGAAGTTTTCTACAATATTGATGTTGAAATTCTTCATCTTCACTGACAAGAAGCGATGACGGCGTGCGAGAAGACAACAAGTAATTCGTCTTGCCCTCATTCACCGCTAGACTCACGAGTCAGGACTGTTTTTCAATCTCTTAGAATGCCATGCTGGCTCGCCGTTCCTGCGTATGTACCTGCTTACATACTCTGTATGTACGGGCACTGGCGTAGGATGTATTCCATCAACAGATCGAAAAAATCGCACGATAGCGCGTAACCCTACCTGAAACATCTATTGGTATTAAAGGTTTCGGAGAGGTTCTTTCCTACCATGACAACACTTTGTGTCTGTGTCATCATGCAAAGACCAACACCGGGATAACAAGTGCAGACAGGCCGTCGAAAAACTTCGATTGTATCGGCGATCGGGGTCGAAAGCGGTTTTATAGTCAACAAATTGGTAGTGTGTGTCTTTTTTAACTCACGGGTCTTTACCAAGATTTAGCGTAATGTGGATATTTGGTCACTGGTCGACCTTTTTGCTCAGTGAATCCGTATATGGCTTCAGTAATGTACAGAGTACGCAGGACAGAATCTCAATTATCCAATGGAAAGAAGTCTTTTTCCGCGGTAGTTGGTGCAAATAGCGGTGTCTCCTTTCTTAAATATAGAACAAAGATCACTGAGATTCCAGTCAGGTTGGTGCATACTCCTAACCAACTCTTCGCCGCCGGTCTTGAATAATTAAGCTGACAGCCCATCAGAGCCTGCCGCTTTGTTATTTTTTTGGGTTTTTAATAACCGAATTGACCTCGTTATAGTCCGGTGACTCTACAATAGTGTCATCATTAAGTAGTGGTTCCTGTGTCATTACTCTATCGGTAGGATTGTGTGCTTCATCGGCTCGAAGTAACTTAGAAAACTGACTCCTCCATAATCTCAGTGATTTCTGATCAACTGTTACCACATATCCTTTTCCATCTTTACAGAAAACTTCTGTAGGTTTAAACCTTTGGTCAGACGCTTGACCTCCTAATAAAATTCTTAAGTTTAATTTCTGTCACATAACATCTCAACATCCTTAAACATACGCCTTTGTGTTCCTTTTTTGTCCGTCTAAAAAGACGTTTTTACTCCCTCCGTTTCTCTCCATATTGCTCTCTAACAGCTCGCGTTGATCCCGACTGCAGACTTCGCCGATAAGAAGCGTTCTTCTCTGCGGTAGCATTGCGACACTCCTCGTCGTACCAAGAACTAGTCACAGGTTTTGTAAACCGAATAACCTCTTTGGCAACTTCATATGTTTGCGAGGTTTCCCGGCGAAGTCGAGAGAGTGTGTTTTAAAAGGCTTCGGTGGTCTGTTGCTTGTTGGTGCGTACCTTGGCTATGACAAGATAGTGGTCCCAGTCGATATTTCGACACCAAAAAGTTGACACGTCCGGCACGCGCAATGCGTATCTTCTGTCAATATAAACATGATCAGTTTGGTTGCATGAATTTTGATTGTGACTAACCATGTAGCCTTATCTATGTTAAGATGTTGCAATCTGATATGGCTTACTATCATGTTCAGATCTGCGGCGATATCGATTAGCCTCTTCACGATGATTCCCTTGTTGCTTCACAATTTTGGCTTAAAAACAGCAAAGCACGATTTTGACATCGTGATTGGGTCGGCGCTTGTAAAAGCATTCCAAGCCTACTTATATTGCCCTTCGTTGGATTAGTTTATTCTTTTAATTTTGGTGTATAAATGCTTTTGTAATTTATTTTTAAATGAAGAGTATTTTTTTTTTTTTAAATATACGAATGAGCTTAAAATATATAATCGCTCGAAATTCTGTCCCATGGTGAAGACTTCTTAGAGATTTGGCAAATTGCTTCAAATCAAAACACTAGTGTTTTCTGATGCATGCCCATGACCCACTAGTGTTTTTTATAGCATGCCCTTATATACTTATATATATGTATGTATATGTAATTACTAAACTAATGACACTCAACAGCATCCTACTTGAACAATTTCTCAATGGACATGTTCTTTTCGGAAGTCTTCTGCATAACTTTGGCAACAGCCAATTCGAAATCTTCGTTTGTAACGTGCACACGACGTTCACGTAGTGCATACATGCCAGCCTCGTTGCAGACACCCTTCAATTCAGCACCAGATGCACCGGGCATCAGTTCACTTATTTTAGGAAAATTAATGCCACGCGTTAAATTCATTTTGCGTGAGTGTATCTTAAGAATTTGCAGACGTGCTGACTTACTCGGTGCTGGAAACTCAATCTTACGATCAATACGGCCAGGACGCAAAAGTGCTGGATCGAGTATATCAATACGATTTGTAGCCATAATAACTTTAATATTCTTTGTTGTCTCGAAGCCATCCAGTTGATTGAGCAGCTCCAACATGGTACGCTGCACTTCAGAATCACCGCGTGAGCCAGATTTACCACGCGACGAACCAATCGAATCGATTTCATCCATGAAAATAATGGCCGGTGCATGGTCGCGTGCCATTACAAACAATTCACGTACCATACGCGAACCTTCGCCAATGTATTTCTGCACTAACTCCGAACCGGAGACGCGTATAAAGGTACATTCGGTATGGTGTGCAACAGCGCGTGCCAGCAGTGTTTTACCAGTACCGGGTGGTCCATAGAGCAGCACACCCTTAGGCTGTGCAATGCCCAAAGAATCAAAAAGTTCCGGATGCTTTACGGGCAACTCAATGACTTCTTTAATTTCCTGTATCTGCTTATCCAGACCACCAATCATTTCGTATGTTGAATCAGGTACTTTATCGACGATCATCATTGAGACAAGTGGATCGACTTTTTTCGGCAGTATCTTATGCAGTGTATAGCTTCCTTTAAGCAGTGCAACTCGGCAGTTGGGGTAAAGATCATCGATGTCGATGTCGTCGTCAATGTCAACAACGAACTTTTCCTTCGATTGCACCTTGACGAGTACCATTTCCTCGTCCAATACCTTGATCACTTTGCCCACATAGCTACCGCGCTGTCGCAACAGTATCAGTTCCTCGTGCAGCGTGCGTACTGTGCATAAAGCAAAAAAAAATGTGTATAATAAAAACATAAAGTACGCCGGCTATGTATGTATGTATATACCTTTTGTATTCAGTTCATTGCGCTGCGCCTGCAGTCTACGCAGATTATGGCTCTTCGCGGTCACCAGTAATTCCAGCTCTTCGATCTTTTGTATATAGTAGGAACGTAAGATGTCACTTTTCTGTTTGGCAACGGCATCGACATGCAACTGGCATAGTGAATCAAATCAAGTAAATTGTGTAAAAAAAATTTATAAAACACTTATAACAATATTTCTTACCGCTTTAGGGGCCAACATATCTGTCGAAAATGTAAGCAAAAACAACAGCTAAAAGGGTATGTATTTACTTTTAAATTCTTTGTTGATCAACTATAATACTTCAACGCTTCGCGCTATGTAGAAAACTGCTAAAAATAACTTAGTTTGTGCAAATTTCTGCTTCTTCCAGCTTGGCTCGGCAATTTCGTTACAGCGCCGTTTGTATGCGCATTACGCAGGTAGTCAATTTTCGTTGGTTAATCCCCAGCGACTGTTTCCTACTTAAACGGAAAGCAACCGTGACAGGACAGCCTTTCGATAGAATTTTTCGATAGCAAAAAATCGAACAACAAACCTATAAATCGGTCCAAAACAAATAAAAGATGCAAAATTGCTGATCTTGTCATAAAGGTATTGAAGATGAAAAGTCATAATTTTTTTATTAAAACACATTTTGCTGATTTTGTATAATTTTAAGCAGAAAAGATACAACTAAAATTTGAGATACGATCTTAGTTATTAGACAGATACAAACGATTTTTTATTTTATAATCTTTTTTTATTTAATAAATTTTGCGTTGTGCTTTGAAAGTACATATGTATAATTAATATATTGCATAAATCAGCATAATAATAAATTCCATGTATATAAATAGCAGCGGCATTCAATAATATGTATACATACAAAATATATAATATATAAAACTATATAAACTATTGCGCGAAAAATATTTCATTTTGTTTGACTAAACAAAAATAAAATAGGTTTTTTTTTTTAAGAAAAATATTATACCAACAAAATACTAGCTTGGAATTAAACAATTACATTTTTTTTAAAGCATTATGATTTGCACACGACGGCCAAAAAGTTAAGCCAACATTTGAATTGTAGAAAATTAAACAAAATGAAATGCATAGAGTACAACAACATTTGCGTGTAGGAGCGGCGGCAGATACGCGCACACACATGTACACAAATATTTAGTTAGGATGTATAAAGTTTACAAAAATAGTTCCGGCTGAATATCAACTGTGCTATTACATATATATCTCATTTACAATCGGTTGTATAACTTTCTACTTAATAGTTAAAGCATTTTATGCAGTAATGCCTGTGTGGTTCTTCTTCTTTCTTTTTTTTTTCTATAGATTGGTTACATGCACGCTAAATATTGTAGTTTACTCAATTTGACGATGTGCCTCCTGTAGTTTGGCCACAACGCCAGTATAGAATTTTATTTGCTCTTCAATTAAAGATTTTAGTGTTTGCTTTAGGTGGCTATCGCGTTCCGTTTTGAAATGTGACATTTCGGCGAGTACGGCATATGATATGACATCGGCGCGTCTATTAACATCGGCCAGTTGCGCGTTGCTCATTTTCTGTTCGGCAGTTTGACGTTCGCATTCTTTGCGTTTTTGCATAGCACCTTTGTGTGTGGATAATATGTCCGGAAAGGAGTTCAAAACGCCTCTGTTTAAAGTAGAAAAAAGAAATTAATAATAAAATAGCAAAAGTATTTATGCAAACAAACCTATAGATATGCAAACGATCGGCGAATGGTATCCAATCATGTTTCGGCTGATCGCCAAACATTTGTCCAATGCCAATGAATATGCCACCAATGCGTCCGACACTCTCCGACAACGGTACACTACCTTGCGTCGGTGCACGTCGCTCATCGATGTTCAGCGCTTTAGCCAGATCCGACATACCATCACCGATACGTTGGAATTCCTTTTTACATTGTGTCTGCGAGCGTTTGGCCATATCGTTAGATATTGCGTTTAGATTTCTAATCGATGCATCCATGCTGTGTATGAATTGTGAACAACTGTCCATGTGCACTTGTACTTTTGAGTCTAGCAAGGTTTTTTCCGGTGGATTTATGGCCCAACAGTATGTTACACCAACATAGACATCGCGTTCAGCTTTTCGTTTGCCTGATTTCCAAATTTTCTCATCGGTACAGGTTAGAAAGTGATACCACACTTCGCATTTCGAGAGCACCGGATGACGACAGACCCAATCGACAAACTCCTGCAATTGTACACGTCGATGTTCAACAAATTGTTCCTCATAACGACCCGAAATCTGCTTATCCGGCAGCGGTGGAATGGGTATTAAACCGAATTTCTCGACAAGACGTTCGTGCAGCCAATCGAAATGTTTATAGCGACGTGACACCTGTAATTGATAAATGCAATTAATTAAAAAATATTTTCACTGATAATTAATGGAGAATCCATACATATATGTTTTTTAATTACTTATAGTATAAGATTACGCGTATGTGAGTCATATCGTATTTTACTACAGTTTGACGATATAATTGCTTTGATTTTTTTGCTTCTAAGCAGTGCTATTATATATAAGTATTAAAGAGCTATCAACAACAACTACAAAAGAAGTTGATTCAAACGTTTTATCTGTCATTTGTGTTGCGTCTTGTTGCTACATTAAACTGTACAACCTTTTAATTGAACTTACAAAGTATTTCTGCTTATGGCTCCGCTTCTTATTTTAATCTACTTTAAAGCGTTAATTAACAATTATAGCCGCCGGCGCACCACCACCACCAACACCCAGCAGTCACAAGTTTAATTAATAATAACAAAAACTCCAACAAAGAGTTCCACACCAACACTCACCGATATATTATTGAAACTCGGTGTTAACTGATAGGCAATAAATGTCTTCATGCCTTTGAACTTTGACTCCTTCTTTGGACTGGCCACCACCACTGTATACGGTGAATTATTATGTTGCCACTCAAAGATCATATCATCAATTTGCGTTATATAGACCATTTCACTATCGGGTATTTTCTCCTTGTTGGCCAAACCTAAGCCGAGTATATATGAATCCGAACTCTTGGCAAACATTCCCGTCGGTTTTCGCATTGTATTGTGATGTCCCACAGAGCCTGAAGCAATTGATATGGTATCATCGCTCGGTGCAACAGGTAGATTTTTGTTGTCATAATTACTCAAGGAATGCACTAGACCCGTCGTCGCTGTCGTTGCTATGGCGCTAGATGTTTGCGTACGTGCTGCACCATTGCCGGAGGGTCCAATTTCTGAATATGTATCATTGTCCTCATCCCAATCGTCTTCCCAATCATCGCCATCATTATAATCATCAGCCGTTTGATCGTACCTGTTGCTACTCGTTGCTGCAGTTGCAATTGCTGTATTATTTGCCGTAAACGGATCTTGCGCACTTGGCATTTGCAATTGTTTTTGCGCTTCCGCCGCTGACATGACCTCGACATAAGCCGCCGGAAAGAGTCCAACTTGTCCACTTTTATTTTTACCTTCCCACCAACCTTCTCCGACGTCTGTCCTCGTCACAGATAGCACTTCGCCCGTTTTTATAGTAATTTCTGACGATCCGGGCTCGCCAGAGAAGTCGTACATGGCGCGTACGTATGAAGTCATTGTGTTCAAAGCGTTCGCGTTCGTATTGCACAATTTATGCCATAAAACAAAGAGAAAATATTCTGCTTTCTGTTCTGGCTACCACCACCTCAGTTTGGCCGTCCGTCTGCAGTGATGATTAACAACCGGCGGTGCTGCCAACTTGTTGTGCGAAGAGTCGCAACGACAGTTAAAAAAAATTTATTAAAGAAGAAGCAGCAATTGCCGTACAGTGAGATTCAGCTGCAAAAGACAGATATCAAATTACGAAAAAGCATAAAAAAAATGGTTTAATGTCTGATTACGCCTTGCTGTGGCGGTTATGTCAATATCATTAGCTTACTCGAGCAGCATCAATTGGTTCATGCATATCAAGCCCTACATGATCTGTAAATATGAGCAATGACGTAGTACTTAAATGGCCTTCAACCGCCTTTCAGTCATGGTAGAAAGGCGCGCCAGCTTCCGTAATCTTGTGCGCGCTGGCGCCATTTGTTTTGAATGCCAAGTACGGAGAGATCTTTCCATACCTGGTCATTCCATGAAAACCATGCTTACTGGAGCTCTTTCATCCATTCGAATGAGGTGACCAGCCCAGTGCAGCCGCTGGAATTTTATGCGCTGGACTATGTCAATGTCATCGAATAGCTCATACGGTACCTAAACTCGTCGCCGATTCCAACGCTGTTTCATCGGACTCAATCACAGTCCATGCCTCTGCGCCATGCAGTAGTACCGGAAGTGTCAGCGTCTTATAGATCTTGATTTTCGTTTTTCGAGAGAGGGCCTTAAATCTAATTTGATTGCTCAGCCAAAAAGTTAAGTGTTTGCAAGCGTGATTCTTCGCCTGATCTGCAGGATGACGTTGCTGCTTATCTCGGAACCAAGATATACGAAGTTTTCTACTGAACTTGAAATTCTCCATCGTCATTGAACGTCCAAGACGCGACAACTGAGTGCAAGAAGTCACCAAGTACTTCGTCTTCTCCTGATTCACCACTAGACCCATGAGCCGAGACTGTTTTTCAATCTCTGACAACGCCTTGTTGATTCTCCGATCCTGCGTACCGATGAGATCGATGTCATCGGCGTACGCGAGCAGCATCACTTCATTTTGGAAGAACAAGCCCGATATATTCTGTGTGTACAGGTCTTTGCGTAGGATGTATTCCATTAGCAGATTGAAAAAATCGCACGACAGCGCATCACCCTACCTGAACAACGCATTATATGTGTCATAGCGTCATCATGCAAAAACGAACGTTCTTTGCCGGAATACCTAGTGCGGACAGAGTGCCGAAAAACTTCGATTGTATGTACTCCAACAATATTGCACGATTACGCATAACCTTCTTTGAGACGCCTCTTGGTATCAAAGCTGTCGGAGAGTTTTTATTCTAGCCTAAAAAAGCTTTGCCTGGGGAATAGTGTTATTACATAAAGACGAATAATCTTTAATGGGATATTCAGTGCAAATAGTCCGGCGTAAACTTCGTTCGATTTGCGAGACGAAAGTGGTTTGTTAAATCAATGGACTTTTTTGGTCTGAAGCCAGACTGGTAGCTTCTAATTAGTGTATTTGTATGTTCTTTCAGCTGTTCCGGACAGAACAATGAACATTGAGAATCCAAGTATGAGTATGCTTTTATTGATCCATATCTGGTATAAAAGTGGGTACATACTCCTAACCAACTCAACGCAGATGGTAAGGAATAACTCATCTAGCAGCGCATCGGAGCCTGCTACTTTGTTATTGCCTATTGCTATTAATTATACTTTGTATAAAATATCTTACTTCTGTAAGTCGCAGTCCTTTGTTTATAAGCACCAATGACCGCTGCCCATAAGATAAGCATAAGTCGTGTCACCATTAAAATTTAGCCTGTTCTATGCACCACTCAAAATAAAGTCTCTTGGTTACGCGCATACCAGTGTAGTCAATATAGTAGTTCATATTCACTTCACTGTAATATCTCACATTCTACTGATGAAAAAAAATACTTTTTAAAAAGTTTTTTAGATTTCGATTTTTTTTTGTTATCGAACTATCGTTGGAACTATTTTACACCATCGACTATTCTTGTGCTATCGAAGTTTGTTTGTCAAAAGAGAATTTGCACATAATTTGCTCTTTAGTTTTCATTTCAATTGTTCTCGAGAAAACAAAAAAGTTGATATATTAATTGCAAACCATTGGTAAAAAATACGTGCAACTTGCTAACTTTTACCAATTGACCTAATATATACAAAGATAAAGACGACAGCCGGCTTGTCGCATTGCATTTTTACTTTGCCGGTTGCGAATTTTACACAAAAAAGACAAAAAACAATTACAACAACTGCAACGCGTTCTTATTGGCCTAACAACAGCGGCGGCGTGCACAAACAATTCATGTAAGTATACTTGAAAAAAGAAGAAAAAAAAATCTAAGCTCAATTAAACCTGAACACGAACATACATAATAAACATCCATTTTTTCCATAGTGAAATTAGAAAAAGAAAAAAAAACAAATAAAAATGTCTGTTGAAATATACGATTCATCATCACAGTCGTCTGGGGGCACTGATGAATATGATGAGGACGATGATTTAATGAATGAGGCGTGCGGTGGTCCAAAATCGTCACCGGAAAAAGCCATGCAGGGAAAAAACACACCGGAGAAAGCATCGCCGGAAAAGTTTAACCCGTCAGATTCATCACCTGAAAAATCGTCACCGGAAAAGTCTGCAGCTTCCACCTCTAAAAAAGTCACCACCAAAATAACACCAATGCGTAGTACTGAGAATACTGAGAATATGGCTAAAGTAGCTACATTTAGCAGCGATGAGTCTGAAGAAAAATCAAGCACTACTACTACATCGTCGAGCAGCACATCCGAAACTGGATACAAGCCATATGTGCCGCCACATGGAGCGGAGCAGACTGAGAAACTGAATATGTTGCTTAAGAAACAAAAGCGTTTGCATCAGTTTTATAAGAATCGCAGCATTAGATGGTGAGTAATTTAAAGAAATTATATATATTTATTATAAATGTATTGCAACTTAGCAGATTTAATATCAAGAAATGTCAACAAGAATTAGGGTAGTCTACTCGTTGCGCCGTATTTAGTCTAAGGTTTTCTATGTACTAAGAAATAGAGCAAAGCGTGGACTTCTATTTTAAAATAGGTCCAAAGGGTTACACATCTTCTAGTACGATTTTCTATGTGTTGTTTGAATGTTTGTATTTTCATAGAATATAATCTCATCGGCTGCTCTTCGTTGAAGAAGTGACTTCTAGTGGCTGCTTCATACTCTACAGCAATGTGAAGAGAGGTCAATTCAACATGGTCACAGAATCTGCCTTCAGGGGAGTTGTATACTTCTATTAAAATCAATACAAACAAATGTTATTTATGTCGATTGTGGACTGTTACCATTCCTATCAGTAATTCTATTTTTGTATTGTTGTACTATTTTTACCCTACTGAGTTATAATTGGTCACCTCGTGGATTATTTCCGATGTCTTCCAATGCCACTAAATGACTCTGATTTTGTCATTGACGTTGTTACCCCTTTAATGGCAATCTTGCCGGTCTGCTCGGCTCACAGAATGTAAGTCTGTCCCGACACCCACGGGATAAACTCCTATGTTTAACCCGCATAACATTACACTAGTTTGGATTTGACAGAGTAAATAAGAGCACACAGTTCTGTGTGAAAAATAAAGATGTTTTCTTATTTAAGACCAGTGCCATCATTCGTTAGAGATCCATCTGTATACCACTTAATGGTATGTAGCTTCATTTCGTCTCTTGACATGGACATTAGAGATATATATTGGATCCAGAGAGACACTTTAACAAAAATTTGAGGTGTCTTTTTTCACATCGGCTAGTTGTCTTAGAAGTGCTTCCTTTAGTTGTATTAGATCTTGAATTTCTTGCAACGATATGGAGACACCATTACCCTCGTGGTGCAAACTAATCTAGTTCTAAACAGTCAGATGCAGTGGCATAGTAGATGCTTAACCCTTTTTAAAGCCTCCAATGTCCATGTTCGCAATAATAATCTTTGGTAATTTCTATTTGAGCCGGTACATCGTGATATTTCTTGCCATGTGAGGCTCTAGTCCTTTTAAGATCATATTTAGGCCAGACCAGATGTGAGTCTCATCTCACGAATTCGAAATAGCTTGCCGAAAATAGGCTGCATAAGAGCTGATAGGATAGGTGTTCATAAGTTTTTCATTAAATTGTTCTGATGTTCGTGCGAACATGCATTATATGCTAGACAAAAGGACATTTAAATATTATTCTACATTATCCCTGCTTATGAATCAGACGCATCTGAAAATCAAAGTTTGGATAATATTTT
The DNA here is from genome assembly GCA_035044805.1 of Leucophenga maculata. Lineage (NCBI taxonomy): Eukaryota > Metazoa > Arthropoda > Insecta > Diptera > Drosophilidae > Leucophenga > Leucophenga maculata. Next base: position 1,018,942 of record JAWNNP010001715.1, on the reverse strand, counting down.
CTGAGAGTTCGTAGTACATACATGACGCTTATATGGTCTGTGGGTCACCGTTCCCGCCGCAGTATAAGTTACTTCTTATAACATCAGCTATTAGGCAGTGAAAATCCCGGCCAAATCGCTTAAGCCGTTTTGAAAATTAGCAACGATGTGTGATGGTCCATTTAAAGACATGCATAATTTTGATAAAAATCCGGGCGTTTTCTTCGTATTGCCTCGCATATATTGACCATACGACCTTCTGACAAGAACTCACAATGCGCCACGTCATTGTACTCGAGCTTGGTATACGTTTTTCGGTTTAGCTTTTCTGCCCGTTTCCATTGGCTTTAATTTATACAAATCCAGATCCGCGATCTAACGACTGAATTTTTTTTCACAATATTAAAACTTATTTTTTCTTAATTTTTTCTAGCCTAAATGATAAAAATAAACGAAAAATGCAGCGACAGGCTTTAGAGCAACTTCTGTTAACAAATAGAGAGCCTTATGCAGCCAGGCGACAATTGGAGGAAATCGAAGATGAAGCTGAAAGAGAAGAAAACGCAAAGCTATGTGAAGAACTTACACTAAAATTAAGCAAAGAGCAACAAGATTGCATCCAAAAACTAGTAGCCACTGTACAGCAGCAGCTGACGCCTAAGCAGCGTGAACGAACACCATCACCTGAGCTAGTTTGTCTGGACGACACTGAAAATGAAGAGTCACCGGTAAGGAAGACACCCATTAAAAATGATACTGAACCAGAAGACGATCAGGAATTACTATTGGAAATTATTGAAGTAAAAGGTGCAATTAGTCAGCTTGAACATGCTGCTAAAATTGCGAATGGTTTAATATCTGAAACGGCAATGGAAATATGTGACGAAGATAAACAAGATGCCAAAGAAATCGAAACTTCGGCTGAACTATATGCGCACATGGAAATTGAACAGGATGAATTCCTGGCGCTTGAAGCAAATAATGATGTTGCTTCCGAATTGGAATTGGAAAATTCTCTGCTAAAAATTAGTAATGCTGCTATGGTTAAATCACGAGAGGCCCCGCAAGTGGTAATAACTGAGCCCATAGACATAGATATGGAATTCCAAGATGAAATTATTGTGGAAAAAACTGTGTCCAAACCGAATTCGCATACGGACTTGGTAAATAAATATTTGTTTTGGTGATTTTTTTATATTTTAATAAATTTCTTTTAATTTTAGGTTGAAAAACCTAACCAATCTTTGCAGTCAGCAACACCGTTGGCATCTGTGTCATCGAATATACCACAGAAAATGAGAGATCTGCCAGCAGAATATAATCCTTCAATGCGTGCAATGTCTCCAATTTTAGTTAATGAAGTGCGTTCAATGCCGCCAGATTCCGCCACTTCAATGCGTGCACCGCAACCAGTATCAACTACGCCAATACGTGCACCGCAGACAGTTGAAACTACTCCAATGCGCGCACCGCAGCCAGTTTCAACTACTCCAATGCGCGCACCGCAGCCAGTTGAAACTACTCCAATACGCGCACCGCAACCAGTATCAACTTCTTCAATGTGTGAAATGCAGTCTGTTCCAACTACTCCAATGCGTGAAATGCCGACCACTTCAGCTAGTCCCATTCGCACATTGATACCTACTTCAACTACACGAATGCATGCACCACAGCCGGTATCAACTACTTCAAAGCGTGCACCGCAGTCGATTTCAACTACTCCAATGCGCGCACCACAGCCAGTATCAACTACTCCAATGCATGCAACACAGCCAGTTATAGCTACTCCAATGCGTGCATCGCAGCCAGTTTTAACTACGTCCATGCGTGCACCGCAAACTGTTTCAACTACTCCAATGCGTGCACCGCAGTCGGTTTCCACTACTCCAATGCGCGCACCACAACCAGTATCAACTACTCCAAAGGGTGAAACACACCCAATTTCAACTTCTCCGATATGTGCAATGCCGCCAGCTTCAACCAGTCCAATGCATGCACCGCAGCAAGTATCAAATACTTCAAGGCGTGCAACGCCACCTCCTTCAGCTACTACAATGCATCCAATGCGCGCACCAATTCGAGAAATGCCACAAGTATCAACTATACCAATATCTACACAATTCGGTACGCCTGCAGACGCACATAACGCATTTAAACTATCGCGTACTGCTGCTGCTGCAGTTTCCACGCCCATGCCAATTGCACACACTTCCACACAGGTAAATGCATCGAATATGAGCTTAAAACGGCGACGTTCTGACACTCCCGAAGCGCCAAAGAATGCAAAAGAAGCACAGCCCATAATAGATCCTATAACGCCAAGCAACGATGAAACGCCTGCTGCTAAACGGTTGCTTCTTGATCCCACTAGTAATGCTGCTTTCTACGATAAAATTAAGGATATGTTGCCGGCTTACGAAGAAGCTATAACTGTGCAAGTGAAAACCGCAACGGGAACTGAGAAACAACTGTATGACAAAATAAAACGTTTAAATTCAGATATACACACATTGAATGATAGCTTGAAGGCAAAGGAGCTAGAATGGAACCGGATTCTATATCTGAAAAGAATCAAAGAAGAGTTACTTGAGCGTTTATTGCGTCAGCGCGTAGTCTTTGACGAAACAAAAAGTTTTGAAAACATCAAAAATTTTAGTCTGAAGCAATTAAAAGAATTGGAAACTTTTCTGTCGAACGAGGCACCAACAGCGGAGCCGGAGCCGATTGTAAACCATGTAATGGAGCTCATTACGAATTGTGCGGACATGTCATCCCAAGATTTATTGTTGAAAGATACGGAAATAGAGAAAATAAAAGCGTAAGTTTATAAAGTTATTTGTGGATTAGAAACAACAACTTAAAATTTTTTTTTATATATATAATAGAAAATTATTAAGCATGGACAGAAATCCAAAGGAAGAGTTGAATAGCAACAAGGAACAACCAAAACAACGTAAAATTTCGATTGACAATGATTTTCGTAACAACAAACCAGAGCAAAAGTACGTATTATTTATTATTAAGCGCATTTTGTTATTAACCTAAAATAATTTTAGTGAATTTTGGCGCTATAAAGAACCGACAACCAGTAAACGCTATACTAATGAACGCTTCGAACGCGAGCAATATCAACAACAACAAGAAGAAAACGAGTAAGCTATATTCCCACATTATTCACCATATGCATAAGAATAAAGTATAAAAACTAATTCTTCATTTTCACTGCAGCTATGCACGTTTCCGTCAAGCTGAACGCGCTGCGCGGCGTAGCCGTTCACAACTAAATCAACAATATGCACATGATTCATCTCAGTATTCCGGGATAACTGCTGCAGAACTTTCGGATCTGGAGTCGCAAACAGCAGCACCGCCGGCAATGGGTCGTCAGGGACCTTTTAAAGATGTCAGAAGCATTATTGAACAATATCGTCGTGAGAATCCCGATACTTTGCCACCGTCACGTATGTCCCAACGTGCAAAGCCGGAAAACTATGTTCCAGTTACTAACTATAACAATGCTAGATGTTACGAAGATATTCCAATATTACATAAAATAATCGACGGCCTAAATAGACATTCTCCAGCACAAGAACAATATCAGCGACATTCCCAAATAGCGGCTCCTATGCCGAAACCGCCACAATATCGTCCGAGATATAATCCACGACAGGAGGTATCCATTACGCCAGTTTATCGTGATGTCAGTCCGGAGCCTACTATGACTTTCAATCCGGTAGGTCGAAGCAAAATTTTTAATTTTTTTTAATTTATTGTTTAATAAATTGAATTTAAGAATCCGCTTGGCTGATGACAGTACTTAGCCTGGTATACTTGCCTGGTATACTTTGTAGCATTATAACAGTTAATATCAACTTGAATTTATATATGGTATATAGTCATACTGGTCGGATACTAAAACGATTTTTATTTTACTTATTTTCTACTTACAGAATAGAAACTCTCGTCGCAGCCTGGTCAATGATGACTCAGAGTATTATGGCAATAGAAACTTAACATCGAATGGTCAAACAAAAAAATCTAAGGTGCCCTTCTGTCAAGAGTGCTACAAAAACGATGCACGTTTCGTCTGTGCTGGCTGTAAAAATCAATGGTACTGCAGCAAGGAATGTCAGGTGGGTGCTTACGCAAGGATAAGCAAATTTAAAAAATATTAAAAATTAAATTAGCAACTAATTACACTTTTCTTATTTTTAGAATATGGCTTGGGACAAACATCATGATGAGTGCGGCAGCTATTAAATAAAAAAATAGTCCATTGACAAGTGACATACACTTTGAATACATTATTATATATTTATATAAAAACTACTACTAAGCTAAGTAACCACATGATAAGGAAGGATCAATATTTTAAAAATACATCCCACACACATACATATATAAAACAGCAATAATACCTAGGAAAAGGTGATTTCTCACAATTTGACTTAAATGGTTTTCGATTTTTTAAGGAATTTATGGAACAAATTATTATTTCCATACACACACACACAGAGATATGATAACATTTAAAGAACGGATAAATATTTTTTGAAAATATGTACATCCCACACACACAATTAACTTACATATATAAAAACAGCTATAATACCTAGGAAGGTCGATTTCTCGCAAATTGAATTAAATGATTTTCTATTTTAAAAGAATTTATGGAACAAAAAAATATTTCCATACACACACACAGAAACGATATTCAACATTTAAAGAACGGATAAATATTTTTTGAAAATACATACATCCAAACACTCATACACACACAACACACCCCAAGTTGGAACAAAAAAATACTATTATCGTATAATAATTATTAAATTTATAATTAACAAAATTACAAATATCAAACAATAAACTTTTATTTGTACTACAATAATTTAAATTCACGTTAATATTTGAAACACCTGCGCTCGCGAAACGTGCAAAAGAACTCGATATCGTTAATATGCAGCGGCAATAACTGTCGACGTGTACGCTTAATGGTGCGCAGCTTACGGTTGCAATAGATCTTAAATTTTAAATTCGGATTCCAAACCGCATCAGCATTAGTTCCAGTTTGTCGCGTCAAACATTTGTACGCATATTGCCACCAGAGACGACTGCGCTGTGCGGTATTGCCCTGTTGTTGTTGTTGAGCAGGCGTGGAACGGGGGTAAGTGTGTATGAACAAAAGAATTAGTTTTTTTTTGATTGAGTTTAGATCGTAAAATTTATATCTATGTATACTATAAATGTATTGTATGCCTTCTTACCATATAAATGGGTAGCACGTAGCGTTTGCATTCGCGTCGCTTAAAATTGAATACTATCGGCTGCTTTTGCGCAGATAACTTGGCCAAATTCGAGCGTATCGTGCTAGCGTTCGTGCACTGCAATAGCCGCGTGAGCTGTGTGGGAGAAAATAATTAGCAGGAAAAATAAATTAATATGCATAAAGTGCAACATTGTGAAATTAATATGGAAATCAGTGAGAGTTATTCTAATGAGTTAATAAAAAAAAAAACAAATTGTTGTTATTAATTGCGGTGTACGTACCTATTATGTGGGTGTTGCTGTGTAACTAGACACTGAGTAGAGCTTAACGACTACGGAAATACCCAATGAATGCAAAGTATTTCTTTTGTCGATTATTTGGCAATATATAATTACTATATATACCGGAGTTTGTGTTTTATAATTAAGAAGTTGTCTCTAACAAATAAAAAGAGGCTTTGCAGATAATTTCCAACTGTCTGTAAATACGTCGGAATCTCGGAATTTTTCAAATCTCTTACTGCTTCCATAAAAACACCAATGTAAACCATAATAATTCTATATGTTTTGTTCGGACCAATATAGAATATGGTCGCAAACAAGTTATAGTACCATTGCAGACCATTAGATACATTAGGTACAGGGTATCGCAAAGTCGAGCACACTCGACTGCAAAATTCTTTATTGTTTCTCTGTATATTATTTAAATTTTAATTAATTTCACGGACCACTAAACAAAATAAATGAAGATAAAACGTTTCCTACTCTCCACAAATGGCCTTTGCTAGGCACCGCTAAAATTTAAAATGGTTTACTTCGCAAGTATGCTAGGCACTTGTGCCACCGATTACCTCAAACCATCTATACCAAAAAAAATGTACAATTTATACAATATATACTATTATTATTGAAAAACAATGTCGAACTTAATTGATACAATTAAAAAAAAATACTTATTTGGCCCTACAACCTCTTTCCGGTCATTGCCGCCCTAAAGAAAGTGGAAATGTATGTTGCAGACAGAAAGAGGCTCCATAAATTATATATACTACTAGCGTAGCCGGCTTGCGTTGATAAGCCCCTTCTTTGTCTTCCTTTTGTAATCGCCTTCTGATATATCGCCGAGAATTATATTTTTCAAGTCTAATTTTACCATATTGGGTATATCATGGCGATTTTTAGTTAACCCCGCGTGTTCTGCTATGCATACCCCTGTGTTTCTCTTTTATTTGAACGCATCACAACATGTAGCTGAACCCCGCCAGCTTCGCTCGCGGCCAGTAAAACCAAACTGCATGCATGTTCAATGGGCCTAACCATTACCCATTGCCATTAGTCATTACCTATTGCCTTTTATCCCTTCCCCATTACAATCACCCATTACACAGTACCATAATCCATTAACATTTCAAAAAAAAAAAAAAAAAAAAAAGTGGATAACAACCTATTCTCAGACCTGCTTGAATATACATAAAAAATTTCATCAAAATCGGTCAAGTTGTTTCGGAGGAGTATGGTAACTAAAGCTGTGACGCGAGAATTTTATATATTAGATTGATCAGCATCTGGCTATGCTCAATAAGTACTTGAAGAACTATAAAAGCTTAGAGCCTTCAAGTTTGAATATTTAGTGTTTAATAAACGTGTCAACCACTCTCTAAGGAGTACTACCCATAAAAATCTCTCCCTGTCTAAGCTTTTGAATGAAAAAATGTTGTAGGGGTAGACCCCGTACAAATCTCTCCCTCTTGGGTTTTTTGTAAGAAAAAATTGATGTATCTTACTTTCTTAAATGGCCTTCAACCGTCGTTCGGTCATGGTCGCATTTAGGAAGTCGCGCCAGCTTCTGTAGTCTTGTGTGCATTGGCGCCGGTTATTATGAATGCCAAGTACGCAGAGATCTCTCCATACTTCCTCTAATCAATTTGTGCCCCTATGTTGTACGCGACCTAAACTCGTTGCCGACTCTAATAGGACCAAAAATCATGCGGAGAATTTTCCTCTCGTCTTCCAACGCCGTTACTCAATCACGGTCCATGCCTCTGCGCCATACAGTAAGACCGGGAGTATCAGCGTCTTATACATCTTGACTTTCGTCTTCTGAAAGAGGGCTTTACTTCTAATTGGCTTGCTCAGCCCGAAATAGTTTCAATTTGCAAGCGCGATTCTTCGGCTGATCTCTTGGCTGACGTTGTTGTTGCTGTTTATTTCGGATCTAACATTGAAATTGAAATTCTCCATCGTCATCGACCGTCCAAGACGCGATTACGGCGTGCGAGAAGACACCAAGCACTTTGCCTAAACCGAGACTGTTTTTCAATTTCTGAGAATGCCTTGCTGACACGCCGTTCCTGCGTTCCAATGATATCAGTGTCATCCGCGTACGTGAGCAGTATCGCTTCCTTTTGGAAGATTGAGCCAGATATATTATGTATATATGGGCACTGGTGTAGGATGTATTCTATCAGCAGATTGAAATAGTCTCACGACAGCGCATTACCCTGTCTGAAACCTCTCTTGGTATCAAAGGGCTCGGAGAGGTCTTTCTTTATCTCTTCAAGGGATCTCCATTCTTAAAGATCCCAATAAAATATTCCACACTGATCCAGATAGAAATGTATCCCCCATACAATTCAATGTTCAATGGGAGTACAGGGTATCACAAAGTCAAGAACACTCGACTGCTGCGTTTTGCTAATATGCTTCCCGTACTAGCATCTATTACCAAGCGTGGTTCTTCGCTTGATCTTCAGGCTGGCATTATTTGTTGCTACTTACTTCTGTTCCTAGGTAGACGCAGTAAAATTGAAATTATCCATCGTCACAGACGTGATGACGCGTGCGTGTAGATACCAAGTACTTCGTCCTAGCATTATAATCACTAAACCCATGAGTCGTAACTGTTTTTCAAGCTCTTAGAACGCCTTGCTAACTCAATATTCTTGTAAGCCAATGATGTTAATGTCATCCATAAACGAGAGCAGCATCACTTCCTTCTGAAAGCTCCATACCGATGTTTTCTGTATTTATTTTTATTGCCATAGGATGTTCTCCAGATTAAAAGAATCGCACAATAGCACACCACTCTACCTGAAATTTAAATTGGCATCAAACTGCTTATAGATGTTCTCTCCTGCCCAGACAATATAATTGCTTTAATAAGTTTTGTATGGAACGCTATACTCTAGTGACCACACCACGGTAAATCTAACTACTCCGTTGCCTATATAAACATAGAAAGACGAACAATGACAAGACTTGTCACGCTTATCACGAATATATATATACTTTATGGGGTGTCCGTTAACTTCTTTACGGCGTTCAATTGTGATTAATTATGAGGCTATTAATATTTTGTGTCAAAAGTAGTTTCCAATATAGTTTTCATATTTTATCAACAATTTATAATATTCTTGCTGAATCATTTTAAATTGGTTGGTCTTATTGCCTCAGTTATAAAGAGAGGTGTGTTCTCTACTACTATTTTATCTTATCCAAGTTTTTTTTTTTTTTTGACTGACTTATGTGACAAGCTTATAAATGCCTATGGGGTATTTTCAATACTCAGCAATTAGTCACCTAATGGAAAAGATTTTATTAATCAATAAGAGTTCTTTAACTCAATAGCGAAAAATTTAGTCAATATCCAACTTTCCCTACTTTCAATTAAAATATCATTGCCTGGGTGTTACATGAAGTATGGAGTGTGCCAGAGAGTTCGGTGGATATACAAAATTTCATTAAACAAAGAAGCAACCGAGTAAACAACCATATATATAAAGTAGTAGTGGTTCCCGAAGTTTTCCAGCATCAAATATTCTTCATTTAAGGATTTGACCGCATTTGAGAGTAGAGTAATCCTAATTATCATGAGTCTCCATTTCTTCCGGAGACACATACATACACATGTTTGGTGTAAACTTTGGTTGGGCGGTGATATTGTCTTTATATTTTCTGTTTGGTCAGACAGTGACTATCGATGACTAACGGGCTGTGATAACTGATTTTTTGGCCTCATTTTGATATACTGGACCAGAACACCACATGGGTCGGTTCAACGATTCACACTATACAATTGCATTATTGCAAGAAAAGTTCACAAAACGCGATATTTTCACAAGACGTGATGTGCATTGGACTCCGTCAGATATCACACACAGTTCCATATGTAGAATTTAGCCCTACTTAGTAAAAAAAATTTATTATATTTTATATATGTATATGTACGAATATAGTCTTCATCAGCTAAACATTTTTTGGGTTCAAAAATTTCATTTTTACCAATTTAAAGTGAAGCAATTTGACGTCAAGCAGTTTGATGTCAAGCAATGTAATGTAAATCAATTTGACGCGAAGCATTTTGATGTCATGTAATTAGACGTCAATCCAGTTTGCCTCCAGCTTTTTCATATCAAGGAATTTGATGTGAAGAAGTTTGATATTTATTATTTATACGTCAAGTGATTTGATGTCAAACATTTTTATGTCATTCAAGTCAAGCAATTTCACGTCAAGCTTTTTGATGTTCGTCATACAGATTCACATAAATGTAAGCGTATCACGAAGTCAAGCCACCCGACTGGAGTATTCTTTCTTGTTTGTTTTTATTTTAACCTAATTAAATCTTCCATTGCCGAAAAAGAGCATTTCCAATTTTAAGCAAATAAACAACAAAATAAATCTAAGCAGACTATAACAACTTTTGCTTTTCACGGTCAACATGTTTCAATTAACCGGAAAACTCTAATTAAAATTCCATTGCTTTCTTTGGGGTGCAGCACACGCATCTTCAACCGTTTGTGTGTCTCTTTTTTTTATTACTCATGCTCATATGTATCTCTGCTACATTTTTATCGCCACACAAAACCGCAAAAGTGAAGAAGTTCTCCGCTTGTAGGCCCTGAACTCGCAAAAGTCTTATCAGGTTCAACGCATAAAAACAATAACTTGATTATGAAAATTAAAAGGGAAAAATAAATAATTTTTTTAAATAAATAAATAGTTGTAAATAAATTATCGCTTAACGGTTGACTGACTGACAGCCGTTTCAACTATCTTTTCTAGCAGCAAACATATGCATAGACAGACATAGATACATACAGACATACATATATACAATGTAGGAGCGTGCTGTCAATGCGCATTATCATCTAGCTATGGATTTTGCGGTGCGCCCACGATTGGCATACAACAACAACAGCAACAACAACAGAGATTTCTCACATTTGGTTCTTGTTTGTTTCTTATTCTGCTTATTTGCGAGCAATTAATGCCGGAGCGCCAATGCCGCTTATCAGTCGAGTCGACTTGGCCGACTGGGTGAGTAAATTAGCAGCTGAACGCAACTCGCGCTCATTGCTATTAAACATTTTTATAAGCTGCTAAAAAATTGACGCTAATTATTTGCGCTAGTACCGGCTCCGGTTTGTACTAAATGTTACTCGAATCGCATATGGCCGACAGATGTTGATTGGAGTGTAGCGCACTGTTGGAGTCAGTGTCAAAGCGATGCACAGTGTTATGGAATTGAAGAAGAGTAGCTAAAAGTGCCAAAAATCCATTTATTTGAATAAAATATTTTGAAGCACATAAATGTTGTTCATCCAAATTCAAGGCATTCAAGTTCTTGAAAACCGATAGCGGATTAGGATTAAACGAGCGAAAATCAATATAATGTGGCTACAGTGGTGCGCCGGACTTAATATTCATACAAATGCCTCTCCAGCTAAAACACACATTTGTGTCTGTTTGGTAATTTTATGGTTTCCTGTCCAGAAAGATGTACATATTTTGGATATTGTCGCTAATACATGTGAATGTACAAGTTAGTCCACACTATGGTGTTTTATTACGTAAAAGTCACCCAAATTTAATAGGCATTTTTTCGGATTCTTCTTTTAGTCTTATCTCCACAGGGGTTTCAAGTACAAGTAACTGAGTAGAGAATGTCTTGCCACCTTTCGAATGGTATTTTAATCAATTGAAAAAATCCCATTTTCGCCAGTTTCAGAATCATTTTTCATTTATGCAATTTCCATTTGAAGGTTTCCGCAGTCTTTGATGGTAAAAATTCAATTTTTTCAGTGATTTCTGTTTGTGATGACTTTCAAATAATCATCTTATATCAAATACAGGTGGTCCACTTTTCAAAGCTTCTTTTTAGAAGCCGATCCCGAAAGAAGAAGGAGTAACTCCATTCGCGCAAAATAAACCATAGACGACACTATAGGCTTGTTGTAGTCAAAAATACAGAACAAATGTTTGTTATTTAATACTTGCTGAGCCTGCGACTTTATCCGCGTGGACTTTGTTAGTATGACAATTTATACCATTGTTTTCATGTTTTTGGATTCTACAGGTTATAGGGTTGATCCGATGACCTATGCATGTAAAGCTGCATCCAACGTTAATGTACCTCTATAATCTACAATAACTTCTCCCAATCCTAGTAACGTGTATACTAAATTTTTTTCCTGTAACACAATTGAATGCAAAGTTATAACAAATTTTGTGTATCCCCTTATATGGGGGTGTGGGACATCGTCGCCTTCGATTTTTTAACAAAAAGTAGCCTGTGTTCTTTTCCAACGTTTTTTGTCGGTTTCTATATCAAAATTCATAGAAATTTGATCTGCGGTTTAGGCGTGATGTTTTTCTATCACGATTTCATCACGAATACTACTACTACTATGTAGTGAAGCAAAATTATATGTAGGATACCCCATGGTATATTAGTTTTTGTTTTACAGCGAATATATATAAACTTTCTGGCACACTTTTTTAAGGTAGGTCCCCTTTCGAAATGATTAATAGATCGTTAGAAAGGCAACGGTCAGACACCTCGTTTGCTCTAGACGCCCTAAAAGAAGCCACCTGATTCACTTGCTAAAATGAAGGAAATTTTATAAAAATCCCATAAGTGGGTGGTGGAAATGTGAAAAAATCTCATAAGTGGTTGGTGGATTTGTAAGCAGGTAACCCTAAATAGCAGTAGGGCATGCTTTTGAGTTTATGTATAAATGAGCGATGGGTATGTGTGGAGACTATCCGAAAATATGAAAGATACCGCTAAGTGAAGTGGGTGTCCTTCGGAAGCCACCATATGAATCTTTAAGCTAATAGTGAAAGAGTTAATTAGTTTTTCATAGGTACATACAGCCATGATTGGGCAATGTGTTCGCATGGGAGCGAAGCATCGCCACGTCCGACTCGGACTAAAATTAATAGGGTTACTTCCCCGTACGCATTACTATGTATACGAAATTTCATATGGGAATGGGGCACCACACTCTTCATCTTTTGACCAAACTTAATAGGAATTCTTCCCCCGAACCCATTGGCGTGTATACCAAATTTCATCTCTGTCCCTCACATGTATGCCAGGATATGACGAATTTGTTTTATCGTTTATTTAAAGGGCAGGGAATCGTCCCCTTCGATTTTAACAAAAATAGCCTATGTTCTTTCAATGCAAAAACCATTCCTTTTCCGTTGTTCAAGCAGTTATTAATAATGATAAAAATCACATCTCCATGTATATCCATCTCAACTCGCATTAGAACCAATCTTTGGATAATTTCCAATGCTTTTAAATGGTTAGGAACGATTGATCGATAAACTTCCAAACTTCCAAGTTCTTGTTGCGTTTTATATTAGACTTAATCGACTAATTCCTAAAATACTCCATCTTACAATAATATTATGAATGTTTCTTATGTTCCATGTCAAAGTCATCCGAATTTTATAAGCATTTGGACCATAAATTGATACAGAAATCCGTTTCCTAGCACAAATGTGCATATGATGCAGAAATGCATCAATTGGGTCAAGCCTGCTTATGTACGAGTACCTTCCATATATGGAAATTTTTGAACCGTTAAAAATTAAAATATTTAGAATTAAGAGTTCATGAGAATTTGTAAATTAAGTCGTTGTATTTCTGAAATAACAATTTTTTATAGTTTTTCGTACAAAAATGTTGAACTCAAGGCCGATAATAAACCTTGAGTTCAACATGCTTGTGAATGGGTACTACGTGTTTGTAAATAGTAAAACGAAATTGCACTAAGTACATACAACGCCTTTTTTCTGAGAAGCTATTTCAAAAGAACATTAGAACGTTGCCGTTGACTAAATGAACAGAAGCTTCTCAGCTTAAAACTGGAAGTCTATGAGCTGCTTGAGTCAGCCTCTCTCTTAATAGAATTATTTCTACTTCACTCTCAAAACTGCCACACATAAGTAGGCTGTGCAATCGAGCACAATTTAATGTTAGCAAACAGTTGCTTTACATTTATGTTAAAAAAAACCTTTCTGTATTTTGTGACTTTTTCAATTTTTCTTTAAGATTTAAATTTTTTTAATACTTTTTAAGCTGGCACATATAAATGGACCTCAGCAATTGAGCCCAGTTTAATGTTAACTGAATTTAAAGGTTACCTAATAGTTGCTATAAATTTATGTTAAAAAAACTTTACACTATTTCGTGATGATTTTTGTTTTTCGTGAAGCTTTACATTTTTAAAAAATTTTTTAAGCTGTCACACTTAAGTGGCTTTCTGCAACTGAGCTCAGTTTAATGTTAGTTGACAGTTGCTTTACATTTATTTTAAAAATGCTTACACTATTTTGTGACGCTTTTACTTCTTCTTGAAGTTTTAAATTTTTCAAATATTTATTAAGCTGCCAGACTTAAGTTGACTTTGTAACCGATTACAGTTCAATGTTAACTGCTTTTAACTGTTAGCTAACAGTTGCATTACATTTATGTTAAAAATCGTACACTGTTACCTAAACTGACCTCTAAAAACATATTTTTTTTGTATCTTATACCACTGTGCAGCGGCGTCACCACCGTCAGCGTAATGTAAAAATTCGAAAATAAAAGCGAAACGCGATGAGTTCGAGTTTGTTTGATATGAGTCAAATTAAGCAGCGAACTTCCAAACCAAACAACGCAGTGAGTCGTCACCACCTTAGTATAATGAGTGCTGCTGCTGTTGACGCTGGCGTTCGTGCCAAAAATGTTGTATTTGCTTATTATTGTTGTTATATTAGGGTGTTCTGTTCTGTTCTGTTGTGTTCTGTTCAATGGTGAAGTATGTGTACTAGCATTGTTGTTGCTGTTGCTTTAGTAATGCTGTAGCGCACCAAATCATGCTAATGAATGTTAATTTTATACATTTGTAAGAATTGAAATTGAAATTTTTTTTATAATTATTAGAGAAGCGCAACCTAAATCAGCAACGGAGTACGTGCGAGGGAGTTAGCGAGCGTAAATCAAACGCCGGGTGCGCGCGCGCCAAGTCATTTTTCGATTTTGCGATTTGAATTCGGAAAAAACGACGCAAAGCGATTTAACAGTCGTCTGGCAGCTAGCGACGCGTTTGGATGTCTCAGTTACGGCACGGAAATTAATAATAAATAATAATCGAACATACGACAAACGGAAATTGTTTAGCAAAGTGGAAAAACGCCTTGAAAAACTTTAAAATGGATTCGGATTTTGTGAATAAGTATAATATGTTCTTGAATCGTCTGAAACAAATCGAGCCATTTGATGGCAACGATGCTACACAATTGCCAAAATTTCTAAGTAAAATAGAGCCGTTGATATCGACATTAAATACTTTCGATCCTTATTATCGTGAAACACTTTTCATGCACATCAAGAACAAATGTACCGAACGTGCACGTGAATTGGTTATTGTACGTTCCGGCGGTAATAAAGTTGAATCCTGGCATAAACTAAAAGAGCTGCTACTGCACAATTATGCTGAGAAGGAGGCCAGCTATACGTTAATACATAAAATACGCACCAGTGTGCTGGATTCGACAATTGAGCAGTATTATCAGAAGATTAGTAAACTAAAACAGCGTCTACTCAATCGTAAGCTGACACACAACGATACACTGTACAGTCTGGAGGACATTGAACGCATAACACTGCAAGTATTTCGTGATCATTTGCCCGAACCGACGCATTCCATGATATTACGACGTAATGCTAAATCCATGGAGGAAGCCTACCGTTATATTGTGGAGGTACAACAACAATACTATACACAAAGTGGTCCGCTGGCTGATGAGGAGGGTGCCACATACAGTACAAGCCGTAAGAATATTTTCGCCGTACAACGCAGCATGAGCACGAGTGGCATCAGAGCGGGCGTAGGTGCTGCCGGCGCTGCTGGTTATACCAAAAGCGCAGGCAAGACACAGTATGGTGGCTATAATAATGATTACAAAAGCACGGATAAGTACGATACCAAGTCGCAGAAGAGTAATTATTATAAGAGTAATAGCTATAGCGGTGGTACGGGTGTTGGCGGTGCTGGTCTCAGTAGCAGCAGTTATAACACGCCGAAGCAGAGCACAACAAATAGCTACAAGAGTACAAGCGGTGCTTCAAGTTCGTCAGGCGCAAGTAGTAATAAGTTTGGCAAATCACAGCAGCAGGATAAGAAAGGTTTCGAGACAAAGAGTGCCTGGCGCAAGTGAGCGGCGGAAACGGAAATATAGACATAGTTTGTCATCAGCAGTCGTGACAATTTGTTTGTTACGCTTTTTATTATTTTTTTGGTATGATCTAATCTGCATGAGCTAACTTAAAGATCTGCTGCTGGTGACTAATTCCCTTAGCAGTACCTTGACATATTAGTATATGCAAACTCTAATTGCTGCATGCAAGTACATCATAGTAGAATGCGCGCCAGTAATAGATATTTAGCTCATTCGATTCGATTCTGTACGTTGTTGTTGTTATTATAATGTGTAGTATTTTTTAATTGTGATTTGTTGATTACGTAAACTCGATTAATGAGCGTGCGAGTAAGTTTTGTTTTAATTACACACACACATATAAAAAAAAAATATGTTAACGAAATTGCTGTAATAAAGTATTATAATTCCAATCATAAATATCAGACTCACCACACTCTCTGCATTTGTTTGTGCACGCATATCGCGTGCATCATATTCGGCATCACTCAACGCCGGCTGTTCTACAGTTTCCTGTGCCACTTTAACCACTTTGGGGCGTGCAGCTTTCTCATTGGCTGCCGGTGCCTTACCAAATAGGCCACGTCGTTCGGCCATCAATATGAGATATTTCTCATTTAATTGTGTCAACATTTTACGCCGCACCAATGCCAGATAGCAACCTGTTGCCTGTGTTGCTATGCAATTATCCTGATTGATGCATATATCCGGCACGGTATCCTTTATAAACTCATCAATATCGGGCACTTCAATTAGATCAATTGAATCGATATGCTGCAATTTCTCCGATCCGGTACTCTCTGTGGTCGACTTGGCAGAGGACAAATCCGGCGGTGATTTACGTTTATCCTCCGCCGAAAGTGTTTCCTTTTTCTTACGCGGCGATGTAGTACTCATGGCTGCTGCTGGAATATTTGCCGCTTCAGCTTCAGCGATTGCCTCGAGACGTTTCATTTCACGAAATGCGCTACGATGTTTTTCCAACGCGAATTTATTTATCATTTCGATGACATTTTTGATCATGTCATCGTTTTCGGTGCCCACAATCGAATGCGTCTGATAGAGCACAAATTGCACTTGTGGACGCGACATTGACATAAGACAGGTGAGCAGTTGTTCCTCGAGTATAAGCGCAACGCGATGTCGTCCCTCATCACTGACCTCTGATTCGGTAAGTACTTCGAGCATGCTGAGATCACCGCCACGTGAACAGATAAGATCTATGGGATCGGATATGGCGCTGAATGGAGTTCGGCGGACTGGCGAAAATGCCGACAACTGTACGAAAGCGATTTGACTCCATGGGAAACGATGTAAAGGATTCACCGAAGAGGCGTATATTATTGACACCAATTGAATCCATGTATTTGCGATAATCTTTGAGATTTGAACCGGCACCGTAGACATAGAAGTTATTTACACGATTGACGGAGTAGAAGAGCGCTGCTAGGTAGGCTGTGGAACGTGGTGAACCAATATGCGTTTGTAGTATGTCACCGTCAAGTTCGAAGTAATCGATTAGTTTGGACATTATGGCTGGGCCGAAGGAAAAGTTTTTGTCCTGTAGGAAAATACGTGGTTGATTGTTTATAAGTGAAATGGTAAATAAGTTAGGGTAAATTGCAAAATGTATGTAACATAGCAAAGGAAGCATTGCAGACCATTTAAAATAAGAGCACGTACCCATATAAGTGACCCGTTCAGAGCGTGGAGTAGGTCTTCAAAATAACACGCTTGGGCACAGTGGGGTCTTGCCGTATACTATGGGTGGTCCAATGTCGAAGTCTAAGCTAGTCATAGATTATCTAGGAAACCCATATAGCTTAGCACGATTCAACATGCTAATCTCTGTACTGGATAGCTTCTCTCACCAATGATACCCTTTTTTCGGATTGGAACTAGGTATATAAAGAGTTTTAGTAAAAGAGAAAAAAGAACAAGGCCAGAGACTTGTTCTGGGTGAACTGCGAAGGCCTGAGACAGTGAAAACAGCTGCTAGCAAATATATGAAATATAGAAGAACGCTCTGAGTATAATATCAGATTTTCGGACTGGACATTACAGACTCAGAAGACAATTATATTAAATTGGTATCGAAAGTGACAGCACTTGTAGATGCTGTTTAGAAGATGACGAAACCTTGAAACATATGCTAGAACATTCGTAGCAGTGACCCTAACCAGGCACAAACATTTTGGAAATTATCAAGAAGGGAGGTTCATGCACTAAATCTAAAGCATCTCGTGGACTTCTTTAAGGCGACATGGCTAGATAAAGTGTAAAGTAGGTAAATACTACGGCCAGGGCACAATAAATCTGCAAAGCTCTCAGTGTGTAGTACGTAATAAAACTAATTCCGAAACTAGAAACGTAAAATTTGGTGTAACTTTCGTTACTTCTAATAAAATAATGCACATGGATCATACAAATTTTTGGTTCAAGGGAATACTTGGAAACTTTTTTTTATAGTTTTCCTATAGTGCATAGCATTATAATGTAGTCAAAATCTTGACTTTTACAGACGTAATCTGATTAGTGTGGTACAAGCCATGTCCGTCTGTCTGTTTCCGTTCTTGTTGAGATAAGTGGTTCAACTCTTAAGATATTAATCTGGTATTAGTAGCGGAGATTTCTTAAGTTTCTAAATTGAACTAAATTGTAATTAACATGCCACGCCCATTGGACGATATAGGCAACATACAAATGTAACGCAAAATTTGTGGGTTTGGTAAGAAAAACTTCCTTAAAGACTTTATATTAAATTCGATATAATGGCTTCTTATGTAAGGAAGATTCACATATATATATATATATATATATAATTGGTAATATTCCGCCCAATTATAGGGCTAATTCCTATACAGTTACATCATACACAACTTGCTTCTGTAGTTGTTAGCGCCAAATTTGAATTTGTGGTGTGTAACGTTATTTACCACACCGCGCTAACTTGCTACTCGTCTTGTTCATCTACTCGATAACTAACTCTGAGAGGAGAGAGGAGTTAGTCAGTTATCAAACTACTGCAAACGAGTACGCTGCCACTTAGTGCTACAAATATTCGACTTTTTGAATTTTGCGCCAAGTTGTTTATACCCCGTTTTTAATATACACTGGTGTTGTATTTAATAAAAGCGAGCGCGCTATAATTATTTATTTTAATATACAAACGCGTGTTTTATTTATTGTTTTTCGTGCGAGTGCTTTACAGGCACTGACGACCCACCCCCACCTATCTGCGCCAGCAACTACAATTCTTATATTTTGGGTGTTCCAAAGCCGCCTAGGAGCGGCAAAGCGAACATTTTGGTCCTTCGAGCCGGATTGAGCAGACAGAGCGTTTTTTTTAAATAAATAATTGTACCCTACTTTTTGAGTACATACATCAGGTGCGTATAGCATTTTTGTTTGATTTTTTAAACCCCCTGCGTGCGTTTGCATTTTTTGATTTGCCAGTTCCGCAAGTTTTCGGTTGGCATTTGAGTGTTTTTGTGCATTATTGTTGTTGTGCAAATATTCTTCGCCTTTTCTTTGGCGCACTCAAAAAGTTATACATACACACACTCTTTTCGATTAGAGTGTAGAGTGTTTTTCTTTGCAGTGTTTTTCTATTTTTTATTAACTTGCAATTCCATTGCATTAGAAAACGGTTTTGATTGAGACGATCAAAACAAACAAGACAAAAGAGAAGAAGAAGCAGCTGTATAAGCGCATGCTGCAGTGGTAAAATTACAACAATAAATACATTTTAATAAATACCTACATATATATATATATGTACATACATATAAGCACCGTTGCGCTTCTTTTGATTTGCATTTATATATTTTTTGTGTTTGTTTGTTTGTTTGTTGTAACCCCGCATCCCGCATAGTCTGTCGCTAGCGCTATTTGGACGGACGGACAGACAGAAAAGTTAGGAACAGTTAAACAAAAATTTCTTTTGTTTCTGTATACGACCAATACGTACCAGGGTCGATATCAAAGTTCCATATTATTTGTTTTTTCGTGCGGTTATATTATATTTCAAAATATATCGTTTTTCGGGCTGCATATAATTATTTCAAATAAGTTTCATTGTTTTTTCCCCTTCTTCGAAATAATTTATCGCAGTGCCGGTTCAATAAATATAATATTTTATACGCACATTTTATTCAAAATCGAGTCTTTTCAAATTTAATTTCATTTTTTTTGATATTTTTGTTTTTTGCTTTTGCATTGTGTTTGGTATACGATCATTATTGCAAGGTTCTATATCAAAGTTCCGTGTTACTATTTTTTTTGTGCGTGTATAGTTTTTCGGGCTGTGCATAATTATTATTTTACAAAAGTTACAAAAGTTTTATTGTGTTTGCCCCCCACTCTTCGAAATAATTTATCGCAGCGCCGGCTCTTTAAATATAATAATTTATACGCACTTTGTTATATTTGATATAGAGACTTTTCAAACAAATTTAATTTTAATTTTTGCTTAAATTATTTTTGTTTTGACTTTTGCATCCTCATTTTTTTTGTTTATTTAATTGACTCAGTTTTTTGAAAAAAATGGCCGAAAACAGATTCAATCATTGTGCTGACGAACTTCTTCGGTTCGCGGAACAATGTAAGGAAATGCGCCCAGAGGAACAAACATCCTTCACAACAAAATTGTTAAAGGATGAGTTGAAGAGTCTGTGGCGTGCGGTCAAGGTTTCTTACGACAAATTAATGTGTCAGAAACCAGAGGGCTTAGACAAAGAACTTATCATGGCAAGGCAAAGCATATGTTTGAGTGCCTATATGACATGTGGTTCCATGGTAGATAGGACTTGTTCATTTTCAGATCATTTTTCAGAGCATTGTGGAAGTAGAATACCCCAAATGAGATACCCCAAATGTGTCACACAATATTTCTTTACCTCCATGTGACACAGACTTGTTTTACGGTGATTATAGCACATGGCCAAGTTTTCGTGATATGTTCACGGCCATCTATAAGTCGAACTCTAGACTACAACCTGTTGAGAAGTTGTATCACCTAAAACAAAAAACTCGTGATGAAGCTCGAGATATCGTCAACAGATCTCCGCTAACCAACGATGGGTTTGAGTTAGCGTGGCAGAATCTGGTTGACCGATATGAAAATAAACGAGTGTTGGTAAACAGTCAGCTCAAGGCATTGTTTGGTTTAGAGCCTGTAGCTTCTGAGAATGGCGCGGCCATTAAAAAGCTACAGCGGGAAATCAACAATGCAATTGCCAATTTAGAGTCCAACAGTATCATCATTGAAAATTGGGACGCTATACTTATATTTCTGTGCTCTACCCGTCTTCCAGATAATACTCTGACGCTATGGGAGCAGTCTTTGGAAGACAAACGAGAGGTTCCAAAGTGGAAGGACATGGACACCTTTTTAACAAGCAGCAGGTTCCAAACGTTAGAAACGGTCTCAAATCTTCGTAGCTCTTCGAAGTCCGTTTCTGATAAGCCTTCAACAGATTTTAACAAGTCGAAGCGTTTGAATACTTTTCAAACAAAAGTAACATACCAGTGTCATATGTGCAAGTCTTCGGAGCACAATTTGATCAAGTGTCCGAAATTTTTAGCCCTCAGTCCTAAGCAGAGGACAGATAAAGTGAGAGAGAAGCAACTTTGTTTTAATTGCTTGGCTCACAGTCACATGAGGAACAAATGCAAAAGTTTACATAAGTGTACAAAGTGCTCAAATCCCCACCACACGCTGCTCCATTGGAACACTACTGCCAATGTTTTCAATTCTAACCCCCCTTCTCCGGCAGTTCAGTCGAATTCCAATGGACATGCAAGTACGTCGCAAGCAACGAGAAGCAATAGTTTGCAATCTTGCTTTGCATTTTCAACCAAGAGTGTGCTCTTGGGAACTGCGATAGTGCAATTAAAATTTAATAATATGGTTGTTTCTGCTCGAGTCGAGCACTGATAGACTCGGGATCTGAAGGTACGTTCATTTCGGAACGTCTTCAGAGGCGCCTAGGTGTGCGATGCGAACGAGTGCATGCACATGTTTCAGGGTTAAATACATCTCTAGCTGCTAGTATTAACAGGTCGTATCGCTTGATACTGGAGTCCTCACTCGATCCAAGTTTCAGATTGGAAACGAGTTATTTTGTTTTACCCAAACTTACTGGAAATTTACCCAGTAAGAATATTTCATTGCCATCAGATGTCAGTTTTGATTTCCCCCTGGCCGATCCTCAATTTTTCAAGAGCGATCAGGTCGACATCGTGATAGGCAGTGATATTTACCCTCAAATCGTGAGAGAGGGTATAAAACAAAATATTTTGGGTTCATTGCTGGCTCAACAAACTGTTTTTGGGTGGATTCTTAATGGTCCACTCTCTCCCCTCACCAGGTGCAATACGATTTCTATTGTATCCTGTTTTACAAAGTTTAGCTTGGGTCAGCAATTAGAGACCATTCCCAGTAGGGCTTTTCTAGAGTGTTGAGGACGAGTTCTGTGAACGAAATTTCGTCAACACCACTCAAAGCGATAGTGACGAGAAACATGTGGTCACTCTTCCTGTTCGCCCTAATTATCAGTGTGAGCAGCCTCTAGGAGCTTCACGCTCAATCGCACTAAAGCAGTTCATGCGTAATGAGACTGCGCTTTTCCGGATCTCAGAGTTTAATTATGATGAGGTAGTTAATGAGTGTTTGACCTTGCAGCCCTCTTGTAAGGTAACCCCCTAGATGTCAATGAGCGACATCGTTTAACTCATTATACATATTTAAAACCGGAAAGCACCCCTACTTTTTTCGTGGAGAAAAGTGATTCGGCTTTACAGAGAATTGTTTTGGGTTCGTCTGATAAAGCTGAAATTGAAGACTTCGCGTTGACTACGGTCACATTCGGAGTCAATTGTGTCACCTTACGTGGCCATTCGGACTTTACGTCGTTTGGCAGATGACATCCAGGATAAATATCCGCTAGCGGATGGTGTATGCGCTCGATGGTGTATGATGGTGTATGTGCATGATGCACTTGCTGGTGCTCATGATGTAGCCACTGCTATTCGCTCACGTGTTGAGCTGATGGTAGCATTGAATCCCGCAAGGTTTTCAATGCGAAAGTGGACTGCGAATCATGAAAAAGCATTAGCAGGGATTCCTAGCCATTTTTTGCTGTCAATTTGTTGCTTGTCAGTCGCTAGGTTGTTTGATCCGGCAGGCTGGTTAGCCTCAATAGTCGTTTCCACCAAAATTTTATTGCCAAAAATTTGGTTGGAGAAGACAGTTTGGGACGACTGTTTGTCTGCATCTACACAGCAATCCTGGATAACTTTTTGCGAGGAAGATGTGCGGATAAAATATATCCAAATTCCTCCTTCTGTGAATTTCTCCCCCGTGGTTAAATTGTTGTTCAATGGCTTTTTAGAGGTGTCTGAGAAGGCTTATGGCTTGTTTTTGAGATTTTTATGGATGTACCCACAACCGAATTTAGAGGTCGGACATATTGTGACAAACCGCGAGAAAAATCTCCCCGAATGAACGAATGAATGTCGGTTAGGCCGCATTTTTGAAACGTACGCAGGGCGGGACAAAAAAGTCAGACGAGCTGATTTTAGAACAGGGCGTGGCGCGATGACGCGTCCTGTTGACCAGCTGCATATGTTGTACGATAATTTATTAACTTTTCGTTTGCTTAAAAAAATGAGATTTTTTGCAGAATCAATGGAGATAGAGAAGCAACAAAGAGTTGTGGTCTGCCGCGTGTGCATAAGCGACCACCCTCTACAAAAGCGCCCGGAGTTGTTGGGCATGAGCTGCCTCTCACACGATCATGCGGCGAGGGACTACACGAGCAAGTATCGTTGCATGGAGTGTGGAAAGGCAAACAATAAGCAGCTTCATGGAGGCCACAGCCCCATCAGGCGGGTTAAAGCACCAGCCTCTACAGTGCCCTCAGCCTCTCCACCACGCCGGTCTACTGTTTTGACCAAAGGCGACGGTGAGAGAGAACTATCTCCCTTTTTGGAGATAGATGATGGTGATAGATGGGTCGCCTATTTTTACGGGGCCCGGGGCCCAGGTCGACCTCAACCGAGGACTGTGTAGCCGATGAGCGGCGGCGAGAACCGGGTGTGCTCCCACGGAGGAAGCGGGCAGCTAGATGCGACCGCCGCGCTCGTGCACCGGCACCTAAGAGACGGCTCTTGTCCACGGTGTCGGCCCGCGATCTCCACTCCACGTCCGAGGGGCTTCGGTCTACGGGGTCGTTGGAGATTTGTAGGAGTGACCGGAGAGTGTCGGTGTGGCATCGCTCCGCTCCAATCCAACCGACTATACGCAGTAGGATAATCTTGAGGCCTACTGCGATGGTGCAGTTGGTAGTTCGTGGTCGAGTGCACCTGGAACGTGCTCTCCTGGACCCCTGCATGCCCCGCTCCACCATCTGTGAGCGTGTGGTACAGCGCCTCCGCCTTTCGACGACGCGGTTAGGAGTCAGCGATCACTGTTTAGTGGTCCTGAGGGCTCGGTGTGGTCCTAGCCGTGATCTCAAGGTTGAGGCGCGGGTCGAGCGGGGAGTGGACCGAATACTGCCGGAGAGGTCGCCGCGGAAGAGAGTCTGCGGGACCAGTTTGAAGGGATTGTGTTGGCGGACAAGGAGTTTTGGCAGTCCGGACCGGTGTCTTTGGTACTCGGAGCCGAGGAGTATCAGCACGTAATACGCCCGGCGATGCTGCCAGGATCACCCGGCCGACCGATGGCACAGCTGTCCATCTTCGGATATGTTGTGTTCGGCGCGGCCGATGGTTAGGTGACACCGAGAGTAGTTTTTTTTTTGCAGTGATGCTGCAAGGCGGGCGGTAATGTTAGCGCCAAATTTGAATTTGTGGTGTGTAACGTTATTTACCACACCGCGCTAAGTTGCTACTCGTCTTGTTCATCTACTCGATAACTAACTCTGAGAGGAGAGAGGAGTTAGTCAGTTATCAAACTACTGCAAACGAGTACGCTGCCACTTAGTGCTACAAATATTCGACTTTTTGAATTTTGCGCCAAGTTGTTTATACCCCGTTTTTAATATACACTGGTGTTGTATTTAATAAAAGCGAGCGCGCTATAATTATTTATTTTTAATATACAAACGCGTGTTTTATTTATTGTTTTTCGTGCGAGTGCTTTACAGGCACTGACGACCCACCCCCACCTATCTGCGCCAGCAACTACAATTCTTATATTTTGGGTGTTCCAAAGCCTAGGAGCGGCAAAGCGAACAGTAGTTAAAACTTTCTTCTGCATTGGGCTGTCCACTTAAATGAACTTCAAATAAAGACTGTAGCACTAAGAGGCTTAATAAAATTTTTTGCTATGTTCAAGCAGCGTATTAAGCTTTCGGTTACACCTAAGCTGATATATTTTTTCTCGATCTTAGTACTATTCATTTAATTACCTGCATTATAAAATAGTGCTTAGTCATTAATTTCGACTTGGTGAACTCGCTGCGATCTTTCGGTATAAGCGATATAAAGAGCGGACAAATGTTATCCCATTTGCAGTGTTGCACCATTAGCGGTTTCTCATCATCCGGCGAATGCACAGTGTAACCCATTTCGGTTAATAGTTTATCCGCAGCGGTTTTGTCTCTGTTAAAGAGAAAAAATCTCTGTAAATAATGAATTATAATCCAAGCATTAACTGATTACCTAATTAAAAATGGATTAATCCAACCGGTTACAACAGGATTTGCTGCAGCTAAGGCAACCTTCTCATTCTGTAAATGTATGGGCAGCATTTTGGATAGATGTAGTGCGCCGCTTTTTATACGCATACGTGTTATAGAAGCCGAAAGACGCACACGATGACGCCATAATAGCTCCGCAATTTCTGTCGCATTTAAAAAAAAATTTGATATAAATTTTTAAATAAAATTTAAACTTTTAGCGTCTTGATTTACGATCCACTTGTGCACCCGTATAGAGCTGCAACTGCTCCTCCGTGTCCTCAGCATTGCGTGCTTTGAATTGGCGATCATACAATTCGAATAGCATAAGCCAGATGCGAGTCTCATCGCCAATGTACTAAAAATATGATAATTAATATTATTTATGGAAAACGTAAAAAATTTAACTATTGTTTAACGATTGTTATCGTATGTCTGTGTCATACCTCTTCGTATTTCTTGAGAAGAAGTCGATATCGCTAAGCGCATTGGACAGCACCACCTTATCTGTAAGATAAAGAATTTATAACGCGCCATGCTTACAGCAAATGCTAAAATAAAACCATAAAAATTCCAAAAATAAATGTAAAAAACCTTTACGCACAGCGAAAAACATCATAAATTAGCGAATAGGTCAAACGCATCTCATGTTCATTGTCGAACTCAACCGTAAGCGGCGGTTTTCTGAGCAGCTTTGCCGCCTTGGCTATGATTTTTAAGGCCCAATGTGCGCTTGATTTTAGTTTAATCTTCACCGTTGTGGGATGACAGAATTTTCGTGGATTTGTGCGTCGTCCGCCGCCATTGGGTGAGGTCGAAGGTGAAAAATATTTTGTTATGCGTAACGTATCGAAAATAGGTTTCTCCTTCTTGTTGATGTCCTTCATGGTGCTGCATATAATTTAATTTAAATTAAAGTTTTTTTTTTTTTTTTATATATAATTTACAGTCCACGATCCATGGCCTCATTGACCTGCTTCTGCACCTCCAACAGCATATAATACATCTTGTCCTGCCATTCTTCATCACTGGGCAAATATATTTGCTTTGGTTTCTTTAAACTTTGTATTATATCTTTAAAAATAGCTGGATACACTGAAAATATATCAGCTAAACTGAGAAAGAAAAGCTGATTTGTCATGTTGTCGACTTAACGCTTTCAAGGATTGACTGTCACTGTCGCAATAGGTCGCCGATTGATGCAGTTTCGCCAGCGAAATAGACTTCGATTCGATTCAAACTGAACTCAACTGAGCTGAGCTGATTTTCATTTCGTTCGTGCTTAACACCAATTCAATTCCGGCATTCATTGTGCATATCAACTAGATTCGATATCTATAGCTATCTCGTTTAGCTCTGCATGTCGAGCTGATGCCTTTCGTTTTGCATGTCCTGTCTGTCTGTCTGTCCCCCACTGGCTGCCAGTTCGTCTTGTCTTAGCTCATCATAGTCAGCATGCAATGCATGCCATCAGCAGTTGTTGTTACCACAAAGGACAAACGTCGCGCTACCATTATTGTACTCCTTCCGGCCCATTACTGCTTCACTGCCACTCATCTGTTTTAGCGTCTTCGACAGGTGGGTGGCGAAGTTAGTACCTTTTTGGTAACTAGCAGGGTGCAAGCAAAAACGCTATCACTTAACTTTTATTTTGATACGATTTTCGCGTATTTATATGCTACACACATAGTGTAAATAGTTTATTAATTTAGTAGTACCATTTGTAACACCCATAAAAAGTCTTCGGAGACACCATTGACTATATGCATACCAGGTCAGCTAGAGACGACGTGTCGATCTAATTCAATTCGGACAAATTTGACGAATTTTAGTCTCGCTAAAAATTTATTCATTTTTGCAATTATTATCAACGCTGATAGTACTCCCACACAAAAATGGCTACTTCGAAGTAATATGTTCGGTCGAACTTGCTCGAGTTGTCGATATTCGAACTAGAGGAAGCACCAGTGCACAAGGTTGCTAACCCTTTCAACGAACTTAATGGATTCTTTAACTTAAGAATTTTTGCACATATCTCCACAAATTCGATTATTATTCGACGATTATTTCATCAACAGCAGTTGATCTTGGAATGAATGGCATTGTATGGTGAAAAACGCCTTCCAACAGAATCATTGTAGCCCGATAAAGTTTCTAATTACTGCGCAAATTTTTCTACATTCAACCTAGTGCCTCCAGTGTTTTTTGTGAGTCATCGTACACTCTTCAAGTCATCAATATCAAGTGATTCAATTTCGTGACGATGTTTCATTTTACAACCCACGCTTAAAAAGTTTCATTTAAAAAAATGTATCAATAAATGCAGTAGTGCAACAAAATGCAATACTGAAACTGCGCGAGCGCATGACGAATTCGACGTACACTGCAAATGACCATCAAATGATAATGCAGTCGTTTGATCATGTGCAGTTTTATATAATACAAAATGGAAGAAGAAAGACAGATATCAACACATCCGTTGCAACGCAAGTGTTACCTTTTCGTGACGATGTTTCATTTTACAACCCACGCTTAAAAAGTTTCATTTAAAAAATGTATCAATAAATGCAGTAGTGCAACAAAATGCAATACTGAAACTGCACGAGCGCATGACGAATTCGACGTACACTGCAAATGACCATCAAATGATAATGCAGTCGTTTGGTCATGTGCAGTTTTATATAATACAAAATGGAAGAAGAAAGACAGATATCAACACATCCGTGTTACAATTTCGTGACGATTTTTTATTTTACAACCGCTAAAGAAGTTTTATTACAAAAACTATTCAAATCCATCGAGCCAATTGATTTTTATGCATATAGTTTTTTTTTTTTTTTTGTTTTTACACATTTTTGAAGAGCTCGTGCAGCGTATTAAAGCTTCGTTTCGACTCAACTTTACATTTTCTCTAGTTTTTTCGTTTATTATAAAGCGTGCGCAATAAATTTTTATATCATTTCGGAAATTTCTGATTGGAATAACGCCACAAGTCAATAAATTGCAAAATGTCACAACTACAAGGCGCGCACGACAACAAATGTTGAGCGGGCGTGCGCTGTGCCCAACTCAAGCAACAACAAAAACAATCAGCTAGCTTCTTGCACATTTCATTTCATTTGTCAAAAGCGTGAAGACTGCATAGAAGCAGCAAGGATTTAAAAGGATATACCCCACATTTTATAGCTATTGCTTTTTTATTTCTTTTACGTGTTCGAATTTATTATCGAGTTTGTTTTTTTTTTTTGTTGTTCTTCCGATTTGATGGATGCACCTAAATTGTATTCGATATATTTATAATACAAAATAAAATAATATTATTCAAATACATTTGCTACTATGTATTATCTGCTGTGTAACACGCGGAAGGCGCATTAGCTATATATCTATTTATTGGCCTAGGTCAAATATCGATCGATTATATAGCAGCTAAGTAGTCCTAAGTAGTGAAAAACTTGTTTGCCTGTGCTACTATGCAACGGTAGCAAACGGATATAGGCGACTACTTAAAAATATTGAAGCTATATTGAATGTCAATTCTGATTGACAGTTCTGGGTAATGTCTACTTTTTTGTCCTTGAAATGTAGGATAGCATTATTATGTATTATTATTACAGATTATATATGTATTAGGCACGAATGAGTTCGATTTTGTTGTGGTGCAAACATGCAGCAAGTGGTAGCATACTTTTGGGCGTTGCTAGCGACTGAGCAGATATTTATTTGCTGATTAACTTTTTAAACGAATAATCATTTAATTAACGTACATCAAAATATGAAGATATATAATCATGAAAAAATAATGTATGAACTTGGCTTGAGATCGATTAATAAACCTTTTTGAAAGAAAAATCAACAGAAATACATTTTTGAAAGATTGGAGTGATTCTAAGCCAAACTGAAGTTGGTTATTTCTGTTTCCCGGTAGACGAAACTATTCTACAACACAACATCGTCTGAATCGTCAGTCTATCCAAGACGCGTTGGTAGTCTACGAGTAGATAACAAATACTTTGGCTTGTTCAATACAAACTTAAATAGTGGACGATGTAATAGTGGTCTGGAGAGATCTGTGCATACTTGATATTATCAATAACTGTCGTCAGGGCGCACATATCATACCACAACAGCTGGTGTCTGGTTGCGGCCGTAACCAGTTGCTAAATGGTTGGGAAGCTTAGCTGCCTTTAAGGGGCGCTGAATATTTCAAATTCTATTATATGCGACACTTATGTTTTTATGGTTGTTTAAAAAGGTTTTAAATCAGAGCTTTCAAACCACCTATTCGGTCACTGGTGCGCCGTTATAGCATTGAGTGACACCATGTACGGACGTATAATGGGTGTGCATTTAAGATATTACCGTGTGGCTTTTCACTACGGATGAGTCATGTAGTGCTTTTTAGATGTCATCAGCAAGTACGCAATTTTCTTGCTATTTGAAGGAAACAGCGCCATACTTTTTCCAGTTTTCAAAAAGCAGTCAACACCTAGTTCAAACGCCTATCGCTGCATCTTCTGTAGTATAGCTGCCAAGATAGGAAAACAGCTCAATAGCTTTAATGGTGACAATGGTTTGATCGCTGAGTTCGACAGTCAGTGGTGTTGCTGAAGTTGTTTGCATAGACATCAGTTTCGTTTTAGAGAACCTCTAAGACTTTTAAGACCGATTGCACAAGCATTAGCTTTCAGACTCCGTAGCTTTGTTGTAGTAGCACTATGCGTGTGCATCATGACGCAGATGCCAGCATAGTCTAAGCTTGACCACTGTAGACCTTCTGGTAAATATATACAACCTTATCGAGACACTCTGTTTATGATGAAAGCGCACGGTAAGGGCAGCGTCCTCAAAAAGAGCCATTATGTGTTCAATGATGTTCTAAAGGACCCCACAGCCGCTCAGTGATCTCCATATCTCTTTTCACTTGATGGTGTCAAATGCGTCTTCGAAGTCCACAGAGAGTAGTTATAACGGGATTCACTCAATCGATTGTTTCACATTAATGCGCAGTGTGTTGATGTGGATCGATCGATCGATAAAGTCGATATGGTCGGAACTCATTCTGTTCACTCCTTCATTGACTGAGTTCACCCCTTTTTTGAAATAGTTAAAATAACCATTTCTTTTCAGTCATCTTGGATGGTGGCATATATGCATGCCTCATGAATAATGGTAGTGTAGGACTCGTGAGACAGGGTATTTAAGTAGCTTAGCTGGTAAACTATCTTGTCTAGCAGCTATCTTGTTTGACCTGGGTAGATAGGTAGAAATGCTTCAGGTGGCATTGCGTCGCTGCTTGGTATTGGCAATGATTGGAATTTCTGATTCAATGTTATCGACTTCGAGGAACTCCTTCCAATGTGCCAGTTGGTCTTCGGCGGACGCTACTCTGGACCTGTTACTAGCTTTCATAGGTGAAATATTTGGCTTAATGTTTCCTAGTTTCTTTACCGATCTGCCTAACTGGCAATACTTTCCACATAAGTACTCTTATCCGCAATGACTGATTTTTTAATATGCCTTTGCATTTTGTTATATGATCGACGACGTTTGCTGGTCACGTACATCGTTTTTTTTTTTTGGCAGCTTGAGAGCTTTGGAATGGCTTTCAAGTTGGAGTAAAATTTAAACGCGCGAGGGTAGAGGACAGTGCTTCCTGGAACAGTGTACCCGTGTTTTTAAGCTATCAAGGATGAAGATATGTACAACAGCAGCTGTAAACATAACCGTCCTATAATCAGATTGTGATCGCTGTACACATCGGCTGCTCAACTCATGCACACGTCCATGAGACAGTTGTGCAGTCGCCTATTAATCAGCACATGGTTCATTTGATTACTAGTGCGCCTATCGGGGGACTCTCAGGTGTATTTGTGGATGTCAAGTTGTGTATTTGCTGCCGCCAATAAATAGTTGATGGCGAGCGCAAAGATCGAGTAGCCAGTCTCCGTTGTTGTTCTTGGCGGATGCTAGCGTGTTCCGTCCCATGAACCTCTCGGCGTTGGTGTTGTTATTGCCAATCTTTGCATTAAAGTCACCTTGTGTAACAATGATATCGTCACTAGGAACTGAATTGATTGTGAAGTCGAGAATGTTGTAAGATTCGTCCTTAGAATCGTCTGCGTCTGGTTATGCGGTTATATTGCGGAACTTGCTTTTAAATCGAGCTGTCATACAGTCAGAGATAGGCTTATATTCTATTAACGCACGTTTTACGGTACACAATTTGCACGTCTTTGAGTGTGGACACTATAGACGACATAGTGACCTTCCAAGGTATGAGATCCGGCTTGCCCAAGTCATCTGGTTTCAGAAAGTCCAGCAATAAGAATCTGGTAGCGCACCAACTCTCTGCATATTTCCCTGAGAAGGAACAGAAAGACACCGCACATTCCATATTTCTATTATAGTCGATACCGCTGAATGGTTGCTATTGAATTCGAGTCTTGTTTCCGTTTCTTGAGAATGTATTTATTTTTACGGTCGGGTCAGATTACTTTCTAAAAGCCTCTTTCTAGCTGCCCCGAGTAGTGGATATATGTATGTAGTTGTACTAGCCTACATAGATTTACATGTTATTCCCCTTTATGTAGTTGACCGAAAAATTTGATATTTCTGAAAAGTATTTCACGGTATGTGTGCTATTTCATCACAGCGCGTCATGTCACGATATAGCGGTGACACAAATTCACTAAAATTATTCTTTAATATTCTAATTTATCTCTAATATGTGTCTTGATTGCCAAGTATTTTTCCAAGACTACGTCTGTATACTCTCTTAGCTTCTTCAGTATATCTACGTATTACTTTCTGATGTCTTACAAGATCCATAAACGCGGGCTCGGCTTGGATTAGGCGAAAGTGTATCTTCCATGCCAAGCATGGAGCATTCCGTAGCATCATAAATAATACACAAGAATATCTCCACTGCATCATCAATATCGGCAGTTGTTCTGAGCTTTATATTCAAATAGAATTAACCTAAAGAACAATTAAGATATTTTTCTTTAATTCTATTTTTAACTATTATTAAAAAGATATTTGTTTATTTTTTTCTGTTATTATTAAAAATAAAAATGCTTGGTTTATAAATTTTTAATGAGTAAACTTCTCAGAAACGTTTATGTTTACCAGAAGCAATGACAGAAGTTTATACAAAATTATTGCGAAGCGAGCAACAACTGCATTGACTTGACGCCAGGGAAACTCAAATTACCTTTCGCCTTAAAGACTGTCTGTTTTCGATTTGCGCAGCAGGTAGAATGAATTCTTATAAACGGTATTTCGTGTATATTGGCATACGCAGAATTGTGGCTGCCACTTTTTCACAGTAAATTTAAATCTAGACGTTCCGCCAATTTCTCAAGAAGTATATAAAGCCTTCGTTGTTTTTTTTTTTGTTTTGTTTTTATTAAGAAGCATATTTATTATATAAGATGTATGTAATACAATAATTTTGTTTTTCCTTTTCTGTTTTTTTTTTTTTTTGTTTTTAATCATATAAAACACTGAGCTACAATACAAATATTGTGATAAAAATCTTACAACATAACCTTTAATACATAAAAATACTTGCGTAGTCTACAATCGTATCAATATTTATTTTTTTTCATCATTTTCATTTCTTGTTGCCGTTTTTTGTTTGTTTTGTTTTTAAAAAATATTATTTTTTCGTAATTCTTTAAAGTTTTTTTTTTGTTTTTCCTTTTCTTTATTGGTTGTCGGTGTACAATTTCATGTATAAAAAAAAAAAATCATTTAGCTGGATTTTGCTTCTGGTTTTATATTATGTGTCAGCTTTTTTTTTTTGTTTTAGTAGTAGGTCTGTGAAGTGTATGAGTGTCTGTAGTATATTATTTTGTATGTCTATGAGTTAGAATGCAGTTTTACAAGAAAAAAAAAATATGGTCCAACAGCACGTTTGATCGCTTGCGAAATTAAAAAAAAAAAAAAATATATATTAAATAAATAAATAATTATTAGAAAATTGAGCGCTCTTCTGGCAGCATAGAATTTTACAAAAGCACAAAAATGATACTTTTATGTTTTTGCTTCGACTACAAAATACGAATAAAAATTTTGGCTAATACAATATAGATTTTTTCTTAAATTTTTTTGTTTTTTTTTTATTTTAATTCTTCTTTTTTTTTTTCTTCGAGTATCACAACGTATACTGTTGCAGTATGGACCACCACTTACATTTTTTTTTTGCTGTTTAATATCTAAAGTGAGTGAGTGACTGAATGAGTGAGAATGTGTGTCTTGTTCTGGTACTTCAAAACTCAAGTCTTTAAAAAATGCCAATTGTATGAGAGATTGTGTTTATATATATATATGTATTCTATATATACTTGTTGTTGTTGATCTTGCTCGAGTAAGTTTTTTTTTGTTTTTTTTTTTAATGATCATATTTGATGTTGCTTGCTAAGTAGAATTTGATTTGTAGCAGCATGACTGAGTGTGAGTGAATGAGAGATAATTACAAAAATAATATTAAATAAAAATAAAAACTGAAAAACAGACAATAAAATATGTTTACGGACTGACCCGACGACATATACTAGAAAACTTTGCTTCTTAAACAAAATTGCAAAATGCTTATTACACGTTTTTACTAAATAAATATTAATATTGTACAAAATGTACGTTTAAAAATTTTTATTTTTGGAAGAGTTTAAAAATTGCAAATAATTTATAAAAAAAAAAAAAACCTAAGAAAAAAAAGTTATTTGTTTTTGTTTTTTTGTTTTTAATATATCATAATAAGTATGTATGTGTTATAAGTATACAATACAATAATAATATGCATCATCATTATATCATCATGTGGTATGTTGTGTAAAATTAATTAAAAAATTTTCATTTATATAATATAATTATTATTTGCACACAAAAAACTATTTTCAATAATATATAAAAAATAAACTTAATTATCTTCCATCATCATCATCATCTTCAACAACAACAACAAAATCATCATTGTGTGTCGATATCGTCAGCATCATAATTAATTATTACATATTTTCTTGTTTTTTATATATATATATAATAATATATACCTTTTATCGTTTTTTTCTTGTTTAATTAAATTTATATAATTTTTTGTTTTTTTTTTGTTTTTTGTTTTAAGCTTATTTAAATTTTGGAAGAGTAAACAATACCATCCAGTATATAAATGGGCGCTTGTATATAACTATGTATATATATATATATAAAGATTGCATGGCTGTATGTGAGTGTGTGTGTGTGTTTGTATGAGTGTGTCTGTTTTGTATGTTTAGCATACTGCTTTCTGATTTGCTTTCTTTCGATTTTTTAATGGTTATGTTTTATGTGTTTTTTTTTTCTTTCTCCTTGCTCCTTTTTTTTGCCTTCAACTTTTAATTATTCTTTCTTTTCGTTTATTTTACTTGGTTGTATTTTTAACTAATTTTTAATTTTTGTTTTTTTTTTCTTTACTTATTTTATTTATATACGTATAAACTTTTATAATTTTATACTAAATGGTTTTGTTGTTGTTCTTGTTTTTGTTGTAATACAATGTATATAAAAAGTTTGTCCAAAGTTTTTTTTTTTTTTTGTTGCTATTCGTTTTGTTATTGTATTTTTAATTAGATTGGTTTTTCTTGTTGTTGCTGTGAAATTTTTTTATGTTCTTTTTTTTAGCTGAATATTTTTTTCTTTTCGAGATTTTATGTTTTATTTATGCCTTTACAGTTGTCCTATATATGCATGGTTTTTTTGTTTTAATTTTACTTAATGGTTTTTTTTTTTTGTTTTTTAAGCTTATATATATGCACTTTACTTTGTTTCCTCCTTCTCTTTGTTTTCCTCGGACGATTCTTTCTCGGTCGACTGTAAATAAGAAAAGAAATTATTAATATTTGAAATATAAGATCAGATTATATAAAATATAGCAAGGAGCTTCTAACTATATTTAGAAAAAGTGCTCTGCCTTGTTTGTACAAATTGTCAAAAAAATTTATCCAGCTGAATTAAATGTAACAGAGCGAATATAATTGATTTTCCCCATATAGCTACAAAATCTATCTGACTCAAACTCAGATATATATAAATTTTTTATATATATCGGCGGAGCCGTTGTTGGATAGAAATAAGAAAGTTGGGCGCAGGGAAAGGGGTGGCAAAAAAAAATTATAACAAATGATTTATGGCCTCCCAGACTAGATCAAGCGGGTGACACCTTTTGAGCCTTCTAGTAGTCAAGTTGTTGTCAAGTAGGTCGATCGCAAGGGTGTGGGTGTGTCTGTTGAGTCG
This sequence comes from Leucophenga maculata, assembly GCA_035044805.1. Taxonomy (NCBI): domain Eukaryota; kingdom Metazoa; phylum Arthropoda; class Insecta; order Diptera; family Drosophilidae; genus Leucophenga; species Leucophenga maculata. The sequence continues at coordinate 983,234 of JAWNNP010001715.1, read as the reverse complement.
ATATAATAGGAGCTACTTAGTCTGATAACTTCCTGTTTATCACTCCGAGTTATTCGCGGTTCACGCTATTGATTTGGAACAGATGCGCATTGGAGATAATTATGAGCGCCCTGTTTTAAAGTTTTTGCCTGACAGTTGACCTTTGACCGATCAGCCATAAATCCTTTTTTAGCCTTTCATTGTTTGGAATGGCTTTTCTATCGAGATAAACTTGGCGACAGTCTCCTCTTCTAGGCGAGAAAATGGGTCCAGCTGTTCCAGCCTCTTAAGCCAAGTATTAGTTGGAACTCCGGCTCTGATTTCTTTTATTTCAGAACTTTCTTCCCCGCATCTAATAAAAAAGTTTCGGCGCTCAATGTAAGACCTGAAGAAGTGATAGTGCGGTTCCGGCAAATTTGTCTTTAGCTTATAGAGTAGATATGCCACACATTGTCGAAGGCTTGTTAATTTCCCGAAAGACGGTCTTTTTTCTTCAAATAAACTCCAAAATATGTAAATCTTTTTTCTCAATGCGAAGAGAGCAGAACTTCTATTCACAAAAATTTAATAGCTACGGCGTCAATAGTTTTAAACACATTTGTGTGTAATCAACAGTTCGCTAAGACAAACCATGCTACTCAGGTTTTGCACAAACAAACCCATTTTAATATTTTTTCCCCTTTCCCCCTTTGGTGACCAACATAATATATATGTACATAGATACCAATCTGACCAAGAGTAGTATGTTAAAGACCACCTGACCTGGTCTCGAAGTAAGGTTACGTTCCCCTACATACAAGGAACCCTACTATTGTCTACTACAGTCCTGCCCTATGCTATTTTTATGATTTCTAAGCGTGCTCAAATCAGTTGACAATATTTTTTATAGAAGTAATAATGCTTTGAGTAATAATTGGTGACAAAATGCTGCTATTATGCCCAATTTTCCAATTAAATATGAAACTTTTAAATATCTTCATTTAGTGTTAAATTGTTTATGTCCCAACCACAATATTTGTATATCCCAAATCGCCCGACTCTACTGTAAAATATATTTTGTACATACCTTGTCCTTTTCCAATTCCTTTTCGATCTTATCGCCTTCAGTTTCTTGTTCATTTGATTTTTCCGGCTCGCCACCTTCCTTACCCTCCTTGGTTTCAGGTCTGTTGTGTAAAACAAAAAAAATATTTAATATTTTCGTTCTTTCTTTCGCTTAAAATTTACTTACTCTGGCTTTGGAATATGAGCATTCAGATCCAACTTCGTGCAAATTTCATCCCAATCTGGGAAGCATTTCTCCTTCATGCGTGATACATGCCCAATTAAATTCGGGCACTTCTCAGTCATAAAGTCACGCAATGGATATGAAATATCCTTCGACAGATAATGTAATTGCGATAGCACAGCAAATGCCACCACATCCAACGTTGTAGGCTCATCACCAAAGAAGAAAGGCTTGCAGTCCAACATCTCGCTGAGCACTTTCAGATCATTCTTGCCGAATTCCTCAATTTCTTCGGCGCTGTGCACACCGATGCCATGCGCCTTGAGCTTTTTCGTACCCTGGAACCACTTTATATGAGAAAAAATTGCCACAATTGCACAAATCCAAAACAGAAAAAATATGGGGGAACATGCAAGTGAATTAAATGGTTGTTAATTTTTATAAAAAGACGTTGAGTGAGAAAAACTATATAGAGGCATACACTAATATAATGATACATAATACATAGGAAATAAATAAATATATACGTAGTAAATAGATGATAAAAGTTTTGAGTTAATGTTATCTGAGCTGCCGCAAGATTGCGCCGCACGGTACAGTAGCACGGAGCAATGTATAAACAAAAGCAACCAACAGAGTGATAGATAGCTTGGTGCGTTATGTGTGATATACGATAAATGCGTGTAAAACGCTGAGCTGGCGCTGATGAGTTGCATTTGTTTATACATTTAACCAATCAACATTCGATAGGCTATCCGTCCGTCCGTACGCCAGTTTGTGCTATCTAAAGCATTGTGCAGCCACAGGAGCAGCACAATGACAATAATATGAAAATGTGCGGGAAATATCTATACACACATTCGTACATTTATAAGAAAAAATAAAAATATAAATGAAAACAAAATTTTTGTTTATATACAAATACAATTCTCAAAAGAAAATACATATTTAAAGGAAAACGTAATACGATATCGGCGGCGTTGCAACGACTCATTGCAATATAAACAAAGACGCAGTAGCTGCTGCTGCTGATAAAAATGCACACAACTGACTACGCCCAAGTTTGAGCGATGCACAATGTTGGGCTGTGCCAGGCTAGGCTGACTTTTGTTGCCAGGTTATAGTAGTCGAAAAACCAACAAAATTGAAAAAAAAAAAAAAAAAAAAAAATAACGCAGCTGACAAGACGCGACATCGCCTTTATCGCCGTTTTTTACAACTAAACATACACAACATCGTATCGTATGTACATAAATAGATTGGAATTCTACTACAAACAAACAAATAAATAAACTAACTAAATTCTACTCAAGATACTTTCTCGAAATTACATCAACGCAATAAACACACCTTTCTGCCGAATGTTATTTTGAAGAAGAAGTTCAAAATCGAATTGGGCAAACGCAAACCCAATGCATGCTGCAAATTCACTTTATAGCCCTTGAGCACATTGTCCGGATATTTAGCACGCCAGTAGAAGATAATCCAAATCAAATGATTCTCCAACATGGCAATGGTCGCATACGAAACATTACGCTGCTCCGGTGTAAGTGCAGCATCCAGATTCTTTTCGTACTTTGATGACAGCTCCTTGATGATAATAGCCGAGTCGGCAATCTCTTCACCATTGAGCTCAATGAAAGGTAGTTGACCCTTCTTGGAACGGAAACGCATCTTATGATCGACATTCTGCAATGAAAAAGAAATAAAAAAAAAATAAAGAAAATCAGAGATGAATTATATTGTAATACAAAAATATTTTTGTATGACTAATAAAAAAAAAGTATGTAGCAATATAGTGAAACAAATTGGAGGGAGGGAGGGGATGGGATGGTATAGTGGGGAAAATGCCATTAAAAACACACTGTAAACTGCATTTGATGCCGCTGCTGCTGATGCTTTTGTACATACATATTTGTATTATACATTCCAGCAAGATGAAGCACCAACAGCAGCGGCTGCAGTTGCAGTTGCTCTTATCGATTGCAATTATAAACAACTGAAAGCGCTACCAGTCGAATTTATCCGACAGCAAAATACGCTATACCAATTGAGAATTGAATTATCTAAATATATCATGGTGTCGCAATCTTCCGAAACGGTTCGACCGATTTTCAAAAGATTTTTTGTATATTTGGTAGTTATGAGAGGAGAACCATAGCCACATTTTTTACTCCAGATTTTGGTATTTTTGTATGATCAATATTCAAAGAATTTCCGATTTCGACGGGAATTTTCACTGCCTGATAGCTGATGTTGTAAGGAATAACTTAGGGAACACTTATATGAAATCGAAGGGGGCGGTTCCTAATCTTCCATATATACATACAATAAAACAAATTTCGTTATATCTTTGTATTTATTCAAAGTAAAGGGATGATATTTGGTAAACACATTATTGGTATCAGGAGAAGTAAGATCCATTGGAAAAGTGGGGAAGGTTTGGCTGTCTATAGGGAACATATATAGATACAACATCAATTTTTCATAAGTTTTTACGGGGCGCTGCGAAGTATGCCGGGAATAGCTAGTTATGCTTTAAGTTATTTCTACATCTATGACATCTATATTTTTTTTGTTCCCCAATATCAAAATTTCGAAAGAATATCAGCTATTAATTTGCTCGAATACTTCCAACAAATCTCCACCACATCTTCTTTTCTTTTATATAAACTCTTCTGATTTCGTTAGAGTCTCTTCTTCAAAGACTTCGGTGGTTCTATTTAATTCATCCTCTATAAATTAGGCACCATTTTCTTTCTTTGCTTCTACCCTATCTTCTTTTCTAATATAAACTCTTCCAATTATTTTTTTGTGACTCTTCTTCAAAGACTTTTTGGAAGTACCGAACCCTAATTGAGCATTGTTTGGTCACTTCGAACCATTGACGCTAATAAATATTGGTGGAACAGGGTTAAAAAAAAAAAAACACTTTGTATCCGCTCTGGCTTAAGTTGTTTTAAATCTTTTGTGATATATCATTGTAATCATAAACTCCATGGAATTTTTATTTCCCAATCAAACTCAATTTTTGACAAATAAATTATTCTGGAAGTTGGTACAGTTTTCATTCAATCTGTCAGATGGTTCATGCGCAATAATTCAGTAGACTAATCCGCATTTTTTGCGAGTTTAGAAATCTTTTATTTTATTTTTTGCAAAGTTCGTCTGAAATAACACGATTCCAATGATCCACGTGCTGATGCGTTCAAAATGTAGTAGAAAAAATATAAATATCGAGAACTTAGGCATTGAAATGATAAAAAGAATGAATGATTCAGCACTTCGACTGATAAAAACGATAAATCTGAAAATTATGCTTCAAAAATGTTGAACAGCAACCGACCTGAGGTCTAGTAAGGATTGGATATTTGTCCAAAATGTTCTTCATTTTATATGACACGTCACCACTATATGACACCACTTCATGGAAGGAGGAAATTAAAAGTATTTCACAAATCAACCAATGAAGTACATATTGAAGATTGAAAGAAGCATTGCGATATGTATTTAATGGAGACTACTTTGAAATGGACAGCATTAATAGCAACGAATAAATTAAGTTTATCTTCGTTTTATTTGAAGAAACCGGATAATTTTTTAAGTAAAAAATATAAAAAGTGCGGGGAACATTTTTTCCTGTATGCAGGCCTATCCAGGCGTTAGAGTATGGAGAACAAACCACTGCAGGATGACTTTTAAACATAAAGAACCCATCACAAAGTGTAGGTGTGGTCTTGAATTATGACCTACGTAATACGAAAAATTATTCTGTGTAAACCATCATCAACGAAGCTTTGGGCATTAGATATATTTTTTGGCTAAGTTTGCCATATTGGAAAATGCATCAGAATTAAGCCATAACCGATTCATGGTGGATGATATAGCAACAGTTTCCCAGCCATTGTACAGTTTCGCCGTAGTTTTTCTGTACCTTAGAGTGAAAAACGAGCTAAAGAACGGAAGAGATTCTGATGATTCATGATAAAAGTCGCAGGCAGATGTGTATAAACGCGGAAGAATCATATTATGAAGAATTTTAGAACTTCTCTGTTTCTCATCTTTAACCGTTACTTTACATACCGACCCTGTATGTATCTGTGTTTTTTGATGTACAAGTACATATTGTATATGCATAAAGAATGCATATATTAAACGATAACTGAATGTGCCTACCTAATATGTTTTTACACTAAACTATTTGCTAAATGTATTAAACTGTGCACATATATACATACATATGCATGTATGTGTACATACATTCTTATAAAGTGTATAAAAAGTGTATCAAGTGTTTGCCGCCTCGTGTATGTGTATGACTAATGCCAATGTAATGTAGTTCAAATTGCGGCAACACCACCGCCCACAGGCCCACAAGAAGAAGCAGCGCACAGCACATCACATCACAGTGTGTTGATTGTTGCTGCCACCCTTTGCTGCAAAATTGGTTTACGCTCCCACCCAGTGCTATACAGCAGCAGCCGCTCTCTCTCAGTCTTGTCGGTCTTTAGTAGCGCTCTCTTGCGGCAATTGTTAGTTGCTAATGCCGCTCCTGACATACATAAATATCTAAAGCAAGTTTTGCGCTACTTCCAGTGATGCTGGCTGCTCTGTATAGAGATATTAACAATCACGGCAGCAGCAGCAGCAACAAAATAAACCATTACAGCAGCAACAATACAAACGTAGCGCGCGCTGTACCAAAAAAGCGAACCAACACCCAGCTACCCCCACAGCGGTATACACATAAACACACACACACAGTCATATACAGGCACAGCACGACGCACGCATAGCAGCAATTTTCATTCCAACTGGCGCGCGCGCGCTCACTTCCAATTTGCCGTTATACTCTTAGTATAAAATTTGTTTTTGCGCTTTTCCAATATAAGCGCGGCCGCTTTTCATTTCTTTTTGGTTTTGTTACTACAAAAAGCTATTAGCCTTAATTTAGACTTACTTTCTATTTGTTTTTTTTTTTAGCAACAAACACAAAAATCCGTTAAAAATGACTTGCATCCCCTTTTTGAAGCGATGATGGCCGCTGCCGCCGCCGCACAGCACGTAAGCAGCAGTATTAGCAGCAGCAGCGGCGGTGGCGCAGGGTGTGGTACATTTTCCAGTTGGTTGCCTTAATAAGAAAATATGTACACACAACATATATACATGCATAAAAGCATAAATGCAAAAAAAAATTATATGTATATGAACAACCGAAAAAGGGCAAAAGGGTGGAGTTTTTTAGTCTTTCGTCGTTCGGTTGCTCACTCAATTCCAATGATCCACAAAACGCAGCTACTACTCAAAACGGGGCGGATGGACGAGTGGACGGATGCATGCGCATATTTCTCGGTTTCACACACATATATATATGTACATACATACAACTTGATTGGATTGTCAAATGCCGGAATGTTGCTTTCAAGTTGCTGTTCTTCTCATAGCTGCTGTTGTTGTTGTTGTCTGCGCTGTTTTATTAAATCATTATGCCAATTAAGCGGCTTGCATTCTTTGCTAGATTAAATTCAAGTCTCAATTTCCAGCAGTAAGCAATAAAAAAATTAAAACCAAAAAAGAAAAGTGCGCAAAAAAAGAAAAGTATGCAGCAAGCAAGAAGAAAAACGAAATGAAACTCAACATAAACATACACAAACATGCATTGCAGTCATACGACGTCCGTCGCTCGTCCACTTCATATATTTTTTTTGCTTGCATGCAAACGCACTAATACAACAACAATGCATCAAGTCGGCAAGCGAGAGCCGTTTGTAATGCATACAAACACACACACACACACAAACAACACAGTAAAAGCAAATGTAGGCATGTGTCTGTGTAAAATCCACACCCTGCAACTACAACAGCAATATTATGCTGTATAGCAGCGTAGAGCGCAAAAGCGAGTAAACGACGAGACGACAACTTCTTTGTCTTTAATATATATATATAATTTTTTTTTAAAGCTCAATAACACAAATATGCCTCTATTAATTAAAGCGACAGCAGTAGCAGCAACAACAACAACAACGTTAGTAACAACAACAGCAATACACATTTAATGCATGCAGTGAGTGTTGTTCTTGTATTTTTTGTGTTTGCAAAAAAAACAACAACAAAATGAAATAGCACAAAAAAAAATTATAAACTCCACTTTACTCCAACAACAACAACAGCACTTGTACAGTAGTACAGCAACAGTAAACGAGCGTACAAATGTTTAGCCTGCAGCATGAGAGCGCATTTATGCGAGAGCATTAAAAAAAAAAAAAGAAATAATGAGCGTGCAACACGCACATACATATGTACTGCATATGCATTTCTTTTTTTGTTGTTTGTTGGTTCCTTTTTATTAAAATCCTTTTCACAAAGGATTATATCGGCGTAATTTTTAAAACATTGAAGGTTTTTTTTTTTTTTGAAATTCTAAAAAGTTAAAAATTAATCACAAACCCATTGTTCAGCTATACAGCAAAAAAAAAAACTGTCTTCTTTAAAGTTATCGAACTGAAATTTAATATGCCATAAAAAAAGTCATTTAAGTAGTATTTTTTTTTTGTAATCGATATGTCACCACCATGCCTTCAATATAATCAATTTTTTGGTTGACTAAGATTATGTATGACTTTTGCATACGAGATATTATATTAGGTATAATGTTTCTGCTCTGGTTAGGTTAGTCATCCAATGTGGTACAGAAACTTTTTTTTTAAAATAATTTAACTTAAAAATTTATTGAATTTGGTTTATTTTATATAAATTTGGACCTTGATCATAAATGAAAAAAATATGAGCGCTTCCTACAGTCATACATATTTTCAAATTTATTTCTAAAAAGGACGATCGAATGACTACGACGAGCATACACGGCATCAGGCCGATACTTTAGTTCATGTAAAATCTTCTCAAAATTTAGAAGTTATATTGTTTCGAAATATCAAAGCATCTGCTTTTAAAAACTTCAATAAAGCTTTCTAAAAATACAATATATGATCCACATTAAATTATGTACAAGACTGGAGAGTTTCTAACACTCACAGCTCACTTTCATTATACTCAAATTTACAATGGCTATGATATGATCATAATATGATATTCTTAAATCATATTACTACGCAAATATCTTTAGAATTTTGCAATAATTTGAATGGGTTCTTATTGTATCCAAATTCAGCCCACATATAGATAATAGTTTTTGATTTGTTTCTATATTTAAAAAAAAAGGAATAAGGAGGAGTAAGTCTCCTTTCCATCGGATATAAGAATATGACGCGCGTATTATGTAATAGCCTGAAGCCATATACGGATTCACTGATAAGACAATATCAGTGTGGCTTTAGACCGAAAAGGTCGACCAGTGACTAAATATTCACATTACGACACATCTTGGAAAAGACAAATCGGATTAACAAAGGCACACATTGTCTATCACATACACAAAGCGTTGTGAGGGTGGTGGGGAAAAACCGCTCCTTACCCTTTGATACCAAGTGATGTTTTATTCAGGGTGATGAGCTGTCGTGCGAATTTTTCAATCTGCTGATGGAATACATCCTATGCCAGTGCCCGTACACGCAGAATATGTCGGGCTCCATCTTCCAAAAGGAAGTGAATGCTGCTCGCGTCCGCGGACGACATTGTTTTCATCGGCATGTAAGAACGGCGACTCAGCAAGGCGTTCTGAGATTGAAAAAAAAAAGGTCTAGCGGAGAATTGGTCTATCGGTGAGTAAGGACAAGACGAAGTACTTGGTGTCTTCTACGCCATCATCGCGTCTTGGACTGTCAGTGATGATGGAGCATTTCAACTTCATTGTTTTAGAAAACTTTCATCTATCTTAGATCCGAAACAACCAGCAAAAACAACGTCAGCCTGGAGATCAGGCAAAGAATAACGCTTGCGAATACTATTGGGATGAGCAAGCAAATTAGAAATAAAGCCCTCTCTCAGAATACGAAAATCAAGATATATAAGAGGCCGATTCTCCGGCCGTACTGCGGGATTTTTGGTACTATTAGAGTCGGCGTGTTTAGGTTCCGTATGAATCGCTAGCTATATGAGCTATTCGATGAGGTTGTCACAGTCCACTGGATTGAGTTGGTCACCTCATTCCAATGGATGAAAGACCTCTAATTTGATTGGAGGTCGCTTTTCAAAAATAATATTTCAATACCGTTTAGGCACTATGTCCTTCAAAATATTGGGATGTTGCAGTTCTGCTAGTGAACGCTAGAACATGTCTGCATTTTGCAGTGAAATTCCAGTGGTTGATGGTTTTCGAATCGATCTACTAGAATATCTGTTAGCAATTTGGGTAGTCTGGAGGTTTCTAAGACTGTCTTGCCTCGTTGTACTATTTTGGCTTAGTAAAATTTAATATGTACAAGTTTGTCGCCCGAATCATTGTCGGTAATGCTCAAAAACTTCTTTTTATATGCAGACTGTGGACTCTTCTCTAACCTTTTTCTTGGTAATTCCAATTCCGTTGAAGTCTCAATGGCATTAATACCATGGTAGGTTAAGAAGTAAAAACATTTTTTGTTCTAAAACGAATTACTAAATATATTTTATTTTTATACTAAAATTGGTTCCTAAGCTGTTGTCATATAAAAAAAATAATTGGCACATTATGCGAACTCATGTCGAGACTAAAAATAAAAATCTTATAGAGGGGAAATATCAGAAAACTTAAGAGTCAATAGGAGCAAAACTTTTCGAGTTATAGACAATTGAGTCATTTTCGGACGTGAGGTCTTCCTTGTTCATTATTAAGCTCGACGTGGTAAGTGCTTTGTTGCAGCTGATCTTTTCTGTTTATCTCTTTCTAATTTCTAATGGAGCAAAAGTGTGCTTTGGATCAAGAAGCAGCTGCAGGCGATTTGCTTTATGAAGCTGCAATTGAAGATCCTTTCCCTTTAACATCAGCTTTCATCAATAAATGTCTGTTAATAACAATCTCTAGAGCTGACCTGTGACAAGCAATAAACATTGAAGATGGTCTGTCAGTAAGTGCAAGCCAGGAGGCTAATATGAAGCCGCACTGTTCACTTCGAGATAAGATCCATGACAACGTGGAATGCGGTGAATAGAATTCGTTGTGGAGATAATTAGTCATACATATGTTCTTTTATAATAATGATTTGAAATATTATTGAATTTAAAAGAAAAATATATTGTGGAGAAAAGACACATATTTGCCAATTTCCTTATATTCCCAACATATTAGCCTATCTTATGGCTCCTTATAGAGTACATATGCTATATAACAACCCAGTAGCTCATAGTTAAACATGCATTTAATATGATTTTGCAAAACAATTGAAAGTTTAGCTTATATATATGCACTATTAAAAACTAGAACAAAAAAATTATAATAAATAAAATATCTAGATAACTGACACGGATGACGACTGGCTATGTACAGAGTATTAAACAATTCGATATAACCCAAGTTCTTAACTGGTTTTTATTTTATTTAATTTTTTTTGTGCGCTTTGTTGTCGGCAGTTGTTTTTTTTGTTTTTGTTTTAGCAGTTGTTGTTACACTTCGTTGTTCCTGTTTTTTGTTGTTATTTCTTTTGTTCTTGTACTTGCTGCTGCTTTTGTAATTTTCTGCATTAATTTTATGCATTTATTGCAATAAATTTGCAATGCAAAAATTTTGTTTTACACAAATATTTTGCATAATAAAAGGAAACACGACAGATGTTAAGTGAATGGCGGCGGGTGACAAATGGAAAGCAAAAATGCATAACTTTATTTTAAACTTTTTTTTTAAATTATTTTTTTTGCTGTTGTTTTGCAAGGAAGAGGCGCGGCAGTTATTGCGCTCATACTCTCTCGCATTTGCTACGCTCAGAAGTTTTATTGTGTGCGTGTATAAATGAGTGCCGCTGCTTTGCGTGTTGCATTCAAAATTATAATTTGTTTATATTAAAACGTGCAACAAAAAGGCGTTTTATATGTATATATAAAACTAAAAAAAAAAAAATGCGCACAGCAACAACAATATTTTAAAAAGAAAAACGCATGTTTAACAAGGAATAAGAAAAAAAAAAAAAAAAGAACAACAACTATGTATAAACACATGTAAAGTACAGTAAAAACAACAAAACCACATCATAAGTTGTTAAACAGTGAGCAGGCAGGCAAGCAGTCGGCACAAAAGCAATGCATATGCATTTTATGCGTGTATGTGTGCATGCAGCAATGTGCATATGCGCGCAATGCGCTCTGAGTTGACTCTCTTCTCATAGACATTCACTCTCTCGCTCTGACACACAGCAAATGCATGAGAGCATTGCTGCTGCACATTGGTTGATTAATGAAAAATGTCAAAGGTTCAACACAAATGCAAGTTTGTTGAACTCTTATCAAACATTAAAGTTACATTAACAGCGGCAACAACAACAACAAGACTACAAGCAGCGGCATCAATAAAAATAAAATAAATGAAATATATTGTATAAAAAAAATATATTGTATATATAAATGCGGGTACACTCTACTCAATGCTATGCGCTCTTCTTTCGCTGTCTGTACCCACTGTTGTCAATCATTTTAATTGAATTTTTGTTCAAATCCGTTGTTGGATTTCTAATTAGAAAGCTGCTGGTTGCAACGACTGCAGCAATGACTTTGCAACGGCAGAGACAGCAGCAGCGGCGGCAGCAGCTTTTATTCGTTGTCGTTGCACACATTAAGTGCACTCGAGCACTTTGCCAGTCGGTCGGTCACTACTTATTCAATCTTGAGTTGATAAAAATCTACAAAAGTTCAATTAAAAAATTTTTTTATGCGTCATTAATTGCGCTCATTCATATTGTACGTCCCCCCCGCAGCCATTATGTTGTAAATGCAATGCTACTCCACCCTACATACATATATCTTCTTAATGCAGCAACACATTCCTTGGCTCGTTCATTTGTAATTAATAAGATTAAGCAATATTAAAGAAAATATTTGTTGTGCGGGTGAGTCTCGCTGCTATCGTCGTAGTCGTCTTGTTGTTGTTGTTGTTTTTGCCGGTTGCCATTGTCGCCAACAACTGCTGCCGCGACCGCACCCAATGAAATGGCGGCGGCGACAACAACAACAACACGAGGAAAAGACTCAACAGTCGCATTTTTTCCTACAACAACAGCAACAACTAAATTAAATAAAGCTTAAGCATTCATTACAACAGCAACTGCTGCTGTTTCAGTTTTTTTTTTTTTTTAATTCATTATTAATTGAAAATATGCAAGCCACATCGCCGTCTCCGCCGTACTCAAAGCTTCCACCCGCCCCAAATCCGTTTAGGGTCTTGTCGGTCGGAAGCTAAGTATGCGCGCGCGCCTCACTTTAATATTAGACGACGTTCATCAATCGATAGATCATCTAAAGGCAAGCCTAGGCACATTTTTGTCGTATTACTTAAAACAAAAATAAAAATAGTTGTCACTCATTCAGTTTAGATAAGGCGTGTAGAAAATATTTACAGCTGCATTTGCGTCGCGGTTTTATAAACTATTTATTATAATTTATTTTTTTTTATTTTGCAATGCATTGCGTGCATGCAAAAAACTAGAGAAATCTTTAACTATGATAAGCCATACGTTTTATATATAGAAAAAATTGCATATGCGGTATAAACATTGACGCCAATATTAATTATAATAAAAATTTCACTTAACTTCCTATAAGTAATGTAGGACCTAAACAGAATTTTTCCAAATATATCTTCTTTGCTTTATAATACTATCTTATATGTCGAAAGTGTTTTAACGGGGAGTTCTTCTTTATTACTGTAACATGAAGATCTGTTCTACCGAAAGTCATCGTATTTTAGTGGAAGATGGTGACCATGCTCTAGTTGAACGAACGTGCCAGAAGTGGTTTAGACGGTTTTAAAGTTGCAATCTTGACTTAGAAGAACAACGCAAACAGCAAAAAGGCTTGAAGATAAAGAATTGGAGGCATTGCTCGATGAAGATGCGTACCAAACGCAAAAGGAACTTGCAAAAGCTTTGGGAGCTGATCAAGCAACCATTTCCAGACGTTTAAAAGCAATGGGACTTATTCAAAAGCTTGGAAATTGGGTGCTTAATGAATTGGAACCTAAAGACGTCGAAATCCGATTTTGCATGTCGGAAATATAGCTTGAAAGCCACAAAAAGAAGTAATTTTTGCATCAAATTGTCACTGGTGATGAAAAATAGATTCATTACGATAACCCCAAGCGCAAGAAATCGTATGTGAAGCCCGGCCATGGCGTCAAGGTAATCAAGGTCGAATCACAAGGCTGTGTTGTATTGTGAGCTCTTGAAATCAGGTCAGACGATCAAAGGGGACCTCTACCGAACACAATTGATTCGTTTGAAGATAGTGAACACGAATCCACAATTTTCCATTATGACAACGCTTGGCCACATGTTGCAGGACCGGTTAAAAAATATTAGGAAAACAGAGGGTGGAAAGTTCTACCTCAAAGTTCAGATCAATGCAAAATTCCCTCACTAGAACAGGGTATCAAAAATTGGCTCAATTCGTTCTTGGCCGCCAAGCCGGAGAAGTTCTTTTGGAATGGAATCCACAAACTGCCAGAAAGATGGGCAAACGTCGTAGCTTCCGATGGACAATATTTTGAACATTGAATGTATAAAATTTTTTACACAAAAAAGCATTAATTTTCGATAAATCTTATTTTTTAATTAATCAAAAAAACCATATTTTTCTAAAAATTTAAGTTTTTTTAAAAAAAAAACTTTACCAAAAATTAATATTTTATTAATTCCTTCATGCAAATTCAAGCTAATTTACCAAAGAAATATATTTTGTTTTTTAATTTCGGATGACGCAATCATGAGTTATCCTGATGGAAACTTTTTTTGAGGTGACTCAGTTCTCACCAATTGCTTATTTTTCAATATTTTATTTAATTAAAAAAAAATATAATTTATAAATTTTTTACTAGAAATTCATATAAAATTGTTCTCTTGTTCCAAAGTTTTTTGTTTACTTCTTTTTGGGGACTTATTTCTTAATAATAAGGGCAGTTCGTTTGTTCTATCAAATTTTATAAAGATATTGAAGACAACCACAAATTTTATTCATTCAAGAACTCAAGAGTGGGTGTGTCATGCTCATTGAAATATGTATGTAAAGCAATAATCCATAGAAAGTCATCATAAGAAATTGTACGTGTCGAGAAACCCATAAAACCATGGGAACATATGGGACCAATATCTACCATTATTGCTTTTTATTTCTTGTCAATTCTTTTTTTTTTAAAAAATCAAAATATGCTGGCATATGACGTATGGGGCGTGGCAGTCATTATTACAGAGAAACTCTTTTCCTTTCATGCATACACCACATGCAACATGTTTCATTATTTTATCTTAAAGGATTTTTTGACATAAGAAATTTAAAAGCAAGTCATAGTCTGTTGTGTCAGTTGATCCTAATTCTTCTGATGTCTTCTACACAAGCACAAAATCTAACCCTTCTGTGTAAAAATGCTACCTAAGTAGTGAAATTTCTTTATCTTTTATTCCATTGACCTGAAAATGAAAAGGCTGTAAAAATCCGGTCAAAATCCGTGCAGCCTTTTTGGAGATTAACCCAAACAAATAGAAAATGTTAAAAAATACTAAATAACCATTTGAACTTAAGATAATCTGTTTATTTTGAAATTAAAGATAATATATATAATAATTCGTACCGAAACAATGATGCTTATTTGGTGAAATAAATCTAATCTAGTTTAAAATTTTGATAATATCTTCTATAATAAATATTCTCCAATAATTTAAAGTTCTTCACGCATGAGTCTGCGCTTACCAAAATTTCCATTTTAAATCATAAATAAAAATCTCCTTAGTTTCTCTCTCTCCTCTCTCTGTCTATCTAATAGAACTTACAATCATTTAAAGCATTCCTAAACATCCTTTATATTATTTTCAAAAGCAAATCACCCTGACTGATAGAAATTTGGTTTTTGTTAAAAAAGATATACAAATTGTAGAGAAAGGACCAAAACAGCAGGAACAAGATTTATTTTAACTAAAAATCATAAAAAAAAAGGTACTAGTAATTTGTGGAGAGCAAACTGTGGAGATTGTGTGGCATGGTAAGAAAGGAGGAAGAACTAAAGTGAGTTTAGATAACCTTTTTAAGAAATTTACTACCTGCTGCAACTTTAGTTATCCGAGGATGTTTCTCCTCTACGAGTATGACAAATTGTTGCAAGATTGTGTCTAATTTCATGTAATTTTATACTAATTAGTGCTAAATACAGAATAATTTTACAGATGTACATATGTGTACAAATGTTGAGCATTTCATTCAATTAAGCATAATTACGAAAGCAAAACTTATATTTTTCAAAATCTCCTAAGAATTAATAATTTATGCACACATACAGACTTTGTGCCATTTGAAACATATGCCAAGTGTCAAACTTTCCCATAGACTATGAATACCCTTCTAGCTTGACATGAGCATAGTGTATTAAAAAACCTGCCGATGCAACAAAGACAGAGTCAGAGAGTTGGTGGAGTAGTAACAAAACGAGAGCAAAGCAGAAAATGCACTCTCCTAAAGTCAGACTTCAAATTGCATATGAGCGAATACACAAATACACACACATGCAATTACAATTTGCAACTCAGTTTTTTCTTTTTGCAAATGCAAAGAGCGCAGCAAGAGATGCTAACACAAAAAAAAAAAAATAGCAATCATGACAGAGAAAATGAGAGCGCGCGCAGCATACAAATTTTATGTATACGTTAACGTTGAGACGCAAGGGAGAGGATAAAATTATGTATGTATGTACGTTCGCTACAGGTTCATGCAATACATACACACAAAGAGTAGCGTAGCAGCAAAAGAACTATAAACTGGAAGCGTAGGCACGTATATGTGTGTGCGCCAAAGGATAGCATGCCATGCTGCTCGCACATCATGGCGGTTCTGTAAATCTACACACACACACACACAGGCATCAATTTAAATATATATATGTGTGTGTGTATGCGAAGGAAGAAAAAATCTGTACCGCAAAAATTGAGAAAAAATCCGGGAAAAATATGTCTGGACTGGGATTTTTTTTTTCTTTCATACGTACGTTTGGAATGTCCTGTCTAAAAATAACTACTAATTTTTGTACATTTGAGCTACATATGTGGTATGCACAGCTAAAAAGGATGCTGTATAAGGCGTATAATTAAATTTCAGGCTTACCTCGTACTTGAGTCCGACCAAACGCAGCCAGGTCTCGACTTTCAAACAATATGGTGAGAGCGAGGGCAGCAGTGGCGTACGCGAAAACTGATACAAATAAATGATATCCTTTTCGAAATTGGTCTTGTGCACATTGAATTTCTGTGCAGGGGCAGCTTCAGCTTTGCTATTTTCAACTTTTCCAGCCACTTCACCGTCTTTCTTTGTTTCGCCATCAGCGCCGGACGACGCCTTGGCAGCATCCTCTTTGTTGTCTTGGGCGGCGGCGGCAGTATTATCGGCTGCGGCAGCCTGCTCTCCACCAGCAGCAGCAGGTTCGGCTGCAACAGCAGCGGCTGGGGCGGCAGCGTTCTCTGTGGCCGCCGCAGCAGCAGCGGCTGGCGTTTCCTCAGCGGGAATTTGTTGCGAACTAACTTCAGTTGCCATTTTAATTTGTTTCTTTTTTTTTTTTGTTTTTTAAATTGTTATAAATTCGTTTTTATTTAATAATTCTTGAATTAGTTTTTGTTTTAATTCAGAATTAATATTTAACAAAGCTCTTGTTTAACGCTTTTGATTTTTTTCCTGCTTGTTCCTTGCCGAAAAGGCGTTTGCACAAAAATACACACACACAAACACACAAGTACGCAGCGAGAGAAAGACACTGTGGGTTATAGTGGTAAGAGAGAGAGAGAGATACCGCGCGCGTATAGTCACACACAGACACAACAATTTTTTTTTACTTCTGTTTCCTTTCAAATTCAAGTCACTCTCAAATAATGCACACAACGGTTCTTGCGTTCCAGTGGTTGTTCTAATAGTAGTCAATAGGCTTCCGTGTCCACGTCTGAAGCGCTTCGATGCCAGAATGCGACTGCGAGAAATGCACATTTGCTGAGCGCAAAGGAGTAAGAATTTGAAATCGTTGTGAGTTGCAAACCGTTATTACGTGTGAGACTGCACAGATATATTTGCACAGATGACATGGAGTGCTACACTGTCAAGCATCGTGGATTCGACGATGGCGCCGGTGCCATCGTCGAACCCACGATGCACGACAGTGTAAACATCAATGCTCGACAGTGTAAACACCAGTGCTTGTCAAACTTGCGCGATGATTGACGGTGGCGCCGGCGCCATCGCCGACCATCCCCCATCCGGTTCTTGGGTAGTCGTTTCCGGTTGGTCTTAAAAACTCCAGGAGTTGGTGTTTACGTCTTCCGGTGACGGTACATGACGCACAGTGCTCTAAATTTTCGTAAAACGTTGAAATATCTTTTTTAAATTACTTTAGCCTGATATTATCTTTTTATTGTTTTTTTACCATGGTTAGAACAACTCTTTCTCTCTTACACCTGTGTGTTATTTCGCCTATAATGTCACGGAAGAGTAGCTAGAACACTTTTTTAGATTATAATTCGTAAGCAGTTTATACTGAAACTTATAAAGTCAAGCAGGAAAATGGAGTTTTGGTGTTTCTTTTTATTTAATATATTTTGTTCATTTGTTCTATTATTCTTGTACACGGCTAATTGTAAGCGCATAAAGACGTTACTGAAAAAGAAAACAGTGGTAGGGGATGTCAAAAGTTCTTCTACCATTATTCTCAAAAGTTCTTGTACCAATTTTTTGTACAAATATTCTCAAACAGAAAAAAATCGATTTATAATTTGGGTTACTTTACACTACTCGCTACTTTGTGCAAATACGCCAAAGTCCTTGTACCACAATTTATAAAAAAGAGAATTTTGTCAATTCTGGGGAAGAAACACTGATTCCATACGAACAGCTTGCCTTCCGTTGCAAGCATGGAACTTCAGAGCAATGATATCGATTTGTTGTGTCTATCCTAAATTTATTTGAAGAAAAGTACTGTCATTCCAGCAGCATTACTGATGTGTGACAAGTTTGAGGTTGAGTCTGGCATTCTGGCCTCGTCTACAAACTCAGATTACGCTGTTCTACCAGTTTCTGAGAAACAAAGCAACACACGAAGAGCTTTATGTGCCCCTTTTTTACTGATGATATTAAGCACATAAGTGATGAACAACTTAGAAGACTGTCTCATCGCCCTAATATACTGTCTATTAAGCTCTTTGATAATGGATCCTACACCGGAAGACTCTGTTGAGTCTACAGGCACTCAGCCACTAGAGCCCGGTAGATCTTTCAGAAATTATAATCAGATTAAAGTAAACAACTTTCTCCACACAACAATGTACAACCAGTGTCCTCCTTGGAACATATTTTAAATAAAAACCGAGAAATATAAAAATTTTATGCAGTCTCGAAGGTTTAAATTAAAAAACTAATCGTACAAATAATCTGTTGGTGTATAATTATGCATGCGATACCAATCTCTCAAATAAGTGTCAAGATTCAACTCCTCGTCGGAACTTCTCCCGTTAGTTCTCATCATTTTTTTTGGTTTCATCGATTTGATATTTCCTAAAAAAAAATGAAAGATTAGAATAAAAAAAAATAATGTGTAGTAGTTCTGTAATATATTGACCTCAGGAGCTAAATATGTATGTAGAAAATGGAGCCCAGAATATATCGATAAAATTTAAAAGGTCGAGTCCGTCTGTCCTTATTTAATCGAAATTTTAGAGACTATATTAGGAGGCTCTCCGCTTTCAAATATGAATATTTAGATTCTTCTATTCATTCTTCAGCAAACTTGTACTTAGTGAACACGCTAACTGCCCTATCTAAGGAGTTTTGGTACTTACCATACATGGTACCTTCTCCTCATTTTAAGTTTTTGTATGAAAAAATTTTATTGATGTTATTTTGCTAGAAACAACAAATGAGACATTTAGGAGCAGATCGGACCACTAAAACGGGTAACCACCATAAAATACATACAAATACATCGTACCTCTCTGATTTTTTGTTGTTGTTGTTTTTTTTTCGCTAGAAACGCTAAACTTGGTATATCTTAGAAGATTTCTACGAAAGTATTTCATATAGAACAAGATTTTACCAGTAGAGGGGGTTGTCCTCATTAAAAATTTGGGTACGAATTTATTAAATACTTTTTGGTGAAGATTTATTGACAAATGCTATTATAGGACATTAAATTTTTTAATTTTAATTTCCTAGTGATGCAATTTAGTGGTAGCTTAACTTTCTATCAAGAAGAAAATAGAAATCTGGCAGGAGTAGGTACCAACTTTTATGGAAAATATAGTCCGATGAACGCATACCCAATGACTGAGAATTTCAACTTCAATGCTGTAGAAAACTTCGTCTATGTTGGATGCAAAATAACCAGCAAAAACAACGTCAGCCTGGAGAACAGGCGAAGAATCGGAAGACGAAAATCAAGATCTACAAGACGCTAATACTAACGGACCTACTGTATGCCGCAGAGGCATGGATCTTCATTCAGTTAGACGAAACGGCGTTAGAAGTCTTTGAGAGGAAGATTTTTGGTTCTATTAGACGGCGACGAGATTAGGTCCCGTATGAACCGTAGGCTGTATGAGCTATTCGATGAGGTTGACATAGTCCAGCGCATAAAATTCTAGCGGAAGCATTGGGCTGGTCAGCAGGCAAGGTTTACAAACGTGATTGGAGGACGACGCAATAGTGGACGAGCAGGCGTGCATTGGAGTGTCCAGGAGGAACTTTATATAAGAAAATGTGGAGTCTCCCTAAATATCAATTCATAAAACTATAAAGAAGTTTCAATATTTTTCAAGTGATGCCATTATTGATATCACAGTCCACAGTGTAGACTCCACACAAGCTGTAATAAGGACCCTTCTGCTATTTATGTAATTTGTAGTAGATCGACTAGATTCAGATGTACGGAAATATAAGAGAAATTAGAGCTCACTTTAATACATCATAATACTCAACAAGCTTATGATTTAGACTCAAAATTTTCAGCCATTCTGAAACTTTTGACTTCGGACTCAGGACAAAAAATTTCATGGTCCACTATCTCGGCCATGACGCTTTGTTTTTGTTACTCATTATTTTAGAAGTCGAAATTGTTCGGAGCCGGGATAATTGAATAAAATGGGTCACTTAGTATGAGTATGATACTTTATGTCGACTAATAGCTTACCGAAATTTTAACAATTTCGATTATGATTTCAAACCATGAAAAAATATTTTCCCCACAGTTTCACTGGACACCAATATACGTTCACTTCACTAAATAACATTGGGGACTTAAAAACTATAATTAAATTGAAATCTTTAAGCATAGGGTATCTCGCAGTCGAGCCCATTCGCCTGCAGGGTTCTTTCTTGTTTACTTACGATTTGTTTGGATCAGAATTGTTACACTTTTTTTTTTGATGTACAGAATAAATTGAAGAAACAAAAGTAATGCAGCACAAAAATCCAGAAAAGTCTCATTGTTTGGTTTTGACCAGTATTACTTTCAATAAGAATATCAAACATGGTCTGTGTAGTAAAAATATTATATTTTTTTCATAATTTCAAATTACACGGATTTTAAAGCATAAAAATTTTTGAGTTATGCAAGAAAGTTTAATTGAATCAATTGGATACACATATTGCATAAGTGTTGAACTGCAATAAAAAAATGTATAGATTCCTCTTTTCATTATCTTGTCTTTAAGAAGTCTTCAAAGCGGACTTCCCACCTCTTCAGCAACTTTCATGTCAAAAGAAATCGATCTGTTTGGACATTTCATCATTGGTTGGGGAATATAACGTGGTAAACCATTCTCTCTAGGCAAAACATCAGTCAATATCGAAATGCATTAATTAATGCCAGCAAGGGGCGATCTTTCTCCAATGTTATGGTCCCTTGTAAGAAATATGTTTCTTACTAAGCTCAATGAACAACTGTGCATTGTTATTGGTTATGCAGATGAGCTTGTATTCACTATTTCGGTGAACTGTCTAACTTGTTCAGAATCTATGCCATTCAGTACAGGGCACCTATTAAATTTGATATACAATAAAAACTATCGATATTAATTACGAACATTATATCGTTACTTTACCAGCTCTATCATTGTGATGGCATTTTTAGTACATCGAAGTTATTTACTTATCATCCAGCTGCTGGCGTAAAAACAATACAGTTTCATTAAAATCGCGCTGCAAAAAGCAATAAATTTCAGCAAATAAACACTCTACAAATATAAATAAAAAATGGGAGCAGTTTTGGGACTGTGTTCCGCAGCACAGGTAAGTCGTAAACACTTGCATATGTCTAAATTTGTGTATATCAAAAAAAGTCCTGCAATGCAAATTGCGCAGTAAATGCATTTCGCAATAAATCAATAAACTGCCTTACACCCACAACTGCATACGTATGTACATATACTAATTCAATTTGTGCCTTTGTCTTTGCTATCTTTCTACAGTGTGCATTATGTTGCACAGGTACCGCTGCCAGCATGTGCTGCTCGGCCTGCCCCACTTGTAAGAACTCGTCTTCTTCGCGTTTTATGTATGCCTTTATGCTGCTTATTGGAACCATACTCGGCGCTATTGCACTCTCGCCCGGCTTACAGGATACTCTAAAGAAATTACCCTTCTGCATTAATTCAACTTCGACCTATAGCGCTAAAGCGGTGGATGTCTTTGCTATGCAAGTGGACTGTGAATATGCACTCGGTTATATGGCTGTCTATCGAATATGTTTTGGCTTGGCCTGTTTCTTTGCACTTATGGCTTTGATTATGATGGGCGTACGTAGTTCGCGTGATCCGCGCTCATACATACAAAACGAATTCTGGCCATTGAAATTCTTGCTGTGCTTTGGTGCTGCCATAGGTGCAATCTTTATACCGGATGGTTCCTTTGGGCCGGCCATGATGTGGGTCGGTTTAATTGGTGGCTTGGCTTTTATACTTATACAGCTGGTGATTATTGTTGATTTTGCGCATAGTGTAGCAGAGAATTGGATCGGTGAGTAAGCTGGGATTTCTAAAAAATTGTGACTAATGTTGGTTCTTTTTTTTGTTTCAATGTAGAAAATGCCGAGAACAGCCGTGGTTATTACTATGCACTGGTTGGCGTCAGCATGCTTAGCTATTTGGTATCTTTAACAGGCATTACTTTGCTTTATATCTACTTTACAACCGTACGTGTATAATTGGAAATACTTAACATATGTTTATACTTGTAATCCAAACAATGTAATTCTAGTCCTCCGGCTGCGGCATCAACAAGTTCTTCATATCCTTCAATATGATACTCTGTCTAGTCATTAGCATTTTGTCTGTATTACCAGCTGTACAGGAACGTTTGCCACACTCTGGATTGCTGCAGAGCTCATTGGTTACACTCTATACGATCTACTTGACTTGGTCCGCTGTGGCTAATAATCCAGGTAAGACTTGTCGGAGCCATTAAGATATAAATATATATACATATATGTTCCCTTACTTCCTTTTACAGAGAAAGCTTGCAATCCAGGCATGTTTGGCCAAATGGAAGGTGCGTTTAATGCTACCGTTGCACCACCTACTCCAAATTCCAAGGTTACATTCGATACTACCAACATTATTGGCCTAATTGTCTGGTTGCTCTGCATTTTATACAACTGCATCAGCTCTGCTGTGGAGATTTCCAAGATCAATAACGATGGCGAAAAACGCGGTAGGTTTGCAAAGGATTTGCTTATAAGAAAGAGCACTGTAACATTTTATGCACTCACTAATTTTCACATAATTTTGATAAAAATTTCATTTGAGCTTAATTCACAAAATCCACATGTATTAATTAATCAATCACCCTACTATTTGACTAACACTTAATTATTTTATATAATTTTCTTTTGTTTTTTTTCGTATGTAACAACTACAACTAATCAAAAATTGCAACGCTTTTCAACACTTCCACCACCAACATCTTGGTTTGGTTTATTAACTAAAACTGTGTATATGAAATTTTTTTTGTATTCTTTTTTTTTGTATAAATCGATTTGAATTTAATGCATAACAGTTTTAACAGAAGCTCTATCAGATACAGAATCCGGTAATGCCGAGGATGGCAAAACCAAAACAGATAATGAAAGCGAAGGTGTCACCTATTCCTGGTCGCTATTCCATATTGTGCTTATCTGTGCATCGCTCTATGTTATGATGACATTGACCAATTGGTATAAGTAAGTATTGAAACTTTTATAATTAATTAAAACTTAAATAAATTTTATTGACTATTTGAATTGCAGACCCAATTCCGACATAGAGCTCGTCAATGGCAATGAAGCATCCATGTGGGTCAAGATTATATCCAGCTGGCTTGGCGTTTTCATATACGGTTGGAGTTTGGTGGCACCACTAGTCTTGACCGATCGTGAATTTAATTAAACTTCACAACAACTGCAAACTTTTTAAGTATTAAAAAATAATTCAGAAGCGAACGTTATTAATTTGCCATATGCGCGCATTGTAGGTAAAGCCAAAATCAAAAAACAAATCGAGCGGTGCTGCTGTGAATGTATAAAATGCTAAAACTAATAGCAAACATTATCTTATTCTCGGTGTTTTATCAACAAAAAGATATTAAAAAAAAGAAAATACGTATACAGATATCTACACACATAAATATAAAACTTAATCTCAATGTATACTGAAAATATTATTGACGTCTTCTTGTGTAATTTAAAGAGAAAAATACATAGTAAATAAATATTAGTTGTCCTAGGACGACGTCTCCAAAGCTTTGGTTTTTTGTATACTTGTAGTTTTTAATATATTGTCTAATCTTTCTAGCACCACGCGTTGACCTAGTATTTCCATCATTTCGGCCACACCAGGTCCTTCTTTTAGACCACTCAATGCTGCACGTAGCGTCTTCATGAGCAGCGCAAATTTGAGCTGCTCTGTTTTGGCAAACGTTTTAAGTAGTATATGCAACGTATCCTTGCTGAATTGCGGCATTGTTTGCAGTTGTGTATAAAGTTTTTGTAGTTGTTCAATGCTTAAATCCTTGAGCACATAATTTGTTGGCTTAAGCCATAAGAAACTCAGCTGACTGGAAGTGAGATCCTTGAGAAATGTAAGACGTTTGCTGGACCAGTGCAACACGGCAGTAATGTGTGCGGCATCGAGATCTAAATTTGTGCTAAATTAACAAAGAAAATAGTACATTAAATTTATTTGCTAATTAAATTAGATAAAATACAATAACTCACTGCTTTGGATAGCTATTTCGCACAAGTTCTTGCACAGCGTGCACTATTTTATTTCTGCTTGCTTCCGATGACTCTAGCTGTTTGATAATTTCCAAGCGATTAAAATCATCCAGCAGCTCTGGATTTAAGCGACTCGGATGTGCATTGACCTTTTCGATATTAAATTGTGTAGCCAGTTCCGCAATGCTATAGATTTTAGGCTTTTCAAATGGTGCATGTTCAAAGCCGCCGCCTGCTGAAACGACGTAGTTTAGCAGTGCCGTTGGAAAGTAGCCTTTATCACGGAAATGCTGTATGCCTATATCGCCCTGTCGTTTGCTTAATTTCGTGCCATCTGCATTGACTAGTAGTGGCAAGTGTCCGAATTGTGGTGGTTGCCAGCCGAAAGCGCTAAAATTATAAAATTACATTATATAACAATAGTCCAAAATATAGTTTTTTTTTTATAAAGTTTCATACTTGTATAAAAGCAAATGCTTCGTCGTAGATATCTGCCACTCGACACCACGGAATACATGACTGATGCGCATCATATGATCGTCCACTACATTGGCCAAATGATATGTTGGAAAATTGTCGCTCTTCATGATGACCGGATCACCTTCGTTGTCACTGACATTGTGTTGTACGCGACCATAGATAAGATCCTGTAGCGGTGCTTCGTGTGCGCTTAGCTTAAAGCGTATGCAGTAGGGTGTACCTTTCTCTATGAGTTCGTTAGCTTGTACAGCGGTTAGATGACGACATTTGTTGTCATAGCGTGGCACTTGGCGAGTACGTACGGCCTCCTTGCGTAACAATTCCAGACGACGTTCCGTGCAAAAGCAGCGGTAGGCGCTGCCATTGTGTAGTAGTTTGGTCACAGCGTCACTTTATATGTAATAAAATAATCCTTTAGACGTATTTATTTCGAAAAAGTAATAAAGCGTAACTAACCTGTAGATCTGCGTGCGCTCGCTCTGCACATACGAGCCATATGGCCCACCAAAGCCAGGACCTTCATCGATTTCAATGTTTGCCCAACGTAAGTCTTCAATTAGACGTTCCGTTGCACCTGGCACTAGACGCGTCTGATCGGTATCCTCAATGCGTAGTAGAAACTTACCGCCATTATGTCGCGCGTACAGAAAGTTGTAGAGCGCCGTGCGTAAACCGCCAAGATGCAAATAACCAGTGGGACTTGGTGCAAAGCGCACACGCACTTCCGTGTGTGCGTAACGTTTTAGTTTTAATAAAGGATTTATTGCTCTCCGGCTGCATAAACGCAAGCAGTATTGGCTCATTTTGTTGCCGGCAAAAAATAAATCTTTTGTTTACATGTAACAGCTGTGCGCTACACCAATGCTTCTTCTTTAAAATTTAGTTTAGCTGCTTAACAGCTGTTTCTGTGCTGACGTTCACATTGTCTGCTTCTTCTTCGCACGATTTACTTTCCTTTGGCTAACGCGTGTGTGCACGTTGCTAATATATCGTATATACACATATATTACTCATTCGTATTCGAGTCAAAAAGACAGCAACAAAATGGTAGAACTTACGCCGGAGCAGAAAAAAGCACTTATTACGCGTAATTTGCAGGAAACGCTCGGTGAAGATAAACTGAACAAAGTGCTAGCGGAGCGCGATCTGAAAATCTACTGGGGCACCGCTACAACAGGCAAGCCACATGTCGCCTACTTTGTGCCCATGTCAAAGATTGCTGACTTTCTCAATGCTGGTTGTGAAGTGACTATACTCTTTGCCGATTTACATGCCTATTTAGATAATATGAAAGCACCTTGGACACTGCTTGAGTTGCGCACGCGTTACTATGAAGCGGTGATTAAGGCCATGCTCAGCTCAATCGATGTGCCTATAGAGAAGCTAAAGTTTGTGCAGGGCACAGATTATCAGCTGTCGAAGGAATACACATTGGATGTATATCGTCTAACGTCGGTGGTTACACAGCACGATGCCAGAAAAGCTGGCGCTGAGGTTGTGAAGCAGGTGGAATATCCATTGCTCTCCGGTTTACTATATCCTGGTTTGCAAGCACTGGATGAAGAGTATCTGAAAGTAGATGCGCAATTTGGTGGTGTGGATCAGCGTAAGATTTTCACTTTCTCTGAGAAGTATCTGCCACAGTTGGGCTATGAAAAGCGCATACATTTCATGAATCCAATGGGTAAGTGCTTTAAATTAAATAACATATTTAAAGTACATATATACTAATTTAGTTAAATTTTTTTAGTACCCGGTTTGGCTGGCGGCAAAATGTCCTCATCGGAGGAAGACTCTAAAATCGATTTGCTTGATTCGCCCGCAAATGTTAAGAAGAAGTTAAAGAAAGCTTTCTGTGAACCCGGCAATATTGCTGACAATGGCTTACTGTCCTTTGTCAAGCATGTGCTCTTCTCGCTTTTCAAAGAAGGTGAAGGCTTTGAGGTACAGCGCGCCGCTGATAATGGTGGCAATGCTACTTTCCATAACTTTGCCGATTTAGAGCAATACTATGCCGATAACAAACTACATCCGGGTGATTTGAAAGCATCTGTGGAGCGTTATATCAATCGTTTGTTGGAACCCATACGCAAAGCATTCGAGAATCCTGAATTGCAGTGTGTATTTTTTTACTATTATAATTATTAAATATTGCGGCTTAACTTGTAAATATTTTACAGAAAACTCAGCGCTGCTGCCTATCCACCACCAGCTAAAACGAAAGGTGCTGCCCCTGCAGCGCCTGCTGCTGGCGTTGAGGAAGATGGGCCACAACGTTTGGATATACGCGTCGGCAAAGTAATTGAGGTATCACGTCATCCTGATGCAGATACGCTCTATGTGTTAAAGATCGATCTGGCCGAGGCACAGCCTCGTACTATAATCAGTGGTTTGGTAAAGTTTGTAACTACGGAAGAGCTCGAACAGCGTTTAGTTGCCGTGCTTTGCAATTTGAAACCGTCCAAAATGCGTGGCATACTCTCCGAAGGCATGGTGCTGTGCACATCGAAGTGAGTAAATTTTAATAATTATTTTTTGCATAAATAATATTTTTGACTATATAATTGTAGCGAGGATCATACTGTCGTCGAACCTATAATTGTGCCCGCTAATGCTGCACCTGGCAGTCGTTTGGCCTTTGAGGGTTATAGTGGTACACCCGATGAGCAGTTGAATCCCAAGAAGAAAGTATGGGAAAAACTTTCGGTCGACTTTAAAACGAACGGCGATGGTATTGCAGTTTGGAAGGATAACTTTTTATTGACGCCTGAAGGCGAAAAACTAAGCAGCAAACTGCACAACTGTTGCATTAAATAGATAGTCGACAGCTGTGTGAAACAAGTTAAGCTTAAAGCATTTCTTTAGCTAAATATTTTTCGTTTTTTTATTTATTTGCATATAAAATTTTTTGTACAATTGCGTTAAACTGTATTGAATTAAATATGAACAAAGTTGCTTGAAATTCAAATTAATTAAAAAATCGTTTTTTCTTTTGTTTCGTGTCGTGCTTTTTTTCGCGGTGTGAATGGTGATTGACGATGGTGCCGGCACCATCGTCAAACACCGTGCAAGTTTGACGAACACTGGTGTTTACAAAGCTTATATCCAAAGCTTTGCGCGGACACAGTGAATTACAAAGTTTCGCATTCTGGCGAAACATAAACAGAAAACACATGTTCAATTAACGCGCGCGGCATTCGATTAAAGTTACTTAAATTTCGAGTGTTTTTAGCTTTAATATTAATTAATTTAACTTGAATAATAATTAAAATGCCTGTTGTGGATACGAGTGACTTAGTGCTGCTCCAAAAGCAAAAGCAACATGTGCGTAACATTTGCATTATAGCGCATGTGGATCACGGCAAGACAACGCTAGCCGATTCACTGGTGGCCAGTAATGGCATCATCTCACAGCGCATGGCAGGCAAGTTGCGCTATTTGGATAATCGACAGGATGAACAGGAGCGTGGCATTACTATGAAAAGCAGCAGCATATCGTTATACTACAGAGGCAGCGCCAACAAACTAGTTGATGCAGCAGGCGAGCAACAGGTGGATTACTTAGTGAACTTGATTGATTCACCGGGACATGTAGACTTCTCAAGCGAGGTATCTACAGCGGTACGTCTCTGTGATGGTGCTATAGTGGTTGTTGATGTTATTGAAGGTGTTTGTCCACAAACGCGCGCCTGTTTAACGCAAACCTATGAGGAGCAACTAAAGCCGGTTTTAGTTTTAAATAAAATTGATCGTTTGATATTGGAGAAACAAATGACGCCGCTGGATGCATATTTCCATATATCACAAGTGCTGGAGCAAGTCAATGCCGCACTGGGCAGCATAGTCGCATCAGAAGTGTTTGCCAAAGAGGATATAAGCAAAAAAGATAATTATGAATCCGTGCTAGAGGAGCTGGATGATTCGAATATGTATTTCTCACCGGCAATGGGTAATGTAGTCTTCTGCTCTGCCTACGATGGTTGGGGCTTTTCTGTAGGTGATTTTGCTGCAACTTACGCCGCACGTTTAGAAATGCCACGTGCGGAACTGGAAGAAGTACTTTGGGGCGACTACTATTATAATGCGAAAAAGAAATGCGCAATGCCGGGTGCACAGGAAAAAGCGAAGAAGCCCATGTTTGTACAATTTGTGTTGGAGAATATTTGGAGTTTGTACGATACAATTGCGGTGCGTAAGGATAAAGATAAGCTGCCGTTAATAGCAGAAAAACTGGGTCTTAAGCTGCAGGCGCGTGATTTGCGTGTCACCGATGTAAAGGCACAAATTAAAACGGTACTTGGTCAATGGTTACCCATAGATCGTAGCGTGCTAGAAATGATTGTGCGTCATGTGCCGGCACCAAATGTTATCAGCAATGAGCGTGCACAGCGTTTACTGTTCCCAGCATATGTAGGTTTGAATACGCTGCCGCCGGAGACACTATCCTTAAAGGATGATTTCATACGCTGCGATGACGAGAGCAAACATGTTATAGTTTTTGTCTCGAAAATGTCACCAGTGCATGTCTCGCAATTGCCACAGAATCGTCCCAAGCGTTTGACAGAAGCAGAGTTGCAGGCACGACGTGATGAAGTGCGTCGTCGCAATGAAGAACGCAAAGCGTTGAGTGCACAAGCTGAATTAGATAATCTCACAAAAGGTATTGAGCAATTGAGTACGGCGGCGCAAGCAGAGACAACAATTACTGCAACTACTGTAGTTCCAGCTACGCCCGAGTCGGAGAAGCCGGACTATGTGTTTATTGCATTCGCACGTATATTTAGCGGTACTTTGAAGCGTGGTATGCAGCTGTATAATCTAACACCCAAGCATGATCCACGGCAGAAGTCGCATCTCACTGAAGATGCACCTTTTGCCAGTCGTGTTACTATCGGTGACCTTTATCTCTTCATGGGCAGCGAACTACAGTTGCTAGATGAAGTGCCTGCGGGCAATATTGTTGGCATTGGTGGCCTTGAAGCGGATATTATTAAAACTGCAACACTGAGCAGCACTTTACATTGCACATCCTTCAGCGAGATGAGTATTATGGCAACGCCTATACTACGTGTTGCCATCGAAGCGGTTAATCCTTTAGATATGCCTAAACTGGCCAAAGGTCTGAAGCTACTTAATCAAGCCGATGCATGTGTGCAGGTATCGCTGGAGTCCAATGGGGAGCATGTTATTACCACGCTTGGTGAAGTGCATGTCGAGAAATGTGTGCGTGATTTGGAGGACCATTATGCTAAGATTAAAGTAAATGTGTCGAAGCCCATTGTTTCGTTCCGTGAGACAATTGTGCCTGTAGCAACAGTGGATATGGTAAACGAGGCTATTGTTAAGACTGCCGAGAGCAAGGACATAAGCAAAAAAATTGCAGTGCAGCAAACTTTGAATAAATTGGGCACATTACGTGTCATAGCGCTGCCGTTGCCTACTGTTGCTATTGAACTGCTGGAGAAATACACGAATTTCTTTAAGGTTTGTTTGTAGATTTATATCAAAATTGGCATCATATAAAATATATCTTATTTTCCAACAGGAACTTGCTGCCACTGCACGCAATATTGCGGTCTCGGAGAAATATATTGGCCTGCTTGCACAAATCAAACAACAATTAATCATTGCACTGGCAGATTTTGAGCTGCATGGCTTAAGTAAACTCACAGCAGCCGATTTAGTGGAACGCATTTGGTCGCTTGGACCACGCAATTGTGGCACAAATATTCTATTGAATTTGAGTGATTACGAACAACCAAATTTCTGGTCTTCACTTGCAAAGGGTGCAGAAACCGCAACTGAACAACAAAAATCGGATGTACGTCGTGATTATAATAGTTCATTGGTGAATGGTTTCCAGCTGACCACCGGTGCTGGCCCGTTGTGTGAAGAACCCATGCAGGGCGTTTGTTTCGTTGTGCTCGAGTGGTCTGTTGCCACAACTGATGCTGAGGAATTAAATGCGCGTACATTTGGTCCATTCTCAGGTGTGCTCAAGAGTATTTTATTTTAAAATATTTTATTGTGTTATAATGTTAGCTTTAATTTGCAGGACAAGTGCTTACAGCTTCGAAAGAGGTCTGTCGTCAGGCATTCCAAAATCAACCGCAACGTTTGGTCAGTCCCATGTACAGCTGTAATATTGTTGTTAATGCCGAGATGTTGGGTAAGTCATTTTTTTACTTCTAAAACAAACTACTACATAAATATTTAAAATGTTTACATATTTGAATCCGTTGTAAGAACAGATTTTAAAAAGCGACAACAAACAAGTCGCACATTCATTAATAATTTGTATGTTTTGGCCTTAGCTTTGGAGACAGCTCTAAAATATTCTAG
The DNA here is from genome assembly GCA_035044805.1 of Leucophenga maculata. NCBI lineage: Eukaryota > Metazoa > Arthropoda > Insecta > Diptera > Drosophilidae > Leucophenga > Leucophenga maculata. The sequence goes on along the minus strand of JAWNNP010001715.1, from coordinate 951,867 downwards.
TTGCAGGGTTGGTATTTGCAATATTGGTGGAAAATTACCGGAAATGATCTCGTATGGTTCCTATGCTTTTCTTTAAGTCTGATTTTATACTCCAGCCAGTCTTTAGTGCGCTTGGACATACATATTAAAGAGATTCTGGACTACTTTCGAAAGTCTTTTTAAATCCATTTTCCACCAAGAAGTGTCTTTGGTAGACTTAACTTCTTTCTGTTTACCGCTTTGATGGTCTGCAGCAATGACCTCTGCATTGTAGCCATCAACTATTATTTCTAGGTTTAGTGATGATTTAGCTTCCTTATAATTCTTTAAGTCCTCTCCGTTGTTCTTAAAATGATTTTCGTTAGCACGTCTAGGATTTCCAATTAGGTACTCACCCCTCCTATTTGTATTTGTGTTTACCCACACAAAGTTATGTGCGTTGGCATCCTATTATATGTGGTAGGTTGCATATTTTGCAATGTTGCACTAGTTCCTCTATGTCCCTGGCTGGATATTCGGTTTGCTTGTCTGGGAGGTATCAAGTCGCGATCACTACTTTGCGCAGGATATTTCAGTTTTATCTGAATAGCAACTAAAACCATATTAAATTAAAATTAAAAGCCAATATTTTATTGTTCTATAAAATATAAATAATTTATTACATATAATAGATTTTTCGTTTCTTTTTAAAAGATAAATTTGTAATATTTATCTGGGGAAATATTTTATCCACTAATAAATGCAGCTTAATATTATATATCAATATTATTTTCTTTTTCAACTAATTTTAAATGCATTTTCTTCATATTTTATTAATTTCAATCGGTGTTTTGTGTTGTTCTTGTTTGTTGTTGTTCCGCTGCTTTATTTATGTTAATTTTTTTATTTTTAACTTTTAAAAATAGTTTTTTTTTATTATTTTAATAATTAAATTAACTTTTAAAAGAGTTAGTTGAGTCAACACCAAAACAAATTAATTAAACAATTAGTTTTGTTAAAACGCTGCGCGTAATTATTTAATTAATTCGTTATTGTTATTCGCCTTCAAGCAATAAATAAATAAATAGTTTTTTATATAATTTAAATAAATAATTTCGTTAAATGCCATTTTAAATGCCTAACTTGCAAAATTAAAAGCTTAGAAACTAAATTATTATTTTTTTTAGCATTTCTGTCGACAAAAATTGCTAAAACAATTTTTTATAATTATTTTAATTATTTTTTATAATTATTTATTAAGTTTTTTATATATTTTTTATTTTTATTTTGCATTCAGTCACAGTAGGTTGCATTTTTTTTTTTTTATTATTAATAATATATCATTTAATTTTTAATTTTATTTATTTTTTTTGCAATTTTTGCATTTAAAATTATTTTCATTTTTTGTTTTTGTGCTAAATTTTAACTAAGCTTATGAAACTTAAAAGAAAACGCGTGTGTAGGGTATGTAGCTTGTCGTTACACACATCTAATCCCATATTATCGACTGTTGAAATTCAAGCACACGATCCCATGGAAATGCGGGCGCATCCTCCTCGAAAGCATCTGTCAGTTGCGCATCGAAGACCATGGAACGACGTTCGCGCGTCTTGCTTTCTGCTGCAATCGGCTGCTCGCTGACTGTTGCACTTTCACTCTCGCTGGTGCTACTGCTACTGTCCTTCTCCAGCAGCTCCGTATGCAATGTGGTGCGTGCCAGCTCTTCATTTGCCTGCGTACTTGTGCTTAGCTTTGCTGCATCTTCACTGCCCTCGCTGACTGCATCAATGGGCGCATTGCCATTTCGCTCATTGTTGCGTCCATAAGTGTTGCCAGGGAAATTATTAATCGAGAATGTATCCGGTCGGAAATTGGGTGCGCTGTGTGTGCTTTCTGGACGATTTAGATATTGATAGCTAGCCTGATGTCCTTGCTGACTGTGGAAGCTATCTTGTGGTTGATAGTTGGAGCTTATAGCTGATGAACCGCCGCCAGCAATACCGCTGTAGATAGGGCGTCCATAGCTATCCTTAGTACCGCTCGTATATTGATTATTGTTGACAATGCTGCTGCTACTGCTGCTCAGACTGCTCAGACCGCCACTGTTACCCAGTGTACCACTGCTGCCGAGATAGCTTGTCTGTGCACCTGGTCTGTAGTAAGGCTTATGCAATTGATAACGTTTCGGTGGCTGCGCTGCGGGTTTACGCACAGAGTAACCTGGTTTCACGCACATCATGCCGAAGACACGTATGCCGGGTACGCTGGCATATGTGGGCTGATCATGCGCCATGGGGCCCTCTGTAGAGCGAACAAAAAAAAAGAGAAGCAAATTAGTAAAAAAAATAATAATTTTTTCTGCACTCCATAATTACCCATCTTGAAGTGATCGGGACAGCGGCAGATTACTAGATAATGTGATTTGCCAGTGCGTGTATTCTGCAGCGCCAACAGCGACCAATCCTTGGGCGAGCGACATTCGCGCATCTCGGTTGTTGCCTCGCAGGTCTTGGCCAGCGTAATTGCCTGTTGCAAGAGTGAAGAGATATGCAAGAGAGTGGAAGTTTGATTAGTCATAAATCGTTGTCTAGACTTTAATCAAAGCTTGTCTGCGGCGTAGTCTTTCACTTGTCTAATAACTTTTTTTTTGCAGCGGTAATAACTTTTCCAAGCTGCAAACTTCACAGCCATTGCCTCCAACGCTATGGCAGCCGCACTGACTGCTTGCTTACCGTTAGGTCTTTGTGTGCCGCCAATTGCACCTTGTGCCGTCGCCGTCGACGACTTCTAGGCCAAGGGCAAGTCTCAACTGTCGTGTTTTCTTTCGCGCATGAGATTTATTTATAATACTCTTCACACGTGTAGTGTATGGTAACTAATTTGATTTATCAGGGAGTTTGTCACATATTATGGGAGGCATGTGAAGTATAAGGTATATATATATTCTTGAGCAGCTTGAAACTAATGGAACAAGCCATGTCCAACTGTATCAGTTCTATCTGTTACCTGTCTGAATGTAGTAAAAATATAGTGCAATGCTCCCACACAAACATAAAGATTTTTGTATGAAAAACTTTTTAAAAAAAGATTTTTGTATGAAAACCTTTTTTATAAATATTTTTTTTGCATGAAAAAAATGTTTGAAAACTTTTTTAATACAGATTATTGTATGAAAATTTTTTTCTAAAACAGATTTTTGTATAAAAAAAATGTTTAAAAAAGATTTTTGTATGAAAAATATTTTCTAATATAGATTTTTGTATGAAAAACTGTTTTAAAATAGGGTTTTTGTATGAAAATCTTTTTTAATAATAGATTTTTGTATGAAAAAAGTGTTTTAATAAAGGTTTTTGTATGAAAAACTTTTTTAACAACGAGTTATTGTATGAAAAACTTGTTGTAATAAAGATTTTTGTATGAAAACTGTTTTATAAAAGATTTTTGTATGAAAAACTTTTTCTAATAAAGATTCTTGTTTGAAAACCTTTTTAGAAAAGACTTTTGTATGAAAAATTTTTTTAATAAAGATGTTTTGTATGAAAAACTTTTTCTAAAATAGATTTTTGTATGAAGAAATTTTTTTAAAAAGATTTTAATTCAAAAAAAGTTTTTAAAAAAGAATTTTTTTTTTTGTATAAAAAACAATTTCTAATGTGGGTTTTTGTATGGAAAACTGTTTAAATAAAGATTTTTCGTATGAAAAACATTTTCTAATAAAGATTTTTGTATGAAAACTGTTTTAAAAAAGATTTTTGTTTGAAAAATTTTTTTAATAAATATATTTTTGTATGAAAAACTTTTTCTAAAATAGATTTTTGTATAAAGAAATTTTTTTAAAAAGATTTTTATATAAAAAACTGTTTAATAAATTTTTTTTGTATAAAAAACATTTTCTAATATAGATTTTTGTATGAAAAACTGTTTTAAAAAAGATTTTTGTATTAAAAACTTTTTTAATAAATATTATTTATATGAAACCCTATTTTAGAAAAGACTTTTGTATGAAACATTTTTTAATTAAGATTTTTTTGTATGAAAAACTTTTTCTAAAATAGATTTTTGTATGAAGAAATTTTTTAAAAAAGATTTTTATATAAAAAACTTTTTCAATAAAGTTTTTTTGTTGTATTAAAAAATGTTTTAAAAACGATTTTTGTATGAAAAACTTTTTTAATAATAATTATTTGTATGTAAAACATTTTCTAATAAAAATATTTGTATGAAAACTGTTTTAAAAAATATTATTGTATGAAAAACTTGTTTAATAAAGACAATTTTTTTAAGATATATTTTTGTATAAAAAACTTATTCTAATATAGTTTTTTGTAGGATTAACTTTTTCTAGTATAGATTTTATATTAAAAACTTTTCGAATGAAAATTTTTTTATGAAAAACTTTTTAAATACAAATTTTTTTGCATGAGAACTTTTTTAATACTGTTTATAGCAACTTAAAATAGGATGTGCTGGATCCTATGTACGAAAGCTTAATTTATGTAAAGGGCCTTGCTTTTGGATGTAGTAGCCATACAAACCCACAAACCACTTTAAGGTTTTTGTATGAAAAAACAATGTTAACGTCTATATAAAGCTGGAAAACCGTTATATTGGCATCTTATAGTTGAAAGTTATACCTGTATAATATTGGGTGTATTGGGGTCGAATTTTTTGGAACAGTCTTCATACAGACGTACCACCCATTTATTTTTGTTTTGTTTGAAAAACTGTCTTTTAGCTAAAACACCTAATCAAGGCTTCAAATACTCCGTATTGCATTTAAATACTACTCGGATTAGTTATATGTATGTGCAGAGCATTAAAGCTTCGTTTCTAACGAGTTTAACATTTCTATCTAGTTTTTATATATATTTCATTTTTTTAGTTTATCGCATACACTTTGACGCTCTGCGACATTTATCATAAAATAAATATTTTCCACACATAATTCTTATTGACTTACTTTTTGCGTTAGATATTTATGCTTGTTTCTCTATTATTTGTAGCGGTAAAAATATGGCTTTAAGGCTTTTTGACCTCAAAACTAAACTATTTTATCGCATGCGATTTATTATGCTGTTTTCGAAAGAAAAAAAAAAACATTTCTGCGATTTTATCGTTCAGAGATAATTTTTCGTTTATAATTTAACCCTTAATTAAAATTTCGCTTAGCTTGAGTGCTGCATTAGCTCTAAAACAATTAACGTTGCATGCGATTTTGTAATTTTATAGCATGCAATTTTTTCATTTGTGGCATTTTATTGAATTTCTTCTTCTGTTTCTTAACTGTGCAGTGTGCGTTCAAGAAGTCATGAAATATGTTTTGTGCCGTGCATCTACTGGTCACGGAAAAGTTTGGTTAGATCAGTGGAGTCAGGAACACTAATAATACTTTAGAGCGATCAAAAAATTAATTCCGAAATGAATGAATTATTAGGCAAGCCAACACGAAGTATGCTCGATTACCTTTGTAGGTTAGGTGTTATTGGTGAAGATTGCTAAAGACGTTTATGTAGGTTCATGAAGCTGTAAACGGTCACCAACAAGCCGAACCTATGAAAATATGCGTGATTTGTCGTTTACTTGCCGTTGAATGATTTTTCAGACTTTTGGGAGTATGACTTAGCAACTGAATTTTAGACATACTCCCAAAATTCTGAAAAATGGAACATACGAAATGTTCATAACATTTAGAAAGCATCCTGTAGCTCTTAAATTAAACTACTTTAATGCTTAATGGCTAAAAATATTATTCGACATGCAATCGGTTCTATTTTTATAGTTTGATGCAAAAGTTTTATTCGCAAGGATCACTGACTTGTTGATTTAAAAAAGTTCTCCTTTAGATGCATAAAATCAAGGAATAAATAAAACTGACTGATATACAAAAAAAAAAAAAAAGAAACAATTAAAATCAGATTTCACCATATCCATAATTAGAATCACTAGAAATGACTCTAAAACAACTTAAATGCTTAACTGACTTTAGTAGCAGCAACACGCTTTGACGTGTACAACAGTTGACGTTCGAAGCTGGCAACTCTGACGATGACGAACAACATGCAACACGGCCGCAAGTCAATCAAAATTATTGACAACAAAGGCAGCAACGACAAAAGTGATTTGCATGGTTTCACTTGATGCCGCACATACAAAAGGCGTGCAACAGCAGCAACAGAAAACTTTTCACTCAATTGTAAATCATTTTAAAGGACACGTCGCCAGCTTAGTTCCAGCTTCAAACAGCAACTTCATGCAAAAAGTCGCTGCTGCTGCTGTCTGCTGTCGATCGAGAAAAAATACATCAATTGGCAACAATTTGGAAAGCAGCGCCTAATGTGGCACAGACACGCCTGTCGGCACAATCAATGTGACCCAATGGCCATTTGCAAATTTGGTTTTTAGTGACAGCAACTTGTCGAAATGAACTCAAAACAGTCTTGCTTGCCTTACTTACTTCTATTTATGCAACAGAGTTAACTTTCCGTGCTACCATTCTACACAACTCAAGGAGTGTGTGCAACATTTAAGCTTACAACGAACGCTGCTGGCAAGCTTTTAGTTGGCTGCACAGATTGCCGCTGTGTATTGCAAGTAGTTCGACAAATGATTTGTTGCATGCGAGTTTTCAATTGACGCGCGCGATCGACGGCAGCAGCAACAGCAGTTGCAGCTGTAATTGATGATGAGGAATTGTGGCTAACAGATGCAAGATAAAAACTAAAGAAAGTTTTCTGAAACAGTGGTCAAGAAAATCCTTTCGACATGCAATGTGAGAGATTTTTTTTAAACCTTTTACTATAAAATAGAAGCAAAGAGCATTGAATTAAATATGTGAGTAAATATGAACCATAAACTCTCATGCTTTCTGCTTTTACTCTCGATACACGCAGTGCCCGAGAACGGGTTGTGTGTAAATGAGCTTAAGTTGAGTGAAGTGTGTACGCAAAAAATTCACTTTTATGCGTTTGGATTATGATTTCACTATAAGCTAATTCAGAGAGGTCGCATATATATATCTCATATATGTCACTGGTACATGAGCTACTTATCTGAGCGATGTAAAAATCTGAATATCTTCATCGTAGATACAGATGCTAAAAAGTTATAATTCGAATCTCCATCTAACATCCACAAAGCTACATGGCTGAGTCCGAATAAAATAACATGTAACTAAATGTTCTGATTGACGGAAGCCACGCATCGAGCGTGTTGGACGTGCGAACGTTACGTGGTCCCAACATTGACTGGGACCACTATCTTGTCACAGCCAAGGTACGCACTAGGCCAGCGTGGTGCACGCCGCACGTTCCAACATGCAACGAAAGCTAGACGACGGCAAGCTGCAATCGGAACAGACCACCGCAGCCTTTTCAAGCACACTCTCCCGACTGCTCCGGGGAGGAGTGTTGCAATGCTACTGCAGAGAAAAACGCTTCCTATCAGCGAACTCTGCAGTCGGGAGCAACGCGAGCTGTTAGAGAGCTATATCGAGAGAAACGGAGAGAGGAGAAACGCCTTTTCAGACGAAAGAAAAAGGAGCAAGAAAGGCGGAAGTTTGAGAATGTTGAGATGTTACGGGACAGAAATAAAGCTCGAAAATTTTATCAAAAGGTCAATCGTCTGACTGAAGGTTTTAAACCTGAAGCAACTTTCTGTAAGGATGACAATGTGGCTTCAGACCAAAACGGTCGACAAGTGACCAAATAATCACATTACGCCAAATTTTGGAAAAGACCCGTGAGTTTACCAAAGACACACACCACCTATTTGTCGACTATACGGCCGCTTTCGACATGCCGATACGATCGAAGTTTTTGACGCTCCGCAGGGATACCTATCTCTCCGTACTAGGTATGCCGGCAAAGACTGTCCGCCTTTGCATGACGACGCTATCTCACACACAAAGCGTTGTCAGTGTGGGGAAAAATCTCTCCAGCGCCTTTGATACCGAGAGGTTTCAGCCAGGGCGTTGCTCTGTCGTACGGTTTTTTCAATATTCTGATGGAATACATCCTGAGCACCCTTAAGGGCACCCTTACATATAGAGTATGTCGGGCCCGATCTTCCAAAAGGAAGTGAGGCTGCTCGCTTACGCCATGACATTGATATCATCGGCACGCAGGAAAGGCGAAAAAACAGTCTCGGCTCATGAGTCTATCGGTGAATGAGGACAAGACGAAGTACTTGGTGTCTTCTCGCACTCCGCCATCGCGTCCGACTACGACTCTCCACAGAAGAGGGAATGTTATAACCCACTGTGGGCATCCTTTTGTGATTTTAACAGCAAGATTCTACACGGAAAAATTAGACACAACTTCTTGTTCTTCTGCTGTTGAGTGTCTTTGCAATTTCTATAATCACAAAAGTTCAAATGGGTGTTTCTTTGGCTCATGGGGTGATTTGGAATAAAGAATTGAATGGGCATAGAGCAGAGTCGGTGGATCTTACTTATCTATATGCATTTTGATTGCTGCGCAGTGGCAAAGTGTATGGAAACAATTAATTTGAACCCACTAATCAATAATCACTATCGATTTGGGGTATATATCTGATTTATATTAACTATTATAGCAAGTTATGCTATAAAATTTATAGCATCGCTATATTTGGGGCTTATATGCAATTTCTTTTTTATATATTTGTTACTACGCAAGCCTAAGAGACTCAAATAATATATAATTTTTTATATTACAAACGTTCAGCTATAATATGTAAATATGCCATAAAATTATAGCAAGCCAACTACGACTATATAAACGTCTAATTAATAATTAAGTGGAAAGCCCATTTATTTATATGCCCGAAAAACTTTTCAGCTATTCTGCTATAATACGTTTATAACTCAATTCGAGCAGGCGATTGCTGCTGATGCTATAAAATTATGTTGGCAGGCGGCAAATGGCTAAAACCGCAAACTTAAAGAGTGTTCTTTTGTGTTGCCAATTGGCAACGATTATGTTGTGCTTCTTCTTCTTCTTCTTGTTCTCGTTGGCTTACAACACAATAAAATAACCGCAATTATGCGCTTGTTAGGCGGCGGCGTCTGCTCTGCTGGCCAAGTTGCATGTACATATGAACGGACAACTTGAAGAAGCTATTAGTGTGGCTGCTGTTCGGCTCGGTTCAGCTTCCTGGTTGCACACTAGCCTCGCCTTAAACAACATCCGCCTGAGAGTGCGACAGTAAGCCGCAAAAATGCATTTCAAAGTCGACTACTGGCGGTCAGTAGCCAGCCAGCCAGCCGAACTTGTGGCAGACACAACACACAGAAGCAAGAGCTATTGCTTGGAGAGTTTGTTGCTCATTTGAGACAATTATTTTCGAAATGATTGCCAGCAAGCGTGTTCATTTCATTATGCATTAGAATTGATGATTATCAGTGAAAGAAAGATCTTTTTTGTTTAAACATTTTTAAGCAGTGGAACTTACCTTCTTCTTGCCATCGCCAATCAGTTTTGTTGTGTGCTGATCATCTTCATTGAGACTCGCCGAGCATGGATCGCGATATCTATTAGAATCGTGTAGAAGGAATTATTTGTTATTATTTTTTTTTTTTTTGCTTTAATTACGCACACAAAAGATAGAGGGCGCTGTCATGCTGCCAGTCTGTCAGTTCTAGGTCTAACCGACTAACTAACTAACAACTGTCAGTCACTCAGCTCCGCTCAGTGCAGTACTCACCTTGATGGACATGCGCAGAGTGGCTGTGTATAATTTAGACGCACATAGACCGCATTGCAGACCTGTTGTATCGCACATTCGGGCAGCAGATAGATGTGTTGATTATGCGGATAATAATGATATTTCGTGGGCTTTGCCGTCGCTGTTGGTTTCTGTAAATAGACATAAGCAATTGGTAGTTGAAGGTTAGAACTTATCTGCACTTCTTCACTTTTTGAATTGATATATGCATTTAATGTTTATAATTAAAGCTGAGGAAACCCTGCGGCGCTGTTGTGCTCATCATTTGTCTTATACAATAGTGTATCCAGTTTATTGCCCATGGCGTTTCAATAGCTGATGACTGTTTGCCCAGATGTGGCTCACTTCAGTTTTCAACACAACACTTCAGTGTTGTCTTTCATTGTTAGTTGAGCGTGTGACTGACTCACTGAATGACAGATAGACAGAGCGACCCAAATGGACAGCTAGCTAGTCTACTGACTTTGGTTCTGTCAGTATTTGGACAGTGCCGCCTTAAGTAGTAACTCTTTGACTAACTGCTCAAAATGTGCGAATGAGTGTTTAGTTCGTTTTGTCTTGTTTGTCAGTTGCAAATATTTATTTGTTCGATGTTTGATGATGTTTCTTATGCATAGAGAGCTTTGGTTCGAAATCTCTGCAGAATTGCCTTTCTCTATTTGATTGTGAAGTTAGCGATTTTTATTGCACGTGAAATTAAGTGTCTATACAACGCTGGGAGGCACCCGGCATGTAATTGCATTTGTGATTGATGTGGAATATTTGATGGAAATTTTTTATTGATTCAGTTTTTGTGGTTGAACTTTCTTTAATTTTTGATTTAAGATTTATTTCTCTACGGACTGTTCTTGATTTATTGCTGAATCTTTTACGATTTCACTTTTCTTTCCATTCTGCTTATTTTACCCTTTAAATAAATACCAAATCTCATTCGCTTCTAAGAAAGGGCGTTACTAGTATTGCTTCGCATCGTGTTCATCCGTGACTATATTCATTTGACAGCTACTGTAACTGCGGGTATTTTTTAGTACATATATGTCATTTGGTTGAAGCGTAAACAATCATTTTTTCTATTCATTTGAAAAGTTCGAACTTTGTGCCAGATAAAGTGTTTTTGCGGGGAGTTCTTCTTCATTACAGTAACATGATGAAAAGTGCTAACGAAAGTCATCGTATTTTAGTGGAAGTTTATGGTGACCATGCTCTAGCTAAACGAACGTGTCAGAAGTGGTTTACAGTTTAAGATTTCGACTTAGAAGACGAAGAATGACCGACCCGAACAGCCAAAAAGGTTTGGAGATGAAGAATTGGAGGCATTGCTCGATGAAGATGTGTGTTGGGAGCGGATCAAGTAACCATTTCCAGACGTTTAAAAGCATTGGGATTCATCCAAAAGCTTGGAAATTGGTTGTCATATGAATTGAAACCTAGAGACGTCGAACGCCGATTCTGTATGTTGAAAATGTAGCTTGAGAGCCACTGGTGATGAAAAATGGATTCATTTCGATAATTCCAAGCGCAAGAAAACATATGTGAAGCCCGTCCAACCATCAACATCCACGGCAAATCCGAATATCCAAGGGGTGTATTGTATCATGAGCTTTTGAAATCGGTTAAGACGATTGAAGGGGACCTCTTCCGAACACAATTGATTCGTTTGAACAGAGCGATCGCGGAAAACGACCAGACTCGAATCCATAATTTTTAATCATGACAACGCTCGGCCACATGTTGCACGACCGCTTAAAAACTATTTGGAATTTTTGATTTCTACTTGTTCAGATCAATGCAAAATGCCCTCACCGGCATATGCTTCACTTCAGAACAGGTTATCAAAAATTGGCTCGATTTGTTCTTGACCGCCAAGCCGGAATAGTTCTTTTGGGAAGGAATTCACAAACAACCAGAAAGATGGGCAAACGTCGTAGCTTCTTTGATTTGGATTCCTCTTATATGGAAGGACTTGTCAATGCCCATTTTTCTAATAGATCTTATTTCACATGGTGCCCTTATATAATACATAATACATAGTAAAATATCATGAAAGATGATCTACATTGAGAATTTTATTTCTCTTAGGTGCCCTTTATATATGTATTAAATCTGATCAATCTGCATGAAATAGTTCCATATATATAACATATTTTATTACCTCTTCTATGGAAAGACGTGGCACAGCTCTTTTTTCTAAAAAATCTTATTACTCCTGGTGCCCTTTACATATATAGTAAATCTCAGCTGCTTTTAATAGTAGTTGACATTAAACTTTTTTACATTTTCGTCTATATGAATGAGGTTCCGTCTACTTTTCTCAGCATTTCTTATTTCTTCTTTTGCCCTTTATACATGTAAAATAACAATTTTGGTTATTAAATATTATGACCCTGAGTCATACCGGCCAATTAGTCTTCTGCCATCATTATGGAAGGTATGGGAGAGACTGATTGCTGGCTGACTGAAGGAGTTCATGGTTTAGGGCAGGACATGGCACAATTGAACAAGAGTTCACAGAGTTACACAGCACATTTTGCAAGCTTAAGATGACCTGGAATTTTCAGCAGTATTTGTCGACATGCAGTAGGCATTCGATAGAGTCTGGGCAGCGTACTGGAACCGCTGCATTAATCGCTATATATTGCTGATCTCCCTATCCCTGACGATGACTATATGGAGGCCTCCTCTAAGGCACTCATTGCGACTTATGCTGACGATGTTGCCGTTCTATGCAGTTGGAAGTGTCGCATCGAGGCAGCAGATGGTCTTCAGGATTACCTCCACATATTGGCAGCTTGGTGTAGACGCTGGAATCTGAAGATAAATGAAGCATGATTTCGAATCCATGTTTTAAGTTTAAACGCAGGGTTACTCCAGCCATTCATATAGAAGGTGTATATCTGCAGCAGCCTTAACTAGCAATATATCTTGGCATTAACCTGGAGTAGAGACTTATCTTCCAGGGACACCTGACAGCCACACTAAAAAAATGCCGTCTGAGTATGGTTCAACTCAGATGACAGCTCAATAGAAGGAGCACACTTTCTCTTGGGGCGAGTGCATTGCCAAGTGCATGGCCCCAAATCTGGCTCTATGGCGTGCAGATTTGGGTATCACGGCAAAGCTAAATTGCAACCGTTTTCAGGTGCTTCAGAATCGTGCCGTTAGACAGATCACTGGCTGCCCCTGGTACCTAAGAAATTCGACGTTGCATTGAGATCTTAATTTGTACACAGTTATAGAGCAAATTGGGATGCATACCAATAAATGTGGAGACAGATTAAGAAGCCATCATAGCAAACTTGCAAAGGGGCTACTCCCTGCCAGGCCACTAAAGCGTTTGAAAAAACCTGGTCGCACGTAGTTAAATATCGCCCAACACTAGCTGCTATGTTAACAACAAATACAGAGAAAGAAATGTTTTATGCCGATATATAGAAAAATGACACAAATATCAAAACTTTTGAACAATTTTTTATGAGTACAAATATTAATATCATCGCTTAAAAAAAATTATAAGTTTTCATAAGTTATGCATCTCCTTAACATAAAAATAACAAAATTTCAGTTTGCTAACTTCAACAATTCGCATTTTTTGTTTTTTTTTTTCAAAACTTACTTAACTCTCATCAAAGTAATTCATTTCGACAAACTGACTTCGTGTTAAAAGCGCAGAAAAGCGAGCACTTCCTTTTGACTCAATTTTAGTAGCATGGAGGAACATGGCAAGAAAATCCAAACGGTAAACGACCTTTCACCTTAGCGCAGCGCAGAACAATAAATTGAAAACGGGAAAATGTAATAATGAAAGCCATGAATCTAATACGATCTGAGTGAAATATCTCAGCTTTACTTAACATTGCAAGCGATAGATACACAAGTCGAGCGAATAAAGTTCGCCATGGGGAATTGCCAACAAGAAGTAGCAGAAGTATAGGAGGCAGGTTAATAAAATGCGAAACCTTCACATGTTTGGGTAGAGTTTTTGCATGTCTTCAAGCATTTTACTATGTACTACTGAAACAGTTGTTGCTGTTGTACTACTTTGTTTTGTTTTTTGTTTGATATATGAGTCGCGTAAAGTCGAGTGTGAAAATGCGAAAATTGGAAAAATCTCAGTGCTGACAAAAGAATTGAATAATTGTTAGTTGGCATGCATCTGAAAAAATGCATTCCGTAAGGTGTTACCGAGCGTTATTTGAAAGTATTTTCACTTTTTATATGCGTTCGTTTGCATGAAGAGTGTGGAGTGTTGGAAAATTTTATAACTTTTTGTGTTTGGAAAGAATGGCTATTTAAAGTTCGGTTAAGTATGATGGAATTTGGTAAAACTTGTAAAGTGGTTTCAGAATTCTTTACTAAAATATTTTGTAAGCTAAAAATTCTTTGAAAATTATACACTTTCGTGCATTTATGGCAAGATGCTTTGAAAAAGATGCTTTTGAAGTTTATAATTTGAAGAATATTTTTTGCTTCATTTAGTTCGTATTTTTGAGCTGTAAAATTGGTGTTTAGAAATTTAAAAGGCTATACAGTTCGAAATTCAAAATTTTTTTTTTTTTTTTTTAAATGGAGGTGCTTTTGATGTCTATTTACACCAAATTACAAAGTTTGGCAAATCGGAATGGTTCTTCGAAGCACTTTTCGATCAATTGTCTCCCATTTTTTCGCAAAAAACAGATTTCTGCTTACATACGAACAAGAAACCCTCAAAATATGGTGAAGTCCATCCTCTTTTCTATACAAAGGTGATAAAAAGCAAAATGCTGGCGATGTAGAAGCATTGTCAGAACAAACTGAAAGAATTCAATGAATCCAACGAATAGTAATTTAGCGTTCTTTCTTCTATGCATGAACTACCGTGACAAACCTCCTTTCAATCCGTTTAGAAAATCCTACAAGGACATTTTCAATGTGTTTTCATACTAAAAAGGCTTACCAGTGATCAAGAGGTGAAGCGTTGGTCAAGAGTAAGCAACTTCCAACGAAAAGAAACTCGGCGTTCCTTCTCCTATGTATGAACTACGGTGACAAATCTCTTTTCAATTCGTTTAGAAAATCTTAATGGGACATTTTCAATGTGATTTCAGACTAAAAAGGTTCACCAGTGATCAAGTATCTACACTAAAACCAATTTTGACATTATCTACTTTTTGATTATGAAGACTTTTCACAGCCGATACGAGAAATCACAACTTCAGAACATTGCAATCTTTTATTGTAAATTCTATGGCTAGATGCTTTTAAAGAAGATGTTTTTGAAGTCTATAATTTGAAGATTAATTTCTGCTGGAAAAAAACGGAGATACAAGTATTTCTGAAATCTATTTGGACTAAATTACAACTGCTAGATGTTTTTCGAACCACTTTTCGTACGCAAATACAAATATCTGGTTACATACGAACAGGAACCTCCAAAATTCCTATTTAAAGGTGATAAAACCCAAAATACGGCTGATGGAAACGCATTGCCAGAACAAAGTGACAGACAATGAACGGACTGCTGAGGTTTCAAAGACAGTTGCCGACAGTTGTTGGTCAGAAGTATGCATCTAGCAACGAATGGAATCTGAGTGTTCTTTGTCCACATCGACCGTGTGGATCTTTTAAGACGAGTTAAATCCAACAAAAGTTGTTTGCGCACGAAGCACTGTGAAGCAAATGGTCGCCCGTATCTTTGGCCAAATGGGTAATGTGGATACTATTCCGCTTGAGCAATGTAGGATGGTCGACCCAAGTTTTACGATGTCTTCTCTGACAGTCAGGGGGATGTCATATTCAATCAGACAGATTGAATACAGGAACATTGGATACCTAGTTATATACAATTAATATAGCAGGTAGTAAGGAGTTGAATAAATTGGTCAGATTGGTTTATTTCATTGGACCAAAACTGTTTCGAGCTTTTAGTGTAAAGATGTTAAGGGAAAAAAGAAGAAAAAATAGATAGTCAAAAATTTATAGTAAACTACCAGAGAAATAGATAGGAAATACAACTTTTGGGTCCTCATAGTCTTCAGAGAACCGAGGCTTGCATGAGTTTAAGAAAAATCGATGGTGTTTGTTGACTTAAAAAGTATGCAAAATAGGCTTTCAAAGTAACATCTCATATAGGTAGTCTCAAGAAGATGAACATATCAAAGCTTCAATTGCAAACACAGACGGACCTTATAGAATGGTTGGCACACCTATGGATATTTCGGCAAAATTAAATTCCATCGAACATAAAAAGATTCGAAGATATTGTGAACCTCTTCGATTCATTTCTATTCTTAGAAGTACTTTATCCTTCAATTATTCTGTTAAAATATTTATGGACCTCAAAGAGTGCGAATATGCAGAATCTTTTTTTATATCACAACTGCATTCCTTATTTATATTCATAAACTTCCAAGTAACTTATTAAAGCACCCTCATAATCTATGCTTCACTTAGAGCTTAGTATTTTCTTTCGTTAAGTAATTCGTACCATAAAGTTCTGTTGCACCATAAAAAGTGCACCATACGAAGTGCTGAAATATTTACGATACTTTAGAATTCTGAAGAAGTTCTAATGCGGTTGCTTGCGTTCATACACAAAATTGCATGCAAATTTTGTGCAAAAGAAGTTTTTTCCTGCACTATTACTTCACCACTTCTTCTTCGTCACTACTTCTTTACTATTTTTTCGCCACTTCTTCACCAGCTCTTTACGACTTCTTCACAACGTCTCGAACACTTCTTCTTCACAACGTCTCCCTCCAACACATCTTCTTCACAACGTCTCGAACACATCTTCTTCACTACTTCACCACTACGAAAAGCCATCCCTTTTGCAAATTCAACATTTTAAAAGATATTTTGCTAACAAGACTCTGGTCTGCTTGTAAACTAATTGCAGTCTGTCGTGCAGTCTGGCATACTGCTTTACAAAATTGTCAGTTTGCAGCAGTGGTAGCTCTTCGTCGTCTATGCAGCAAAAAGCGCGCTACTTACCACATAATTAATGTAAATGCAACAAGCTTTAGTCGAGTGCTATATTTCGGTACTCTATTGCGTTCTCTTTCGCACAATTTACTGGTACATCTTACCTAGAAAACGTGCTTCCCATGTCAATCATTTGTTAAGCAGCCGAAGCAGCAAACTGCGACTACGACTTCAACAGGCTGTTGTTCTTCACCACCTTCGCCTGCTACTGCATCCTTAGTTACCTTCTGTGATTTACACATTAAAAGGCTTCTTCATTGTATTTATTATTGACTGCAGTTGACTTTCGTTTCACTATGTCTTCTTCTATTTTTTATTTAGCTATCTTTCAGATACTTTGAGCTTCATTGTAAATGACACTGAAATCACTTTTGGCAAAAACTATTTTTTTTTTTTTACTTACAACAGCTGTTTTGCCGTGTGGAGAGAGAGAGGGTTTTATTTTAAATATTTGCCATGTTTTCCGTCAAGTTGCTGCCGCCACTGCTGATGAAGTGAATTGCTTGGGACATGCGCTAAAGAATTTTCCACGAATTGCAAATTAAAGTAACGCTTTCAACTTCAATTCCATTCGTTTTAACTGACTGTCTTCTCCTTTTTTTTTTGTTGTTTTGTCTCTTCCCTGTGCACCTTTTTTGGAGTGCCTCATCTAACTTCTAATACTAAGGTTAAAGTTCATGCAGTGGCAGTTAGTTATTTCCTGCTTTCCCTACAGCAGTTCAGCAGTTCAGCAACAAACAGTCAGTGGTCGTCGTTTCTTTGATTTTCTTTTTGTATCCTATGCGTGTTGCTTAAGAAAGGGTATTAGCATATTTTTAAGCAAGTTTGTAACAGGCAGACTTTTGAACAGTAGAAAGAAGATTTGACTAAGAAACCACATAGAGCGCGGTGAGTCTTTATTGGGTGTAACCTTAAAAGTTGGCCAGAGAAGCTTCGCATTAGTAAGAAGCTAATTTTAAATTGAAATTGTCTGTTATAAAAAATTACTCTGACGAGATCGGAGGATTTATACCTACATGGACGAGGATACAACGGAAACTAAAAATAGCCTAGAAACATAAGATGCCTCCATAAACAATACCAGATCATTGTGTTAAAAGGTGATAGTCTAGCTTTGCGAAATATAGTTGGCCAGACAGGAAGACATCAAGACAGACACACAGCCAGCCGGGCCGTTGAATATACAGGCAGGATGGATAGATTGACTGAGAAACCTGGCCGGTTGGATTCTTCCCCTTAAGCTGATCAAAAATATATACACTTCTTGTGCTCTTCGATGTTTCCTGTAACACGTTACAGACTCTACGACAATATTTTGCATAAGTATGGCGATTATAAAAAAGAAAAAGTTCGAGGAGTTCAAATACGAAGTAAAAGAAGTTTATGGGAATTCTGCTGCTTAGATATGAACCATAAAATATTGAACAGTTGACAATTCAAACGAGTTAAACAATACAGCAACATGTCCAAAAAATCGATGTTTTGGGTGATGGATGCACAGGGAGATAAAAAGTGTGTAGGATTGGTGAGCGAATGGAAAATCTTTTCAGAATCAATTCAATTGGCAACAGAATGAATTCACAGAATATAGTCCATGAGTCCAGTTACGAAAAGTTAACCCATCAACCTTAATTTTAAAAACTGAGACCTGACATCTACTTTCTACTGAGGAACCTAAAAAAATTATTCGGTAAAAACTTTTTTTGTTGAACTAAAAACATTATTGGTTGACCTAATTGATCGGAATTTATAGTATCATTCTGTGTGCGAAGATTTTGGTGGACAAAGTTTAACAAATTAAAAGAAGATTATGCGGTTCCACTTTTCAACCAGACCTCGTATGTAAATGTTTGTGAAGTGGAAAAAAAAAGAACAAATCCTACATACAAATATAATTCCAATACTTGGTATTATTTAGACGCATTTGATCATCATTATAAAAATTAATAAAATGTTTCATGTAGTGGGTAGCTACGGAAGAAAAGTGATGATCCGACATATTGAATTTTCTGGAACTAAGGGATACTAAGTTATTCTCCCTAAGAATCTTGTCGATTTTCTTCCATTAAAATTTTGAAACTTCCGATAAAATTTCATCATCTCGAGAAAAAGAATTTTACGAAAAACTCTATAAATTCCTGAAGCTTCTGAAAAAGTTGGAACAACTTGAAAACTAAGTTCAATTGATCATCCATTTAAAGAGTTTAAGGAATTTTAAGAGTAAAAATCCGTCAGTAAAAACGAAAACTCAAGAAAACCATAATTTTTTTATATGAAGCTTTTCCTTACCTTCACAATATTTTTGGACTTGATGCACAAATATAATAAAACACGGGGTAAGATAAGAAAAATTCGGGATGATTGTGATCGCTTACGCTTTTATTATTGTTGTTTATTTAGCTAGAAATGCTGAAAACTCGGAAAGGTTGTACAGATATTTAGGAGAGCTACACTTTTTAGTGGTCCGATCTGGAACTAAATGAAATATTTAGTCAGCTTCAATATGGACCTATATAGAATATTTCATTACAATTTAAGTAAGACACAGAAAATTTGGCAATTTTAGCTAAGAAAAGCAGAACAGGTTTTTATGGGTAATACCCCTTAAAGAGGGAGGTGGAGGGGGTAAGCACATTTATTTATAACTACTAATCTGAGGAGAGGATAGAAGACATTAAACATCCGCACTTGTAGGCTCTATCTTTATTAATCTTCAAGTTCTTGATGTTCATACGGTTACCAGACAGACAGACATGTTCATATCCAAACGATTTTTTGTAAGGGTGCGACCGCTTTTTGTGATCCGATTTGTACCCTTATGGAATTATGATTGAAGGAAAATAGACAATATTTGACGTTTCTAGCTGAATTAACAACAACAAAAATGTTCTTGCATACAATTACCCAGAAAAGTGGAACAGATTTGTATGGAGGCTACCCCTTTCTAGTGGGGTATGGAGGGGGTGGGGGGGGTGTGTTTAGCGTATTTATTGTATATAAGTTATCTGAAGAATGAATAAGAGAATCGGGAATCGGAACATGCAAATTTTTTGTGTTCTATCTCATATAGTTTCCGGCTGCCAGACAGATGAACGGATAGACGGACATGTCTATATCGACTCGTCTTTTGATATTAAGAATTTTTACACTTTATAGGGTCTTCTGCTTGTTACATATAGTTACACAAACTTAATAAAAATATATGCCTTATGCAGTGTATAATATAGTCTTACAACTCAACTAAAGGCTCTCCTATTTGGTTTCTCTTTTTATTTCTCTATCATCTCGGTCTTTCATTTATCTGCATTGCGCGCATTTGAAATCGTGCCTATGCACGGCTACCTTTCACAGAGTTGCATTTTTTATGCAGCAATGACTACGTTTTTTTTTGTCTTTTTCCAATTTTTTTTTTTTTTTTTTTTCTTTTTTGCTTGCCTTTTGCTGTTGATTTTGTGCCCTGCGAATCTGAATGTTTGGGATGTGTTGTGCCGTGAATTGCATTTTTTTGATTGAAAAGAAAGTGACATTTCCGTTGCAGCAGTAGAAATTTTTGTTGCTTCTTCTACTTCAAAAAAAAAAAAACAAAAAAAAGTTTTGATTTGCAAATGTTTATTTATGCCACCCTACACACACCACACACACACTCCCCCTCGTACAGTGTTAGTTAACACTTTAATGTTTGCTTACAACTTTGAAAATTTTCCACTTTTTCTTTTCCTTTTTTTTTTTTTTGACGTTTTTATTAATAAACAACCATAAATCTGCTGTCATTGTCTGTCAATTAATGTTAACTTATCGATTGCATTTGCAACTTTTACTTGAAGTGTAAACTTTTAGTTGCAGTTGTTTTTGTTGTTGTTGTACAATAGTTTGCCGGAGCTCAGTTTGCACAGTCATCAATTAATGCAGATTGGCTTTATTCGATTTTATACAAAGTTGTATGTTGGTGTGTAATTTTCCGAGAAGTTTTGAAATGCAATTTTCTTCTTTTTTTTTTTATGCATTGTAAGTACTTGCCAATTTGTTGAGTTTCGTATGTTGAAGTAGCACAACATATTTCACTCGAAAATCCATCTTAAGTGTCAATTAGTATTTTAAATGAAGTCATTTTTGATTGAAGTGTTTTGAAGTGTTATTTAAAAACGAGATATATTAGTGCATCTAAGCAGTGTTCTTAGTTGTTTAAAGGTTTAAAATTTGTAAGAACACTTCAAGCTTTTAACTAAGCTTCTATAAGTTGTGGTGGTATGCAATATTTTGTTTTATATATGCCTTGTTTTGGTTTTCCCTTATATGGATGCGTGGTAGAAATGCATTTACTCCTTTAATTTAGAGGTTTGATACATGACAAATAATTTTCCTGCTGCTTAAATACTTTTACCAAGAATGCATGTATATTATTACCAGGAATACATAAATAAGCTA
Organism: Leucophenga maculata; assembly: GCA_035044805.1. Classification (NCBI taxonomy): domain Eukaryota; kingdom Metazoa; phylum Arthropoda; class Insecta; order Diptera; family Drosophilidae; genus Leucophenga; species Leucophenga maculata. Next base: position 930,822 of record JAWNNP010001715.1, on the reverse strand, counting down.
ACCAGGGCTACATAAATATTCATACCAAGGCTGTGAAAATATTGTTACCAGGGCTCCATAAATAATTTAGCTAGGGCTACATAAATATTCTTTTCATTCTTTAATATTACCAGAGCCTCATAAATATTCATATCAGGGCTGTATAACAAATGTTACTAGGGCTGCATAAATAATTTTGCATAAATAATCATATCGAAGCTGCATAAATACTTCTACCAGGGCTGCATAAATATGCGTACTGAATAAATATTTATACAAAGGCTGCATAAATAATTTTGCCAAGCCTGCAGGCGAAGAATCTTCGCAGTCTAGCAAAAGCACCATAGTACACGTGCACAGCCAATCTAGAGAAGGTCCGAAAAGTCGCTGTGACCTAAATACCACCCTAATAAGCCTTAAAATGAATAGACGCCTACAGAGGATTCTTCTTATTTTTTCCTAGATTTGAAATAAGATAAATCAAATTTCGAAGCCCTGTCTGTACTAGGTATTCCGAAAAAGATCGTTCAACCTTGCATGATGTCGCTATCACACATACAAAGCGTTGTCAGGGATTTTTTTAGGCCCTGTAACGAAGGTACAAGAGCCTATTGGTTTTGTGCAAATGTATGTAACAGGTAGAAATAATAATCGGAGACCCCCCAAAGTTACCCCCATTATGGTCAGGAGCGATAGAGGAGTCGATATAGACATGTCCGTCTGTCCGTCTGTCCGTCCGTCCGTCCGTCTGGCCGTCCGTATGAACGAAAGGATCTCGGAAACGGTAATAGATAGAGACCTCGTGTTTTTTGCATTCGACTAGGACTGCTCCGGAATTTTACAAGTTTATTTTAAAAACTTGCCCCTCCCCCCCTTCCCCATAAAATCACCCCCAAGGGTAAAAATTTCTTCGGCACAAAAAAAATTGAGCATGCCAGTATAGAGATATCGTTCTTCTTAGCAAAAATCCGAAAAGTTCATCAAAATCGGATAATAAATGACGATTTTATAAGCAATTGAATTTGAGCGACCCCCCTTTTCGTTTCATACATAAAAAATGTTTTAAAAGGCACTTAGTCGTGCAGTGAGAAGTGGTCATGTGTTTGGTCATAAGCTAGGGGAACATTTAATGTGTTTGTTAGGCGACCTGCACTGGTACAGGGCCTCTTACAGTCGGTTACGCCCGACTGTGATTTTCTTACTTGTTTTAATCTACTGATGGAATACATCCGATCACCTTGGCATCTTTTTATTTATTTCTTTTCGAAATGGCAGATGATATGAACTTAGATCAATATATTTTGAAAATTGTTGACTCAATATCTCTGTGTACTAATAGGTTCAAAGAAAGTTTGTAAACATTGGAATTTGGATGGAACATAGAAACATTGATTAGCTTATCAATACATATATGTCAAGATAGCCATGCCTGTTGCTCATCTTTCTTCCTGTGTATTAGGGCTCATATAACCATTATTATCCAACGTTCCAAGTAAGCCTTCTGATACATGAAACTCCTTTATTATAACGATTAGTCGGTACAAAAGCAGGAGTCTTTAGCACTGCGTTCTATTAAACGACAGCATCGCTTTAATAAATTTAAAGATGCTTCGTCATCGCCGATGTTTTTTATACCATAAGTGCCTTAGACATAGCGAATGGATGTAGACTTGTCCGTCTATATGACCGTTCGCATGAAAGTCGACAACTTGGTGGTTATAATAGAGCATTTAAATTTGGATATATGTATATTCTCCCATTCATTCTTCAGATGACTTGTAATCAATGAATTTGCTTATCCCTACCGCTAAGGGGGAGTTGGGACTTATCATGCAAACATATTCTTCATTCTTATTTTTTGTATGAAACAATTTCATTGATAGTTACATCAAAATTGGTCTATTTTACGTTAATCCTTGGAATATATTCTATCTAGCGCCAGATTGGTCCAGTAGAAGGTATAGCCCCCATAGAAATCTGTCCCACCTTTTAAAATTTTTTTGTATGAACAACTGATTTAGAGGCAATCGGCATAAAAAAATCTCCGGACAGCAATCACTTAGCTAGGCTATTTAATGTATGGGACAATCCAACTCTTATATTGGTGCTACTCTTCGGGTAAAAGAATCGCTAGAATCGCTAAATTTATAAAATTATATAACAATACTCATACAATATTCCATAAAGGTTCATCGGACCACTACCAAAGGGTAGTTTTCATACAAATCTGTCGCCCTTTGTGAGCTTTAGTACGAACAATGTGGTATATTTTATATTAATTTTATAATAAATAATTATATATTAATATAATATGCCACACGGATTTAGATAATATATGCCCCACAAAAATTTTGGTTCAAAAGGGTTTCATTGTATCTAGTATTCTTTCTCAGAACATTTTGAATGAAAGCCCTGAAACTCTGTAATTTAGTAACTCTGAAATTTAACCACCTCCCTAATGCTACTTTTTATACATCCGAACTATGTTTTATCGACAATAGAAAGAGTAAGTTTTTAGGCTGGTACACTTAATGGGAATGGCTTTATATATGAAGTAACTATACGATAGAGTCTACGGAAATGATTCTTTTTGTTATATACAATTTTTCTTTATAATTTTATTGGCATAACTAAATTATCGAGTAACCCAGCACATCAGCACATTGGAGTGCATTGTTATGCATAAATTATGCCTCCCATCTTCGAAAAATCTTTATTTTTTTTATTCAATTTAAACCGAATATGAGCAATATTCAGCAATCGTACTAATCGTATTATGAGTAATTAATTTTATTCATTTGAACTTTCAAAAAAGTTGCTCAATTCAATGAAATTCATGGAACACTCATTACGTGCGACAACGTCTTGTGCCAATCAGCAAATAATATGAAAAAACTTCAAAATTTTAGCTAATTTCCGCCTTTTATTTTAATGAAATTATTTTAATATTTATTAGGAAATACAAACTTTGTCTTTGTTGTCATGTCTTGTTCAACTAATTAAAGATGTTTAGATTCGAGTGTCATATTTTTTCTTTATATTTTCATTTGTTATACCCTGTATATAGAATGGAGCAAGGGTTTATTGAGTTTGTGTAAATGTTTGTTATTAGGCAGAAGTAGTCAGAAGAAAGACGACATAAAGTAAATATTTTTTATATATTTGTGATCAAATTCGAAAGCTGAGTCTATATAGGTTTGCTCGATTTTCTGTACGTCCGTCACTCTGTCTAGAACTATGAAAAAATAGTTCGCCAAAGCTATAAGAGCTAACGATTTAAATTTTCTTAAGTGTCCTTTGCCATACACACAGCTTGTTTGCATAGAACTTTGTTGGTGCAAGGTCCAAAACTCACATCACGTTAATATTTTTATTTTAAATACATTTTTTTTATTTTATTATATTTAATTTTATTTAGCTCTATTTAATTTTCTTTAATTTTATTTAATTTTATTTAATTTTATTTAGTTCTATTTTATTTTCTTTAATTTTATTTAGCTCTATGTAATTTTATTTAATTTTATTTATTTTTATTTAATTTTACTTAATTTTATTTGATTTATTTGATTTTATTTGATTATATTTGATTTATTTGATTATATATGATTTTTTTTATTTTATTTGATTTTATTTGATTTTATTTGATTTTATTTGATTTTATTTGATTTTATTTGATTTTATTTGATTATATTTGATTTATTTGATTATATTTGATTTTATTTGACTTTATTTGATTTTATTTGATTTTATTTGATTTTATTTGATTTTATTTAATTTTATTTATTTTTATTTGATTTTAATTGATTTTATTTGATTTGATTTTATTTGATTTTATTTGATTATATTTGATTTGATTTGATTTTAATTGATTTTATTTGATTTTATTTGATTTTATTTGATATTATATGATTTTATTTGACTTCATTTGATTTTATTTGATTTGATTTTATTTGATTGATTTATATGATTTTATTTGATTTTATTTGATTTTATTTGATTTTAATTGATTTTATATGATTTTATTTGACTTCATTTGATTTTATTTTATTTGATTTGATTTTATTTGATTTTATTTGATTTTATTTGATTTTATTTGATTTCATTTGATTTTATTTGATTTTATTTGACTTCATTTGATTTTATTTTATTTGATTTGATTTTATTTGATTTTATTTGATTTGATTTTATTTGATTTTATTTGACTTCATTTGATTTTATTTGATTTAATTTGATTTAATTTGATTTAATTTGATTTAATTTGATTTTATTTGATTTTGTTTGGTTTTATTTGATTTTATTTGATTTTGTTTGATTTTATTTGATTTTATTTGATTTTATTTGATTTTATTTGATTTGATTTTATTTGATTTTATTTGATTTTATATGATTTTATTTGATTTTATTTGATTTTATTTGATTTTAATTGATTTTATATGATTTTATTTGACTTCATTTGATTTTATTTTAGTTGATTTGATTTTATTTGATTTTATTTGATTTTATTTGATTTTATTTGATTTTATTTGACTTCATTTGATGTTATTTGATTTGATTTTATTTGATTTCATTTGATTTTATTTGATTTTATTTGACTTCATTTGATGTTATTTGATTTGATTTTATTTGATTTTATTTGATTTTATTTGATTTTATTTGACTTCATTTGATGTTATTTGATTTGATTTTATTTGATTTCATTTGATTTTATTTGATTTTATTTGACTTCATTTGATTTTATTTGATTTAATTTGATTTAATTTGATTTAATTTGATTTAATTTGATTTAATTTGATTTTATTTGATTTTGTTTGATTTTATTTGATTTTATTTGATTTTATTTTATTTTATTTTATTTTATTTTATTTTATTTTATTTTATTTTATTTTATTTGATTATATGTATTTGATTATATTTGATTTTATTTGATTTTATTTGACTTCATTTGATTTTATTTGATTATATTTGATTTTATTTGATTATATTTGATTATATTTGATTTTATTTGATTTTATTTGATTTTATTTGATTTTATTTGATTTTATTTGATTTTATTTGACTTCATTTGATTTTATTTGATTATATTTGATTTTATTTGATTATATTTGATTATATTTGATTTTATTTGATTTTATTTGATTTAATTTGATTTTATTTGATTTTATTTGATTTTATTTGATTTTAATTGATTTTATTTGATTTTATTTGATTTCATTTGATTGTATTTGATTTTATTTGACTTCATTTGATTTTATTTGATTTTAATTGATTTTATTTGATTTTATTTGATTTCATTTGATTTTAATTGATTTTATTTGATTTAATTGATTTTATTTGATTTTATTTGATTTTATTTGATTTTATTTGATTTTATTTGATTTTATTTGATTTTATTTGATTTCATTTGATTTTATTTGATTTTATTTGATTTTAATTGATTTTAATTGACTTTATTTTTAGCTTTATTTTTATTTTTCTTTATTTTAAAAAATTTTTTTTTTATTTAATTTGATCTGATTTTTTATTTTTTTTTATTTGTTTTATTTCTATTTTATAATTTTACTTTATTTTTATTTTTAATTTATTTATTTATTTCTATTATTTAATTTTTATTCTTATTTACTTATTTTATTTAAAATTAATTAAAACATTTTTTTGTTGTAATTTTTTGGTTTTAAACTTTTTTGTTTGATCTTTTGTTTTAGTTTTGATACTCTATACATTCCATATAATAAATGCAGGGTATTTCAATATCGTGCAATCACGACTTCTATCTTTTTTAGTTGTTTCTTTTATAATTTAATAAGTTTTGCCTGCTGTTGGCATAAAATTTAATTTCGAATTAGGAAAATTTGAATTGGAAAAGCGTGTTTAATTTGCTTTTAATGCGTTTGCTTTTCCAACTGTATAAGTCTTTCTGCTGCGTTCAGATTTATCTGTTGCTGACATAGAGTAGTGTTTTAGTTGTACACACACACACACACACACACAGCCACATACAATTAAATAACTTAAATAACTAAGCAATGGAAAATATACTTTTCACTTTTCTTTTTTTTTATTTATTTATATAAATTTTTCTTTCATGCTGGAAAATTTTGTCTGCATGTGTTTGACAGTTTTTAGTTGGCTGCCACACTCCGTAGATACAAAGATACACTCATTCACTCACACACTTAAGTATCGCGCGTTGTATGCGTGTATTTAATTAATAAATAATTTCCATTTCAATTTCATTTCTCTCGCTTTTTTCTCTCATTTCAATTTATTTAGTTTTTAATTATGTGAAAGTGTTTTGCATAAAAAAGAGAAATAAATGCAAATTAAAACAAGAAAAGAACAGAGAATTAGTTAACATTAAGTTTGTATGTATTTATTTTCGTTTGTATCTTTTTCTTTCTTTTTTTTTACAACATTGTATCTACACAACTATGCAAACTCCCACACACAACAAATTGTTGCCAGTTGGTTGACTGTCGCTTTATTTAATTTTCATTTTATATGCATCAAGTGAAAATGAAATGAAATTTTTTATGCGAAGATGTTTCTCCGGCGTGTTTATTGAGCGTGAAATTTCTACGCCTGCCGGGCGTATTACGAAAACTTCCGAAATTTTTTTATTTATTTATATTATTACTTTTCACGCGCACTTTACTGCTAGCTTCAGATACTTTGCTTCCATTTTTGTTGTTTAATTTCTCATGCAAATCTCAAAAGTTGAAGTACAAACAGCGATGGTGCTTGTCCATTCGCCAACTTGTTGCTTATTATCAAAACTATTTTTCCGGTTTGTTTGGTAATGGATAGTAGTGGTAGGCAGCATCATCGCATCGCCATCGCCATCGCCATCATCGTCACCATAATCATCATCATCATCAACCATGAAAAGTGTAGTCAAGAAGTACTTGACTTTAGGCGCCGTTTTCAAGTAAAAGTCCGTGGAGGTGTGTTAGAGTATCTGTTACTTGACTTATACTTGGGGGCATCGTTTGCCATTGTTTTTGCATGTTTCACTGTTGCTGCTGTTGTTGTTGTGTTTTATTATAGCCCCCTGGCATTCGATGTCAAATAAATCTCTTAAAATAGTCATTTTGGCATGAGTGATAGTTGTAAAGCTGTTGCTGCGTTTTATGCCATTTTTTTTAATAGTTTTTTTTTTTTATTTAAATCTTAAATACTTCAGTTAAAATTTGCGCATGGTTAGCTTACAGTAAAGATTTCAGATTTTACAGATACTCAGTAGTGTATATTAATCTGAAGATTTTTATTTATTGATATGCTGTTGATTTTTATACCCTGTACCGGTAGGGTAAAGGGGTATATTAAGTTTATGAAATTGTATGTAATAGGTGAAAGCAGGTGAGGCAGACCACATAAAGCATATATATATGTTGGATAAGCTTCAAAGTCGAGTCGATATGAACGTGTCCGTCTGTCTGGTTGTTCGTATGAACATGAGGAACTTAAAAACTATAAAAGTTAATGCCTTCAAATATGGGTAATAGACATAGCTAGTCCTTGTTCAAATAACTTGTATTTAATGTATGTGCCAGACACCCACTCTGCGAGGCCTATGATACTAACCATAGAAAACTAATCCTCCTATTGGTATTTTTTTTTCGAAAAAAATTTGATTCTTGTACTTAAAAGCAATATTTGATCAATTATTATAAAATATTCCATATAAGTCCAGATTGTATCCCTAGAAGTAGTAGACCGATACAAGGTATCCATGTATCCACTTTACAAATTAAAGGTTCAGTGGGCTGCATGGTATCTCCAAGTCGATCACATCCAAATGCAGCTTTCTTTTTTGTTACTATGTGCAATTCTTAAACCTTGCCCGAGAACTTCAGAGCCACTGAAATGTTCGTTGACAGAATATTGTAGCTTTTATAGCTGAAAGGAGTACTTCGACATTTTAATACTTCTGCTACAGCCTCAAATCAAGAGGCTCAAAGCCACCAAAGTTCCTGGTTACGATGGGGTGGATGACAGAGCTTAGCAATGTTGCCACTTTTTTTAGGAATAAAAATAGCTAGATTAGCAAAATAAAATATACCAAAATAGCTAGTTTTTTGCTGGAAAAAGACTAGGGAAAAAGCTGATCATTTAATATTGTTTTATGGCCTTCACTAAGAATTTTTTTTTTTTAGAATTTTGGCAAATGAAATTTCAGTATTTAATTTTTGCTTGCAATGGTTCATAATATTAATTTAATCTCTAAAACTCCTTTCAAAATCTGAAAGTAAGCCATTGAGAAAGAATTGATATGAAGGAACTGAGGATCACACAGGTTCCAGTATAAGTGAAGACTACGAGACGAGTTGATCTGGACTTGCCCGTAGATGTTGTTGGAAATGGTTTTTATTTTATTTTTATATGCAACTACCTTCAAAGATTTACTAACTCATAACAATCAATCATAAAAAAAGCTAGATCTAGCGGGAAAAAGCGGAATTGGCCACTGGTTCTTTGTGTTACTCAGCACTTTTCCTACCAACGAGAATATGAAGTGATTTGAATGGATTTGAATGGCCGGAGAATCTTGTTGGGTCTTACAGAGAAATAATTTGGCTACCAACTGCCTCGAAGATATTTTTAAATTTTTGCTTAGTAGCATGTTGACAGTTCCCCAAGTGTAGAATCCCATTCCGGACCATCAGTTTGGCTTCAGGCAAAACCATGCAACTCCAGAACAAGTGCATCGAGTTGTTCAAAATATGCCTTTGACTGCATTGAATATAAGCAGTACAGCTCTGCTGCCTTTTTTGACGTTCGGGTGCATTTAATGGTGTCTGACATGAAGAACTTCTTTACAAGCTCAGTACTCAGACAGCTAAAGTACCACAGAGAAGCATCTTTCGATTCTGTCTACTCTGTATACTGTAGATTTACTAGCTTTAGTTGCACCCAACATAATGCTGGCTGCATACGTGACCGACTTAGCGAGCTGTGTTTTGCACACCGGAGGGGAAATTGTCCTGAAGATACGCTTGATAGCTTGGAGATACCTCATTGTATACGCTCTGTAGGCACATCAGTAAAACTGTGGCAGCTTTTGTGACGAACTGGCTGTTGAAACCGTAAAGCAAGTTTAGTTTGAGCAAAAAGTTGACTGCCTACCGGTCATTTGTTGTTCCTTCTTTGATATACGAACTTCCAATCTAAGACGCTGCTGCACTCTCGAACCTAAACAAGATAAAAGTAGTTCATAACAGCACCCTACAAAGCAATAATTCTGCGCCGTGATATATACGCTATGCTTTACCCCACCGGAAATTGTTAGAGGGGGAAAAAATAACACACTAGTGGCTACAATAAACACCTAAAAGCTCACGCAATGAAATGGCTTTTATCCACTGACCTGTGACATCGCTAATGTACAACGTTTTTCTATTTAGGGCGAAGTTATTTTAACTAATAGTTTCCTCTGACCTTAGGATAATCAATTCTTATCTATACTTGTACATTAAATAAAATCGTTGAAATTTTTTTTGTTTGTTTGTGCTCTCATCACGCCTAAACCGCTGAACGAATTTGTGTGAATTTTGGTATAGAAATAGATGGAATGTTGGAAAAGAACATTGGCTACTTTTTGTTATAATAGAAGGAAGGAAGCGTACACCAGCTCTTATATAAGCTATAAAGCAAATTTGTCATATCTTTGCATTCGTTTGAGGTACAGAGCTGCGATTTGGTATACATGTTATGGAATTGAGAAAAGTACAGAGTTGAAATTTGGTTTATTGGGATAGGGCGAAGTAATTGCCATTGGACAAGTGTGAAAAGTTTGGCGTTACTGGGGGTGGGCGGGGTTCAGATGATCTTTAATAAATATGTTTTATAGCTTCAATAGCTGACAAACATTTTTCGAAGGGGATTAAGAATCACACACACTATCGCCTTCACAGTGAAGGTTTATAAAACTTCATCCTTAAAAAGATAAAAGAAAAAAACTACTTCTGCATTAAATAAAAGAATTTTTAAATATCAAATATTAACAAAGTTACAACTTAGAAACTCAGAATTAATATAACCAAATTTTCTTTAATACAGTTTTACCATAAAAATCTTTCAACTTTTTCCCAAACAAAGTACACCCAAAATGCATATTTTTCGACAAAGCAACTAATTACGAAATAATAAAAAACATAGTTAATAAAAAAAGTAAAAAAATACTAACTAAACATGCTTAAGCTCATTAAAAGTTCAACAAACTTAACGCATCGCAAACAAGAAAGAAGTACCTTGACAAGAAGTCATATAATAAAACGAGAAATCTTATAAAAAAGCAACTGTAACAAATTACTAGAACGACAATAAAAAGAAGAAACAACAACACCAATAAAAATGACGACAAGTACCGACCAAGTTCTTAGCAAAATGTGTGCATTATAAAACTGAACATTAGATGTAATTAGGTAACTAAGATCTAGATTTATGTACGAGTGAAAAAAATGACCAAAAACAAAGAAGAATGCTGCAGTTTTAAGGGCGCGATTTCTTAATATGCTGTCAGACTTCTTAAGTAAACATACTTGTTTGCAGGCTTGGTATTTTTTGAGTCTTTAAAATTATAACAAAAAAGCCTATTTGGGCTTTAGTGACAAATAATAGCAGCAGTAAGCTCTACGTTGTGGGTAATGCAGTGTATGGCAGTGCAGATAAGAGCTGAACTACATCACCGCTCCGTTTAGTATCAATGAAAAAATATACATAGCCAAAAAGTGGGTGGAGTAGACACCCATAATGTTTGTTATCTCAATTTCATCTTCACCTGACGTTCATGCGAATGAAAAAATCTAAATTTAGTAGCTTAATCTTTTATAGTCTTCGAGAGCCCGATACTTACACAGCTATAAAGGTGATTTGTTTGGTGATGACTGGAACAAAAATAATTGTAGCTTTCAATTTTTGACTTCTAAATATCACGGAATACTCGTATGCATACTTGGCATAAGATTCTTAAATCAATGGGTGTGTTTCTCAAGTACATCTGAGCATGTTTCATAACATATTGGATCAGTTGTACTTGTTTTTGAACGCTATGCTACACTACACATTGGAAAAATTGGTGGCTTAGCATCGATGTCACTTAATTTACATAACATCGTTGACTTGTTAGTGACATATGTCATGGCGTCTGTTCACAATTGTTTATACATTATGGCCTAAATATCGGTATATATCGGTTCCGTATACCTGCAAGAATAACTAATAGTATCATGTATTGTTTTAAAGTAGCGAGCTATTTTTAGAATAGAGTCCCATTGATAATGATACATGGATCGGTATCATGGGTATCATAAGAATGATCAGGGATCAAGGGTTGTTTGTGAACACGGCCAATGCAACATGTTGGCAAGTGCGATCATATCGGGTTCACATCTGCCATCGCAATACATCTAGAGAAGACGTTCGAATAGGTTAGGGATTTTGAATTAATAATGATTTTTGGTGCTTAGGGTGTTCGTAATGTATTCTCTCTTTATCGCCAGTCACAAATGTGTTGCAAAATAAAATCTTCCATTTAACGTTCGTCATCAAGCGTCTTCAACTCGTTTGAAATCCAGTTTCCTTGCTTTTGAATCAATCCTATGGCCTAAAAGGCGTCTGCTGTTTCTTGACTCATCGTCTCCCCAAAGATTCTGACAACTCATGAATCTTTTGGCATTGGTCCACATAGCGCAATGTTTCCAATTCTTCATTTTAAATTTTTTTGGCTTGACCCGGCCTTGTCTGCGAGATCGAATTCACCACTTTTAAAGCGAATAATACCTTGGTTCATGCTTGCAGTAAACCTCCACTAAGATTCGATAGCCTCTCGGTCGCAATTTTCTTCATATTAAAATAATGAAGAAGAACTCTTCGCGAAAACACTTTATCTGGTATGAAATTCGACATATTCGACATATTAGATTTGTTTGACAAGCTGCCAAATCACAATAGGCTCATTCACAATAGGCTCATTCACAATATCCTACTAATATTATAAATGCGAAAGTTTGTATGGATGTATGTATGTATGGTTGTATGTATGGACGTATGTATGGATGTATGGATGTATGGATGTTCCTCTCTTACGGCTAAACCGCTCAACCAATTCGTCTGAATTTTGGAATAGAGATAGATGGGATGATGGAAAAGAACATAGGCTATGTTTTGACAAAATCAGTGGGGGCATTGCCCCACCCCCCATATAAGCGATATTTAAAATTTGTCATATCTTTGCATCCATTTAAGGTACAGGTTTGGTATACATGTTTAGAGGGTGAGGAGAAGACAACCTGTTAAGTTTGGTCAAAATCGGAGGGGGCTGTGCCCCACCCCCATACAAGCGATAAATAAAATTCAACATATCTTTGCATCCATCTGACGTACGGGGACGAAATTTACTACACATGTTAATGGGATCGGGAAAAGTAATCGTGTTTAGTCAAAATCGGAGGGGGCCCCCCATATAAGCGAAAATCAAAATTTGTCATCTTTGCATCCATTTAAGGTACAGAGATGAAATTTGGTATACATGTTAAGAGGATGAGGAGAAGTCAACCTGTTAAGTTTGGACAAACTCGGAGGGGGCAAATTGAGAATTTTACTTATAATTAAAAATCTTATCGTAACAATTAACTAATTTTACTCTCATTTTTTTCTCTTTCTGGTAAGTGCATTTAAGAACTTTAGAACTTGAATAATTCATGAGAAGAGTCTATGTTGCAATTAAGTACAGTAAGTCAAAGTCAAAAAGAAAAAAAATATTTTTTTTCAAACTTGTTCCTACCATTGATATTTGGCATAATAACGATTGTTCAGTTAGAGCATACTTGCAGTAAACTTCTATTCAGATTCCATAAACCTCGGCTGCACTTTTCTTCATATTAAAGTATTGAAGTGGAACTTCCCGTAAAACATTTTATCAGGTACGAAATTTGATATGTTCGGAGCAATATTTCATTCACAATAGACTCTCATTCACAATAGAAGCTATTTGGTTTAATTTACTAGTTTCGACTTCCAGTTATTATTCCAAGGTTCCAATACATTTGCTCATATTTAGTATAGTTTACAGGGCAGCATTCTTCAAATACGCTTGTCCTTTGGATTGAGATGATATATCTCTAAAGCCATTAATGATTGATTATAAGTGACCATTTTCAGATTAATTGCATAAAGTAGAAAGAGGTACCGAGCTTTCTATTCATACCTACTCTTAAATCTAAACTATAATCTTTTTCATAAATTTTGCCTAAATCTTAGTTAGATTTCTTGGATCTGTATAAGGTCAAACTTGAGTAATCTTCTAAGTACACATAGTTTCATCAAGTACTGAACAGCAGTTACAGGTGCTGTCACTTTCGAATCCAATTTTTTACAATGGTCTTCTAAGTTTGCAATATCCACTTGACCAGGTAACCAGTAGACTTATAGTTAGCTCATTAAGTCCTCTTATTATGTAAAAGTATCTGGCAATTATGTAAATGTGTAACAGTTTTCGTGCTTGAGTTTGTTATTACTCTTAGTTCAAAATTTGGTGTTTTTTTTTTGCCAGATATCTGGCAAAACACACAAATAGTATAGAATTTCTTATGGGAGTCAAAATGATTGAACTTGGGAGAGATAAGCTTCATACACACACGCGCTTCGTATGGCTTTGATATGCTTTTGTGTGTGTGCAGAATTTGAAAGCATTTTACGCTAAAAATATGGAATCGATTTTGATAAAAATTTTATTATGCATATTCGCAATTGACTAACTTTCAAATGATACATTTTCAAGCGTACCCAGGCATCACAAAAAAAAAAAGCTTGCCTTTGATAATAATTATGGTATATAATTATGGTATCCAGTATATTATATAATTTTATGGGCGTTGATATAAGAAAATATTTGAAGCTAAGCAATTTAATAATCTCCAACAGTTTTGTGGAGCAATTAACAGTAGCAGCACCAAGCATGAATAAGCGCAAAAATAATTAAATATCTACACAAAAAGTGAGGAAGCTCGTACACAGCTGAAAGACGGCCATGGATTGACTAGAACTAATTCAACAAAATATAACGACCACACAAGTGTCTGTACATAATGCATTGTGCTTAGAATGTATAGAGGAAGCAGACAGAATGTGCTGTAGCATGCAACGGCGAGAACAACAAAAATACCAACAACAGCAACAACTTCCGGCGTTTGCATTTAATGGGTTAATAAGAAAGGTCGTTGGTCAATTATGCATGCTTGTAATTGCTTAAAGCGCGTAAAATAGATAGAAAGATAGATAGATGGATACATGAATAGACAGGCGGTTGGACAGACGGACGGACGGATGAACGGACGGACTGGACTGGCAGTTGAATGTAAAGCGCAAGATAGATCGCTAGTTGCAGTGGCTTTCAAGCGGAAATCTAAAATCGCACGCTGTGGCTTTTGTATTACATACTATACACTTGCCTTGCCTCCTGCTGTATGCTGTGATAGTATCGCATGTTGGGGATAACAACTGCAACACTTTAGTGCAGCTGCCAACTGCCACGATTTGTGACACATTTAACGCGTGTTGTTGTTGGCAACAAACGCATGCACACGCAAATGTGGCAAATTGTAGAGAGACAGCATCGTCGAAACGCTGTTGCTACTGCCATATTTGGTCAGGCAACAAACAATATATTGCAGCAGCCAGTAGTCAGTAGTGGAGCACTTGTTGGCGACAACTTTGTTCGTTGCACAACAATTATGAACACGCGCGCGCGAGCGTAAAACAGACAAACAAGCAAACATACAACAAACAAACAAACAAATAAACGCAACACTAAGTGCACACTGCTCTAAGTGTAAGTCCAACAAAGGCAACAACAAGCAGGCAAGCAAGCTGCTGGAATGTTGCATGTGCCATGCTAAACATGTCCAATTGGATTATTTAATTTTCAAGGCGTAAGTGGCTTCTTTAGGCATGTTGTTCGTTGTACTATGTTGCACGTTCCCATGTAGGATGCTGCTGTTGCTGCCACTGATCTTGTTGCCACATATGCGCTGCGCTGTTGTAATATGTTGTTGCGTTTCGTTGTTGCCCGTTTGACAAGTCGGTTATGTATGTGCGCGCATAAAAATGTAGCTCACCGAGATTGATATCACAGCTGGCTAGGTAAGAAGGCAGCAGCCTGGCAGGCTACGCGCGCCTGTTTCGCATTTTGAGTAATGGACAATGCCGACAGGCAGACAGACAGACAAGTTGATTTAACGCGCATCTTAGCAGCAGATATGAGGCAAGTTGCATTCAGCTGGTAAAAAGTGGGTTTGACTTAATGTTACATTTATTTTTTTATGAATATTAGTTACAATGTTGTCGTTGTGCAATAAGTGCTTTTATTGTTGTTGGTTCTGGTTAGATAAAGTGGACAGTGCGAATCCTTTTTCTTGCAAGTTACCGTTATGTTGTCATTTTGTTATTACGGTTGGTCTTAGTAGGCGTGTAGCACTTTATGCTTTTTTGATTAAGCTGGATTGGTGGGCAATGGTGATATGATGTAGAATGTTTGTTGAACATTTGAATAGAACTGTAAGTTAAATACTTAAGTAAGAGAGCTGTAGCTTGAGACTGGTTTTGCTGTTTGGCATAATTCTTAGATGAACAAAATCAATCAAAGATGTTGTGCAGGGATACAAATTTGTCGAAAATAGCATTGAAGTTGCTTAAAAAAAGGAAGAATATAAATTTGTAGGAAATTTGCTCAAAGGCTGTCACTATTTGCAGATTGCAGGTTGTTTTCAGGTAGCTACTGCTTGCAGGTTCCCACTGCTAGTAGGTTGACACTAATTGCCTGAAAGCACTGCTTGAAAGTTAGCACTGCTTGCCGGTTACCATTGTTTGCAAATTGTATCTAATTGCAGATTGCCACTGCTTACTAGTGGTTACAGTTGCAGGTTGCCCAGTTCTCATACAGATCTATTCCTTCATTCTGGGTTTTTGTTTAGATAGAAATGCCAATTTTTTCAACAGTCAGTATAGCACAAGACTGACTACGCACTGCAACGGATTGGCTTGCACTCTGCCATCATTCCATATACGTCGTTGAAGGCTTAAGGCCATTAGACAGATTACTCTCTAAGGAGTCGGCGAGTTTTCATTAATTTATGTTGCAGAAATATATATTGTTGGATGTTAAAAAACCCTTATATATTTCATGAATGAACCGCCGACCTAGGAGAGGTTGGCACTTATCAAGCAAAAGTACTCATAATCAATTTTTCTACTTCTTTTTTGTATTAGTGTTATTAGAAACACAAAAAATTCAGATCGGACCACTAGATAGGGTAGCCTCCATATAAATCTGTTCCACCTTTTTTGGGAATTGTAGGAAAGAAAATTTTTTTCTGTTAATTCAGCTAGAAACCTCGAATGTTGTGTACTTTGCTTCAATCATAATTCCATTAGCGTACAAATCGGATCACTAAAAGAGAGGTTGCCCCCTAGCCAAAAAAACAAAATATAGAGCTTTCTAGTACGGATATTTAATTTCCCTCCTCAGTTTGGTAGTTTGTAGTACGGATATTTAATTTCCCTCCTCAGTTTGGTAGTTTCTAGTACGGATATTTAATTTCCCTTTAATTAAATATTCCATATAGGTCCATAATGGATCAGTGTAAACAAGTAAGAAAATCACAGTCGGGCGTAACCGACTGTAAGAGGCCCTGTACCAGTGCAGGTCGCCTAACAAACACATTAAATGTTCCCCTAGCTTATGACCAAACACATGACCACTTCTCACTGCACGACTAAGTGCCTTTTAAAACATTTTTTTATGTATGAAACGAAAAGGGGGGTCGCTCAAATTCAATTGCTTATAAAATCGCCATTTATTATCCGATTTTGATGAACTTTTCGGATTTTGGCTAAGAAGGACGATATCTCTATACTGGCATACTTACTTTTTTTGTGCCGAAGAAATTTTTGCCCTTGGTGGTGATTTTATGGGGAAGGGGGGGGAGGGGCAAGTTTTTAAAATAAACTTGTGAAATTCCGGAGCAGTCCTAGTCGAATGCAAAAAACACGAAGTCTCTATCTATTACCGTTTCCGAGATCCTTTCGTTCATACGGACGGCCAGACGGACAGACGGACAGACGGACAGACGGACAGACGGACATGTCTATATCGACTCCTCTATAGCTCCTGACCATAATGGGGGTAACTTTGGGGGGTCTCCGATTATTATTTCTACCTGTTACATACATTTGCACAAAACCAATAGGCTCTTGTACCTTCGGTACAGGGCCTAAAAATTGGACCAGTACAAATCGGTCCACCCTTCCTGGGGTATTGAATCAAATATTTTGTTGTTTCTTTCACTAATTCTAATCAAATATCCCACACGCATCCAAATAGGAATATATCTATTCTTATATTATAAAGAGGAAAGATTTGTATTTTTGTATGTATTGAAAGGGTCGGTGTCCCACCCTCCGTAGTAGCGTTAAACAAAATTCAACATAACTTTGCATCTTTTTGAGGTATGGGAATGACATTTGGAATTCATGTAGATGGGACAAGGGTTTCTATAGGAAACATATATATTTACAACATTTATTTTGACAAAAGTTTTTACGGAGCGCAGTGAACCGCGCCCGGTGTAGCTATAAAATTTTAAGGTCCATTGGGGGTACAGGTTTTTTTTTTTTTGTATAAATCTCAAAAATTATTGAAATGTTGCATATAGATTATAGATATTGAAGATGATAAGTGATTGTATCCATTTAATTACACAATTATTTGATGTAAAATGAGAAATTCCGATCAAACTGCTCAGTGAACGCCTTTAATGACAGCTTAGTTTTGAAGAAAATTACTTTCGCTCAATTGATACAATTTCTTCAACTATTTCTGTTGAATTTCTTTTCAAGTTCGGTCGAAATTTGTTTAATTTTGAGTTAGTTTTCAAAGCGAAATAGATCTATGTCTGAAAATCGCTATAGATTAGATTCCAGTGTTTCAGGCTAATAAATACCAAAGTATTTGTACTGAATTAAGTTTAAAGTTTAAGTGTTTGGAAGGCGGAAATTTATAGGAGAGACGAAATATTTTACAGGATATTTGTTAGAAAAAATTTGTCAGAGGAAATTTCTAAGAGAAAATTGGCAGAGGTCGATTAGTTTATGATTTTTTCAGGGTATATTTTCTTGTTGGGAATTAGTTATTTTCTAATTGCTTCATCAATTAAGCTGTTACGAGCTTAACTCTGAGTACTCTATATATACTTTAAGTTTCTTTTATTTAACTTCCCATAAAACATTTGTTTCTACAGCAAATTGAATGAATGCCTACAGCTAAGCTCTGTCATCAATTCCGCTGTATCATCTATTCATTCCAAAAACAAATAATGATAATATATATGTTCAAAATAATAAAAAAATCGTTGAATAGTTGCTATTTGTATTGCTGACACTAGACCCCACTAGACTCTATAAACGAAAGTCAACAAAATCAAAGCCAGTCAATTCAGTTAAACTTCAATTGGCTACTGAATGGCAACTTTTCTTATATTTGTTTACGCCTGAGGGCCCCCTAAAAAAAACGCTTAACAAAAGCCAAATGCTAATAAATAAATAAATCTTGATGCCATTGTACTTACAAACTAAGCACTTCACAGTTGTATCTTTTGCTTTTTGTATGAGTTTGTGTTTACCTGAAAAGATAGAAAAAAGAAAAAAATTGTTAAAGAAAGCGAAATTAGATTTTGTATCTTTTTTTTTATCGAGCTAATAGTTAAAAAAATAAATATGTATACATCAAATTTAAGCATGCAATTTAAAAGTAAATTTACTTTTGAATGTTAAATCTTGGAAAAGCAGAAAAAATAAACAAATTTAAATATTGCGCGACTAACTTTCTAAAGCGATTTATTATTTGGTTACACTTTATCTAGATACATACTTGCTGCAAGTGCGGCGCACGCGTATTTAATTAATTATATGTCATGTTGCTAATTTTGCACAACTAATTATTTGCATAAATCCGCCTACTTTCTTCTTCTAAGAAAACTTTCAGCGCATCTTTCACATTTTTTTTTTTTTTTTGTTGTCTTGCGGCATTTTGACTTTTGTCTTTGTAGTCTGTCGCTTGTAAGTTTTCATTGTATTGTATTTTCCTTAAAGAAAATTTTCGCTGCATTTTTTTTCTTTACGCCGACTTAATTAGCGTGCACTTCCGCTTGGTGGCCCTACAGCATAATGCAACTTTTACTTGCAAATACCTTTTTGCCTTGTTGCCAATTTGAATGTCGCGCTTCATTATGTTGGGCTCGATTTGCGGCACAGTAAAGCAATTTCCGTGTTGCATTTCTTTTTAATTTTTATTAAAATTAGTTTTAATATCTACATTAAATGCTGCTGCTGGAACAACAACAACAATTCTTTGATTGTGGCACACGCTGTCCAATTGGACCAGCTTGACATTGATCGCTGTTGGCAGGCAGGCCGCAACATTTGTGCTTAATCGCACAGCGTTGTATTTTGCTTCGTACCATACACTTCCGTTTCGTTTTGTTTCGTTTCATTTCCATTTGATGAGGATGCTGATGACGTTGCCAGCTGCTGCTGCTGCTACTGCTGCAACTATTGCTTGCTGTTCTTTGTCATATTTCTCTACAACAATTTTCTCTCTAATCGCAATTATAAACAACAACAACAACAACATTATTATTAATGCAGCTTACCAGCTACAGTGAAAGAAAATGATTATAATTATAGCAATAACAACTTGCTAAACACATTGTCTGTCTCTCTATCTATCTCTCTATTATCTTTTTATAGACAATAGCTTAAAAGAAAAAATAGAAAAATTTTACAAACATTTCTGCTTGAAATTTCTTTTTTAAATCGGTTGTGTGTGGTCAGTTGAGGTTTATGGCGTTTGTTATTTTTGGCAAATGTTTGCAGAATATATAATCATTATTTTTACTGTTATATACTTTTTATAGAAGTACTTGTAAACTAATTTTGATTATTGCAAACAAGCTAATGAAGCATTGTTATGTTGCTTGCATACAATTTTAGAAAAGAAAAGTTTTTAAAAAAGTTCAGATACAACTATTTTAATGGTTTCAAAGAATTTCACTATGTCTCACCACGTAATAATGCGAATTAATAACAGTAAATAGTTTTTTTTGTATATAGTCCATCCATGAAAGGTGCGACTTGACAGTATCCAATTGTTGGCTAACAATGTTTGACATTTAAACTGTTAGAAGCTTCACCATTTCATCATGGAAAGATTTAAAGATTCAACAATAGTTCGTGATTAATCAGCGCTAATATAAGAAAACACGTTCTATTGTGAAGTAGGGTAATGTCTAACTTTTTATGGCCCATATTAGTGAAAATAGGCGTGGTTAACATGCTCTTTTAACAGAATGGTGGCTAGTGTCACATTGTTCTTTTGCAAGAGTGGCTCCCTGGCCTGAACGCAGACTTCAAATGATGATAGAGAATGAAGCCCAAAAAAGCCATTGAAATGATGTCATATTTCATCATTAATAGTTGCCACTGCTTGCAGGTTCGCACTGCTTGCAGCTTGCCACTGCTTGCAAGTTGTCACTACTTGGTTATTTTGACATTCTAGCAGTGTCGTAAGTTAAATTCCGACTGATTTACGACCTCAAGAAAATAGTTGTCACTTTTAATATATGCACTTCTTCTGGGTTGTACAGACTCAATAAAAGTGTTTGCTCTATATACTACGAAACTCCTCCTTAAAAAATATGCCACATACAAGCCAACCCGTTTTTTTTTTAAACGTTTCATTGAGTCGACTAAAATTATGTATTTACTAAGTCCAGACTGGATTATTACAAAGGGTAGCCCTATACAAGCCAGCCATCTCTGTCTAAGTTTTTGTATGTAAAACTTTTCTCATAATACATTTAGATATAAAGGCAAAATACTGTGAATCTTACTTTGATTCTTATAAATTATTCCATATAGGTTCAAATCTGATCATTATAAGTTGTATCTAAACATGTCTCGGCTTTGTCATGCCTTCTCCATGTCTACGTCATGCCTATGTCATACCTCTGATAGAGGCTATAATAAACATGACAAAGACATGACATGTCATGGCTCTGTCATGCCTATTTAATGGCTCTGAGAGAAGCTATAATGAGGCATGATAAAGACATGACATGTCATGAGGCTATAATGAAGGCATGACTGTCATGTCTTTGTAATGCTTCATTATAGCCTCTATCAGAGGCATGAAACAGACATGAGAAAGTCATGACAGAGCCATGACATATCATGTCTTTGTAGCTTCTATCAGAGGCATGACAGAGTAATGACATGTCATGTCTTTGTCATGCCTCATTATATCCTCTATCAGAGGCATGATTTGGGCATGACATAGACATGGGGAAGTCATGACAGAGCTACGACATGTCATGTCTTTGTTATGCCTCATTATAGCTTCTATCAGAGGCATGACGAGGGCATGACTTATACATTGGGAAGGCATGACAAAGTCATGACATGTCATGTCTTTGTCATGTCTCATTATATCCTCTACCAGAGGGATAAACTTGTACATGAGGAAGGCATGACAGAGCCATGACATGTCATGTCTTTGTCATGCCTCATTATATCCTCTATCAGAGGCATGAACTTGTACATGGGAAAGGCATGACAGAGCCATGACATGTCATGTCTTTGTCATGCCTCTGACATACTGTATCCTAACCCAAACACATCTTTGATTTGTAGATCTATTCTGGTTTTTAATCTTCACGCTTATATTAAAAACTTCGAACGACCGCTAACAAAATTTGGTCTATCTTACGTGAATCCTTATAGAATATTTCAATTGAGTCCAAATTGGATCACTGGAAAGGTTAGTTCGAATACAAAACTTATCTGAATTTTTGTACGAAAAACATTTTATGGTTAAAAAACGCCCACTACGGTGAATCGTACATGATTTCTAAGGAAATATTTCGTATAGGTCAAAAAGGGACCACTAGAAGGGGTAGCCTTCATAGTTAAGAACGGAGTACCTCGTAGTCGAGATCACTCGAATACAGCGTTCTTTCTTGTTGTATGTTAATTTAATCCTAATAAAATGTTCCATTTAAGTCCAAATTGGACTACTAAAAAGCCCCTCTTCTATATTTCTCTATCATAAAGTTTTTTGTTGTTAGTTTAGCTAGAAAAGTTAATTTGGGTGTATTTTACATTAATCCTAATAAAACATTCGACATGGATCCCGAAAGGCATAATAAACCCAAAAAAAAAAAAAAAATTTAGGTTCAAAGGCTTAAAAGAAGTTTCGATCATGCTTTGAAAGGTTTAAAGTTAAGTTCGGACGAAGTCATAATTTTTATAAAACCGGTTCTCATGCATTTAATTGTCTTTTATCATGGTTTTCAAGCCCCACACATAAAAAATGTTCGGTATCGGACATCAACACGTTATCTCTTGTATTTTACTAAGAGATGCCATGTTGGTGAAATGTTTATTCGTTATCTTTTATTGACCTTGAAATATTTTGTATTTTTACTTAATTTGTATACCCTGTAATCATTGTGGAATTGTATAGGTCACACCTTGTGCAGAGAACACGACTACATTGCGCAGATGCTCTTCCAGTGGAACCTACAAGGCAGCCGTCAAAGAGGCTGTCCAAGGCAAACACTGCCCACTCGGAATTCGTGTACAAATCAACGTGTGAATTAGTTGATAGAACTCGTTGGAGGGCATTTTTTCTCGTCCTATGTTCCAATGAGGAGCGATACTTTAAGTCACACTTTGTTAAATAATATTTAAAGTATCTAGGAATTAAAAAATCAATGGGACAAGCAAAATTTTATTATAAATTCGGTATCGAAAGACGTGTCAATTTAGCAAAGCCCGTCCCCAGAATTAATAAAAATTAGAGGCATGAAATTTGGTTACTAGGCATACTTAGTCGAATTAAAATGAAGTCATTGTGTTGAGAAAAGTCTTTACTCATTTAGGAAGTATCGGACATACCAAGGAGAAATCGATTGATGTAAAAGATGAAGAGAACAGAGCAAAGCTTTATGTAGCCAAGAAAAACTCTAAATTAGTGAAACAATTTATGATTTTCATTGCTTTAAAAATATAATTCACAATTAGTTCAACAAAATTGCTTACAAAGCAAAGAGGAAAGTGCTAGAAAGTAAGAAAGAAAAAAGGGGGAAAAATAGCAAAGAAATACTGCTGATGCTAGCTACCGTGGTTAGTTTATAAACAGATTTTTTTTACTTTTGTTGCTTTATAATGCTGTAGCTTTATTATGGTAAGAGAACAAATTAAATATTGTCTATTTTCCACTTTAAAAACGGATTCAAATCCATATATTGACTTCAATTTAATAATAATATTATACATTCTTACCAGAAGACCCCGATAAATAATTTAATTTCAAACAAAGCAAGCGAGCGAGCTACGAGTATGGTCACAAAATACCAAACTAACAATTCAGCCAGCTAACATGCCAAAGTCAAATGTGAGCTGAAACTAAGCAAGTATATACACAAAAGTAAAGTATCTACGACAACGATATGCTATGCATACCAAAGATGAATCACTCAAAGACACTTGCACTTGAAATGGAGTTGGTGTACAATAAGTAAGCAATAAGAGCACCAACAACAACAACAACAACAAGAAGAAGAAGAACAAGTACAACAAGTATTACTACTCGAGTGTACACTGCTACATAAAAGGAAAATACAAAATATTTTGCTGCTTATGGAAGAAATGCAATTTGCGACAAAAATATTCACAACTCGCGTATTTCGGTTTGAAGACTTGCAGCTTGTTGCAAATTTCATGCAATACAGAATGAGTGACAGCATGGCTGACTGACAGGCGACAATGCAATTCGACAGAACAGAGTGGGAGAGAGCGTACGAGCAAGGAGGACTAACCTCAATTTGCATTAAGCATTTTGTTGGCAACAAATATGGTTTTTAAGTTTTGCGCATTTGTTTCGTTACGTTGAGAGACAGCGAGCGTTCCTAAGGAAGTTTGACAACGTCTACACATAAAGTGGAATTTCTCGGAGGCAGCTAGCTTCTTTCGCTTTAAAAGTTATTATTTGTTTGTTTTATATTTTTTGGGTTAAGCATTTTTATGCCGTTTCTATTGCTTTGAAATGTCAGCTTAAAAGCAAATAATAATAATAAGCTAAAACGGAATAATTCGTAAAAGCATAGCAAGCAGATATTTGGTCAATGAGATAAATTTGTTATAGAAGATTTTCTACATAATTTCTTATTGCTTGAAAGTATATGCTGCTTCAATGGGAAGAAAAAAGATACAATAGAAGTGAGGAGAAAACTTTGAGTTCGACGAAAATAGTCTTCACACTTGGCAGCACTGGAATTTAATTAAATTTCATATATTGCTGAGATTTAGAATGCAGGGCTGGAGAAATAATTGGAAATAGTAGTTAATTGATGTGTAAAATTTTAGTAATGAGTGGTGGGTGCTGCCATGCCATCTGGCACATTAGCTATCGAAGCCTTATTAAATTACAATTAATAGCTCAAAGATTAAGGATACATGCAAACTTATAGACAGAAGGACTTACGGACAGATGAGTAGACAGACGAACATAGCCGTTATCTTCTTTAGACGTTGCAAACACTACAACTACATTATAATACTATGAAGGAGAAAAAAAAGAGAGGAAAAAAGCGTTGAAAGAAAAATTATAAAAGAAAATTAGACACGACCGTTGAAATCAATCAGCATACAAAGCTCAATCATTCGATTGCTGGTTGTGTTCAGTCAACAACAGTCAGTCAGTCAGTCAGTCAGTCAACAGTGCGCCACTATACTTGTACTCGTATGCTAACTGTATATTCAGCAAGCCAACAGCATTAATGTTGTATCTAACAGATACAAATCAAAGCGCTAAACTTTACAGCTATCAATCATAATTAAATGAATGATAATGCTGCTTCTATAAGCATAATTATGGCTTGTTCTGTTTTACTCAACGCTCAATAGAAAGCCGCCATACAATGAATGAGCTTGCAGTTAGATACTTGTCTGAAGAAAACTGAATTATGCAGGTCATCTAAACCGTTTCATAAAGCGCAAATCCAATAAAATATTAACAAGTCGTTGACGCTGCATTGTTGTTGTTGTTGTTGTTGTTTAAAGATACAAAAGTTGCACGTAATCAGCATTCTAGATACATTTGTGTAAAGTATTGAATGCAGTTGTAGCACATATAATACACGAAGCAACAATCATTTTTCTTTTGTTCATTTAAACAAATTAACTGACTAATTATGTATGTTTGGTTTTTTAATGAAGCACAGCAGCATTCTTAATGGAGTTTGTTTTTAAAGAAGACATTAATTTGAATATGGCTGAAGAAATAACTTGGCGCTTCGAGAGAGAGAGAGAGCTGAAATTAGTTAATTATGTCAAAGTATTATCGTTATTTAATGCTTTAAATTCTTTTGTTTTTTTAAGAATGGTTTTCTGTTGCAGTCTTTGCATAACAGCATCTCATTTTCACATAGATATAATGAAATAATTTATTTGCTGTTGAAACATTCTTTGTGGAAGTTTTTTTACTCGTTGAAATGCTGATTGCAGAAGACTTCGTTGAAATTTCATGAGTATATATGAGGACATGTCATTTGTATTGTCTTGAGTCTTGATTTTACAGATAACTTGTAGCAAATTGTGAAAGATTTGTAAACAACGCCGGTGACATGTCTGGTAGGTGCTAAGTTTTAAAAAAAAAGCGTTCGAAGAGAACATTTCTGAAATATCAAGCTATTACAAATACTTAAGAGATAATAAATCCAAAAAACTATAAAAAAATTATAGAAAACTGAGATCCAATTTTTTTGTAGATAAACTACAAAATTAAATGAGTTTTGGGAAAAATTCCTGTAAGGCGATATAGAACTAAAAGAAGCCTTAAATTTAGCAGTTGTCAATAAACCATTTGCATATGACATTCAACGGCGACAAAGCTTTTCAAACTTTGTAGTTCTAGATAAACTAATCAGAAATAATACCTTGTAGTACTAAATAATGTGGATCCATCAAAACATGTGCCATCTTCCAGCATCCAACAATATAAATACCATCTCTATATTGCCCTTGTAGTTTGGGATCATCATCCTTACACATTTGGTATGGAAAAACGAAGCTAAAATGGCTAAGAATCAATGCTGAGAGGTAGTATACTGATGGCTCAAGGACACGTCTAAGCAAATAGTTGGTTGACACTATAAACTTCACCTTCGCCTTGACATTTATATCATTTATGCGCTTCTCTGACTCTTTGAGAGTCAGCGAGACCGTATTCATCGACAGATGTGTGTAATTTAGTCTTTCAGAATCTTTAAACATCTACCTTGGCTTGAAACTTTAGATAAGTTGCTCTTAGTGTAACCTTAACGTTCAAGAGTTCTTCATTAAGAAAGTTATCTGCTCTTGATGCTCCCTCGAAATTAGGAAACTTAAGACTTGCAAACAATAATACATTATAAGGTTTGTATTCCACCACACAAATTGATAGAATCCCTAGACCTGCATGAGAAACTGGAGCATGAAAGAATGCTTTGGAAGTATCAATAAGAAGAACTACCAGTCACGTTATAAAAATTATGTGCCACCAAATTGATAGTATCCCTAAATCTCCATGAGAAACTAAGGCATGGAAGAATGCTTTAGACTTATTATTCAAAAGAATAAGCCAGTCACGGATGGCATTGCGTATAGCTTTATCTGCCTTTAGGAGACAACCAATTCGGATGTCAACCAAACTTTATTGGTACAGAACTGTGGGATGAGTACAGTTCTTATGGGGAAACCCTTTGTTGTGGCTTATGCTGAGCTGTCGGCAATTGAGTCACCTTTTTTTATGCTAGTCTGAATGTCGATTTTAATACTGCCTTCAGCCGTAAAGTCGATTCCAAGATATTTGAAAATAGTCGTTAGATTCATAGTTGGTATAATATTGGGACCTAATTTAAAAATCTTATCCTCGAGTATTTTACGAACTAACTGTTCTTCCCCTTTAATGTAAATTTTGAAGCATTTTGAAGCCACAGTTTTAAAGCCACAGGTGCCGAAGAATTCTCGGCATTTATCTAGAAAAGTTTGTTGAATTGGTTGGAAAGATGTCATGGGCGAAGGAGGTTTTATGCTCTCCAATCCTACATTCTATCTGCTCAGGCAGAGTCCTGAGTAACTTTTCAAGGTGATAGTGGGTCTCTCTGTTTGACTCCTCTCTTTGAATGTACTTTGCGGTCACCACCGCATAGAGAAGTTGAAGCATTCAAAAATCTTAACGATAGCAGGATGCGAGGTTAGCGAGAATTAACAGAAATCGTAAATATTTCTACACAAGCAAGGAAAGTTTCCAAAATTCATAGCTTCTGTAAACTAGACCAAACTAATGTGATGAGTGATTGCCTGAAGTAAGCCACAAACTTATTGTAAACTAGCGAACCCGTCTGGCGCTGCTAAACCCTATCTTTGTCTTTTTTTTTGTATTGGTGAGTCTTTTGTAATAGGTTGATGCATTTGAATTGCGTGCAGTTTGAGTACCACAAATGGCAACAGTTTGAAAAGCGTTGGTGTTTAGCATTTTTAAGTTTCGAAATTAAATTTTTATTTTAACTTAAATATATTTTGACTTTGCAGTTCGATTTTAATAAAATAAACAGTAAAAGTTACTCACAATAAAGCTTCTTATATACCTGTAATTTGTCCTGTTCGAGTAGTCTCTGTATACCAAAGACACTTTGTGGACTTTCTTGTGGAGTTTTTGCGAAAAGATTCACATCCGTATAGAATGCAATGATATAGGAACATAGGCCCAAAGACTACTAACATTGTCGTATGAGCCTAATTTATGGCTATGGATCAGCTAGAAATGGATCTAAATTTTACGGAAAAATCATATTCAGTGATCATGAAAATATTTTGTTGAACAAACTGAATTGCCTTAATAGGAGTCATACACAGGAGTCATACACGAAATATGCAACAGATCCATAAAAAGTTTGATCTCTTAGATTAAATTCTGTAAGCGACGATTGATCTCTGGTCGTAGTACAAATATGATGTCTATATAAACCAAAGTCTTCAAAACCAGATATAGCTCAAGTCATCCGACTTTTTTTTATTTTTTTTTTTATAGTTTATCTAACATTATATACATCATCCAGGAATTTTTTGTTTCTCTTACACCTAAAAGTCAACTCTACTTTGACTTAAGCTCATTTAGATGCATGTCAGTGCAAGGGAGACAAAAAATAGCAGTGTATTTCTCGCTCGTACTCTCACACATTTCTTGCATAGAATATCCAATTTGTTTTCAACGCGCACAACATATTTTTTTTATGTCATTTAACATAAAATTCTACTAGAACTTGCAACATTTCCTTATTGCACTTGCTACAAGATTTTCTCGCACACAACATGTATGCAATGCGAATGCTTGTCATAGATACGCAGATACTTTAGTCAAAAAGTAATTTAAATACGATTTTTGTTTTCGACAGTTAGTGGTAATAGTTACAGCGCAAAAACCATGGCCTGTTGTGATTTTAGTGACAGCGCGTTACGCGAGTCGACGAGTCGTACAGCAAATACTATGTACTACGGCGTAGTAGTTAGATAGCATACTTGAGATACATACTGCAGCAGCTACGTACGAGTAAGTTGCAAGTTGTGTACGCTTGTCAGCTGAAGATGCACACACATTAATTTATTAGTTGCAATGCGTAATAAAAAAAAGATATGCAGATACATAAAGCAAAAAAGATACATTTGTGTGTAGCATATCGAATTACGAATATGTGTAGCTGCAATAGTCTAAAAGAAAACAAAATATAAAAATGTTTCTGTCTTTTGTGCAATATTTCTGCTTTTTTTTTATATATAAACGCATTAATTTCTGCACAACAAAGTAACTGCACTACGCTTAGGACTGCACAAAGCTATTGTCTGCAGCATCCTGACATTGATTGAAGAGTATCTACAGCGACTGCATGCTGCATGCAGCAAATGTATCTGCAAGCTAATTTTGTTGTTAGCGTTGTGTAGTGATTAATAAAACATGTGTACTACATGGCAATTAGTTGAGGAACAACTCAAGTTGAGGTTGCCTTTTTAGTTTGACTGTTTTTAGGACGCTGCCGCCGCTGCCACTGCCGACAATGACATAGATACTTTAGCTTTGGCTGACGGTATGCATTATTCAAGACGAAATTGGATGCGCGCGCTCTTTGCCATTAATAGCAGAGAGAGATACTTTGCACAGCTTGGGAAGCTACATAAATTTCCATTTCCATTAGGTTTGCGAACTGCTCACGTTCGCTACACGCCTGCAATACACGCTTTTAACCCAAATTTTCTTTCGGTTTTTTTATTTTTTTTTTTTCCGATTTGGTGCGGGTGATTTTTTTTTCTTTTGGCGGCGCAGCGGAACTTTTGCTTTTTAGTTGGAAAATGAAATTTTCTTTTGGTTGAATTTTTTGTTTTTCTTTGCATGCCCAAAAATTGATGAAAATGATAAACTTTGCGATGGCTCTGCCATGATAGATGCGCCAAACATATTCGTTTTGTTGCTATTGCAAATGAAGTAGTAGACAAGAAGTCGAGGTGTGTTTGACTATTTTATACCCTGCAACAAGAGCTTAGTTTCATATACTAATTGGATTTTTCAGTATTTTCTTCTTTCGATGCGCGTTCGAATGCCATAATCTAAAAGAAAAAACTTGTTTCTTAGAATTTTTCGCAGAGAAAGACAGACGGACTTGTCTAAATCTATCTGCTCTCTGCTTGCTGCTTCTCTTCATTAGATACATTTTTAAATTTTAAAGAAACTAATATACCCAGCTACAAAACAAATTTTATGCAGCGTATTAAGAAGAAGAAGAAGCAGTTGACTATGTTGCAACTTTGTTGCTTAGAAAGTCGCTGCCGCACAAATTTTCCAATTGGATTTTTCAGTATTTTCTTCTTTCGATGCGCGTTCAAATGCCATAATTGCTTCTTCTTCTTCTTCTTCTTCTAGCGATTTGACTTCAATGTTGCTGCTGCTGTTGTTGTTGGTGCTGTACCCTTTTTGCACTATTTGTTGTTGCTGTATTGAATTGACAGATACAAAAAAATGCAAACTTTTTTTTCTTACAAACCGAATCGCCAATTGGAACACGAATTTCTCTGCGGTTTTGTCCATTTTATACATTTATACAATGATTGTTGTTGTTGTTGTTGTTGCATTTTCGTGCGCAATTTGTTATTTTAATGATTTCGTTGGATCTAGCAATATACTCGTAGATTCTTATTTTTGGCGGCTTTTGTATTTCATTTTCTCACCATATGCCATAAATTTTGAACTGCGTTTTGCAATAAGTTTCGTGATTACTTATTTGCATACAAATCTACTATGCCGCCGATACTCAATCAAAGCGAAAAATCGACTACCAAGTTAAGTGATTGCTACAAAAAAAAAAAAAAAAGAAAAAAAAAAAAATAGAGCTCAACCGACAAATGACAACAACAATTGGTCACTTTATATGCGCACACACACATCAGATAGCGCAAAAGATACACAGCTACACATTATACTGCTCGCAGACTTATAGCGAGGAGTATCTCTACTTCAAATAGATATTGCTGCTGCCTTTCACTAAGTAAGCGCTCTTGAAATTGTACGAGTTGTACTTCATGTTTTTTAATCGTGCATTGATACTCCGAAGTATGTAAAGTATTTGAAAGGTTTAGATAAATATTTTTCTGTCTTTCTTATTTTTTTTATCAAGATAATAAATAAATATGTATATAGAAGAAGGTACTTGGGGTTAAGTGTGTGAAATGAATTTATTTCTATTTTATATTAATAGTTCCGGAAGCAATTATATAATGAAAAGAAAGCTTGAAGTATTTTTAAATCTTTGGTGGAGATAAAAGTCTTTTGAGTGCATTTTTTTTCTTTCTCTTTTTGATAAATAGATTTTGTAGCTTAATAATGTGAAAGAAATAATTTAACTCTGAATCTTAGCTAAATTGTAGAGGAAATAAGTAGTCATGTTGCAATTCATGATTTTGAAATACTTCGACAAGTATATTGTATAGTTTTATGCAGCTTCTGCAAACCATACCCATTTGACTCTTTACGAAAGAAATAATAATCCTCAGACTTGAACAGCGTTCAGCAAATATGGTACAAATAGTCTAATTATGCGCTAGGTAAGCCTGACATTATAAGTGTTTCTATTTAAAAAAACAAAAAAACAAAAAAAAAAAAACGGACGGATGGACTAATGAACATTTGCTATATTGATTCGCCCTTTGATGCCGACAGAGATATTTTAAAATAAACTTGTGAAATTCCGGAGCAGTCCTAGTCGAATGCAAAAAACACGAAGTCTCTATCTATAACCGTTTCCGAGATCTTTTCGTTCATACAGACGGACGGACAGACGGACATGGCTATATCGACTCCTCTATCACTCCTGACCATAATGGGGGTAACTTTGGGGGGTCTCCGACAATTAGTTCTTCCTGTTACATACAAAACCAATAGGCTCTTGTACCTTCGGTACAGGGCCTAAGAATGAACAGTGATTGCTCGGCACGACTACGAGAGACTACTCTGTTACTAACGATTTGTATGAGAGCCATCCCTTCTAGTAGTCCGAACTTAGCATATATGGAATGCTTTTTATGAATCATGCAAGATACACCTAATTTGACATTTCAAAATAACAAAACAGCAACAATTAAAAATTATTTATAGAAACACTTAGAAATGTGGGACAGCTTTGTATGCGGTTGACCTCTTTTAGTGGTTTGATCTGGGCCTAAATAGAATATTTGATAAGAATT
Organism: Leucophenga maculata; assembly: GCA_035044805.1. Taxonomy (NCBI): domain Eukaryota; kingdom Metazoa; phylum Arthropoda; class Insecta; order Diptera; family Drosophilidae; genus Leucophenga; species Leucophenga maculata. Next base: position 898,962 of record JAWNNP010001715.1, on the reverse strand, counting down.
AATTAAGACAACCCAAATTTGGCGTTTCTAGCGAAATTAACCAAATCAATAAAATTTTTTCATACAAAAACTTAGAATAAAGTTTGCATGCTAAGTGCCAACCCCTCCTTAGAGATAGGGTTAGTGTGTACATTGAATAAAGTAAAAAATTAAATTAGAGAATCAAAATATGGAAATTTGAAGCATCTATCTATTTTAGTCTCCGAAATCTCAATTTTCTTATAGACAGCAAAACTAAAGGACAAACGAACAATATATATCGACTGAACTTTTCATGCTGTCTCGCCCACTTCGCCTCCTACTGCCTGTTACACACATTTACATACACTTAGTGGTTTAGAGAGTGAGAGGGGAATATATGGAGTAATTAAATGTGTGTTATAAAATGTTCAGAAGCAGCTCCATTTTTTCCCAACAACCTTTTTTTTTTTGCAATGATGAGACATCTGACTCCATTTGAAACGAGCAAAATGTAATGGTATTCCCGAAACAAAAACAGTGTTTGGAGTTGATTTTGGTTTGAAATGGAAAAATTACTGTAGATGATACCCTTTATTGAACCTTTGGTATTAACAGCAGTTTGCCACATGTCATAATTTGACTTAATGCAAAGATGTGTTTGATGAAAAAATATTGTATTGCCTGGCCTTGAAAATGTATGATATATGTTAAAATATTTAAATTCATTAGCCTATGTGGACAAGTTATCATGGATTTCAATGCATCAAGTGACATTGAGTGCAGTATTCCTGCTTTATGACTACAAACAATAGCAATAGTGGTAAAAAATTGAACTTCCAGAAAAAAGTATCACATAATTATAGTCAGCACAAAAGATTTTTGTCGAAAAGTGGGCTGGATATTGAGGAAGCATTGACAATTAGTTGTTCTAGCCATATGGGTCTGCTCGTCTGTAGGTCTTCGGTTAAAAAACTTATTAAATATGTTTTAAGATAGTCCTAAGACTATGTCACACATCTGGCAAGAATTTTTAATATTTTCGTTGCGTTTACTGTCGTCTATTACCTTTCTTTCTCTTCCTTATAACAGAGCTAACACATAAATATTGCTCAGATGACTGTTAAAATGCTCATATGAAATATGTTAAAACTATATGAGAATTCTAATTGCTATAAAAATGAAAAAAAAAAAACGCTATATAAGCACACTATTGAAGAGAAACTGTTGTGCACAAAACCAAACAGCAGCAACAACAATATCTCTCTTTCTCTCTAACTTACGCATAACGTTCATTCTCTACGCTTCAGGCGCACAAGTCTTTATGTATCTCCCTCGTCATCATCTTGAATTCCGTTTCAGTTTTTTACACCTCGTTAAAGAAGTTTCACTTCAAAAAAACTGTGTCCTAAGGGAGATAAAATAACAAATTATTGTTTCTTATATAGCTAGAAAGACCAAATTTGATGTATCTAAGTTTAATCCTAATAAAATATACCACACAAATTCAGATCGGAATCGATTCCCATACAAATTTAAGCCTCAAGGGTGGTGCAGAGTATGTCGAGGTAAAGCACACTCGACTGTTGCATTCTTTCGTATTTATATATCCAGATGAAACCTCGCGCACACATTTATTTTTGTGCCAAATATATGATTTATATAAATTGATGTTCGACACCCATTTTGGAGAGCAACCCCTACCTATAAGATTTTATATGAAAAAATTATTTAAATCAATTGGTAGCTTCTTAACATACATATAAACCACCCAAAATTGTTTTTTGCCCTTTGACACGAAAACAAGTTTTCGAGAAAACAGCTGTTTAAGATAAACAAATCGTTCCGTCATATTTTACTCGCGTAACTGAATATATATATTATTGATCAGCATATGAAATCGAGTCGATATGGCCATCTCTGTTTGTCCGCCGGTCCGTCCAGCTTTAAGCAAGAACAATGATATTTTGAAGACTATTAGTTTAAAGCTGTTAGTTTGAATATTAAGATATTCCTATTCCCTCTTTAGAAACTAATATTCAATGAAAGTGCTTCTATTCTATACGTTTAAGGCTCCATATACATATCAGGCTTACTTCACAAGTGTTCCCCTTTTTTTTCCCCCATTTATACATTTTACAGGAAAAAAGAAAGTGTAAAGAAATTGATAAGAAAGTGTATGGTATAGTATGACTAGTTCTAAGTTCCGATAGGTGTCCCTTCTCTAATATATTCCTGAGTTACAGAACATTTGCTTCAATCTAACTAGTGGGCACCTGCCATGGCTGTTAGGGCCTTCAGTTGTTGTAAAGTGACTTATTCTGTTTCAAATCAACACATTTTTACTGATAACATTTCCTCCTATTGCTACCCATATTAATCTTCCCACATTAGAAGCTCCAAAAAAATTATAAAATTTGTTGTTTTTATCTCTGAAAATTAAATTCAATTAAATCAACACAAATCATTTTCAATTATTGCTTAAAATTAAGCATTTATTAAATTCTCTTAATCGAAAAAGTTTATCTAAAACTTAATAGAAACCTTTTAAACATGCTGATTGAAAAATACAACAAAATACAAAATCTTTTAACAACTAAACACATCAAAGTCATCTGCACGAGTATGACACACAAATAGAAGTTGAAAAAAAAAACGAAGAATATAACTTGAAACAGGAAGTTTTATTTATTGACATAACCACAAAGAAAACTGGGTAAAACTGAAAATTGATGCCGCAACAGCATTAAAGCAACAAAATGAAGCAACCAAGCTATGGGAGATGATATCGTTGTCAGCAAAGATGTTTAACCAAACTGAAAAAAGTCAATTTCCGCTTACCTATCTACCTTTCGTGTATATATGTAACCAGTAAGTTGGCTTATTGACTTGCATGCCTATAAGTGTATATAAACTACCACAAAGGGGTGGTGCGGCATAATAAGCGGTTGCCATAAAAAACTGATTGAGTGTCTAAAATTTGACACAATTTAATAAGAAAATATAATGAAATATATAAAGTGTAAGAATCAGTTGATGCATAGAAGAAGGTTTTGTAGAATTTGATGCAGATTTTGGTTAAACGCTTGTTCGAAGGTTTCACTGCGAGTATTAAAAAAAATATAGGACTCTAAGTCAGCTACCACAAACGAAATATTGTTGAACGGTGGCCAATTCAAGCTAACCTCCATTCACCTACACAAAAAATAGCAAACACCCCCACACACACACACAAATCATTTATATTATTATGTCTAGGCAATTTGCAATTCGCCACAGTCCAACTTTTGCACACTACATTGCCAACTGAATATGTCTCTATTTGTTGAATGAAAAAAAAAAAAAAACTGAACCGATAAAAACTGAAGCGAACTGAACAACAAGAGAGCAGTTAACATAAACCATGCATGCAACAATAAATCTTCATACGCCTTCAAGCCACCCAGAAAGCCGATTTGAACATGAGAAGTCTATTTTCAACTAATGTTCGAAGACAAGGAGCGCCACTCGCCACTCGCGACTCGCGACTACAACAAGACAAGAGCAATCGACGATGTGAATGCGTCTTATTTTTCAGTCATAAAAACGTACAACTCGAAACTGCAACAAATCAAGAAACAAAGAATTTTCTTTTCTTTAGTTTTTTAGTTCGCTGTCGGGTTTTCTTAGCAGTGACCGTTGGCATAAAATTTGCGCATTTATGCATAAGATGCAATCTATAAACTGCGGTTGACCTTAGAAGCTAACATACAGTAGAGAAGAAATCGCAATACAATACAAGCTTAAATGCAAAAGAGAAATTGAAGATTCGCAATAGTAACTATTTGTGGAGACAACAACAAGATACAATAAAAGATACAAAAACTCACGCTTATTAGCAATTTAAATGCAAGCCCAACCCCAAAAATTCAAAAGAAGCAACACAAAATCTCTTTGAAATATGCAACTATAAAATATTTATAAAGAAAATCCGCTGCTTCCCAAAAAGTTATAAAAAGTTGTTAACAAAATCCAATCTAAGCCCGCTTAAGCTTAGCAACATTCATCATGTCAGCAACATGTTGCTGTTGCATGGCTAATCAGTAGAAATAAATCTGCCACCGCCAACGAGCAATAAAAAATAAAAAAGGAAAAAAAATCTTGTCTAACAACAAGCAGTAAAAGTTGCTAGACTATATGTACTTTTTTTTTTTTTTTGGCATTTTATTATATACATATATTTTTTTATTTTACTTTCATTTAATAATGCTGCAATACAGGGTGTTTCGCAAAAATGTATCGGAAAAAGTATCGGGAAAGATAATACTGAAGATGTTTGCATTTTAAACTACTGTCAGCGGTACAAAGAGTTTCTTTTAGTTGGGTATCACTTCGGCACTTCGGACATTTTCCCTTGCAGTTGACGGATATACTGTGCGATCCCCTTTCTAAGTCCATCACAGAATTTAAATGCTTTCTGCTGTTCAAAAATTGCTTCATTATGAAGCTTGCACCACTGATTCGTTCGACAACGCAATAGCTTGGTGCATTTGACAGCGACAGTCCTAAGAATAGCACTTACGATACTTTCCATTACTTTCTGATACATTCCATAATTCTCTATACTTCTTTTACCCACTCTGTGTTCAGAACTCGTCTGCTGAGTCTTGTTGCCGAGATTCACAAACATCAAAGTCCTAATTCATTCCGATACTTGCTGATTTTTTCAATAAGTACTCTCTGTTAATAAATTTCTGTTGCTTCTTGATACTTAAATTCCTTAAATTCAAATTCCCTTTATTTTTCGATACATCCTCCCCGAGTTAAAAAACTCGCGTGCTGCGTTTCGAAGCCGAGATTAACAAAAATCGAAGTTCCGAATCTTACAGACACATCGCATACATCTCGATACTTTTTATACCCAGCCTATGTTAACTTTTCTCCTACTGCGTCCTTATGCCGAGATTCCCATAAAGCGAAGAACAGATAATTTACGATACTTGTTGATACTTCCTATATGTATCGATACTTTTTATATCGGCACTCTGTTAAGAACTCTCCGTGTGTGTCGTGATACTGACAATCCTAAAAATCGAATTCGCTATATTTTTCGATACTTCCTGATGGTTCCCATTCATCTGCTAATAACTAGCGTGCTGCGTTTTGTAGCCGCGATTACCAAAAATAGAACTTTCGATACTTACTGATACATCCAATACATCTCGATACTTTTTATACCCAGTCTGTGTTATGACCTCAGCTACTGCTAAAATTCTCAAAAAGCGAAGTTCCGATTTTTTCCGATACTTGTTGATACTTCCTCTAAGTATCGATACTTTTCATACCCATGCTCTGTTAACATCTTGCTGTGTGTCGTGATACTGACAATCCTAAAAACCGAATTTCCACTATTTTTTTTGATACTTCCTGATGGTTCCATTATTTTCGTTAATTTTTATGACCATCCTGTGTTAAGAACTTGCCTGATGCGTTTTGCAGATGAGAGTCCTAAGCATTGAACTACCGATACTTGCCGATACTTCTTGGTATTTGACACAACTTTTGTTATTTTTTATACCGACCCTCTTTTAAGAACTAGCCGGCATTTTTCGATATTTTCTGATGGATTCCATTACTGTTGATAATTTTTTAATCATCCTGTGTTAAGAACTCGTCTGGTGCGATTTTAAGCTGAGAGTCCCAAGCATATTAAGCTACCGATACTTGCCGATACTACCTGGTACTTGACAAAGCTTCCGTTATTTTTTATTCCAACCCTCTGTTAAGAACTTGCCGTTGCATTTTATTGCCCAGATTCCAAAAAATCAAATTGCAATATTTTTCGATACTTCCTGATGCTTCGCATAGCTGCCGATACTATTTAAACCCATTTGCCTCATGTCTCTTGATGCACAGACTGCCCAAAAATCAAATTCCAATATTTTTTGATACTTCCTGATGCTTTGCATAGCTGTCGATACTTTTTAAACCCATTTGCCTGATGTCTCTTGTTGCACAGACCACCCAAAAATCAAACTGCCAATATTTTTCGATACATCCGGATACTTTTTAATGCCAAAAACTATTAAAATTTAGATTACCGATTACTTTTCGATATCTCCCTTTACTTAAAATCAACATTTTTATGCCTACCCTGCTTAAAAAAAGCAGCGAAAAAATTATAAACGTTTTTCCAAACACTTTTCCGAAATTTATGTCAGTGCGAATACTCGTACACAGCAGCATTTCCTTTGCTTTCAACTTTTATTCGACTTAAATTTTTTCCTATACAATACTTGCCAAGTTTATTGGCACTATTGGAGTGTCACGCCCAGCAGTACGCCCCATTTGGCACTATTCTTTTTTCATTGTTTTTTTTTTTTTTATTATTTTTGCACTTCATATTAGCTGCCAAACTGTAGCAAGTAGAACAAAAAAAAAGCATAAAAATATAAACTGCTGCCTCTTCGATTGCACTTTGCCATACAGCAACCAACACCATGGAGCAACACCATTCAAAAGTAAAAGTTGCTGCTCCACTATGTAGCATTCAACAATTGAAATTTTGTTATTATTTTTATTGCACTGCAATCGAAAGAGTCGGAAAATATCAAATGGCGCTCGAAATTGCTTGGTTGGTTGGTTGAGTCGCCAGCTTAGTTTCAACAGACATATACAAGTGAAATAGTGTCAGATTCTAGTTAGAAATGATGTTCCATGATGCTTGGTAACAGGTGAATGTTTCATTTGTTTTTTTTTTTTTTTTTTTTGCTTTTCTGGAAAGGTTGTCTAGCAACCTCGCTTTATTATTTTTTTTTTGTTGTAATATTGCATGTTGCTTATTTGAAGAGCGACATCTTGCAGAAATTGCTTGTTTATATGTGAAAGTTTAAAGTAATCGTAGGAAAAAAAAAATATGTTACTTGAATTTTTAAGTAATCGATACTCAAGTTGTATTAAGTCAAATGAAGGACGACAAAGCAACTCATTATCCAATAATCATGGCTAATCATAATTTTGATCTTCCTTGGAAAAAGTTCGGTATTGGATCCAAAAAGTTAAGCTTATCCGCTACGCAATTGCATTCAGTATTCTAGTGTTCAAGTGTGCAGATGAAGTAGGTTCTGTAGAGCATAGATCACTCTTCTAAGAGAAGATCTAATAGATTCTCAGATCCCAGTCAGAAGTGGTATAGAAACATGAGTATCTAAATTTTTAGTTTCAACACTTTTTCTTATAACATTCTGGATCAATAGCAGCATAAGTTCTTTTGGCATAATTTTCAAGAACTCTTCCTTTAGTATCTCGGTTGAGGTGCTTCAAAGATTGATAAAATAGCCACACAATTTCTTTGTCCGGCGAATCAGACTAGTCAATCCTTAAGTATTTTGGGTTGCTAAATTGTTTAGTGTAAAAATAAAATGAGATGGTGGTGCATGGAGCGGTGGGTTTGTATGAGGACTATCCCAAAAAGTGGGCGTGATATAAATTGTCTTTATAATACGAATATTTATAACTTAAGGTGTCTGCGATGCTTCTTAATTCGTTAGAAACTTGCAGACAAACTCAATATACCATATCACACTACGTGCGAATGTTATAAAAAGCAACAAAAAAGTAATTCATAGTCATTTGTTTTTAGCTAAATTTTAGCCACAAACTGTGCTTACGACTGCTTGTGCATCATGATGGCGCCAAGTCTATTTCGCATGAAATTCCATACATACGCATTTGTTTTTGCAAAGCAGACGCTATAAAGCAGCGAACAAAGAGTAGACCGAGAATATAAAATAATGTATTATGTATTCTCATTCTCGTTTTCTCGCCGACTTAATCGTATGCATTTATTTGTTTCTGTCTTTATCGTGAAGCATTTTCGTTTCATCGGGTTACAAATCACAACGATTTTAACGAAGTTTCAGTTGAAAAAAATTATGACAACTCTCTGCATTGACAGTAAAAGTCCTTCTAGCGTCGTTCTCGAAAGACTACATTCCGATTACGCCTTCAGACCATAAGGCGCAGCTCACAGTGACTTTTTTATGTATCGGATTTTTTAGTTTTAGGTGGATTTTTAGAGCTCTAAATGTGAGAATTTGTTTTTTATGTGCCCTTCAAGTAAGAAATGAACATCATCTAACAATCTAAGAAACACCATTTTTTCAGCTGCACAGGTGATACACCAGCGATTTCTCTCAAAACTTGTAGTGAGTACTTGCGCTCGATCTCAATGGCGCCCATGCAATTACTTTAAAATTGACATTTCATGGCGAGAACCGAACAGAACCTATTTTCCTTGCACTTTGTAATTGTGAAGACTTAGTTACCGCTTCGCTGGGCCTCCTTCCATAGACAATATTGGTTCGGCGGTCTTTGTTTCCCTATTTTTAGATAATTGTTGAATGACGACCAAAGACGGGGACTCACGTGCTATAGTTTTTTTTCGCTAGTTCAAAACAAATAACCAGTAAATAGCTAAATCCTTATGACTAACGACTTGTAGTTAGCACATCGTTAGTGGATTGGCATAACAATCCGCAGTTGAAAGAACATGGTAAACAATGAGAAATTAACAACGATCAGGAAAGCATACAAATTTTAAAATGCTTAGAACTTTGCTTTACTGAAGGAGAATCAATAAACAAAAAAGCCGAAGACTAGCAATAGGCACCTTTTCTATACCATGAGCATTTCCTGGATGAATATTTGTGTGAAAGAAAGTGCAATTTTGGAGTGGTTAAAAAAGTTTTCGATTTTTCGCACGGAACTTTTTTAAATAACATCGAACTAACTTTTCTCAAGACTAGAAAAAAGGAGGAGTAGCTATCCCTTGTAACTCCTATACACTACATCATCGGCACCAATCTTTTCAAGGCTTTTATAAATTATCTTATGTGTGTGGGTCTAATTAATACCAAACTGAATACATGCCCACTTGTCATTTTTTGGTCGATTTTTCTTAGTGTTTGAAAATACTTCAAATTAATTTTTAGACACAAATTTGTAGGAAATTTCTAACTCGTTACTGCGTAGTGCAAATCTTCTATTAATCTTCAAGCCATCAGCTATGACATTTCAAGTTGCTTTTTTCGATTTGCTACACTCTATAAAACACCAAAAAATTTATGTATTTAGCACACTGGAAAAAAGTAAGCAACGCAGGTGAATTATGATTTGTCGGAGTAGATGGAAAAAAAGTAGCTAAAAGATACTTGTAGAACAGAATAAAGTTGTTAAAAAACGCACCAATGAGAAAATTTAAAATCCTTGTAAAATCAAATATTAAAATTTTACAACAACAACACTAATCGAAGGCAAATACAGAATTTACTAAAAATTCATACAGATGCCGACGTGGTGATTAAGAACATTGTTGCAAGCTACTCCCTGTAGCTTGTAAACGAAGAAGTTGCCTCAACAGCAATTCCAATTGGCTGTCTGCCAGCGGTACTAATCAACTGGCAAGGTTAAAGGTTCAATTGCTGACCATTAAGAAAAACAAAGCACGCGCTTGAGATGTGCAATGCTTTTCTGACGCGAGCAGCAGTGATTGAATGAACTCTATCCAATTTGGAAGAGCACTCTTGCAGCTAATCGGAATTGAGTTAAAAAAAAATGTTAAAGTTGAGTTGTAAATAATTTCTTCATTAAAACTTGCTGAAGTTTGTTTAAAAAATTACAAATTTTAGAAAGTAAAAAATTTATAGACCAGAACCAAAAGTGTTTGTGGCAACAATTCGCAGCTACTACAACTATATAAATTATTTATATATCAATTCTTGAGAATGAGAAATTCGAAAAAGAATTCATGAAATGCTTTAAATTGAATTGCGTTGTATCTGAATTTCGTTGGCGCATGGCATATTTTGAAATTGAAATTCGCTGCGAAAGCAAACAACTGAACGAGAAAATGTGATTTAAATGCATTTGAGAAATTTGCCACAATTACGAGAAAGCCAGAGTAAAAAAAAATGTAAGCAGAATGTAGAGTGAGAAGTGGGTATGTAAATGTAAACAATATCGAAGTGCTTATACGCTTCACAGGTGCAAAAATAAAAGTTTTAATAAGACATTAAGTAAAATTGGGCTTTAACTTGGTTGATGGAACATTTCTATATGTTTAGGTTGAAGAAGTAAAGAAATTTCATGCATCTAGCTGGTATCTAGCTGGTGCAGTTATAAATAGGTTAGGGAAGAACTTTTTAAATTTATATTTACTAAATGAAGAGGAAAATACTGAATATATATGATATAAAAAAAAAACAGTTCTTCTGTTAGTTATTCTAAAGGTTTACTAAAAGTATCATGCCTCAGCCTTCTTAACATGTACTCAATAGACTGTTTGGCTTTGTAAATATAAAATTTCATTCACTTATAATTTCTTTTACATGAAGAAGACTCAAAAAATAAGTCTAAGAGATACTTAAAATTGACTTCTTAGATGTATGGCGAAAATAACAAATTTTTAACTAACACAAGACACTTCTTCGATAAGAAGAGAGACATCGTCTGCATTGAGTTTGAATATCTTTCCAAAATAGATTTGTGATCTAAGCGAGAAAAATACTGAAATTGAACTCACGTCTTAATAAGCGATTCCATAAATTATAACCCAGTAAAAATACGATTTTTTAACTGCACCGATGCTTCACTAGCTATTTCACTCAACACGAGAGTACGTGCGCTCGATCTTAATGGCGGGAACCGAACAGAACCTCCTTCCCGTGCAATTCGTATTTGTGATTATTCTCTTCGATAGAGAATAATGGTTCGGCGGTCTTTGCTTCCCATTTTTAGATAATTGTAGAATGACGATCAAAGACGCTGAACGCCAAGTAGCAGCATCACAACAACTTCTAACTTCTAACTCACATGCTCTTCTAATCTTTTTGATAGCTAAAAACTATCAACCAGTAAATAGCTAATTCTTTATGACTAACGACTAGTAGTTAGCACATCGTTAATGCATTGTGACAGCAATCCGCCGTCGGAAGAACAGCGATAAACAACGAATAAGTAACGACCAGGAAAGCAAAAAATAAGATGATTAGAAAAATTTAATCATGAGTACAGAACACCTCATTTATCGAAGGTAAAAGCGTTGGCAAAGCGTTGTCAGGTTGGGGAAAAACCTTTCCGATCCCTTTGATACCAAGAAAGGTTTCAGACAGAGCGATGCTCTTCCGTGCGATTTCTTCAATCTTCTGATGGAATACCTTCTATCTTCCAAAAGGAAGTGATGCTGCTTACGCCGATGACATCGATATCATTGGTACGTATGTAGGTACGTCGAGTCAGTAAGGCGTTCTCAGAGATTGAAAAATAGTCTCGGCTCATGGGTCTAGCGGTGAATGAGGACAAGCCGAAGTACTTGGTGTTTTCTCGAACTCCGTCATCGCGTCTTCGACGGTCAGTGACGATGGAGAATTTCAAGTTCAGTGTTTTAGAAAACTTCGTCTATCTTGGATCCGAGATAACAAACAACAACAACATCAGCTAGGAGATTAGGCGAAGAATCATGCTTGCAAACAGTGAAGTGAAACCCTCTCTCGAAAGACAAAAATCAAGATCTATGAGACGCTGATACTCCCGGTTCTATTGTATAGCGCAGAGGCAAACAGCGTTGGAAGTCTTCGAGAGGAAGATTCTTCGCAGGATTTTAGGCCGACGAGTTTAGGTCTCGTATGAACCGCGAGTTGTACGAGCTAATCAATGAGGTTGACATAGTCCAGCGCATAAAATTCTCATTTTAATGGATGAAAGAGCTCCAGCACGCATGGTTTACATGGGGGCCCAAACTTGATTGAAGGATGCCGAAATAGAGAACGACCGGGCACGCGTAGCAATGAGAGATGTACATAAACTTTCACTTTGACTACTGACATCATCCAAGTTTGAGCTGACCAATAAATGACGCTTTCAATATAAATTGCATAATTGCTGCCGGTGGTACTTTTCTCCAGAATTTCTTGAAGTAAAAACCATCGATAAAGATGATTTAATGTCGAACGGATAGTTGCACAGTATGAGTGATTTTAGTATGTATTACACTATGGCGGTATCAAGGATAACGCGGGGGTTCGGATAATCAAAGGTCGGATAAACAAGGCTATACTGTTTTCACCACTCATATTTGTGTATTCGAATTCCTTGAATTGTTTTATTGAGGTTTTTATAGTCAAGAAACTTGTTTTCTCCCCTTTTTCTAAAAATAGACAGAATTAAAGGAATAAAATATAACCTAAAAAGCTATGTTATGGCTTAGAATTAACATTGGTAAACAATTTTTGAGTAGCAGGCCGGTTACTCACAGGCTTACATTGCGAAAAAGACTTATTTCAAGATGTCTAGAGTAGAAATCGACCTTTGCCAATTAGTTCCATTGTGCATTAATAATTTAGGAACGTTTTATCATTTTTTAAATGCATCCAACGATACTTAAAAAGCGGAATATTTACTGAGAGAGTCGACTTAGTATAGAGTCGAGAGTCTGCTCGCATGCTCCAGACTCTGAAGCTCGGGTAACGAAAAAATGGAACATAGGTTGTCCACTCTCTCTTTGAGCCTATAAAATTGTCTTAAGTTTTCAGAGGAACAGAAATTTTTATACTCTAACTTATAGTCGTAAAGGGTATAGTAAGTTTGTGGAATTATATGTAATAGGCAGAAGGAGGCGTGGCAGACTCAATAAAAAATGTATAACTTCTTGATCAACATCCAAAGGCGAATCAATTTAGACATGTCCGTCTGTCGGTCCGTATGAAAATCGGGATCTTGAAGACTATAATAGATACAGCCTTCAAATTTGCATATTAAGATTCTTTTATTCAAAATCTTTAGATCTTTAGATTACTTGTATTCAGTGAGTATGCTTAACCTCCCTGTCTAAGGTGGAGTTGGGACCTGCTATGAAAAACTTTTTTAAATTCAAATTTTTTGTGTGAACAAATTTTAGTGATTTCGGTGGCCTTACGTTAATGCTTATAAAATAATAGGTGTAGATTGGACCACTTAATGTTGTAGACCCAACACATAACTGTCAAACCTTTCAAAAAATCAGAATCAGTAAGTATGAAATATTAATTGTTTTTTATTTAGATTGAAAAGCCAAATTTTGTGTATTTTGTAAAATATTCCATATATGCCAGTACCACTAGAAGGGTTGGTCCTCATACCAATCGCTAAGAATTGGTTAACTCGTAGTCGAGCCCACTCGACTGTAGCGTTCTTTCTTGTTCATATTAATTAAGATTTTCACACAAATGCGTCCTTAATTTTTTTTGGTTTCAATCAAATTTATTAAAGCCTTTTGTGAACTGTACTTCATTTTACAAGCTTTCCGTCAAAAGAAAATAAAACGATGGACTTAGACCTATTTGGACCCATGGGCAATTATAATTTATTCGTCTATTCAAGTTAGTAGAAAAGGAGATACTTAGAGAACTTCTAAGTATGGGACGATTGCAAGTGAAGTAAATTTTCCCTTTTTGAAACTTGTTAGTGAGGCAACTTAGATATCATGTTCAACAGAATTAAACCATCACTTCACCAAAAATACACATTTCTACATTATATCTTCACTACTAACAATTGTGAAGGGTATAAAAATTAGTTTGAACGAATTTCCCGCAAAATGTTGTACGATCGAGTATTTATGTCTTACTACATTGCGGCGACAACAAGACCTAGAAAGTCATAGCAGCATAAACCGAAAGTAAAATAGCAACTAAAATCGAGCGAATAACTTCCAAACCAAACCATAGCCAAGCAAAGCAAAGCAAAGCAAAGCAATTCAAACTAAACCGAAACGAACGACGTTGCCAATAAGAAACCAATAGCCGTTACGATTTGTTACATTTTCCTTTGGCAGAAATTTTTGCATTGTAAAAAATCCATTCCGGATCGTGGAAATTGTAACATGAAGTGCACGCTCTGGAAAAATGTTTTCCATTACGCTCCCCGCGTTGCTAATTCAAGACACGGTCGTCATTGTCATCGTTCGATTTGAACATATATAATGCAAATAGTTTACCAAGTTAGACATTTAAAATTAGTCTAAAGCAAAAAAAAAATAGAAAAGAAAATAAAAGAAAAGCCACGCTTTGAGATCTTAATTCTTTTATACTGGCTCATTCTGCTCGTTTGTATTTTGGCAGACTTTGACAAGAAAACAGCGAAATGCGCCAATGGAGCGCAATGTGAAAAGCGTGGATTGTTTTTTTTTTTCTTTCTGAAGTCTTTTAAGTTGGTTTGGCATTTGTTGTTAGAGGTGTCAGTTTGTTTTGCCTGAACTTGTTGTAGTTTGTTTTCTATTTTTTGCTTTTTTGTTTTATGCGGGCTTTGTTTACACACTCACTCTCTCTTTCTATTGCGCTGTCTAACCGTCTGTCTCACTCTTTAGTTTAAACAATGGAAAGTGTTTTTGATGCGGCGCTATTTGGCAAAATCTCATTAAGGCATCACTGTCTATTTTAGCCCTTCTGGCAGTAATCTTCTTCTTATTTTTTTCAGTTTGTTTCTTCAATCTTTCGATCTTTCTGCTTGTTCACAGATCGTTTGTTGTTGTTGTTGCTGGTTCGTGTACACATGGTTAATTATTTTTGTGGCAGCACTATGGGTGCAAAGGGCAAGCAAACGCTCAGCTTCGGCTCGGTTGGTGTAAATTTCAAGAGTTGTTGTTGTGTTCTATTTAAAAGCAGAAAGTGTTGAAGTTGTGGGTGGAGTGCTCTGTAATGGTAGCTGCTGATCAATTCAATTGTTTGAGAAAGTCTGCTGCTTGGAATGAATGAGTCTTCGAATTGTAATGAATTGTTGTTGATTTTAATAAGAATGACTTCGAATGTTTATGAATCGATGGGAAATTATGCTTTTGAATGATTCACACTTCATTATGAATTATTGTACAGAAATTATTGAGATTTTATAGATTCTTTTGTTGCATCGTAACCGATGTAAAATAATAACTTAATTGTGTACTGTTTCCACTGCTAAGTATTCTTAATATTCTCGGTGAAATGTTGGCGGTGCGTTTTCCCATGAGAATCTACATTCTGGAAGAATGTCTTGAGGCAAGTAGAGCTGCAGAAGATTTATCAAGAGCATCTTGCTCTAAAAAGGCTAATAATAAAACTCGATTCTATTTAAATAGATCAACACAGCTGATTTTTTTATAAGTGAACGTCATTTTGCCAGTCACATGTTAACTTCAAAGAACAATTTTTGGTGGAAACCCACCATTTTGGAAAGTTCTTTTTTATTTATATGTTGCAATACCAATATTTCAACAATTACACAAGCCACCAATTGAAAACTTCCTCTTTATAGACTTTAGCAGATTGTCAGTACGAGCTTGTAATATGACTCATAGCCCATGAGAGAAAATTGTTTGCCCATGTCTTTAGATTTGGCGTATTTTCTTTCCAATCTTTCAGCACAGCTGTTACACAGGCCACCATTTGCAGCCTCTTTTTAATAGACTTTAGAAGATTCCTTAGAAAGGAGACTTGTTCCTACCTTGTCATAGAACTTAGCCAATAGCATTATTATATAAAAAAGACGACCAAAGTTGGGTATCGTTGGATAGCTTTCATCTTTAGGTTAATGTATCATTTTTTTATTTCGAATGATCATTTTTGAGTTATATCGAATTGAAGTGAATTGGCTACCATTCATTTGTTATCTCTCTATGCGCTGTATTTTTATTCATTGTCACATATAATTCTCATTTAGTTCTTGCTTGCACCAGTAGACAAGAAACTGAATTTCTTCCATTTTTCTAAAAATTCACGGATTTAGAAGGATAAAAGAAAAAAGGGTTTGTTGCACTTAATCACATAATTGCTATTTCTAAATATTTTTAAAGTTGCAGCTTGTCTTCTAAGTTTTTCCCTCCCCAAAAGGATCTATTGTATTATGCAAATTTCGATGACTAGTTTAAATTCGACCAAATTTTTGCTCCATTAACCCTCCATTATTTCAACTTTAAATAAAGAAGGCTATGAATCGGAAAATGGAATGTCCAATCTCTCTATGTTAGTCTTTAAAACTTGCTGAAGTTTGGGAAAAAATTAAGTTTTTAAAATTAAAATCTTTAGCTGTGTCGGTCATCGTCCCATTCATATCTCTTGAACTAGACGACGACAGAACATTGGCAACTGTATGAAGCTCACCAATTCCGAGTTGGTCTCTTTTTGTAAAACATTCTTTCAATTCGGTCTTTAAACGAAATATAAACACAAAGTTTAAAATGGGCTTCCAAAATATAAACATAACAATTCAGTGATGTACGCTAAAGTATCCCGACAAAGACGAAGAACTTACTTGGCCTTCAACCGGCATACGTTCATGACCGCATTTAGGAAAGCGCTTTAGCTGCTATGATCTTGTGTGCGCTGGAGCCAGTTGTTTTTAATGCCAAGTACGCATGGATTTCTCCACACCTGGTCATTCCAATGCGTTCTCGGTCGTCCTCTATTACGTTGTTCTCTATTACATGATGTCAATCTACTTACTACATTACTTGAAACAACAAACAACAACTCTCCAAAAGGATCCAAGAGGATTTTAACCCAAAAGTAGGAAAGAACTCATGGGGTATCATGAACTCACATACGAACGAAGCAATATCGGTAAACAGCTTATTACCTTAGTTCAAACCAGCAGATGTTGTTTGGACAATATTCTCTTTGAAACTTTCACAAATGCGAAAAACTCCACACCTAAGGAGACAGAAGTCGCTGTTCGCAAGAAAAATAATTCTGAAGACGATGCTCGAAGAGGGTTGGAATATATCGAAATAAAAAAAATAAAACACTTTGTTTTATTTCGAGTGTACCACGAGGTCACCAAAAATCATCAATACTTTCACAAATATAATTGAAAATCACCAGACAGAAAGCGTAACCAGACTAATCTCTTCATCATCAGAAGATGGTTCTGTAACTCAATTAAAGAAGTGTTCACGCGAAGGTGTGTCCAAAAAGGCACACATAGCCACACAAAAACTCGCGGAAGCTGCATGTTGAGCATCGAAGAGAGCTCAGAATATTAATTAGAATTTTACCAGCAGGTATCGATCGCTGGGATACATCGCCTTAGAACACCAATCTGCGTGTAACTCAAGAACATATGCCTTAAATATGACAAAGAATCGATTGGATTCCAAGGAGAAATTGAGAATACCATGGATCTCCTAAGTACACTAATCTGGGTGCAACTCTAGAAGATATGCATGAAATTTATGGAGGAATAATAAGAATCCAATACCACAGCGAATACCATGGATCTAGTAGGTCCTCAAAAATCTTAAGATTCCTAAGGCAAAGCTTTAGAAGATCAAAGCGCTCGTCGTAGAGTTTAGGAAGTCTGTCAGAACAGAAAATTAGGCATTTGCGGAGAGAGTTGTAGTCGAAGGTGTATCATCGGGAAGATGGAATCAATTCGCGTGATGTATATGCTTCGATAAGAAATTTTACTAACATGAAGAAAGGTATTCCTTATAGGCATCCGACGGCCGAACTATGGGAACATTTGAGAGGAGTTACAGCGATGGAAAACATTTTCCATTGAAGCAAAAGCATCAATCCTGACGAATCAATCTGCTGAATCCGCAAATTAAAATTGATCGTAAAAAGCTACTAACTGACGGTGCTGAAATATGCCACCAGAGCTAGATCCGAAAATTAGCAGCGATGTAATAATTAGTGAACTGTGACCAACTATACATGAGTCATAGACATAAGGACAGGAGAGGTACTTATTTGCTGAAGTTCATTCAAAAAAAGTAAGAAAATTACAGTTGGGCGTCACCGACTGTAAGAGGCCCTGTACCAGTAGAGGTCACCTAACAAACACATTAAATGTTTCCCTAGCTTATGACCAAGCAAAACAAAAAGGTAGGAATTTAATAAGAAAAAATGGTACTGATGATCTCTTTTATTATCCGATTTCGATGATGTTTTTGGGTTTTGGCTAAGAGAGACTTTATCGCTATACTAACATACCTAAATTGTTACCCTTGAGGGGGAATTTATGAGGAAGGAGCGGGGGAGGGGGGGGTTTGTTAGGTTCAAATTTTTAAAATATATTTGTACAATTCCGGCGAAGTCCTAGTCGAATGCAAAAAAAAAAAGTTTCCGAGATTCTTTCGTTCATACAGACGGACACGGCTATATCGACTTCTCTATCTCTCCTGAACATAATGTGGGGAACTTTGGAGGATGCATACCGAACCGTTGGAGACGAATCATTGGATGCGTCATTGGTGCATTCTTTTTTAATGTAAAATAACTTCTTGACAAACGTGGACGGCCTTCAACTGCGTTCAAAGCAGAATTTGTAGGAGCTAAGCGGGTTATGGCAGACTCATAACCCTAGATTAATTTGAGTTGATATTCCTCTCTACCTTGGCAGTTATATTGCTAAGGATGGAAGGCTTTGAATCGAAGTACAGACTTAGACATACACAGCTTTCCAAAATCTGCAAAAGTTCATTCAATTCAAGCGATTTAAAATAGCTTTCTGGAGGACTTTCCAAGCCATTTGATATCTTGACTGTTATATATAAGGACATTGCATGCTGAATGAAGCTATAAAGTTAGGCGGAATAAGATGCAACGACTGGCGCAAAATTAGATCTAATAGAGAGACTTTTTTCTGCCCTGTATTTCGAGATGTATTGATAAATTTTCATAGATTGTTTTTTTATACGTCTAAGTGTGGGAAATATCAACGAATGTTTGATTTTATTTGAAAAGCCTTAACGGTGACATTATTTCTGGATTATGAGAGAGACTTGGACATAGGGAAACCACACAAGAAATAGTCTTAAAGGTTCAAATCGCATTATGTTAGACACTTCAAGTCGCGTCTGTGAGAGTGAAACATGCCTTAAAATCATCTGAGCATTATGTCCATTGTGACATGAACTGTGTGATACTTAGCGTCCTCCACTTCTTTAATGGAGTTAGTAATGCCGATGTTGCTAAATTAAAATTTGTTGATTGGTGACTTCTATTGTTTACTACATACCTCTATAAAGATGAATGATTTATTTGGAGCTGCTATAACTGCATAATAAATAAAATTCACCAAGTATCATATTACCTGAAAAGAAAAATGAAAATTAGTACAACGCGAATCCGATCCACAGTAGATACATAGATACTTCTTCAATGTTTTCTCAATATGACTTCTCTATGTGCTTGTTGCATATTTTCTATATATAGCTAAATAAACTCAATACACAGATTTACGCGCGTAACAACTACTGGTTACAAAAAGCATCATTAGTTACTCAATGACTCAACGATTAATCAACGCTGTTGCATCTACCTAGCAATTGCTGCCTCGAAGTGGTAGTACTAACTTTATATCATGCTGCCAACTGCTACATTGCGTTCCTATATGTGGCAAGCATAGTAATTTTATTGTAGCACGAAGAAAAAATTGCATTAGCACACTTAAAAAAGAATAAAGAAAAATTGTCGGGTGTAAAAAATAGATGGAAGGAAAAAAACCCGCAGCGCAAGCAATCAATATGGTGAAAATGAACACTTCCTGCGTGATGGCGATAAATGCGTTCACTAAATTCGCAATGCAATACAATAAACTGGTGAGTGATCAAGAATTGACTACTACAACAAGAAGTACAGAAAGAAAAATAAGAAAATTATAGAGTGGTTCAATTGCGGTGTAGGCGATACTTAGATGCGCTATGATTTTTTTTTGGAAATTAAAGAAATTTATATAAAAGAGTTGAGGCCTAGTCTAGCAAGCAATACTAGCTTAAAGCATTAATTGAAAAAGGAGCTGGGAACATAAAAAATAATAAAAATAAGCAAAGCAACAAATACAGAGAAAGAAATATTAATTAAATGAACAGCATCGCTTGTTGTTGCCTTCACACAATTTGGCGTGTGAAACTAAGCAACAAATATGGTTCCAAAAGTTGTATACTTCTAAATTAAACCATATTTCTAGTCAATATATGTATGTAGGGTGTACAGCAAACAGCAACTGCTGCTTCATAGATACAAAGTCATGGTAATAAATTGGTAATGGAAGATAAATTAATGTGGTAAACGCAACTGAACGCCATAATATATTGCATGTTGTCTGAGCTGCAGATACATTTGTTGGCGTCAGTTGTACTTGGTTTGTAATTGCATTTTAATTGAAAAGTTACCGAATGGAGTACAACTCATAGGTCATTGGATCAGCAAGAAAATTGTGTAAAAATCAATGTTTTATTTTGGAACATAAAACGGAACTAATGTGTAAATCTGTATCTTTTTTTTTGTTTTTGGTTTATGTATCTTTTTCTATACATATGCCAAATTTTCACTTTTCATTGTATCTTTTATTTGTTTATTTGATTTTTTTAAGCTTTTTATAGGCTTAACACATTGTTCAACTTTTTGTAGATTTCGCACGCAATTAGTTTAATATTTTTTCTATCTTTCTTTGCTTGTTTATTTTTTTTTTTTTTTTTAAGAAAGGGAATACAAATTTGTTTTTTCATTTACTATTAAAATGAAAGCAAAACTTGTTGCGGATATTAACTGTTATTAGTATGCGTAGCAGCTTGAATAAAAAAAAGATTTAAATTTTCAAAGAGATTCTTTCGTTTGCTATCTTGTATCTATTGTTTATAGCAATGGGAAGTATACAAGTATGTCTTTCATATATTTATTCAGTTGACAGCGGCGAATGTTACTCTTTCATGGCTGAATGGCTCGCATTGTTGGTCTAGTTTTGTACCTTCTAATTTGAATACCGTTGTTGTTGTTGCTATTGTTGTTGCTGTCGCAAACGCAATATGCAAACAAACGCAGCTGAAACATTTGAAATTGGACTGTGTATCTATGAGTATTTAGGTTTTCGGTAAATTATGTATCATTAAAAAAAAAGTGAAGGGCTAAAAATGTTGAGCAGTGAAGCGTTTAGATACGCAGATGACGGTATTGGAGATTTGCATTAAATTGGAGAAGATTTGGACAAACAAATTGCATTTGTAAAATATTCTTAAAGCGTCACCAATTGGATTTGAAAGTTGTTGAATTTATTGAAAAAGTTGTAAGAAAAAAGTAGCAAGAAAAAAGGCATGCTTGGACTGATAATGGGTACGAAACAATTGTCTCCATAGCTTTTAAATCGTTGTGAAAAACTCTTCATTTTATCTTATTTTTAATTTTAAAAATTTATACATATATTCTATCCGGCGTGCCTTTTTGTAATACCTTGTAACAAAATGTATGTAACAGGGATTGGGAAGCGTGGCAGAACCCCATAACATATATATATTCTTGTTCAGCAACAAAAATCGATTCCATATAAAAATGTTCGTCTGTTCGACTATCCTTATGAACAAGCACAAATTGAAGACTATAAGAGAAAAAGCTTTCAAATTGAAATATTTAATTCTTCTAAATCTTTTTTTTACAGATCTTATATTCATTTAAAGTTTCAACCCCTGCTCAATAAGTAACGGTTGGCACTTACGCTACAAACCTACTCCTTATAGGATTTTTGTATGAATACAAAATTGTTAAAGCTTTTAATTTGGCTAGAAATGTCTCTATTAGTTTACCTTCCTTTAATTCTTATAGACTATTTTATTTTGATCCAGATCGGACCACAAGAAGGTGTAGCCCTCATGCAGAACTCCAACCTTTTTGGGTTCTTGTATGAAAAACAATTTCTGTTATTAATTCAGCAAATAACGCAGAATTTGGTGTATTTTGCGTCAGCACTAATAAAATATTTTTTTAAGGTGCACCCCTACAAAAATTCAAGTCAATCAAGGCATATCCGTCTGCCTGCCTATGAGCATCTACAACTTGGAGCCTAAAGATGATAAAGTCTTCAAGTTTTGAAATTTGGTATCTCCTATTCCTTCTTTACATAGGTACTTGTAATGAATATTCCAAACTCTCTATAAGCGGTAGAACTCATAAAAACCTGTCCATCCTTTTTGAGTTTTTGAATGAAAACTTTTTTGTTGTAGCAATTCTAATAAAATATTCCATATATGTCCATACTGGACCACTAGAATAGATGGCTACTATACAAATCAGTCCTCCTTTTTGAATTTTTTTTTTTAGAAAAATATTAGTTTTAGCTTAAAATCATAAATTTTGTGTATTTTGAATTAATCATGATAAAATATAGAACACAGATTCAGTTAGGAATATATCCGATATATCAACGGAGGTATAGTGTCTGGTAATAGATTATTAAATATTTTGTAGGCATATCACTGCATCTTGTCCATCAAATAAATTTTTTCCTTAAGTCTTTATATATGTAATATGTATATGTAACCACCGTTTTTAGTTTATCATAAAGATCCCGAGCTACCATAAATTTTTTTTAGGGGTGTTCACATCACATTATCCAACATATATACGCAACATAACAACGCCTTATCACTCTCACCTACTTCTGTGACACATCGCTTACAGTCACCCACCATAACCAACCAAAACCCAGCTCATAAATATTGTTTATGAGACTCATATACATTCATATGAAATATGTTTAAACTATTTGAGAATTGCAATTGGTATGGAAATGAAAAAAAAAAAAAAACTTTTATAATTAATATTCTGTGCTACATATTGGAAAAAAATTGAGGATAATCCATCCTGCTGACCAATCTATCGGGATGTATTAAAGTCTGATATATAGCACAACCAAAAATACAAGTTTAAGTAATATCGGGCTTGTTTGTTTAATAGCTCCTATAAAATCAATCCGCTGTTACTGACCATTCCTCGAGTTGAACATATTTTATTATTTTTCCATCTCGCAGTTTCACGGATACGAACTTCCACAATACGGTGAAATGTTTTCATTATAAAAACTATTTTATTATGAAAAAATATATTAATTGACCGTAGTACACAAACCCATTATAAAATTCATTAACACCAGAAACGGTGGCACAATTCACACGCTAAACGGAAAAGTGAAACAAGTTCATGCCTTACACGGTGTGTCATTTCGATTAGGAACAGTAAGAAAACGAGGTTGTGTACAGCAAGCAGCTGATCGAATGGGAAAGAAAAAACGGGGAGGGTAAAAATTTTAAAATAAACTTTTAAAATTTTGGAGAAGTCATAGTCGAATGCAAAAAACATGAAGTCTCTATCTATTATCCGTTTCCAAAATCTTTTCGTTCATACGGACGGACAGACGGACATGGATATATCGACTCTTCTATCACTCCTGACCATTATGGGGGTAACTTTGGGGGGTCTCCGACCATTATTTCTACCTGTTACATACATTTGCACAAAATCAATAGGCTTTTGTACCTTCGGTACAGGGCCTAATAATAATGTCCAGCTAAATATATGAAATCTATCGATATATATCTTTGAAGCGATGGAACCAAGAGAGCCAACAATATAATTTTCGGACTGTTTATTTTTAGTGTTCTGTTTATTTTCAGCAATAGGACTCATCTTCATTTGCCCAAATAAAGATTTTTAGGTGAAAAATCGAGTGATAAGACTAATTTTTCGCTGAGCGGAATCATAAATAAACCAAATGTTCGGATTTATGCCATTAAAAAGAGTGAAGAAATTTTCGAGGAACTTTTAGCGGGAAATTAGTAACATTTTTGTATCGGAATATGTGCAAGAATAGTGACCAGATCCGTTCTCCTCCAAAGTTAGATGCTAGAGCGTCCGTAAATGTAGACCATTATGGCGTCATAAAAACTAAAAGAAAACTTCTGGTTCCACATTTCTTCTTAAGTCCCAATGGAGTATCGGGTGCTCCGAAAATCGTTGTGTATATGTTAACATTATGGAAATCAAAGCTTTGGGTTACTATTATCCGTACGTCTGTCCGATTGTCTATCTTTCTATGTGGGACGTGGTCTATGAAAATGGGGTTTAGGTGTCCAAAAATCATTTTCCACATTTTTGCCGATTTGGATAAAGTTTCAGCTGATCTTTCACATGGTGAAAACTAGAAATAGTCCAAGTGCTTTAAAATGACCAGGTCACATGTGCTTCTGTGCATCGCTACAGCTGCAAAGTGCTATACATTCTAATATTTACATTTATTTATAATTTATTATGCTTTTATTATAATTAAAAATATATTTCGTACAACTTTCACTACTCATTCTATCCGCTTGACCAAAAAACCATTTTCCAGTCAGCTGCACAATATCAAAATATCATATTTTCACTGTCCAATTTTTAACATTTGCACTCAATCTATCTATCTATCTATGTATCTGGGCGATGTATCTATGAACAACTTGTCCCATGTCAACTGGGCTGACAACTTGCTGACATAATTGTTACAAATATTGCGCCTGTCAAAATGATTTTGTATCTGAATGAAAGAATTCCAGGAAGCATATAGAAATGTTTGTCATTCACTTTTTATTTTTTGCAATGCTTAATTTTTTTTTTTTTACTTTTACTGTTTTTACTTGTGTATCTGTTAGATATTTTTACTCGCTTGCTTGAGTATATGCTTATTATATGCTCTATGATTAATGAAATTGTTGTAGTGTCATTGAGTTGAAAGCAGCGACTTGTGCTGTCGCATGCCACAGCATATGCCACATAAAACAATAAACATAAACGTGTATAGTGAAATTTGTTTCTTTTTGCTTTCGTTTAATTTACTTCAACTTCAACTTCAAGTAAATGAAAACTAGTAATTAGTTGGTTGCAGAAGGAACATTAGTTGGCATTTGTAATTAGCAGGCGCAGTAAGCGTGTTGAATGTTGAAAAAGAATAAAAAAAAATTCGCATGACAATTGCATCATGCCACATGCAGAATATGCCACTCACACACACACACACACACTTACAGTTTAGTTGCAACTCATCTCGCGCGTGCTGCATGCCATCTGCAAGAACCCACAATGGTGCCGCTTCAGAGTCAACTTTAGCTTCCTCGAAAGATTTATCAACGCTTTGAACTGCATGTGGCAAATTAGTTTCTTCTTCTTCTTCGGTTTCTCTTTGCTTTATATGTTAATTTCTAAATATTTTCTTTATTCAAATACTATCTATCTATCGCTCTAACTGTATATTATATTCTACACTTCTATAATTATTTTTTAACCCTTTATTGGCCAACCTCAGCCTCAGCGTCGGAGCTTTTGTCAAGCGTGTCATTTTCTTCTTGATTTATATTGCAACATTGTTCTGAAGTTGTTGTTGTCTTAGATCTAATTTATTTTATTATTTATTATATTTGTGCATATTAGAAAGCGTGTAAATTGCCAGCGAAAGTTTATTCTTTTTTTTTTATTGTATTTATTTAAATTTTACAAAGAATTGCAAGTAGTATATGTGCCACATAATTCGTTGTTGGATTTGTTTTATATTGAAAGATTATTCTCACAAGCTAAAATTTGTTTTATTTTTATTTTTTTTATTTATTTTTTATTGAAAAATGTGTTAATTGCCATCCCATCTTTTATTTTTTATACAATAGAACTGCTTTTGTGTGAGTGTTGCCACAAATCTTTAATTTATGATCGTCTTTTTTCTTCTTCTTCTTTTAGTAGCGGTAACTGACAGCTACCAATTTTTGTTACAAAGTTTTGTCTCATCTCATTGCGGTTAGCTCAGTCGGTAGCTATTATATATGGGAACCGCATTTAGACCTTTATTTTAATGGCTCGTAAATTTGTATCTAATAGCTGCACTAAAATTTATTATCTTTCGATTATTTTTTTTCTACTGGTTTTGTTTTAATAAGCGGCTTTTGTTTTTATGCAAATCTGCTATGAAAAGAGGCGTAATTAAAAAAGTTCTTATTTTTATTTTAAGCTTTATATAATCCCAAATCTATTTTGGAGCAGATTTTAAGTAGCTTTAGTTCTATATAAAATCGTATATGCAAAGCAAGGGCAGCCTTAATTTCAACATCATTTATCAGCATTAATTTTTGTTTGAAAATTAATACCATGTGATAGCTTTTAAAATGGTTTTCTTTTTTTGAAGTTCAACGAGTCAATTTGATGCTCAATTATGTCTTCAATATTTGAGAATTTATGTGTAACATATTGAAGAAATTTATTGTACAAAACTATGAACTAACTAATTTATATTTAACTAAATTATATAAAACTGGAGATATATGATCGAAAATCGATTCTACACATGGCTTGTATCTAGCATTTTTGGTTTCTCTAGCACCTACAAGTCAACAACAAGTCTTAAGCACATACATATATAAGCCTATAAGTACGAGGGAGACAAAAATTGTTAGATGGCAACATTGCAAGTTTCAGCTTTAAATGATAGAAAATTCCATAAAATTGTGGTTTTTATTACTTCTTGATTGTCTCTTATATGAGATCTTGGCTGTGTATATTAGATCTAGTGGAACATATATTTTCAACTACATACTCTTTACATATATAAGGATTTACCCTTATGCATCTGTTAAAATTTAGGAATCAAATCCCTAAAAAATTTTTTTACCTAAAATATTAGGAAACTTTTTCCTTAAAATTCATTTTTAGGCAAAATTTTACCTTAAATTCCTGTTTTAGGTAAACAAAATTGTTTTAGGTAATGATTCCTAAATTTTAGGACATTTTTTTTTGGTGTATGCATCGTTTTAAAATATGCTGATTAGCAATTAAAATGCCGTTAACAGTTTTGAGGGGGAAAAAAATTTCCTAGTTTTATCCAGATCTGCTCAAATTTGTCGTGCCTATCCAAACAAGGAATTCTGAAGTTTGTTCGAATTTTCCGATATTCATTGTAAGTGCTTCAAATTTTATGCCCTAAAAACTTTTCCAGGTTTATACAAACAAAAGATAAAAGTAATTTTGCATATAATATATCATTCAAATCGTGAGTAATAGTCTCCAGTTCATTCAAGAGTTCCACAGATTTCTTTCAGTTTTCTCAAATTTTTCCATTCTTTCGGACTATTACAATTTTTCTTTCCATAGAAACATTTTTTTTTTTGGACTTTGACGAATATTTTTTAAATTAGTTGTTCAATCGATTCAGTCGTTCTCAAGATGCATGACGGTGTTTGCGTGAACTCCATTCCATACATAAGGTCTTACCATTCCTTTCACGGATTTGAGGGGGAATTGACCAAAACCTCAAAACGTAAAAACCCAGTTTTCAAACCTTTGGATGAAAATACCCAATTAACCTATTGAGCACACCGTTTTCGTTCTGCGGGAGGGTGATGTCAGGTTATATGTAAAAACTTGCTAAAAAATAAAAAACACATTTCCTAAAATCCTATCTATCTACTGTGTACATCAGGGGAATCTAAAACACTCAAATAAGCACAAAAAAATGTTTATCAAAATCGGTCCAGCCGTTTTGAAAGTAAAAAAATTAATATAAAACAAAAAATAATGTTGACTGCAAAGGTAGTGAGGTAGTATGTTCTTGTCCCTAGAAAGCATCCATTCTATGCATATTTTCATATTCACTTCTGCCTTTCTTCAACGTTCCGGGATGCATCTGGCTAACTCGTTAGGGTGACCATTCTTCTTTTTATATAGGCTGCGGTCTGTTTGTTAATGATGTCCCCGATTTTAAGGACTATTAGGCCTTCCTCATAATATACTGTGTGCAGCATTCCTGTTAATATGCAAAGGATTTGCACTTGGAGAACATGCATCTTATTGAGGTGTATTTTTATCAGGCAATGCCGTGCACTCTAAACGCCATAACGCTATATAGGTGTCATGATTGCGTATAGGTATTTCACGACCACACTCATAGATATTTATAAGCATTGAAGTTGCCAATTAGCTGTCTAACTAAAATACCCCAGGGGATTCGTCACGGCTGAGTCTGTTCCTTACTGTTGCACATTTACTGAGGTTTATACTTAAAATCCATCTTTTAGGCTATTTGCCAAACATGAGGTTTAACAGGAGCAAGTCATGCACTTATGATTAGAATGGCCGATTCGTCAGGCAGTGCGAAAGTTCTGTTGATACTCCATTAGGTTTTAACGCCCAGTGGACATATCACAAATAAAGCGAGTGTATAAGTTGGAACTTAAAATGTTTCTCTAAGGAACACCTGAAGGGATATTTTTCATGCTGGACTCTACATCATTTATAAACAGCGAAATGAACCTGGATTTAAGGAAGCTGCGAACTATCAAGAACAACTTTTAATTTACAGAGTAGACCGTCTTTGCATACACTGTCAAAAGTCTGTCGGATTTGTAGGTAAGCCACCACTGTATGTTTCTTTGCCTCGAAACCATCTAGAATAATATTGAAAAGCCTATTCAGCTGCTTAGTGTCTATTCTTAAAGCCAAACTGGTAGGGTTGTGCCTCTTTGTTTAACCTCCTCAATCGCCTGTTTTCTTGTTCAAATGCACCTATCAAACAGTTTCACGATATAAGACAGAAGACTAATGGGTCATTATGAGTCAACTACTGACTGGACTATTCCTGATCTAAGCGCCATAAATGATTTCTGTGTTTTTTTTTTAAAGCTTTGTGAAGTGCCCAAGTCGTAGTGCTACGCCGAAAATAAATACCAAAAAGAGTGCAGCTATGATTGGTGACGCTTTCAGTATTCTGTTTTCGGGACTAACTGAATGAAAATTATTTCCTTGGTAACTCGAGCTAAAACAACAAAAATAAAATTTCAAAATGATTTTGGTTTCTGAATTCACTTGAATTTTTTTTCGAAAATGGAAATTTTAATTTACTCCTTCAATATATAGAAATCTAAAGCTGAGGTGGATCAATTACTTGAAGAAGTAAATGATGTGAAAAAATGTTTTAGGTACCGAAAAGTCATTGGTGATGAAAAATGCATCCATTATAACACTAAAAAAAAAAAAATGGTGTGGACCACTTGGCCATGCTTCAAGATTTACAGCTGAAAGGAAGTCTTGTCTTCTTTTTTGTGTTATCAGGTTGAAGACGTGAATTATGAGTTTCTAAAGTTGAACGAAACCAATACTGGAACTGTCGACCGTACACAATCATTGAGATGGAGTTGCATGCTAAAGAGAAGTACCACTCCAGACAGGGAATATTAACTCTGAATCATGATAATACTCGTACACATGTTGCAACGTCGATCAAAACCGATTTGAAAAGAAACATACTTCAGATTTTTTAATCCGTATTCAACTTATTTACTTCTTTCGAACAATAATGAGATGCCTGAGTAACACTTTACATCATATGAAGGTGGAAAAATTGGGTCGATTGGTGGAACCATATGCTGCCAAAATGATGGGAAAAGCGTTGGACAGAAACCAATTTTACCCCCTTCATGTTGATCGATTGATCTTAAATTCCATACACACTTTTAGTTCTGCTGACAATACAATTCAGAGTCATTGTAAATCGAAGAAAATACTTCAAAATGGTGGATAAAATTTTTTTTTTTTAAATTTCTTTAATATGGGTATCAAATGAAAGCGCTTGACCAGTAGAATACATTACATCATAAAAAATCAAATTCAAGATGATCCCACTACAAAATGACAGATTACATTTTTTTAACCTCCTCAACATGGGCATCATATGAAACGCCTTGACTATTAGAACACAGTACAGCATGAGAACCGAAATTCAAGATGGTCGCCACCACATAATTGTGGACTAATTTTTTTTTACCCTCCTCGATATGGGTATCAAATAAAAGGGCTTGACTAGTAGAATACATTACATCATAAAAAATCAAATTCAAGATGATCCCACTACAAAATGACAGATTACATTTTTTTAACCTCCTCAACATGGGCATCATATGAAACGCCTTGACTAGTAGAACACAGTACAGCATGAGAACCGAAATTCAAGATGGTCGCCACCACATAATTGTGGACTAATTTTTTTTTACCCTCCTCGATATGGGTATCAAATAAAAGGGCTTGACTAGTAGAATACATTACATCATAAAAAATCAAATTCAA
Source organism: Leucophenga maculata (assembly GCA_035044805.1). NCBI lineage: Eukaryota > Metazoa > Arthropoda > Insecta > Diptera > Drosophilidae > Leucophenga > Leucophenga maculata. The sequence continues at coordinate 869,110 of JAWNNP010001715.1, read as the reverse complement.
GATGATCCCACTACAAAATGACAGATTACATTTTTTTAACCTCCTCAACATGGGCATCATATGAAACGCCTTGACTAGTAGAACACAGTAAAGCATGAGAACCGAAATTCAAGATGGTTGCCACCACATAATTGTGGACTAATTTTTTTTGACCCTCCTCAATATGGGTATCAAATGAAAGGGCTTGACTAGTAGAATACAGTACAACATTAAAAACCAAATTCAAGATGGTCCCCACCACGGAACCTCCTCAACATGGGTATCAAATGAAAGGGATTGACTAACAGAATACAATACATTCTAAAAAATCAAATTCAAGATGGCCGCCACCACAAAATGACAGATTACATTTTTTTGAACCTCCTCAATATGGGTATTAAATGGAAGGGCATGAACTGTAGAATACAGAGAGGTTTAAATATTCTATATATTAAAACTGAAATATGAGCATCAAAATAATCAAAATCGAACCACTGGAAGAGGAGGCCCTTATACAAATCATTAGGAACACTGTAACTCATAGTCGAGCCCACTCGTCTGAGCGTTCTTTCTTGTACAATATATTTTATAAGCATTTTGAGCTAGTAATTAATTTGCAGCACTACAAAAATTTCTATTTCAAGCTAAACTATATTCTTATAAACTATAATTAGACACTGACCTTAACCAATAAGTTGTATCAATTAATCCATAAAAGTAAAAAGCGCAAGTTCTACAAGACCAATCAAAATGCCATAAAGAAAAAAACAATGTAAAGAAATTCTAATTAATTACAAAAAATAGCAACAAACAAATGAGCAAATTCCATGCCAGCAAAATCGGTCATGGCAACAATTTCTAATTAGAAAAGACAGCGCTAATTAAAAAAAGAAATACTTCGAAAAGAAACACAAAAACAGAAAAATAACTTAATGACAACGGCTCGTTTGAGCAGAATGCGTGAATAATTCGAAACAAACTGACTAATGTTGATTTTCTTCACATAATTCGTTCTTATTTAATGATTTTCTTTATATATTTTTGTTCTCTCTCTCTTTGCAGGTAAGTCTTGTTCTGAATGCATATTTTGTGTCAATGCAGCAACGCAACGCGTAACCAATTGGAGTTTCCTACACATGCTGTCAGGCAGTTAGTTGAGTTGTTCAACCTGTCGTCGGACGGGCGGACGGACGGACGGACGGACTATTGGACAACTGTTGGACGTAGGTCGTACGTGTGTTTGTTGCCAATTGGCAAACGTTTGCGCTGCTTAATAATTTATCGCATTGACAACACTGTGACTGCTTCAACGTCTTCGATGGCGAAGCGTTGCATCAAAATTTATAGGTCAGTAGATACAAATTGCAAGAAGTGAAGACAGAAGACAGCAAAAGAAATACAAAAAGGCTAAGCAATTTTGTTAAATATTTCTTTTTTCATTTAAAACTCATAGACGTGTTTTTTTTTTTTCTGTCTGTCAGTCCATCTGTCTCACTGTCAAGTCTTCATTTATCGTATTATAGTTTCCTCCCAAAAAAAAAAAAAAGATAGAAATAGAAATAAGCATACAAAGTAGTCGCTGCAGTCGTAAAAATTAATAACCTCTATCAGCGCCTCTAGTATACAGATACTCGTATGATGCGCCCATTAACCGCTAAGCTTGTCAACGATTTTCCCAATTCTCGAGCACAAGTTTGTGTTTGCCACCAGACCAGTCTGTTCAGTACAAGTTTCTGTGACTAGACGACTTGCTTAGATTTCTATGATAGCATCGACATAGAATGTTCTCTGCCGCACTTTAACTCTATCAATATCGTCTTCAACTAGTATAGTCAGCTCTCATTGAAAGCTAGTCAGCCAGCCGGCCTATCTTTTGTCTTCTTGCCTGGTAGTAGTTTTTAAGCGCCAGCCTGCGATGACAATATCCATGGGCAACATGTATGCTGTCCTGTCCATAGCGACGACGTCTCAACAACTTATGACAATCGATTTGCAATGAAAGCCTTGAAGCGCTCCATTTATAACAAGTGGTCCATACATATTTTTTTGTTTTTTCGTTCGATTCTTCTATCTTGTTGTGAACTGTGGCTGCTGCTGTCCAGGCTTTCTGTGTAGTCACCCATTTTTGCTGCTGCTGCTGCTGCTGCTGTTGTCTTTGTTACAGTTTAAACTGAAGTTGTTCCAATAATTCTGTTTGACATTCATCGCTTTGGAGATTTGCGAGATTTTCTTTGCTGTTTGTGGTTGCTATTGTTGTTGTTGTTTTTGTTGTTGTTGCTGGTGGCGGTAATCTGTTGCTTTTTGAAACGGTTTTTCTCGTTTCACAAACCTTTTCTTTTGAGTTTACCTTACTACACTAGACTACTCTAATATCTTATTGGCATTGTCGTCTGCAGTGAACTTCATTTTGTGTTAATCTTTTGCTTGTTTGAATGGATGTCTTTGTCTGATTGGTTTTCTTTTGAAAGTATACAGTTACAGCGGTATTTTGTTTTTTTTTTGTGTAATTTAGTTTTCTTGAGTTGCTCGCAAAAATGAAGAAATAATTATTAATTGCAAATGGAACATTGTTGGATTTTTATACCCTGTATCTATAACATAAAAGGGTGTATGAAGTTTGTAGTAAATGTATGTAAAGGGTAGAAGGTGGCGAGGCAGATCACATAAATCATATACATATTCTTGAGAAGCATCAAAGATTCAAAGTCGATATAGACATGTTCCTCTGTCCGTCTGTCTGGTTGTCCGTATGAATGTCAAGATTTTGGAGACCTATCAAGAGGTTGAGCCTTCAAATACGATTCATTAGATTCTCCTATTCATTCTTCAGAACACTATGTATTCAATGAATGTGCTTACATCAGCTCCCTTCCCTCAAGGGCTTGGAACTTACCATGCAAAACTGCGCATTAATATAAGTTTTTATATGAAAAAGTTTTATTAACACTGGAAATTTTGTTAGAAATGCTAAAATTTGGTCTAATTTATGTTAATACTTATAAAATATTCTCCTGTCCCGATCAATCCGCTAGAGGGGTGAGGGGTTTATATGAAAAAACAGTATGTGGCTGCTGTTAATTCGCCTAGAAATACCGAATTTGGTGCATTTTGTGTCCATCCTTAAAAAAATATGCCATTAGGTTCCAAATCAGACCTCTAAAAGAGGTGACCCCCTACAAGGAGTCAAGTTAATATAGACTTGTCCATCTGTTTGGCTATGAACAATATTAACTTAGATGCTGTGAAAGATATAGCCTTTAATTCCATCCAATATTCTCTCTCCAGATAATTTGGATTTAATGAACATTTTACCACCTCTGTAAGGGCTAGTACCCATAAAAATATGCTCCTCTTTTCTGAGTTTGTAAATGAAAATATTTTTTTTATTTCATCTAAAAATTGTAAATCTGGTGTATCTTACTTTAATTCGTAATGAATATAATCGATATAGGTACTATATCAGAACAATACAAGGTGTACAAATCTGTCTTCCCCTCTGGAGTTTTGTAAGAAAATTGTTTTATTGTGGTTGAGTTTAGCTTGAAATGAAAAATTTCGTATATTCTACACTAATTCCAATAAAATCTTCCACACGAATCTAGATAGGAACATTTCCCCCAAACAAATTTCAAGTTTCGATGAAAGTACAGAGTATCTCGAAGTCGTGCACACTCGAGTGCTCAATTCTTTCTTGTTATTGATAGTTTACCTAAAAACGTCTATAAATTTGGTAGATATTACTACAATTTCAATGAAATATTCTATAAAGGTCCATATTGTAGAACTTGCAACGGGTAGACCCCATTCAAATCTGTTCTTCTTTTCGGATTTTGGTATCAAAAACATTCTGTTGCTATTTAAATTAGCTTAAAATGACAATTTCGGTCTATCTTTCATGTAAAATATAACCCACACGGATCCATCATTAAAATGTTCAATGGAGTTTCAGAGTATTTCGAAATCGAACCCACTCCACTGCAGTGTTCTCTCTTCTTCTTGGTATTATAGCTAAAACATCTCCAAGTTTGGTATATCTTACTACAATTTTAATAAAATATTCTATATAGTTCTCCATATCGGGAAAGGTTAGACCACATTCAAATATGTTCTTCCTCTTGGGTTTTTGTATGAAAAACATTCTGTTGCCGTTTAGTTTAGTTTAAAATAAGAATTTTTTTTACATTTTTGTGATGGTAAAAAAAAAAAAATTATTAATGAAAAATATTTTCATAATTAATTAATCATTCCTGCTTTTGAAGTCAATATGTTTGCTCGTTTAGTGTCTCCTTTTTTAAGGTTTATATTTTTTTTCTTAAAAAAAAAAAGTACTTATATGTAAAAATTGTACTTTATAAAAATTTGTCGATAAGATTGTGCCCAATTGGTTTACAAAAAGTGCCCTTAAAACTTCGTTGATTAATATGGTTTTTCCAAAAATGAACTGATTGAATCATGTTGATAGATTTAAACAGCAAATAAGTTCCTATCGCATAATACTGTCCATCGAATATATATTATCTTTTTCGACTTTATTAGCGTGTTGCCATTGCCATATTATGCCCCTTAAACCAACATTTTTAATATTTAATTGGACTTAAATTTGCTGAAGATGCTTTGGTTTCAACTTTTAACCTAAGGTCAAGATGGTTGCTGCTTCTGTTGTAGCAACTTATAATCAGATATTTCTGATGATTCGGATGTTGATGTTTTTAGTTTCATTCTCCAGAGTAAAAAGGCTCTGATACTCATATTTCAAAAAAAAAAAAAAAAAATCATATCATTTACCGAAGAAAAATTTTGTTTTTTGATTTATTAGAGAATAAACCCACTTAAATACAAAATATTAACATTTATAGGATATCTTATTTTATTAACGCCTTCTTTTTGTCTTCCTCTCTATAGTCTGGCAGCTAAAATTTTCCAGCAAAATGTATATATTCCAGTAGGTTTTACATACATATTTACCAAAGTCAGACATATGAAGTCATCCATAATGAAATTTTTTTTTGTCACGGAACTCTAATTCTTTTTCTAAAATAAAAGTAGCCTTAATTACTTCTTATTCTTCTATCCTGATGGCTGATGTCAGACGTTGAAATTCCTATCAAAATCGGTTCAGCTGTTTCTAAGATTAACCGGAACAAATAAACTGACACAGACAGACGAAATTTCTAAAAATTATTATTTTTTTTTGGTAACGGCATTGTGCATACATTAATATGCCTCGATGTGTATATATTAATAACACTTGGTAACAAAATAAACCTCCATCAAAGGACCCTGACTGAGGCTGACTTTATATGTTCAATTGTATGAAGGTGACTCAATAATCGCCTAAAAGAATTATCTTATGAAAAAATTTACGTTTATTGAGTTTTAGTTGCCTTTTATCGCGTGTAGCTCAGACGGACTACAAAAGTGGAAAAAAAAAATTGAATTTTTTGAGCTGTCGATACCACGAAATCTGATATAGAAAAAAAATTTTGTTGACCGTCTTGAAATCAGTTTGTGTCAATTTCTGGCTTTGTTTTTGATCTTTTTTTTTTGAATATAATTTCATTAAATTTTTATTGGAAAAACAAATTAAATAAACTCGAAATATTTTTGTATAACAGGAGCTATACCTGTTTGTGGCCACATCTCAGCGAGCTTTATAAGTTTGTTTTTTCTGGTTACAAAAATTCTTATACATAACAACATATGAAAGATTGAGTAATAAGGGCAGCTGCGGCAGACGATAAAATCTCCTTTTACAATACTTTAAACTAAAAACAAATATACTGAAAGCATAAGTTCTTGCAATTTAAAAAATTCTTGAAGTACTTTAGGTTTACACATCTCCCCTGTTATCCGACTCACATTGTTTTTTTTTTTTGTATTCAAGGGATGATCATTTTTTTTGTTTCCTCTGGGCAACGTTTTAGCCATATAAAAGAAAATTCCTGAATATTTTAGAAAACAAAAGAAAAATTATATGTAAAAAAAAACTTCCCAGATTGCAAAAAAAATGTAATATAAAATTGGAGCTTACTAGGATAATTGTTTTATAATATTATTCTCTCCAGTTTGTATTAAATTTAATAAGATTTGGTGGACCATTGTTTCGAAATTCGCAAACAAATAATTTTTTGAACTATTTCTCTCAGCTCAAGAAATTTATGCAGAACAGAATATAGTATATTCATTCGAAGTAGTTTAATGGGTTTTCTTAGATATAAAAAAGAACGAAGATGGGGGAAAAATTACAAGTCCCATATTTTTCAATCTAAATTAAATATAAGACAGTAAAAATAATCATACAGCCCAGTCAATGCCTTTTAATGGAAAATTATTGCAAAGTTTCTCGAATTCAGTGCCATGTACTGCCTTTTCATCAGAAAATATCTCTGCCTTGTTCTCTTTCTCTTTTAAGAAGATCCTAATCTATCTATTTAGTCTGCAAAATGGCTCTGGACCATTAAAAGTGTCGCAACCAGCGCAGAGGACGAGAAGCTTTACTTATTTTACAGTATAATTTATTGCTTTAAAGTCGCTTCTTTTAAATTTGTTTCGCATCAAATAAGCTGTTAATCGACTAAGTGTAAATACCCTTCATTTTATAAGTCTTTTTTTTTCTTCCATTTTTGTGATTTAGTAAATACATTTGCTAATCTTTGCTCTTCAGCATAATTATCTTCAGCACATTCACACGATCCTGTGTCGGTACACTCTATACAAAGTTGTACACTTCAAATCTAATTGGATTGGTGTAGTACATTTAAGCCAAATACTTGTAACCATTTCTCATTTAACTGATTTAGCAATTAAAGTCAATTTGGATTGCATTTTGCATTGCGCTGTCTAATCCTACAGAAATGCAGCAGCGGCGGCGGCTGTCTGCTGTCTGTGACTAATGACTAAATAAATAAATTCCAATGGCAAACATGAAAAAAAAAAAAGAAGAAAAATTGAAGAAGGCACATCAAAGTGCGCTCATTAAAATGCTGACCAGCAGCAGTTGACTAAGATCGAAGTAGCCAAGCAAGCAAGCAACTTGGCTGTCGTCGTTTCTCAGTTTCTAAGCCCCGCCGCCCACAGTATTGGTGAGCATGACAGATGAATTGGCCGAGCGCTGCACAACTGTACAGCAGCGCATGACACTCAACATTGCAAGTTCATGGCGAACAGGATGTTGTAGCTTTTGTAATGTGAAGATGCTTACCTTATTATCCTTGTTAACGGTTTGTTTTGTGTTGCTGCTGCTGCTGTGTTGGTGCTGCGGCAATTGCTGCTGCTGCTGCTGATAGTATTCCTCGCGTGCATGAGTGCTCAAACTATCAATTATGGCTGAAGTATTGACGTGAGCATCGTAGACCATGGCATCATTGTTGCTGTTGTAGGTAATAGCTGCTGCTGCAGCCGCTGCTGCTGCTGGTATATTTGCTTGTGGCGTGCGTTGATACATTTGCTCAGCCTTTGGCGTTGTAACTGGTGGTGATGAGTAGCTGCTGCTACTCTGTGCTGATGAGGATGATGATGAGGCAGCGGATGTGTAGGGTGCCATACTAACTGTACTAATGCTGCCGGACAGTTTGTGTTGTTGTTGTTGTTGCTGCTGATGCTGCTGTGGTTTTGCTTGCAATTTCTGTTGCTGATAGTACCCCGACGACGATGATGATGATGATGTTGATGATGGTAATGGTTGCGTCGTGGTCACACTCGCTGTGGCACCATTAAGTTTCTGCTTTGTGGTCTGCTTGTGACTGCTGCCACTTGGTCTACGTTTGTTGTTGCTGCCACTGTTAGTGCTGCCACTGTTGGAACTCACTTTTGTGGCGCTAGGACGCTTCGTGCCGCGTGTTTTCAGTTTACCGCTTGTTGTTAGCGTGCGTTGACTGCCACTTGTTGTGGTACTGCCAGGATCTGCATCGGCTGCAGTTATGGCGGCAATATTATTATTCGAACGTGCTAAAACAAATTGATCATCTGCATCGGTGGCATCGGTTAGTGTATCATCACTGGTTGTAGAACCAATCAACTTCTCATCAGTTTCTTCATCATCTTGCTCAACATTTTCCGTTTCACTATTTGTTGTTGCAAATGTTTCACTCGCAGCAGCAGTTTCTGCGGCAATTGTTTCTGTGACCGCTGCAGCCGGCACGGTTTCACCTTCATTTAGAGCCGCCGCAACTGTTTCCGTCAAATCCGTCATCATTGTTGTGGGTGCATCCTGCATAAGCGTTGTTTGCGCTGTTACTGCTGCCTGCATGGCTGCCTGCTCATTCATGCTGTGTTGCAAATGCAGCAAAGTTGTTTCATCCAAAAGCAGCGTAGGATCTGTTTCGGTTTCGGTTGGCAGCGTGGCTTCCGTAGTGGCATCTACCGGCTCTGCACTGCTGCTGCTGCTCGCTTGTGCCTTAATGTGCTGTTCTTCAATATCCAATGATTCTTTGAGTCTAGCTACACGTTCTACTATACGCTCTAGCATATCCTTTTGCGATTCGGGTAAATTTCTTGTATCCAAAGCAAGCAAACGATTATATTTTTCAATATTTTTACGCACTGTTTCGATATCCGCTTGCGTTTTTGCAGCTGGTGGTGCCAATGTGGGTGTTTCGAGTGGCATATAATGTGTCCTGGCGCGTCGATTGCTATAGCCTACGAGCTCAATGACGCCAGGATAATCTGCTTGCGTTGTAGCAACAAAAGCTGCAATTAGGCTTAATGCAAGCCAATAGATGGCGCTGTGTGCCATTTTTTTAAATAATTTTTTTTTTATTTTATTTTTGGAAAAAGGGATTTTTTGAGCACACAAGCAAAGATAAACACACAAAAACACACTTTTTTTGCACTTAATATTTTTTGCTTTTGTAATTTTTTTCTTTTATATTTTTTATTAATTTTGTTGTTGTTGTAGTTTGGTTCCAATCAGAAACTGAGCTTATTAACGCACATCTAAACGTATTAATGTCAACTAACTGTTCTTTACACTTTATTTCTGCTGCGGTCTGCTAACACGACGACGACGACCAGTTCATGAGCACACAAGTTGGCAGTCCAGACGAGACAAGACAAGACCAGAATGAGATGCTGCTGCTGCCGCGGCCGCTGCTGTTGATGATGAAAGAAAATACGGCTTAACTTTGTTTGCTAGTATCTATTTTTATTTATATTTTTCTTTATTTTTTTTTTTGCTTTTCCACACGACTTTCCGCACAGTTTGTTCGTGTATTTTATTTTCTATATACAATACTTTTTTTTTTTTTGCTTTATTTCTTTAGCTTTTCTTGCACTGCTCTTTTGCTACACTTTAATCGACGAGTGTTTTTTTTTTTTTTTTTTTTTTTTTTGCTTTTTCTACAGCGCGTTATTTCCAAATGCAGCAAATTGCCAATAAGACTTCTAACTAGTAGCACCGCCGTGGTACAAATGTTTCGCTGTGCGCTTTTGCAGCGTCTTTTAAAAATTTTTCATAGCCTTCAGTTGCTCTTGTTGCAACCTCGAACTTGAATTCTGCGCTGCGCCATGGCAGAAAAACGTCTTCGCGCTTTTCTCTCTGCCAGCTAGCAGCTAGCCAGGCCAAAAGCGCAGCATAGACCAGCAACTTCTTTCACCTACAAGAAAAAAAAAAATAACAACAAATGGAAAGCCTCTCTTTCTCTCTCTGCGAACTTGGCTTACAACATGTTTGAAGAAGCTTCATTCGTGTTTGTGTGTTGCAACTTTCTTTTCAATCTTTCATTTTGCGCGCTCTCTTTTGAGAGTGTTTGTGTGAGAGCGCGCGTACTGCCTGTTATGCTGTGTATGTGTGTGTGTTGGTGAGCGCGCCGCCAGCATTTTATGTTGCGCATGCGCTAACGACTTACTTGGCTGAGCACTTTTAGCAGCAACAAAATGTTGCTGAACTTGATACAAAATATGTTGTTGCTAGTTTATTGTACCCTGCAAACAAAAATATAAGTGAGTAGGGTATGTTGTATGTGTTGAATTGTCAATTAATATGTAACATAGCGTAGCAGACCGACAACTAAGTCAGATTAAAAGATTATTCTTATTCCATTCCGAAGTTTAGTGAGAAATGGTAGTTTTCCGGGAGCGTAAAATATGTTCCTTTTTCTTTTTTACTTTTGGCATGAAGTCCACACCACACGGTCACTTTATGTAGATGCACTGGAGTCTCTTGAAGCATATATGGGTCCGTTGCAGTCCAATAAAGCATATTTTGCTTTTTTGGGAAAGCCATTAAGCCAAAAATGAGTTTCATCGCTAAACATGTTTTTTCGATGATATACAGGATTTTCTATATACTTTGCGGAACTCAAACGAAGAGATTTCGGCGATTTAAATGGTAAAGAAGCTTTAGTTGGTAACTTAAATTGATCTTGGGCTCAATCTTGATGCGAAATTTACCTCAAATGGGCTCAAAAGATTCCCAAATTCAATTTGGCTCGTTCGTGAACTTTACCATGATAAATATATAAACCTTTACCAGATCATCTAGGGACTTGTGTTCATGATTATCTAGTGTTGAGAATCTAGTTATACCGAAGGCTGGATATTAACGTAACGGATCGTTTCTGGTTCAGCTATAATAATCCCTAAAATTGACATATTTTCAACCAGCCTATTCTAAATTTACTGGTAATTCTTTTGAAAAATCAAGGAAGTGATCGAGATAGACCGCAATAGTACCACCCGTACCATCACCCGGTAGCTGAATATCTCTCATATGACCGGTGGTACATGGTGGTAAGAAAGATCGCTGCAGTTACGTGTGTTTGACTTCGAGATATACCCCATATGCTCCTGTCTAGATCGATGTAGGATTTTTTATTGATATTAGGATAAGTTTATCTTATCCTAATTCGGAATTTCTAGCTGAATTAAGCATGACAAAAGATTTCTTCATACAAAAATGCTGAAACGTGGAGTAGACTTCTTTTCAATTGGAACGATTTGGCCAATATCAACTAATTTTTTCATACAAAAACTAAGAATGAGTAAGTTTGCATGGTTTTCTCAACCTCTCTTATACGATTGAGTCCGATTTGATTTTGTCATCCACCGGCTTGCTGTTTGCTTGTCTAATTAAGCTCTCAAACAGAAACCCAATGATACAGCTTGCTCAAAATTCGATCATAGCCTAATGATAATTATTTAGAAACTAAAAACAAGCTACTTATGACAACAGATCTATTACTTCTGTATACTAACCACGTAGATCTATGGTATCTTTTAATTCCATTAAAAATTATTACTTTCTTACGGCAGGCGAACACAGATTAGCATTTTTTAGACTATCTGCATATCTAATATATATATATATCATATTTTCTCTACTGTGCCATATTTTAATATTTTTTACGCTCCCACAAAATCTCATCTGCAAAATATTATCAACTTTCCGCTGTGCCTACAACAACAACAAACCGCCACGCATACGACATGAAGTCTGCCTGCACTTGCATGATTAATAGCACTGGAAATCCTTTAATTAATTGCCACACATATGAGACGATCGCTTTTTCCTCTACTGAAAGCAAGCAAGCAATTTCACTATTGGAGGCAGCCGTAACACGTTTTCCTTTTTCCAATGCAATTCTTTTCAATTAGTTATTCATTGCATGTCCAACGTGAAGAATTAAAACTACTTTTGCTGCTGCTGCTGGTTGTGCTGCTGGTCGGTACCTACTCACTTAGTGACCACATTCTGGTTGCTCTCACTCGCTTGCTCGCTCTGTAAGCTTATCATATCTAAACTACCTACCTATGTATCTGAAGAACGACCTGTGCTTTTTCAGCTGCTGTCCAAGATACATTTTTACTTTTCCACATCGACGACGACGATGGCGGCATTTTCATCGTCAGCTGTCAGTTAAGTGAATCTATTAACTGTCATCGATTCGGTATTTAGAATTTGTTTTCTATTAAGCTCTTAAATTGTTTTCTTTTTCTCACTTTGCTACGCTCTTGGTGGCAGCCAGCCTACTATGATGGGCGGTAAAAAAATGAGAAACAATTTTCGTAGAAAAAAAACTTGTAGTTCAGTGCAGCTTCTTTGCTCTGATAAATCTCAGCAGTAAGTAAGTGGTTCCTCTGTTCAGTTTTTTCTTCTTTTTTCGCCTTTATGGCTGCTACAATCGTCTTCAATTTAGTTAAATGTATTAAATTAGTATTAATTTGTCGCGTGTCTTTGTTACTCTTAATTAGCGGCCTCTATTAAGCTCTCATCCGCTACGGCTTTGTTGTGCGTGTTTCGTTGGCTGAGATCAGTTGGTAGATTTATGCGGAATAGCTGAAGTATTGCATTATAATCTTTAGCTCGTATGATATAATTTTGCATGATTATAATTGAATGCAGCTTAGATTAGCACTCAAGTGGTTTAAAATTGGTTCCACGAAAATATTATTGCATAATTCTTATTTCAATTTGTGTCATGGTGAGATCAGATGTGCGGAACTTCTTGTATTTTCTTGAATCAATTTAAAGTTGAACAGTAATAATACAATTTTTCAATTGGCTTCTGTAGTCTTTAGTTTAAGTCGTCATTTTGTAAACTGTAGCCGATTTAGGTGGCATCGTTCTAAGAAATAAGTTTTATATATAAACTTTTTGCTGAATTCTTTATGGTCATCTCGATATATCCATGAAAATTGTATGCATTTGTGTATGCTTATGAACTACTCTTGAAGTGCTGGACCGATTTTGAAAAAATGTTATTAAGTGGATTCCTAGATGGCTTGAATTTACAATTGCATCCATATGGTGGCGCTGTGATCGGGTTCTATAAATTTTTTACTTGTCCATAGAACTACTATTGAACGGCTGGACCAATTTTGATAATATGTTTTTTGTGTTTTTTTAATGGGTCCATAGATGGTTTTGAATTACAATAGCATCCGGATGGTGGCACTGCAATCGGATTTTACAAATTACCTACTTTTAGTTTTGGATTAAAATTCTTAAATAATTTTATTTTCTTCGCATATCAGAACATAGATATAACCCCAAAAATTTTTGTTTACTTTGATGTGTGAGAAATGAGAAAGTCGCAAAAAACTAGCTAGATGGAAGTTTCTTATGAATTCGTTCCTTTATTTCGTACTACTAAGAAGAAAAAACGATGAAGACAAGTGTGCTGGGCATCAAGATACCGTGTACCCTCTTGAAACCAAATCAATATACATATTCCTATATGGATCCGAGTGGAATATTTAATTAAAATTAATATAAAATTCAACAAATTTGGCGTTCCTTCATAAAAAAAAATTTTTATTTATTGAAATCCCAAGAATAGTGGGACAGATTTTTATTAAGCTTGCCCATTCTAGTGGTCCGATTTAGAACTATATGAAATAATTTATGAGGGTTACCATAAGATGCACAAAATTTTACGTTTTTAGCTAAATTAACAACAACAATAAAGAGGAAGGGTATAGGTTTGTATGGTGTGTTTGTATGGTAAATTTGTATGATGGGTTTGTATGGTGTTACCCCTTAAAGAGGAGAGGTTGGCCCGTTCATTGAATACTTGTTACTTGAAGAAGGAATAGGAGAATCATGAACTTGAAGACGCTATCTCTTATAGTCACTAAGTTTTTGTTGTTCGTAGGGACAGCCAGACAGATATATCAATATCGACTCAAGTTTTAATGATGATCAAGAATATATATACATACATACTTCATGTGATCTGTCTTATCTCATTCTACCTGTTACATACATTTGCAGAAACTTAACGATCTCTTTTACCCTATGGGTAAAAAGCATAATAAGAAAGCACGCAACAGTCGAGAGTGCTCGTCATCGAGATACCCGAGGTACCCGTATTGAAGCTTAAATTTGTATGGGGCATATATTCCATCCTTGATCCGTAGGGTACATATATATTTTTTTGTATTGGTACAAAATACATCAAACTAAACTAAATCACAAAAAAATTAAGTTTCTTACAAAAAAACCATAAAAAATTAGACAGATTGGTTTGGGTAAGACACCTTTTAAAGGTCCAATCTGGACCTAAATGAAATTCTTGATAATGACACAGGGACACAAAATGAAATTGAGGTGGACCTACTCTGAGTCAAGTTGATCTATATGTTTTTGGGGTCGCTGAATACGATCCCAGTGTCCACATTACCCCATCAGGTCAAAATCAAGTTCAAATAAAGGTCAAGCATCTAAATTTGACTGATAGAATTTTTTTGACCCTTGATTCTGAAAGAGCGGAAAATTTTACGTCCGAATAAGTCTTGACCTATTTTTTGACCCGACCTTTAAAGGTCATTCGGAGGTCATTTTGCGGTAAAATCCTTCTTTTGATATCTCGGCTTCTCTCTTAGCTAGGAATGGATCAAAACCAGTTGAATTTATGTTTTTGGGGTCGCTGAATACGATCCCGGTGTCCACATTACCCCATCAGGGTAGCTAAATTCCCACCAAGATAAATTGATTTCAAAATTCCTCGCCTCCTTTCGAAAGACAATGTACGCCACTGTTTGTGTAATATCTACAGAAAAAAGTCTATTATATATTTTTTGCACGGTGCAAACCTTATCAAATAATATACGTCTCAAGAATTAAGATTATTTTAAATACAACTAAATCCAATGCATTCGCTACACTACTCCAACTGCAAACTTCAAAACACTACTTGGAAACATCAAATCAAAGTCACATTTGTTAGTTAACATGAAGAACATCCATTTCGTATTATTGTTGCTGCCCTTAGTTAGTATTCAAGCAAGTATGTATTTTTTTTCTTCTTCTAATTTTGAAAACTTCAACCATAAACTTGTATTCGTTTAGGAGAGTATCCGGATATAATGTGTTTAGAGTATAATCTGCTATTGAGACGTGGCACATGCATTGGACCTAAGGCAATAGGACGCGTCTGGCAATTTGTAAACATGCGAAAGGCCTGCGAACCGACCTATGCAGAGACTTGTGTCCGATATCCGAGAATACCACATATATTGCTTCACAACCAATTCAAAACTAAGTCACAGTGTGAAGAAATTTGCGCTCGCCATATGGGCAAATAGGCTATGATCGAGTCGGAACAGAAAAGATAAAACATATTAGGAGAATTAAAAAAAAAAAAAAATTGAAGCCACAATTTGTAAGCGTGGCAGTTATTCATTGAAAAAAAAAAAATATATTCTTTGTATAATTGTGGAACTAATAAAAAACGGAGAATGTAAATGCGTGAGGTTGCTGATTCTTTAGGCATCTGAAGTGAACAGGAATATTCTATGTTACATGATTGTTTGGACCATGGAAATACGTGTCCTAGCGGACGTCTGAGTTGCTTGGACCGTTTGTAACAAGAATCATTGTTGGCCATTCCCAAGTGAATGACTGTCAACAACTTTTCTCACAATGTGAACTTGAGCACGAAACATGCTAACCGGTAACTAAGGAGTTTTTGTTTAAAAAATAATGGAGTGAAGCTTCTTCATTTTATATGGTTAGAAGTTGGAAATCCTGTTCTTCATTTAAGTTTAATATTTTATGTTCCAAAGTTCGTTTCATTATTTCTAGATCTATTAATGTATAATCTACTTCTATGGTTCGAATTGGTGATTTTAATTTTATCCACACTTATCTAATTTAAATCATTGAAAAAATATATAAAAATAATCCCATATAAATTCCCATATAATCTTTCAATTTGTTTACTTTCAAAAACTGCAGTTTTTCCCCATACATCTTTGAAAGCAATTTCCAATAAACGAACTCTATTAAAAATGCAAACTTCTTCCTTCAAGTGTTGGCTAAATGGTAAATTTCATGGGAAAAAAACTTCACCAAGCAGGCAGGCGGTAAGTTCATAGAACCAACAAACATATGAACAGATAAATACATATGGAGAGAGAGAGAGAGAGACAAACAAAGAACAGCAATAATAAATACTAATAAAACAATAAGAAATAATCTGAAAAATGTTGGTTACCGCATGCCAACAGCAACAGCAACAGCAACAGCAACAGAAGCAGTTAAATCGGCAGAGACAGCAAGAAGTAGTAGCAGCAGAAAAAACTTGAAGAAAATGCTGGATCAACCCATTTTTCACATGGCGCGCAATAAAAGAAACTGAGCGTTAATTAAAAAAATGGCCATAGATCAATGCACCTGATAAATGATAGAATGAATTTTCTTACATGACTCTACATATAGACATATATATATGTATATCGTACGATATATACTCCTCATATATAGAAGTGTGATTTTATATATGCTGCTGCACTTTAGTAGCATTTATGAAGCTTGTGGACTATCTCCATTGCATGATTTCCATATGAAGTCACTTTGCAGCAAGTAACTAGTCATTTTTTTTTGTATCTTATTGCAGCATTGAATTTCTTCTACTTCTGATTTCATTGCCTGTGTCTTCCTTTGAAGTGCTGGCCTCATATGAATATATAGAAAATTGCTGGCGGCAAAACTGTCTGTAATTTTCGAATGAACATTTGGCGCGGAAATGTGAGAAAATAGATTAAACATTTAGGGCAGCTCAATGAGTTAGTGGAACATTGTTTTTTTTTTTGTTACTTTTGAAAGATATTTTAAAGTTTTACTGGGGAATACCGCACGTTACAACATGCAACGAAATCTAGACGCCGACAA
This sequence comes from Leucophenga maculata, assembly GCA_035044805.1. Taxonomy (NCBI): domain Eukaryota; kingdom Metazoa; phylum Arthropoda; class Insecta; order Diptera; family Drosophilidae; genus Leucophenga; species Leucophenga maculata. The sequence continues at coordinate 852,519 of JAWNNP010001715.1, read as the reverse complement.
GCTGCAATCAGAACATACCGCCATAGCATTTTCAAACACATTCTCCCGAATGCTCCGGGAAACCTCTTCGTCGTCTTAAGATATATGTGAGCAGTGGAAACATATCATCCGTTCCCTGAATAGGACTGTCAAGGATGTCATTGGTTATACAAAACCTGTGAATAATTCTTGGTACGACGAGGAGTGTCGCAAAGCTACTGCAGAAAAGAATGCTTTCTATCAGCGAACTCTGCAGTCGGCAGTAACGCGAGCTGTTAAAGAGCGATATGGAGAGAAACGGAGTGAGGAGAAACGCCTTTTCATTCGGAAGAAAAAGGAGCAAGAAAGGCAAGAGTTTGAGGATGTTGATATGTTATGTGACAGAAATGAAGCTCGAAAATTTTATCAAATGGTCAGGAGTCTGACTGAAGGTTTTAAGCCCGGAGTAACTTTCTGTAAGAATAAAAATGGAAATCTGGTAACGGATGAACAAGAATCACTGAGATTATGAAGGAGTCATTTTTCTAATCTACTTGGAGGAGATGAAGCGCAAAATTCTGCCGATAGATAAATGACACCGGAACCAGTTAATGATGGCAGTATTGTAGAGCCACCGGACTATAACGAGGTCTTTTCGTACTCCGTCATCGCGTCTTGGACGGTCAGTGACGATGGATATTTTCAACTTCAGTGTTGTAGAAAACTTCGTCTATCTTGGATACGAGATAACAAGCAACAACAACGTCAGCCTGGAGATCAGGCGAAGAATCACGCTTGCAAACATATGCTTTTTTGGACTGAGCAAGCAAATGAGAAGTAAAGCCTTCTCTCGGAAGACAAAAATCAAGATCTATAAGACGCTGATACTCTTGATACTATTGTATGGCGCAGAGGCATAGACCGTGATTGAGTCGGATGAGACAGCGTTGGAAGTTTTCAAGAGGAAGATACTTCGCAGGATTTACAGTCCCGTATGAACCACGAGCTGTACGAGCTATTCGATGAGGTTGACATAGTCCAGCACATAAAATTCCAGCGGCTGCACTGGAAGCCATGAGAGCTACAGCACTCATGGCTTACATGGGGGCCCAAACTTGATTGGAAGACGCCGAAATAAAGGACTACCGGGCACTCGATGGAAAGACCAGATATGAAGAGATCTCTCCTTACTTGGCAATCAAAACGACTGGCGCCAGCGCGCACTAGACTATGAAGGCTGGCGCGCCTTCTTAGATGCGGCCATGAAGGCCAATTAAGTAAGTAATTAATAATAGCAGAAGGCGCTTTAAGAATTTGAACGACATATGATTCCGTCCTCCATTTTTCTTTTCATACTGTGAAAAGTGGGAGGAGCAAAATACTTTTCGTCAGTACCATTTTTGTTATTAATTTCCTACATTTTTGTTTTGCACTGCTTGGTGCATAAGCTAAGGAAACATTTAATGTGTTTGTTAGGAAGGGATTTAGATCTTAAATAGGTTTGAAAATTTGAGCTGCGAACGGTACTACTGGTACAGGGCCTCTTACTTGTTTTATATAATGTAGTGAAGCTAGTTGAAGCAGTGTTATTTGTTGTTGTTACTTTCTTTCTTTCTTTCTTATCAGTGATTCAGTGTCCGCAGCACTGTTGCTGGTTACCTATTTTTTGTCCCTTTTGTCCTCATCGAAATCCAGATCGAAATCTAGTCTTCTTCTTCATACAACTGACTCGTGAGTACAAGAGAGAGACGGCAAAAATATTCAGCATACACACTAACCATGCAATTCACTCTCATTTAGTCTCTCCCTTTCTCTCAGTGACAAATGCTGAGCAAAGGATAGATGGATAGAGGAGTCGATATAGCCATGTCCGTCTGTCCGTTCGTATGAAAAAAAGGATCTCGGAAACGGTAATAGATAAATACTTCGTTCTTTTTGCATTCCACTAAGAATTCGCCGGAATTTTGGTATTTTTTTTTTTTTTTAAATTTTGGACTTCCCCTTCCCCATAAAATCATTCTCAAGCCTAAATTATGTTTCACAAACTTATTGAACAGCCCATTTATAGCTGTCTGCCTCCATCTGTAATCGAACGCCCTATAATACTGCTGCTGCGACTGTTACCAATTGAATTGCTACTCTGTGAGCTGTGAGCCTTGCCAATTGAATTGGAATCACGGCTTAACACTAAATACATAAAATTGTACACCCTGCGGCTGGATTTCTGTTTAGACTGTTTGTGGAGTTTCTGAGTTAAATCCTTAGACTGCTTATTAAGCACGCAGCTGTCATAACTCAGTGTACGCATGCGCGCGCGTGTACTTGAAAGCAATGCAGATAGAATATGAGCAGCAGCAGCAAAAGTTGCTGTGCAACATGTCGCCATGTGCTGCATTTGCTGCTGCTTCATTTGCTGCTGCTGCATTTGCTGCTGCTGCTGTTGCTGCATGCAAATATAATCCATAAATATTGCCGCCAGACAACATTTGCATTTGAACGAGAACCAGATGTTTGTACATAGTATGTGGGAGGGGCGTGGCGACGCAATTTGCTGCTTTAGCTTCTTCTGCTTCTTCTTCGTTTTCGATGTCGTTGAAAGTCAGCCAGTAGTGGCAAAACGTTTACTTGATGACATACATAAGGCGTAATAATCATTATAATGCATAAAGCTGCTTCATTTTTTTCTTCTCCACTTTTCCACTTTTCCACTGCTGCAGTGCGTGGGTGTTTTTGTGGTTTTTCACCATCAGAATATGTCTTACTGAACTAATGGTAAGCAACTCTTAACTTCATTTCATATTTTGCTGCGCAGAGGCTGCAATAAGTGGAAAGTTTTTTTTTTTTTTTTTTTACTTTGGTTTTTCCATATTTTTTCTTTTTTTCTTGCTACTGCAGCCAACTTTCTTTGTAGCCAAGAAGCATTTCCAGTCGAACTCTCAATTCGATATGCATAAGAAGTATTTTACTGCCACTCGTCTTCTGTCCCTTTTACACTTATTGCGCTGTTGTTGGCTTAGTAGCAGCAACTTTCTTATAAGAGTCATCAGCACTTTAGCCTAAAGAAAAAAAAATTCTTGGCTTTTGTTGTAGCTGAAGTTCAGTTGGGAGGAGGCAATGAAATAGCCAGAAGAAGACGCTGCAATAGAAGAGACAATAGAGACTGCAATGCAACAAAAATAGCAGCAACAACAACAACAACAGCAGCATAAAATATGCGCCCGATCATCTTCAGCAGCAGCAGCAACAGAAACAACAACCATCGACGACAGCAAACAAAAAAAAAAAAACATCTAACTTGAACTTTACTAGCAATGAAAAGCTTTTGAATTTTCCTATTAGGTTTTTTTTCTTAGCAGTTTACAGTGCGCTTTACAATTATAATACACAAGTGGATTTTTTTTTTGTTCATTAAACGAAAATTCACTTTTATGTAAAACATTTTGACATTCAGTAAGAAGAAGATGTTGTATTAGCACCAAAAGCAACATTAATGTACAGCCAGCTAGTCCTGCCTACCGCTTTTAAATGAGATGGAGGGAGAAAAAGGGAGGAATAAATGTTTTAAGTGTGAATTATATTACTTTCGCTAGATGATCCTATATACATATAGTGCTATATATATAGTGCTTCCTCTTTTCCTACTTCTTTCCTCCCATTTTACTATTACCAATCATATGAGAAGACGAGAAACAATCTATTCTTTTTGGAATATATTCGATTTGCATACAATTATGAGTTTTAAGATGTTTGTCGATTAAAACGAGTTTCAAACGAGGCTAAACGGGTGAAACATTTCGCTAGAATTGGATCTTTATTACTTAAGTAGGAGAGTTGTATGTTGAGACTGGTTTTGCTTTTTTGTGAAAATTTAAAGACGAATAAATTCAAAGAAAGTATTTGTGTTGCTTTGATAAAAAAAACTATTTATTGCTTACAGGCTCTAGATCCAGTTCAAATAAAAAAAAAAAAAAACACGAACTCGTACATATTTATTGTCCAAAAATGGTTACAAATATATTTTTTTCAAAGAAGTGTTCATCGCTTACTACAACTTTTTCTCATCTTTCTGGCAATTTTTGGATACCAGCTCGCAAGAACGATTCGACTTTGGAGAAAATCCAAACATCATCGTCATGTCTCATCGACTGAAGCAGGTAGTTGTCGGAAGGAGCGATGTATGGAGAATACAGTGGGTGGGGTTTTTGTTTGTTTAAATGGCAGTCAACCATCTTCCCGTCCTGTGCGCGCTGTCTCCAGTCGTTTTGAATGCCAAGTACGGAGAGATCTCTCCATACCTGGTCATCCCGATCGTCCTCTATTTCGGCGTCCATCAATAAAGTTTGGGCCACCCATGTAAACCATGCGTGCTGGAGCTCTTTCATCCATTCGAATGAAGTGCCCAGCCCAGTGCAGCCGCTGGAATTTTATGCGCTGGACTATGTCAATCTCATCAATTAGGTCGCGGTTCATACGGGAACTAAACTCTTCGCCGACTCTAATAGGACCGAAAATCCTGCGAAGAATCTTCTCACAAAATTTCAACGCTGTCTCATCCGACTCAATCACGGTCCATGCCTCTGCGCCATACAATAGGACCGAGAGTATCAGCGTCTTATAGATCTTGATTTTTGTCTTCCGAGAGAGGGGGTTTTACTTTTGCTTGCTTAGCCCAATAAAGCATCTGTTTGCAAGCGTGATTTTTTGCCTGATCTCCAGGCTGACATTGTTGTTACTGGTTATCTGTTCCAGGATGCAAAGACGGACGATCTATGCCGGGATACCTAGTGCAAACAGGGCGTTGAAAAACTTCGATCGTAACGACGTATCGAAAGCGGCTTTATAATCGACAAAAAGGTGGTGAGTGTCTTTGTTGAACTCACGGGTCTTCTCCAAGATTTGGCGTAATGTGAATATTTGGTCACTTGTCGACATTTTTGGGCTGAAGCCACCCTGATGCCATCCTATCAGTGAATTCGTTTACGGCTTCAGCCTATTACACAATACGCGCGACAGAATCTTATATCCGATGGAAAGAAGACTTATTCCGCGGTAGTTGGCGCAAACAGCAGGCTCTCCTTTCTTAAAGATAGAACAGAGAACACGTAATTTCCTATCACCACGAAACCACTTGCAAATTCGTGCTTACTCGCATGGCAGCTATAGTAGATGTCACAGGATGCTTTTTTAGAGCAATCCTGTCCTATCCATCGGATTTCTTGGATTGCGGTGATGTTAGCCTTGCATCTTTCGAGGACATCAACCAGCTGGATATTTGCACCATTCCAATTAAGGGTGCAGGTGCATATACTCATCTCATGATCCTTATATCGTTTGCGGGGATCGTCATCATAGGGTTCCTTCCGAGGCTTCCTTGTTGTTTTCATTGGAGATTTATTTTTACATTGGTGGGTCCCAAGCCCAGCGCTTTAACCCCTAATTAAAGGAAGGTGGTTTTCGCCTTCACACGTTAGCTTACCTCTGAACGGTTATTTAGAGGCTACCCAGGAGATACGTGTACTAACGGACGTATGAGTTGCTTGGACCGTTTGTAACAAGAATCATTGTTGGCCATTCCCAAGTGAATGACTGTCAACAACTTTTCTCACAATGTGAACTTGAGTTGCTCCACACCTATATTATGTTGAAGGGTGAAGACTGTCCAATAATTATGCAATGCACTGTGTGGATCTTGCCCTTTCGCTGCGTTTTTAGTTGTTTTTCTGGCTGATTTAGCCTCATCCAATAAGTTTTCCAAGACTGCTTAGCGATTTTAGATTTTTTTTTTAACAATTTTTTTCTCCTTTTTTTTTTTATTATGCACAGCGCGAGTTTTTGTTGTTGTCTTTGACTGTTTTTCTTTCTTTCTTGCAGCAATTTTAGAAAGAGAAAGAAAAACGAAAGAGAACACTTTGCATATCTGCTGAGCTGCGCTGCGCTGCACTGCGCCACGCTGAGAGTCATAAGCGAACTGCGATTTTACTTTGCTTTTTGGAGCAGCAACAACTTGCAGCAGTTGCAGCAATAAGCGCCAATGTATAGCGCAACGAAATGTTGCAGTTGCAGCATTAGTTATTGTAGTTGTTGTTGCATTGGCTTTTTTTTTTTTGTTGTTGGCGCTGTTGCATTCAAGTGCCAATGGGATATTTTTAATTTTTTTGCTGTTGCATTTACTTGCAACTGCAACAAAGTTTTTTCTTTTTGTGCTTTTTTTTTTTTTTTTTTTTGCTGCGCTATGTCCATGTTGTTGCTTTTCTTTTGTTGTTGTTCTTTATTTCGCTCGGTTTGATCTTTTGCTCTTTGGCGGTAATTTTTTTCTGCTGCTGCAGCTTCTACTTGGCTACAGCATTGCAGCTACTACAACAATTTTTTTGTTGTTTTTCTATTTGGTTTTTCTTTTAATTTTTTTATTTTTGTCATCTTTATCGTCGAATTTTGTCTTCATTTTTATTTTAATAGTGCAAATGATTCTTCTTTTGCAAATTGCTGAAGATGCTGTTGCAGCGATAAAATACCAATGTTGCAGCGATTGTTGCTACTTTATTTGAGACTGCTGCTGTTACTGCGAAATTTGTTGCTGCTATGTTGCACAGTCAGCGGTCCGGTTCGGTTCGGTCCCCCATCATCAGTAGCGACACATTTTCTATTCGGAAAATTGCACAGCGGTATTTCTACTATTTTCTACTATTTTTTTTGGTTACTCAATTAATTTTAGTAAAAAAAAACGAGGATATGTTTTAGGAGTTTTTTTTTTTTTTTGGCGGAATTGGTTCTACAACATTTTGAAAACTTCAAATATAATCAACAATTCTTATAAAACTAGAACTTTGACATATTTCGAATAAATTTCAAATTAATATAATTCACAAATGGAATTTTAATTGGTTGCTGTATGTGAAGTCCAAATCAGAGCCAATACTAAAACGTGGAATATATATTTGAGCTAATATGAGTTCTGCTAAAAGGAGTTCAGCTATCACGTACAGCATTCTTTTTCAAAAAAAGGTGACTTTATTTAACTGGAAAATTATTTATTTATTATTCAAAATTTATTTTGCTCCCATAAACTCCTCAAACATTATCTTTCGTCCAATCTTTGAAACTCATCCGATATGATGAGTCTTATGAGTTTTGAGAATAGGAAGTAGTGATAGGGAGCCAATTCGGCTGAATAAGGTGGTTGAGGCATGATTAAGGTGTTATGTGTGGCGAACAATTCTCGAACAAGCAACGATGTGTGAACAGGATGCAACATACATGTTTTATTTTGTCTAAATCTGAGCCATTTCTTCGTATTGCTGAACGAAAATATTTCTTATAGACCTTTTGACCTTCCGAAAGGAACTCACGATGCACCATGTCACTGTAATCGAGGAAGTGAGGAAAATCTTCATATTTGGCAGAAATTTGTGAGCTTTTTTGATCATAGCTCTTCTACCTGTTTCCATTGGAATGGTTGAGCTTTAGTTTCGACGTCATAAACTGTAGAGAAAATCTGCATCGTCGTTGACATCGTTTAACAGTTCGTAAGCGATGCTTGTGCGACGGTTCATTTGGTCAAAAATTCGTTTCATGTTCCAAACATCTGAATAATGCCATAGCATGAGTCAACCTATATGTCGACATTAACTCAGCAAATTTTCAAATAGTGATTCGACGATACTCCATAACAATTTTCAATGCTTTAACGTTTATGGGGAAGTCCAGGGTGGGCATCGTCATTAGGATCTTCTCTGACTTCTGTGAAGAGCATATACCAGTTTAGGTGTAACTGCCATTCTTTTGTAAGAATATAAAAAGTATCCGGCATACGTTCAGATCTCCACGTTGGTGCTATTATTCGTCATCCGGGTCCTGGCAGCTTTCAAAGTAGTCTCCATTTGACTAAACCACATGCTCGCAGCGGTGCTTCCACATCTTAAAGCAGTCCTCGAGCACAGATTTTGAAATGGCCTTTAGCTTGCGCGTCGCATTACACTGAATCGTATCGATGTCGTCGAACCGCTTTCCTTTGAGCGCCATTTTATATTTTGAGATCATCTAAAAATTGCAGCAAGCTATGTCGGGACTGTACGGAGGATGACGAAGCTGTACAATTTTCGTTAAAAGTTTCATTAAAAATTGCTGTACAAGGTTCGTTGTCAAGAAACCAGTCACCGCTTGACCAGAAATCGCGGTCGTTTTCTTCTCACGACATCACGTAATCTTTTCAGAACTTCAACGTAATATTCTTTATTGATCGTTTGACCTTTTGGAGAAAATTCGTAGTGCACAACGCCTTGACAATCGAAAAAAATCAGCAGCATTGACTTAACATGGCTTTGGTGTCTTTTTTTTCGGCCGTGTGAAGATTGTGGTTTGGTTTCAGTATCGTAACCATAAACCCACGTTTTAACCCCAGTAATAACCTTCTTAAGGTGATTTTCATTATATTTTGACCATTTCTAAGTTGTCCTGAACGATTTCAGAGCGAAGAGGTTTCTCTACGGAAATGAATGAATTTCGCACACACGCGAGTCATTTCCAAACAATAGTTTTTGGTATTCCGAGATCATCTTCCAGTTCACGAACCGTCAATCGACGATCACCTTCAATCGCAAGTCGCACACTCTCGATGCTTTCTTCTGGTGCTGTTGTCAGCGATGGTCGGCCCGAACGAGGATTACTGTCAACAAATGTGCGTCCATTTTTAAACCACCTGCACCACTCGATTATCTGCGTTATTCCCATACTTTCGTCGCCAAAGGCCTTCTGTATCTCCGTACAACTCTTGCCGAGATTGAAGCAAAACTTAATGCAAAATCGTTGATCTGTTCTTTTTGACATTTTCAATAGTAAACAGATACGACGAACGGAAAAAACAGGTGCGCGACTAAAGGCGTTATGCCGTTAATTCAGGCAGTTCCTGAGGAAGTATTAGAACGCCCTGGCGGGAAGATATGAATGTAGGTCGGATACTTTTCGGACACACCTCGTAGTTCGATTTGACGTTGCTTTGCTTGGAGGTTTGCCAATGAAACCAATGAATCGGTACAAATCGAAATCTTCGAACTGCATTGATAAAAACCCTTATTTGGAAGCTGAGCCAGAACTTCTACAATTATAAAGTTGTACCTTGGACTACTTTATTTTTAATACCTCTTATGCCGTATATTCTCGCTCAGCTGATGATTATAATGAAATATATCATCTTCGTCATCTTCAAGATTATGAGTTTCCCGCAGTTGGTCAGCAAAAAGTGTAGCCTTTTCGGTAGATATTACCCAGGTTTTTACAGGGGACATTGTTTAATTAGCTGTTATCCATAACATCCATAATCACTTGATGCCCCAGTTTGTTGTTATTTCCTTCTTTGCTTCATTTTATCTTCCATGATTTTAGTAAACGTGCTGGTGTGACTTTTTTTATTAGTTCAGGAGTGCAATTAGTTCTTGTAGACTATTTATTTTTTCGTTGAAGTCAATTGGATCTTCTAAAATAGATCTGAAGAATTCCCAGTAAATTTTTCCATTAAATATGGAAACTATTGGATCCTCTAGTTTTAAAGCATCTTGTATGGTGAGGTAAATTGGAGAGTGTTCCGAATTCATATCCAATGCATTTTATACCTTAAAGGAATTTTTCGTAAAATGAAGGATTTCTATATGTAGAACTACCAGAAGATTATTAAGCGCTCTACCCTTTGTAGTGATCAAACGTGAACACTTATGAGTATGTTTTGCACTAAAATCTTCCCCTAATATATGTTGTCTTCCTTCGTAAAGACGTTTTTTTTTAGATTTACACAACTTTAAATTAAAATAAAACAAAGAAAAATATTTTTAATATCTATTAAACTGATTTTATTGGAGAAATAATTTTATGACATATGATTTTATGTTTAAATATGATTTCTACCATATGCTGGCGCGTATCCCAATCTGGAAATCCTATTTTCACATACTTTTCGCAGCATTTGTGGCCGTATTTCGAACAACTTGCCAGCTCGATATTAAAGAATTTTTGGTGGACTGCGATTAATCACCATTATTTCTCTTTTTTTAGACACAAACAGCCGAGCACTGCAGTATTGTATCACCTTGAGCTACAGTTATATAGGGGGCATACAAGTATAGTGAGTTATGACTGCTTAAACCATAACCTTTCAGCACTAACCCGTTGAAAACTTGTTGATGAAATATTTAGTTGTTTTTCTGTTGAAGTTTTAACGCTTTTGGGTCTCACCTGTAGTTAGTTAAGTATAACAAAACGACCGGTTTCTGATGATTTTTTTTTGTTAAATTATCGTATAATACTCGTAATTATGCCTGTTTCAACTCAAATATGTTTGTTATATATTTTGTAATAGTTTCTTGTAAAAGTTTTCATATTTTATTTAAACATTAACTGAACAATAATAATTAAGCCAACGGCAAACTGTCGCCCGTCTGTATTTAAAGTTCATCGACTTAATTGTTGTGGAAAGAGTTTAACTGAATTTGTTGAGTAATGATTTTAGATAATAATTATGAAACGGTCTGGGAAACATTGTGAAACATTGGCATATGATAATTATTGAAGTAACATAGATTTTTTTTTTGGTTTGTTTGCGAATTTTGTTGTGAAGTTGCATAATAAATTGAGGTAAGAGAAAGCCAGTTTGGTTTAATATATTTAAGTGTTCTTCAAAGATGAAGGTGAAATAAAAAGAAAAAACTTTTCATGTGCTATTGGAAGAAGCTTCGGACATGTATCTGTTACCCTCAAACACTTGTTTATAGAAGAAAAAAGTGCAGAATTCTGCATCCGTGGAACATTACGCACCAAACCTTTGAATGAACTTACTCTTCTGATGATTCCACTCTAGGGCAATGCTTCCTAAGCACATTGAAACTTCTCAACTTCTACATTATCTCTGCTTCTCATAGATACCTCTTATTGCCCAACTTCAGTGAAATGCATAACATAGTAGCAACAATTGTTGTTGCTGTTTTTAAATCTGTGTATATATTTTATTATACTCGCTTACGATTGTGCCATGTATCTGCAATCAATGCCAAACGATAAATGACCACAACTAATGGACTTTAAACGCGCACAAATTCTGTGATAAGAACCATCATCAAGAATAGTAGCAGCAACAACGACTGCTACAAAGTATAGCAATCTTAGATTTGCAATAGAACAACTTACAAATTTCCCCCCATTTGCATATTCGATGGCAAAAGAGTTTTCCTGCTGTTGCTGCTGCTGGCTTGCTTTTCAATTGCATACAATTGCTACTTAAATGGCATCATTGTATGTGGCATGCAACAACAAACGCCAGTCAGCAATCTTCTTGTTGTAGTTGCTTGTTGTAGTTGCTGTTGTTGCTGCTGCACGAGTGAAACATTTAAATTTATTAAAAGTGCGCGAGCGTAGCGATTACATGCGATAGAAAACAACTTCTAACGGGCGCTGAAGAACTTAGAGCTGGCGATTTCAATGGAATGCAACAAGTTGCTGCTGCTGCTATTGCTGCTGCCACTGACGATCAATGACCGACTGATGTTGCAGCACTTGTCATGTTCGCTTGCAACATACAAAGCGGCAGCAATTATATCAACAAAGAAATTATTACTTTTGCCGCTCAACGTATCCTGTTGCTTCCTGTCGCTTAGTTGCACACTTCTACTACTACTAACTACCACTTTTCGTTGCGCTGGCGCTAAGTTCATGGGACAGTCCGTCCATCTAATTTGTCATTTGTATGCGATTTTATGTCGTTTGTCATTTGACTAAGTATTTCGCTGAGCAGCAGCTAACGTTGTATTACAGTTTCTAATGATTATAATTAAGAATGCACAACGCGCCGTCGTTTCCATTCCAGAACAAATCCTCCTCTGTGGCACGAATTGCTGCACTCGCATACATTTTTCTATTTCAATTTCAATTAATCAACTTGGCGCTGTGCAATGGCTACTAGCTTTGGGCTATTTCAACAGACTAAACACTCAGCAGACGCCTTACAGTTTGTACGTTGGTCAGAGAGTTTAAGTTTGAGTGTCTGTTTGCCAGACTAATGTTGGGTTTGGTTACCACATCATAAATCTATGACGAAAATTGACATATCGGCAGAGCAAACCTATGCGTTGCTGTATTTGGTTGCTTTAAGTAAATATTGAAGAAGTACTATAAACTAAATGGTGGTGTGCTAGTCGTACATTTTGTACCCTGCCCTGAGTGTTTTAGCTCGAATGACTTTGGTGCACTCCTTTTGGATGGCCTAAACATCAGCATAGCGCCGTGCTCTCATGGACAATTTCCACTTGCCGAACAGAAAAAAGTCACATGGTGCCAAATCTGGCGAATATGGCGAGTGGTTGATGCTCAAATGACCAAAAATCGGTCAAAAACGCCTCGTAACACCAAAATAAAAATCCCCATTAATAGTTTGGTCAAGTGAAACGAACTCTTGGTAAATAATGCCCTTTGAATTGTAGAAACCAATCAACATTGTCTTCACTTTTGACTTTTCTAAACGTAATTTTTTGGGTTTTGACTCAACGGGTGGCTTCCATTCGGCACTTTGACGAAGTTTTGATCCTTTTTGGCATCTTTAATAATGTGTTGAATCCGAAGCACCTTTTCCTCGTCTTTCAATTGATGTAGAACAAATCGTTTACATAGTTTAGACGCTATAACTCCACTTCCACTTTTCCAAATGTCATGCAATTTTTAAGGGAATATAAATTTAAGATGTTCCTTTCTTATGCAGGTCCTCACCACCAGAAAATACCCTGGAAAAAAATTTTTCAGACACACCTTGTAGTTACAGAAGAAGGCCAGACAGATCCTATAAAGTATATATATTCTTGATCAGAATCCGTCAGTCTGGCTGTGCGTTTGGAGACTCAGAGTTAGAGCCTTAAAATTTGCATATTTATATTATCTTATTAATTTTTCAGATAATTTGCATTTCAATGAATATGCTAGAGATCACTGCATTTCCCTAGAGATCACAGATTGTGGCCAAGAATTTGTCCGATGTTGGCAGTTACCCCATATTGAATCAGTAGTAGCCATTTATCTGCATAGGTAGCTTGTCTAAATCCAATCAGTTTAAGTTTAATGCAAAAATCATTGAAACCAACATATAGAAGATATAACAGTATAGGAGATATAACACCTCCTTATTGAGTGCCTCACGTGACATGCTTTTTTAATTGCGCCGAATGCAGTTTGGAGTTGATCACATGACAGCGAAGCATGTTGCTTAGCCTTGGCAATGGAGCCCATATTGATTCAGTTATGACATTAATGGAGGCTCGACAGCGAGTAAGGCTACTAACGCCATCGATGAGCACTTGTGGGCTTATCGTATTTCTTATATATTCTTATATTAGAACTGTCGTTCTATCGTTTTCAGTAAATTCGGTGAGAAACTTATGGGTCTGAAGCCAGCAATGGTTATTCTTCACAGCCCTTAAAATGAGGATCATACGCACTAGGCTTTAGCTCTGCTGAAGCTATACTGTGAGAAGACCTTAAATAGCTACGGCAAGAAGTTCTGCGACACTGATATGTGCTTCGGTTTAGTTGATTTGTAGGATTTCTTCTATAACAATCTGGCCATGCTTCATTTCGATTCTTTCCCTGGTACTTCACTGCCAGTAAACGTCGCGCCGTTGCCTTCGGGCTGTTCAAATAGCTGTTCAAAGGATTTTCGGTTGATTTCTGCGTATTTACCGCTCAAGCTTTTTTCCTAACACCTTTGGAAGTCTACTTTATTTTAATCTTTTCAAAAAATGTCAAACTGTGGTACCTAATCTTCAGGTAATTTGGGCAAACTCTTCTAGAGTACTCCCAGTCTGTTATTTTTTTTTTCGTTTTTTAACTGAGCAACTCTCGATTCTTCAGACACCGTATTCTTATACAGATCTGTAGTGACACCCACAGCTTTTGTGTCTTGTTTGTCAATATTAACGAGTTTCCATGTCCATCACATTCTGTGGTTAGATTTTGGTGAAACACTTTTTGTAGCATCTCCTTAAAGGTTGGGAAGGAACTCTCAGTAGCTGCGGTAGCTCATCTTTCGTTAGTTCTTGCAGTGTCTGTCTATTTTGCAGAAACACTCCGTACTTTTTTCGAATTTCTGTATTGGACAAGCTTCTCCTGATTCCTCTGACACCATATCCTGTACAGATATGTTGAGAAACTCTCGCAAGATATTTGTTATTTGTCAATGGCCAGGAAAACGCTGTTGCTCAGAATGAGTATGTCATATTGCAGGAATTTTGCTGTTAGGCACCCTGGTTACACACTCGATTTGTGGATAAAACATATTACACTAATGCATCCCCTCTATTTCCTTATGTTATGCTATGCTCTCCCATAGAAAATTAGTATGCACTAGCAACGCAACAAAGGTTTATATCGATGATCTCCTTTGCGCGTCTCCAATGCGAGATTTGATGTTTTTCGATGGTAGCTCTTCTTTCTCAAAGTATAGGTTCGTTCAATCGTATACTGCCATTCTATGAGAGAAGAAAAATGAAGCTCTTACTTTGAAACATGTTACTGATTTTCCTAAGATCTTTCGGGAAAGAAGCTAGTATGGACTGTTATTGAAGCCACAAACCATATCTCCTACCATTAAGGATTCGTGGGTGAATTCCTCGCCTACGATCTACGCTTCCAGGTTTTCCGTTGATTTCAAATTAAGAACTCTAAGCTTTTACAGCAATGCTCCATGTTGAACCTTGATTTTACCGAGCAAAAAATTTTCTCTTGCATTTTATTGTACAACTAATTTAAAATATTTTAAAACAATTTTAAACCACAAATAACACTTAATGAGGCACTTTATGTTGCTTATAATAAACAATGCCAGCAAACACAGCAACAACATCATCATCGTCAGCAGCAGCAACATCACATAATCAAGTTGCAAGAATGCTACGCCAACTCAGCAACTGCATTTGCTGCATTTTAAATGCGGTAAAACAGGCAGCTGGCTGTTTCTAATGCGCTGCTATTGCTGCCACGGTTTATTTTCGCTAAAATGTGCTTGAATTTGTGGCACTTGTTGCAATTGTAATTAAATGTGTGTAATTGTGCCACGAGGCTGTCATGCAGTCACTCCGTCAGTCAGTCAGTCAGGCAGGCAGGCAGGCAAACATCATTCATTCAATTTTAACAGCCAAGCAGCAAGGCAGGCTGCCATCACGCAGCTTCATTCATGATGTCTACACACAAAAGGGGCACCTATGTTAGTTGGGGAGGGGGGAGACCTGTGAAAAAAGGCGGAAAATCACATGAGGCGCATAATTGTTCCAAATTAAATTGTAATTATGCGGCAACGCGTTTATTTAGCGAGCGTGTAAACTGCCATAAAATCAAGGCGTCGCCAATGTCGCACAGGCACCACAGACAAGAAGATATGATGGCAGCCATTATGACGTGACGTGTTGCTGATTTAATTTAAACGAAATGTAATTTTGGAGCGAATTTTCCAGACAATGCACAGAAATTTTCCAGCATTAAAATTGGATTTGGCAAAGCTTACTGTTGTTTGTTAAAAAAAGAATCCGAAAGAAGAAATTTTATAATTCTACACGGTAATAATGCTCGTACTTATGGGTCATATTTGAAAACAAGTTTTCATTCATATTACGAGTCCAACTGCTCTACAATGCTTTTGTAATTACAACACCAAACAGTTAAGTATCTCAGATACACTCGCATTTGTTTATTCATTCAGTGACATCACTCACTCAGCGGTGACAATATGGTCAGCAATAGGCAACAAAGTCATTGTCTGCTATGTCATCAGACAGACAGCCAGCAAGCAACATCATCATCATTATTGTCTTCATTGTCGTCGTTGTTAGCTTGAATGCGTAACATGACAGACAGAATGTATGTAGAATAGAATTTAAGAGTTGATTCAAAAGTTGAGAAGTTAGAAAGAAGTTCCATTTGAAGTAATTGTTCGATAAAACTTTACGCGAGAACTTTCGGCATTTAGAAAAAATTGTCAAAGCAGTTTGCCCAAAAGTTTTTCCCACCAAAGTGTAAGCGTGTGTATGTGCGCTGTGTGAACTTCATTGGAACATATTGTTTAAACAATTTTCTTACTTCTTTCTCAATGTTTCGTTCGGAAGAACATCCGAACATATCTCTATTTTGGAGATATTTTGGTCGTCTATTCTTGATTTAAATTTTTACACTTTAAAATTTCGGAAATTTGACTTGAATTTTACTTATAAAGCCTGAATTGGAAATATCAAGAAGGTCAGAGAACTACGATGCTCTCATGTTAGACATGACTTGTAAAATTTCTTGTTTAATTTGTTTTTTAAATCTTCTGGAACTTTTCAATAAGTTCTTCTAAAATGGCATACATATACGCGTACGTGTGACAAAATTTAATTAAAGCCCATGACGAATAGGGTTTTCATGAAAGAGACAAAGCTCGAAATGTATCGCAACAAAAAAACTTCGAGAGGCGAACAAGTCACAATAATGTCAAAGTAACAGCAACAAAAACAACAACAACAACAACAACAACATGAAACATTGCTTCATCTACTGAATGAAGTTTAAAATTTTACAACATTAGCTTCTGCATCTATTATTTCGACCAAAATGTGCTCCATTCGGGTAGTGCTGTATGCATAATAAAAGATTTTAATGCAGACCTCCACACGACCTTATACTAGTATAAGTAAAAAAAAAACATCATGGAGCTAATCCATTGCCATGGAGAACAAAGGGGTTTCATACGAAAAATGAGAACCATTTCTGAAAAAATAAAAATTAGCTTTTAATTGAATAATTTCTTCCAAAATGTGTTAAAACTTCTTTGAACTGTTCAATATGGAGAAAAAAAATACTTCTAAAAATGGAGAATATGAAGAAAAGAAAAAAAAAAATTAAAAATTCGGGCGCATTTTGTAAATAGGATAATCTAAAAATAAAAGTTAACTACTAATGCTTCTAGTCCGTATTACAAAACTCTCCGATATTAATAATTCAAATACTCATGCGCAACGTTCTGGAGGCAGCAGCATTCGCTAGTACTTCTTAATCTAACAAAGGGATCAATACTTCGGTTTTCACCACATGAAGTGCCAGCGATCATCTTCAAGCGAAAAGAAGATTAAGAAGAAGATTCATTAGGATTCAGCATGCTATGGATAAGTTGGCGTACTGCAGAGCATTCAACAATCTAAAGGAGGCGCTAAGCTATAAGAAAGCAGTCTTCTTTGAAGCCAGACTTCGAACTATGGATAGCAATACTGATGCAAATTACTCAAATTACTTCGACAAGGTCTACAAAATGGCATGTGGCAAGGCAAGTCCCTGTTTTAAGTTCTAGTGGTGAGTTGGTTAGGTCATATATGTATATATATTTGCGGCCCATCTAGAAAACAGGTTTAGCCCTTTTAACTTGGCAGATGATGTCCAGCGATCAATGGAGACTCCACTTCAGCTAGATTTCCCCATTAGAGAGGTGCATCCTGCTGAGGTGATTACAGTGAAAAAACAACTTCCTAGTAACAAGGCTCCAAATCACGACCGCATATGTCATAGAACATTGAAAGCCCTACCAATGAGTGCTGTACTAAACATCACGTAGATATTTAACTACTATCCGGCCAAGTGGAAGATGGCAAGAATATCAATGGTTAATAAGCTTAATAAGCCGGAGGCATGTAAATCCATTTATGTTACCACGAGTGTAGGGCAACACGACAAGGTTTTAATTACTTTCCAAGGCAAACATGTATGGCAGAGATAGAAAAGATAATAAGATGAAAGCTTTTTAGGGATGAGGTCATCACAAGTGTCTAATCAATGCTGCAAAAGTAGTTACCCGCTTATTGTCAGAGGCTCTTTAGCTCCTAGCGCTTACTCATGCGCTAACCACAATACGAGCTTGAACTTCAGTGCGTCTTAGTAAAGGCTTGGCCTTAATCCAGTCATACTGTTATTCAAGCATGGCATGGTCTTTCAGAATCCGCAATCTGTGACAGTTTCTCCAATACTAAAAGCAGAGCATTCAGAGAGAATAGTTCAGTGAGACTAGACTTATTTATAAAGTTTTGTAATTTAGTGTTACTAGTTTCTTTGGAAGATTTTGTTGGGAAGTTATATGATAACGCATTAACGGAGAGCTTGACAAGCTGCATTTTCTGCAGCCGTCACATATTATAATATCTTCTAGCTTTCTGCATCGCTTTACAAGACGCCTAGCTAAACGCTTGGGATGGTTTCTCAGACGCTTCTTGTAATCCACAGCCTGCCGATTAATTATTTTGCTTATTTTGGGCACATTTAAGTACATTTCTAAGTTGGAAGTTCGCAATTATTTGGTGGATCTTTGACTGGAGTGCTCTTATTTTGTATTCAAATGAGTTTTTATTGCGATGCCAAATATCTGGATTCCATATCGACAGGTTGGTGCCATTATGGTCCTATAACTATTATTTGTATCCGGGACCATAGCTGAGCAGCTGTTCTTGAAGAATAACACTCGAACAGCCATCCAATTCTAGTTTGATGCTAACACACTGACTCACGTTGAAACCTATATACCATTGCTTCATTCACTGTCCAAAGTCACGGAAATACAATGCATCAGTAGCATTTGTCACTGGAAAGAACGGCTGTGCGGATTCTTCATTGGTATTGCTGCCAGTAGGCAGCGAGTATAGCGTGGAAGGAAATATAGTGATACTTCCTTGAGGTATCCCAGCTCGAATGACTTTAAAAGTCCAATCAGGACAACAGACAATGTTCTGTCCGACGTATAGCTTTGTAGTAGTGAGAACAAGTACAGTAGGACGAAACTTTAAATTTTGAACAGGAGGCCATCGTGTCACACTCTGTCAAAGGCCTGCGTTTTATCTAAGTATTGCCAACCTTAGAAAAACTCTCATATCGCGGAGACAACATTAAATTTAATTTTTATTTATTATAAAATGTTATATTCATATTATTATATGGCATCAAAGTAAAAAAATAAAGAGCTAATTAAAAAAAAAGACACCAACTTGCGCCGACCGGGATTCGAACCCAGGTCTGTTGCTTGGGGGGCAACTATGTTAACCTCTACACTATCGGCGCATATACCTATAAAAGTTTTAAGAACTTATTTGATTTATTTTTATATATATTTATTATATACGTATTCAATACAAATCATACATACGAGGGTAGCCACAAAAGTTCACAATCTGTCGTCATCGTTTGCGGCTTAACAAATTTAAGTTACAGGCTAGCATTAGACAACTGTTAAATTTTGAGCAATCTGCATCATTAGGTTTATGTTTGAACGCTATTCAAAGTGGATAAGATAGTCAAACAGAGGGACAGAAAGCCGATGGGTGTCAAAATTGTGCTCAACCAAAATCGAAAGATAGTTTCGAGAAGCATTTGGCGTTTTTGAATCGAAATATAATCGTTTTAATGATGATGTTTGATCAGTATTTGACCATAGGTTGTACCTTCAACTTATTTAAAAATTGCAATTGCCATAGATTGGGTACATCTAGAAGTACCCCTCATTTATAGAATATTTTCACGGTCTGCTCGGACTAATACGATTTAAAAAAAAATAAACAAAAATTTTTATTAAATTTAATTTCGTATGAAAATATTTTAGTAGTGTAAAAAAATAAGAAAAACTAAAATGACATATTTTAAAGATGCTTTTCCACTGCTTACACCGCCGAACTGGTCATTCCTGCAGCTGTCTCTATGTCTGCATATTTGCAAGCCTATAACGCAGCAACAATAGCATTTCGAAGCATTTGATTTCGTTCATTTAAAGGGTATAACTATTTCGGCATTGACATAGTTAACCAATTCTGCTTTTGGTAAACTTTTTGAATTAGTATTTTTTGTTTTGTTTTTGTTTTTGCATGTTCATACATTTGTATGAGTCCGTTTGTCCGTCCGTCTGTCTGTCTGTGACACATTAAAGTGTCACTGTCGTGAACATATTTGGCAATTGCACCCAAACAGAAATAGACAATTCTTGCAAACGAACGAACCAATGAGGAAGAACATTGCCAATTAAACGGCAACACGTTACGCGTTGCAAAAGAATGTTTGTTCTGTTCTGCTACGTGAAAAAAAAAAAAAAAAATGAGAGGCAGGCAGCCGCCCGCCTTAACTATTGATAGATGGTGATTTAAAGTGCTCCAGAGTGTGATACAATATATTCCCATGTGGTGCAACACGCATGTAGCAAAAAAATGAACGACAAAAGAAGCGACAGACACAGAGCACAGAGCTTAAGCAATCGTAATACCAAGAATTGTCGGTCTGCAAAGAAACAAAACAAAAAAAAAAAAGCCACTAGGTTTGATTTAAAAGTTTAAAATTATTTTAAAACTAACCGTTTTATAATGGGATCTATATGTGTTTATGTAAAAAAATCTCTTATTTACAGATGCAATATGGTAAAATTATTTTATACTAGCTTTTATCCGCGACTTCGTCCGCGGATCTTCCGATAAAAAGTAGCATATCTAATTACTTTTTTTATTTTGCCTCATTTGTGAAACTATACGGGGGTGGTCTACCGTCCCTCTAATTTTAAACAAACTTAACCCGTTTAATTCTCATGATCCTCTTAACATAAATACCGAATTTCATCTCTGTACCTTAAATGGATGCAAAGATATGACAAATTTTGATTTTCGCTTATATGGGGGGAGGGGCAACGCCCCCTCTGATTTTGTCAAAAAATAGCCTATGTTCTTTTCCATCATCCCATCTATCTCTATTCCAAAACTCAGACGAATTGGTTGAGCGGTTTAGCCGTAAGAGAGGAACATACACACATCCATACATCCATACAAACTTTCGCATTTATAATATTAGTAGGATGATACTAGCTGTACCCGTCACGCTTTACTGCGTCCAGTAAAAATTATTTTCATTACAAAATATATTCTCCTCCTACTCGACTCCAAGCACTTCTCTACTTCTTACAGCAATATTCAAAACCGATAAACCAAATATCTTTTAAACTATGAGACGTTATTCTCTTCTCTTAACTTGATTACTTCATCCGATCCCATTAACATGTATACCAAATTTTATCCATGTACTTCAAATGGATGCAAAGACATGTTGAATTTTGTTTATAGCTTGTATGGGGGGCCCACAAAGGTTGAGTGTCCTGAACTCCTTTTGCATCACCATACATAGGAGACAGTAAGATGTTCTTAATTATCTTCATCAACAGATATTTGGCGTAGATATTAGAATTTCGGTCTTTTGCAACAGTTTGCATAGGTTTCTTGCATAGTCTCCATTAATATACTATACAGAACCAAAACTTCCTCTGGCGCATATTTGATAGGAAGCTGTAGATAAAATTCAAGACTTCTTTTTATTTTTTTGGGACGCATTGAAATCAACGTGTCTCATTAAAATACTTTGCCATGCCGATTGGAAGTTTATAAATTCTCTTGCTACAGATGTTCCTGAATACTGGATAGTTGTAAAAATTGTTGCAGATAGATACGAATTATTCAAGATATCTCTACAAAATATCAAAATGCTTCAAAGTATGGCATATTTCTGTTAGTCATTATCCGGCTGTTCTTTGGAATCCAAAATATCTTTCAAAGCACGTCGAGACAGTAGAGGG
This sequence comes from Leucophenga maculata, assembly GCA_035044805.1. Lineage (NCBI taxonomy): Eukaryota > Metazoa > Arthropoda > Insecta > Diptera > Drosophilidae > Leucophenga > Leucophenga maculata. Next base: position 830,933 of record JAWNNP010001715.1, on the reverse strand, counting down.
TCGGGATATCATTCGTTATCAGGTAGTTTATCACCAATAAATAGAAGGGTTCATCCTTCACACACTGTTGAGTATCTTTGAAAATAGTCTATCAAATCATGCTCAACGCCTTCGTATTGGATCTTCCGTATCCAACACTGAATTTAATAGCTTAGTGCAATAAAAGAAGTATTGACTGAATCATTCGAAAAAGGTTCACTATGCTCAGAACAACATTATGTATTTTTATGCTAAGAACGAATTGAATCCACTCAGGATCAGAAAGAAATAGTACTCAATATTTTTTTAATTTTTATTTTACTCGATTTGTTGAACTCAAGCTTATATCTGCTATTGTTAGACACATGGAAGAGTATTTTATTTAAATTTAAAAAGCACAAACATTCCATGGTTTGTATTTGCTTCAAGCATTCTACAAAAGACCATGGTTGTATTGTTTACTCTGCCCCTTATTCAAATCATTGGGAACTTTTTTTTGTTCCTGAAACGTTCAACGCGTTCAACGACTTTGTTCAGTTGTATCTAAAAAATAATTTATGAATAATATTTTCCAAAATTTATCCATATTTCTTCTTCTGTTAAGCTTTCGAACACTTTATATCCTTTGAGACAGCTAATGTGTTAAAGCTCCTCTCAATCAAATAAGACCAGATTCTAAAACTTGAATTGTTGTATCATCTAGTAAAGTTGGAGGTCTTGTTTTATCGGTGTTGCCATTTCTTCGTATGTCATTGTTCCTTTAGTAATCTTTTGCAATGATTTTCACTACGTTAATGCAGGCTTCCCAAAGTCATCCCACATGAAGATCTTGCTGGTATGTTTATCCACCGAATTTGATTTATGTTCATTTCATAATTTTTGTAATTTCTTTTTGATGTTGCTTAACTTAAAATCCTTCAAAGTTTCTGGTATTATTCGACTTCTGAATATGAGGGAGTAGAATTATGGAACATTTATTCCAGTATATGCTCACTTCTTCCTGAAGGCCTTCGTTGCTCTGGCTTCTTTTTTTAAATAAACATGTAAAATTCCGGAGCAGTCCTAGTCGAATGCAAAAAACATGAAGTCTCTATCTATTACCGTTTCCGAGATCCTTTCGTTCATACGGACGGATGGACAGACGGACAGACGGACATGTCTATATCGACTCATCTATCACTCCTGACCATAATGGTGGTAACTTTGGGGGGTCTCCGACCATTATTTCTATCTGTTACATACATTTGCACAAAACCAATAGGCTTTTGTACCTTCGGTAAAATTCAAAAAAATTCAATTCCAAAAAAATTTTTTGTTTGTTCAACCTAAACGTGGGTTATGGGCTTTTAGTGTGACATGTCCATTTGCCAGAATATTTTTTTTTATTAGTATCCGTTGGGTAAAAGGGTCTATTAAGTGTGTGCAACAGACAAAAGTGGACTCCTGGCTAACCTCATAAAGTAAACATACTCTTGGTCAGCGTCAAAAGTCGATATGGACATGTTCCTCTGTCCATCTGTCTTGCTGCCTAAATGATATCGAGAACTTAGAGACTATACAAGATAGAACATTAAAGTTTGAATAAAAAAAGATTCTTCTGTACTTTCTTGAGATCACAAATAGAGATCCATGTTGTTGTTGCTAATTTAGCTAAACACGCCAAAGTTGATTCTTCTTACGTTAATCATTATAAAATATTCCATTAAGGTCCTGATCCGAGCACTAGAAATGGTAACGTCCACATATAACAAATTTTTATTGTTGCTTATTCAACTAAAAACTTCCTAATTCATCTATAAAAAACGGGTATAAATCGAGTCGATAGCGACATGTCTGTCTGGTTCTCCGTATGAGCGTCGGAGCTTGGAGCTTATAAGAAAGAGGCTCCATGTCTGGATATTTATACTCTCCTATTGCTTCTATCATTTGTATTCAATGTATGTGATTAACCCTCATCCTAAGGCAGAGATTGCTCAAACCATATACATCTACTCAACTTTAAATTTTTGTAAAAGGAAATGTTTATTGTTGTTGTAAATTCAGCTAGAAACAACATTCCACAGAGACAGCTAGCACTCCAGCGCATCAAACTGTCTCTGCAGTTATGCTGATGCTGGATGCTGTCTGGCTCTCCTCCGTTTAGGCTCTTCTATTCCTTCTTCACAAAACCAGTATTCAATAAACTTGCTAATCCCCCTCTAAAGTGCAGTAGTACTCATTGGTGATAAGTCGAGCGTTAAAATATAAATGCGGTGAAAAATTAATATCAGAGAAGGCTTCTTTTATGGTTTTATCTGGTTCAATTTCGACTTAAGAGCGACTGTACGATTGTATCTGAATAAATCTAGACACCTTTACATTTCGAATACCTTTCCTTATTTGAAATTTGTCATATTTCAATTACTTCAGCGTATTGCTGGATTTAATTCTCAGAGTTCGACCAATGGAAGCACCATTTAACGCCCAAGTTCATAGAGCATATATAAATATGGGTTCTATATAAACAACAATGCGCTGAATATTAACTTTCAAGGCACGAACTAGGAATTGTTGTTCAGTTTTATGATCTTGGTGGTCCATTTTTGTGTTAGAATATGGAGTCATCAGTAAGTAAATGGTTTTATGAGCAGTAAGTCTGTGGTATTACGATTTTAACAGTTTTCCAATAATCTTTAGTATTGAATAGTTTCGCTAATTTTTCTTCGATTTGAATATTTTGAAATGAAGAACATTTTGGATACTTTAGAAAAGTAAACATTGTAGGCTCTATTTGCGAAAGCAATTTAAATTTTGTCTCTTAATTAAGTGGTTTGTAGGTAGAACATTCAATAACTTCTAAATCAAACCTTAAATAAAAAAACTTCATGCCATAATGCAGCCATTTTTTTGTATGTCTGTGTGTGTGTACGAGAATGTTTACCAATTTCTTGTGATGCCGACAGAAGAGCATAACCGAGTGTGACTTAGCCTAGCCGCAAATAATAGTAACTTACATTTGCCATTGCCAAAAGGGTACAACGCGCAAAAAAAAGAACAAAATAAGCAAAAGAATAACAGGCAGACCAGACCGAGAGCTGCTTGTGAAAAATGGGTCAATGATGGCTTAAATGGCATTGTGATGATGATGGCGGTAATGATCGAGAGATGCTTATAGACAAAGAGTAGCAGTGGCAGTCGCACTACCAGACAGACATGAAGGTAAATGTAGGCAAACGAGGACCAGTGAGGAACTAAAATTGAGCGCCGCCGCCACCGCCACATTCAAATTCTATATATGACATTTGATCATTGCGCGTTGTGGCTTAAGTGCGGCTACCAGCTAGCTGAGGATTGATTAATTTTCAAGTTATTTGCAGACTTATGCAAAATACTGCTAGAGGCAAAAAATTTATATATGTATATAAAAAGATGCGCTGACAAATGATTTACGATATATTGCCAGCGACATCAGACAAATGATGCCATGAAAATGGAGAGTTGGTTGGATGTATAAATAAATAAAAAGAAATATAGCAGCTACAAGTCTGTCTAGTGATCGATGACTGTGGTTGGTTATTGAGCTGTTATTGCAGCGCACGTCACCACATCATCCATCCATCCATCTATCGTCACCATCAGCACCATCACCACTACCACCGCCGTCAATGTTATCATCATCAATTTGTCTAATGCGCCAATTTCGCATAAAACCCACCTAACGAATAGAGTGTGAGGATCATGTTGCGCACGATGATGTTGCTGCTGCTGCTGATGTTGATGATGATTTACCCACGTTCAGTATCAATGACAACAATTGTAACTTTTGCAGATCCCATACACACCGATCGGTGGTATATAATTTTGCACACCAACCAGCCAACCAACGAACCAATCTATCCATCCATCCATCCAATGAACTAGCGCATCTTTCTCTCCATCATTGCGCACTCACTTGTCCCATTTATTTATTTAATTCACGATTCGAATTTGCGGTGGCACACACACACACTATCTCCCTCACTGCATTTCTCATTCCTGGGCTGATTCCTTCTAACGAGTTGTATCTCTGCTAAGATTTCCAACTTTCCGCTCGTTTTTTTGCACGTAATGCAGCATAAAAATTTCGTACTTAACCGCAATAATTTTGCATTTGAGTGTCGTGGAAATGAGTTAGTTTGTATTTGAATTGCAATTGTAAAAATACACTGGAAAATATTTGATTAGTTTAGTGTGATAATTAGGGATCATATATGCTAAGTCAGTGAAGAGATCCCAACATCCAGAAAATGGAAGTGTCAGAAGCAACGAATGTGGGTGTAGTCTGTGAAAAAGGAATTATACGATTGGTGAGTGACAAGACACTTGGGAATGCCCTCCGCTTATGTTGATCGCCTGTGGTTGGACCTTTCATATATAGACGGCGAAGTTCCAGTTCTTAAGATTCTTAAGATCCAGTTTTATGTTTTATTTTTATCATTTCAAGAAAAATCCAAGCGATTTATTTTGTGCTTTAATATTCAAACTAACCATACCATTGCTCTTGTATCTATCGAAGTTTGTTTTGATGATTTTTGATACTTACGTTGATCAATATTTTCTCTCTGTGTATGCTGTTGCAGCTACACTTTTTCTTGTATCAAATGTGCGCGCGCGCATTATTTTCCACTTTTTATTCATAAATTTCCCACAACATTTCACACAAACTCAAGTAGCAGCAGCAACAGCAGTCTAAAGAAGACGTTCCAAAGTCAATGTGAAGCCCCGTTGAAAGTTATCACCTTTTCGGTAGATTGGTTGTTTAGCTGATGGCAACTCCTTGGATGGCCTAACCTTGTCTTTGGCATGCAAACACATGCGGCGATACAGCTCCTCCTAATACCTTTTGCTGTTTGTGATATTATTTTGTTGAAGTTGTTGCTTCGTCTGATTGGTCTTGACGTATTTTGCGCAGAAAAATTCTTTTGTTATCGTTTCATGTGTTTGCGCGTTTGTAGCTGCGTCTCGTCGTCTAATAATTTCTTTTCTTATTTCACTTCGTTTCGTTTGATGACGCGAAAATTACTTCTTTTGAAGTTGCACCGTGCGCTGCATGAATATTTCACGCTTTTGGATTTTATTTTTGAGTTTTTTTTAAGCAATTTTTATTTTTATTTTTTTTTTCCTCAGTGGGGCAGTAAGTCAAGTGGGTGTGCCGTCAGTTGTTTAAATTGTTATCAACTTTTCTGCGATTTTATTTTATTTCATTTTGTTTGAGAACAGCAGATAAGCAGAAGATGCTTCTAGATATTAAAATTTCATAGCTCTACAATTGTTTGAGTGACATTACTTGCTTACTTAAATGGCCGTCAACCGTTTCTCGGTCATGGCCGCATTCAGGAAGGTGTGCCAGCTTCTGTAGTCTTGTGCGATTGGCGCCAGTTGTTTTGGATGCAAAGTATGGAGAGATCTCTTTACCTGGTCATTCCAACGCGTGCCCGGTCGTCCTCTATTTCGACGTCCATCAATCAAGTTTGGGCCACTATTCAGGAAGGTGTGCCACCGTATTGGAGTTATTTCATCCATTTGAATGAGGTGCCCTGTCCAGGCAGCCGTTGGAATTTTATGCGCTGAACTATGTCAACCTCATCGAATAGCTCGTACAGCTTGCGGTTCAAACGGAACCTTAACTCGTCGCCGACTCTAATAGGACCGAAAATCCTGCGAAAAATCTTCCTCTTAAAGATTTCCAACGCTATTTCATTTGATTCCATCGGGGTCTATGCCTCTGCGCCATACAATAGTATCAAGAGTATCAGCGTCTTATAGATCTTGATTTTCGACTTTCGAAAGAGGGCTTTACTTCTCATTTGCTTGCTCAGCCCAAAATAAGCAACTGTTTGCATGAGTGATTCTTCGCCTGATCTCCAGGCTGACGTTGTTGTTGCTTGTTATCTCGTATCCAAGATAGACGAAGTTTTCTACAACACTGAAGTTGAAATTCTCCATCGTCACTGACATTCCAAGACGCGATGACGGTGTGCGAGAAGACACTAAGTACTTCATCTTGTCCTCATTCACCGCTAGACCCATGAGCCGAGACTATTTTTCAATCTCTGAGAACGTCTTGCTGACTCGCCGTTCCTGCGTAGCGAGCAGCATCACTTCCTTTTGGAAGATCAAGCCCGACATCCTCTCTATATGTACGGGCACTGGCCTATAATGTACTCCATCAGAAGATTGAAAAAAATCGCACGACAGAGCATCGGCCTGCCTGAAACATCTCTTGGTATCGAAGGGGCGAAGAGGTTTTGCCCTACCCTAATTATGCATTGTGTGTGAGATAGCGATCTATGCCGGGATACCTAGTGCAGACAGAGCGTTGAAAAACTTCGATCGTATCGACGTATCGAATACGGCTTTATAGTCGACAAATAGGTGATGTGTGTCTTTGCTATACTCACGGGTCATCTCTAAGACTTGGCGTAATGTGAATATTTGGTCACTGGTCGACATTTTTGGGCTGTAGCCACCCTGATGCCATCCTATCAGTGAATCCGTTTATGGCTTTAACCTTTTACACAATACGCGCGACATAATTTTATATTCGATGAGACTTTTTCTGCGGTAGTTGACGCAAACAGCGGTGTTTCCTTTCTTAAAGATTGGACATCGGATTTAAAAACTTCGGTCAGACGATTGACCTTTTGATAAAATTTTCGAGCTTCATTTCTGTCACGTAATATCTTAACATCCAAAAACTCTCGCCTTTCTTGCCTCTTTTTCTTCTTTTCTCTGCAGAAGCATTGCGACACTCCTCGTCGTACCAAAAATTATTCACAGGTTTTGTATAACCAATGACCTCCTGGGCAGCCCTATCCTTGGAGCGGGTGATATGTTTCCACTATACTCAGACAGAGAGATTCCCGAGGCATCCGTTTGAGGACATCAACCAGCTGAATATTTGCACCTTCCCATTTAAGGGTGCGGACATTCTAGGTGCATAGCCGTAAATCGTGGTCCTTGCGAAGGCCGTCATCATAGGGATCGGATTCAAATAAGCGCCGTTTTGATCAATTTATTATGCCCCGCTATAGATGCTTGCTCCCCTATTAGCAAAAAAATGAGGCAGCAAGCCCCACTTTTTGGTGGCAATTCGTGTGGCACCCAAAAAAAAAAAAAAAAAAAGAGCGCAAAATACGAAAAGACTTTTGTTCTAACCTATTATTAGAAGTGCTCAGCAACAATATTGGACACCTAGAATAATTTTCAGCACAATATCTCAGTTATGCTACATTTTATTCCACGATGGCTACTTCAAAGCGCTACAAACTTTCAGACAAACGGAATAACATTGTGTGGGAAAGGTAAAAGAAAAGGGGAAAAAGAGAGAAAAAAGTGAAAATAAAATTATGCAAAAACTGTGGACAGACAATATGTCGGTATATCATTGACACTTTCTGTTTCATTTCTGTTTATACATGCTGATTCGTTCGCACTTACGTGTAGTGCTTCCAAGTACAACATCAAATTCAATAAAATCAGAGTTGCATTTTGAACAAAGGTTTGAAAAAAAGGGAGAAAATAAAAGTTGAAATAAAAACTCAATTCAAACCAAATTTCTACAAATGGTCAAAAAGCCAATTTACTGGAAACTTCTTCTGCTTCTAAGTTGTAGGTTTATTTAAGCACAAGCGTACATTTTTAGCACCAATTAGTGCAACTGTAATAAAAGCTACGCACCAAACTAAAAAAAATCATTGTTAATAAAAACTAAAACTAATATAAAGTACATCCACAATACTAAAACAAACTTAAGCCACAATGAACCTCCTCCAACTGGTTCAACACAATTTCAAGAGTCATAATATTTATTTAATATTGCAGAACGACGGCAAGAAAATGGTTAAAAATTAAATAGAATTCACCGCTTCAAAACTTCAAAAAGCCAGCAGTGCAAACACTTCAGACAAGTTTCAAGTTAAGCAGCAGCATTGGTGGATGGGTAATTAAGAACGTGGGTACGAGAGCAACAGCAGCAGCCAACATCAACAGCAAACGACTTTTTATATATGTAGCTTACAGCTGCTGCTGCTGCTGCTGCTGCCACAAGATGCAAACTTGAAAAATCTGAAAGGGAAAAAAAAGTATCTCATGGAATATGATAAACATGCGAATGAAAAGAGCACCGCAGAATTTTTGTAAAATATATAAAATGGCAAAAAAGATAAAAAAAAGTTGAAATAGTACAACGAAGCTAGACATAGTCACACAGAAACGACGCAGATAACGCAGTCACACAGCAACATTCAGACAGACAGACAGACAGAAAGCAGCGACAAAGATGCTGCTTGAGAGGAGAGTTTAACCGCACAGCGTTAACCAAACCTCGCCAGACTACAACAACTATGCAGCGGCTATATGCAGAAATGCAAAATGGGGTCAAGAAAAACACTTTCCATTGAATGCAACGCAATCTACCGAACTGCAGATAGCGAAAGGTTGAAGGAGACAACTTGAAAGTCAACATTTTGTAGCAGCATTAAATGTGTAAAACTTCACAAGTTGAAATATTTCTTAAGAATTTAACAGAAAAAAAATTTAAATACCAAAGTATATACATTTTTTTTTTTAAATTAAATTAACATAAGAAAAATCTATGCTCATACAATTAATATGCTAAATTATTGTCAAACAAATAATAATAAAGCAAAGCAAAAGTATAGTTTGTAGATACAAAAGTATCTGTAGCTGTGTTCTATTCTACTGCTGCACAGTTAGTTATGTAAATAGGCAAACGTTAGACAAACACGCACAACGAACTGCTGACTAACCACATAGCTAAGCGTAGATTTTATATCACTGGGTCATCACACCGTTCGACATTAACTATCAGCGACATAAATGTATCTTTTTTTTTTTTATATTCTATTTACTTCAGCATACGTTTCTATTATGTCTTCGTTTTGCGCTATCTGACTAACCTATTTGCCGCAGAAACGCTGACAAATAAATCAAATGCATCAGCATGATAGCTCATGATAGTGCAATATATTGCAAGATGCAGTAATGTATCTCATAGCTGTTGCAAGACAATACACGCATATTTTAGGTTTTAGCTTGCCGTTACTGCTGTAGCTACTAAAGTAACTTTTTTTTAACTTGGTTTTGCTTTCAAATTAATTCAGTTTTTAGGTCCCACTGTGTTTATTTAACACTTTTTGGAAGTTTTTATTTTTGTTTATATTTTTTAGTATCGTAATAAAAAAAAAAAACATTTTGGCGCACATAACTGTTAAAAATTTCATATTTTCTACTGCAAATTATTAAGAATTTTCTGACTGTCTGTCGAGCTATTAGTTGCTATATTGTTTGCTTTTAGCAGTTTGTTCTTTTATTGTACACTTTAAGCCAGCTAAGCTATTAAAGTTAGAACCAGAATTCTTGTTTATTTGTTGTTAGTACGTCATACTGGCTTATAAGCTTTGAAGCGACAGCGCAGCATGACAGCATTTGTTGAATAACTTAGAGCACAAAAGATGGTTTTGAGGCAAGCAAAATTATTGCATTTTAAATAAGCATTGTATGCGATGTATGTGCAGAAGAATCGACAAGAGATGTAGGAAGACAAAGAAATTTAATTTAAGTAAGTATTAGATACTATTAAAGATGCAATCGTACAACTTCTTTCCTAGATAAAAGCCTGACGAGAGCAGAAAATAAACAAAAAATTATTGTTGGACTAAAAAAAATGTGTATGGAATTTAAATTGTAAAAAATTTCAATATCTTGCAGTAAAAAAAATTGAGAATAGAGAGAACCTACTAAAAATTCTCCAACAATTACAAAGAAAATTTCGCAGTGTTATAAAAGCTTTCGATTACAGCCACAGATACAAAGTACGACTACATACGACTACAAGATACAAATTCATATCCATTAGGGTTATCTAAAAGTTAATTACAACATCACAGACAAAAAACTACATAAAACCGAAAGAAAAAATAAGAAATATTCGCAGTTTAAAGCAATTCATGCAATTGAGTGATCGACGTTCGTTGATTAGGCGCGGCTGGACAAAGTTCAACGCAATGTCAAAGCCAAAAGCAGTGTCTGAGGCTTGTGGTCAACACATAGCAATCAAGTAGGCATGGTCGGCAGGCGTCTAACGCCAATAAGAAAAGATTTACAAATTGTTGTTGTTGTTGTTGTTATTACTGCAAAATATGTACACAACAAATAAGCAACAACAACAACCACATTCAAAAAAATATCAACTAGAAACGCCGAATAGAAATACAACAAAAAATTACTTTAAGTATTTTTAAGTAGAGAAAGTATCTATACCAACAGACAGACAGACATCTAGACTTAAGTAGAAGTAGGAAGACGCAAGCGGCAAAGGCAAAAATCAGTAAGAAGAAGAAGAAGAAAGAAAAATGTCCGAAAAAATCGTTAGATGCGAATCTCATTGCAACAAAGCAAACGCTTTGACTTTTGGCTCATATGCTGGCTGGCTGGCCTATGGTACTACACAAAACTACACAGCACTTCAGTGTACAACAATAACAACAACAGACATACATAACAATCAAGTGGCCTACACTGAGAGAAATAAATTAATTAAATGCAATGATAAATTTAAAAAAAATGGTTCTCATTTGCATAGATCTTAAATTAAGGTTGCCACACTACTAATCATAACATTGAATAGATAAATCCAAAAATGCAAATCCCATAAAAATTTTAACCTCATCTAAGAACTTGAAAATAATAACTAAACAGCAAAACCAATGAATGGATATAGTGAACAAGAAGCTTCCTAGCATGGAACAAACAGCTTTGGTACCAAACTCGTCAACAAATAGCTAGATAGATTAAATTGAAATAATCATAATTAACAACAAATACAGAGAAAGAAATAAAACTAAAGAAACTAAAAGTGCAGCCCACTTCTGCGTTCTCACCTTTTCCATTTTTTTCAACTCTGTATTGGCGTAAAAGATGTGTAATATGGAGAAAGAGAACATTATAAAAATTTTCCATTAAAAGGATTCATACCTATACTCATTTAATTGATTATTTATGCCGGTATGTACAAAAAATGGAAGCTTCTCCAAACTTAATGAGTTTATAGTCTCAAACTAAATATCAGCGCGTCTTTAGATGGTCTACAAGTGTGTTGATACTTTAAAAATATTTTCAGTTTACTGCTCAAATCCCTAAAAAAGGCTATAAAAATTATTTTTGGATCATGAAAATATAATACTTACCTAAATGGCCGTCAAGCGTCTTCCGGTCATGGCGGCATTTAGGAAGGCGCAATGGCAAGTACGGAGAGATCTCTCCATACCTGGTCGTTCTAACGCGTGCCCGGTCGTCCTCTATTTCGGCGTCTTCCAATCAAGTTTAGGTCCCACATGTAAGCCATGCGTGCTGAAGCTCTTTCATCCAATTCGCATGAGGTGATCAGTCCAGTGCAGCTGCTGGAATTTTATGCACTGGACTATGTCAACTTCATCGAACAGCTTGTGCTGCTCGCGGTTCATACGGGACCAAAACTCGTTGCCGACTCTAATAGGACTGAAAATCCTGCGAAGAATTTTCCTCTCAAAGACTTCCAACGCTGTTTCATCTGACTGAGCCATGGTCCATGCCTCAGCGCCATACAATAGGACCGGGAGTATCTGCATTTTATAGATCTTGATTTGCTTGCTCAGCCCAAAAAAAAGCATCTGTTTGCAAGCGTGATTATTTGACTGATGTCCAGGCTGACTTTGTTGTTGATGGTAATCTCGGATCTAAGATATACGAAGTTTTCTACAACACTGAAGTTGAAATTCTCCATCGTCACTGACCGTCCAAGACGCGATAACGGAGTGCGAGAAGACACCAAGTACTTAGTCTTGTCCTCATTCACCGCTAGACCCATGAACCGAGACTGTTTTTCAATCTCTGAGAACGCCTTGCTGACTCGTCTTTCCTGCGTGCCGTAGGACATATCAATTTTTGGTCACTGGTCAACCTTTTTGGTCTGAAGCCACACTGAAATAGTCCTCTCAGTGAATCCGTATATGGCTTCAGCCTATTACACAGTACACGCGACTAAATCTTATATCCAATGGAAAGAAGACTTATTCCATGGTAGTTGACGCAAACAGCGGGGTCTCCTTTCTTAAAGATAGGACAGAAAACACTGAGATTCCAGTCATTGGGTATGCGTCCATTGGACCACCTCTTGCATAAAAAGTGGTGCATACTCCTAACCAACTCTTCGCTGCTGCTTTGTTATTTTCCACCTTTTTAATACCTGAATCGACCTCGTTATAGTCCAGTGGCTCTATAACAGGTGCCATCATTTCTCTATCGGCGGAATTGTGCGCTTCATCGCCTCTAGGTAAGTTAGAAAACTGGCTCCTTCATATTCCAAGTGATTCCAGCCCATCCGTAACCAGATTTTCATTTTCATCTATACATAAATTTACTCCGAGTTTAAAAGCTTTAGTCAGACGCTTGAACTTTTGATAAAATTTTCATGCTTCATTGCTCTCACATAACATCTCAACATCCTTAAACTCCCAAATTTTTTGCTCCTTTTTCTTACATCTGAAAAGGCGTTTCTCCTCTCTCCGTTTCTCTTGATATCGCTCTCTTTATAGCCTAAAATTACATTACAGTTAAAAAGTTTTAAAGACGAAGTTTACGGCGAACATGTTTCATCTCAACAATCGATGCCAGAGGTGGTTTGGTCGGCGTTTTACTTCGTTTTACTACGATTGAGAAGATACCATGATTGGAAGACCTGGAGAACATACCAAAAAGCGCATATCAAAAGTGCTTAGAGGATTGAAAAAAGTGTTTATTATATTTGAGGGAGATTACATCGTTGGTTGTGGTAGATTTTTTGTCGAAAACAATGCCTAAGCGATCTCACTCCTTCTATATACAAGACTGAATTAATAAGGATGACAATTTCTCTCCAATATCAGTTGAACGTAACTGTATATGAAGGTTTATTTTCCACAGTGTATCAGTGACGTTTACGCGTCATTTTCGGCTTGTTTTTTTCCAAACAGCATCGACATAGACATCGACCATGGCCAACGTGACGTTTGTTAGAGCTTTCTTTGTACTTTGCATACACATCACAACAGTCAAACTGTCGACGAACGCAAGTACAACGCGTTGTTGTTGTTGCTGTTGTTCTTTGTTGTTTCTGGTTTTGTTGCATTTCTTGTCAATACTATTACAAAATATTACATTCATTGAAATAAGAAGAAAAACCATGAATAGCTGAGACTGTGCCTGTGACGGCGACTGAGACGAGACCAAGACGGCACGCATTTGCATACTTAACACCTTCATAGGCTTCATAGCTAAGAAGATGAATGTTGTTTACGATGCATGATGCTACCGTGAACAAGGTACAAAGTATTTTAAGTAAATATTTTCATATTTAATTTGTAATTTTCCTTTCTATAGCTCTGAGTAAACACTCAACAGTACAGCGGCCCACATGCGATAAAGAGCTCTCGACATGTTGCAGTCAGTCCTTTGACTGATTGAAGTTGAAGTAATATTTCATGTAATTTGTTTTTTTTTGTTTTTTTTTTAATAATAAAATAATCAAATGAAGTGCAATGTAAAGTGTTCTCAAGAGTTATGTTGTACAGGTATGCACTTTCAATTTCATTTCATTTCATTTTTGTTAATTTATCTAAGCTGCATATGCATGCGAGATACAAGATACATTGTTATTATTGTTGTTAAACTCTTCATTGTTTTTATTTTTATTATTTTCTTTTTTTTTCTTCTTGTTGTTATGCATGATTTTATCTTTTTGAGTAAGTTTCATTGGTTGCTTGATTTAAAAATTATGCTTCAAGGCGGTCGGTTGATCGTTCGATAGATAGTTTGTTCACTCAGTTTGATCATGATCTTTCGATTGTTGCACTGTCTTGTGTCTGTGCCACAAAAGAAATTGAAAAGAAAAATCTAGTACAAAAAAAAAAGAAAATAAAATAAAAAAAGCTTGAAATCGATGTCTTCTTCATCATGGTTCATTTTTTCCACATTATTATAATGTGACGATTTTTTTGTTGCTTATAGATTATTGCTTTATGGTTGTTGTAGTTTAATGGATTGCAATGCAATTTGATGTTGTTGTTGTTGTTTTTTTTTTTTGGTGTACTATTCATTTTTCCTAGCTTTACTTATGGCAATCGTTAAACTTGGTTTTTGCATTGTTATACCCTACATATGCAATGCACATGCTTGGAGTTCAATGAAACAGAGTTGACTGTAAGCACTAAAAAAAAATATAATCCTGAAATAGCTAAAAAAAAAGCTTTAGAAGGTGGCAAGACAGACCACATTAAAATTCGAGTCGATATAGACATGTTGCTGTGTCTGCCTATGAATAACAATAACAGGGATGCTGAAAAACACAGAACGTTGAAAATCTCTTCAAATTATTATATAATAAACGTACCAGTTCCTCTATATGGGGTAGTAGGGGAGAGTTTTCTTTTGCTGATACTGTCCAGTTACTGGCACCCGTCAGTTCCGATGAGTGTTGTCGATTTCTGAGACTTTTTCTAGATTGTCGACTTTCTACCTCGCATTTTTCGAAATTTTTAAGTTCCGAACTCACCTTTCACACGAAACCGCGAGCGAAATTTATGGCCTCAAGAACTTTGGGTGCCGGTAGGTGGTAAATCTTAACTACTCATAAAAACTGGACCTGAGTTCAGAGTTTTTGAATGAAAAAATTTTTGTTAGCGAAAAACTCCAAATTTACTTCAATTCTAATTATTTCCACCAAAACTGGCCCCCTTACGAAGATTTTGTAAGAAAACCAATTCGCTGCGTCTTTGTTTGAGGAACGATCACGGCTAAACCTATAAAGTCGATGTACTCAAATTATTCTTAGCTGAACACAGCTTCGAAATTATGCCAATCACAGAGACCTAGCTGCAGTTTGAAGATTACTTATGTCCTGGTCAGCTAGTTTCAATTGGCACCAGTGGGACAAGCACATGTTCAAATGCTTATCTCCTCACTTTATCTACCTCTGCAGCACCACTGGTCTACAACGGACTTGAATGAGCTTTTCAGGAGCTTTAAAGTTTTTAATTGGAGAAGACTTCAACGCCATATATCGCTTTTGGGCAGATACAGACAGACACGAAAGGGACAAGACTGCAAGAAGCTTGACGCGATTCCTCTACCCAAATCCTATACAACGGAAAAGCTACCCACTTTCCTAGACCAAGCACCACACACTAAGTGCTATAAACTTTTTTGTCTACAACGGACCGATGAACTGCAGTCCAGATTTGACAGCCTGAAGACTTAGAGTACGCGAATAAAGTGTTGTCCTCAGTACATCTCAAGAAAACTTTTCCCAGTGTTCCAGACCACAAGCTAGGATTCACGTAGCCTCTGAAGTGCTTTTCTAATCAAGAGGTTACTCAGAAGAGAGAAAATTCGCACGCGCAACCCTGTTGTGAATAGAAATTTTAAAACCTTCTTGTCAGGCAAATGCAGCCCGTTACTGATCTGTTCTAAGAGGAGGTCATTCCGAACTAGAGTACGGAAGCAAAATAGATGGCAGTTGCACCAGATATCCCAGAAGCATGCCGAAATTTTTGTCGGACTTAGCGGATAGGTTCTAAACTTTTGAATCCATCTCCGATGGTCGGAGGTGACGAGTACAAAGGGTACTGGGTAGCCCATCACTGCCGAAGAGATCCCGAAAAACCCCAGGTGAAAATAATCTCGACAACAGTACTCTGAAAGGACTTCAAGATTATGAGATATGACTTCAAGATTATGAGGTAACCCATTCTTAACGATTTTTGTGATCTTGACCTATAATATGGAGTTTATTCCTAGGAATCAAACAAGATTCATCAAATTTGGCGTTTCTAGCTAAATAAACTGCAATAATGAAAGATTTTGCGGCGTCGAAGATCTTTTCGCGGGAGCTGAATTTTGTATTGAGGTTTCGGAAGTGATTATCTTCATTCTTATGGAATAAAATCGGGCGAATAAGAAGACTGAGGAAGCAATGGGAGACTTAAATCATTGATTTTAAACATGGTTACGATGCTCTTGTGTGCCGTCGCATTGTCTTGCAGAAACAACATTTTTTTTTTTCATTTCATGTGAAGCCGTTTCACAGCGATTTTGGCCTTCAATCGCTCCAATAATGCGCACCTATACTCGCTGTTGATGGTGAGAAGAGTATGCCATAAAGAGTATGCCATGAAAATCCCAGAAAACGTATTCACTGACCTTACCGACTCATTGATACTCCCTCGGCCGCTTCGGAGCACTCGTGCCGGCTTCAGTTCATAACCGCGCACTCATTCTGTTCTCTGTAATAGTCCGAAGTCAGCATACGTGGCACCCAGCGGCAGGATAATTTTTTTATATACAGAATCTCACTTAAAATATGGCGTCTGCGCTCAATACTAATCCTTGTGGCATCTGCTACCTATCGCACCTTTACTTTACGGTTGGCGAACACCATTAGGCCATGTATTGAAGGTACAAGAGCCTATTAGATTTGTGCAAATGTATGTACCAATGAAATAATGGTCAGGAGTGATAGAGAAGTCGATATAGCCATATTCGTCTGTCCGTCCGTCCGTCCGTATGAACGAAAGGATCTCGGAAACGGTAATAGAAAGAGATCTCGTTCGTTTTGCATTCGACAAGAACTTCGCCGGAATTTTACGAGTTTATTTTTCGACCACTACAAAACTTAGACTTATCTGCCTAAATATGAATGGAATGCAGTGCATTCTGGCGGTCGAGGACGTTAATTTCCCCCCACGTAGTACAATATATATATATCAATCATTCATAAGAAACCACCAAAAAGATTTTCTTTTATTTTCAATTAAAAAAAAAAATCGGTGCCACTTATTTACTTAATTGATGCTTCTGTAGACTATTACACATTCGACTAATCCGAACTAATAATTTTCTTTTGTATTTCATTAAACATTTTTTTTCTTTTCTTTTTTCGAGCTTGTGGCTATTGCCTCTAACTATTGTTGTCTAGCTTTAGGTGAAGATTGTAATAAAATTGATTATAAGTCTACGAAAAATCCATTAGTAAAATTTTTGCATTTCAGAAATATTTGTTTAGTTTTTTATGCTGAGTCGCTGTAGGCTTTTCCCTACCACAATAATTGCTCAAAAATGAAAAACTTTTACTCTTTGTGCATCACAAACTAATAAAAGCATAAACGAATGAATGAGTGCTGCATTTTATGATACATTTTGGTGGGAGGTCTCCAGTCTAATACAGTTGCTAGACGTAGAAGCGCAGTGAAAATATGTTCATAAACAAATTAATTTCAAATTTAGATAGTAAAACATCTTTTTTTTTGCTGTGGCAAATTAATCTAGTTTCACTATTTTGTTCAGACAAGTCATTAAAATTGTATTAGCAATATTTATTTTCCTGAGGCCGACGGCAGAAATAGAAAACCGAAAGTGAAATACGCAAATAGTTAATGGAAACATTTAAAAGGTTGATTGTTTCTCAGATTTATATAGCGAAACTGAAACCGAAAAGGCGGCACACTTTATGCAGTATTTTACTTGTCGACTCTGAGAATTAGCAAAAGAAAATAAATAGCGACACCGCATAGAAACCCAACAAACAAATAGATACACAGATACAAAGCTGTTCGTTCGGGTCTTCAATGAGCAACATATAGGCAGGCGGCTGTGGCAAGGCGATTATATGCAAACAATCAAACGATGAATGGTTTGCGGCAAATAAAGAAAAAATAAAAAAAATAAAATAAAGAAAGAAAGTCAGTCCATGATTAGTCTAAGTATTTAAGCGAAATTTTTCGGCTTTAAACTATTTTAACAATGTCTATTTATACCCTTTGTATAAAGTGTGTCAAGGGGTATAAACAGTTTGTTGTAGAGTTTGTACTTTGCTGACAGGCAATGGAACCAACGAATAGAAAATAGTAAACAAAAAAAAATTATAAACGATTATTTAATATTTTAAAGATAAGCTTAAAGTTTAGAAATCTTAAGAAAAGATAATTTTCATACAGAAAATTCAAAAAAGAGGGGCTTGTGCGAATTATACTTACCCCTAAAAAGGGGGTTGAAACGCTCATTAAAAAATCTCATCTGAAGAATGAACAGTAGACTTTGAAAAATTAAACTTAAAGGCTCATTGTTTATAGTCTCCAAGTGCCTTGCATGCCTATTGACAAGATTTAGCAGCCTGAAGTTGTAGCGGCTTGTGTGGTGGATGATTTTTTGTTGTATGGTGTTCAGCCTCAAGTCTCAGTGTAGTATTGTGTTGCGGACGTATCAGGGGCACCCTTTAATCTCACGAAGACTTCTATTTTGCAGCTTTTGGATTCGCTGCCTGTGTGTTTAAGCTGCGATGCCCCATAGTTGTATCGCATATCTCCAGCGTCACACCTAGGTACTTGATGTCGTTTGCCTGTCCAAGGGCGATGTTGTTAAGCCAAATCTGTAGTGGAAATTTTTTTCTAAGTGTGAAACACACATTTATGCACTTCCCTGCATTTAGTTTAATATTCCATCCCTTGGTCCAATTTTCCAGCTCATGGACATACTCCTGCACGCCGTTGCTTCATCGTATTCGCGTTTGGCGTTGCGTAAGATGCCAATCTAACTTTCTCGGGTGGCATTATATCTTCATCGGGGACAGGAAGATCAGCAGTGAACAAGGAATACAGCAAAGGTCCCAGCATACTTTCTTGTGGAACTCCGGCTTCCATGGGATGGACAGCTGAGAGCTTCTCTCGCACTTTCACTTGAAAATGAAGTCTTTCAAGTAAGACCGTATCATCAAGTAAAAAGGGCATGGAAGGGTAGCCTTTCGCTAAAAGACCAGCGAGCCATACGCGGTGAAAGAATTCCTGCAGGTCTACAAAAACTCCATTGCAGTATTTCTTTTCATCAAACGTTTTTAATATGTGGATCACTAACCTGCGAGCTTGCTCAACGGTTCCATGACCACGCCGAAAACCAAATTGGTGCTCAGGTATAGCACTTTGGTGGACTCCCAGCTCTGTTACCCGCGTCGCAAAAAACCTTTACCAAACCTACGGCAATAAAGATTGAAATTTTATAGGACAATATGAGCAAGCAATATCTTCAGGCTTGCCAGGCTTTTGGATCATAGTGATCATCGCTAGTTTCCACTTGCTAGGGAAATGCTGCATCTCAACATTGCGTTAAATATAAATGTTCTTAAAGTATTATGACAAATTCTGTCGTGACCCGCAGTTTTGTTTCTGGGCAAATGCCGTATGACTTTCGGGATGGACTGCTCTCATTGGAAAGTCCATTTGAAGAGGGACTTCAAGGAACTGCACCACTCTGGCCACGTTCTTCTCTTCAGCAAGTGAAAACGCTGTAAACCTGGCCTCCAAATTGGTTACGAAGATTTTAGCCTGATCTTCCGCGGATTTAGCCAGCACACCATAGGGATCCTTAACAGGGACCAACCGGAGAGCCTGCCTTTTGGTCGCCTTTGTTGCTTTCCAAAGCGAGTAGTTGGCGTCAACGGTGTAGTCTATGCTTTCAAGGTTCTGTTCGAAGAACTGTGCTTTTTTTAGCGTGCAGCATGTCTTTGAACACAGCAGCAACTCTATTGTAGACTAGTCTGACCAGGGGATAAGGTGTCCTGATGAACTTTTTTCGCAGTCTTCACTTTGTCCGAAGGAGCTCGCTTGTGGCTTGGTCAATGGTGAAGCAAGGGCGTGTGATCGGGTGCTATGTACTTGGAGGGTTGGCAATGGCAGCGGCATCATCTACATTTTGGGTGAATCGATTCACTGCATCATATTTGCTTTGGTGACTTTAAGGGAAATATGTGAGACAGACAGCTTCATACTTTCGAACGGCAAGTTATTCCTAACACGCTACCTGAAGCAAGCAAAACCGTGTAGAACTTGAACGGAGTAAAAAGTTTGACCACGATGACACATGGAACCAGACGCTGAATGCATTGCATAATGTTGCACTTCTCTTGATGGTATTAATTCTTAATGCCATAAAGAGCATGCAAGATTGTCTCTCCCATAAATGGTAACGAAATACTTGGGAGACCTTATAAAGAACATAGTGACTCTTAGGGACCACAACTCTGAAATTAAGGAATCTGTTTTGGGACAACACGAATGGAACATTATATAATCTTTCTTTAGTGTCGTTTTTTCGTTTCAACGAGATTTAAATCGAAAGCAAGAAATAATTGCCAATATTTTAACCCAAAACATAGAAATTCTTCGTTCGTGCAATATTACCACAAATTGCTATCTTTACCTGAGACGAGTAATAATGCTTTTGAAATGCTTATGAAGCGTATCTGTGCTTCGTCGCTACTCAAATTATGCTTCGTTCATGCAACACGTTTGTATATTTATTTCTGAGCATAGAAAGCGACGCAAATAAAGACATCCCTCTGGCATAGTTTGCATCAGACGCTTCTTTTAATGAGAGGCGCCAATTGGCAAGCCAAACTTAAATTAACTATTACAAAAAGGCCAAGTGTCAAATTGGCAACAAACGAAATGCGAAATGCGAAATGAGCTTGTAGCGCGGCATCATTGACGCCGGCCAGTTACGCTTTCCAATTAGTCTTGACTCTAATCTGCTTATTTGAATATCATTAACTTGGCCGACAAAAATATTTGTATACGCTTCATGCATGATTCATGCAGTTAATGAAACTGATATGAAGGTAGCACATGCACGAGTAGAAGTAGAAGGCAGTAGTATGTACATGCATTTGCGTAAAGGTTTATAAAGCGAATTAAAGTCATAGCTACTGGCTGCATGAACTCACATTAAACGCCTCTTCAAAACGCCAATACAAAAATCGATTATCATGTCCTGTTGTTAATTTCTCATAGTCAGCTCATTCATTAATGCCATGTTAAAGCTGTTGTGTAGCAAAAAAAAAATGTAAAGTGAAAATTATTTTGTACAACAAGTAAATTAAAAGCGCAAAAACTTTCCATTTCAATGCGTTCAACGCTGCAACTCCTACACGTTGAGGAAACTTCAAAAGAAAAATGACAGCCGCGTTGAAAAACAAAGTAACACACTCAACGACTGCGACTGACTCGGGAGAAAAAAAATCGAATTAATAAAGAAAATATGGAACCATAAAGAAAAAAAAAAAGAAAAATAAAACACTCAACAGCAATAATAATTTCTGCACAGAAAGAAAAAACCGTATTGTAGGGAAATGTGTTAGCCGAAGTTTGAATACGCTTTACATGAGTCAATGTCAAAGCAAGAAGTAAGCATATTGCAATTAAAGGTTGAAGAAATACTCCCAGATTCTATGAGAAAGTATTAAAAACCCCTGCCAATAGACTAAGAAATTGTACCCACCGGAACTGGATAATTTAGATGCAACTTTGAATAAATGGTCTTCCGTCTTTTGAAACAGAAAAAAAAAGTCTTAAAGAAGAAACATCCATCATTCCAACGCAGACAGTTAGCTCAATATTGATAATCAGAAATGTACGGTACTCGGTCAAAACTTCTGCAGTAATCACACTGCTTCTGTTCAGCTGGGTGACCAATAAACACAGCTGCACTAAGTCCTATTGACAGCTTCTATATAAAACCATCTAAAATATTTATGAACTTTAAGTATCTGCAAGCTAAACAATCTCCTGGAATTGACAAAATAGATAACAAATGCTTAAAGAGTACAAAAGAGTATGATATCTCTCAGCAATAATAGAAGCATGTCTCCGTCATTTCTTTCCTGTTGCACGGAAAAAAGCCAAAGTAATCGCAATAAAACAAGGATGTGCGTGGAGACCACTCGCAGCAAAAGTAAGCCTTCTTTAGGTGTGAAAAAAATAAATCTAGCACATTGGCAGGTTATATTTTCTAAACGTCTCAAGCATTTCGCTAAATCGATCCTATCATCAAGCTACACTGATGACTTCGACGACAAACCCAAAGCCACTGTCTTTCTGTTTGTCACCAGTATACTTCAACCCGAAATTCCAACATTGGTTGCTAATAGAAAATGCCCGCCGAAAGCTGATTGAGGCAAACAACACTTTTGCTAGCTCCCATATGTACAGAAAGATCGCCCCAATGAAAGAATTTCCTTCGCTTTGCATGGCTCGATCTCATTAACTGTAGTGATTTAATAAGATCAGATGCTTCCCGAAAGGAATTCTTTTTCTGGGGCGTAGCTACAAAGTGCATGCGAGCTGGAGTAACAGTGGTGGGTCTTAGGAATGTTTTGGTAGACCGTCCCACTCTTCGATTCTTCAGCTACTACCAAGGCCGTCCCAATTTTCGTCACGGTCCGCGCTTTCATTCAGCCTACGCACCCTACTTAAGAAATTTCACTTCACAAACCAAATTTACTACTTGATAACCTTCACTCTCACCATTCAAATAGTATACTTTAATGTCCACTTGGTCTACTTTTGTCAATCAGTACAATTCTGGACAAGTTTATTAAAACAAATTAATATCATTTGTCGATGACAATGATAGTCATCCAGCTCGACAGCTCAGTTAAAATCAAAAACATTGCATCAAACAACAACTAGTCAAAATAAACATGCTAATCAAGCCATACTTTCTGCAAAAGGTTACCTGCCGATGGGAGCACAAAACACAAGTTATTAGTGGACTCTCAGTCGAAAAGGTACAAACAACTTCGTAATCTCCAAGCAGGAGGGGCTAAGGAATGTCTGAGCTAAGTCATTCAAGGCAAATAAGTAAGAAGACTTAGAGGCTCGCTTTCGTCCATTTGACTACAGCTCAAAGAGCAGAAAGAGAAACGCATTGTCCAGGCCGACGTTTGACAGCCCTGGTCAGCAGCGCCTTCAGTCATCCTCATTACTATCGAATAAATTACGGCGCATATACAATTTCTGAGACGAACGAGAAGACTCTACGCGAGGATGGGCTTGATAACATCTCACTGTAGGACTTGTAGACCAAAGCGGTAGCTCTTGCTGGTCCTCATCTTCAACGCGATGTTCAGGTTAGGACACATACCATCATAGCGGAAAAAGGTCCAGAATCTGTATGATTCAGAACGACTAGTAAAAGCCCATCGTATAGCCCAATCCGTCTGCTTTACCACCGTAGCAAAGCTCCTCGTGAGGTGCCTCCTAATAATAATAGTTGAGATCGAGAATGTAAAGAGGCAGAAACCATCCTTTCAATTTGATTTCAGTAAGTTTCATGAAACGATCAGAAGACGTTGCTAAGGAGTGGTTAAGCTACATCCTAAACGAATATCAAGCCAAAGATTGCGTGATGAACTCTCATCTTGATATAAGACAAGACTTTTGATAGATTGTGACCTGATGGTATACTATTTAAACTCAAGGCTGTACTACTGGCTCAGTACAAAATTATATGACCGACAGGACCTTCTTCTGTTGTTCTGGATGCAGCGGTGTCATCAGTTAGATCAATCAAGCCAGCGAACAAGGGGCAACACATTACCGACAGGCTCTGGGCTGGAATAAGTGTGTCTACAATGCTACCGATGTGCTCCAACTATATCTTCACGATTTTGGGCAATGGACAAACGATTAAATATCGGTATAAACCTGCACAAACCCGGCGTGAAACACTCACTATTCAGAGGAGTCTACCTGCAGGGCTAGCTTCTGGATTACCAAACTGGACACAAATACCAGAGGGTCTATCTGTATAGGCGAGACTCATATCAGCAGATTAGTAAAATCTCTCAGCAAAAGGATATGCAAGCTGGACTGGCTCTTCAAAAGCAAAAACGAGCTTTCGTTGTGGATCAAAGTGATTGTTTTCAAAGCCATAATTCCATCTCCCTGGCGAAATGGGATGCAGGTCTACGGCATTGCTAGTAGTTTGTATCTTACAAAGATCAGAGTCCTTTAAACAAAGGACCTACGGAACTTTTTGGATGCTCTTTAATAAATGCGAACAGCAAAGCTTGAGAGACTTAAATGTTTCCACCCTAAAAACCTATATAACTCACAACTGGCTAAAATTCTAAAAAAAAATCCCCCCGACCAGCTACTCAAATATCCACTTATTTGCGTTACAAGCTTTCAGAAAAACCGTTATACCATATGCACACCATGTGCAAAGCGTATATAAATGACATGAAAAATCAAAACCATAATGGTGACGATGACGACGACGATGCAAAGCCCACAAAGGCGCTTCAAACTTTTTAATGAAACTGGGAAGGGGGGACACTCACTGACTGGCTTGCTGACTGACTGACTGACAGCAATGATGATGAATTCGCGTTGCGAGCAATCATCATCACCATCCACAGCAGCAGCCGTGTCAGGCATATCATGAGCAGCGATCTCGCAGCAGTCGATTTTTTGTTTTAATAGAATTGCGGGTGTTTTTGAACTGCAAGCTGCATGCGCCCACATGCGGCGCATGTCAGCAAAGTTGCAGCCACATCTGCTGCAGCAATTAATGCAGCCAGTTTCCAAGTGCGAATGGCGCGCGCAATTACAGCCAACGTCAACCGGCAACAATGGAAATTATTCGTATTAACATTTTGTCGAGTTTTTTCGAGCTTTATATTTAATTTTTTTTCTTACCTATGTGGAGCAATAATTTTTAAATTCAATTTTAATGAAGCCATAAAAATCAAGAAAATTGCCATCTTGCATGTTGCACGATTTTTGTCGAACGAACGTGTTGTGTGGTCTTTCTTTTATTTGATAAAAGAATATTAAATAAAAAAAAAAACATACACAAAAATTTCATTCCATTTGCAACCATTGTTCGATAACTGATAGTCGTTAGCAAGTGCGTTAATGAGCTTTGAATTAATTTGGTTTTGGTCAGGTTAACGAGCATCAATTACTCGGTGCTACTACGAACAAGTGGACATTTTTTTTTTTAATTATAGAAAAAAGATAATTTTAAGTTTTTTTATTTGAATAAGAGATTGAGTAATATATTTAAAAGGAATTAGGCGTAAGCTTTAGAATATGATAGAAGGTATAAGCGAATCAAAATTGGAGAAATATCCAGAAAATAAAAGAGAAGAAGACGAAGATATAGAAATACAGCAAGAGAAAGATATTGAGTTAATACCCAAAATCTTTCCACTCTGAAATATCATACAAAGCCTTGACTTTATTTGAGCTGACTTCCTTAACCTGTCTTCACGAGACCTGACTTTACTTCAATGGATCTGACATAACTAGACTTCATTTCACCGGACAGGTCAGGTCATGACTCGACGCACCTCTATTCCGGTAGGAGTGAGCTTCTGGTCAAAAGTTTAACTTCCAGCATTTTTGCATAAGTGGTGGGAATGGCGAATAGCAAGAGATGCCATTGCCCGGATCACAGTAGGAGGAGACTCGATGTACTCAGTTTATTCTTAAAAAAACTTATGGAGAAATGTATAAACAAGACTTGATATATCTAAATTTTTAATACAGAGATTATTGCAACATAATCTAGCTCCTACGGAACCAGAATTAAGGAATTACTACATGTTTAGTCAGTGCAGACAGGACTGACTGAAGTAATATTATTTCCAAGTTGCTCAGCAAAAATCTTTAGGCAAATAACTCTGATAAACGAGAAGGTCAATATAGACATTTCACAGGGAGGAATTATATTTTTTTTCTACTCTAGAGTCTTCTCCTCAACGATGGAAATGGAAACTAATTGTGTTGTTAGGTAACTGTTTATGCAGATGACCTAATTTTTGGCACACGCCTAAAATGAGCACAACGGAAAGGTTCTGAGGTCAACCTACAAAAGACCAATAACGAATATACAAAATTACGATGTTCAGACTTCTTTCCGTCGTAATGGGTAATGCAGCTTAAATTGCTTAAAAATGCTATGTCTTATGATGAAATTCTAAGCTTAAAACTCTTCTGGAGAAAAAACTCAAAGAAAAGAATGAAAAGGGCTATTGGTGTCGTAAGGAAACTTTGGACCTTTTTTGCTTTAACACTATGGTTGTCAGATCTTTACTAACCTTAGGAGTCTTGGTCAACCTACATAAGTTAGAAAGAGAAGTGCAACACATCACTGCGGCACTTAATCTTCACAGGCAAAGTACTGGAGGTAGCAGCACTATTATTTACTTAAGAACCCTACTAAGGTCAAGGAAGGTGAATCAAGAGTGTGTCGGAACTAACAATATTCGCAGAGACGGAAGACTGATAGCAAGGGAGCACCAGAAGATGTAAGAACTTTCAATCTACATTGACGGATCGAAGACGATTTAAACTCGGAGTAACTGGTAACGCAACTCTTATAGTCCGCATACGAATGTTGTAGCTTCTTCTTCGAAGAGATAAATGAGGTCTGGTAGATGGTTTAACTGATTAGGAACCTGTAGAAAAATCTATGAAACATATGAAGCTACTGCGATTAAACTCAGTTCTCGCGCACCACAAAATGCAAATGCATTCGGAACGGTAGCAGGACGCAATCGAATTTATTTGAGTTCCTGACTATCCTGACAAACCAGCTAACTAGATAACCAGGGCTGGATCAGCGCTGCCAACGATACTTGTGGTGATGGATATTCATAAACCTTTTCAGCAGATCTTCTCAGGATTCAAATTAACCAAAATATTTGAGAGTTGTCAGTGATCGATTGCGCCTGGCTTTCATGTCTGAGAGGCATTCAAGCTGACTTATCAGCCATGACGGAAATCTGAACTCATACGCTGTAAAGTATGAGTTTGTTTGAACGAATCGAAAGAAAGTTTATCCTTAGGAAAACCTTTCTTTGATGATCTATAAAATCTTACATACCAGCTTCTGGTGGATCTGGTGCATTTCATTGCTTCTACGGGAAGGCTTCAAGCTAACTAAGATATTTACCGATTTAACTTAACCGATTGACTTAATTAGGTTAAGTTAATCGATCAGGTTAAAGGATGAGACAAGGTCAAGTTCATTCAGCCGAGTTCCATAGGATAATACAAGCCACATAAGTAAATTCAAGACACTATATAATAAATTTGTTCCATAAACCTGATTGGGGTTTGTATGGAAGGTACTCTGAAAAGTGGGCGTGGCATGCGACTTGGATATCCTAAACGAATGCAATCGCCAGAAATTCTACCTAGCAGTTTTATAGTAAGACTAAATGAAAACTGAGGGACTAGATCCCGTATTCCCAGATATGGACCTAAATAGAATATTTTATTGGATATGACACATAATATGTACCGAAGGTACTAGAGCCTATTGGTTTTGTGCAAATGTATGTAACAGGTAGAAATAATGGTCGGAGACCCCCCAAAGTTACCCCCATTATGGTCAGGAGTGATAGAGGAGTCGATATAGCCATGTCCGTCTGTCCGTCCGTATGAACGAAAGGATCTCGGAAACGGTAATAGATAGAGACTTCGTGTTTTTTGCATTCGACTAGGACTGCTCGGGAATTTTACAAGTTTATTTTACAATTTTGGCCCTTCCCCCACCCCCTTCCCCATAAAATCACCCCCAAGGCAAAAAATTTCTTGTGCACAAGAAAAATGGAGTATGCTAGTATAAAGATAATGTTCCTCTAAGTCAAAATCCAAAAAGTTCATCAAAATCGGATAATAAATGACGATTTTATAAGCAATTGAATTTAAACGACCCCCTTTTCTTTTCATTCATATTCGCGCAGTGAGAAGTGGTCATGTGTTTGGTCATATGCTCGGGAAACATTTAATGTGTTTGTTAGGCGACCTGAACTGGTACAGGGCCTCTTACAGTCGGTTACGCCCGACTGAAATTTCCTTACTTGTTTTTCATATAAAACCCTGAATGGTAGGACAGATTGGTAAGGGGTTCATCCTTTCTAGTGCAGGGTATAAAGATGAAAAACATTTTTACGACTGACTGTTGGTGTGGTGTTCGTTTTGTGCGTGGTGTGCGTAACATTGCCAAACGTAATATACCCATTCACCGTATGAGTAAAGGGTATAAAATTGACATGCATAATTGTGCAATTAATTGCGAAAATTCTTTGTTTTTGTTTTTCTTTACCTTGCACATTAGAAAGAGAGCAGAGAAAAATTTTTGCTTTTAACAGTTATTTTATACCTTTTGATTGATTTTATTTTTCAAAGAATGTACAGCAGGTGAGAGCTGATTAGCTGTAATGCTGTCACCCACTCTCCTTCTATTCAAACGTATGAAGTTTTCTCAATAATAGTTTTTGCTCTCAGCTAAGTGCAGTTGCATCATTTTTAATCATTTGCAAATTAGTTTACAAAAATATTTGATTGAAGACGCGTCGCGACGGTAACAGCGGTCGATTTATTATACGTCGGAAAGAAATTGTTTTTTTTTTTTGTAATATGCAGTGTTATCGGGGATTAAATAAGCAAAAGTGTTTCTAAATTGTGTTTGTGTCAAAAAAAAAAAAAATTACGTCAATCGATTGCGTAAAAATGTTTAATATTAAAATAAATTTATTTGTGAAAATTGGCTACTGGAAATATTTATTTTTATTAAAATTATTAAACATATTTGCTTGGGTAAGTTTATAAACTGTTTGTAAGTTTTGTGTGCAATTTTTATTTATTTTATTGGATTTGTATTTGATGAACATTGACTTTTTTATGTATGAATGAATACTTTTGGCACACGCACACTATCATAACGGCATTCCTAATTAAACCTCGGCAACGCACTGAGCGATAAGCAAAAGAACAGTTGAGCGGCGCATTTGTTGCATTGTACATATGTCTGGCTTTGTCGCTCAGCGACAACAGATTCTAGCGCTAAGCGACGTCGCTCATTGTTTATCGATCAGTGCATGGCCGAGGTTCAATTGAGAAAAACCATTCAAAAGTAAGTTTCGCTTCTGAGGTTTTATACCCTGTAAACGAGGAGCCAAGAGGGTATAATAAATTTGAGCGATTGTTTGTAATTTAAGAAAAAAGTGATGCAGCTGCCCTAAGCTGTGTGCATAATTCTTTTACGGAGAAAGCCTTATAAGGTTGATTAGAGGGAGGGTGGGTGATAACATTAAAACATATCAGACCACGTTTGCTCTTGATTCTTTGTAAAATAAAATCAATCCTAAAGCATAGAATAACTGTTATAAGTTAATATTTTTCGGTGCTTTCTTTCTTATTCTCAAAAATGGCAGAAGAACATAATAAAGACAAACAAAATCAAAGAATTTTCGCAATTAACAGCACTATTATGCATGTTTCTTTTATACCCTGTACTCATACGGTGAATGGGTATATTAAGTTTGGCAATAATAAGTTCGCAACGCCCACCATAGAGCCATATGCAAATGTTTTAATGCTTTAAAAACAATTCTCCTTTTTTTTTAAATATTATATATTTTTTTTAATTTTTATAAAATGTTTCCATTGGCTATAAGATATAGTGAGTTCGTACATGTACATATATGTAACAAGCAGAAGGAGGCGTGGTAGACCTCAGTATATATATTCTTGATCAACATCAAAAATCAAGTCGATATCGACATGACCGTCTGTCTGAGCCTTCTAATTGGGCAATTTAGATTCTCCTATTTATTCTTCAGATGCACTTGTATTCAATGAATGTACTTGCCGACCCTCCCTAAGGGGGAGTTGGGACTTGCCATGCATACCTAATCCTCATTCTGTGTTTTTGTATAAAAAAATTGTATTAATATTCGCCAATTTGCTATAAATGCCAAATTCGGTTCACTTTACATTATTTTTATAAAATATTCTATTTAGGTCCAAATCGGTTCTCTAGAAGGGGTGGCCGCCATACATTTCTGTCTCACCTTTCAGAATTCTTATATGGAAAAATTGTGTTGTTGTTAATTCAGCTAGAAATGACTATTTATGTGTAACTTATATTAATTCCAATAAAGTATAATACACGGATCTAGATGGGAACTTATCCCCTATAGAAACTTAAGGTTTAATAAAGAAACAGGGGTATCTCAAAATTGAGCATACTTGACTGCAGGATTCTTTCTTGTTAGGATTGTTTAGACCTTGCATATGTTACATAAAAAGATGGCAGGCTATTTTGAAGTCCTAAACTGTTTTGGAAGTCTACGAACAGATTGGCATAGAGCTCATTTTAAAGGGCATGGTTCAGTTTTTAATTTCTGATATCAACCAAGTTTGTAGCACTTCAGGATTTAGCTGTACAATATTACAAAAATTGCAACAAAAAAAAACCCTATTTTAGGGATTTCAACCCGTATTTTTTCGGAAATTTTTGAGCTCAGATCAGAAAAATCGATGTCCCTTTTTATTCGCAAAACCCATGCAGGGCAGTGTACTTGGAGTAGTTTAGATGTAAAAAATACTATTTTGCGTTGAGCCACTTTTCTGCTCAAAATCTTCACACATCCGGTGTGTATGAAATGCATAACAAAATCAAGCTCCCAGCTAATTCGATGGCTTGGGTTAGTTCACATAAGCTTGAATATTGTTGTCCTTCATATACATTAATTTGACATGTCAACCATTCCCAAACATTTTGGATGATATTCAAATCCCATTAGTAGGGCAGCTAGCTTAATAGCTTCACTTGCCTCTCTATATACGTTTAAACAATCCGAACTTTATATATTGACGCATTATCTTGTTGATGATGCATTAATTCGAAATTGCCCACACCATGGCAGCTCCAACTGTGCTATGCAGCCTGTCCAAATGATAAGATTCTTTCTGGACTTCATGAAAATAATAGCTGTAGCCAACGGAACCTTCCAAATTAAACCACGCGATGCCACTCCGAAGTCCATGTCATATGAACGCGATTTACGAAGCGGGTTAAGGAATGCTTCTTTTTGATTTTTAGTTTTTTTATATGCTTAACATTCGAAATTTTTGCATAGTTCTGAAACTTTCCTTGAAACCACATTTTTTCTGATGTTCGTCAAAGGGCCATGAGAGTTTAACGCTTTAAGCACAGTCATACGTCTAGTCTTCATTGGAACGACACCACCTACCGAATCGCTTGACGTTGGAGTCTTGTTATGGTGGGTTTGTGATTTACGTGTTCTCCAACATTTGATCGAAGTTATTCAAACTATTTGTACCCTTGAATTTGCATTACTCTGATACCTGAAACACTTTCAATGCGCAGCTTTGATTAAGTTGATTCTTAAACTACGCCTTCTCGTGATATTCTAAAATAAAGTATGTAACATTTTACCTCCAGTAGAGTCATTAGTTTTGTAATAACATTAGAGACACAACCGAATGTTAAACCATAATTTGTCTGTCTCCCTTAATAGATAAAAACAATTATTTTTAAATATTATCTCTCATATTATATCAAAAATAATTACCAACACGCAATATTTATAAAACAAACATAAACTCTACTCGGTTATTTTAACAGCAGTTAGAGTAGCAATTAATAGAGCAGCAGATGAAAACCATAATTATAAAGAAATATAAACAATAACAAATAATGACATGCAAGACGCTTCAGGTTCAGCTTCAGCTCCAGTATTACACGCCGTGATCTCATACATTCTCTATCTAAGGCACTTTCACTTTTAGAGAAACCTTTTTCTTTGCAAGCATCATTCATTCATTCATTCATTCTGCTGAACTGAGCTGAACGCCTCTAACAACATAATGATCTAATGTTCGACCCAATAATTCATATTCGATGCACAGAGAAGGGAGTTCACAGTAGGCGCAGTCAGATTTTGCAGTAAAACCCTTGAATTAAAAACAAATTAGACAATAATTTGCGCAGCCAGCATGCAGAGAAAATTAAATATAATGCGCTGCATATTTTGTATACACGGTTCCGAACAATAAAATATTTAATAATTAATTATACACGAGTAGTTGTTGGTCCAAATCGAGCCGTGCTAAGTTAATGCGCCGATGATTGATGAGAATCTCGAAACATTTGCAACTCGAGTGAAATAAGTTGAAAATTGTTAAAACTGAAAGAAAAAAGTGCGAAAAACAAAAAGTAGCAAAAGAAAATAAATAAAATTTACTTCAGTTTAGATAAATTTCACTTTCTTTTAATCGAAAAAGTTCCCGGAAAGAAGTTGTGCTGTGTGACCGAAGAAGAAAAATTTGTGTATAGTTAGATAGTAACGAAGCTTTGATACACTTCACAAAGAATTTTTAATGTTGTAAAGAATAAATAGGAAAGGCAATGATAAAAGTTTTAATTTCTGATGCTTCTCACCTTGGCAGATCGGAGCATCAGATCTCTCGGCTGTCGTCTGTTAAGCCTTCGCTGTGGTTTTGTTCTCGCCAAACCAACTGCTAGACTGTTCCTGTGGTTCCGCTCCAGTCTATTGTTGTGTCTACTAAAGTGGTGGTTTATTTGGTCGAAAAGCGTTGCCAATTTCAGATCTCTATGGAGCATACTGTACCACTTACATTCAGTGATAAGTCTTATGGCCCGGATTAATGTCATCTTTATGCGTCCGATCTGACTGTCGCAGGTTTGCCCCTAGATTTGGGACCCATACCTTTTAAACGGGTTGAGTAGCCAATAGTGCTTGTCCACCGCTGCTCGTATGCGTGTCCTTATTGCAGTCAATTGCTTAGCAAAGGTTTGCCTTCGATCCAGTACGACGGTTGCATCGTATTAACAGGAGGACCTGTATGTGACGCAGATATCTTCTATGAATGTGACCAGCATTGGGGTCTCGGTCGTGCTAGCGTCTGGCAGCGGCATGTGGGTGTACAGACAATACAAAAGAGGGCCCAGGATACTTCCCTGTAATTCACCAGCTGCCACTTCATATTGTGTTGATATTGCCTAGTGAAGGCGGACCAAAAACTGCCTTCCCTCTAGGTAGACCATAAATTTGATATGTAGGCCAGTAGGCCAAACATGGTCGAACGCCTCCGTAATGTCCAAGAAGAGGACGTTGCAATACCTGTCGAGTGCGACCAATATTTGCTCGACAACTCAATGCAGCTGTTCTACAGTGCAGTCGACAGCTCGGAACACGAACTGGTGCTCAGGAATAATTCCCCGAGAATTCACAATCGTAACAATCCTGGCGGCAATTAGTCTCTTAAAACAACTTCAAGATCGAAGGGAGTAGACTAAACGCCCGGTAGGATGCGGGGTCCCTTTCCAGTTTGTGAATCATGGTAGTTATACCGAGCATCCACTGAGCAGGGAAGCATCAGCAACCTCACGATGGCGTTCAATATCAACTTTATGTAGAGGATCGCACGTCTAAGCAGTGCCTTTAATATGGCGTTTCAGATGGCATCATGGTGCTCGCTCTGACGACCAATTGTTTCTGCTAACTCGCTGGGAGCGAAGGGCATGATGGGAAAGTTCATTTGAAGCGGTTGGGTTAACCTCTCATGAGTCTCGTTAATTTGCTGCGGACTAGCAAGCTCAAGCGGCTGAAAGCTATTCAGTAAATACTTCCGCTTGCAAAAAAAATGGGTCCTGAGTGAATGTTGGTAGTCCTAGATGATTTCAGATTAGCACTTGGACCTACTTTTTAAATAGGTTTGTCTTAGATGCCGTATGTGAGTGAGGTATTTATTTTTTTATAAAGTATTGCGTTAATTTGATTTGCCCTTTAAATGTCCGGTACTCTGTTCATTCGAGGCCAGTTTAACCCTTACGTTGGCTTGTGCCAGATCCTCTGTTTAGATCTGTTTACCATTTTGAAAGAGCACGAGGAGCACCTGCCATCCTTCATCATTACTTCGGTGTTTTTTTTTATCTGGAATTCCGATGCTCTACAGTTTGTCTAGAGTTATTCTTAGTTGTTTCCATGAAAAGACCTGTTCACCCGGCCAGAGGCTCGCATTAACCGAGTAAGTCATCAATAGAACAGCCACTAGCTTAAGTCGCGACTAAAATATATGTGGTCCTACAGCTTGTTTTAGTATTGCCACGGTTCGACTTATATATTAGACGAGCCCAGGGTCGAGATGAAGTTATGAAAATTATTGAGGTGATATTTGAGCCTAGCTGAGGATCTTTACACAAAGCGCAGGGTGTCCGATTACTCTCAACTGGAGATGGTTTAGATGAGAAAAATGGTGTATACGAAACTTAACTTTAACAGGTGATCCGAAAGGTGCTTTGTCATTCGGTAGCCTTTCGCTGGGCACGTATGCTTTGCAGTGCTGACCTTTGTTGAGTCTTTTCGGTTTTAGATCCGTAAGGTAGTATCAGTTTCTTCGCCATCTCAGAATCTAAAAGAGCTCATTGGCACCGCTAGTGGTATCTCCAATGCGTTACAAAGCATCTTAAAAAATTACTAGTACTCTGCTCAAACTAAACATAAAGTGTATAAAAAAATTCAGCAGGTGAAATCAGACTTCCTGTTGTCTTCTGTACGGCCATTGCTTGTAGCTAAATACAGGTAAAGATGTACAAAAATAAACTTTAATAATAAAAAAACGAAAAATAATAATAAATAAATATTAAGAATAATTATAGCTCAAGTTGTGGCAGCATGAATAGAAATGACCGACAAGGTTTATCATGCTGATGCGAACGTGCATAAGTTTGAGGTTTTTCTTTCGCTGGCCATGGCTCTGGCTCTGGCTTTCTGGTATTAAATTGATTATAAACATAATGTTGGTCAATTAAATTTATTGAGACAGCCACGACAGCATTAACAACTGTTTACAGTTCTTTGTACGACATGACACTAATTATACTCGTACATCTGCAGTTAAAGTATCTCTGTACTTCATGGGTTGGTTGGAAAGTATCTTTTATACGCGGAGTAACTCATAGCCTAACAGATCTGTCACTTGTGTTAATTAGCATAGAGAACCCAATGCATTTTAAAGGTAAAAGTGTTTTTTAACTTGTCAGAAATTTAAGCAATAAAAGCAAGACAGTAGCAAGTTAGAGATTTATTTGTGCCTAACAAGGTTCTATTTAGATACTTTTATGTCACAAGCGTCTGATACGCCTGCTTCTGCAGCAACAACAGATCTATACTAATTATATACCCTGCTGCCACATTAAGTTGTACGTTTATTTGACTTTTAGTTGACGGCGCCACTTCTTCTCATGATGATGACTTTTAATGACGCTGTGATAGAAAGTTTTCTAATGTTAATTTTGTATATTTTAGAAATTTATTTAATACTTACTTCTTATATAGTTGGAATTAGTTTTAAGCAGCTATGTGCTTCATGCTATAAAATCGAAAACAGCAAATCGCTTAGCTGCGCTCAGCTGCAGGCAAAATAATTAATAGCCAGCAATATTAATTAGCATAGTCAGTGTACTACGACGACGACGTGGACGACGCCCTATGAGGGTGAAATCGTTATCGAAAGTAGCCAACAATATTCTCGTCATTTGAGCTCACGCGACCTCAATTATTTGCTCATCATCCGAGTAGTTTTTCGCCTTAACTATAGAAAATCAATTAAAATACTCCATGCTTCATCGATTATCGCTAGTTGGGTACGTTAATTTAGTCGCTGATTTGAAACAATAAAAACTTTCCCGCCTGGTCATAAAAATAAAAAATTATTGATTGCGCATACGTCGCAAAAATTTGTTTTTCACTTTGCAGATGAATTGCATGAATGGCGGATTTTATGACCCGCTTTTGTACAGTGGAGGAAAAAATCATAAATATGAATTTTAATGGAGGTGCAAATGTGAGTTTAGGTAAAAGTGTAAAATGGAAAAGGGTATATTCAGCAGTTTGTATAAATGTATGTAAAAGGCTGAAGTAGATGAAGCAGACCCCATAATGTATAAATACGATGCAGACATGCCCGTCTGTCTGGCTGCCCGTAGAAACCCAAAAAAACTTAGAGACTTTAAACGATAGACTATAGAGAGATAGAAAATGCATAACTGGATGCTTCTATTCCTTCTTCAGATCACTTGTACGTACCAATCACTTGCTCTTTTGGAAGAATTTTGAATTTTTTTATAAAAATTTTCTTTATTGATGTTTTTTAATTATTTAAAAGCGCCAAATTTTGTCTATTAAATTAATTCTTACAAAGTATACCATTTAAGTTCAGATCAGGGATACCCTTTAGACAAATCTATCCCAGCTTTCTTAGTTTATGTAATAAACAATTTTTTTTTGTTAAATCAGAAGTGGCTTGTTTGTTATATTTTATATGAAACTTTATACAAAATTTCATAAAGCACCAAATCGGACCACTAAAAGGAGTCGCTCCATATAAGAAGTCGAGTCGATATAGACTTGTCCGTCCGTATGAACATCAAGATCTTGGAAACTATAAGATATACTTCCTTCAAGTTTTAATATTTAGTCAAACCTATTCTTTCTAGTATCTAGAACGTGACAAACCCTCTCTAAGAGGTAGTACTCCCCCTTCCTGAAATATTTTAAGAAAATAAAAAATTATTCTGGTTTATGGTTTATGGCACAAAGATCCAGGTGGGAATATATTCTGTATCTAAATTTATTGCTCTGTATTAAATACTGCTACACGTTACCAAAGCAAAGCTCTTACATCTTACACTCGAGAAGAACTTTGTCCAGAGTCGATACAAGTTTTATATGTACTCTATGCATGGCATACCACCGGCCAGAATCGTTACGCACATGACTTAGAAAAGACAGCAGATTTGGCAATACAAGTTAAGAAATGTCAAATTTCTTTGTTTTTTTCTCGGTTACGACTAAGAAGTACAACCCTCAATTGTTTATGAAGCTTCTTAGTACGGCTGTCTTTTAAAATGGTTTTTAAATGCTGACATTTTACGACCTAGTGGAAGAAATTGGTTATAGTTATGATCCCGAAACACGGTCTTGGCGGTTCAAGTGAACATCATGAATTAATAAACTAAAAGATAGAGCCTTCAAGTTTGAATACTTAGTTCTTTTCAAAATATTTAGTTGCTGTTTTTGTTCAGTTTGATACATCAAATTTATTGTATGTTCCACGCGATATATTTGGAATATATCCCCATCTCTGCTTTAAAAACTATTTTTATATATTAATAAAATTCTAAACTATATGACGACTTTATTTATAATTAAAAATTTAACCACAACATTTTACTAATTTTACTTTCACTTCTTCTTGTCTTTCTAGGTAAGCACAAATAAGGACTTTTGAACTTGGATATTGGTGCGAAGGCTTTATATTGCAATTAAGTACAGTAAGTCCAACTCAAGAAGAAAAAAATATTTTTTTCAAACTTTTTCCGGCCATTAATATTTGTATGTTACTCCTTTAAGCATGCTCAAACTTTAAAGTGAAAATTATTGATTGTAAGTCGGATTGTATATGATATATGTTTCAATTTTGTATGACCCTGTTGTGTAGGTAAGAAGCTGTCTATAGGTTTGAAAGACGTAGTTCTCTAGTCGGTCATTTGGTGTTGGTTGTTGGAATAAACTAGCAACTTCAACGTAATCATAGAGAAATAATTTTAAGGTTGTTAAATCGCATGATAACCGCAATAACCACCAAAGGTTATTTCTGGAAATAACGCATTATTGAAACATTTCTTGTTACAGCTCCAATGTTGGAAGCATATAGGTTCCATATCAATGTTATCCAATTAACGCCAAAGTAGTCAATCCGATGCCGCTCATCTTAGCAAGTTCTATTTTTAGAAGATTTTTAGGTTAATGATGCGCTTGACCAAGATACTCGCGTGAACAGAATTTCTTATGGATGAGCCATCTTTTGAGATTTGGGAAGAGATAATAGGGAGGCCAAATCGGGCGAATAAGGTGGATGAAGAAGCAATTGGAGCCCCAAATCGTTTTTTTAGCCATGTTTGCAATTCATTCAATAATGCGCAGTAATACTCGCTGTTGATGTTTGTTTTTCGAGGTTGTCCACGAAGAGTATGCCATTGCAATACCAGAAAACAGACGCCATGAGCTTTTCAACACATTGAGCCTCCTTCGGCCACTTCGGAGCACTCGTGTCGGCTTCAATCTATTCCCGGGATCTCATTATGTTCTCTGGCGTGTAATAGTGGATCTAGGTTTTATCAATAGTTACCAATCGACGCAAAAAGTCCACCAGACTCCGCATGTAAGCATGAGCTTTTTACTCTTTCGAAGTGCGCTCGCGTTCGTATTTTTGGTCCGGGGTCAACATGCGCGGCACCCTACGACCAAAATATTGCGTGTGCGTTGAGTATTAATCCTTGTGGCATCTGCAAGCTCGCTTACCTTCACTTTACGGTCGGCCAACACCATTTCATGTATTTTTTTTGTCATTGTCAGGTGTATCCGCATCGGAGGGCCTGCCGGGGCGGTCTTGGTCGGCAATGAAGTTTCGGCCACCACGAGTCTCTCGAAACCATTATTTCACGAGTACACCAAAGAAGCATTAGCCCCATAATATATGTCATTTATTTGACATATCTGCCCAAATATGAATGGGCTACAAAGCACCATAATCTTTTTTCTATTGCAGCGTATTCTGCTGATCAAGGAGGTTACTTCTCACCCCACGTAGTAACTTACAATTGAGCGCCCAACTTTAGAGGGTATTTTCCTTCTCAATTATAATCACCAAATTTTTATATAAAGTCACTCTGAGTGCTTCTCCATTTCATAACATTTTTGAAAAATTCGTTTTATATGTGAGATAAGTTTATTTACTTTTGATGAAAATTTCAAACTCATCAACCATTTCACTATATTATCTATATTAAGGTATATTTGTTCTTTCCATACCTTCTAGAAAGTATTGGGATCTGCATTATACGACAGAAGTTCCGGCTTGGTTTTCATTATGCTGGCAACTATGTTCGCTTTGGAACTCACATAAAAGAATTAGTACCTAGTAAGTCTAAAAACTACATAGGCAAGAAATTGTAGTAGATTATATATGACGTTGTTGAAGAATTTAAATAGACTAAGAAGAAATTTGTAGATCTATCAACAAACTCATAAAAAAAAAAAGTCTGTCTTTTCCACATAGTTCTTATATCATACCTATGCCATTTCTTAAGGCCATTTCTGTTGTTATATAATGGATTATCAAATTTATATAACTTTTAGCTAGCACAAAAGATAATGCTTTATGAATATATCTCGAGAAAAAAATGTCAATTGATTTGTACTACGTACTTACGCACAAGACTACTGAAAACTTTACTATACGATCTATCCTCCTATAATAAAGAAATCTTTTGTAAATATAAGCAAATTAAACGCAAATCAATAAAAAGCAATGAATTGGCAAAAGTTTTTTTTTTTGTTTCTTCTTCTTATTGGCTGCAATAAGGCTTTTTATGATTACTTTCGCGCAAAAATACGGCGCAAACTTAAGTATTTATGGCTTTAATGACGATGGCAAATTACGTACAGCTGCGCCCAGCAGACGCGAATCTGCTGCTAGGCGCCTGAATTGTTGTTTTAATTGCATTAAATGTTCAGTTTGTGCTTTTAACCCAATTTAAGTGACAACAATAAATTATGTTTTTCACTGACTTAAAGAATTAAACTGATGCTGCGGCTGCGGCGGCTCAAGCACTAATTAACGTCATGTGAAGTCGAGTTGAGTCGTTGAATTTGGCGCCCAACGCGAAGGCGTCACAGTGTCTGCCAAGTGTCTTCTTATGTTCATGTACCCATTCTGTCTTGACCACATCCGCTTCTTCTTCAACTGCTGTTGGCTAAATGTGAAAGGCACCAAAAATATTTAATCATTCGCAAGTTGAACTCATAAAACACCAACTGCACTTAGTCGGTTTGTAATTATTATTTTTTCTTGTTTTTATAAATTTCTTCCAAGAACAACAAACATGTTTGAGGTTTTCTTTTAATAAAAAAAATTATGAAATTATAATAAAGTCCGCTTTTAGAGTTTAATGTGCACAACTTCCGCAACAACCGCATAAAATTTTTATTACTTTATAATAGTTTTACGTATTTGAGATACTTTTTCTTCGAGCCGCGCTAATTGAATTTACTTACCGCAGCCAAGGAAAAAAAATCTTTGTGATATTTATTTAATTACAAAGACTGCTGCTAAGTCGCCAAATGGTTTTATTGATGATTTGCATTTTCATTAATTTTTTTTTGTGCCTGTGTATCTTGTATCTTGTTTCTTTAGTTCGGCTTACTTACGCTTATCTAATTTATTTTGCTATAAGCTTCAATGAATTTACACATTTTTTGCCATGTTTCATCTGAAGTGTGCCTGGCTCTGGCTAATTTGGTTCTCCGCCTTTTTCTTTATTGATTTGTTTTTATTTTCTTTCCGTTTTTTCTTTCTGGTTTGGCCTAAAAAACTCATAAAGCATATTTCCGCTATTTTTTTTTTTTTTTTAATACTTAGCCGCATTTTCTGTATTTGCAGTTTTTATTTTAAAAATTTTGATACCCTATATTCATAAGCTAGAAAAGTATATTACTTTTGTGCAAATATAGCAAACATGAAAAATCCATATACATATAGAGCAAATGTGTGCATGTTGGGACACTATTTTCGTTCGATAGATACTAAAACCTTTTCATAAACTGTTAGAAACCATATATTTCTGTAGTCTGTAAGAAATTGTAGACCATTTATCGATTAAAATATTAATTTTTATTTGTGTGTGCATGTTGAGCACCTCAGTAAATTAGATGAAGATTAAGTTTAAACTGCAAAATTTTAATATTTATTGAAACTGTGATTTATTTAGTTGTCTTCAGGCAATCACCAAAATAGAAAATAGTTTAGAATCAAAAGTTTCCATGGCATGTCGTTGACGATATTGATTAAAGGCTTTTAGCATGTTTGGCCGTATTCAGGTCCAGTAATTGTTTGCTGCTTTAAGGTCTTTTTATATAATTTTAGTTTTATAGGTTTCTGGATTGAGTGTCATCAGGTTTCCGTATATAAAATATACAGAATTGATTTATCTTAAATACACATTCGAGATTTGGTTTTATCATATCTACAATATATGAAGATTTCCTCCCAGTATATCCGTGGTTCCTGCATTAAATCTACGTTTACACCACCTGATTCCAGATATTGAAAGTCAGCCTGCCTTACTGTGCAGCAGATTTATTAGCTATTCGATTATTATTCGATTGAAAAAGTCGATCTTCTTCATTACTGGATGTGATATAGTAATGAACCTAATTAGCGAGTCTGGCTGGTGCAGGATTGCTCATTACAACAGCAGCTTTCTCTTCAGTCCGATTGGGGTTCATCTAATCTTTGCTCAGTGAATCTTTTGAACGTATGATTAGGTTCTTTACCTTTGCCTCTTTTGTCTAATTTTTGCTCACATTAAGCCTATGATCGAATATAATATTTATTATAATATTTATTATTATTATATCGTGGCACTACCTACTTTTGCATCATTTTTGTATTTCTCTTGATGCTTTTTATATACATATATACATCATGTACCTGCATCAAATAGTTGTTGAGAAATGGCGCATTGTTCTCTTTAGTAAA
Organism: Leucophenga maculata; assembly: GCA_035044805.1. Taxonomy (NCBI): domain Eukaryota; kingdom Metazoa; phylum Arthropoda; class Insecta; order Diptera; family Drosophilidae; genus Leucophenga; species Leucophenga maculata. Next base: position 789,621 of record JAWNNP010001715.1, on the reverse strand, counting down.
AGCGATTTTTTTTATCAGATCCTACTAAAGCTTTTAATGTTCCAATTTTATAAAGAGCCGAGTCTTTTTCCAGACTACAGCTTCTGCTTCTTATCGCAAATGGTATAAAAAATAATTATACCAATATCAACGGAAAAAAAAGATCGATAACAAATACCTTACTGGTCATGTGACGGTTGATACAACGTTGCTATCGAAAAAAATCCATTGTAATCGTTGAAGCTCTACGGTCTTATCGGTTCTGTACATTCATCGATTAATCTTTGAGCATCTGATCATCGGTTTGTGTATTTCGGTCATGTGCTGGGCAGAGAATTTTACGATCTAAGCAAATTTTTACTAAACAACCATTTTATCGTAAGACGAGAAGAAGTTTGTTGGCTTTGTTGCTACCTACGCTCACCTTTTTTTTGTTAGAAAAACTTTATATTGTTGTTTTTATTTTATCATGAAATGCCAAATTTGGGCTATCTTTCGTATATGATTATAAAATATTGCACAAAGGTTCAGATCGGACTAAAAATTCTCCATTCAAATCTGACCCACCTTTCTAAGTTTTTGTATGAAACCAATTTTGTTGTTGTTTACTTTGTTGTTGTCTTTTGAGTTTCTGGACGTAGACCTACAAATTAACGTTCCTTTATGACCGAGCATATCCATGAGACAATTGTAGGTTCGCCTGCTAATCAGCAAATTATCTATTTGATCTCTAGTGGACCTATCGGGGACTCCCAGCTGCATTTGTGCAGTTTCGACCTATGAATCTCTCGACGTTGGTGTGTTTAACCCCGCTCTTTCTATTAAAGTCATCTAGTGATATCGCCTTTAGGGACAGAATTGATTGTAAAGTTGAAAAGATTGTAAAATTCATTCTTATAATTGTTTGAGTGTGGACCGGTAGGTACATAACGCTGGACTTTTATTATATTGTGGAACTTGCTTTTGAATTGGTTAAAGATAGGCTTGTACTATATTAAAGCGCGATTTGAGTCTTTGGCTATTATTATGTCTACACGATTTTCTCGTCTTTGAGTGACGCCGCTGTAGATGATTTGGTGTCCTGCCAGTGTGCAAGATTGGCTTTTTCTGAGCAATCTAGTTTTAGAAAGTCCGAGAATTTAGATGTGTTACATCTCTCTGCATACTTCCGCAACCTTAGAAGGAGCAGAAAGATCAGAAAGAGAGCGCACTTTCCATGTTCCTACTCGAGACAGTTGTATAAAACAAATTGTCGTCATCGTTGAATGGTTGTTGTTAATGTATCAGAGATTTCTTTCCATTTCTTAAATCAATATTAAATATTTCGGTCGGGTCACCAGTCCATCGCAAGTAGAGTTTCCTCATCTCTCCGCCAGACTTATAGAAAGAAAAACCAGAATTTACTTTCTAAAAGCCTGTTTCTAGCCGCCCTATAGAATCGTACTACCGTCGGTGCACACAATAATGACATACATCACGGAGGCTTACATGTTATTCCCCTTATGTGCCTAACGGTCAAGGTGGCATAGAAATATATAATGTGTACGAATTTAAGGTTTAGTATGGTACAGGGTATCTCACAGCTAAGCACACTCGAATGCTTATTTCAAGATAGTGATGTACTTTCTTTTTTCCTCTACCGTTTATATTTCTCTGCTTAGGTGGTTTGGGAGATTCTCCTCGAGTTATGTCTTTGTATTTTGTTTATTGAACGCAAAGCATTGTCCACTAATACATCTCTTGGTACCTTCCATGGCTTCATCTAGTATGGATCATGAAGCCGTGTGATTTCTTTTTATTTTTAGAGAGCTCTGTATTTTCGCCGCTTTCTACTTAACTCTTCTCAGAATTCTCAACGCATTATATCTCTTCTTGTACGTAATGCTTTGTGTTTTGTTTGTTGAAGGCTCGACACATCACACTGGAACATCTTAGTATTTTTCGTGGCTTCTGCTTAAGTTTCGCATGATCTATTAATTTCATACAAATCTCCAATGACTTTATCACCCAAAATAATTAATATTCCTCTTTTTTATGTTTTTTTATTTTATAAATATATCTTTATTTAACATAATAGTTGCTCTTTGTTGTTGTTTTTCATTATTCTTTATCATCTCATCATATCGTATTAAATATGTTACAATACATAAAAAAAAGTTATAGTATATACTTGTACAATATATATACGTATAATTTATTATATAAAGGTAAAGTATATAAATATAAATATGCTTTATATATACAAAAAGAAGGCAAATAACTGCATCAATCAATCATTGTCATCGATCAAACAAACAAACAATCAATCAAACGAGTCACACCGCAATGTTTTATTATTTAATAAATCCAAAAATAATAGTTGTTGTATAAATTAAAAAGCTTAAACATTAAAACACATTTAATAAGGCAATTTATATAATTTAAAGGTAGTAATTGATTTTTGTAGGCATTTAATTTTGTTTCGTTTTAATTTTTTATAAAAATATTTTAAAGCAATTGTGCATAATTTTTTTTTTAAACAAATAAATGCAAAAGAAAATAAATAAATAAAAAGTTTTCGTAGAATTGCACAAAATTTCTTGTTAAACAGTTTCAAACTGCTTGCGGTGTGAATTTGACACTTTTATTTGTTGTTGTTGTTGTTTAAATGATTTTTTATAATAAAATTTGTAATTTTTTTTCTTCGTTTTTAAATGTTTATTAATTTTATTCATGCTACTACAACTACCGACTGCACCCTAGTTTGGCACGCATTGGGCGAATATATTCAGTTTTTTTGTTTGTTTTTAAATTAAATATTTTCGTATATACAAATTATAATTATTTATTTTTTTTTTTGTTGGCTATATATATTATATATTACATGGTTCATTCAAAACTCTAAAGCTGCTTCATAAATATATTCATTAAAATGAGTTTTAAATTAAATTAGGCAAACAAAAAAATGTTTTAACAAAACTTCTTACGCACTTAGAACTAATTAAAACCGAATTTTGGTAGAACTAAACAAATAGCGCGATTTTTTTGTTTGTTTTTTGTTTAATAATTTATAATAATAATTAATTATTATATGTTTAGATTTAATAGTTTAATTGGTAAACTTGGCGAGACTCAATTGGCTCAGTCGTTATTTTAATATTTTTTTCTTGGTTTTTTTTTTTTTTTTACATTTGCGCATTTAATTATTTTTTTTTTGGGTATAGTTTGTTAGCCAACTTTCATTCTGAAATCAGCAGAATCAATCGTTAGCCATGCAATAACCGGAATAAGTTTGTATATTATCCTCGAGAAAACTTTCACCGGCAATAACGCTCGATTGTGTATGATGACTGGGACAATGATGTCCTTTAGGACACTGACACAGCGAATTTATGTTGACTTCGTCCAGAAATTCTTGACGTTTGCGTACTGTGAATAGTTTGCAGGGCTGTTTGCGCTGGCAGCGTATGCGCTATAAAAAATAAAAAACAATTTTTATTAATTAAAATTTCTTTATTATAAAATTTCAAAAAAGGCTTACCGTCAAAGGCGAACACGCAAACAGATATGTATAGCCATTAGTGCCCGCAGGTTCACGTTTCGTCAGATAGGTCACCGAATTGCGTGGACAGCGACAGTGCACTATCTGCTCCGTAACATTCAGATCTGCAGCAGTGGTCAGCGTCCACGTAAAGTCGCGGAAGTGTCTATAAAAAACAAAAAAATTTAAATTAAAAAAAATATTCTTCTTCCTCAAAATATTTTCACTCTCTACTTACTTGCAAACTGGCAGCTTATGCACTGGTTGACATAATTTATAATGTCTAGTCTTATCTGCAATTGTGTGTCCATCTTCAATACCCAGACTACTTGGACAACCGCCTATAAATGTCTGTGGCTCTTTTGCAAAACGATGTCCGGAGTGTCGCATATGCGCTGTACCATAACCACTGATGGCATGTCTTGGTCCATGTGGAAATTCATTATCATTAATATCATCGAATTCCGTTTCCAAAACTGGCGGCAATGCATCATTATATTCCTGCTCCAAATAATCGCTCGGTTGTAATTGCAGCTCATCTTCATAGACTGCGCCCAGTTTTTGCATTAATTTCTTTAAGTGCATGCTCTCGAATTTCTTGTCATTATAATCGCCGAGAAGTAGTCGTTTGTGTTGCAGCAGTTTTTCCTTCTCGTAGTAATTTCTATATTTGTCCATATTTAAATTTGTATTTCCCGCTGCTATGTCCTGATGTGTATGCTGTTGTTGCTGCTGCTGATGTGTGTGATGATGTATTATCACATTTGGCATACGATTTGATTCGGGACAGCGACATTGTCGTTCGATCCATGGTGTTTCATAGAGATCGATTTTTGAGCAGACTGCATTCGGTGCGCAGATGGGTAAATCTTCTTCAGAGTCCTGGAAAATATAAAAAAAAAGAAATTTTGCATAAGTTTAAATTGTCTTTAATTATTTTAATATACATAAAGTTGTTTAAAAGTTTGCAATGAGTGACAGTGCACAATTTTTATTTTATCGAAATCGGTTGCATATTTTAGGCGTAAATGCGTTAGCAATTTAGTGGCTTAAACTGGCAAAAATTTATCAACACTAGAGGATATGGAAATGGCTCATTGTCTGCTTTAGATACCTTTTCTAGCAAGAGGTGCACTGAATCACTTTATTCTGCTATCTAAGCAACGCTAAACCCTCCAAAAAAAACTTTCTAATGGTCAAACATTTTCGAAACCGTGCATTCCAGCAAAGATTTTTCTATTTTGTTATTGCAGTCCTCACATTTGATGTCCATACGCAAAAAGCTTATAAATTATTAACACATTCTTTTATATGCTTCCACTTTACACATAAAAATATATTTCTATCATTTGCTGTTTGAAATTTCATAATTTCCTTCCTTTTGCTTTTTATTTTTCCTATATGCAAAGTACTACGTGTAAAATAAAATCGAACTATCAACTTGGGAACACTTTGAAGTACGATATTATGTTCTGCTTTTATTGTTTGTAGATATTGTTCTATGCATATCATTATATTACGAGACTTACACAAATAGTTTTTGGAAATTTAACTGGATATATTTAACAATAATTTAAGGGAAATAAATTTAAAGAACATGATTTATGCACGAACTTATCCAAGAAGTAAGTCGAATGCTGTAATGCGGATTAGTTTGTTATATAGAAACTAGTTGCCCACATAGTTTCCGGTAAGCAATCGGTAGAGTTCCTATATCAACTTATCGCCGAATCATCAAATTCACATAACCAGTATTAGAAAACCAACTCTCTAATAGTCACCCAAACAGACTACTTGAACTTCGCGGAGGGTTCCTACAGACTACTGCAATTGTGCAATTGTATATAATAAGAAAAAGGCAGGAATAGAGATCCATTAAGCGTTTATACTCGTGATCAGAAGTCAAATCTATATAGCTATGATGGGATATGAAATATTCAAGTTCTGCATTACATTTTTTTTTAAAGATGAGACGTTACGAGACACATGAAAATAGCGTAGCTGTTTTTAGCCATTTCCGTCCTTTTATATCTCTTTCTGCGAGAAAATATCGCTGAGTAAAGAAAACTTTGCGAAACTAATCTCATAGAAACTGAGCTGCATGCCCTACATCCATGCATCATCCATCATACCATGGTTGAGGCAAGGTTTCAAATGAAAATTATTAATGATTATGACGACTTGGACCGTAGACTTCCTAAAGCTCTACTGGAAATGGAAGTTTGGAAGTAGTTTTCATTAATATCATGACTCAAATCATCCCTTTCCATTTCAATGGAAATACGCTGTCACTGTGATAGTAGCGAAGTCTTTGTCTGTCTGGCTGTCCATATGAACATCGAGATCTTGGAGACTGCTAGAGATATATCCTTAAATTTGCCCATTTAGATTCTCTTATTCATTCATCAGTTAACTTGTATTCAATAAACATACTAAACCCCCTCCCTAAGTGAAGGTTACCACTTACCATGCTAAACCTAATCTCATTCTGAGTTTATCTATAAATAATTTTTTTTAGATGTAGTTAATTTTGCTGGAGACAACCAATTTGGTTTACCTTACGTTAAGCCTTATTAAATATTCCATTTAGATCCAGATCGGATCACTGATTAAATTTTAATTGTTGTTGTTTAGCTAGATATATCGAATTCGGTGTTTCTTGCTTGAATCCTGAGATATATAGGATTCAAGATCGGCTCATTAGAAAGGGTAGCCCTCATTCATATCGTTTGGAACAGGATATCTCTGCAGCGTTCTTTTTTGTTAATTTTTTACTAACATTTTTTAATTATAAGCAAAACTATTAGCAATAACCTCGCACAACAGCAACTTACAATTGTCAACCATTGTCTCGGAAAGTCTGCTACATTTTCTTCCACTTATACTACGTCTCGTAGGTGTTAGCTCTACAATTTTCAACAGGTTTTCCATAGAAATAATCAAACCAATCAATTCTGTCGTTTTTAAGTGGAAACCTCTTTACCTTCTTTGTTGTTGTTTTTTTTTTTTTTTATATCATTTTGTGTATCATTTCAAGCTAAATTCAATCATTGATTACGATTATATTCTTATTCAATGGACAACAATCCTTTTTGATTATTTCAGTATGCCCAAGAGCTGTCTGTTTGTTTGTTTGTTTATTTTCCTTGATGTAGCGACGAAGTGTGGAAATGTATTTGTTTTCATTTTGGCATTTATTTGTATCTAGTAGATACTTCAGTGTGTATAAACTGAAAAGTTTGTAATTCAATGAATTGTAAAGTGTCGCCAAATGGGTTTGTTTATGATTTCTGTTTTTGTGGTTTTGTGTGCAAAAATACTTGACGCAAAGTTTATTTAGCTACGAAATAAATGCAGAAATGGCTTACAGCTCTGCAAATATTATCAAAATGGCTTAAAAATTGTAATACTGTCTGAAGGTCCTCGTATATCCTTTTACAGTTAGCACCTGCTGTTGTTGTTTTGTATTCTTTTCAATTTGCTTTTACCTTATTTAATGCTGTCGACAGTCGGCTTGCTGTCTGTTTGTCTGTCTGTCCGTCTATCTGCTTCCTTTAAGTAAAACTCTAAGCGGAAGTCCGGAAGTGATTTAGTGCGCGCAGTACTGCTTGCGGAAGTAAATGCATACACAAGTGGGCATAAGTGCAAGAGAGATAGTTTATGCTGTTATTATTATAAGCAGAAAAAAACTTCTAATCAGGGATTAACATACAAGCAGACAGGTTTGTCGAATTTCCTGTCTATGCTGCCTTTGGTTAAATTTATACTTCCTAAATAGCTGCTGACCTGACTGACCCTGCTGCTTAAGATGCTTAGCTGCATCCTTATGTCGCTTACTCGCTTGTTACTTTGCTCAATTGAGCATTAAATGCATTACATGTTTGCGTTGCTTTGCTGCTTCCTTTGACCTTTTTTTTTTATATGCTGCTTAGTTGCTTATTTTTTTCTTCATTTTTTTTTTTTTTTTGACTAAGTGCGGAAGTAGTAGCATTTTTAACGTCGTACTTCCGGATTTGTGTTTTGTATTTTTTTTTTTTATATTTACTTCCGATATTTTGCCTTCTAGAAATTCCAGCTGCTCTATATCATTCCATTTCATTATCTACGATATTGTGAAACTAATTTGCACTTGCAAGCGTTTTACCTGCGGTGTGTGCGGATATTACTTCCGGCTTCCTGTCACTTCCTTAACCGTTTTATATTTTTCTTCTTTTTTTCTTTTTTGTTTTTTTTTTTAAATTTCAAACTCATAAAATACTGCGCTGTGATTTGACCTATATTTCAGCAGCACTAATCAACAAACCCACGAAAAAACACCTGCTTTTCGTTATTCCTGTTGGAATGCTTTGTTTGCCTGCTACACAGCTACTTAACCCCTTTTCTTTTTTTTTTTTGCTGGTTCCGTTTTGTTACTCCCCTACACACAATATGTGTACTTGCATTCATCTAAAATTACTACAGAATTATGTGCTGAGATTTTTTCTTCGTTTTTCGTTTGCATATTTCTTCATTCAAATTATTTGTTCGACATGTTTATTTTATTTATAGCATAAAACGTGCACAGGATATTCAAGGATATTATCACATACTCAAATTCAAGTTGCGGGGTAGTTAGGGCTTCTTCTTTTTGCGTAAGCAGCGTGAGAAATTCTTTGAAATTGGAGATTGTTTATTGTGTTCCTTCGTGTTTGTATCTTGGTTTTTTCTTCTACTTACTACACTGCTTTAAGTGCTCTTTAACCCTTTATCGATTGATAAGTATATGGCATACATAAGTATGTGTTGGTTGCGTCATTTTGAAGCAATATGAGTAAGCAAAGTGTTGTAATAAGTGCTATGGAATTCTTGAAAAATCTGTGGAGAAGATTCTGACTAGTTTCACGGCTACTCCGTTGTTCTTCAAATATACATTTCTACCCAAGGAGAATTAAATAAATAAATAGTTTAATGACTTAGCGTTGTCAAATATCTCAACTTTGCAATGATATATAAATATTCAAGGGCGTACCCAGGAGGATCAGGAGGCTATTCCTTCTACCCCTTATATTTAAAAAGTTAGTTCCCCCTTCGAGGACAGCTGGATGCGCCCTTGTAAATATTTATAATCAAAAACCAAACCCGTCACAGCCTATCCGACATTCTTCCATATATTATTTTAGAAATTCGCGATCATCTCCATATTGACGTAGGTCACACGAAAATCTTTTTTTTTTTTTTTTTAAGTTTAATTAATTAAAATAAAATATTTTTTTACTCAAAAAGAAGGCGTTTATTTGGGTGACCTTCCTTATTTTAATAGGTGACCCAACTCATCCAACACTTTCAGTATTCAGTTACGACATATTAAAAACCTGTCCCAATCTAACTGACATTCAACAATATATATTTTTATAAACTCTTGATCATCTCAAAATGTTTATTTTGGTGGAATCGAAGCTTTTAACACACACAGTCTGAATTTTAGTATTGTGTGTTCTGATGATCCATAAATCCGCTAAGCCGTAGGACGATCCTGAGTCTTATCAACCAATCAGCCTTCTACCTTCTCTCTCTCTAAGGTGCTTGAGATGCTTATTGTATTACTTCACTTTCCCTACCCCATACGATGGCAGCTGGTGTTTCACAAGGAAGTGTGCTTGGCCCACTTCTCTATAATATTTTCACCGCAGATGTACCAATCCCTTCAGTCATCTCCAGAAGCTAAAAGGGGTAGCCTTCGTACAAATCTGTCCCACCATTTTGAGTTTGTGTATGAAAAATATTTCATTGTTGTTGTTTATTTATCCAGAAACGTAAAAGTTTGATGTATCTTTCATGACTCCTAAGAAATTATTCGACTGCAGCGTTCTTTGAGGTTTTTTTTTAGTTTTTTTTTAACATTTTCATATAATTTGGTTAATATTAGCTTGCAAATATTATGGATCGCTTTAACTCTTCTGAAATTTGGAGAACTATTTCAAAAATACTTCACTTAATGGTGAAAGGCAATGTTTTGCTTAATAAGCCTTTGGCAGCCATGAATGATGAAGGCATTCATGAAGGTTTTTAATGAAAAAACAAAAAAAGAAAAATTATGCAAACTAAATTGTCTGCAATTGGACTTGGCATTCATATAAGCCAGCGTTTGGCACAAGGTCTGAAGCCTAATGACCATCGCTTGTACTGGGAACTTACATTGAGGTGAACGGCGATCGATAACGTGTCTTGATATGGAGCCAAGCTAGATAAAGCCGATGGGTAGACGAGCTATACGACAAGAATTTGCTGCTTTACATGCAAATCTTTCCGCTTATATCTGTCAGTAAGGGTTTCTGCGTTCCAAAACTGGGAGAGCTTTGCTTATACTCCATAGCGTTAGAAATCATACAGACTCGAGTCGATATAGACTTGTGCTGATCAAATCTACAATAAAGACTCAGCTTTTGTTGCTAATTCACTTTCAATTTGTACCACTTGCATAACTTTCAATAACTGACTACTGCCGACTATTATAAATCAAGCTAAGAAGCAAATTAACACTTTGATGCCAGCGTAAAATCGCACAATGCAACACTAAACAACTCAAACCTTTTTGTTTTAGCCCTCATTTTTCTATGTGGCGGTCATTAGAATGCCACAACTTGCCTGTAAGAGCTGCGTGACTTTGGTATTCAAAGAACAATAACAACAACAACGACAGCAGCAGCAAGCAATAAAGCTCAAATTACAAGTACAAATTCCAGCTAAAACAAAAGCAGAGATTGAAAAACTGAAACTTCATCATCATCATCAACAGTTGGGGTAATTTGAAGTACAAGAACTTTGGTATGCGCTTGGAATGCAGCCAAGGAAGTAGTAAGCATTAAATTGCAGTTGGCAACATTAGTAGAAGCTGCAACTAAGCACAAAAAAAAAAAAGAAGAAGAATCTTATAGATACCTATACTCGAGTATATAACATAAATGAGCTGTTTCTCGTACGTCTTTGGTTGGTCTTGCTGCTACTGCTGTCGGCTTGTCATTGTCATCATTATGCTGCAGATACTTCCGGTGCCGCTGCGGTAGCATACGTTTGCCCTTCGCACTGCTCACACACGCACGCACACTTCATTAGCTTTGCAATGTCAAGAATGCGAGTATCTGAGTATCTGTGTGTATCTTTTTTATGCTTGATGCATGACTTTGGTTGAAAACAATTAAGCAGTCGCACATCAACTCTTTGCCAAGTACTTCGGAGATACTTGCGGCTTCTTTAGTCATTCATTGATGCACGCTCGACTTTAGTTTGTTTTTTTTTTCTGCTATTTTTCACGTCTTTTTGGCGTGTTGGGGTTAATTTGATTCAATTAAACCCCATCGCTCGGAAGCTTCACTTTACGGCGTAAAGCCAAAAAGTTACAATACGTTTGCAGCATCACGTTTCAGAGAACCCCATTCAGATATTATTTTTTTGTTGTTGTTGTGTCTTTCAGCACTTATCACTTTTGTCTTTCATTTGCCGCCGACGTCGCCGCCGCCGTCGCTTCCGTTGCCCATTTGCACTTTGACACATGAGCTAATTGTTTGCCATGAAGAGGCAGGCACTCTGATCTGATGCCCAGCTGTGTGTCTGTGTGTCGTGCGGCAGCATAGTTCAGTCCAACATGCGCACGCTTTCAAATTAAAAAGCAAAGAGCCAACAGCTACTTCTTTGCTGCGTGTTAAACCGGAAATCCGTTTGGGCGTCACTCATTCAAAAGTTCATGCTGTGGCCGCAATTTTCTTTTGTATCTAAACTTGTGAACTTTGGCGCACTTTCGTCAGTGACCTTTGGCAGACGTAGTGTGACTTTAAATTCGCCTATATTATAATTTTTTTCATTCAATTGAATTGATTGATAATTTTACTGCCTTAAAGGAGGCTATTACAAATCTGGCTGTTTATTTACTTTTATGCTTTTCAAAATGTATCTTGTATGTTGTATCTTATGCGTATTTATTCTTATTGTTGTTGCTACTTCAATTGCTGCTTTTGCTGTTGTGCTACTTCTTAGCTTGTTGCCGCTTGTGTAAGCACAAGAAATTGAAATTGAAATGATGAGCAAATGCCTCTGGAATGTGGTCCAAAGTATGTTTACACATTGTTGCTGCCGTCGTTGCCCGCAACGCCTGGCGCATAGTGCAAAGTATATACAGCGTACTTCCGCTGGAAACATACTTGCCCAGCAAATTGCTAGAAATGTTGTAATAAGACGATGAGTCTTCTATAAAATCATAGCAGAAGAAGGTAAATTAATGCATGAAGTAAGGGTATTCACGACGATACTTGGGCAAATGTTACAGGCAGGTAATTAATTTATTTGATCTATTTAAATAGAAGAACTGACATTTGGATGCTTAAGAAGATAAACTCTATACCCTTCAGACTTGAATAAATCTTTTTGCATAAATACAGCATCTTTGGATATAAAGCAACCCCACGTTTTGGTCTGCCGAGTGTGTAAGGCCGACTACTTTCTTCGAAAATGCCCTAAGTTTTTAGGCATGGATTTTGAGAAGCGCTTGAGAGCGGTTCGAGTTGCCTTTCTCACGATCATGTGGCGAACGACTGCACGAGCAAATATCGCTGTGTAGAGTGTGAAGAGAGGCACAATATGCTGCTCCACGGAAGCCACAACCCCTTTAAGAGGGTTAAAGCACCAGCCTCTACTGTATCCACATCCGCTTCACCACGCCGGATTACAGTTTTGACCAAAGGTGACGGTAAGAGAGAACTATCTCCCATTTCGGAGATAGATGAGGAAGTGGAGGTTGAGTCTACAGTGACAGCAGCTGGCCCAGTTCAGCCTTAACCGAGCAACCTTTGGCTGATGAACAGCAACGAGCATCGGGTGTGCATCGACGGAGGAAGCGGGCAGCTAGACGCCACTGCCGCGCTCGATCACCGGCACCTAAGAGACGCCATTTGTCCACGGTGTCGGCCCGGAATCTTCCCTCCACGCCCCAAGGGCTACGGTCTACAGGGTCGTTGATGATTTTAAGGAGTGACGTCGATCCCCCCCAATCCAACTGACTATACGTAGTAGGATAACTTTGAGGCCTACTGCGATATTGAAACTGTTGGTTCGGGGACGAACATTTCTGGAACGTGCACTCCTGGGCCCCTGCATGCTAGTCTTGAGATAACGTTGTGGTCCTATCAGCGATATAAAGGTCGAGGCGCGGGTCGGTCGAGGAGTGCACCACATACTGCCTGAGAGGTCCGAGGACGAGGTCTTAGCGTATAAACATTTTACTTTCATTTTCACTTCTTTCTCTCTTCAAATTCTTTTTTGCATCAATGGAGAGGGATTAAGTTACTGTACTGAAAATAAGTTATATATGTATGAGGTTTATTTTCTCATTTAAACAGGAAATCACGGACCACCGCGGTTGTTCTTGCTCCACTTAAATTCGAAGTCAGAAATGTGCTTCTTCGGAGAAGTTAATTTTTTTTTTTAAAGCAATTCAGGGTGAATGCCCAATTCAACATAATTTGGCGCAAGCGATGATCGTTAGATCTTAGTTCTTGTACCATGGGAGATAAACCAAGTTTATAAGGATTAAGAGTCGAGCTTAGATTCGAATACAAATATAAATTTGAATTGGTTCGACTGGATATGGATGATATCTTCGGATGCATAGTTCACTCATTTTTTTAAAAAACATCATTAAATTAATTATTTCAGTCTTCCCTAGATTTCTGTTCCAGTTTGTCTAACTTACTCAGTTCTTTGCTCAATCCTTTCAATATTCCAACCTTCAGGCACTACATAAAATTTTTTTTAAAAACTTCACACAAAATTCTTCATGCTTCACATTTCGCTTTCAAAAAAACTGTCATTCACCATGAAACACCTGTTCTCTGCTGTGCCTAAAGATCGATAGATATCAATAACAACCATTGACAGAGCATCAATGAAAAACTGAAAGAACAAAGACAATCAAAAAATAAAAAAAAAAGAAGTTCCATCAATGGATCGATCGTTTCTTAGTTGAAGCAATCTTTTCAATCAATGACATAAATTCAACGACATAAAGCCAAACCAGACAAATCAAGTTGGATATATGAGAAAAACAACAAAAACAAACCGGAACTAGTGAGACAAACAACAGCTGGACATTGAAGAAGGTATCCAGATAATAGAATCTAGCATAGTAGATTAATAGATAGGCATCATATTTTTTTTTTTTTTATATTTTGGTGCAGCACAGCATGTCTGCCTTACAAAGAAATATTGCATCAACAGTTGTAGGGGAAAGAAAATTAGAAAAGATAGAAAGTGAATGTGGGTGCATATTGTAGAACAAGTAGAAGAAAGTCCGTAGGTACGCCTTTAGGTTCCCATGAGGGCGTTGACGCAAAAATGAAGATTGTGCATGAAAGGCCTCTGCTGCACATGCGCTGCTCACACTTTAGGCCGTTCATTCAAGTTGTTGCTGCTGCCACGCATGCGCGGTACACAAGTGCATAGAAGTATTTTTTTTTTTTAATTTTTGTGTACCCTACATATTTTTAGAAGGCGTAGTATATAAAAATGTTAAAGCAGTGAGACAGAGTGATATCACATTTTGACATGTCCGTCTGTCTGTGTCTTGTTGGTAATAGTTTTTGAATAGATTTTTGAGATATCGTGCTAAAATTTTTAAGAGATACTTATTGTGGGCAAAAAAGAGTCTCAACTTTTCATGCCTACTCTTGGAATTTTCTTAATTTACTCCAGTATCTTCGCTAAATTTTTGACTATTTAAAACAATTTCTTAAGCAATTCATATTCCATGTGCAGTGCATAACTGCTTCGTTGTAACTAAACTAAAAAATGTTCATTATTTTCAGAATAGTTTTTTTTTTCTAACCTTTTGTCAAGACTACCTGCAGTGTTTGGTCTTTGTGCTAATGATTTTTCTATAGTCTGTAGAAGTTCTTGCAAGAAGATGCTTATGCAATCTGTTGTTGTTGTTGTTCTTGTTCGAGCGACATGTGTGCCTGTGTGTTTGTGTGAGTTTCTATAAGAAATCAATAAGAAATAGGCCACCGGAAGTAGGCAGTGGTTAACATGTGTCTGTTAGTCTCCCTCAGTCTGTCCTCTGCATTTGTACACAGTTAAAGGTCGTCAGAATATCTTTAAAAAAAAATCAATTTAAATTTCATTTAGCTTGTTTCGGTTCATCATCATCTTTCTTTTTCCGCTTTCTTACGCATCTTTTTTTTTTTTTTATATTTTTTTAAGTGGCTTTGCGTGTAGCGGAAGTAACGGAAGTGCAGCATCAGCAATAAGCTGTTGGTTGCACCAATTGGAATGAGGCAATTTGAAGATACTTTGCGTGCTTCGTTCGAATGCTTAAAAATGGATTTGGTCTTCTTCGTCTACCTTCTCAACAAACCACTACATGCAAACGACGGAAGTCATGCGGAAGTAGTTATGAAATTATTGTAAGATGCTCTCCTACTCCTTGTTGCCACCATGTATGTGTGTTCTTAAAAGTATTTTTTCTCACAGCTTTCATTTCTATTTTGCTTAAAAAATTTTCACTCGAATTATTAAACCGGAAGTGGTGCTGTTGATGATGCTTTGCTGTAGCGTGTGAATATCGGAAGTATTAGATTCATATATAATTCTAGCTAACTGAAGGGTTAAGTTTATTTTTCGAAGTAAAAATAATAAATATTTCGAAAGATCGTTTCCTGCTGTTATTTGCTTTAAAAAATATTAAATCTTTGGTGTTTTTGCTTTATTTATTTTTTGTTTCAATAAAGCAAAAAAGATAAACAAAATTTTATACAATTCTATAAAAATTTACGCCAATGTGGCAGCAAACATTTTTTCATTCATAAAAGTTGCAAAATAAATATGCGAAAGAGGAAGTCAAGCAGCAATCAGTAGTAAGCAAAAGTTGGCTCTGTAGCAAAGAGTGAGAAGTTAGTTCGATTATAGCAGTGAAAGAGTTGCTTGAAGTATGGTTGATTCCAAGCAAGATTTATATACCCCATATAGTAGAATAAAAAAGATTTTAATAGTATGTTGAGTAGTTTGTACATCATTAAGGCATTGGTGACAAATAGGTTAAGAAGCTTTCATTGAATGCTTATATTTCATCAAAGGAAGGATTTATAGTTTTTCAAAAACATGCTCCATTAAATAAATATAGTTTCGAATCTATTTAAAACAATTTTTGCACTTTATCAGTTAAAATTTCAATAATTATTGGACCATGATGATTTGCATCTTTTTAATGGTCAAAAAATTCTACAATATTCTGTTGATCTAACAAAAAAGGCGATTACCTCTTCATCAGCGATAAATTTCTTTCCATCGAGCATTCTCTAGAGGTCTGAGAACAGAAAAAAGTCGCTGGGGCCAGAAACGGTGTATGCGGAAACAATTCGAAGCCCAATTCATGCAATTTTGATTTCTTAACACACGAAATTCCGTTTTATCCATTGTTTCAAACTAACAAAAGTTGCTTCACTCAAAATGAAATATCTCACAAACTAATAGTACGAAAGCTGTCAAATTTGTACAATTCTCTCTTGAAGGTTTGGGCTAAAATATCATACATATAATACTTGTAGCGCCACCTATGTGTCAGCCCTCAAACTTTTCAGCCCACCTTATATGTCATACTAAGCCTGAAAAAATCCTAAATCTTACTATATGCCACTGTAGTCCATTGTAAGTTCATTAGAGCTATCTATATTCTATGGTTCAACTCCCGAACTAGAATGAACGTCAACAAATTTATTTTTGACCTATTAAACTTTGATTGGAATAGTTAGAAAATGCTTCTTCAATATAAAGATTTAGTTTCACTTCGAAAGTTATGAAAAATTGTCTTAATAAAATCTTTGCGATTTTAATCCAGAGAGAAAATTTTTAGGATTAAGGTGAAGTGCTTGTAAGTCCAAACATTTTCAGTATATTCCATTTTAGCTTATATCCCTTTCAATTTATTCTAAAAAATGTCAAAGTTTAAAACTTTCTTACAGAATATCGACCGGATTGGACAACTAGAAGGGGTAGCCCTCATACAAATCTGTCCCAACTATTTGGGTTTTCATATGAAAAAACTTTTGTTTTTGTCTTTAATTTAGTTAGAAACGTCGAATTTGATTTGTTTTGTATTAATTCTAATAAAATGTTCCATTAAGATGCAAAACCAACTAAAAGGGATGGTAACCATACTCCCTATTCTGAGTTTTTGTATGAAAAAATATTATTGCTGTTAGTAAATGTGCTAGAAATGCCAAAATTGGTCAAGTTTCCATTAAACTTTATTAAATATTCTATTTAAGTCATGTATGGTCCACTAGAAGCGGTGACCCCGATACAAATCTGTCCCATCTTTCATGGTTTTTGTATGAAAAAAAGTATGTGGTCGCTATTAATTTAGTTAGAGATGTTGAATTTGGTGTATTTTGCGTCAATCTTAAAAAAAAATATTTCATTAGGGTCTAAATCGAACCAATAAAAGAGGTGCAGCCCCTACAAAAAGTTAAATCAATATAGACATGTCCGTCTGTCTGGCTATGAACAACAAGAAATTGGAGACTATAATAGATAGTGCCTTCAAGTGATCACCATGAAACTTTGGAAAATTATTGAGTGTAGGGGGTAATGCCCCACCCCCATATAATCGATAAACAAAAAAATTATCTTAGCAGCCATATGTGGTACAGATATGAAAATTTGTACATATGCTATTGGGATCGGGAGAAAAGTAATCCTGTTAAGTTTCAAACATCCCATACACCCACAAAAACAAAATTCAACATATATTTCCAACCATTTGAGTTACGTGGATGGAATTTGCAATAAATGTTAATAGGATCGGAAGAAGTAATTTTATTGAGTCATCGTAGCATGCAATGATAAATCAAATGTTCTTAAATTAAAATTGAAAAATGTTAATCTCGGTACCTCACCATTAGAAAAGGAAGACAAGAAGAAATGCCAAATCTTTTTTCTTCCTCCCTTTGTATGGAATCAATACGTTTTAGTTAAAAGAAGGAGACACTAGGGATGCTGTTCGTTATCTGGCCTTAAGTAACTTCTAGGGTCTGTGACGTTTGATAATTACTGAAATGAATTTTATGATTTTTCGTTAAACATGTTCCGAAAATATTTGGACCATTGACGCTCCTCCAAATCCACATTCTGCAATATTACCCAAATATTATGTAGTGTACTTAAAGCATCGCATAAACCGAATTTAAGCATTTGTCTTGATTTCTAAACGTATTTTTTTTTTTTTTTTAAGTACATATAGAACTGGTTGTTGTCGCTGCCGCCACTCGTGCCTCACAATAATGATACAAGGCGAATATTTTTGTGGCATTGTTTTTTGTTGTTTTTGTTGCTGTTGTAGCAAGTTGCTAAAAGCTGAAGTAGCAGCAACAACATTTACTCGTTTACGCGTTGCTGCACGAATTGTTGTTTTTTGTGCTATGTCCATTTCAACAATTCATTCATGAAGACAGGAACAGGCAACTACCCCTCTGCCCCAGCTAGCTAGCTAGAAAGGGGGCTATATAGTGTACAACAGCAACAACAGCTTGTTGATCGTTACAATTAATGATCGCTTGGTTGCTCGCTCGTTCACTCGCTTGTTGGTTTGCTTTGCCACATCCTCATCCTCAACGGAAAAAAGCAATTCATTCATGCATTTGCAATGTCCGTCTGTGCCCCGTTCGTGTGTCTGTCTGACGGTTTGAATCGTTTCATTCATGCATTCATTCACAAATGAACATTCATTGATACGTAAAAGGCAATAACAACAACAATAATAGTGTGCAACAGCCAATGCGTGCACTTTTATTTGTGGTTGTTGCAACATGCGGGGGGAAAAGTTGTACATTAAGTGAAACGCGCAATCGGAACTTGAAGGAAACGTAGTAGTTTTTACCATTTTTGCCGCAAAATGTTTACAGCAAAATGTTGCTGCTACTACTATGTACTACTCGTGCAACAGCGGCAGCAACGGCAGAGGCAGTATAAGTCGCGTTGACAACAATCATTGTTCATTCATATAAGAAGCAGTCACACAAAACCAGCTGTGTTTCGCTCCTTTTATGTGCAGCTAATAGACAAATTTTATTTGAGGGGTGTAGTAGTAGTTTGAGGGATTATTTTGGGAATATACTAGAACAAGGAGATATGTTTTAAATTAAAAAAAAAAAATATAAAAGTATCCATGAAGAAACCGGGCGGTGATGGTGAAATGCGATAACAGATTCGAAATCACTCATGATACTGTGATGACAACGCACCATCATTCGTTCAAAGATGAGTTTTCTTCAAACCATCTTTGGATGCACAGATTTATCACGAGTGATAGAATATGAGTTTGCTTTAATCTGTGTATTTTTTGGTCAACAGTCTTCGGGTGCAAGGACCTTCGTTGACATCATCAGCTCTATATTTCGTGAACAATTTTTGGAAATGATGTTCTACAGACACATTTTATATGCGAGGTTCTATGTTGTAGAAGAGAAAAAATTCAAATCAAATAAGAGCAGCAAAAATTGTGTCCGTTTTTTCCTCCCTCAATTAATGCCTTTTAGTTGCTGCATAGTAAGAGAAAACGGTGGGCAGGAGGAGCATGAACTGTCTGCTGTCTGTTGTGGTTTTTATTCAACCATATGTAATGGAGTAGTTCTAGTTCCATCATAACTCAAAAGATAAGGCTACAACTTTTCAAACCACACTCGTATTGGCTATTTTTCGTTTTATTGTTGTTGCTGCTGTTTTTGTTGGCTTTACAGTCGATTGCATATAAATTGCATTGCTTAATGTAATGCCTCTGCCATCTCCGCCGCTGTTGATGTTGTAAATTTTCTTCATGCGGCTTTAAAAGTAAATATTAAGCATACGCCGCGTAAAACCAAATTAGTCTCGCAAGCTGCACAAATGTTGGCAGACAGCAAATCGTGGCATGGTGGTATAGAATTACGAAAAGTCTAATAACAACAACAACTATTGCGTAAAATATAGTGCGGAAAAGAGAGCGATATAGTATGTGAATGAATAATAGAATGACATACTCTTCTTAAATATATTCTTTATCAGCTCTAGACAACCTGTCGATCTAAGCATACATATATCATGTGTTATGATATTTGAAATATTTTTTTAACGAAATATATTTATTTTTAGATAAAATATTAAAAATATCGCATAATACTATTTCGTATAATAAAATAAATATTCAACATAAATTCAGCTCAATTAAATGTAGAATTCTCAATGATTCACGTTTTCTTTGTCAAGTTAAGCAGTTAATGTAAAGTTTTTGCATAAACTTGTTGAAGTTTGAATTTATCAATGAATTATTTATAAACTTTTTTTTTTATTTGATTATTTTAACACACCTCAAAGACTGTGACAGTCGGACAGACAAATACACACACCTTACTTTGAATTGACAGCAAAACGAAACTCTTCGATTTTTCGCGTTAATATGCAAGCAGCATAATAATAACTAAATATTACTAAACTACAACAACAACAACTGTTAAGCATATACATAGAACTATTTAGCGAAAACAATTTTATTTGCAAATTAAAAATAATTTTATGTTAATTTAAGCAGGCGAAGCAGACATAAAACTGTCATTGCTAGAATTTATGGCTATCAAATGTTGTTGCTCGTCTTAGTAAAGAAGAAATTCATTGTAAGTTGGTATATATTTCCAGAAATTAAAATATTAAACAAAATTATATGGCTGAGACGAGTCTAGTCTGGTGGAATATATTTGTAGGAAATACATAAAATTGATTAGATATGTCTAGAGATGTATAGATAAAATATTTGGCATATTAGCATAAATAAAAGGTAGAGCGTTCAAAATAGCTCAAATATTCAAAAATATAAAATTTTTGAAACAATTTTATAAGAAATGAATTTTAACTAAAGTAATATCGAATAGTTTATACACTTTCATGAGATAAGAAATTTTTCTTTTACCTTTATAAGTATACCCTGATTCAGTCTTTAATCGGTATTCCTACATGATCCAAAGATGTGGTACAATTATAGAAGGTAGCGCAACTCTTACAATATATGTAGCTAAGAGCAGTAAAGAGTAAAAGAAGAGAGAGCGCCTTGTTAAGTTTTTGGGGCCTGTACCGAAGGTACAAGAGCCTATTGGTTTTGTGCAAATGTATGTAACAGGTAGAAATAATGGTCGGAGACCCCCCAAAGTTACCCCCATTATGGTCAGGAGTGATAGAGGAGTCGATATAGACATGTCCGTCCGTATGAACGAAAGGATCTCGGAAACGGTAATAGATAGAAAATTCGTGTTTTTTGCATTCGACTAGGAGTGCTCCGAATTTCACAAGTTTATTTTAAAATTTTACCCCTCCCCCCTTCCCCATAAAACCACCCCCAAGGCTACAAATTTGTAAAAATTGAGTACACCAGTATAGAGATAACGCCTCTCTAAGCCAAAATCCAAAAAGTTCATCAAAATCGGATAATAAATGACGATTTTATAAGCAATTGAATTTGAATGACCCCCCTTTTCTTTTCATTCGGTCATAAGTTCGGGAAACATTTAATGTGTTTGTTAGGCGACCTTATCTGGTACAGGGCCTCTTACAGTCGGTTACGCCCGACTGTATTTCCCTACTTGTTTTTTTGTTGTAACTGCTACAAAAAACGTAGAAAGGAGAAACAATAACTTCATACGATAATTCATACTGAGTGTAGCTATGCTCTCTCAACTGTAGCTATACTCTCCCAACTGTAGTTATCATCTCTCAACGGTAGGTATTCTCTCTCAACTGTAGCTATCCTCTCTCAACTGTAACTATTTTGAGAGCGTATGGCTGAAGTGTCTAAGATACATAAATTTCTCTTACTGGTGAGAGCGTTAGAACGCGAGAAAGATATATAGAATGATATATAGATGCTTTTCTCATCTTGATTTCCGTTTCACCGTTGTTATTATTTCAACATGCACAAAACCCAGCAACAGCAACAAAAATAATAGTATCTCTCCCTTATGCATGCATAAGCACTCATTTTTTACGCTTTAGACACACCAGCTAATGATTTTCTCCTCTTGATTTCCGTTTCACCATTGTTTTTATTTCAACATGTACAAAACAAAGCAGCAGCAACAAAAATAGTAGTATCTCTCCCTTAATCATACATAAGCACTCATTCTTTATGCTTCAGACAAACCAGCTAATGATTTTCCCCTCTTGAAATCCGTTGCACTATTGCTATTATGGACAAAACCAAGCAGTAGCAACAAAAATAATAGTATCTCTCCCTTATTCATGCATAAGCACTCATTCTTTACGCTTTAGATACACCAGCTAATGGTTTTTCGCCTCTTGAATTCCGTTTCACTATTGTTATTATTTCAACATGCACAATAAACCTATTTTTTAAGTACTAAACTGTCATAATAGAGCGTTCACAGATACTGAGATTGCTCTTTGTTTCACAGCTTTAATCGACTTTGTGTGAATACCCTACATTTCTGTTTGAGATAACAAATTGCGAAACAAAACCCATATACCCCTTCTTTTTCATACTATTTTGTACGCAAAGTGTATTGAAAAAAAAAGCTAACAAAAAATTACAAGCAATTCAGTCTAAAAGTCTCTCGCTCAGCGCAGTTTAGACCGCTTAGCTTCGCTCATTCAGAAAAACACCTTTAAGCTACAAAATAACTTTGTGTAGAAAAAAAATCTTATTGGAAAAAAAATATACTATGTAGCAATGTGGATGCTCGATCATTGCTACAGCCCACCCTGCCGCGCCCCATTGTTGTTTGCTTTGGAAACTAGTTTCTCCACTTTTTTCTCTTCTTATTTTTACCATATTTCAACGTACGCTGAGGCGTGCGCCAAACAGACAGACGGACAGACAGATAAGCTCTCAATGAAGTCTTATAAATGTATGAAGCGCGAGAAAATAAAATGAAAAAAACAAATACGATTGTAAAAAAAAAAAATAAACTATTGTACAATAAAATGGAAGAAAAACAATTCGATTAATTGAACAAGTCTAAAAAGCGCGCCTATTAGTGGTACACATAGCCTAGAAGTTCGTTCTGACGTTTTCCGCTCGCTTTGCTAGTTTTAGTTGCTGTTGTTGCTTGCAACAAGCAGACCAAGTTGTTGTATCTATACGTATTACAAATGAGCGGAAACGAACGCGCCAGTTAAGTGGCTGGCGACCAAAACTAGCAAACAACAACTACAAAAACAGTACACTACACTATATCTTCCACATATATCTTGTTGTTCTAAATGTATTTGTTGTTGTTGGCAAGTAGTGGAAATTATGGCGCGGAAGCTGCGCAAAAATGTTCCGTCATGTTGCAGACAACTTTCTTGTTTGGCTTATAAGTGACTGACTTGTTTTTTTTTTCTTCTTCCACTTCTTCTTCTTCTTGTTTTGCTTACTTTTTTGAGGACGTCTCGAAAATTCTCAGTCAATCACGTTTTGTGCTTCTTTTTTTTTTACGGAAATAACGCATGTCTTTCTTTGATTGTAATTCGGCACACATTTCATTCATTAACTTTTAATCAATTGATTACTTTTGCCTTGAATATTTGCTCCATATATATATAATTTGTTACCTGTTGTTATTGTTGTTTTTTTTTTACTGTGCTATACGAGTATTACGCCTTATTTGCATACGAACGTGCGCTAATTACGTTTTATAAAAGTTGTTTATATAGGCAGAATAGCTAAAGAAAAATAAAAAAAAAAAACAATAAAAACACGCTCCACAGTCGCGACGTGCGGCTCAGTTCATTCATAAAAAAGAAAAACAAATATGGTAATATTGGAACACCAAATTGGGCCCAGTTTTGATAAAAAAAATGACAAGTTTGATTATTAAAAATAAATTCCGGAGAATAGACATATATGTAAGTGAGGTTCTGGCCATGGAATTCACATTTGCCACATACTATATAGAGACTAGATTTCGGGATGTAGGTTTCTAAGCTTGACTTCACCCAACGATAGCTTTCAAGCAGCTTAATTTGCCCAATGTTCGTTCGATTTTCTAACAGAGGGCATTACTAGTATTACTTCACGTCATGTTCATCTGTGACTATATTTATTTGGAAGCTACTGTCATTGCGGGGATTTTTTAGTATATGTCATTTGGTTGAAGCTTAAACAACAATTTTTTTATTCATTTAAAAAGGTCGGACTTTGTGCCAGATAAAGTGTTTTTGCGGGGAGTTCTTCTTCTTGATTACTGTAACATGAAGAAAAGTGCTACCGAAAGTCATCATGTTTTAGTAGTAGAAGTTTATGGTGACCATGCTCTAGCTGAACGAACGAACGTGCCAGAAGTGGTTTGCACGGTTTAAAATTTCGACTTAAAAGACGAAAAACGTCCCGGTTTGAAAACGAATAGTTGGAGGCATTGCTCGATGAAGATGGGTGCTAAACGAAAAAAAACTTAAAAAACTTTGGGAGTTGATCAAGCAGCCATTTCCATTTATCCAAAAGCTTAGAAATCGGTTGCTATATGAGTTGTGACCTATAGGACTTAAAATGACCCCAAAACGGTTTTGAAATTACCCCAAAACGGACTTAAAATGACCACAAAACGGACTAAAAAGGGCCCTAAAATAGTCTTAAAATAATCCCAAAAATGTCTTAAAATGACCCCAAAACGGACTTAAAATGACCCCAAAACAATCCTGATTCAAGATCGGCGGACTTGAAAAAAGAGTGGATTCATTACTATAACCCCAAGTGCAAGAAATCGTATGTGAAGCCCGGCCAATCATCAACATCCATGGCAAAACTGAATATCCATGGCGACAAGGTAATGCTCTATATTTGGTGGAATCACAAGGATGTGTTGTATTATGAGCTCTTGAAATTGGGTTAGACAATCAAAGAGGACCTCTACCAAATACAACTGATTCGTTTGAAGAGAGCGATCGTGGAAAAATGATCAGAATATGCGACCAGACACGAATCCATAATTTTCCATCATGACAACGATCGGCCACATGTTGCAGAACCGGTTAAATACTATTTGGAAAACAGTGGGTAGGAAGTTCTACCTCAACTGCCTTATAGCCCATGGCTATTGGCTTTATTTTCAGAGCATTTTCTGGTGGTGCCACCTCTTAGTAACGACCTGTGTTGGAAAGGAACATCTTTCATTGACATTCCCTTAAAAATTTTATGACTTTTGTGAATATTTACGACTGGTATACACGTTTCAAAGACGGTCGGGAAGACTTGAATGACGACGAACGTTCGGGCCGGCCGAAATCTTTAGTGAACGAACAAAACATCAAAATTGTCCGTGAATTCATCAAAAATGAGCCAAAATCGTCAATGCATTGTCAAGCATCAAAGTGCCGAATGGAACCAAAATAATTGTTTTAATTTTATTCCAAAAGTTCGTGAAATTTTGAGACACACCTTGTAGAAATAGAGAGTGGGAGACAAATTTTTTTCGTATGGTGCATTTTTGTTATTTTTTTCCTCCCGTTAACTGCTTGTTTTCACTACTTGGCGCCATGTCGGTTGCACATTATCTATCTCTATTGGCAGTTTACATGAAATAAGTTGGTAGGTAAAAATATCATATGTTTAAGGACATTTTAACTAAAATTTTCAGCAGTCACTTAACTAATTTCCAACCCCATACGATCGATGGGCCTTATTTGGTTATATTACATTAGAGATTTTTCTATAAAATGTATATACTTACAGTACAATCGATTGTAGTTGTGTGTGTCTGCTCTTAACTTCAAGGTAAACAGTCTAAAATCTGTAGTGCATTGAATTGTGGCGCACTATTAAAATTTTATTATTGTAAAAATGTTGCAGCTATATATTTTTTTCTCTCTATTGCCATGTTTTGGCTACGCATTAATCATGTGCAGACGGACTGACAGACGGACAGACGGTTGTACAAAATGCACAAATTACAAAACGTTTAACAAACATGTTGTGCGTGTGTCTGTGTGTGTGTGTGTGTGTGTGTGTGTTGCCAGCTTATATCAATAAGACGTGGCCAGCAGTTACTCCAGTACTCCACTGGCTGATCCACATAGACTGCGTGCGCACCTACATAAAAAATGAGAACGCGCTCGCGCGCGCGCGTCCAAATTAACATACACAAAACACCGTTTTCACACCTGGCTGCATCGCTGCTGGAACAACAACAGCAACAGCAACATAATCTTTCTTAACGAAACACCCACGTATCTACGTATGCCTATATGCATCTGCAGCAATGACGCCCACCGTAGCACTCAAGCAAATCGAGACGAGACGAGACGATGTATCTTAATGTGAGACTTGATTTGTTTATACAACGTTTTCAGTCAATTGGAATTTCAAGCGTTCCGAAAGAAATTTTTTCACTTTATTTATTTTTTTGGACATGCCACGCGTGTTTTCCCTGCTTTCGGCGGCATGCGTGCCTGGCTGGCTTATAGTATGCGGTCGTTCGTTCGGTCAACTTGTTTAGACCAAAAGTATTTATTTGCCTTTTTTTGGGCTTTGGTATGCAGTACTCATTTACTCAGTCAGTTGCTCATTTACGCATTCATTCATGCAACGCATTTCATTCATTGATAGATGATGGACAGACTGTATGTGGATGGATGGTATGGACTGTTCAGTGAAGCATAGCAACCGAACATTTATTCATTCATGCAGTCATCCAGTCATCCGTAGTAGCAACAATTCAACTTGTAGATAGATCTATGGAACTGTATATCTGGCTATCTAGCTGTCTTTCTTTCTAGATAGTTGTCTGTCTGGCTGTATGTCAGTCTGTCAGTCTATATGTCAGTCGTGCTGTCCATTCAGTCCGTCATTTATTCATTCATACATTTATTGTATAAGTTTGCCTTTCGCTTGTACGTTCATTCATGGGCATCATTTGCCTATTTCATTCATGAATTTTCTTTCATTCAGTTTTATATTTGTTGTTGTTGTTGTTGTTGTCAGTTGTAGTATCTGCTATGTTGTAGTTGTTGTTGTTGCTGTTGAAAACACATTTTTAAATACCGGAACTGAATGTTTAGCGCTTTTAAGCATGGGAATTTTTGGGTTGTTGCTTCGTTTTCTTAAAAAAAACTTTAAATAACAAAAAATGGAGGGTGAAGCTACAAGTTTTTTGGAATTTTTTTCTTGAAAGGAGAAAATTTGATTTTGATATCTTTTTGTTCTAATATGATGAAGCAGATATGGAATATTTTGTACAAACTCTCTCCTATAAGCTACCCAACTACTGCAACATATTCCAAGAAGTATTCGCAATAAGTAAAGAAGCAGTTGTTGGCATTCGCTAAACACATAACATTTCGACAGGATTATATTCCTTAATGATCTTTTATGATCTTCTCCAATAGGATCCGAACTGGTCTATGCGAACTTTTTTATGACCTTTTAAACTATTTATTAAACTGTTTCATTAAAGTCGAACTGGTCTATGGGTATCTTCAGCCAAGTGTCAACTTGGCCTAACGATTTTTATGAGGGCTTCCCCTTCCTTTTATTAGTCATATCTTGGCCTAACGATTTGTATGATGGCTACCTGCTTCCTGCCCCCTTAGGGAAGAGTTAAGCACATTCGTTGAATACAAGTGATCTAAAGAATGTTGCTTCTGCAGATACCGAACCTAAGTTACGTTATTTGGACATCCAACTTCGCTTCTAGGCCTATCTAAAAATCTCTGTTAGTCTATGGGTCCCAACACCCGGTTGTGAAGGCAACTCAACGTCAAGCTCCCGAAGTAACTTTGCTCGCATTTTTGCGGGAACCACAGCCACCCTGAAGGTCCTCACCAACGGACAAGGCGAAGTAACTATGAAGTAATTAAGGAAGAGATTAAGGCTCTCGTCAACCCTCGTAAACTAGTTGTACTTGCAATTCAAATCTTCGAACAGTTCCGGGTAGCTGACCCATACAAAATTTCAAGAATAGCTGTATGAATAGCAATGCAAGTTGATGCTACACAAAACAAAATTACAGGTAAAACAGTCTAAAACTACGCACATGGGACGTTATTTCTTAACTGGTCGAAGTGAGGCCTCTTCCCTTAATAAAAACGGTTTGAAGGATAAAAGCATTCAAGTCCATAAAAAAACTTAAAGTTTAGGGCCAAGTGTTGAAACCGACTCCAGCGCTAAAACTCCTGTGATACGATTTTTTTACCCAAGATACTAGCAGTGAGTTCCATGAAACTCGGACGCTGCTTGCCTCTGGCACATAGGCTAACAACAATAATAGGACATCATGAAGAAAAATCCGAGTTTGGTACACCTCCTAAAGACTAAACTCGAAACTCGCTGTGCAGAGAACCCTATTAATATCAAACACAACATCCGCTAAGTGGTGAGGTTCCTGATACCCTCCTACAGTGCTCATTCACAAAGCACATGTTTCCATGTCTCCTCGTGAATCCCACACCGGCAAGCAGAACTGGTATGTAGGCCTGTTTTATGCAAGAAGGCATTCAGAGAGCCATGACCAGTTAGCGAAGAGCCAAGACAGAGTTTGAACCCAAAGTCAGGCCTTTCCACAACTATCCACATGTATTCGTAAGTACCAAACGTTAGACAGACAGACGAACATGTCTATACCTACACGCCTTTTGATGTTGTTTGAGAATATATACGTTATATAGGGGAAAGGAAAGCGATCTATGCTGCTTATTTTCCCACAGATTTTCCCTTTTCTTTCAAGCTAATATTTCTCCTAATTATCGAATAATCGAAATTAAATTCCTCTCCATTAAAGAAATTAAAATAGAGACAATTTTTTCGTACATTAAATTTTTTTTCGTCCTACACTGCTTGCTGTAACTTTTCTTTACCTTTTTCTCTTCCCTAAAATATTATTCGCTTTTTTATTAAATAAATGCCATTAGAATGCCATAAAACTTAGGGTTGCCCTCGTAAATAAAACTGTTTCTGCTACATCTTGACGTCTTCTAATACCCGTACATATATGTATCTGCTCTTAATGTATCTTTTAGTGTACAGTTACATATATATCCGAAATTTTTGTTAGTTGTACCATAGTATTTGCTGCTTTTTTGTTATTTTTGTTATATTTTTTTATGTATATTTTGCTTCTTCTAGTTTAAAATTTATTGCAGACATTTGGTTATTTAATTTATAGCTTTACTCCCCTGCTCGCCCATTCATGCTTTCATTCACTCAATTCATACATTCATTCAATTCATGCCATTCATTCATGCGCATTTGTCGATTTGTATGAGTATTTTAGTATCTTTTTTTTTTTATACTGCTTTCAATTTGTTTATTGTTGTTGTTGTTGATATTTCACGCCTGCTCACAAATAAAGTGAAAAATAAAAATAAGAAAAAAAAACGAGGTGTGTTTTCTATAAAAACTATGTTTGTAGATTTTTTATGCATTTTGATATTGTTATAGATTTTATTTATGTCTTGCGCATATAATAGGGTTGATATATGTATGCGTTCTGATTTCGATTTTAAACATTTATGGAAGTTTCTAAAATCTGCACGTTTCATACAATACCAATCGAGCAAATGATTTATGTACGATATGCCATATACAATATATATGTTTTTTTCTTTTTCTTGTGCATCGAAAAGAGATTGTATCAAAATATATTTTTTGAAAGTTCAGCTTAGTGCGAATTATGCGATTTTAATAGCGCGTTTGATAGCTTATGCGACGAGTATATTTAATAAAAAGATGTGTAAAAGTTTAAATTTTCGATTTTACATTGTTTTTGCAGTTTGGGTCACTCATGTTATGCACGTTGGGCCACTACACAGCTGTAATTTTGCTTAATTTCTATGCAATTATTAATTTCTCTTACACAGAATTAATAACTTTTATTAAACAATTTTCCAACTAAAAATCAACTTCGATTGATCCCTCGCGCGTATCTCATTGCACAAATCTAAAATCTAAGAACTAAATTGAATCATATACAATTCCTCGTTTTTTTCCACAAAACTAAGTTTTGTAATAAAAGATAAAAAAATTAAAACAAAAAACTGTAAGCTACGAAATATAAAGAGTAAACGCGAACATACTTGAACTCTGACCGCGCGTATAATTGATGCCTGAGGTACATATTCGAGCTGATGTCGACGATGACGATGAAGCTTAATTGATCAAATGCCTAAAGCTGCTGTTGCAGCGGGTGACGGACAGACGTACGAGTGACGACAGGCGGCTTTTTAAGTAAACAAAGTATCTACTAGTAATCCCAACTCGCTATTGCTGACACGCCTAAAGCCTTGTCGTTGCTCAACTTACAGCTTAAGCATTGAGCTGCAGCAAGAATATTCTCAATGAAGTATATATTGTACTGCGAAATTACTTTCATTTTCTGTGCCAACAATAAAAGATACAAAATGTAGCTATAAAAAAAATGATTCATGCTGTCATTGCCGCTGCTGACTGCATTGTGCTGGCTGGCTTTAACGCCTGTTAATGTAGTTGTTGTTCTTCTTCTTATTGTTGTTGTTGTGGGTGTCAAGTGTAATGTGTTGTTTTATTATTTAGAGGTTTTTTTTTCTTTTTTTTTTTCTTAAAATCGTTGACTGTAATTTAGTGCACTTGTTGTACTTCTTATGTGTAGCATTAAAACGCGCTCATCATCGTCATCGTCACCATTAACATTATCTGCTGCATCATCAGCAACAATATATATACAGTAGCTATGCTATACAGCATCTTCTACTTTAGCTCAATTGTCTTCTCACTTCTATACAAATGCACTTTAGCTACATTTTGGTGGAAAATATGTTCAAGCTGCACACATCTGTTGCAAGAGGAAATGTGTGCATCGAACAAGTGGATTTGATTTAAGCATTGACTAAAGATGTTTTTCTTATATTTTGTATTTTTTTGGGATGCTTTTGAGTTTGTGCATTTATAAGCGGATGTGTAGCGTGATTTATTACGATTGTAAGCAGGTGTTGAAGACCTTATATACCTTTTTAGTGTAGGGTGAACATATTTTAACGAAGTGCATTTCGCTTGATGCATTGAAATAGCTTTCAGCCAGACTTTCCAAATGAAATATAGAAATTGTAGTAAATTATTTTTCGATTCATAAGTTAGTAGTTGAGGTTTCAATAAATGATGTGTTGTACTCCACTACATTGTCACTTTGGCTGAAGGTGGTGCATTATATTAGCATATGATATCTACCCTCTATGTGGTCTACTACACGCTAAAGAGTTCCTCTGTGCGAGGAACTTTGTTAAAAGTATTTCAATATAAGTTTGTCTAGAAATGTTATATCGAATATGGAGAATCTCTTCCTATTGTGAACTAGATAGAACCGTAAATGCTCAACTGTTTCTGCTTCTGCGATAAAACACCAAATCTTATATTCCTACATTGGAGCTAACACTTAGCATCATAGTTTTTCTTTCTATAAGGCCTGAAGTCGTGTTCTGCTGTTTTATTTAGATATCAACTCATTGAGATATCACACTCAGTTCAGCATATCACAGAGTTCAGCGTTTTGAGAGTTTCTTGAATATTATAGAAAATGTACATATGGTCTAAGCAATAGCTGCATTTCTGCTTGGTAGACTCTACAGTGCGTCTGAAAGATTCTCTAATTTCCACATACTACAAAATGATTCTTGCTAGGACCATCGGTTAATATATAGCGGACTTTCCTATTCTCACCTGATAGAACTTAAGATTACATATTTCTTATCGAATCTTGTGGTTGAGGAAACAATAATCCGCGGCGAATGGAGAATGTACCTGAAATACCTTAACGCCGTGAAGGAGTTTTCCTCAGCCATATGCATGTGTTTGAAGCTCTCTCCTTTGGTATGAAGTAAAAAAAAAAAATGTGTGGAATGAAACTTAAATTGCTTTTAACGCTATGGTACACAGGACTCTTCTGATGCAGAACTTGCCCTTCTTCTGTAAATGACTTCTCTAAACATAGTTTAATTCCGAATATTAGCATCCAATTTTTAGAGCTGCATAATTCATCGCACTATATTTCATAATTCTAATACACCATTTCATAGATAACCCCAACTGTTTACTTTTGATTCAATTGAAAATATAAAAATTTTTATTAAAAATCGAGGTTGACAATAAATTACTTCTTGCGTGAATTTTGGGACAAAATCAATATGGGAACATCAATATGGGATTATTGTTATTATAAGGAGTACTAATTCCAACCCACTCAAGTGTGGAATGCACCGTAACAGTCGATTAACTGTGACAACACATCGAAGCGGTCAGAATACATATCCAATATTTTTATTTTTGAGCCTCAGCATTATTTCAAATAAGGGAGCAACTATTATTGACCGGTAAATATATCGGCATCTATTCATAGAAATAATATATTGAATTCTGTTAAGATTCTATATATGTCACCTTTTTTAAATAAATTTTAGAGTACTTGAATAGAAGACATTTTTTTCAAAGAAATTGTTAATATATATTAGTGGACCTGGCTTGCGTTGCTACGGCCCATCTTTGTCTTCCTTTTGTGTAGGTGAGGCATCGTTAATATTGAAACTTTTTATATATACAGTTTGAGACTATTGAGGTTTGAAAATCACTGGCAATGCAAACAGTTTGAATAGCGTTGGTTTTTAGCAATTTTGAAGCTTAGAAATTAAATTTTTATTTTAGCATTAATACTTTTTGGTTCTGCAGATCAATTTTGATGAAATAAACGCTAAATGTTACGCACAATAAAACTGCTTATGTTCCAGTAATTCGTTTTTCAAACAAATGAGTGGCTTTTATGTGATGCGCGCACAACTAAACAGATATATGTTTTGTTTATGATTTGTTTATATTTATATAAATTACCATATGACATAGCATTTTCAGATTACAAAGATATCTATATATAATATATATGCTGGGTTGTTATTCTTGACTATGTTTAAAATCCAAAGCAAAGGCAGCTAAAGGTTATGTATTAAAAAAATGCAGAAACTTGGTTATCTACTATATTCATTAGAACTATAGTCATTAGATATATGTTTTGAAGGGGTGTCCTGAAAAAGAAATACAAAGGAATGCATAGCAGACCATGTAGAGTCAGCTAATAATCGTAGCATGCCATGATAAATTATATATTGTAAAGTTAGACTCTTGGAAAAATTTATTCAAAATGTCACGCAAAAACTCACGCAAGTCTGTTGAGTTTTAACTCAAGTTCAGTAGATATTTCTTCAGTTTGAAAGCTAAGAAGATACATTTTAGTTGTCTGACAGTGGATCTGTCCCGCTTCCAGTGTTTCAGCCTTTCAAATGCCAACCGGCTCTGTTTCCCTAGCGAAAAAGTCAAGTCGATTTGGAAATGTCCGTCTGTCTAGCTGTCCTTATGAAAATTGAGATCTTGCAGACTAATAGGTACAGCATAGAAGTTTGAATATTTAGATTCTTCTATTTACTTTTCACATGACTTGTATTGAATCAATGTGCTTACTACTGTCTCTAAGGAGGGATTGGGACTTATCATGCTAAACTACTCCTCATTCTAAGTTTTTGTATGTTAATAATAATTTACTGATGTTTATTATGTAGCGAGAAGCACTTAATTTAGTTTACCTATCGTTAATCCTTTTCAAATATACCATCTACATCCAGATCGGACCACTAAAAGGTGTAGCCCCCATATTATATATGTACAATCTTACAGAGTTTTTGTATGAAAAATTGTTTATTGTTGTTGTTTATATAGCTAGACACGTCAAATTTTATGTATGTGTCTTGCATGGTTTTGAAGAAAATCTTCCATATGGGTCAAGATCGGACTACTAGAAGGCTATCTCGTACTCCAGCATACTCAAATTCAGTTTTCTTTTTTGTTTAAAAATAATTTTGTCATCAAGTGTAGAGCTCAGTGAGTACTGCTTACTTTTCTTGTTTGCCTAGACTCTAACATAAGCCTTTCTCATAGTCCAAACTCAGGCAACTAAATTGAAGAAGCTGTCGAGTCGTTAAATAACCTTTATTCACTAAGCATCGAATCAGTATGTTCCTATTTAATGAAGGCAACTTATCTCCAGAGTGCAAAAAGTCAGAAAAATTTGGTAACACGCTACTTACCTAGCAGACAAGAATCAATTAAATAGAGAGGTAACATTAATAGAGCTAAGCGTCTAAGAAGAAGGCTTGCGAAACTCGAAAAAAAGGAAGAAAGAATATGTTTATGATCTATAGAAGGCAATGAGTTAAATTAAAAATACAGTAAGGAGCAATAGCGCTATTAAAGATATTATTGGAAAGTATCTAGAGACAACTTTTGAAAAATTTCACTTTACAACCAAAGAAGACAAACTTCTGAGATTTATTAAACTACCTTTTACTAACAAGTTTTTATATAAAATATTCATATCAAAAAATGGTTACGAGTGCATCTTCTTAAACTTGTGGCACGTATGGCTACTCTACAAACCAAGTAAAATGTCAAGTTCGTTAAGGCAAAAAAAAAAGGTAAACCTTTATAAGCGCGTGGGTAGCAGCTAGATTTACAGCAGCTGCTACTATTGCATGACTTTATACATGTCTACTTTTAAGCCAGCTAATAGTGCAACTAACTAAACTAAAAAAAAAAAAAACAACAACAAAAACTTGTGGCAGGTGTCTGCGTTTCATTATGCAATTTTGTGCGCGCTTCGAGTGCGCTTCAAATGAGCAGAGCTGCGCCTGCGCAAAAGTGCATAAAAAAAGATACACGAACTCGGCGTATAATAATAATAATAATAATTATTATAATAATAATTATAAGTCTATATGCAAAGTGAGTGTTGGCAACGACAGCTGCTGGTAAATCACGTAGCTGTTTATAGTGAGTGACACAAGTTAATAGACAGCTGTAGATACTTTTTAATTAAATAAATTTAAAATTTTTGTTATTGACTTACCCCCACTTGATATAGTATGCGCACATCCTTATTATTATGCTGCATATGCTGCAATTGTTGTTGTTGTTTTTGTAAATGCAGCATTGCCGGCTCAAAACGATGTACTTGCAACATTTGACGCGCGCGTCTATGCTCTGCATTTGTATCCGCAATAGTTTTTGCCTCTGCTGATATGCTAACAACAGTCAAATCTGCTGTTGTTGTTGGCGTTGTTTTAGGACGCGTTGTACTGCTGCTGCTTGCTGCCACCGTTGCCAACTCTTTGGCTACATATGTGGTATATTCAAGCTTTTTATGTTTTAATTCTGTTACGACTGTCTGTTGTTGTGTGGCAGCAGCATCTGCTGCTGCTGCTGCAGCCGGTGTCAGCTCATAAACCTCAAGCGGTAATCTCGAACTGCAGGAATTATCGAGATACTGTGCAATGAGTAGCAAAAGCAATGAAAATGTTATGGTATGCATTTTTGAATTTTATTTTAATTATTTTCTTGTGGTTTTGTTATTGTAATTGACACCTTTTTGTGTTTTTTGTTTGTTTGGCTTTTTTGTTGTATTTATTTTTAGAACGTTTTTTAATCTTTTATTATTTATTTTTTTACATTGCTGCTAATTTATTAAGTTAATTTATTTTTTTTTTCTTGTTTATTTATTGTAAAATACTAAAAATAGTTTTTTCTTTGATTTTTGTTATCGCTCTTTGTACTATATTCGCGTTTTATTTGTTTTGTATAATTTTTATTCATGTCAATCGATTTAATTGTATTTCAATATTTTAGACTTTGACTTTATTTAGTTTTGTTTAGTTTTTCCAGCAGAAGATGCGCTGTGTATGGAATGTTTATTTAAGATTTATTTTGGCATAATTTTAACTGCAACTTTTGTCTATAATTTGTATCTTTTTTTGTATCTTTTGCAGTCTGTTATGAATTTGGCTTTTGATTTGTTTATTACAAGCTAAAAGTAGCATTTTTCAGCTAAGCTTTTACACTTGTAAGCTAGTAAGTGCGCTTAGTACGCATGTATCTAGAATGTTTTATAGTTTTATATGTAATCTATAACCTTGAACACTTGTCGCGCTTAAATTTTTAGTAGAAATATATTTCGATTTTTTTTTCGTGTTACACCGAAAACCAGCTTCTCGTTTGCAATTCGAACAAATTAATTTTTATTTAATATTTCATTAAATTTTTTTTCCTTTTTTTTTAATTATTCATAAAGATTTATTTTACACACTTTTTAGCTAGACGTACTTTTTTTTTAGTATTATTATATCTTATAGACATCGCGCTGAGGCGTTAACAAAATATCTCTTACAACACGATTTGAACTCGTTTCTTTCTCGTTTTTAAATGCGACTCGATTCGATTAGACTCGACACAGCGGCACGACTCGTCGTAGCAACTTCACTTTTCGTACTGACACTGATCGAACCGAACTGAACAGCGTATGAGCTGAGCGTATAACGCAGATACTTGCGCGCGCGCTCGTTAACATAGATACAAAAAGTATCTGTGTGTATAACTGTGTGCGCATACAAGCAGAAAACTTGAATGAAAACGCAGACCAATACAAAAGTGGCTTGAATGAATGTGTGTGTGTGTGTGTGTGTGTTTGTATATTGTATGCATGTATTGTATCTATGTAGCTGTATGTGCAGTTGCAGCTGTATTGTTGTTGTTGCGCCTGCACCGGTCTGGTGTTTATATGCTGTAAGGTGTCTTAGCCAGATTTGCTGATGCTGCTCGTCCGTCTGTCTGTCTGTCTGAATGTCAGTTTGTCTGCAGCAGCAGTCGCCGCAGCAGCGCCGTCGACATCGACGTCTTGCTTTAAGGTCGTGCATCCTTTCATTGTTATTTTTGTTGTTGTTGTTCATCTGCTTCCACAGATTTCTTTCCACCACTTCTTCACCAATGGCTTAAACAGTATCAGTTCGTTTTGGTTGTTTGCTTCGTTCGGTTTGAGTTGTTGTTGTTGTTGCTTTTCTTACTTCGTTCTTAGCTTGCTTATCATGTCCGCTTCCTCTTTGACTGCTGCTGGCTGTGGCTGCTTCGTTCTTTTACGTTATTTTATTTTTTTTTACTTAATTTTTCAGCGCGTTTTTCTACCCTACATAGGCTAGTTTATGTAGAGTTTCATTAATTAAGCTTTAATTTGGTTATATATATATATATATATATATGGAAGAGAAACACTTGAGTGATTATTGATATCCTAATAATATATCGATAAATCAATAAATCGATATTTATTGTTACTGTACTGAACAATAATTTCTTGGAGAAAATAATAACAGTTCAAATCTATACGTGTAAATAAATCGTAGACGAAATTTTTGTCTGTGTGTTTGTGCGCCCATCACATTAAAGTCACTCATTGATTTGAAAATCGAATTACTGGAAAAGGAGAAGGTTTATTGCGTTTAACATTTAGCGTTTATTTCATCAAAATCGATCTGCAAAATCAAAAGATATTGCCTCAATTTTGGGGATGGATTCTCTAAAAGTTTTTAATGTTTGCTCTATGTAAGGAGTACTATTATCTTTATACTCCACAAGGATGCCTCAGATACAATATGAGTGAAAACAAAAGAGAATGTTGGAACGCACGCCGGGAACTCTAGTAAATCTATCTAAATCGGACGTTAATTTCGAATAAAATGGCCATCATCTCTCACATTAGCATTTGCACAACGAACCACCAGTAACATTTTTACCATGGCTTACTGCACACCAAAATCTTATTTTTAATTCATTTGCCGCTAATTGTCACGCTTGATGCTGCTGCCATTTGTTATTCCCAGGCAATGATGCTTATTAATCGGAATACGGACATAAACCTTTTAAAAATACGCCTTAACGATGCAATGTATCCCGAAATTGAGCTCAAATCTGGCCAAGATATTGACGATGCATTGCAAGTCTTCACTGAGTATGAGCTAAACTAACAACGCACTCAGATGTTCGACAATATGCTGAAGAATATGAGCATCGAATCAGATGAAAACTTCTGCCTATGAAAGGCCACAAGAAATTGTAGAGGACACCGCATTCGACTTGTTCCTTTACAAAAATCTTTCGGCAGCTTGGGCCGCTCTGAGCAAGAGCAAACTGATGCCTTTGCAGCACACCTTGAAGTACGATATCTGCCCTTCGAGGTAACATCAGACGAAGAGGTATGTGCTACGAGACTCTCTCTATCAGCACCACTCCAGCTCGACCTGCCTCAGAACCCATTTGGCCCTTCGACATAATCAGGACACGACAACATCTGTAACCGCATGTTGAAACCGCTGCCGGAGAGTGATGTGCTCACTATGGTGTGAATTTTCAATGCCATAGTGAGGTTGCAGTATTTTCCAAAAATGTGGAAGCTGGCAGTCATCACAATAAAAGCGGAGATGGAACCCTTGATCCTAACGACCAATTAGTCTTCTGCCTTCAATTTCAAAGGTTTGGTAAAGAGTGGTCATTGCTAAGCTTGCGATTATTGCGGAGTCCCGGTGCCTGATCGCGTACCAACAGTTTCGGCTTTCGCTCTGGCCATGGCACGGTCAGCAACTCTACAGAGACACCGACCACACATTGCAAGCACTCGACCGGCGGCAACATTGCAACGCCATATTTTTGTATATCAAGCAGGCATTCGATCGAGTTTGACACACAGATTTCTTGCAAAAGGTCAAGCCCTACTTTGTTCTGATACGGTCCTACTTGGAAGACCGTTCCTGCAAGCCCAATGTCAAGGCAAGACAGTTTTCTCCTTACTCAGCAATCGCATGAGTGCAACAAAGAAGCATCCTTGGGCCTTTTCTCTTCAGTTTATATGCAGCAGAAAAACCTTGTCTTGATGCTACTACGATTGAAGCTTCAGACACATTCCTGCACCTCGCCTCATATACAGATTATATATGCATGATGGCATCTGAAAAATCGCTGCAGCTGGCTGCCGATATCGTACAAACGTACGTAGATGCTCTCGCTGTCTGGGCCAACATGTGGAACGTGTAGCTCAACTAAAGGTGCAGAGGCTGTAGAAGCGGCCCATGTGGGCTCATCACTGTATGTCCCTGGTTCGTCCGCAACTCCACCCTTCACATAGACCTCAACTTTGTATCAGTTGTAGAGCAGATCTGTTTATTTTTCAGCTTCTACAATGACCGACTCCAAAATCATGTGCGAATGCTTGTTGGCTCGCGGCCGGTAATACGAGAAGATAACGCAGTTCACTAACCTGCTCACCAACCCACCAACCCAAAGCGGTTCTTGGACAACATAAAAACTGAACCATATGGTAGGTCCATGTTGAAGCATCGATCCTCCGATCTTGTGGAAATTTCATAATTTTAAAAGATGCAAATGGCAGTTTTCAAAACTTCAGAAACATGCAAATATTATAAAATATTCTAGTTAGCTCCAGATCGTTCCGCTAAAAAGGGTGACCTCCCATACAAATCTGTACCACCTTTCATTGCTTATACAGCTTGAATTGCCGAATTTGGTCTATCTATAAAGTTTATTTTATGATAATTTTTTGTTGAAATAAATTTATTTTACTATTTCTAGACGACATGAAAAGTACCCTTCATATAAATTTTACTCTATTGTATATAAAGTGTATAAACATTTCGTTGCTACAGATTAAAAATAATTTCTCTGTTGGCTTTTTTTTTCTTTTTTTTTTTGCTTCTCGCCTTTTTTGCGTTGTTGTTTATTTTATGTTTTTGTCATTTTTACTACGACCGGAAACTAATTCCTGTTGTTGTTGCTGTTGTCATCGGTTGTTTATTTGTCGTCTTCAGCGCTCGTCGCTGCTCATCGTTCGACCGTCCGACCGTTCGTTCTTATTTTCGCTATAAGAACGTCTTAGCTTTACTTGTTCTTCTTCTTTCTTTTACATATTTGCGCTTTGCTTCTCTCTTTTTTACACCACATCTAAATACAGCTTTCTCACTCGCACAAAAAATCCAACAAGAATCCGCTGCGACTGCGCTCCTTGTTTGTTGAAAGCGCTTGTGGCGCGCATGCTCCAATGTATCTCGCAGTATGTATCTTCTACGAGTATATTTTTTAATCGCGCGCGCGACTTATTCTATTGTTGTTGTTCTTCTTCTTCTTGTTGTCGTTAAATTTCGCGCGCATGCCAAAAAAAAAACAGAAATAAAGACAAATCTGGAAGCATTTCAAGTTGTATCTGCGCTTAATAGTCTTCATCTTCTATAGCAAAGGTTTGAAGTTTGGGTTTTTTGTCTGCCCATCTTTCATCTTTGCCTCTTTTTTTTTGTTGTTGTCATGTTCTTCTTGGAACGTACGCTGAAAAAGCGCGCCAATTTTTCTGTTTTTGAATTTACGCGCTCGGCTACATTTGTTTTGTGTTTATTAGTTTCAGGAATTTTTTTACGCAAAAGATAAGATTAATTCCGCAGTCCTTTTAGCGTTTCTCTTGATTAAAGATACACTCTATATATATATTATATACATATATTTATATATATATATATATATGCAAACTTGATTTTAACGGAAAATTTCACTCTTTCTTCTTTCTTTCTTTCTTTCTTTGCAGGCAAGATGTACGCTGTGATCGGACGTCGTCACGGTAAGATACTTTCGGGCGATCTTACACAGGGCAGTGGCAACTTCTCCGTGATGGCAATATTGCCGGTGATTGAATCGTTTAATTTCGCACAGGAGATACGAAAACAAACATCTGGCCTGGCTTGTCCGCAGTTGATGTTTAGCCATTGGGAGGTGAGTACAAGTATCTTAAAGTCTGCTGCAGACATCCACTAGTATATCCGATTACAAAATTTTATCGTCGCCGTCCTCATCGTCGTCATCAGCAACAGTTGGCATTGCACTCAGCTGCTGTGATTTGGTTTGGATTTTTTGGCACAAGTGCGCCACGTACTCGATTTGAA
Organism: Leucophenga maculata; assembly: GCA_035044805.1. Lineage (NCBI taxonomy): Eukaryota > Metazoa > Arthropoda > Insecta > Diptera > Drosophilidae > Leucophenga > Leucophenga maculata. Next base: position 749,315 of record JAWNNP010001715.1, on the reverse strand, counting down.
TTGCTGCTGTCTGTCCGTCAGTCTTGGTCTGTTTTTTTTTAGTAATTTGCTGTCTGCATTTTAGCCATATTCAGGCTTGTGGTTTTTTTTTCTTCTTGCTGCTCTACGTTGTCCAAGAAATCTCAGCTTACTTTTGACTTTTAAATGGTTTCTCGCTGTTGATCAGCAAGAAGTCTTATAAGCAACAGCAGCTGCAATGTGGCATTAGCTCTTCGAGGCGGCTCCGAAGAGTCTTAGTAATTTTCGTAGTGTTTAATAGAAAAAACCGATGGGAGTAAGTCGAATGGGATGTCGCGTACTGTTTCTAGTGGTCTTCCATAGTCAAAAGTTGTCGTCTGAAATTCGAGCTGAGGGTTGTGTGTTGGGCGATCTGAAGTTTCCAGTGCGAGTTTCCCTTATAGATGACAAAGTCGATACAAGAAGATCCATTTTATGGATACCTAGTTGTGCTGCCTTCTGCAAAGTCCAACCGATCTCAGCCTCTTATGTTGCTTCAGCTGGACCTCCAGACTTAATGATGTGCGTTCTATTTCCCGACTCTAGGTTTAAGTTGGGCGGGCAGTAGATGGCACCAATCTCTACTTATTCATCTATTCCAATCACCATAATATTCTTAGCCAGATGGAAGGGCGAGTCAGCAAAACGTTCTCAGAGATTGAAAAACAGTCTCGGCCATGGGTCTAGCGGTGAACAAGGACAAGACGAAGTACTTGGTGTCTTCTCGCACTCCGTCAACGCGTCTTGGACGGTCAGTGACGATGGAGATTTTCAACTTCACTGTTGTAGAAAACTTCGTCTATCTTGGATCCGAAATAACCAGCAACAACAACGTCAGCCTGTAGACCAGGCGAAGAATTATGCTTGCAAACATATGCAATTTTGGGCTGAGCAAGCAAATGATAAGTAAAGCCCTCTCTCGAAAGACAAATATCAAGATCTATTAGACTCTGATATTCCTGGACCTATTGTATGGCGCAGAGGCATTGACCGTGATTGAGTCAGTTGAAACAGCGTTGGAAGTCTTCGAGAGGTAGATTCTTCGCAGGATTTTTGGTCCTATTAGCATCGGCGACGAGTTTAGTTCCCGTATAACCCGCGAGCTGTACATTGAAGTGATAGGCTGCTCCTCTTTTCGCCAATTTATCAGTTTATTAATTTCCTGTTATTTTAATTTCCTTCCTTTTTCTTCCGTATTCTTATTCACTCTACGACTAATAGAGTCATCTATTTTTCTCTCTTAAATATTTTTTCTGAAATAATATTCAAACAGCTCTCGTTGAAAGAAAAATTTTTTATAATTATCTGGGTATATATATGTAAGCTTTGTCTTAAGGTTGGCAACAGTTGTGCTGATTTGTGTGCGCGCATGCGCTACTGATCCACCTTCAGATGATGCCTGATGTCGCTGCTGGCACTGCTGCTGCTGTGGTGAAGCCCTTAGAACAAATCACTCAAAATCTTTTAAGCTAAATTTTTAGTAGCTGCAAACGCAGCTGCGTGCAATATTTTATGTTGTTGACCAATTTCTTCTGCCTGCTTTTTTATAGCGCCTGTTGTTGCTGCGGCCAAGCTGCAATTAACAAAAAATCACAGCGTTTTTTTCTTACCTCCATTTTTTGTTTTTTTTTTTTGTGTTTTAAGTTTGCTGAAAAATGCTTTAATAAGCAACAACCTACGTAGCAAATAAATAACCAAACGAACGGATGGTCAAATGATTAATAAACGTTCGTAGAGGAGCATATTTATTTCGTTCGACAATCAATAAAGCCAACATTTATATTTTTTTTTGCTGCTCTCAAACGCTTTGCCCGCACATTTCTCTTTTGTTGTTTTTTATTTTTTTTTTTGTCCGTATTATGACTTCCGGCGATTTTCTATTTCTCATCAACATTTGCTGCTACTGTTGTCGTTGTTGTTGTTGTCGCTCGTCTTATGAAGTATTTCCCAATAAGAAACTAGTTTAAACGATCATTGCATTCTGCACTGCACAAAACTTCTAATGAAAAGTGTAAGTAGTAAGGTTTCTGTTCTGTAGACAGGGTATTTTTCGTTGCAGTATTTTTGCCATAAATCAGACATTAATACTTATAATTATTGTTGGCAATTGATTTGGTGCAATTTGTAGCATAATACAAAGACGAATATAGGGAGTGAATGGGACACCAACGCTCTCCAGTGCTTATACACGTAGCTGGCAATGGCAATTAGCCATCTGCGTCAATGTAATTAGCTGGAAATAGCAAATCACCTCAACAACGACAACAATGGACACCAAATAAATAATCGAATATATTAACAACAATAAATGTCTAAATGAATGCTGACAATTTTAACAATTTGAACAGTTAAATGCTTCAGTAAGCTCGAAAATCTAATTGGAAATATACTAAACTATACACGGAGGGCAGTACAATAAGTTTTATGCAGGCTCGTCAAATTTAGTTCGGATTGGAACACTATATCATATAGTTGCGAAACTGACGATTTTTACAAAATTAACTTTTTCTAATCGATTGTTTTCTATCGATAAAAAATCGAATTCAGAATATTCGTGACTAAGAAGGCTCCACTTTACTCCTCCTATTTTAAACAAACACCGGGTCGCTATATAATAAAACTTCCATTAAATTGATAATTAATGCATGTTCCGAAAGGCAGCCAACAAAAACTAAAATATTATCAATTATTTGAGGCACTGTTGGAGACATAATATATAGGAGTACTTGTTCTGATATGACATAAAAGTTTTGCCAGAGAATTCTTTAAACATTTCCAAGTTTATTTCGTACTCGCAGAAAATTTGTATTAATATGATATAATATCTATGATAATAGTGCTGCATTAGAAAAAGTTCTTCCGACCATGTTGCCATCTTTGGTGTTTTTACTGCCAATGGGTATTGGCTTGTCCACATTAGAGCCCAATTGTCTCAGAATTTTCTTTAATGTGCCATTTCTCAAGATTATCTCTACATGCAATTTTCAATACGAACTCAAAGTTGCAGATCCAAACGTATAAAGAGCTAATACTATATTGAAAAGCGTCCACCATAGCTTTTAAATCTGACGAGTTTAATCAGTTTTATGAAGGAGTTCATTTGGTTTCGCTCCATAGATTGGAGAAGATTGACAACAGTTGGTTTCTATTAATTTTCTATGATGACTTCTATTTATAAAGGCCGACCAAAACGAACGGATTGAGTCTTATTCATCCAAATAATCGTTTGCAGTTCATATATCAGTTCAAATGGGACAACTATGGTTACAAAAAGTGAACTGTCAACTGAGGTACTGTCAAAACGCTGCTTGTCAACGATTGGAAGAAACATCAAGCCCATAGCTGAAAATAAACTTCCAATGAACCATATGGAAAGTGCTTCTAAGATCTCCCATTGCATTTCAAGTATACGATTAGCTGTATTGTTTAAAATTTGTTGTTAGGCAATGTATACCTTGCTTTCTAAATAAGCGATAGGTCCGCTTTGTCTCAATAACTAATTTTCCGAGTTTCGAATTTTTATTATGTGGGCTAGTATTTTTTCCAATTTTGTTCCCCCGGTCTATTACAAACATTAAAAAAAGTCAAATCTGTCAATATACGCAGCGGTACTCGCATTTGATAAGTAATTTGATCTAGCTCTTTTCCCGTGACAGTCTATGCAACCACTCCCACAAATCAACGAACACACCACTTTTAGGTTATTCCTATTTTTTCCGTTGCCATTTACATATCTTAGAAATTCCATTCATCTGTTAAAATGTTGTTGAAATATGTTTTTTTTTTTTTTTTTTTTTTCTTTCAATATATCGAGAAAACAGCTGTTAAAGGTACTCAACTTGTTTGCATACAATGAGGACTTGAACTTGTTTAATATTCTTTTAATAATCTTTCCAACATATTATGTCTTTCTAGTTTTCACCATGTAAAAGCGCGTTTCAAACCCTACCCCATTCGGGAAAAAGTAGAAAATGATTTTTTTGACAACTATGTCTCCTTTCTAAGACCAGGTCATACATATATCAAATTATTGCTGAGATGTGACGATTTTTAATTTGGTTTAATATAGCAAAGTGACTGCGAAGCGATATATATCTCTCTGAAAGTCACTCGGTTCAAAGATTGGGTTTTTATATTTCCAATATCTGTGTAACTTGATTTAAAATTAATTGTTTAGATTATTGAAAAACGATCGAATGAGAAAAAAATCCTCACTATACAAATGTTGACCATTATGGTGGGAAATTTCACAAATTCGTCAAACATGTCCCTATTTACTTGTAAATTCTTCATAGAAACTTGTTCAACACTGAGCAATTATCACGGAAAATTCCCAAAAAACCACATGTCTTCTATTATTTCTTATGTACAGTATAAAACCCGAATTTAATGCGACCGAATTAACCCACAACTTTTATGATTTAGAGTTGGAAATTCCCAAAACCGCGAAATATTTGTTGTTGTACAATCGTATGACAAACAAAATTTTCCTTTTATGAAGTATAAAGTATAATCATGGATTATCCCACCTTAGCGCTGAAGTTTCCCAATCCAAATAATGACTTCAAACCTTGTTCGGACTAAGAAATTATTAAATAAGTCAATTCAGCTGTGCTTACTGTTCGGACTTATCAAATTTAATATTAAATTCTATTTTATTTCGTTTATATAAATTTTTATAGCCTGTTCACATTGCGAAAAATTGTGTAATAATGTGCAGATGTATGTAACTGGCAGAAGAAAGGGAAACAGACATGTATTCTTGATCAGTACCAAATGGCGATTGGATATAGACATATCCGTCTGTTCCGGCTGTCCTTATAAACAAAGAAAACTTAGCGATTAAAAGAGCGACTTCAGATATATTCAATTGACGTGCAAACAACTCTTCCCTAAGGGGTAAGCAAATGTCTCTTTCTAAAATTTCTTTGTAAAAATGTATATTATATAGTATTGCTGTGGTTGATTTAGTTAGAAACGCCAGATTTGATCCATCTCATATTAAGTGTTCAAAAAAAATGCCATTAAAGGCCAAATCGGGACAATGGAAAGGGAAGCCAGATGGTTTTGTTATTAATTCAGCTAAAATTATTATTATTTCAATACTAATAAAATATTATATAGAGGTCAAAATTGAACCATTAGAAGCATCCTACAAAAACTCAAGTCGATATAGACATGTCCATCTAGCACCTCTAATATTCTCTCTCTTTTCCGGAATTTTTGTACGAACATTTATTATTTTTTTGTTAGCATTTTTTTTTCAAATACCATACGCACTGACTTAATAAACTGCCCTCGAAATATTGTTGTACAAACTACTGATTTGTACGCCCACGTCTATTGTGAACCATTGTGGAAATTGCGTGAGCGTGGTTGCTTGCAGCAATTCACCTGCTCCCACACAGTCACCTTGCAGCATTAAGGTACATCGTAACGTATTAGTATGCTTGCTCAGCTCTGACACGTGCTCTGTTTTGTTGTACACTTGTACTAAGCTAATAGACTAAAATCTAACTTGAATATCTAAATATAGCTTCTATATTTATATATATATGTTATTTCTTACAAAAAAAAAGTAGCTGCAGCAGCTTGCATACACAATAAAGTTTACGCATTCTGCCTTGAGCTGCAACTACAGTAGAAACTGCTGCTGGTTTTGGTATTTGAACTGCGGCTGTGTCCAGTAGCTTCAACTCATCATAACTACAAAGTTACATACATCGCTGAACAACCACATAAACCGCACAAACATTCTCAATTGAACTGAACAGAGTTGAATCGCTGCATATTGTATCTACAGGCAATGCCTGATATTGCTGTCCATGGCAAACCGAAGCGAACCGAACCGAACCGAACGAACTCAACTAATCATTAAGAAGGTGGCACGTAACTCAAGATTTTCAATCATCTGCAACAAATTGTTGTTATTTTATGTGTTATTGCCAGAGTGTGGTGTTGTTTTTGGTTGTTTTTGCTGCTGTTGTTGCCTCAGCTAATGATAATGCTGCTAATGAAGTTTGTGGTATCCTGCCTACCTTCTAAGTACACATCTGCAATAAGTGTGTTGCTGCCAAAGTTGTTAAGTGCAAGTGTTGAAAATTCTTTGAATATGTAATTTTTAGGCCCTGTACCGAAGGTACAAGAGCCTATTGGGTTTGTGCAAATGTATGTAACAGGTAGAAATAATGGTCGGAGACCCCCCAAAGTTACCCCCATTATGGTCAGGAGTGATAGAGGAGTCGATATAGCCATGTCCGTCTGTCCGTCTGTCCGTCTGTCCGTCCGTCCGTCCGTCCGTCCGTATGAACGAAAGGATCTCGGAAACGGTAATAGATAGAGACTTCGTGTTTTTTGCATTCGTCTAGGACTGCTCCGGAATTTCACAAGTTTATTTTGAAATTTTGCCCCTCCCCCCCCTTCCCCATAAAATCACCCCCAAGGAGAAATATTTCTTCGGCACAAGAAAAATTGAGTATGCCAGTATAAAGTTAACGTCCCTCTTAGTCAAAATCCAAAAAGTTCATCAAAATCGGATAATAAATAACGATTTTATAACCAATTGAAGTTGAATGACCCCCCTTTCCTCTTCATTCATATTCGAGCAGTGAGAAGTGGTCATGTGTTTGGTCATATGCTCGGGAAACGTTTAATGTGTTTGTTAGGAGACCTGAACTGGTACAGGGCCTCTTACAGTCGGTTACGCCTGACTGTATTTTCTTACTTGTTTTCTTACCAGTTGATGTACTATAATATAATATATATGCCATATTATATATATCTTATAAAGTACATCTCTGCTCTGTTAAATATTAATAAACTAGTCTATTCACTTAATTAAATCTCATCTCATCATAAAAACTTGAAACTCCATTTAACATATGCTCGTTAAACTGAAGACAATGTTTCTGTTGCATACAATGTTGCAGCACAGTATCGAACATATCGTTTGTAGCTAATCTTCAGCAACATTGGTCATTCGAACAGACAATGTCAGCCAGCCAGCCAGCCAGTCAGCCTCAGCAGCGACTTGGAACTCATTTCAGCGTGAAAATTACCAAGGAACGGCGTTAAATCCTAAATCCAATCGATCGTACGACCTCAATGAACTGTTGTTGTGCGTATCCTACGAAAGAGAAGTCTAGAGTTACCAATATAAAGTAGGAGCAACAGATTGTTGCTGGTTAACCACACCAACAACGAAAACTAATTTTCAGATTTCATCTTTATACGCTTCATATGTATGTTGGGAGAGTTGTATAATAATTTTGTCAAGCAGTTTGCAGTAAATTAAAGAAAGTTGCAGAGTTCTCCAAACAAATCAATATATTCATGTCCGTCAGTCGATTTACCTTATCTAATCTGACAAATTCAGGAAGGTAGTTTCGATCTCTTGGTGCGTAGAGTCAAACTTAAAGTTTAAACATAATCATCCCTGATGCAATCTTTGATAATGCACTAAAAACAGATTTGCAGTAAACTAAACCACAGACATATCCAGAAACCAATGGGGGTCTCAGTCTGATACACTCAAAATCGGTGGAGCATATTCCAAAATCTTTTTTCCAATTTGTTTATACCTTCCAAGAAAACACATTTTCTTAAAGTCTTCAAAATAGGACTTTTCAATGATTTACCTCTTCATTCGACCAAAATCGTTTACCGCCCAGTCAGCCAATTCTTTAGATTTGGGAACAGTAATTAGGGATGTAGTGGAAACAGTTCCTTACCTATTTTATGAATCTGTCATGATGACTTTACATATATGCACCTGCACCTGTGCATTGTCTTGATGCAATATCACTTTGTTCTTCGTCTAATGCGTCGTTTCTGCTTCGAAGCAATATAGAATCTGTCCAAAACCTTTAAATAATATTCGCTGTTAACCGTTGTATCCTTATCAAAGTAATGAATGACACCGCGTACATCCCAAAAAACCTTATTGGCCGATATAGCCACCTTGGCCTTCTTTGTTGCAAGTTCACCCGGAGAAACCATGCAACTTGATTGTTTTTTGGTTTCCTGCTGTGGAGTACTCGTATTGCATTCATGTTTCGTCTTCAGCAAGGAAATGGCGCAGAAGCTCGTTCGGATTCGATCACATGTTTGCGCTTATGGTCGAGAAATGGTGGCACCCATCACGCTTATAGCTTTTTCATATGCAAATATTCATGTAAAACGTGATGTACCCACTCCGTCACGCCTTTTAAGTTACTGCGAGGGAAATTTAAAAAGTCACAGACTTATCGAACCAACCCGTACGTTAATCCAATCCAGCTCAACAACGCAATTAATGACTTGCTTAAAAATAAAAATATGTCTCTGTCTTGTGAAAGTGTTCTCGAAATTTATTTACATCTCCGACTATTAGGTGTAGCGCCGACTCCAATAATAGTCCTTCTTAATCTTCTTAGTGGACGCCTTTGTGGCAAACTCCTTGCAAGCCTACTGGCATGATTTAGCAGCCAGTAATTGTAGCGGCTTGTGTGGTAAATAATTTATTGTTCTATGGTGTTCAACCTCAAGTCTCGGTGTAGTGTTATGTTGCGGACGACCAGGGGCACTCTGTAATCTCACTTGCCACATATTTATATCGCATATCTTCAAATAGTAGCTACCGCACAGTTGTAAACTGCTCGCTTGCAGCGTAAGGATAGCTTACTCCTGCTATTGAGCATCCAATCCATGCCTCAGTTTGAGGCATTTACCGTACAAATTTAAGCCTCTTATCCAGCGTTACACCTAGGTACTTGACATCGTTTGCGTGATCAAGGGCGATGTTGTTAGGCCAAATCTGGGACATAAGGGTGAAACACACATTTATGCACTTCCCTGCATTTAATTTAATATTCCAGCGCTTGGTCCAAATCTCCAGCTCATGGACATACTCCTGCACGCCGTCTGCTGCATTGTATTTGCATTTGGCGTTGTAGACAATTGCGACTTCGTCTGCGTAAAGTGCCAATATAACATCTTCATCGTGAACAGAGAGATCGGCAGTGAACAAGGAGTACAGCAAACGGTTCCAGCACACTTTCTTGTGGAACTCCGGCTCTCACGGATGCACAGTTGACAGCTTATCTCGCACTTTCTTCCAAGTATGACAGTATCATCAAGTAAAAAGGGCATAGAAGGATAGCCTTGATTTTCGGTAAACGACCAGCGTGCCATACTCGATCAAAGGCTTCCTGCACGTCTACAAAAACTCCATTGCAGTACTCCTTTTCATCAATACGTCTACTGTATTGCTTGTACAAACAATGTCAAGGTCATACTCTGGATTTTCTGTCGCTATATCACTGCATATTGCGCGAATTTCTTCACAATCGGAATAGGACTCCCCAAATATTTTGATCAGTTGAAAAATCGAAGAGAGAGTCACTAGGGGGAGATGCTGTATTGTCTAGAACTACTCGATCAATAGATTGAAACAAATAGCGCTTTATCCCGTCTAAACCCTATCTTGGTATCAAATGGCTCGGAGATGTTCCTTCCTATCAAGACAAGGTTTTATGTGTAGGATAGCATCATTATACAAAGATGAGCAATACTTGTTGTGAAACATCGTTCGTATCGGCCGAAAGTAAATCCACAAGTAGGGCTGCTTTTCTTTGTTAAAATCATGGATCTCCACATGGATATTTTTCAGTAAGTTCGTTTATGAATGCAGTATAGTACATAGGATATATATTCAATTGAAAGCAGACCTTTCCCCCATTAGTTGGCGCAAACAGCGGGTTTTCCTTTCTAAAAGATATGACAAATAACTATGCGATTCCAGTCATTGGGCATGCATACATCGAAACATATCTTCAATAAAAATAATATTTTTCTGTCTTGGATGCTTATTTTTCAATCGAACTCTCAATAGCCACTGGGTCATCAAAGCGTGTGTCATCCATGCTTTCTTGTTTGACTGCCAATTTTTGTATAACTTCTTGATGTCTACTGAGATTCTGGAGAGTTCAGCTTTCCCAAACAATATATAAACAAATATCACAGCGATTTGAAGCAATAGTTTTTAAAAGAACAGATAGACTAGATGGGCATGTTTTGATCGAATAACTTCGACAATAGCTGATAAAGAGTTACTATAGACTTTATGAGATCTCCGATAATTTCTATAGAGCAATACAAACACAATAACAGCAATTATAATACTATACAAACTATATACACTTGCAAGTCTATTAGAGATCGAGTAATTTGGACAGATAGGGGAACTCACGGACGGTCAAAGTTATGGACAAGCTAAACACATTTATTTATACTTAACAAAGTTCCCAAAACTTCTTGAATATGTTTCAAACATTTTGATTTTCATAATATATTTTATTTCACCTGACCCCTCTCATTTCTTATCATATACCTGCTATGCAGGGTATTAAAGCTTCGTTACCAGCAAAGATAACGTTTTTATTTGTTCCTTTTTTTCACTTTACGTTAAAATTTTTTTACTCGATTTGGTTGTTGCTGTTATTATTGCTGCTACTGTCTTCCGCGGCTGTCATGCGTCCGGCAGACCGTCCGTCCGTGCTTATTTGATTTGTTTTTTTTTTTTTTTTCAACATAGTTTATTTCATCTGCTCTGCAAACCACTTCAGACTCTCCTCACTATACACACACACACACACTTAAGCGTATATTTCTGGCTGCTGCTGCTCGCCTGCTGGCTACTGCACTCCGCTTGGCTTATGACGCTCAAAAGCTGAAATGATTATTATGAACCCAAAAGCAGTCAACGAACAAATGAAGCATCGCCCATTGCAGTCACGGCATAGAATGAATGTCTGTGGCCGTTCCAGAGGAGAAGTGCGGGGGTGAAATGCTGACAACGTATTTCGCTGCGGTTTCGCTTGTGGCTACTGGTCTTACTCGATTGTAGAGCTCTGGTCTGGCCTGGAGTTGGGGCATTATAACTTTCGATTTTGGGTCGCATTTACAGCGAAACAGGCTGAGAGGGGCGCAAGACTCTCGAAAAAGCGGTGAGGTGAGATGAGGTGTGCTGCAGCAGTGAACCGCTTACACTCGAGTGTTTATTAACGCGCTGCATATTATTATGCGGTACGGTGCGGCTGCTGCTGCTGCTGTCTTCGCTGTTGTTGTTTTGCATCCGAGGCATAAATGCAGCTCTAAGTCGAATTGTGAACGAGAAGAACCAACAACAAAAGACAAATAACAAATAATCTGATAACTCGTTTTGCCTTTCGTCGTAGGCCGTAGTGCGCGCATGTAAGAGTATCTCAAAGTTTTAATCCAGGATCCAATTAGGGTTAAGGCGTGATTTTAGGTTTTGTTTTTTAGCTTAACATATTTTTTTATAAAAAGTGAAATAATAATTTATTCAAAGGCCTTCGCTAGCTATAAATTTTGCCCATCTCTCGGGTAATTTATTAATACCATCCCAAAATAATTCCTTCCCTTTCGAGGTAAACCATTCATCAAGCCATTTTCAGACTTCTTAAAAATCGTAGTGCTACTCAGCGAATGTGTGGTTCATCGACAAAAATAGGTAGTAGTCGAAAGCGGTCTGTTTAATAAGCAGCATCGATTAACACATCCCAGTTGAGTGCATCCGTGGAGTTTCTATCTAGTTTCTATCTAGATGTGTGGGATATTGCTTTGTCATGGGGGAAAGTCGGCTCTCTTCATTTTTTGTTGATAGTGCGGTCTTCTTCACGCAGAGCAATGTGTAATTTCATCAGTTCTTGGTGGTAGCGATGGGCATTGTCAGTCTCACCAAAAGTTCATAGTAGACGGTAACATGCTGATTCCACCAAATGCAAAGCATCGTCATCTGTCCGAAGCGCTTAACTACAACACAGAAAGTAGAAAACGCATTGACCAGCTGACGCTTGACAACGCTGGTCAGCTATGCCTTTCAGTCACCCACAAATCACTGTCCGAGAAATTAAGGCACACATAAACGATTTGAAGACCAAGAAGGCCCCAGGAGTTAATGGACGTGATAATATCACAATCAAGGGTTTGCCGGACAAAGCGGTGCTCTTTCTGTTTCTCATCTTTAATGCGGTGTTGTGGCTAGGCCACATGCCATCACAGAGAAAGAAGGCTAGTATCTGTATGATTCACAAGGTTAGAAAAAGTCCATCGTCCTTGGAATTATATAGACCAATCAGTCTGCTGTCCTCCTAACAAGAAAACTTGGGATTGAGTAGGTAAAGGAGAAAATATCACCCTTTCAGTTTGGATTCCGTAAGTCCCATGGAATTCCAGAACAATTAAATAGGGTAGTAAATTTCATCCTAGACGGGTATGAAGCCAAAGAGTACGTGGTGGTCTTTTATCTTGATATAAGACAGGCATTTGATAGAGTATGGCCCCCTATTTAAACTCAAGGCCTCCTATTTAAACTCAAGGTTATACTGCCGCCTTATTTGACAGATAGGTCTTTCTCTGTTGTCCTGGATGGGAAGGAGTCATCAGTCAGGCAATTACATATATATATAGGTGTGCCACAAGGAATCGTACAGGGACCAACGCTTTACTTGCTTTTCCCCAGTGATATGCCCAGCGATTCCTATAGATGACCTAATAATCGCTACATTTGCTGACGATACAGCCATCCTGACCAGAGATATCTTCGAGAGTTTCGTTAATGGACAAAACACTAGAACATCAGTATAAACCTTGACAAGTGCGTTAGTTTGACCCATTCACTATGCAGCGATGAGTGCCCGGAAGTACACCTCCAGGAGATACTTCTGGACCACCAGCCTGGCGACTCACTTTCAAGACGCATATCAACAAATTAGTGAAATCTCTCAGCGAAGGGATACACAAACTGGGTTGGCTCTTAAACAGCAATAACAATACAAATTTCTTGTATTTAATACGAACTTAGACTTTGTTATGGTGGTTTCCTATTATTAGACGTTCACATACAGGCTTGTCCCCTCCATTTCAAGTGTTAGACACAATGAAAAACTATTAAAAGCTTTTGTGGATTTTTTTATGAAGAATTATTTTATGACAAAATATATCAATTTGAAATTGGGTTCTTATGTACGGATCGTTCACATATATATACTTTTTGCATTTCGGAATCTTCCATGTACCTAAGATATCTTGTCACTTATATTTTTACATATTTACATATTTTACCAAACCCTTATTTAGTCCGGACCTGTGCAAATCTGTTTGTATTGGAGTTCAGCACGATTGCGTGGAACGCAAGTAAACGTGCGAGGCACTGCGCCAAGGTCCTACACTGTTGCCCTGAAGTCTGGCAGGCACAGCTCCAAAAAAAAAAACAAGAAGAAGAAGCATAAATGGTTTTTGTAGTATTGTTATTTTTTTTTGTTTTTTTTTTTTTGTTTTGTTTATTTTAACACGCGCATGTCGAGCACCCTGTACCCTGCCTTTTGTCTGTTCATTTATTTGTCTTTCTTTCCGTCCATCCGTTCGTCTGTCTGTATGTTAAAAAGTAAGCCAAGCAAGTGTTTGTGTAAGAAGATCTTCAAGAAGACCTTCTGGAGTCCTCCGTATGAGTATCTGTCCTTTGTCCAGTTGTGAGCTGAGCTGAGCTGGGCTCAGCTCCGCTGCACTTCAGCTTCAGCTAAAGTGGAACGTGGTCTGCATTGTGCGCGCTGTCAAAACGATGTTGCTCGACTCGCTTCCTAGTCCGCTCGCCTTGCATATCCAATGGGGACAGCGGCGAACGCCGCGCATGCGTCTTCGTTCATACGTATAGAATATGTAATCTATCTCACTCTGCTTCGTTTTAACTATCTCTTTCATACGTTTTGCTGCTGCAGCCGCAGGCGCGCGATAATAATCTCCTCGCGCTGCTCATTTCTTTTATTTTGTTTTTTTTTTTTTTACCTTAGTCAACATCTTTTCTTTCTTTTCTGATTTTTTTTCCATATTTTCTCTCACATTTCTGCTGAGCTCAGGCGTATTTCGGTAGCTGCCGCGTAAATTACCTGCATACAAACCGATGACCGGCGACCGTATGACGATCATAGTGGCGTATGGGACGGACAGACATATTAATGGTCGGACGGATATACGTTCATAAAAATACACACATTCGCTTGCTCACTTATATGTGGGCAAATCTTATAGTTTCTGGTAGTTTAGAGAAATTTTAATTTTTATGGAAAGATAATTTTATTGGGGGCAATAAGTGGTAGCAGATGGTAATCACCACAGTTTGATCATAACTGAAAAAAAAAGACATTTCACCGTGGGAAGAAATCCCTGTTCTACTATTAGGGGTTATAATGTTTATGGTCATCACGTTTCACCATGGAAGAAATTGATATATAAGAAATGCAAAGTCAAATTGCTGATACGGAGGACGTGCCATTTGTACGTTTACTCCTTCTACTAAGACACTCTTAATTTCCCTGGATATTCACGTAAAAGTTTCATATAAAACTTAAGACAACAAGAACGGCTATCAGCCGGTTACTCCCATAGAACTGATTAGCCCGGGTACAAAAAAAAAACCATGAAATTGTTTTGAGTAGTAGTTACCTAAAAATATAGAAGTATGGACTGAATGCAGAATATCAAATAAAATGAGATATTCTACTGCAAACTACAGATCAACAAATTGTAGCAGCGAAATGCGTTAACCTATTGTGGTTCTACACCACAAAACCAGTTTAAAATCATATTATCCTTTTTTTTTTGTATTCAAAACATCACAACCTCTAATCATCCCAATATATGATATGTATTTTCGAACATATACATATCCATATTCAATTTCGATTAGACTGAATCGGAATTGAAATGAAAAAATGTTTAAACGATGTTTACTCATATAATGTTTTCAGTATACGTTCCCTCCCTACAAGTATTTTGAGGAAAATATTTATATAAAACCATTCACCAAATATTTGTGTCTGGGGATCCATATACATTTCATTGCTTGACATAACTAGAAGAACTGATTCCTATTTTCATTGTCAAATTGTTCGCTAAGACGGGGTTTTAGAAAATTTCCCATTGATGGTGAAACGAAGAAACATTTTTTTTTTAACTGAAAGTTTTTTAATTCGCTGATTTTGGAAACAGTATTTATATTGAGAATACTTCTTAAAACCATGAGTTTATGAAAATGCTTTAGCTAATTTCATGGATATTCTCCCATCAGAATGGAGAGAGGTTGAGAAAAAAATAGTTTAACCAGTTAAACACATGATTCGTTTTTGGTAAATACCTGCTCACGCGGGTCATAGAGATAAAAATTATACCAAGTACTAAAGGAGTGAAAGGATGTGGTTGTTTCCCTTATGAACTTCGATAATTTGGAGACTTTAGAAGATGGAACCTTCAAGTTTGAATATTTTGTCTCTGGTTTTCCCTCTTTAGATAACTAGTAATCAACAAACGTGTGAATCCGACTCTTCGTAGTAGTAGTTCCAATAAAAATCTTTTTGATTTTCTTATTATTCTAGCTAAAAAGGAATGTTCTATAGAGATTTGACCACTAAAACAGGGTGATCCCTATACAAAACTCTCCTAACTTCTGGGGTTTTGTATGAAAAACATTTTTATGTTGTTTAGTTTAGCTTAAAACTAATCCCAATAAAATATCCCATACGGATCTAGATAGGAATGCATCCATCATACAAATTTAAGATTCAATATGTGTACATGGTATCTCGAAATCCAGCGTACTCAACTTTAGCGTATAGTAGCATAAGAGGAACCGAGAGTATGGATTATTTATTCAGGTTGAGATGTCATAGAGGATGGACACATTCTTCAGTAGCGAAAAGTGATTCATCAAGTCTAATACTAAAAATAGCACAACTCTGGTTGTGGTCCCAAACATATAAAGCACATTTGCAATACTTTTCACTAGATATAATAGAACTAATTATTCTAACAGTCCATGCGACTTAAGAAGCTCATACAGAGAATTGGTGAATTCAAGTGTGTGTAGATCATTGTTTTAGGACAAGAAGCAAGTAAATCAAAACAACAAACGATCTGCATACACCGTAGAAACTCGGTTGGAAGACTAATTAAAATAATGCAATTGTTGTCCGTGTATGATCTCTGTTAATGGTGTACAATGTACCTAATGTTTCCTGCTTATTTTGAAACAAATAAAATTTTCTCAATCTAAACCACGGAACATAGTTAAAATAGGTACTTATTTCACTAGGCTGGGTTTTTCTGCTAACCGTCTCAAAAATTTTCAAGTTTTCAAGAATTTTTCAATTTAAAGGACCATCTCTAATTATAAAATTAAAAATTAGATTTTCCAAATCTTCAGCTTCTAAAAACATACAGTGTTACTTTCTTATGAAACTAAAGAAACCGCGTCGTCATCCGCACCAGTTGCCCGTTTGGATCGACGTCGCCACCATCATCATCATCATCATCATCATCGTCCATCGTCGTCATCGTCATCATAGTAGTGAGTGTCTACGTCGTTTTCTTAATCTGTTTATGTCACGTCGTTTACTTTTGGATTTTGATTCTTTTCATTCTTCTTTTTATTATTATTTTTTTTCTTTACTCAGATTTTTGTTGAAGCATTTATTCTTTTTTATACATTTTCGTTGGAGTTGTTTGCAATCTGGAGCGTGGATAACAACTTTCTGGAGTGGAGTGTGTAGTATTCTTCTTCTAAATATGAAATTGAGTTTACTTTTGTTATTGGAGCGTTTTGTATTGCGGATGTTAAGGACACTGTGGAAAATGGTAATGAAATGCTTGGATTTTGCTACAAAAAAGCTTAGATTGTTAGTTCAACCTTTAAGCAGTTTCTTGGAGGTTTTAGGGTTTATACTTTGCACACCATGAAAACTTATAGTAGCTGTTATTATTGTTTATGTCACAGACTTAGCAGACTTTGGCGACAAATAGGTTAACCTTGTTAAGATTTGCTCTAAGATAGCTAAGTAATGTAGTCTGCAATAATTATCTTTCTTATTGATATTGCACATTTGGGACTCGGTTCTTGGCTTACTATTTTCCAGCTAGATGTAACTGTGTACCGCACTTGCATGTTTTCTTCAAATTCCATATAACTTGTTCTTCGGGATTATCGTTCACAAATGAAGATGCATTTTGAAGAATAAATTTGGTGATAAAGCTTTTGGATATCATACGATACGACTTATGAAAGGTTCTTCAAGTAGCCGTGAGTTCTTTTCTTTTTAATTCGAAAACGCGTGGCAAATATACGATGATAAAAATAATTTCCCTTTGAAGTGACACTGTCTCTGGCAAGTCTCTGTCATATTCTGCTATAAAAAGCCATATTTTGTGCAATTGCATCATCGATTTAAAATAAGAACAAACAGTAGCTATTATTAAAACATCGTTACATAGACAAAAAGTAACGGTTTTTAACGCTGTATAAGCTGGTCGAATCAACCACCCATAGCTTTTGAAAGATGATGCCAGAAATAACATCGCAGTACAATGGACAGCGCTTTACAAGAGTGATTAATGAGTATTTTGTTCTCGAATTATATTTCGTTAATGTGAAACAGTTTTAATTCCAACATGCCACAGAGCGCGTGCCACAATCAGCTTATTGAAGAGAATTTTCAATGGATGCATAATTTCGCATATGAGGATATATGAAGACGCTAATCTATAATTATAAAATCAGCAGAGTAATTGCCAATTGTCTTAGTTGCACAAAAAAGTAGTCTAGATTTCCAGATTGCCTTTAGTTCAAAACAACCCCAAATAAGTTATCTTTTTAATATTTGTTTTATTTAAAGTTCAATCCCCTAAAAGCAACTCGTCATATGAACCCAAGTTCTACGAATATTTCATATGGTTTTAGCATAGAAATAGTCATGGCATTATGTACAGCTTCATGCGAAGTAATGTCTTAATGAGATGTTTAAAAAGAATACTCCAGACTACCTTATCGAGCCGATTGTTCACGACGATCTTTCGTCAGACCATTTGCCGATATCCTCAATCAATCGATATCAGCTAAATTCAAGCGTAGCATTAAAGACTGCTCAATGTTTTATTACTTCAAAGTCTTCAATTAGGAGTTTTTTAACAAACAGTTTTTAATACTAGCAACAGACTCACAGTAGACAAAATGTATTAATTGATCGACTTGGTAACATTAAGCATTTTAAGCGCAATAGATCAAGAGTAAACGGCTCGAAAATTTGTAGTCCAAATACCCAACTCCATAGCTCAGAGAAGAGTATAACTTAAATTACTGAAACAAGCAAAAGTTTATTCCAAGTTTTCTCTACAGTGAGGAACTTCTAGAAAATAGCCAACATTTTGAGTGAAAAATTTGAGCAGAAACATCAACTCACTAGCTTATATTCAGATACTTAAACCGTAGCGCTTGTCAACTAAGTGCTTCGAATAACTATTTCTTTCCTGTTTCTATTCTGTGTTCTGTTCTATTTAAAACACAATTAGCTCAATAAAAACTTAGAGGTCTCCAGGTCCCGATTAAATACCAAATATTTGCATCAAACATTTCGCACAGCTAGTTTTTATATTCAACCAAGGCAAAATTTTCCATGCAACTGAAGATAGCTAATGTAGTCGCTATACCAAAGGTAAATAAGTCAACCGAATCACCTGAAAGCTATCGTCCGATA
This sequence comes from Leucophenga maculata, assembly GCA_035044805.1. Classification (NCBI taxonomy): domain Eukaryota; kingdom Metazoa; phylum Arthropoda; class Insecta; order Diptera; family Drosophilidae; genus Leucophenga; species Leucophenga maculata. The sequence continues at coordinate 730,737 of JAWNNP010001715.1, read as the reverse complement.
AGACTCTTGTGCGGATTCTAATAAATCTTACAGCCTATTTTTAAATCGAAGTTAAATACGAAAATTGTAGGCAATAACAGTCTTCCATCGGATCAATACGGCTTTAGGGCCAAATTTAGTTATATCTTACTTTTGTCAAACAAAAGCTGCTAAATAAAAAATCACCTTAGAATCATCTAAGGTACACTTATAATTAAAAAAATCTGGCTATGCAAGTGGCGAATGAGTAAAATGATTGGCTCCGTTTTTATATTAAATTCCATACAAGATCATGATAGTTCCTATATGGATATATAGTCTTCAACTGCAAGCAATCCAAATCGTAAAAGGCTTCAGAAAATGCAGAATGCAGGGAGATTTAAATGTCCTGGTTGTAATAGAACAGCTCCGGAAAATCAGTTCCAAATATAATATATTGAACGGTTACACGATGACACCAATCAGCTTGTCATTGATTTTTTGGACAACAGTACAGCACGAAGAACATTTCTGCGACTACATATATCGGATCTGCCGTCTAGGCAATAATATTTCTGCCGAAATTTTGAGATAAGATATTTTACAATAGCTATCATCTATTTCTCAAGTGCTACATAGTTCTCCCAGCGACACTTGCAAGTTAATAGCCGGATTTCAAAATGTACTTCTTTGACGACATCGATGGCATTCTTTGAGTATGGCTTTCACTCTTAGGTACAGGAAAATCTACTTTAGATACACCTTGGAACTCTACGTAGGCTAGAGGGCATTGCTTGTTCATCAAATTTTTAGGCACATACTAAGCGAAGATCCGGTCAAAAAATTAAAAATAAGCACAATGAACATGTTTCAAAAAAGGACTTTCTATCAAAATAATCCATTGAATATAATACACGATTATTTATTACAAAATGGCAACTTCATCCGACTCACATATAAATTTCTCCAAGTGTATTCCTTTTATGTGTTGCCATTTGAGCTGATGTGCATTTAGACTCCTCAGTTCGTACAGCCTACCTTCAGCTTTTATGAGGAAGCAAGCTTTGCGTACTTCTGGAGCACTTCAGCTGCCAACTTGGCTGTCATTGTTGTTGCTTTTGCTTTGTTGTACATACATTTATTTACTTGGTAAGGGAGTTGCAGAGCTATGAAGGAACTAAAGAACGACATGAAAAGCGCTCAACTTGATGAGCTGTTGCGCATGCGTAGCAACGAAATGCTACTTGGATACGCTTCTTCTTGATTTTTTTTTTTTTTTTTGTCAGCATACTTAATGCTAAACACGAGCGAGCAGCAAGCAATAGCAAAGGATATACACGTACAGAGGGACAGACATACATATATATGCATAAGAAAAGGCAGTTTCTGACAGGGATTATTGTTGCTGCTACAACTGATAATGATCTAATACGCAACACATCAACTGCTGAACGAACAGATGGTCAGAGGTATAGGGTTTTTTTTTTATTTTTTTTTTTATTATTCGCAAGCGTTTCTCACTTTTTACGCAGAACTGTATCTTTTATTTTGCGTCGTAGAGTGTGATTTTTAACAACCTCAAACCTCCCGTAGGAAAGTGAAGTGCTCAAGTGAAGCTGTCTCATTGAAGCAGTCTTCTGTGAACGTTTCCCGCTGTGACTTCAAGTGCCATCGATACAAAACCGTTTACCTAACAATAAAAGGTTGACTACGGCCGAATGGTGAGGTGCATTCATCAATCAAAAACTTCACGCCATTCACTTCTATGTTGCTATGACTTCGGACCGACTCGACACGAAACTCCTGTCGTATCTTAACACGCAATGTCCTTTTAGAAAGCGAAACAATGAATAGTTCATTAAAAATGCATTCATTCGAAATGTTTGACGCCTACGCGGAGGGACGCACGAATTGCGTTGTTGTTCCTGGTGCGAAATGCAATGCACACCTTTCGAGTGCCACTTGAGCCTTTTTTTTTTTTTTTTTTTGGTGTAAGGACAATGCATCTTGAGACTGTCATTGTTTTTCACGCGAACAATTTTCAACAATGAAAATGCTACAACATCGGCGCTGCTGGTATCCTTGTACAAAATCTTAAACGCCACAAACTCATAAAATATCACGTAAATCCAATCAAAGCATGCAGCGTAGCGCATTAGTTGCAAAAAAAACAAAAAAAAAAAAGAAAAGAAAAGAGAAAATATGCTACACAAAAGGATATTAGGCGCAGGCGCAAAGCAGCTAAGTTACACGTAGAGACACACCGACGCGATGCGATGCGACGCTTATTGTTGGTTTGTTTCGAACCGAGCGGTGCAGCCAAGTGTTCTCTCGTGCATGCTAAATGAGTTCCAGGAATTTTGAACGGCAGTGTCCTGCGCTCTTTTTCATGCAAACTTTTTCGGCAAACTACTAAGTAATTACGTTAAAATTTATTTGCAGATTATCGATATTGATCCTTTCTGGGTGCCCACCACCGAGGAGGAGCTTATGCATTTCGGTGAGAAGGCCGACTCAGCTAATCGTGCTAAAGTCTATATGGACAGCGTACGCAGACGCAAAGGACTCTTCATTGATGAGAAGGTTGTCGAACATGCTGAGAAACAACGCACGCTTTCCAAGAATAAATAAAAGGAGTGTGCAACAATTTTTTGCTTTTTTTTATTAACTTTTTTTATTTTATTTCAAATATTTATATTTTTTTATTATAATAAAAATTCGCTCTTTTGTATAAAAAAATCGGTCTTTTCTTTTGTCCTTTTCTGGTTTGTGATTAAAAAAAATACTAACTGCTTATAAAACAATTTTTTTGTATATATTTTATTATAAAAATTAATTTTTATTGTTTAGATTATCCGTTGGTGTGTAAGCTATGAGAGCTTCATTTGTAGGCACTTGTTGTTGTTGTTGTTGTTGTGGTGACTCTTCTAGCACATCGGAGACAGGATGTATGAGACCACTTTCGTTTTCGGAGATTTCGGGTACAGCAAGTGAATTCTCGCCAAGTATGACATGTATGAAGCTGTGGGGAAATAAAAATTAATTTGATTAGTGCATCTTTAGATATGTCTGTCTGTAATTTGTTTTAAATTAGAAGACATCTATTAAAATTAAAAAAATTTTGTAGGGAAAACTACAAATAATTAGTGTTGGTAAAGGATTTTATTCATTTCCATGATTATATATGATTATCTAAAACAAATATTTTCATTTATAAATTCTTCTAAACGTTTTGAAACATGGCAGTAAGTAAATGAATAATATAAAAGTCCTGATGCATCAGAGCTGAGTTTTAGCAGCAAGTCACTTTTTTCGAGCAAATATGTACCGCAGTCAAGTTAGAAGGCCAAGGTGCTGGCATTTGAAAGGACTATTCTTATAGTCTTCGTTTTTTATTGTTTTTCATTCGGACATCCAGGGAGACAAATGGACATGTCTATATGATGTTACTTGCTAAATTAATAACAACAACATTTTGTTATAAAAAAAAACAGGGTCAGGTTTGTATGGAGGCTACCTCGTAACGATGAGTTGGCTCTTTCATTGAACACTAATTATCTGAAGAGGTAATGGGAAAGTGTCTATATATGAAAACTTGAAGACTCTATAACTCTTATAGTCTCCATTTTCTCGACTCGTCTTTTCTTGCTGATCAAGTATATAAAAAGGGCTAGGTCTGCTAACTGTAAAAATTTTATTACATTGATCTGTATATATCTATCTTATCTATCTATCTATCCATTTACCTATTTATCTTAACATCTATTTCTGTATACATCTATTAATCAATACATCTATTTAATTATTTATCTTTCTATACATCTATATATCTACGAGTATTTATCTACGGATTCTTTTAATCTTTTTTTTTTTTAATTTTCTACATGTATTTTGGAATTTGGATTTGTTTGAGTTTGTTTGTTTTTGTTCCGAATCTAAGCTTGCTACAAGATTCATGAACTTAAATTGGTAAATGCTACACATTATCAAGGCTATAAATAAATAAACTTCCTTTCTCAGTTTTCTTTATTATTAGGCTTTCTAATAGAGTTTCTATGCTTTCAGCCGCACAATCTCACCAAATTCATTCTACAACATATTTCCTAACATCAAAACTATCTACGATAAAAAACAAAGTTACATATTTCACAAAAAAGTTCAACTCATCATCAGAAATTTTTTCATCATAAGACTTCATCACCAGATAACTCCAGGTAAGTGTGTCTAGCTTCATAACTATTCGAATTATTAATATAATATATAAACCCAAATGAATATTTGAGCTTTTAACAGCAAAAGACCTTAAGAATGGAGGATGACACTAACCATACATATTACATGCCTTCACCAATCCCTCGTCTTTTAAAACAAAAGAGACACCTGGCAAGACCTGGCAAATTACGAGATCACTAAACGATAAAAAGAATTACAATATGGTCAGGATACGACATGTTGACAGGAAGTAATTTTAGGAAACTCCCAGCAAGGCTGTGAAATATACATGTCTAGTATTCAAATCGATGTTAAAGATGGGATACTTTCTAACACTTTGGAAAGTATCACAAATTATAACAATCCCAACACCAGGTAAAGATGCTATCAATGCATCATTCTACAGACCGATTAGCCTCTTAGCTCTACTATCAAAAATCTTCGAAACAAACTTATTTGATTGGCTTGAACCAATTTTATGCACAAAAACGATGTATTCCTGACCATCAACTTGAATTTCATTGCAAATATTAAATTTTTTAGCTAATGCACACAGTGATGCTCAAAATAACGTGAGATGTAGAAGTCTAAAAAATTTGCAAAGGAATATTTAATGACGTCGAAAAATCATTAGACAAGGTCTGTCATCAAGGATTACTGAGAAAGATATGCTCTCAAACCAAGTCTTCAACGTAATTGATCCAGATTAAACCACAGAAAGGGGTACCCCCATACAAATCTATCCAAACTATTTGATTTCTTGTATGACAAATTGATTATTGTTGTTGTTTATTTGCTAGAAACGCTAAATTTGGTGTTTTCATGATTTCTAAGAAAATATTCCATATAGGCCAAGATAGGATCACTAGATCACTATACAGCTCTACCCATTCTCAGTATGTCCGTCTGTCTTTAAACATTCTGCTGCAACTCAAAACTGAATTTTCTTTTCATAGCAGACATATAAAGTATTTATTCGTGCTAAGCGCATTCTTGAGTATAGTTCTCATACAATTCTCCTACCCAAGGTGGTCTTTTTTATGAAAATCTTTATTGCTCCAGTTCATTTCAATTTCAAGTTTGATATAGTTGCCTACTTCGGACGGATAATTTACTTATACAAATGGACGTATTTTCTCTAATTTAAGTTTAGATCCAATAAAAATCCACCAACCACTTACATAAATGGGTTGATTTGAATTAACTTTTTTATATAAACCATATCAGGTTAAAACTTCAGTGTCAGATATAGTAGCAAAGTTGATATACTTACAGCACCAGAACAAATACCGCCAGTTGTGTGCCGATGGTCAACAGAAACACCCCTCCGCCGCCAGTCTGATCGAGTGTTGCCTTATAGACCTGCGCATAACAAACGCCACTAATAAATGGCACCGCATTGTCACAGACGGAGAGCAGAGCAAAGACCTTGCCACGCTCCGACTGTGGCACAATCTTTGAGGTCATAGCGCGTATCATGGGTCCAACAATGGGACCCAGACTGCAAATGACAGCGCCAACATAGAAGATCTTGCCAGTCGTTGCAAAATAATAGAAGAATCGCGCAATTGTATGTGCCCAGGCACCAATGAAGATGATGGTCTGTTGTAAAATGAAAAAAATAATTCCGATTAAACTTACAAACAAATCAAACAAACTGACCGTATCCTTCCAATGTAGACCCTTATTCATGAGCGGCACCGCGACCAGCATTGCAATGACATAAGCTGCCGATTTGAATGTTTTGAAAGCGCTGAACACGCTGACATCCCAATTGAACTTGAAAGTGGTGTACAGGAATATATATTGATTCTCATCCCGCTGAAACGTGTACAGCGCCATGGTGATTAGAAGTATGGCCAAAAATGTGCGTCGATGTCCTTTGCGTGGCTTGGTGAGCACACTGAACGAATCCTTGACATGTTGCTTGTCAAAGAAATCGCCCCAGAAGCCACAGCAGCCAAGCTCACTTAAGGGACGCTGTTTCGGTGTGGTCTGCCATTTGAGCACGAGCAACGTATATATGATGGCCAAGGCCATCAGTGCAGCATTAACGGTAAACATATTGGCATAGGATTGATTGAAGGCATTGTAGAATAAATAGGAACCTAATAAACACTTCATTAAGTAACAGTTATTCACTGAAAATGTTTAATAAATGTCCTACCCAAGGCAACGCCGGTAGGCATGGCACTCAAATAGCAAACATCCAAAATAGTAACACGCAGCGTACGATTCTTTAGCGTCGATATATCGGAGATATAGGCAAAGCACGATGCAAATATGGCCACATCGGCGCCAGTCAGCGCTGAGGGCAGTGTTGCAGTATAGATGACATACTCCAGTGGCCAGTCTTTCATTTTTGCATTGACCACAATCATCACGGAGTAGATTAACTTACCCACCAGACCCAGTAAAAGTGGAAATTTGCGTCCGCGTCGATCGGAAAACGAGCCCAGAAAGAGCGCCAATATTATGGGAAATACATGCGCGGCAATGCTCTCCCATTGATGGAACATAGCCGTAGTCACTTGCACCTCACGTTTGTATTCTTCGTAGCCTTTTTCCTTGATATGCTTGCAGATTTCCTCGCTGAAACCGTTATTAACACGGCAGGCTTTTTGCAAAAAGAAATCCTGTTCGATGACGGAGGTTATCATGAAGGCGAACATGTAGAGGAACATGGTCGGTTCCACGGAGATGGCATTAATGAAGGACACCAATTTGTTTTTGTTGCTGGCAGCGGTGGCGGCATTGTTGCTGTTGGATGTGTTTGAGTTTTGTTGTTCTTGTGTCTGCAGATTGCTTTCCGAGTTCGTTGTTGAATTCGTTGGCTCAGCCTAAAAGTATGCGGTTAGTAGTGCGTCCAAACAAAATGGAAATGGAACGAAGAAACGAACGGAAATGGAATGAGAGCTTTGGATCAGCCTAAAAGTATGTAAGATTTTTTTAAACTTTAGACACTTTGGCCACTCTGAAATGACTGCATACTTTCAGGCTAAAAACGAAAGAGTGTAAAATATAAGAGAGCGCAGTTGTGTGCCGGCTATTTATAAGAGCGCGCGTATAAGAGCGTACATTTTCAACAATAAACACGTTTTTGTTATTCCCCTACATAGATGCTTTTAGGGTATATTAGTTGCTTAGAATTTAATTTAAATTTTTAGTTCGCTCAGTGAAATTCGTTTTACAGTAGAAAAAGTAATTACACGTATTTTCAATTTGTACGATTTCATGTTAGCTGTTCTGGTTTTCAGACGATTTGCTTTCGATTTTTTGTTTTATTTAGAATCAATTTTGAAAAGTGTAACCCAGGGGGAAAATAGGGAAAATTGTATTTTCTCTAAAATTTAATGCATATCTGATCATAAAATACAAACATTTTAAAAAAAATTCAAAAGCAGTTCGGAAAAAAAAATTCGGAAAGAATTGATGAATGGGATTTTGGTATGAACTCAAGACAAACTATTGATTCGAGCGATGAATATGCGTAATTCTAATTTCTTTGGTCCGTTACAAACCTTAAAAAGTTCTCAAGGACTAATATTTGATACGATTACAAAAATAGTCGGAAAATTAAGATAACTACAGAAAGGATTATCTCGAACGTAGAAGGAAGCATTGGTCGATAGGACCGACATATCTATCAAAATTATTTTGGTATTATGCTACTGGGATGGAAATACATCAGTTTAATATATTTTAAACAGAGCATTTAAGTTTGGCGGTGATGGGATAGTCCCCTACGTTTACCAAAATTACCGATCAAATATAATAGGGTAAGTTCTTCCCATTTCATTAACATGCATTTGTAAAATTAAAATACTTAAAAGAATATTTTCTCAAATTGAATTTGAATTTTTAGTTAATGCGACGATATGGTAATAATATTTTTTTTTTTATATTTCTGTGCACAGCTACTCATTGGACTCAAAATCTACTCCGAAACCGCTCAACCGATTGAGCGGAAATTCACAGATAAACTTTGAGTAGGCCACGAAAGTAATCAGGTTAAGTATGATCAAAATCTTTGCATCCATTTGAGGTAGGGGGACGAAATGTGGGACCGAGATGTCTAAGATCCATTGAAAAAGTGAGGAGGGTTTAGGTGTCTATGAAGAACATACATACAAATATATTTAATATATAGACAATATGTAATATATATAAATTTTTTTTTAACTGTAGGCCAATGTTATTTTTTTTATGCTAGATTTCTAGATTTAAGATGTCGGTGTAAACAATAATAAAAATAAATTTTTACTGGGTACAGCAAAGCGTGCCGGGTACCACTATTAATACGTATAAAAAATAATCTATGTATATTTGCCCATTATGGTTTACTTCAGTACAATCCTTCAAAAATGTCTATCTTACGACATATTCTCCAGCGAGAACTAGATTTTTATAGATTTTTTTTTTTTTGGTGTCTGTGTTATAAGGAGCACAAAAAGGAAAAGGAATCGGGCTCTGCGAGTACTTAAATATTTGCCAAACATTTTACGCACATTTCTATTCCAAATTTGTAATAAACCTTTGAATTTTTATACTTTAAGTCAAGATATTTGATTTAAAATACGAGAAAATCAAGAAAATTTGTATCCAAAAAATTGCTTGAAAAAAATGTTTTTTCTATACTTACACAATCATCTACAACACTACATATTGGTTTATATACATTTGGTGGTTGCATTTCGAATAAATTCTAAAATTATTTGCATACAAATTTTTTTGAGAATCTGGTGATAAACTTTAAAAGATGTAAAAAAAATTATTCTTCACTGCTTTATGTTATTAAATTATTAAATCATCTATTTTTTTTTTTTTTATTACAATAGACACACTTATACTTTGCTATAGCGCATATAAAAGTCGCCACGACATGACTAAAACAACATTATGCTGCATGTTGTTTTGGTTTCATGTTTTTTTTATTCTGCGTCATAATTGCGCGATAAGCCCCGACAATCTATTCTATCATATCACAATCTATTCATGAAGTATCATATTCAAGCCAGCGCACGGTGACAATATCACGATTATCGGCGAAAAATCAATATTTTGATATTTCCAATATAAACAATTAAACAAGCAGAAATTATACACGTGACACAACTGATTGCCACACAGACAACACGTTTTGCAGTCTTTCCGATTTGTTGTGATTTATTTATTTTTTTGTTTATTTTTCTTTCTACTAAGAATAAAAAACGCGCGCTCTTTTATTAGCGGCACCGCACAAACATTTCTCACTGAACGCAACGAATACGTAACACGCTTTTGTATATTTTAGTAATTGTGACCAATTAGGCTGTCTCTTTGTGTACGGCTACACCCTCCCATGCACTAAATGCCTTTAATTTATTTTATTATTATTTCAATTAATTTTTATAAATTATTTTCTTTAATTTGTTTAACTTTTTCGAAGCGCACAACACAAACAACACTCACCGTTATCTCGGTTCTGCCCATTTTGTTTATTTTATGCTGCAAAGCTGCGGCCACAAATGTTCTATTAAAAGAGAGAGAGAGGGAGAAAGAGTGAGTGAGACTGTTAATATGCTCTCTGCACTATGATGCTCTTATATTTATGCTCTTATATTTTCAAGCATTAAATGTTATTAGCAGCTGTTAGCTGCCTGTTGCTAGTTTAACAGCGATGACTGAACAGCGAAGACTTAACAGCGAGGACCAAGGAGAACCAAGAATGCTTAACTTTTTCGTTAAATATTTGCTTTGAATTTTTGTAGCAGTTGCAACTCAACTTTGCAACTGTTTGGTTTGCCATGGGAATGCTTCGCAAATTTTATTAAATATTTTAAAAATAAATTTACGTAAATAATTATTTTTTATGGCAACATAAATTAGACTAAGTCACAGTTATAACTACTTAAAAGTTAAATATAACCAGTTGCCTTAATATCGTATTAAACTAAATTCTTAGCACTAAACAGCGGCAAGTAATGACCAATCAGAGCCGTTGGAGGATTTTTTTTTTTTTTTTTTTTGGTTACCAGATTGACCAACTGTGTCTTGACTGACAGCCACAGCCACGGAAATGATCCAAGCTGTCGTAATTACAAACCAAAAGATTAAAGAAAATAAGTATATGAACTCTTTTATTGTAGGTTAAAGTTAAGGATATATTTTTTGTATAATTTAAAGAATAATCGAAAGATAACACAGCGCTACAAAATTCGACTTTTTTGTATTTAGTTTTCATGGGATCTAGTGGAGGCTGTAGGCCTAGTCGAGTCCCTCAAAATATTATTTTAGAAACAAAATACGGTTCTTAAATATTTTTTACAATTCAAATTTTGTACCTCCCGACCTGTGGGTCCGATTTCAAAGGTTTAGTTATGAAAATGGTAATGTTTGGTCTTTCAATTGGTTAAGATACTTTAAGATATTCCCTGTAAAACTTGAAGTTTACGCAAATTTTGTATTTTTTTAAATTCTATTTTGAATTAGTTTATATTTTTTTTCAAAATCTATTTAATATTAATCGTTAAGTTGGATCCAAAATTAAAAAAAGATTGATGGTCAGCTGACAAAATCTGCAACAATTCGTCCCCCATTCGGACAAGTTGTCGTTGATACCATTCTCGTTCATATTGTTGAAGCCCTTTCCGCCGTTTTTCACGGCTGCATTAATGATGTCGTCCTTAATATTTTGCACCAAATCCAATTGTTGCACTGTTTCAGGGTATACATTTTTCCAACAGTTGTTCAAAGTTATCCTTTTAATAGCTTTTAATGAAAGCAAAATAAAATTAATGCAGTTTTTGGTCGAAAATTGTTGCTTCTATGGCTTCTGTTCTCCATCAGTATGCTCCAAAATACATGTTTGTCCTTTATGTACTTAAATGTGTAAACCGTGACCTGATCTAACAATTTCAGAAAAGACATTGAATTGGAGGCAACAAAATTATTTTCACTTTGGGTTGAAATAAGTCCGGTTGTCTAGAATCAATAAAACTTTTAAAATCAAATTCTTTTGTTTGATAAAGAGTTCTACAACGGACATAAAAGAATCACTAAACCATTCATTGAATATATGTACTATCACCCAAACTTTTTTTGTGTCTTATAAATTAGCATTGATTTTATTATAAAATAGCTGAAGCGTTGCTACATAGGAGTAAGTATTGTGAGACGATCCTTAGCTATTTCATATTCAGGTAAGACCGCGCATATTCTATTTGCCAATCCTTTGGCACCATAAAGAAGTGTTAACTGCATTGTAAACCTTCATCTTCTGTAACTGATGTGAACTGATTAAAAAAAAGTAATTTAAAGAGAAAAAGTCGAATTAATTGAAACTTTCCGCGATTCTTAAACCGTGTTTTTTTTTTGAAATTTGTATAAAAAGAACAGTGTAAAATAATGGTTTACTGTATATTTAAAATTGTATACTGGACTAGGCCTACAGCCTCCATCACCTCCATTTTTTAAATATTGATTTTGTTCCTTTCAAAATAATCCACCTCAAATGCAATTCCCCCTTTTTCGAATCCTCATAGTAATTCTCTTATAGAGTTGCGGTCTTTATTTGCGCAATCAAGGTAAAACGCCGTCCTCTCATGTACATTTTTATTTTTAGAAACAAGAAAAAGTCGCAGGGGGGCAAGTCCGGTGAATACAGTAGCTGAGGCACAATTATGATGTTGTTCTTGGCCAATAAATCACGAAGTAGGACGAAGGTGTGGGTCCAATATCGTGATTCAAACGTTATGAAATGTTTGGCTACAATTCTGGGTGCTTTCTCCTTATTGTTTCACGCAAACGGCGCATAATTTCATGGGAATTATTTACACGATCTTCTCAGAAGAACTCACAATGCAACACGCCATTGTAATCGAAGAAAACTGTGAGCAAAACCTTCACTTTTGAATGTTTTTAGGCCCTATACCGAAGTTACAAGAGCCTATTGGTTTTGTGCAAATGTATGTAACAGGTAGAAATAATGGTCGTAGACCCCCAAAGTTACCCCCATTATGGTCAGGAGTGATAGAGAAGTCGATATAGCCATGTCCGTCTGTCCGTCCGTCCGGCTATCCGTCCGTCCGTCTCTATGAACGAAAGGATCTCGGAAACGGTAATAGATAGAGACTTCGTGTTTTTTGCATTCGACTAGGACTGCTCCGGAATTTTACAAGTTTATTTTAAAATTTTGCCCCTCCCCCCTTTCCCATAAAATCACCCCTTAGGGTGAAAATTTCTTCGACACAAAAAAAGTTTACCAGTGTAGAGATAACGCCCCTTTAGGCCAAAATCCAAAGAGTTCATCAAAATCGGATAATAAATGACGATTTTATAAGCAATTGAATTTGAGCGACCCCCCTTTTCGTTTCATACATAAAATATGTTTTATAAGGCACTTATTCGTGCAGTGAGAAGTGGTCATAAGCTTGGTCATAAGCTCGGGAAACATTAAATGTGTTTGTTAGGCGACCTGAACTGGTACAGGGCTTCTTACAGACGGTTACGCCCGACTGTAATTTCCTTACTTGTTTCGGTCCTTTCTGTTCTGACCATTTCCATTGGAATGGTTGGGCTGTGGTTTCAATGTTATAACTATGTATATACCCATGTTTCGTGTCCAGTTATGACCTTTTTGGGAATATCTCAACAACACCCGAGTGTTGCTTATGCAACGGTTCTTTTCGTCAGAATCTAGATATTTCAGAACAAACTTCGCTGACACAGGTTTCATTCTCAAAACATCCTCAATAACTTCTTCGACAATTCTCCATAATAATTTTTATCACTATTTCAAAGTTTTCATCAGTTATTGATGGGATACTAAATTGCGTTAAACCACTTAGATTTATTTGTAATCCAAAAAATCGCAAACCTCACAAAAATACATCTAAAACCTGTATATATATGCAATCTAGTCACGTTTTTTTGTAAACACGCGTTTTGAATAGATAAAATTTTATACAGACTTCGTTTCTCAAATGAGCAGATCCACCTACAGCGATTCGTAAATCACAGTTTCATACTGCATGGAGAACGAAACATTACCATGTACCCAAAGAGACAATGATATAATAAGTTTGTGTGGACATGCATATGGATGCGTGGCAGATTGCTTAAAATAAATATATTCGCAATCAAGATCGAAAGCTAACTAGATGTAGCCATGTCCGTCCGTCATTCTGTCTGGAAATATTATATGAAAAACGAAACCTTAGAAAGATGCACTCGACACTTCAAGTTTACAATATGCAGTTTACTTTTCCTTACACAGATCATTTATAATTAAAGGTAGAGCTCACTATATGGGTATACCTTCTTATATATGTAGGTGAATGAAAAAGAAGACACAATTTTAGCTTTTAATCTGATAGCATCCTGAAGAACACCTAAGAAGAAATGTCTGTGCAAGGGTCCTGTTTGGTTACACATCATCGAGTTAAACATAATTTTAATGAATGAGATTTCTCAGAATTTTAGATTACAGTAGCTAATCAGAAATATATGTATATGATTTATGGCTTCTACTATGCCTTCTATAAGGCGTTACATTTTTTTTTTTGTGTGAAGAGTATAAAAACAATATTTAAAGTTCAGCTTTTTTTGTAGCCTTTTTTCTAAAACAATTGCTGTTTAAGTCTATCAATTTTGCTGATGATGCTTTTTTAATGCCAAAAAAATGGCAACACTGAGTAGACATAGTATATCATAATACTCGGATATCTTGACTACTCGTGTTTATCTTTCATTTCATGTAATATTCTATTTCTAAAAATAAATAAATTCTTTTAATTACAATTGTATCAACAGAATTATCTATTTGTTTCTAAGATTACACAATATTTTGCCGCCAAAAGTATTTTAATAAGATTTAGCAGTTTTTATGGTTTTATTTAAGGTTGCTTATCGGCGATATACAGCGCTAAGCATTTTCTTTTCGATAACAGATTTCTTAGCTATAAAAATGCTTTGGTTTAAAATAAATAATAGCTGGGGCACAAATTAAAATTAGTTGAAGTAGGAACGATTAGCTCTGAATTTACGATATTGTGATAAAGTTTATTGCTCGAAATGGCGTTAAATGACATAACTGATTCTGTTTAATACTAACGCCGTATCTCGATAATATATAAAGCCATCTAAGACATGTTTTATTATAGTTTTTTTTTTTTTGCTGACTAACGCTTAATATTAAATTTTAATAATTGGCAGCTAGACGGTCTGGTTTACTTTTCTAAGAAAATGTATATGCGCTACAAATGTGCCTCAAGAAATTTCATATCAAAATATGTTTCAATACATCGAAGTAATTTAATACTGGAATTCTTGTTACAAATAGGCATTAAATATTTGTTTACATGACTAGCTAAGGCTGATATCTGTTAAATATGAAATACATACTATCTATGATATTTTGTTTCTTTATATTAATAACATTTTTCTATGGTATTTTGCTATGATAATCTGAAATACATCTGCTGCATAATTTGTTATTAGTTTACTGATTTATTTATTTACTTCTAATACAGACAGTTTGTCTGCTGATTACAATTTATATTTCTTTGTAAAAAATGTTCTTTATTGTCTCGAATACTTTTTTAAATGTAGAGGCAGGTTCCGACGGTGCCAGACAGATATCTGTCGCACATTGCTTTGAAAATAGTATCAAATATCTGAGAATTTTTAGTACCAGATGTACCAGATATCTGGCATTGTCTGAATCTGCGAATCACAGATGTTTCGAAGTAATTGTTATTCTTGTGTAAGAAGGTGCCAAACACCTTCGCAACCATAATTAGATAGAATATGAAGAGAGGCAGACTTGATAAGCTTTAAGTAAATAAATTCTACAAAATGTATCAGGGTCTCATTGTCTTCTAAACAGAATCTATATACATGTGCTGTCACTTTCTAAGCCTATTTTGTCTATGTATGTTTTGAGTCTGCAATATTCAATCTCTTCCCCATGCAGACTTCAGTTCTTTTCATATAATTGTATAAAGTCATTACTTATCCGTATGACTAACGAGATCTTAGCGTATGTGGTTATAGAGCGATATTTAGATTCTCCTATTTATTCATCATTAACTTATATTCAATGAATGTTTTTATCCAAGGAAGGAATTACTATGCATTCTTATTCTAAGTGTATTTTCCAGATAACAGGTAGAAATAATGGTCAAAGACCATTTGAGATTTATTTTTACAGTGGCGGGTCCCAAGCTTATCGCACCAACCCCTAATTAAGGGGACGAGGGTTTTCACCTTCTGACGTTAGCTCACTGCTGAAGAGGTGTTCAGAGGCTTCCCAGGAGGAACATGCCCCAAGCGACAGACGTATGAGCTGCTTGGACTGTTTGCAAAAGAATTATTGTTGATGGCAGTCAACAACTGTCCTCACAATGCGAACTTCTGCAAACGAATCCCAATCTCCACCATGAGACTTGAAGTTATTATCGAAGCTTTAGTAGTGAACTTGAACTCATTACTTGTTTCTGCCTCTAAAGGTTTAACCCCAATAATAAAATGGGCGCTTTTAAGACATAATTTACATCCAATTACTAACAATCAAACAAGGTGTTTAGTCTCTAAAAAAAAAAACGCTTAAAGCAAGAAATTCAGGCAACTTCATACACAACGCCTCAAAATATCAAAACGGGTTTTAGTTAGAGTTCTTAAGTTCGAAGAAACTTTATCCCAAACAAGTAAGGAAATACAGTCGGGCGTAACCGACTGTAAAAGGCCCTGTACCAGTTCAGGTCGCCTAACAAACATATTAAATGTTTCCCGAGCTTATGACCAAACACATGACCACTTCTCACTGCGCGAATATGAATGAAAAGAAAAGGGGGGTTGTTCAAATTCAATTGCTTATAAAATCGCCATTTATTATCCGATTTTGATGAACTTTTTGGATTTTTGCTTAGAGAGACGTTATCTCTATATTGGTACACTCAATTTTTTTTGTGCCGAAGAAATTTTCACCCTAAGGGGTGATTTTATGGGGAAGGGGGGGAGGGGCAAAATTTTAAAATAAACTTGTGAAATTCCGGAGCAATCCTAGTCGAATGCAAAAAACACGAATTCTCTATCTATTACCGTTTCCGAGATCCTTTCGTTCATACAGACGGAAAGACGGACGGACGGACGGACAGACGGACATGTCTATATCGACTCCTCTATCACTCCTGACCATAATGGTGGTAACTTTGGGGGTCTCCGACCATTATTTCTACCTGTTACATACATTTGCACAAACCCAATAGGCTCTTGTACCTTCGGTACAGGGCCTAAAAACAGTACATGGGAAGTGTATCTTTGAATGGTGAAAAACTGAGAAATCTATTCAACCCTCGATAGAATCAGACATCAATAAAAGACCCTTCTGCATATTGTGCTCGTAGTTACGAATGGAATGCGAATGTCTTTGCCATCATCTACAAAAGTTTTCAAGCTTAATGCGCTGCCAGAATCGCACAGCGCCATAAGCTTGCTTTCGTATATGACAAAAGTATTTAAAAAGGTGCTCCAGCTCAAATTCAAATTTAATCTGGAAATTCATAATATTATACCCAAGTATTGGTTTGTATTTCCGGAAAAGCACTACTCAACACCGATTCATGAGTAAAATAAGAGCGGCTTTCGAACACCGTCAATAGTGCTCAACGGCATTCTTTCATGCAGCACAAGAATTGGACCGAGTTCGGCATGATGGCTTCTCAAAATACACATCAGTTACATCAATCATTTTTAACTAAAAGATGCTTTAAAGTCAGATACAAAGATTGCATCTTAATGTGCTTGGACCAACGTTATGTCAATTATTCACCTCGTATATACCCACATATCCAAACCTTTTGACATCAACATTTGCTCACGACACTGCAATACTGTGAGAGAAATGGTTAGCTAATTGGCGCATAAAAGTGAATGAACAAAAGTGCAAACACATAATTTTTACCCTCAACAGAGCTACGTGCCTAACAGAGAACGACGGCTTACTTGGCGAGAATGCGATCAATACCATCAATATGGCTTGGTTCTTCAGCTCCTGCATTTCGCTGTGACTCGTTAAAATAATTTTTATTGCTGTTATAATTAGAAACGCCAAATTTGGTCTATCTTACGTTAATCCTTATAAATTATTCCATATACAAGGTCTGTCGAAAAAGAAACAGGACTGTTCAAAAAAAACAACAAAAGATTAATATTTTTCAAAAGTTATATTTTTTTATTCAAAGTAGTTTCCTTGTGCTTCGATACAGCGTTTAGCCCGGTCAATTAGCATTTCAAATGAGTGTTTAAGGTCTTTTTTCGGAATGCTCTTGAGAATATCGGTCGTCGCCTTTTGGATAGCTGAAATGTCCTGAAACCAGTGTCCTTTCATGGGCAAATGAAGTTTTCCAAATAGGTAAAAATCACAGGGTGCCAGATCAGGTGAGTAGGGTGAGTGATTAATGGTTAATATGGAGTTTTTTGCCCAAAAATCAGTGACAAGCGTCGACCGATGAGACGGCGCATTATCGTGCAACAGGCGCCAGGACCCTGCCTCACGGTATTGTGGTCGAACACGACGAATGCGTGACAAAAGACGCTTCATAACACCAAGGTAAAACACAGCATTAATCGTTTGGCCAGGTGGGACGAACTCTCGGTGTACAATACCCACTTTTTCAATATTGTTTTGGGTAATCACTGATTTTGGCCGGCCCGACTTCTGTTCGTCACAGAGGTCCTTACGACCTTCTGAAATCGCTTAAACCACTCATGCACATTACTACGGGATAGGCACTGATCACCATAAACTTTTTTCATCATTTGAAATGTTTCAGTGAACGTTTTCCCAAGCTTAAAACAAAATTTAATATTTGCTCTTTGTTTAAAATGCATTTTACGACCGATGACCAAAAGTTGCTGTCACTTTTTGATCGATAACTTCGATTGTAGTTGTCCAATTGTCTTAAAATTTTTACGAAATGTCAACAAGAGATCAAACTTTTTATTTCATATACCCACCAATAGGTGGCGCCACCAGAAACAGTTATATTTAAAAAGTCCTGTTTCTTTTGCGACAGACCATGTACGTCCATATTAGAGTATGTAGCTCCCATACAAATCGGTCACTTTTACTGAGTTTTTGTGTAAAAAAATGTTATTGTTGTTAATTCAACTAGACTATCGTGTATATTAAGTCAATGCTAATAAAAAAATTCCAGATATGTCCAAAACGGACCACTAAAAAAAGTAGCCACCAAACAAAAAGTCGAATCAATATAGACATGTCCATCTGTCTGGCTGTTATGAATATCGAGAACTTGGAGAATAAAAGAGATTGAGCTTTCAAGTGTGAATATTTAGATTCACCTATTACTTCTGCAGATTACTTGTATTTAATGTACATGCTAAGCGGCTCCTAAGGGGGCGTTGACATGTAAAAATCGACTCCTCATTCTAAGGTTTTTGTTGAAGTTATAAATTTTGTTAGAAACATGAAATTTGGTCTAGTTTACATTTATCCATAAAAAATATTCCATTAGAGCTTAAATCGAACCAATAATAGCCCCTACATTAAAAATCAAGTCAGTATGGATATGTCCATCTGTCTGGCAAGGAACAAGAACTTGGAGACTATAAAAGATAGAAACTTAAATTTTCGATTATTGGTGATTAATGAACTTGCCAATCCCTCTCCGATACCCTCTTCAGGTGTGTAGTTTTTAATGAACGTGGAAACCATTCTCACCGGGTTGGTACCCATAAAATCCTGTGCTTCTTTTCTGAGTTTTTGTATAACAATTATTTTGTTTTCTTGTTATTTAAGCTAAACCTTCTTGATTTTTTTTACAAAGTTTTGATTTAAAAAAAAAAAATTATGGTATACAGACTCTGCATAGAATAATGTCTACATAAGCAAGGCAGGGTAGTTAGACATTAGGAACTCACAACTACTACATTCTTCTTCTTTTTTTATAAATGAATTAACAGAAAAATAAATCAAAATACAAAAAAAAAATCGTTAAATTAATCCACTGCCCTGTTGTGACAATTTAAATTAAATAAAATATTTGACTTTAATGACGTTTGAACAGCTCAGAAGTGAACTTCTCTAAATATTTTGATAGACGTACTTTAAAATTAATCTAAGCTGTGTTAAAAGTACATTTTTTGAATATAATACACACAAATATTACAACATTTCACTAATAGTTTTATCATTTTATTTTTCTCTGATTATTTCACAAATTGCACTGGCTAATCGCACTTTAAATAACTATTTAATCAAATAAACGATTTCAGCGGAAAAAAAATTTATACATAGAATCAAATTCAAGAGATTCAAGTTCCAACCGAACCGAACACGCTGATAAACCACGTCGAACTGAAAACGCTAATCATTAATTGAGTGTGAAATAGTAGAAGATGTGAAATGCACAAAGCGAGCGCTATCAGCTGTCAGATTGTATACGATACACTGTGGACGTTAGTCCATGCAAGTGATGAAAGTCAAGCTTAGTGTAGCTGCAGCAAGTGCTTTATATTAGATGATATTTGATTCACACTTGCGCTTTATATGACGGAATTTGTTAATGGCTAATTATATTTGTTATTCGAAAGTTTTTTAAATGTCTTTCAAACTCTCTCCAATTTAAAGAAAAT
This sequence comes from Leucophenga maculata, assembly GCA_035044805.1. NCBI lineage: Eukaryota > Metazoa > Arthropoda > Insecta > Diptera > Drosophilidae > Leucophenga > Leucophenga maculata. The sequence continues at coordinate 710,928 of JAWNNP010001715.1, read as the reverse complement.
AACAAATGTACATCATCAATTTTTTAACACAAAATTGTTATAAAAAATTCTGTCAGTTGCAGGCAGGTTTTCGTCACTTTATTTTTAGCTCATGAAGAGTTATTTCCATTTGATTGTTATTACGGCACGATCGGCAAAAAAACATTAAACTGAGTAATATAGGTGAATAAGAGAGTAAAAGTAGTTAAATGGAGAGTGCAACAGAAACAAGCGGGGTACTTTAATCTACAGACATTCAAATGGGGTAGGTACTACGATACAATAGAATAATAAAAAACGCTAAACTATTCAAATTTGCGTTGAATTATTGATGTTCTCATGTCATATGTGTCAATTGTATCTGAACGACAAAGCGTACAAGCTGCATTGATTTAATTATGATTTGTTGGCGTTGTATCTTTTCGTTTGTGGCAGTTAAAAGTGAATTGATTCGAATTGCTGCGAGAATGAGACTTGACTATGTGATACATTGCAATTCTTTCGATTTGTAAAGAGATATATGTCTCAAGTTATATATTGGGACCTCAGTTAAAATTTATTGACAATGATTTCTGTAGTTTGTTCAAACTTTCCGATTTTCTTTTGTAATTGTATAAAATTTTATTCACTGAAATTTTTCACAACAAAGCTAAGAAAAAAAAATTTGTTTCAGTTCAGTTCCTTCCGAATTTTTCATTTTTCTGTGCTATTTTTGCAATTTTCTTTCTCTGAAAACCTTTTTCTGAAAAGAATACAGCCGTTCTCAATATACTCAACGGTGTTTCCATGTAGTTTCATACCAATATCTGAACACTCGTATAAATCAAAGAACAGAGATTGAAGCAATTAGTGTACCAGTCATGATTTTAGCCTGATGTCATTTACTCATGTAACAAATCGCATCCATCATTTAATAAGATACGATGTGCTGTTGCACTGCCAATGTACATCAAATCTCATACAACTACGCGGCTGAAAGTCCCATTAAATCAGTTCAGCAGATTCGAAAATTTGGTTGTAAACGCGATCATTATCATACACACTTTAGAAGTGGAACTTACCAAAACGTATTTAATTATTTGGGTTCGCAGTAAAAGGTTTTTCTTCGCTTGATCTCCAGGCTGACGTTGTTGTTGCTGGTTATTTTGGATCCAACATAGATGAAGTTGTCTACAACAGTTGAAGTTGTCTACAACAGTTGAAGTTGTCTACAACAGTTGAAGTTGTCTACAACAGTTGAAGTTGAAATTCTCCATCGTCACTAACCGTCCAAGACGCGATGTACACCAAGCACCAAGTACTTCGTCTTTTCCTCTTTTACCGCTAGACCCATGAGCCGAGACTGTTTTTCAATCTCTAAGAAAGCCTTGCGGACTCGCCGCATGCGAGCAGGAAGATCGAGTCTTAGCGATTTCATTTTCGAAAAAGGGGTCTTAGTAAAATTTTGGGGTTCTTTGTTTCGATATGCAAAATATCTTCAAAAGTAATAATTCTTTCCACCCACTAGTAGCGCCACCTTATTGTGAATCTAAGCTAACCAAGAACAACCCACTGAAACACAAAAAAATATTATCAAAATCGGACCAGCCGTTTGGGAGGAGTTCAATGACATTCACACAAATTATATTTATACGTTTATCGAAATTTCCATTACATTTCATAGAGTTGTAGCAGTACAATTGTGGCGAGTTGTAGGTTCTGTCTGCTAGGTCGACAGGATGCGTTCTCCGGAGCCGTCCCGCTTAATAGATTAGTATATTTTTCAAATAGCTCCAAGTACACCGCAGCTTGGTTGTTAAGAATATGCTAAATTTTTGGAAGCATTTAATTTCATTTCGAGGTTTGCCGTTCGCATATACCGAGATGTGTCAGATGAATTGCGACCGACTTTTAGTTGTAGACCTTGATCATAAAAAGGTGCAACTTAGCAGCATTACCATAGACTTGCACTCCGTAGCACCATGTATGTACAACTATGGCCTTTTACATGTTCAGCTTATTCCACAGCGACGGTTTGTTTCTAATTCTGCAAAATTTCATGATTCTGCAAATGTCAGTCTTAAAGGTGAGACACCTTTCCAGATATACTCACATGTAATCGTGCCAAAGCTGATCCCGAAGGTAGACTCCTGATCAGCCATTTATGCCAATGTTCCTGCGTTTTGCACATTATCCAAATTTACGAAGATATAATTGGAGTATATCTATAGCATTTTTTTTTTTTAAATTTTTCCTGGCCAAACATGATAGAGCAGCTAAGTAAATATGATGTAGATATGATGCGGAATTGAAAAAAAAAATTAATTTTGTTTATGAATAATGTTTATTTGATTATCTCGAGAAAACAATAACAGCCAAGTGAACGGTGTCAAATTTATACATATTTTCTGTCACTGTTTTCAATGCTTCACAATTGATAAAATTCAAAAGAAAAATGTCAATGACAATTAATACACAACTAATATACACAAAGCAACACAGCTACTGGTATTTACAAATGCCTTCTTCACACATTTTCAGCTCATAACTAATTTCAAATGTCGCCACTTTAAAAAATGAGGGCATGCCACAATAGAATGATTACAATATACAATACTTTATTGGATCTACGCGGTTTATTTTAATGCTTTATAATACCGTTTCAATCAGCCTTAAAACTGTCAAATATCGCCTAATATAACTTTCAAATGCATCTCGAAAGACAATTATTAGATGTGATATCGACAAGGAAGATATAATAAGAATCGTTGTAATATATTCTCTAATTAAGTAACAGCTCCTTGTACTTTTCCTGTATTGAAGATTTCTTATAGACGCAGGCCGCAACTATTGTTTTTTAGCATTCCCATCGACCAACAATTCCGTGAACAGCTTCAGAAATGTTTATGACAATTGATGGAGTTTATTTCGGAACATCCAATTGTTCGTCCTATCCCAGTGTATGGTTCCAGTGATTATATATTAATATTGCCTCATCTTGATTGTTGGGGTACTTCCGTATACATTATTCCAAGTATGGGATCATCTTGTGTTTCCATTTTACTTTCTGACTACTGAAAAGTTCTTTGATCTAATCAAAATTAATTTATAAAATTTAATTAAAAAAAATAAAATTAGTTGAATGTTAAATAAATAAAATAAAATAAAATAATTAGCACGATATATAACCCGCATAAAAGATTGTTTTTTTTCGCATCAGTTACATACCTGCGACCATGAGGTCATCTGTGTACGAATAACCGCGTCATCTGCCGGAAGGGTGGGAAACACTCGCCATACTACCTAACGACAACCGCAGTCACTTGTAAACAATTCCTGTTCCTAATTACATTCTTTATTAACAAATAAAAAAAAAAAAAAGTATCCACTTGCATCTGATTCAGATAATTATACAATCTCAATTGAGCTGTGGTCAGAAATAATATTAATCTAATTGAATGTTCGTTTGTGCAAAACCTCAAATCTCCAAACCATATATCAAATTGTTCAAATCTTGAATCTTAATGCTCGCCAATTTATATTGTTCAAAATGAGCAAAAAGGCACCATGACCTGCGGAGCCTATGAGAATGCAATGTTATCGATTTCGAAAGCTTATTGATTTTTTGGCGTTATGATTCACCAATTTGATAATGTTTCGATCCAAGCTATTTCCAGAATAATTTGTCCAGTGATTGTGATTAAAATGTTTTACAAAAAATTATCATATGCAAATTTGAGGTGCTAATGGGCTCCATGAATCAATATTTTAATAGATCCCTATTTAAAAAATTTCGATACAGTCAACAATGCTCAAGTTTGAGACACCTTCTACCTCCTTGAACCTAAATTTCTATTGGTTATATGTTCGTATCTAAATCTGTGTGGACTAGTTTTTATTTGGTATTCATCAAGAATATAATTGCCTCACCATCTTCCGTTTGTTATATACATTTGCACACACTTTACCCTACAACTACAGAGTATAATTATTTCTATGTGCATATACAATATAATTAGCCCATCGTGAGCCCAACTAAAAATAAACTGAATATAAATATCTAACAAGAAGTATATATATTTTGGTAATTTTATTTCTAACAAACATTTGTATTTAAAGTCTTTTACCCAACGGGTAGATTCTAAAATTAGACGCATTGTACTATTATATTTTCAAATTTCGCATTTTACTTTGCAAATGCAATTAATTTGCGAATTAATTTAAATTTTATTTGTAAAAGTCTTCCAAGCGCATCAGCATCAGCACTTCTTCAAAGAAGCAAAGATGTTCACATAAAAAGCCGCAGCAGCACAAAATGGCTAAAAGAAAAGAAAAGAAAATGGCGTCGTGCTTTGTTCAAGAAATTCTCTCGAAAAATGTGTCTAAGAAAATATTCATTTGTCTGCTCAAAAGAGCTGAAAGGCAAAAGTTTTGAATTGAAGCAACTTACACAAATATGAAGAAGTAAAATACCCGAAATGCGACAAATGCAAAGGAAATGTGCAACATTTGAGGAGAAACTGCAGTTAAAGCAAATAAGCAATGAGTAAGTAAATACGCATGCAGCGAAGTGAAAATATGCACAAGAATGGCTAAGCATGCTAAATGTTCATTGACAAACATTGCCGTCGAATGTGAAGTGTATTAGTGGGCGGTTGCTTAGCTACATTGCATTGTAGTTCGAGATAGTAGATATTTCCAGTCATTTATCTAGATACATGCTTACAACACATACTCGTTTGCACATTTCGCGGCATAGTTTATTTGCAATTGAGTGCATAAATTTGTTTACTATTTGGTTTATTCGGTAAATAATATTTTGTGCAAATTTCAACTCATTATTTTTTGGGAGAATTTAGTTAGGAGCAGCATTAATTTAGGAGTCCTATCGCTGTTTATTCAAATATGTTTGACAATATCAATTTTTCCGCAATGATTAGTAAAAATCCTGAAATCAAAACCAAATCAAAATGTGGAAAAAAATGTAAATTTTATAATGATGTAACATAAAAAAATGTATTTGGGATGGCCATTTTTGTATTATAGTTTGATATTAATGAAGCCCGAGCTCAAATAGTTTTTGTTATAACAAAAAATTATTCCACCAAAAAATGGCTAAAAGTTCAACAAAAAATATTTTATTTCAATTTTTTATTAACTATTTTTTTTCTTTATAGAATTTCAATGTTGTGTAGAAATAATTTTGTTTGTCATAGAATTTTGATAATACATATGTGTTGAAATGCACCCGAATGCATCGTACATTTGGGTTCTATTTCAAAATTTTTTCACATTTTGAAATAATTTTCCAAAAATGGTTTTTTCATATTTCGAATGGTATCTCGGCTAATACATCTTGATAAATGTTTATGTTTTTGTACTCTTAAGTTTGAGTATAATCAACATAACTACTGCCTTTTCCTTCCACCAAAAAAAAAACAGTCCCACAGCGTCATTTCGCATAATCTCGGCAGCCAAATGACATCGTTAAAACATGGAATTACTATTCTGGTCACTTCTTGCTAAAACTCGCTTCTTGTAAAAGTCCAAATCCTTAATTGTCGGACAATTTTGTCGGTTTATAATTTGACCATAGTGCTTATCAATAATGATAACTGTCCTTGCAGCGTCGCTCTCCAAACAAAATCCGACGATCCGACGATGCCTCCAGATAATAATGCGAAAAACTTTCTTACTTATAAGGTCGTAAAACCGCCAAATGTTGTATGTTCCAAATTTGCAGTTATCTCTTCTGAATCGGTCATTCCAAAGCGTGCTTGGTCGCCCTCTATAACGAATAGAACTAATTAAGTTTTGGTTCCCCATGTAGATTATTTGTGTTAAAGTTTTTTTGTCAACCCGAATAAGCGTACCAGCCCAGTACAGCTGCTGAAGTTAAATGCTCTGGATTATGTCAACCTCATACAATAGCTTATACAAATCGTAGCTCATACAGATCGGAAAAGTGTCCTCAATTCTAATAGTTCCAAAAATCTTATTGCATAAGAATCTATCAATCTATTGGTCTTTACCAGGCAGAAATATCTTGAGCACTACTAAGTGACAGGAAGGGCCTTGTAGCCTTTTACAAGCCAGCAGAGCTGAATGAAGCGCTGTAGATAGATATAAAGGATGCTGTGCCTTGTAGTGTATTCATACATTTGTTTATAACACAACTTGTGACACTTAGTTGCAAGCATAAATAATAATTAAATATGCTGACACGACTGTATGTACGTATGCACATTCTCATGTACATACATACATACAGCAATGCGCGTGCAAGTAATGTAAAGCCACTCGAGAAGGCCAGGCTAGCGTAGACCGTTGACCGACGGAATACGCTGAGCCTGCAATTTAGCCGCTCGCTAAGTGAGCGCCCAAATGTATGAGTACATCCGATCACCCCCTCTCTCTTTTGTAGCTGCTAAACAATAGCAGCATAAGCATTTTTATAATAAGAAATATATGTACATAGTTTAAGAAAGAATCGAAAAAATAAAAGAACATTCACAAAACGAACATCAAAGAGTTTAGTTATTACAGCCTACTACCTACAAATAAAAACAATCATAAATTATTGAGCGTGAACAAGTATCTTAACATAATAAATTTTCCGGATCCATTTTTTACAAATGAATATTTTATTTTTAATTTATATTAAATTTTTATTTAAATTTAAAACTGTCCTACGACATCAATTAATCTGCTGAATATTGTGTTTGACATTTAATATATGCCATATTTAAATTTTTCACATATTTATTTATGCGCAACATAAAATGACGTTGATGCAGTACGCAATTTGTCTGTTTCATGAAAGTCGGCTTAACTTATATCGGCTTATATATGTACATTTAAAGCAGAATAGTCTGCTTGATGGCAGTTCCAATGAATGTAGTCTAAGAAGTCTGCTGCGAATTGCATTGTGGTTCAACAAGTTGAGAGCAAAGGCTCAACGTACCACAACTGACTTTATGCAGCTGCAATTGAAGAAAAATTGATAGTTGACAGCGAGTTAAGCAGGCTGTTTATCTGTTCTCTGTTGTTCATATTTCACTTTGTAATAAAAATGTGTTCAACTTTAATTTTGCTTAACCTTTTAATGTTAACGTTTTTCTTTAACCCTTTTCTTTTCATGCATTTTATTCATGCTTAAGTTGACGAGAACTATCTAAAAGTTATATTTTTTTTTATTTAATCATATTCCATTCAAACTTACTTCCGAGATGAACTCGCTTAAAATAAAAATTATTGCAAAGCAATATTTTATGCGTGACAAACTGAGATACATGCAGAACATAATCGACTCTTTGAAAAGTATCTGACTTTTCGTTTTCCATTCGTGCATATTGTCAAAGGAAAATATGTATTTTGTAAGACTTTGGCATCGAATCGGTCTATTCAAATGGTTGCTATGGCAAGTGCTGAGTTCTTTGTAGTATTGCACTGACTGCTTGATTAACTTTAAGCGCTCAGCTGTGTACATGCGAGTATGTAGTCAAGCGAATGTGCGTCTGCAAATGTCTGAACAAGTGCCAGAACTTGCCCTGGAGTGCTGTTTAAGTTCGGTTTATACTAGCACAGCTTCGAGCTATTATTGCTGCATAAATAAACAACAACCAAATTGCAGAGAAAGCAACAGCTGATCTGAAATGTGCAACGAGTTGTTGCAACAATTTTCTTCTTTTAGCATTTGCTGCTGCTGCGCCCTGAAGGGCTTCCCGCGGCTGCCAGGCAGCAACTAAATGGAGGAAGCAAGCAAAAAAAAAAAAAAATAAATAACAAAGAGTAGCTTACTTCAATGCTGGCTGGCTGGTAACCGGAGAAGCGGCTTAGCTTATGTGAATGACTGCCTGGATGCCTGCGTGAATGAGTTTGGGGTTTGTCGCTTAAGGCACCGCCACCGCCGCAATATATACCATGTAGGGAAAGCAACGGGAAAAGCGAGTTTTCCTAGGGTGACCAAGCCACACTGTAGAATGTTTTAACCGCAGAAATGTATAGCAACATTTCGCAATAAAGCTGGTCAGCCTAATGCAAGTTGCCAGTCATTGTCATATTAGCTCAGAGCGGTATTTGCATACAACGCAGCTGATAGGCGACGCTTGGCTGTCTAGTCTAGCTTTTGTCATAAAAAGTACTCAGCTAGCAAATCAGTAACGCTTTAGCCACTCGAGGCAATAGTTAAGCGTACGCGCGCGCATTTTTCTAACTAAAACTTTACTGAATTTCTGCTAAAGATAAAAAACTACTTTAATATCTCAAAAGCTGCGTCTGAAAGCATGTCTGATACTGCTAATCTTATCGAGTTAGAGCAGCAAGATGCTTCCACCTCGACAGCTACAACACCAACGCCACCACGTGTATCGCCGCTGCCACCACCAACACCACCAACACCACTGGCACCACCCACCATTGTAACGCCGGAACATCTTGAAGTGCGCATCATCGGTGAAGGTTCCGGTCGTGCAAGTAATTTTCCCAGTCCCGAAGCATCGCCTACACATCAACTATCGAAACGTAATAGTTCCGAGCGTAGTCTACCGCTGCGTAGCTATAGCAAATGGTCACCCATGGAGCAGGGTGCCACGCTGGTGTGGCGCGATTTGTGTGTCTATACGAATGCCGGCGGTTCGGGACGCGATATGAAGCGGATTATAAACAATTCGACGGGCGCCGTGCAGCCGGGCAATCTGATGGCGCTCATGGGTGCAAGGTAAAATTGAACTGCAGTGAAGTGAGACTCGAGAAAAATTGCATTTTATGAAAAATGACAGCTACTTGAACATGGTGGCAGCAGTTCGTGTAACTGATATTCGTACCGCATGCAATACAGAAATAGTTAGTGGAAAATAAGTGAACCGAAGCGCAGCTACTGCTGCACAATTATGTTCTAATGTGCTGTTCATTGTTATGTGACGGTGATAAAACTTTATGACATACGACAAAGCATCAACATAAACAGCAGAAAGTTTAAGCATTTCATAAGATTACAAAGTGTCTAAGAGAGAGCATAAATACGTATACGAAAATATTTGCCTACTAAGTTGTACAAAAGTTGTATCTATAATCTTGAAAAGATAAATAACAAGTTCGTGTGTCAACGTGCTTCTTGCTATTTAAGCAAAATATGGAAAGTGTTATTTTTGCTGTCATATAAACTCACAAAGTGATGCTTTTTTTTTAAGAATATACAAAAACTTGTACCAGACATTCAAATGCATAAATCAATATTCGTAAAGTATTTGCGGAAAACAATTCAAATTTGGTATAGAAATTTAATATAAAAAGAAATATTCTTTTAACAGATTGGATCATATCAATAGGAAGGTATAGTTCTGTAGTTAGTTGCGAGCCAGTTTAATTGAACTACTGAACTAAGTCATTAGGTCCTCGAATTGAACTAAAAGGTTCAATTGTGTTGCCAGGTACCATAGATATTTTTGGTTTTACTGGTTTAATCCTCCAAAATATCTGCAAGCGTTGTCATTCCACTGCATGCCCAGTCGTCCTCTATTATGACGTCAACCAATAAAGTTGGCTGGAGCTATTTCATCCTTTCGAATGATGTGACCAGCCCAGTGCAGCCGTCGGAATTTTATGCGCTGAACTATGTCAATCTCATCAAAAAGCTCATACAGCTCGTGGTTCACCGTCGGCGACTCTAATAGGACCAAAAAACGTACGAAGAATCGTTCTTTCAAAGACTTCCAACGCCCTTTCATTTGAATTATGCAATAGGACCGGGAGGGAGTATCAGCTTCTTGTAGATCTTGATTTCATTCTTTCGATAGATGGCTTCCAATTTACCTGCTCAAAATTTGTTGTTGCTGGTCATTTCGAATACAAATTAGACGAAGTGTTCTGCAACATTACATTTAAAATTAAATTCTCCATCATCACAAACCGTCCAAGGCGCGATAACGACTTGCGAGAGATACCAAACACTTCGTCTTGTGCCGAGACTGTTTTTCAATCTCCAAGATAATATAAATGTCATGCGTGTACAACCGACATGTTCTGTCGGTATGAACATTAGCATAGCATATATTCCATAAGCAGATTGAAACTTAAGCACGACAGCGCATCACCCTTTGTGTCAATGAGTACGGATAGGTTCTTTCCCAACTCTCCCTGAGAACACTTTGTATGTATCTTTGCCAGCATACCTAGTGCAGGCAGGGCACTTTTATAATCGACAAATAGGTGATGAGTTTGATTGTTACACTCACACTCATCATTTCTAGGACTTGTCTTAATTTGAATATTTTGTCGCTGCTCGACCTTTTTTGGTCTAAAGCGACATTGATATTAATCTATCAGTGAATCCGTATGTGGCTGCGGTGGCTCTACTATAATGCCATCATTTTCTGGTGGTTCCGTAGTCATTTCTCAATGACTTATCCATAAACTCTGTGACTCCTGACCATCTGTAACCAGATTTCCACTTTCGTCTTTACAGAGAGCTAGAAGAGAAAGTTACTCTAGGTTTAAAACTTTCGGTCAGACACTTGATCTTATGAAAGAAGTTCTAGGTTATATATATTCAATATTTATTTATTGTTCCTACTTTAATTAATTAAATTATTTATACATATTTAGATAACTTTAAGACACATATTTGTATGTCTTATACAGTTGAGATCAACAACGGAAGAGAGAGTTAAGTTGGCTGCTGTTGTCATCCTTCTCTATCAACTATCCAGAGTTGCTAGGTAATATTAGTGCTGCCAGGATATATTGGTGCTACTAAAAGATGGTACCAAGTTGTAATCTGTAGGTCGCAGAAATCAGGGTCGCTACAGCACTCCCCCAGTATATTGTTAAATCTTGAATCTAATGGGTAGTTTGAGTTAGGCTGGCATTGTTTCATAGGCGGACGGAGATACGTTCTGTTAATTTGTTCATGGCGGTGCAACCGGAGAATCTGATGCAGTTAGTTCCGGTACTGTAGCAGTTTCCACGTCTTTTATTACATTTGCTGGTTTTAGTCTATCGATGGCAATGTTGATTATTTTGATGTTTTTCATTATGCTGAAAAATTAGGTTCAAATTAATTGACCAAAAACGGGCCTTCGTATGGTGGCGTCAACACTGGTTTAACTTTGTCGACACGGATGAAAACGTTGAAGATTTAAAGTTGCAATCTGTAGGTTGCAGAAACACGGGTCGTTACAAAGTTTCTAGCTTGGTTTGTGTCAATATCTCTTTTATCTCCGTTTCTCCGTTGATATCGCTCTGTAACAGCTCACGTTGCTCCCGACTGCAGATATTTCTTGAGAACATGTAGAGGTCTCCCTGAGCAGTCAGAAAAGCGTGTCTGAAAAGGCTTCGGCGGTCTATTGTCTTGCGCCATGCATCACGGTGAGCCTAGTGCGTACTTTGGGAGCGACCAGCTAATGGTCGCACGTTCCTTATCTGCACTGTTGAGAGCTGCTTCGTCAAGATGGGTAGCTCCTATACCATAACTGTATCTATATGTGTATCTTATACTAATTCCAATAACATATTTCTCATTCATCCAAATTGAGATATATATCTCCCAAGTAAATTAAAGGTTAAATGGCGGTACAGAGTATATTAAAGTCCTTGTTGTTAATTAATTTTTAAGATTAGAGTATGCAGTGTCTGCTTACGTCTTTTTTTTTTGTTCACTACGTATACAAAGGTTAAAAACTATAATACATTTCGATAACATTATTAAAAAGGGACATTAAATTATTTAGCTTAACAGGATTAATTAATATTAGCTTTAATGCCTATTGTTAAGATCGTTTGGGTGAAATCCTTTGAACCGTCTACGACAGGAGTTAACGGCCAAAGCCGCTGCTAGCTGGTTAACATGTCAAGTCAATCAGACATTGTATCTGTTGCTATGGAAATTGATCTGCTCAAGGAGCATTAGTTATTTTGTAGCACCTGTATCCGATTTAAGTTTATAGCGGATGCTGCTCCAAAGCTGCAGGCCGTACATCCAAGTAGGCATAATAACCGTCGAAGGCGAAGTATCCAGTTGAACTTCTTAAGCTTGTTATAGCAAACAGCTGTTGTTTAGCGAATATGGTTGCCTGTCCGTCTACCTGCACGCTACCTCTGTTAATTAAAACTAGTTTATCAAGGCAAGTTTGAAAGATATCGAACTGAAATGGTGTACGAAGATTTCTTATATTCTAAGGCTGAACATAAGTCTTAAACTGCGTGACATGCGCACTATAAAACATAACTCCATATCGACACATCTTCCAGATTATAGCTCTGCAGGTAAAATTTTCTTCTCAGCGGTGCTGCCTACTTAAAATACCATTTATAAATTTAAAATTAATAAATTAAATATTGACGAAAAAAAAGTTCAGACAAAATAAGGCTGCAATAATCAGTTTGTCTCGGGCCTGCGTATCAATATAGTCAAGTCTTACATGTATGTTGGGTGGTCACGAATACTATAAGATTGAAAGCCTTCTTTGAGCATTTGAACTTTATCGTATTCCTTCTTGAAATAATGTCTATGATGCTATGTGGCAAGCCACTACAAGCCTATACACACCTATCTTCTCCATTTTGTAGTTTTGCGGGAACTTTTTTAATTTAATTTTTTGGTTAAGTATACCCTACTCTGGTAACTGATATATAACAATCATCATGACTTCACCAAAAGAACACAATCTAATAATAGCACTTACCATTTTTCTAAAACACATTACTCAACGATCGACTATATTACTATTGAATCAACTCAAATATTTTTATATTGAATTATTGAATTTAACTACACAGTGGCTCTGGCAAAACTACTCTAATGTCAACGCTGGCCTATCGTCAACCAGGTAAGCAAGCAGACTTTCATGCATCTTTTTTTTTAAGAACAAACATATTGCATTGACATATAATGCAAACAAAAAAAGATCTCCATATCACACTGGCGATAAGATACACGCTTAAGCCCAAAGTGCAATGAATTTATCTTAAAGTTGTTTCTCTATTTACTTGTTTGCACAACGCTGCAGCCGGCACTATAGTACGAGGTGATATACTGATTAATGGACGACGCATTGGACCATTCATGCATCGCATCAGTGGCTATGTGTATCAAGATGATCTGTTCATTGGCGCGCTGACAGTGCGTGAGCACTTGAATTTTATGGTGAACAAGTAGTTCTTTTTTTTCTCAAGTGAACTTAATACTTATATATATTCTATATAAAACGAAATGCAGGCACATCTCCGACTCGATCGACGCGTTTCACGCTTGGAGCGCAAACTCAAGATCAACGATCTGCTCGAACGCACTGGTTTACTTTCGGCAGCGCATACGCGTATTGGCGCCGGTGATGACGAGAAAGTACTCTCGGGCGGTGAACGCAAACGTTTGGCATTTGCAGTGGAATTGCTTAACAATCCCGTTATACTCTTCTGCGATGAGCCCACTACTGGACTGGATTCATTTAGCGCACAACAGCTGGTGCAGACACTCTATCAGTTGGCACAAAAAGGCACCACCATACTCTGCACCATACATCAGCCCTCATCGCAGCTCTTCGATATGTTTAATAATGTCCTGCTGCTGGCCGACGGACGTGTTGCCTACACCGGCTCACCACAAAATGCTTTGAATTTCTTTGCACAACATGGCTACCACTGTCCGGAGGCATATAATCCTGCTGACTTTTTAATCGGTGTATTGGCCACAGATCCTGGCTATGAGCAGGCTTCACAGCGCTCCGCGCAGTATCTGTGCGATCAATTTGCCGTCAGTTCGCCTGCTAAGCAACGTGATATGCTGGTCAATCTGGAGATACATATGGCACAATCGGGTGATTATCCGTTCGATGTTGATGTGGAGACATTTCGCGGCGCTGCTTGGTATAAACGTTTTCATGTCGTCTGGTATCGTGCAACATTGACCATGCTGCGCGATCCCACTGTACAGTGGCTGCGTTTTGCACAGAAAATGGCGTTGGCCATCATCATAGGCGCATGCTTTGCCGGTACTACGGAGCTGACACAACTCGGCGTACAGGCAGTGCAGGGTGCACTGTTTATTATGATCTCAGAGAATACCTATCATCCAATGTATTCTGTGCTAAATGTATTTCCGCAGGGTTTTCCGCTTTTCCTGCGGGAAACACGCTCGGGCATGTATACGACTGCGCATTATTATTTCGCAAATATTTTGGCACTGGCAAGTAGACTTCCGATGAAACTCCAGATTAAATAATATAAATTAATTGAACTCTTGTAGCTACCCGGCATGATTATTGAGCCGCTGCTCTTTGTCATCATCTGTTATTGGCTCACGGGACTGCGTGCCACTTTCTATGCATTTTCCGTCACGGCCATCTGTGTGGTGCTTGTCATGAATGTGGCCACCGCCTGTGGTTGCTTCTTTTCCACTGCATTTAACTCGGTGCCGCTCGCCATGGCCTATTTGGTGCCGCTCGACTATATCTTCATGATAACGTCTGGCATATTCATTAAAATCAGGTAATGCACGGCTAACTCAATCAATGCGCCAACGTTGACATCATTGATTTCTGATTAATCAACTCATTTGCTTTGCATTATGCAGCTCATTGCCTGTGGCCTTCTACTGGACGCAGTTTCTGTCGTGGATGCTCTATGCTAATGAGGCCATGACTATAGCTCAGTGGTCTGGCGTGCAGAATATAAGTGAGTCCGGCCAGCTATCATGCGTAATGCATATACATATACCGACACAATATGCTAATTTCTCTGGAGTATTATGTCGCTCCAGTTTCATTTACAGTCAGTTGAGCTAATTTATAATCGCTTTCGTCTCATTTCCATTTATTTGCGACAGCTTGTTTCGAGGAGAGCGACGACTTGCCTTGCTTCCACACCGGCCAGGATGTCTTGGACAAATTCAGCTTTAATGAGGCAAATCTCTACAGAAATCTGCTGGCCATACTGGGCATCTATTTTGGATTTCATTTGCTTGGATTCTATTGCCTTTGGCGTCGTGCGCGCAAAATTTGAATGTGCTACTTTGTTGCTAATTATGATGATTTTTTGTGTAAATAGTAAAAAGAAATTTATTAACCGTCTTTAATTCATTTACCGCAATTTAAGTTAAGCAGTCCTGTTGCACCTGTTTCACTTGCTCAAAGGACTAAGCAGCTTTCAGTTTGCTGTCTTTTTCGGCGAAGTTAATTTAGTTTTAATATGAGACCAAAAGTAAATTGAAAAATTTTTGCCAGAAAATGGGGTGCATTCATTCCTCTTTATTTACACTAATTCTGTCCAGTTTCAACTTCATGAAAAAATCTAATTGTTCAATTAAAATTTTAAATATTTTTCTTAAATTCAATTTTATTTCTATTTAAATTTCAACTTGTGTAAATCTTTACTAGCTGCTGGCTGGCAGTGCTAAATGCTGGCTAGGAGTGCTAGCTGCTGACTAGCTGTGCTGGCTGCTGGTTAGCAGTGCTGGCTGGAATGACTAGCTGCTGGCTAGCAATTCTAGCTGCTGGCAATGCTAGCTGCTGGCTAGCAGTGCTGGATGCTGGCTAGCAGTGCTGGCTGCTGGCTAGCAGTGCTGGCTGATGGCTAGCAGTGCCAACTACTGCCTAGCAATGCCAGCTGGTGGCTAGCAATGCTGCATGCTGGCTAGCAGTGCTGGCTGCTGGCTAGCAATACTGGCTAGCAGTGCCGACTACTGGCTAGCAATGCCAGCTGGTGGCTAGCAGTGCTGGATGCTAGCTAGCAGTGCTGGCTGCTGGCTAGAATTGTAGTTGCTGGCTAGCAGTGCTGGCTGCTGGCTAGCAGTGCTGGCTGCTGGCTAGCAGGCTAGCAGGCTAGCAGTGCTGGCTACTAGCTAGCAATGCCAAATCGTGGCTGGCAGTGCTAGTTGCTGGCTAACAGGGCTGGCTGCTGGCTAGCAGTTCTAGCTGCTAGCTAGCAGTGCTGGTTGCAGGCTAGCAGTGCTGGCTGCTGGCTAGCAGTACTGGCTAGCAGTTCTAGTTGCTGGCTAGCAGTGCTGCATGCTGGCTAGCAGTGCTGGTTGCTGGCTAGCAGTGCTGGCTGCTGGCTAGCAGTGCTAGCTGCTGGCTACCAGTGGTGGCTGCTGGCTAGCAGTGCTGGCTGCTGGCTAGCAGTGCTGGCTGCTAGCTAGCAGTGCTGGCTAGCAGTACTGGCTAGCAGTGCCAACTACTGGCTAGCAATGCCAGCTGGTAGCTAGCAGTGCTGGATGCTGTCTAGCAGTGCTGCATGCTGGCTAGCAGTGCTAGTTGCTGGCTAGCAGTGCTGGCTGCTGGCTAGCAGTTCTAGCTGCTGGCTAGCAGTGCTGCATGCTGGCTAGCAGTGCTGCATGCTGGCTAGCAGTGCTGCATGCTGGCTAGCAGTGCTGCATGCTGGGTAGCAGTGCTGCATGATGGCTAGCAGTGCTGAATGCGGGCTAGCAGTGCTAGTTGCTGGCTAGCAGTACTGGATGCTGTCTAGCAGTGCTGGCTGCTGGCTAGCAGTGCTGGCTGCTGGCTAGCAGTGCTGGCTGCTGGCTAGCAGTGCTGGATTGCAGTGGTGGCTGCTGGCTAGCAGTGCTGGCTGCTAGCTAGCAGTGCTGGCTGCTGGCTAGCAGTGCTGGCTGCTGGATTGCAGTGCTGGCTGCTGGCTAGCAGTGCTGGCTGATAGCTAGCAGTGCTGGCTGCTGGCTAGCAGAGCTGGTTACCAGTGCTTGCTGCTATCTGCTGGCTGTTGTGCCATGAAGTGTCATATCAAGCGTTTATAGGTGAATATTGAAACGTGTTCACCGGAAAAACTGAAAAACAAGAATTATGTGAGTTTAATAAAATAATATTTATATTAATTAGAAACAATTACTTATTTACAGTAACAATTTACTAAATATATAATAATACAAATAAAGAACATACATATATAAGCCTTACCACCGCTCAAATAGAGAATTAAACAAATTGGCTACAGTTTATTTAGTTAGTTTCTCATTCAACTTATTTATTAATTTATTTTCATTGCACATAAAATTTTACAACATTTTTGGTTTTACTATTTTTTTGTTGTTGTTAATTACAATTAAATTCTTTTAATGATTTCTTTACGTCATTTGATATTGGTTTTATTCCAAGCAATAACAATTGATAGACTTAAAACATTTATTTCGAATTTTATTTACTGATTGCGTGTAAAATTCTTTGTTAATGGAATATATTTGCACTTGGTGCATCGCTCCAAGAAGAACACAGAATTATAATTAAGTGGATACTTTATACGAGTAAGTGAATGAATTATTGCTAAAACAATTTATAAATTGAAATAAATACTGTTTCATTGATAAGCATCGATCGAATGCTGTTTATAAATTAAATTAGGTCAATTAGAAATCACAGTAAGAATGTTTTTGGTATTTTAGCTTAGACATACACTTGCACAAATATTTTAATATAATTTTTTATAAGTTTTAGGTTTGATTTGTTTTTTTTTATTAGTTAAATATAATAGTTTTTCTTTTTTTTTTCAGCAACATTGACACATACAAACAAACAAATAGACAACTACAACATTTAGTTAAATGGAATATAATCTAGATAATGTGGGACATGGCATATTCATCTATACGCGTGCCAGTTAAAACACCCTTTACTCATTTGTCCCACTTAATTTTTTTTGCATGCCTATTTTAACAATTAACACTTATTAAATTTAATTTAATTATTTATAACCTTTATTTTCTTTTTGTAACATTTAAAATAGTTTTTTTCTTCTTTGTTGCAGAAGAAGCATTTTTGCGCTTCACTTTGCTATTAATTAAATTACAAAATATATTATATATTAAATTCCATATCATTTTACAATAGTTTATATAAATAGTTTCCATAGAAAAAGAAATACAGCCTTAAATTGACAGAAGTACGTTTGTAGTTGTGCAACATTTATGAATGCATAAATTAAATTGAATTATTATATTACGAGCAATTTAATTTGTTTTATATAGTTATTTATCTGTGTATGTTTGTAAATACTTAAATATTAATTTTTAATTTGTGATTTTATACATTTTTCTGTTTTTTTTTTTTTGTAATAGACTGCACACATTTAATATTTTGTTTAACAATATTTATAACATTTTAGCTTTGTTAATAAATTCGTTTCTTTTTTTCGAATGGTTGACCACAAATTAATGTACACATAGCATATTTAATTACATACATATTTGGTTACAGACAATAATTACATATGACATTTGATTTTTAATACCCTTTACACATTATTATTTTAAATTTTGCAACACACTTTTTAGAAGTAGTATTATATATTGGAACCAGTATATACCAGAGATGTCATTAAGTATTTATAAATTCAGCAACTCTAAGTCGTGTGGGATATTCTTGATATATTAGAAATAATTTTCCGGTAGCATCGCTATTTTTCTGAAGTTTTACATTATCAAAAGAATTCCTATTCAACTTTGTATTAAATTTGTTGAACGCGAAGAAGTATTCACGACATTGCAATCATGTATGCACGGGGTGAACAACCGGTCAACCGGTCGATCGCGACTATTGGTCGTTCTACATATTTATATTTTTTGCTTTGCCACTATAGGCTGGACTAATAGTCGCGATCGACCGATTGTCTACCCCTTGTATATGCTATAAATCTGCTCTGCTATTCCTTCTAGAGTCTCTAACTGCCAATGAAAGTTCCATCAAAATCGGCTCAGCCGTTTCGTATTTCATACAAATAGAAAGTCAAACAGACTCACACGAATAGTTCACTGCATCTCTCTTTTACTACTTTTGAGTCAGAGTTAATATCAATTTGAAATATTATCTTTTTGATCTTGGTGTATGGTTGAATGGAGAAATGGATTATTGAAGTTTTATGACCTTACAAGGGTCTCCAAAATGAAAATATTTTCATAAAGGGCCCTACAAATATATATAATATAAATATAAGTTACATGTAGTTAGGCAGATATAAACTGTTAATCTTATGTGTAAAGGATATAACCGTATCGGTTGCACCGATTTTAACGATTTTTTATTTATTTAATCCTTTTCTTTTTGTGGCTTTCAAATATATTCATAAAAATTTGAGTAAAACTACTCACTTTACCGCCTATACATATATTATATATCCTTATAAGGAAAGCAAATGCAATGCCTTATAAAAAAATATTTAGTTCGATATTTGAATTTTAAACTCAATACGTATCTGCGTGCTATGTAAGTAAAAGTTGAGCTATCGCCGCGGTTTCTTTTTAAAATCATTCAGAAATATGTGCACCTCAGTCAATTAAGTTTAATAAATCAGGAATGAGACGCTCTAACACCAGATCTTAGTTCGGCCTTGCATACACTATGAAGACAACTATACTGGTGCGAGGCAAATGAACCATCGAACTCGAACCATCGGCCATTCATTAATATATTGAATGCAGCTGTCGTGACATATCCCATGTTTGTAATGCTAATCAACGGGAATAGCAATATCACTTTTCAAAGAAGATTAATTCCGGTATGGACATCGAGCTTTTCTCCCTCAAAATCCACAATAAAGCTGAGGACACCCGCACCAAAAGATCTAACAGATCGATTGAACCCTGGTGGACCTTGCACTGCAACAATCCTCTTAACATATTTGAAGTAAGCAGGCTTCATTCGTTATTCTTATTCTCTCTGTTCATTTGAAGAATTGCTGCTAGTTCGTTCGAATTTATTAAATTTTTTTGAGGAAGTGGATGAGCCATGGGATTGATACAAAAGCAAGGAAACTGGGTGCCATACTACTACGATCTGCTCAAACCTCGCAATAAAGCAAAAACGGCCGGAATACGAAGAAACAACGCTCGGCCACATGTTGCCAAACCAGTCAAGATCTACTTATAAACACTGAAATTGGTATTCGTGCTCGTTGTTCTGAGCTGGTATGCGAAAAGTGCCAGAGATATGGCAAAAAGTTAAGTTCATAAAAATCGGATAGATTCAAAAGCAAGGAAAGTGGGTGCTATTCTACTACGAGCTGCTCAAACCGAATGCAACGATCACTGGAGACTCAACTCAAACGTTTGAGCAGCGCACGAAAGGTAAAGAGGCCGAGTCGTTCTTCTGAGTTGGTATGCAAAAATTGCTAGAAAAATTGCAAAAAGTTATGGCCTGCGATGGACACTTCTTCGAATTATATATCTATAACTATTCTAGCAAAATAAACCCGTAATTTTGTGAGGAATAAGGCCACATGTTGCCAAACTAGTCAAGATCTACTTAAAAACACTGAAATTGGTATTCGTGCCTGACCCGCAGTATTCTCCATACATTACTACTTCTTCCCGCCGATAACACATGGTCTGTCCAAGAGCAGTTCACTTCATATAAACAACACAAATAGGAATCGTTGTTCTGAGCTGGTATGCTAAAAGTGCCAGAAATATGGCAAAAAGTTAAGTTCATAAAAATCGGATAGATTCAAAAGCAAGGAAAGTGGGTGCTATTCTACTACGAGCTGCTCAAACCGAATGCAACGATCACTGGAGACTCAACTCAAACGTTTGAGCAGCGCACGAAAGGTAAAGAGGCCGAGTCGTTCTTCTGAGTTGGTATGCAAAAATTGCTAGAAAAATTGCAAAAAGTTATGGCCTGCGATGGACACTTCTTCGAATTATATATCTATAACTATTCTAGCAAAATAAACCCGTAATTTTGTGAGGAATAAGACCGAACAAAATAGAACAAAGTAGACAAAAAATTTTTTTTACTAAACAAAAGTGAACAAACGAACTTATTCTTTGAAATTAAGTGTACTTGATATGGAGGAATATAAAAATTAACCTTAATCTTAATCTTCTTTCCTAAACGTTGGAATAAATATTACTACGAAATATTGGGTTAAGTTACCAGTTACCAACAGTTAAAAACCCTTCAGAATAAAGCTACCATTTGCTTATAGTCAAAGAGTAAATATCTTTCTTCTACAGCAGGTGAATTATTGGATAATGACGCTGTCTGTGCAATTCTTCCAAGGAGGATAATAATATCGTTCAGCTTGACACTCCACAGACCCTGTCTTAGTCATATATCGATTTTCTATGGGTACATTGCTCTCCATTGACTCATGAATAAAAAACATTATATATACAGAGAATGGCATAACATCCGGCACTGCTACTGTCAACACTGATTAGAAATCTATATCATTAGCATTTTTAAAAAAGAAACCGCGGCGTTGGATCAAGCTTTATGTCTAATAATATATATATATTGTATATATTTGCTTTGGTAACGTTACGTGCGATTTACGCCGTGTACTTTGTCAGTGATATGAATACTTTTATTTATTATTATTTTTTTTTTTTGGTATAGATAGTATTTTTGTAATTTTTTTTTCTTTTACCCCGTACTGTGTTCTGTATTTACAAAAAGCTGAGAGAAACCAATTGCTTGCGTCTTTACAACTATTTGACTTAAAACGACTAAACTTTAGCTTTAGCTACACAAATACTGTTCCGATCCTTTCACCTACATGCTACATGCTATATACCAGCGAGCGTATCTTACGAGCAACGAGTGCACTAGCTGCATTTGGTGCCTACTTAGTAACTATAATACCTGCACGTGTCCCTTTTGACTTTGTTGATTTTTACATATTTACAAGTGAAAAAACCCAAAGATAAAAATTTCTCTAAAAATTCCTAATTGTCAAATCACTTTAAGTACTCACATCCTGCAGCAGAAATGCTGCAGTGCCTGCACCGCTGCCACCTACCGCTGCTCTAGCCTGCGCGTCGCCAGCGCTGCTACCTGTTGTTGATGTTATCGTTGCTGCCGCGCCGCTGCTAATCAATATCATGCTGCGACTATTGGGCAGTACGAAAACCTCTGTGGAGAGACCAATTGGACTCATGGACTGCGACGATTTGATGGGACTGCGCTGTGGCTCGAGTGTTGCAGTGCGCGGCATCCAATCATTTTCGAGACTGCTTTGGCCGTGTTGCGTTGAAATTTCGGTTGCATCTGTTAGTTCTTCCTGCGCGGATGTGTTGCTATCGTTGGATAGTAGACGCTTGGCTGCTAGCGGACACATTCCGGTTTCTTGTGTTGTCGTTGTTTCGGTTACAATTGTTGTCACCGACGATTTCCGTTGATATTGTTGTGCAATCGTTTCCCTTTTGAAGCTGACAATTGTTTCGCGTTTTGTAATATTTGTTGCCGCCGCCGCCGCCACTGTTGTTGTTGTTGCTGTTGTCATTGTTGTTGCTGTTGTTGCGGTTGAACGCAGATTCTGCTGCTGCTTGTTGCTCAGATCCGAGAGGCTAATGTTGTTCTTGAGCAATATTTCCAAATTCTCAATGGAATCCTTAAGCGCTGATTTCTCGTTTGTCAACATTTCATCTTTGAGCTCATGTATCAGGGTGCGAGGTGCTGTGGGTGTTGCAATTGTTTTGCTACTAGTTTGACTATTTCCGCTTTCCGTGGCACTATCAGCGGATGTTACTAGTCCTGTGTGTCCTGCTGGCATTTTGTTACTCAATGGCATGGCGCCAATTGTCAGCACACTGGAACTATTCGAAATACTTGGCGTTAGGCCAGGCGTTGTGCTGCTGACTGTTGAAGTGCCAAAGGACAAGGAGATATTGTGTTGACGACAAAGCGATTTGCGTCGCTGTGCCGTCATATTTTGCATATTCGAGTTAAGGTCAATGTCGGGTGAAAGGTCATCATCATCCTCAACAGCATCATCATCATCAGCAGCATCAGCATCTTTTGGCTTTTCGCTGACTTCACTTACATTTGTATCATTTGGCACTTCAATTGACTGTGCTGCTGCGGCTTCTTCTTTTGTTGTTGTTGTTGTTGTTGCTGTCGCGGTTGCATTGGCAACATCTACCGCTTGTGGCTTGTTTATGGCCAACGTTTTTGGCGGCTCCGGCATTGGCACATTCACCAGCGACTTATCACCCATTTGCGTCGTCGCTTCATTTGATGTCATGGCACCATTCATGGTCGTAGTTATTGCCGCTGTTGGCGCTGCCTCTGGTAGCTTACCTTTGAGGAAATAAGTTATCATCGAACCTTTGCCTTTTACATTGACGCTGCCGCGGCATGTAAGCTCGAAACCACGACTCTCCAGTATCTGATATGTCTCTTGGGTCACCTGCCGTAAAAAGTGAAAAAATATAAAAAAAATGCACACGAATTGAGTTGATTTCGTTGAGGACTTTTCCGCAAAGTGATGAAGCATAAAAATGAATCTTCTGTGTGCAACAAATAAAAATGTATGTGTGTATGTATATGTGTTTCAACGTGTTTCAACGAGGGCTGTAGAATAAGTTAGTAAATGTTGCACTAAATGTCTTCCATAAAAGTTGCTTAGTACTGTATGCCATGAATAGCTGTGAAGCCAATGAATATATTTTAAGTTGTAGAAGAATTTCACATGCATACAAGTGGTTCATGTTTGGCTTTTCCGCTGTTTTGGAATCTGTAGAGGCATAAACTGAAGTAGTTCGTATAAGCAGCAAAATAGCCATATTTCGATGTCATTCAAGTTAGAAGTACATAAAAAAAAAATACTTATATATCTCTCTTACTGATTTTGACAAGAAGTAGCCTATGTCCTTTCACAGAGTTCCATTTATTTCTAAATTCATTCAAATTGGTTCAGCTATTTAGGCTTGAAAAGGTAGCAGACTGAGTTGCTCTCACATTTATAATATTAGTATGTATTTTTAATGTTGAAGACGGTGAGTATTTGCAGCTGGATTGAATCTTCTGGGTAATACCTTCTTAGGTTTATCATGTGTAGGAGATTGTCAGCTACTTATGCTGCTAGTGGGTTTGATTGTGCTATAACTCGGCTCCGGTGGTTTCTGCTGATTTTAACTACTGACTGAAATCTTTGGATGATTACCAAATTAGACCAAGTTGTTTACGTTTTCTAAGATGTATCTCAAGATACAGATTTTTATGTAGACTGGAAAACAAATGCCACTCCTTATTCCTCATGTATCTAGCAACTTGCTTAAGATTGTCAGATTAGTTTGCTTCGATGGATCTGCGTGTTTTGCCATGATTACTGTGTCATCTGCAAGTGTAGCAGTGTGTGTGTATATTCTGACAAGTAAATCCGCTATAAACAATATATATATAGCACTGGACCTAGGACACTACCTTGCGGTACCCCGGAGTTTATTTCCTAAAAGTCTGTTACTACATCAATTACTAGCACCGCAAAGTGTCTATCCTCCAAGAATGTCATTAAATATTATACACGTGGTAAGGGAGAAGCCGTTTCAGTTTATAAAGCAGACCAGTATGCCACACTTTAACAAAGTCTTGCGATACATCTAGAAAAGCAGCTGTGAAGTATTCTTTTCTTTCCAAGACAGTGACTCATTCAAGTGTAGAGTGATACTATCGAAATCCAAACTGGTGCGAAGCTATGAGTTGCTTACTCTCAATGATTGTCCCATGTCTTGCTAAAGTCGTTCAAATACTTTCGAGGTGAGTGGTTGAAAGTTGTTTTGGTATTAGAATAATCTGCGCTATATTCCACTGACCTGGGAAGTGCTGACAACGCAAGATAGCATTAATTAACTCTGCATTCACATTCTTGAAGGACTATTCTAGTGATTAAGTCCTACCCGGATATAGTAGTGAGGCAGGTACCGATACTTTCTTGGCAGGGTGTATCTAATTATTTTCTTGTCTTATTTATATATATCGAGCGTTTAATATGCATATTCTGAGATACATATGCAACATGTGAAAGGTTTGGTTAAACAAAAGTTAAAGTTTTGCTTATCTTTGCTTTCTGAATAACTAACTTTTGGTGTACGTATCATGAACTTATTATACAGCAGTGTAGTGCGTCTGAGTTGCCAACCAGTTGCATAGACACATACATATACTTTGATCCATGAAAATAGACATATCTCTTATGCCTCGCTGCGACATATTTTATCGCCAGCCTTGCTCAATATTTCATGATAACGTCGGCTCAATAATTTATTTGTTTGCAAATTTTGGCTGACATTTTTATTTAGCATAGATATTGCGTATACGCAGCATTTGCCTGCGTAAGGAGTAAAAGCCTTCCGGTGAAATGGTTTTGTATAATAAAAATCAAAAGCACGTTGAAAGTTGACTCGTTGATTTTTATTTTTCTACCCGGATGGAACATTTAGACTTGGTCAAGTCTTGAATGTTTTATGCGCTTCCGAAAGTTTGCTGCTTTTGCTTGTTTTATGTAATTCGATTTGTCGCAAACAAAAGTTTGTCGCTTCCGCTTGAAATAACAGATTTGTATTTTTTCTGGACAAACTAAAATAGTAAAATAAGTCATTGAACGGCAGTAGTTGATTAAAAGGCAACAGGATATAAGTAAAAATCTCTCATGATACTACGCCTCTAAATGGCATACATGCAAAGAAAGAAAGAAAGAAAGAAAGAAAGAAAGAAAGAAAAAAGTTGTGCATATCCGGTGCTGTTAGCAGCGAAAACTTTCCCTTGACTTTTGTGTAAGTTGACACCGAAACTTTTGCGACAAGTAAAACATTAAACACAGACTGTATCAAGAGTATTACAACAAGTTGTTGCATAGATGGGGGCACAATAGCGCTAATTAGACGCAATGAATTTATGTATTTACTTAATGGGCGACAGCTGATAAATATGAATTATCAGTTAATTAAAATCGTTGATTTAATTAGATGCCTCAAAAGTTATAGACGCCCAATTACAATGACAAAGTTGGCGTTAATTGTGCTTGGCTTATTATAGTAGCACTACTCGAGGACATTAGGTAATGGGTTGCCTTTATTTAAAGGTATTAATGCGTATTATTTCTATACTTAATCAGTTTGGCGCACAATGTGTGGTGGGTGGGTGGGTGTGTATCGATTTCAATATTGTACTCACCTGTATGTGATCGACTAGTCCGGTGGAGTCCATGCGCGATGCAACATTTACCGCATTGCCCCAGATGTCATATTGCGGTTTACAGGCACCAATGACGCCCGCCACTACGGGTCCAATATTGATGCCTTGCGTGGTAAGAAGATAAAAGATTTAAGGAATTAATTAGACAAGTTTAGTTTTTATATATTTGTGCGATTGTTTGTAACGAGTTAATGTACGAGAATTAAACTAAGTTAACCGAAAGATTACAAAAGTCTAACAACAAATACTAAAAGGTTGACCTTTTGAACTTTTATACTAAATGTAAATTAATCTTTGTTAACTATTAGCTTTGACTGCAGTTTCTATCGCACGATTAAATTTCGTAATGCCTATGTTTCATTGTTTGGCCCATTGTTCAAACTCTCGAAGATAAAGTTGGAGTGTATCAGTTGCACTGTAGACACATGTATCCCTTGTCGGGATGGCTGTATCATCAGCAAATGTAGCAACCATGATGTCGTGCAGTTCATTTGTAGGTAGAGAAAAGCCTGAGAGCATATCGCTGGTGAAGAGCGAATAAAGTGTTGGCCCGAATACGCTTCGTTGTGGTACACCAGCATTGATATCTCTCGCCGATGACTCCACTCCATCAAAAACGACGGAGAAGGTTCTGTCAACCAAGAAAAAGAACAATTGAGGCGGCAGTGAACTCTTCATCTTGTTAAGAAGGTCATTATGCCACACTTTATAAAAAGCTTGCCTTATATCGAGATAAGCCACCACCACGTACTCTTTAGACTGATATCCATCAGGGATAATGTTTACCACCCTGTTTAACTGTTCCGGCATTCCAACGCACATGGCACAGAATCCAAACCGGAAGGGTGGTATCCTCTTCCTGACTTTCTCAATTGCAAGTATTCTCGTTAGGAGGCAACTCTCGAAGAGCTGTGCTACGGCTGATAACAGACTGTTTGGTCTATATGAATCCAATGCTGAAGGGCTTTTTCCAACATTGTGGATCATATAAATCCTTACCTTCTTGCATTTTGATGGAATATATCCGCATTGAACATGAATATGGCCAGAAACAGTACTGTTTTCACAGGAAAATCTTTCATCGTGTTGTTATAAGCCCGTCTTCAGCTGGGGCCTTTCTTGTCTTCAGGTCCTATATATGGGCTGAAATTTCTTCAGCAGTGATGCGGGCTACTGGAGAACCGTCGAGCGTTGTCTGTACAATGTGTTTTTGGCTGATAGAATTGTAATCGAATGGCTAAAAGCGGGCCTCCAAATCCTCAGCGAGTCGCAACCCATTGAAGATGAAGAAGTCGATGGCGCTATGTATATAATTTTCGACGAAACGAAAATGTGTCGCTTGCTCAGTTGCAGGAGTTGGGTAGAGGAGTTTAGAACTGTTTCCTGTAAGCACCTGCCCTTCCTGTCCGCTCTAAAACAGCCCCCCAGCCTGCGTTTAACGTTGAAATCACCATCGATGAGAAACTTTCCTCTCAATCCACGAAAGACTAATTCGAAGTCTGCTGTGGACCAAGGAAAATAAGATGGCAAATACAGGGAGGACAATATCAAATCGCCTCGGGTGGTGGCTACCTGAATGGAAGCCATTTGTAAGCAAAATGTCTTCACTGGAGCTAGTTGATAGTAGGTAAGTTCTCACTTAACTAAAATTGCTGATCCACCCATTGACTTTTTGTTGGGGTGATCTGCCTTGTGTACATCATATCCTGATCACTAAGGCATTCCCATGTTTATGATTATTAAGGGTCCGCAACAGCCATAAAGAGCCTTTAACAATTTTTAAATTTCCTTTTGTACTTTTTAAACAGAGTCTTTTTAACTATTATTGTTAAAATTTCTGTAAACTTACCGATTCGCATGCGAAAGTTATTAAACGAATGCATATTGACTTGTTCGATTTTATCAAACAACTGCAACGAATATTCCGCCATGGCTGTGACATGTTTAAAGTTTACCAAATCACAAGTATTTGCAGTTAAACCAGATGCGGCCATGTAAGTAGCGCCTGTGCTCTTAATTTTCTCGATATACCTATAAAAAAAAATGTTAATAAGTGCAACATGCAACAAATGCAAAAACCTCCGAACTTACCGAAAGCGTTCCTCACTCAGCAGCTCATCAAAGTCTGCAATAATCTCATTCAGCAAACGCAGACATTCGACGCCTTCATTATTTCCCTCGAGCTCGACATAGAATTCAGAGAAATTCGGTATGGAAGCGAATAGTATGCAGACGCTATCGCATTGCTCGTGATAGAGATCCTGTTGCGTAAACAAAAAAAAACAACAAAAAAAACCAAGAAAACCAATCCAATCAGTTATGCATATATGCCTGCCATGTAGGATGTGTTGTATAATTTTTTCAATTTTGTCACGTTTATTTGAGTCAAACACGGCCTTTGGTTAATCATTTCACAAGAATTAAAAACTGACAGACGAACAGGAATGCATGGTAAATATTCTCTCTTGCGCAATTCAAGCTTCGTCTGGCAAAGCGCATATAGGATTGAACTATTTAGCCATGGCATTGCTGCAAAAATTGTAAACATGTCCTGCTCAAAAGCAATCAGATTCCATGTTATGGCATGTGGCACTGCAGGCCCACCAAATCAACTCCACTCGTCGGCGACCAGCCGCTGTGCATAAAATCATGCTGCACTTGGCATCGAGTTGCTTTGAAGCGTGTCATATTGCGTCGCATATTTAGCTACGTTGAGTGGCAAAATTTTTCAGCGGGTGGCGGCTTTTCTATTTTGATGTGTATAAATCTCAGATTCGCTTTTATACACTTTACTAGTGCAAGCGGCTATATCGAGTTTGTGTAAATTTATATTACGGCCGAAATGGAGTCAGATCAGTTGCTATGAGACATAGAGCTTGTCTGCAAATTTTGATATTTGGACTTTTCGCTTCTTGAATTAAAATATCAAACGCTCCTGCCAATCCCACTATAAGAGTTGCTTAGTTGTCTTAGTTGTTTTTCAAATCAATAATGATTAGTTAAGTATCACATATGGAACTCTATGCCAACATACACCATTTAAATAGAATGCTTGAGGGTATTAAAGCAAAAAAAAAGAAAATCACTTCACAGAAGGCTGAGACGATGTTAATGACGATGCCCGCTATAGAAGCACGTCAAAAAGTTGCTCATTCGGATGTTTTGAGCAGCGAAGTTTGTTCCGAAATTGTTAAATTTTGACCAAAAAAAATCGTCACATGAGCATCGCTTAGGAGCTGTTGAATGACGTCAATGACGATAGAGATTTACTTAAAAGGGCGTAGCTGGTCATGAAACATGGGTATATAGTTATAACGTCGAAACACAAGGCTTTTGGAGTTTTTGAGCAATCAAAACTTTGAATTGATGGGTCATATGTCTGACAGTCCGTCCACCTCATGACTTCATTTTGTTCCCAATTCCCACTACTGAGTGCATCCCCGGATCTACGATTTTTTCGAACTGGATCAAAAACTTGATAGTGGCATGTGGGAACCAATTAAAAATAATTTTTTCAATGCGCCGCATGGAAGGTTTTCCAAAAAATTTTTGTATTTTTTGTTTTATCAATTTTTAGTATTGCGCTATAACTTCAGTTATTAAGGAATTTCCAGAAGTGCTCCCACAACACAATTGAATTATTTACCAATTTTACATTATTTAATACCAATATTTGCTTCCAAATACCACATAAAAGTTGCTAAAGCTGTTCACTTTATGTGAAGGGTACATGCTATGTTGCGGTTTTATCAATGTTAACACATCCTATTTATGCTCCGTCCGATTCTGACAGCTAATCAAACAGAAATATAACAAATACATAGTTAGCTACCCACGTAGGTTTCACTCTGCAGGTCTCTATCTATTTTTATGTTTCTATCTTTGTCAGCTCAGTTGCATACAATGAGTTGAAAATACTTCGAAAAGTTTTTGTTGTTCATGTTCAATGCAGAAAATCGCACAAAATGGCGAAATAAAAATAAACTTACAAGCGATTGCTGCCATTTTTTTTTTTTTTGTTTGGAATATTTTGCATATTTTTTCTACTCCGTTGACTGTCTGTGCAACACCGAATGAATGAATGAATGATTGAATGAGGAGAGTACTTACGTCAATGTGCTTCTCACGGCTTAGGAAATGCTCGGCAACGTGTACGGGTAAAATATTCTCAAGCAGCTTTCGATTGTACGCCTGTAGATGTTCCATATCCTCTTTTTCCTCTGTTTGTAAGCGAATAGCGTGAAATTGCAAAAACAAGTTCAAATAAGAAAATATTGCTTAAATCCAGACAGAGCGGCAGCGGCAGCTACTTTTCAAGTTGAAGTTGCCTGCCTGCCTGCTCTACATTTGCGAGTATGATGTATTTCAATGCAATGTGATGATGTTGCATGAATTTGTAATGCCGTCATTTTATCTTCTTGCTGAGATCTTGCTAAATATTTTGAAGAGTTACTCGTTTATTCGTTCACTTGTTTAAATTAAATGAGTTTGTAACTTGCCGAATGAAGCATATGATGACAGACAGACTGACATACTGACAGACGGACAGATAGACAGCAACTTGCTGAATACTTTTACCATAGAAAACTTTAATACGATTTACGCAATTGATTGTCGGAAAATATTTTGCAACATCGAGCAATTTGCAATTGAAAAGTTTTTCAAAATAAAATTTCACTACTCACCAGTTGCTTGCAATTTCCAAATAAAGTCCAAACGATATGTTGCCTCCGTCTGGTGGCTGTGGAAAATCAAAGCCAACATAAATGCGTAGAGAAAGATTGTATCAATTATGTAGCGCAGCAGTGCTTCCTCATTACTAATGCAGCGCAAAGAAACCGGAAATCAGCCGCAGCAACCAGCAAGACGACCATAATGAAGGACAACCAGTTCCAGAACGACATTGATGAAGTTATTTCAGTCCATTAAGATGTAATGCAGGCAGAGGACAAGCATCCAGTCAAGCAAGCAGAACGTTGCGCAAGCAATAAGCAGCAAGATGAAGAACAGAGAAATAAGAGAAGAAAAAAAGATGTAAGAAAAAATTTAAGAAAATGTATTGCGTTGATTTACGAGAGTCTCTCTGTTAATTTAGAAACCTGAACTTCTTTTTCCGCCAACTTCTTTTTCTGCCAATAATGTAAAAAAATTTCATGGATATTTTTTTTTTAATCCAGGAAGTCCTTTAGGACCGATCAATACTTACAGCTAACTAGCATAGCTCAATAATAAAAATGACAATTGTAATAACTCCTCAATCCGCATAGATGATAACGAATATATTTTAATCAATAAATTCAGCTAAGAGCCAGCTGTAAGGATCAATCTTGGGACTCTGTATTAGAATTTGTTGTTTTGTAATAACAGAAATTGCCCGGATTAATTTTAGTCATGCCAGCATTTAAATCATCATGAGTAGGTGCGTACTGTTGCCCTATGCTGCTTGGAAACATTTTTCACCCTCGTTAGTATAAAAACAAGGCCTTTATTGTTTGTAAATGGGTTATGTAGAGTCGGTTGAAATGGAATATCTATAATATAGCTGCTAAGAAATAAGTGCTTCCTTAGTATACATAAATTCTTGGACGAAGCAATCTAGCCATGACTTTCCGTTTATGCTATCGGACATACTTTGAGATTTTACGTCACAGAGTCTGTACGAATTTGAGAAATAAAATGGTCTGCACACTTTCTATTCTGTAATGTTACAAGATTGTCTCAAAAGTTTAGTTGTTAGGCCCTGTACCGAAGGTACAAGAGCCTATTGGTTTTGTGCAAAAGTATGTAACAGGTAGAAATAATAATCGGAGACCCCCCAAAGTTACCCCCATTATGGTCAGGAGCGATAGAGGAGTCGATATAGACATGTCCGTCTGTCCGTCTGGCCGTCCGTATGAACGAAAGGATCTCGGAAACGGTAATAGATAGAGACTTCGTGTTTTTTGCATTCGACTAGGACTGCTCCGGAATTTTACAAGTTTATTTTAAAAACTTGCCCCTCCCCCCTTCCCCATAAAATCACCCCCAAGGGTAAAAATTTCTTCGGCACAAAAAAAAGTAAGTATGCCAGTATAGAGATATCGTCCTTCTTAGCAAAAATCCGAAAAGTTCATCAAAATCGGATAATAAATGACGATTTTATAAGCAATTGAATTTGAGCGACCCCCCTTTTCGTTTCATACATAAAAAATGGTTTAAAAGGCACTTAGTCGTGCAGTGAGAAGTGGTCATGTGTTTGGTCATAAGCTTGGGGAACATTTAATGTGTTTGTTAGGCGACCTGCACTGGTACAGGGCCTCTTACAGTCGGTTACGCCCGACTGTGATTTTCTTACTTGTTTTTATTTTGTTTTATGAAGAGTTTATGAAGTTGTACCACATAATTCTCTAATGAATCTTACTTATCCAAATACCCTTTGCATTAGAGCCAAACCTTATCCATCTAGATTAAATAATTACTAAAATATAACAAACTAGCTTTACCCTTGGTTACGCATGCGACCCTTACAGCCAAATAGTCCCCACTTTTCCCATCGATCCTGCTTGTCCCAATCCCATTATCATGTGTACCAAATTTCATCCAATTACAACAATTGGATGCAAACACATGATGACCAATTTGGGTTAGGTTTTTGGTTTGTTGTTTGGAGATTCGTCCCATATGATTATGACCAAACTTCACCGGATGACTATTCCCGATTAAAATTCATATGTACCAACCATCGTCTCTTACGAAAAAAAAAATATTCCATACGACAAAAAGTATGCTAAGTTCTTCTGCCATGATACATCTATGATCCATCTATGATCCACCTATCTCTATACTAAAATTTTTAAAAATTGATTCTTCGATTTAAGCGTGACCAGGTAACAGGCAGACAATCAGAAACACTTTCGCATTTAAATTATTAGTATGGAATTTATTATTCCTTTATTTGGAGGACGTAACATCGTACGGCTTTTCATTGGATCTTATTTCTTCAAGTGAGCTGAGTATATATAAATATATATAAACTAACTTGATTATGTCACATTTGAAAAATGTTTAATTTTGAGCAGAATAGGCTCCATTTGCTGGAACTTTTGAATTACTTCTACAATTTAATGAAATCTGCAGCTAATGTGTACCGTTTGCTTGTAAAAGGGATATGAAGACAGACTTTAGTGAAAGAAGTTGTCGTGAATTTGACATTGAAAACAAATCACGTGACGGAAGGCCAATAATGTACGAAGACGCGAAATCGATAGCACTATGGAAGCAAGAATACTGCCAAAAACAAGGAGAATACAAAAAGCATTTTTGAATCGTTTTAAATCATTTGAAATGATTGGCGAACAAAAAATTTGGGATTTATATGATCCAACGCCGAGAAACGTTCGACGATTTTCTGCCTTATAGTCACTGGTGATGAAAAATGGTCATTATGACAACACAAAATGGAATAAATTATGTGTATCACCTGGCCATGCTTCAACATGTAGAGCTTAGCCAAATATTCATTGAAAAAAAAAAACTCGTATATTTGTTGGAGTCAGCTTGGAGTGGAGTATTTTGATAAGACCGAATCGAACAATCAAGAACAAATGTGTCCCATATTACTCCAGACACTGCCAAGTTAAGTCCTGTTCAGACGGTCGAATTTATATGACACTCTTATCACATTGCATTGAAAATAAATTCAAATACATACAAATTTTAACTAGAAGTGACAGCAAATTCTAAAAAATTGGTTAATTAATTGGATTCTTGACAGATATCTGGTACTATGTGAAACTGCTTTTATTTTCTTCATTATAGATAGTCAGATAGATAGATAGATAGATAGATAGACAGGTAGATAGATAGGTATTGCTTGTCCACATGCTACGCTGTCGGTCAAAATCTATTTGGAAATACTCAATTTGGAAGATTTATCCCTTATGCCGATTCTACTTGTTACGATTGATGACAACATGGCCTCTCTGAGCAGCACTTTATATCATTAGATATACAAAATTGGGTCGATCCGAGAATAGTCTCAAAAGATGAAGCATTACTCCCAACGCAGCTAGAAATATGGAAAAACTTACGACAAACGATAGTCAATAATGCAAATAAAACATAAGGTTTTATTCTATTCTTCGATTTTGAGATTTGCTGACATGCATTGTCGCTCAGTGTCTCTCCCGACTGTCTTACATTCCGTGGCTCATATACATCAGTTAAATTTGGTATGGAACTTCTGAGATGCATTCATTAATATGAAACTGAAATTAAAGTGTTTTGCTGCCGTAAGTGACTACCATTTCTTAGCCAACGGTTAAAACCAGTTGACATGACCAATACATACACCAAATCTAAGTTTAAATGATCAAAACTTTTAGAGTCACCTATGCACAGAGTAAGTCCACTTGTGAAACAGAACGAGTAAAAAATGGTAACAAGAAAAGCATCAGCAAGAAAAAAAATATCTACGGGCAGACGCAGTAGAAGTGCTAAATACAATTTTAATGCACTTTGCGGCTGCTGTAATGCATTTTAAGGCTACTGCGACAACTGGTAACAAATAAACAAGCCTGTCGCTCCACGCCATCACTTGCTGCACGCCCACTTACTGTGGAGCATAGTTCAAAGGCGTTGGCTGGTAGCAGCTGCAAAGTAGAAGATGAATGCGACGTTGACGACGTTGAGCACGTTCGAAATGACAAATTGCATTACAGACGTAATTTCATTCATGTTCCGGTGTTGACTTTTCTACTCGTAGAACTTTTCTTATTCCAACTACTTATTTGCCTGTCTGTCCGTCCGTCCGACGGTCTGTCCGTGGTACTTACGTCATTGTGAATGTAATCTCCTCGCCGCTATGCGTATGCAAATATAATGAAAATGCTGTATAGCAACCGGCCGCAACGAGTAGCAAAATTAACTTCAATATTATGCGCAACACTTGATATGTGGCACAGGTCATCATTGTCAGCAACGTCAGCAGCAGAAAGGTCTGTAATGAAAAGTAAAAGTAGGCAGCTGTTTGGTATTGGTTGCTGGTAATGAACAATAATAATAATAATAATTATAATACAAAGCACGCAATTTAATTAGCTTCTTCCTTATTATATTATCCTGTGGCAGGTACTTACATTGTTTGCTAAATAGAAATCACAATTGAAAAAGATGTCAGTTGCTGGCATTGCAGTTGTTGATGCAATTGTTGCTGCTGTAGTTGTGGGAGTAGCAAGTATGCTTAGCGCTGACATTTGATTTGCCTCATCTAGCAATGTCCTTGCCACTTCATTGGCACTTAAAGATGCTTGCGTAGGTGCAGCAAAGTCGCTTGACGCTGCTGGAAAGTTATGTTGTTGCAGCAATTCTTTACGTAATATGGATTGCATCTGAAAAAAAATTATTTTTTTGAATTTAATATTGAAAATCAGGTATTATATTATAAAACAATAAATCATCCATTATTATGCAACTAATTCATTGCTAACAACTTCAAATTGGCAACTAATCTGCTTAGCTAATTTTAACTGCACTTCAGAGTGCCACTTGACAGTCCATTGGGTCTCAGTTTAACGATCTTTTAAACATCGCCGCACTGCTTGAATGCCATAAAAGTCAAACGAAGCCTAGACACGAGCTGCATAAACACTTTCGCACACCGGAACAACGACACAGTCAACAAAAGTGTCATTAAAATGGTAAAAGATGCTAAACTTCCCGGTGTGCTGGCTGGCCAATACCAAGCACATCATGTGCAAACGATGAGCAAAAATTTTCACATTCAACTTATAAGGAGAAGCAGTGAGTAGCTCAAACCTGAGAGAACAAAAAAGTTAAATCAAAACTTGAATTGAAAAAAAAAATTAATAAATAAAAGAAACCAGAGAAAACTTTTACTTCGATGAAACCGACATTTAAATACACTTCATTTTCTCGAGGGCGCCGGAATGAAGTTTATTTTTTTATATTGTAGAAAGTCTGGTTTATATTTTTCGAAGTGGCAACACTAATGTCAATAAGTAAAATCTGGCAATTATAACCTTGCACGTTGGATTTCCGATAATTTGACAATTGCTCAAAAAAAGCCTCGTGTGGATTGGTGCAAGAAAATGCTGAAAAAGGTGTTTATAAGATCTATACAACGAATCATGGATTTATGCGTATGAGCCGGAAACAAAATAGCAGTCGACCGTGTGGATGTTCGAAGACGAGGCAAATCCAATATGATGTACTGCGAAGCAAATGGTCACTCATTTCTTCGGCCGAATGGGTCAAGTGGTCAATCTTCCGCTTGAGCAACGTAGGACGTTCAATTCGTTCTGGGACACGACCATTTGTTTGCTTAAAGTCTTCGAAGACATTCGTAGAACGAACCGCCGAAGACGCATCACCCTTCGCCATGACAATGCCAGCTCTTACACATCGCCTCACAGAAGATAGTTTTTGAGTACTCAAAATATCGAATTGATACGTCATCCGCCGTACAACCCTGATTTATCAGCCAATGATGTATTTTTATTCTCAAACATTATAAACTGCGTGGTGAACATTTTTCTACGCCCGAAGAAGCATTCATAACCAATGTTTTGGAGATCAATCGGAGTGAAAAAAGTGCTTCAAAAATTGATTTGAGCGAATGCAAAAATGCATTAATTTCCCGAAATATAAATAATGCCTCTCGTATACTAGATGGATGTTTGTTACTCTGTCGTGCCAAAGCCGCTGAACTAATTTCTAAGAACTAGCTATAACCGTCTATCTGTCTGTCTGTCCCGTGTCTGTAGGAATCAAATCTAGTTCCTAAATGCTTTGTAGAAAAAATGAAAAAAAAAAAATTTTTAAATTTTTTTTGGGTCAAATTTTACCTAAAATAAGATCAAAATCGGTTACAAACCTGCAAGATATTTCGCTTCTAAGTCAAGCACAACGAAACCCGGTAAAAATCAAAATTTTTTTTGTGAAATTTTGACCCAGCTATGATTTGATTTATGATTTCTAAAGTTTGTCAGAATTTTCTTACTTTTGAAGGCTTTTTCGGATCTTGGGTTTAATTCATTTAATTCATTTCAGTGTCGGCTATGCAGTGCCTCCGCCAGCATGTGCCTGTGCTTTCTTAGTCGCCAGACGTAGAGGAAGATTTTTGTGTGAGGTAAATTGCGTGGGTTATAAAAGTATATGGTAGTCTATGCTATTTCATATATCCCATACCTGTGAGAGTTCTGTTCGTTCGGATGTATTTAAAGAAAATTTTTGTTTGTTTGTTCCTAGACACTCGTTGTAGGTTCCTACTGATAGAGCTTACAATGGCAACTCGTTGTAGTTTTTCTTATCTTAGAATCTTTTAAAGATCCTTGCGGACAAACAACTGGTTCCTATTCAGATCTTTGAGCAAATAAGTAATACAGCTGAAATCTTAGAAATTTGACCCAAGAAGTGTTGAAAACTAATCACTAGAAAGAATAATCGAAAGCATAAACAGTAATATTTCATCTCAATCAAATAAGTTGAAATGGGAGAATTCAAAATTTATTTCGACATTTAATTGAAGTACAACAGAGCAACATCCGATATATTGATTCAGACATATGGACATCAGATGAGTGATACAATGATCAACCCAGAAATAGTTGCGGTCATTTGGGGAAATTTTTGAAAGGAGAAGAAGGTTTATATGGTGTCTAATATGTCAATATGGGTTCCTGTTGGGTATAAAATTTTTTGTCAGAAGTCCAGAAACAGCGTTACAAAATCTAATACAAAAGAAAAGTTTCCATTTATAAAATTTCTTTAAAGCGTATACAAAAATGCGCATAAAAAATATGAAAAAAGTTTTTAGTCAACAAATGAGCCAAGTTGATGACATAAAAGCAAAACTTTGACTTTGACAAAAACACACACAAAATAAAGAGCAACAGCAGCAGCAGCATCAGCAACAAACTTGAACTGCAGAAGAGCAACAGGCCGCATACACCGCCATGTTAGGTTGAGACTGGTGTGTATATCTGTTACTGAATAGCTGCGGCTGTGCCCTGTCTGAGCATTGCAGAAGCAACACATCAGATACATAAACACATAGAAAGGCCCCTTTAGTAGTTTGGTCAACTAATGACTAATGAAAACAGGTAACCTCTACCAGCAGAGACGGACAGTCAGACACCGAAAAGATATTTATATCTTTTTTTTTTCGTACAAAGTATGAGTTATATGCTTCTTTGCATGGGCATATGCATGTATTTAGATTTTTATATTCGTAACCTTATATCACATCAACCAACCAGCAGCATACAACTTTAAATGGAAAAACTTTTATTTTGACTCGCACGAGTCGGCTTAGCACAGCAGTTGCCTTACATCCGGTTCTTTGCACTTCCTTCCGCTATCTCATCATCTCTCGCTCGCTCTCTTTCTATCTCTTTTGCTTTCGCACATATCTGCCATCATCAGCAGCCAGCCATCAACTTGCTTTTGGCGTAACTTTTTGCTTTTTATGTCACGTTTATTTAAAGAATAAATATTTTTTGTTTACTTTTCACACGTAATATGAATATTACACGTATTCAAATTTTGACATTAAGTTTGCAACGCAACGAAAGAGACATAATTTAATTATGCTAGGCGGAAGGGAGGGAGTATTTGATGGTAGGACGAACTAATGATACATTTTTTTGATGACTTTATATTAAAAAATATCTCAATTTGAAAATGTTTGCATATTTTTTTGATGATGAGAAATGATGAAACATTAGCATTAAAATTAAATTATTATATAAAAAAAAAAGTAGAACGAAATTTTAACAGCATAATGGGAGAAGTTAGGTAGCGCCCAAGCTTAGAAAAATATAATCTAATCGGGTTACAAATCGTGAAGCTATGCCTTTACTGGCTGCTTCTGCTACCACGAACATCGTCCCTTTATCTTGAAACCATTCGTTAACCTTTTTTCTTTTTTCTATTTCGTTCGAAAAATAGCTTAAATACAATTTAATGAAAGAAGTTCCTTCAAACAAGCCGACATTTGACCCATTACCCATTAGCACATGAATTGGGCATGCATTGAAATTCGGCAGCCAAAATACTATAAAAAGCGGAGAGAAACCCGTTTTTTTTATCATTTTTTTTCTACATTCTAGAAAAAAGTTACGTAAAGCAGAAGAACGGTACAGTCGAGTGTGCTCGACTTCGAGATACCCTGTAACCCCTTTGAACCTTAAATTTTTATGAGGATATATTGCTATCTGCAAACAACAAATTTGTCGTTTTATACTAATCTACACCACAACAAAATGGTTTTTCTTGCAGGAATGGAGACCCTTCTAGTAGCCTACTAGAAGGGGTAGGCTACTAGACCCCTTCTAGTGGTCCGATATGGACCTAATATAGAATAATGTATTGAAATTGAAAAAAGATATACCAAATATTGCGAAAAGAGAAAAAAAAAATTTTTTATTCAAGTCATCAGAAGGAGAAGCATGTTTTTATGGGTACTATCTCTTAGAGAGGAATTATCAACTTCATTGGAAACTAGTTATTTGAAGAGGAAGTAGAAGCGTATAAATATGCAAACTTAAATGCTGTTTTTTATAATCTCGAAGTAATCGATATTCATACAAATAAATAAACTTGTAAAATTCCGGAGCAGTCCTAGTCGAATGCAAAAAACACGAAGTCTCTATCTATTACCGTTTCCGAGATACTTTCGTTCATACGGACGGACGTACGGACATACGGACGGACAGACGGACATGGCTATATCGACTCCTCTATCACTCCTGACCATAATGTGGGTAACTGTGGGGGGTCTCCGACCATTGTTTCTACCTGTTACATACATTTGCACAAAACCAATAGGCTCTTGTACCTTCGGTACAGGGCCTAAAAACGAAGTCTCGGATAAAACCTTAAGATGACGACCCCCGCAAACGATATAAGAACCACGATTCACGGATATGCAACTGAAATGTCCGCATCTTTAATACGGATGGAATATCCATCTGGTGGATGTCTTCGAAAAATACAAGGCTGAAAGCACTGCAATCCAGGAAATACGACGGATTGGACAGGGCTGCTCTAAAAAAGCGCCCTGTAACATCTACTACAGCTGCCATGAGAGAAAGCTAGAATTTAGATAAGGTTTCATGGTAAATAGGAAACTATTTAGCCTCGTCTCCAGATTCACGCCGCGACAGGTGTCAAGGCTAAATACTTTTATAATATAAGACTTAAGAAAGAAAGAGAACGATGCTAAAGATGAGTTCTAAGATTGCTTGGAACATCTATACGTGCGCTGTCCCAAACACGATGTCAAAATCATGCTTGGCGATTTCAACGCCAAAATTGTAAAGGAAGGAATCTTTGGCCCAACCGTCCTATCCATCCGAAAATGTAGCCTTCACAACACTACCTCCAACAATGGAGAGAGTTATGGCTTATGGATTTCGCCGCAGGTTAGATCATAGTACTTAGGAGCACCAGATTACCACACTTCAACTTTCCCAACTAAGTCCCGCTCAAATTACACGCAACCAAATTGATCATGTTTTGATTGACGGAAGGTATGCATGCAGTGTGTTGGAAATTACGTGGTCCCAATAACAAGTCGGACAACTATCTTGTCGCTGAGAAGGTACGAACTAGTCGTCGTCATCATGCTGCAATCAGAAGAGACCGCCAAAGCCCACTCAAACACACTAGCCCGATTGCTCCGAGAAACATAACCATCCTCCCAAGATATATGTGAGCAGTAGAAATATATCAACAGTAGAAAGTAGTTGAAGTAGTAAGACAGTCTGATATAATATAACGTGATCCATGAAGAAAATCGAAAAACTTTTAACAAGTCCAGGAAACTTTCTCAGTTTGGACAAGGACTTAAATTAAAGAAAAAGTATTAACGACCTTATAGAGTGACCCGTAAGTTAATGTGTGCTCGATATGTTTTATTTAGAAAGTTGGGAATGATGAAGGACCTAATAAGTGGACCAATTGTACTCTAGGATGACCGAATGTAGGAATGAAATTGATTCGTGCCTCCATAGTGACGAAACGAGTCGATCTAGCTATGTCCGTCTGTCTATGTGGTGCTGTGCATATGTTTGGTGTACCTTTTTTTGAAAAAACTTGCTGAATTTCTGTGAAGAGGTTTTTTTCCTATAAAGTACCAATATAACCCAATTTTTTAGCCTTCATATGCACCAATACCTTTATAGCTGAAATGTGAATGGCATTAGAGCTTTGATGCAACCAAAGTTACAATTTCTTTGTACTTTTTCATAAGAAAAGTGTTGCAGCATATTTGCAGCGCTTTGATTAGCAACGCATTACGCATACGCCATGTGCACTAATTTTGTTTTCAATTTTCATTGCTCTTCCGAACGTTTATAAAGTTTAATTGCAAAAATATTATTATTATTATTTTTATATATTATTATTATAATTGAACGAAGAGTAGAGTATTTTAAACTACAAACTGCTCTGACAAATAACATAAATGCTTTCCAAAATGCACATCAAAAGCATTTAAATTAAATTTCACACACACCACTTGAAAATTGAGCAACGATGTTGCAGAATAAAACCAAAGCATCTCATAAAAGCGTGCAGTGTATTGCTTATTTAGAGCAAATTAAATTGGTTGTGACATAAACATTTGTGTCACACTCTTATCTCACTCTGTTTCACTCTATAGTATGGAATCCAATATAATATATAAGGAGCAATGTTTACTCTGATGCAATTGAAACTGCTCGGCTTTATATGTTTCTACTGAAGCACGATTCACTACAAAACAATTTCAGAAGATTAATACAAGGATTCTTTTAAAAAGGATTTTTTTGGCGCATGTTTATGCTAAGCTATTTTCTGTATTGCCATTAAGCAGAGATGGCAAATGCATAAAGGCAAGCAGATCTGAGTTGCTTTTAAATTAGCATAAAATAAAATTTTATATTTTAAGATTGGGAATATTATTAAAAAAAACAAACTCATCTAATTGTGTTGAATAGTGGTAGAAGTTTCACCCTATTTGAACAAGTACTAGAAGAAGGAAAAAAGACGAATCTATCAGTCAGTCACAATTGTTTGCTGAAACCGAATTTGCGTGTGTTGGGCAAAAATTTAGGGCAGCATAGTTCCTCCCATGAAGTATATTACAATTACATCACAATAATTTCTTTTGCCGGACGTCCAATAACCTTTCCTACAGTTTAAGTCGAGGAATTCACACGAAACCTTGAAGTGAGTAAAGTCAGGAGAAGTATACCCCCGTATCAATTTGGATTTCGTAAGGGAACACCTGAACAGCTTAATAGGGTTGTAAATTTCATGCTTGAAGGAATGAGGCAAAGAAGTACGTGCTTATCTTGATATTAAGCAGGCGTTTGATCGAGTTTGGCATGATGGGCTGCTAAGTAAGCTTAAGAGTCTGCTGCCGCCTCAGCTGTGGTTATTGATGCACAGTTATTTGCATGATAGGGCTTCTTCTGTGGTATTGGATGACGTGGAGTCCAGTGTTAAACAATTCGTGGCTTTTGAATCACAATACATAAAATTTAAAAATTGTGAGTTTACGATTTCTAAAGAAGCCAATAGCCGTATAAGCTTAAGAAATTACTTTTATATCAGAGACAGGTACTTCCAGTTAAATTATATGTTTAGTTTACGAGCAGTCAAACTATTTCGAACCAGTTAAAACTTTTCCCGCAAACCAAGTCACGGAGAACATTTAATTATATTATAGCTAAAATATTTCCCAGCATTTAAATGTTCAACTCACAAAAAAAGTAATAATACCGAAACCCATGCGCTTTTATGTCTAAACTTTCTTTTTTATTTCGCAATATAAAAATTCAATACGAAAATAAAATTTAAATATTATTGCAATACGTGGAGCAAATAAAATGGGGTAAAAAAACTTACCATGATGACAAGCGTTGTCAACGCAATCAGCAACACCGTCAGAAATGCAAAAAACTGCGAGAGCAAGCGATTGCTATAAATGCGCAATGAGAACCTTCTGATCGAAAGTGGCAGCTAAATGGGAAAAAAAACATATAAAGAAAAAGTTTGTTGGTTAAAAGTTTTTTGAAAAAGCATTTTACAGTTATATAAAATTTTTTTATATGATATGCAGGTAGATACGTACCACTGTCAATGGTCGCTCATGGCAAGCCACCAGAAAAACTATCAGAAACAGCAGCGCTGATATGGAAGAGTTAACCAAATCTGTCAGATAGTAGCTGCAATAAAAAAAAAGTTTTTTTTATATATTTTAATAATATTGCTAAAATAAATGTTAAAATTTATTTAAGCGGCAATAAATTTTATTTTATTATAGTTGCAATGTAATAATTTATTTCCAGGTAAAATATAAATTTTTAAGCTTACTTCTCGAATACAAAAGTTGTCATGATTAAAGCGCCAAAGTGCACAATGAAACTGCAATAGAAGTAGACGGAGAGCATGCGATCCGGTTCGCTGGCGTACTGCAATAAAAGTTATTAAATATGAAAAACTTATTTATTTTTGTAAGCTTATAATTACCTTCTTCTCCAGCGCATTATCCTTAAAGGATAACAACACTGATTGACAATGCTCAGCGCGCAAATGATCAATGCTGCGTGCATCAATGGCACGCATTAGATACTCATTGACCTCATCCTCAGGATCTTTATGACTTTCGGCGCTGTCACCGAAACCGAATCTGTGCGGATAAGACAAAAAATTTTAAATAAGTAACTACAGCAAAAAGTATCTACACTGCATTATACTTACTTTGATGGATTTTTCTGTGTTGTGCCGTGTCCCATCATGCGCAACTCTTTTGAAATATTGCCATTGGCTTGCAAACGATTTCGTGATTTCTTGTGCTTCAAAG
This sequence comes from Leucophenga maculata, assembly GCA_035044805.1. Classification (NCBI taxonomy): domain Eukaryota; kingdom Metazoa; phylum Arthropoda; class Insecta; order Diptera; family Drosophilidae; genus Leucophenga; species Leucophenga maculata. The sequence continues at coordinate 667,206 of JAWNNP010001715.1, read as the reverse complement.
CAATTGAATTTATTAAACAAAAAATGAAAGACTAAATAGTTGCATGTACAACTTACAGGTCTATATATATCGCCCGGCACTATGAGATACGTTTCGATTTGATGATCCTTTAGATATGAGTTACGTTCGGCTCCTTTGCCTGCTTCTACCTCATAATCGCCATCGAGACATTTGAGCGTTTCCTTGGTAATATGTACACGGCTGTATAGGTGAATGCAAAGAAAAAGCAATTTCATAAATGAAGTTGACTACTATTTATGGAAAAAAAAATCTGTGTCTGTATTATGTGCTATTTTTCTGTGCTGTGTTAAAAATTGTAAAAATGAAATTGCGTAAATGAATATTAAATTGCAACTGAACGAAACACTTTGCAGTTTATAATGTAACCTCTGCATGAAAGCATTTAATAATGTATTGAAAGGAAAGAATTTTGTTACTTCAATATCTACATTTATAATTGAGTACTTTTTGTTTACGTACATTGTCCTAGGGATTATAGCAAACTAAACCGTACTAAAAGTTTGTGATCTACAACATTTCGAGTGAAGCAACTTTTGTTAATTTGCAAAAATGAATAAAAAGGAATACCGTCTATTAATAAATCATTATTGAAGCCAATGCTTGGCTAGATAAACATTATTCGGACTCTGCACCATGAAAATCAACGGTTCAGAAGTGGTTTGGTACGTTTCAACGAGGCGAAATGAGCACCAAGGACGATGCACGCAATGGACGCCCCAAAGAGTCAAAAACGTCCACAAAATAATTTTGGATAACCGTAAAGTGAAGTGAATCGATATAGCTGAGACCCTTAAGATATCAAAGGAACGTGTTGGCATTATCGTTAATGAATATTTGGGTATGCGAAAGCTGGGTGCCGCGTGAGCTCACAATCGACCAAAAACAACAACGAATTGATGATTCTAAGCAGTGTTTGGAGCTGTTCTATCTTCATAAACCCAAATTTTTGCGCCGATATATGACAATGGATGAAACATGGCTCCATCATTTCACATTGGAGTCCAATCGATAGTCAACCGAATGGACTGCACGTGATAAACCGAATCCAAAGTGTAGAAAGACTCAAGAATCGGCTGGCAAGGTTATGGTATCAGTAATTTGGGATGGTATAATATTCATCGACTAACTTAAAAAGGGAAAAACGATCTACAGCGACTATTATGTTGCGTTATAAGAGCGTTTGATGGACGAAATCGCTGAAAAACAGCCCCATTTGAAAAAGAAGAAATGTCTGTTCCATAAAACAATTAAAACATTGGCAAAATTGCATGAATTGGGCTTCGAATTGCTTTCGCTTCCACCGTTTTCTTTAGATCTGGCCCCCTTCGATTTTTCCTGTTCGCAGACGTCAAGAGAATGCACGCTGGAAAGAAATTTAGCGCCGATTAAGAGTTAATCGCCAAAACGGAAGCCAATTTGAAGTCAAAGACAAATCGTACTATTAGAATAGTATCGAAAAATTGTATGACCGCTATAGTCGTTTTATGGCCTTCGAAGTCAACTTTATTGAATAAGCGTTAGTGTGCTGTTCTCAGCGCTTCCAGTGATGACCGAATGATGCTCTAATAAAAGACTTAGCACTTATATTCAGCAGGCCGTACTAGTTGCCTTTTCCAAAATATAAAAGCTGCTACCGCAATGGAAGTGATCTTTAATTTGCCGCTGCTGCATATTTTCACACAAATCATTGCGGAATTATTGCACTGAGGTTCTAGTTTGACTCTGATCTCTTATTCGAGAATATTGGTGACTCTTTTATCTTCAAACACATTCTTGATATCGAGATCTGCAACATAACAGCCTTTGTGACCATGTAACTTTACTTTGACATGTGGGTTCCAATTCTTCTCCCGAGCCGCGCGGACATCACCCAGCGAAAACCGTAATTGTTCCTTTTACAAGGAATCACAATCTAGTATTCTTTCTTACTATTCTAGTCACTAGTCATCCGATCACATTGAAACTTTGGGAAGCTGTTCAGTACACTTGACAATTGACCACTAACAGCCAAATTGGAAACCAATCAAAAATGTTTCACTACAACTGACGGATTTAGATAACAAAATTCTACAAATTTATTTCATGGGAACCGCTGATGCACAAGTAAATAAAATATCTGAGTAAAAATTGAGGCCGAACGACTTTTCACTCGATTGAATCAAACCAAACTGCGCTCAGAAAAATATATTCATTTACGAGATGCAATTGCCACTGATGGAAATCCTATTACATCATACTACCGACTACATTCACAGGAAGCACCTGGCAGGTACCGCCATGAATACGGACGACCAGATGTATTACATTTTTGTTTGCCTGCACAATCGTCTCCGATTCGCTATGACGTCATCCCACGTGTGTTCAAACAAACACAGAAATCAATGATGGATTTCTTTGTCAGACATCATGCTTTTTTTTTGGAAATTCAAGCTGTTGGATGTATTCAATTGAAAGGCAGAAAAAAAACATTGCCGCATGCACACATGATTGACAAAATTACACCAGACAAAATTGATGAAGTCATCTCAGCACAAATGCCAGATGTATACATTAATTCAGGCTTAATTGAGGTCATTGCCAAAAACATGATTTATGATAAATGTGGAACATATCTCCGTGCATGAAAGATGTAAAATGCACGAAAATCTATCCATGAACTTTTACATAAAAACATTCATTGAAAATGATAGATATGCACAGAACCGTTGATGACCAACTGAAGATGGTGGCCAATTTTAAAGAACATAAGGCCAATTCATTTAGACGATTTCAAATGTTTTTACTTGCGGTTACTGTTAGCTAACGTAAGTAGACCGAAATCCTTCGAAAAACTGAGAACAGTGTGCGATCTATCACTTGCCATCTTCTTGAAAACGATTACTGATCAACCACAGCAAATACAAACCTTATTTGGGATAATATTTACCGATATGTTTGCACAATGGGCCAGACGCTGGAATCAGCAAGTGCAGGTGGTGTCAGGTATCTCAGGTGATTTTCCTATTACTGATGCCGTAGACATTAATGTAACGACATCGAAGATATCATCTTCAACGCAATATACGCAGATGTTATCAGAGCCTTCTGGATATAAGAATGAGAAAAGAAACAACAGACGGTATGCTCTACGCCCTAGAGGAATGCCCTAGAAGGAGGAACATTCGCGCAAATAGGGTTGTATTTCAATAATGAACCTCTTTTTCAGGCTGACAAGACGAAATACTTTGGGCTTAGGTGGAAAATTTTGAAAAATTTTCTGTATTTTTCGAAAGGTATGAAAATTTTTGCAAAAATCTTGTATTAAAATATGAGCTACAAACAAGTTTCTATGATTAAATTTCCTCTCACAAACTATTTAAGCTGTTCATGCAGCATAAAATCAATTTAACTATTTATTCACTTCTTGACTTTTTAAAAGAAATATTTTTTTAGAATTTCTTTAACCAAAAAATTTTATGCACAGCCGATTGATTTTTGACATTTAAAAAAAATTATGGAAAAAAAATATGGCAACACTTGAAACTATGCTGCTGCATAGTTTGACAAAAAACGTGTCCAAACGTTGACAAATGCAATTCTAGTAATTCTACCCATTGCAAATACTCGCATAGTACGGAATATTTTCTATATCAACTTTTGATATAAATTTTTTCATGCATTGTTTATATTATTTTTTCATTTTCTGTCAGCCATTCACTATCTCTTTCGCACACAAAATTGTCATTTCCGGTTACAATTCTATAAAAAATTCGAATGAAAACGTGTAAATGTGAATGTAAAATGGCCATTCGTCCTTTCGTCCTTGTTTGTCTAGTGTGTTGAAGTGTTTCTGTGCTCGTCTGCGTAAAATTGCGAAAATTGCAGCATTGTCTGTGGGAAATTGTGTGATAAGACTGACATGGTGTCAGCGCGTTGATTTTATTATAGCTGCGGCTGTTGTTGCTGCTGCTGTTTTGTTGTTTTATTGTTGATGCTGCTGACAACAGCAACTGACTAACCAACCGGCAATGCCAATGTCAATGCAAATTAAAAGACACTTCACTATCTACTCGACTGGGCTTTAGTGCATTTTATAGAATTAAATTAAATTAAGACGAGCAGCAAGTTTAAATCTGCTGTCAAGTGTTCTACGTTGTTTAAAGCCTAATAAGCATGAATTTATATTTAAGTGGGTTATGCAACAATATTGTTGCTTGTCATGGAAAAGCAACTCTGCTTGCAACTAACCCAAATCCATTGCACTGTAAAGCGGAAATTAATGCATTTACAAAGGCTGCTTAAATCTTTTGAGTGTTTAAGAAAGTTTTTGCCTTTTTACAAATATTATGAATGTCAATACAGCAAAGGAGATATGGAACGCACCCCTACTAGGCGTCAATGACCCTTACTCGTTTACTTCCTGCTAAGGATTCTCCTGTTTGAAGAAGACCCTTGTCAGGGGATTCCCCCGTCCACCAAAGGGATTCCCCCAAGTCCATTCCTCCAAAGAGATTTCCTTAAAGGGATTTTTTCAAAGAGATTCCCCAAAGGGATTTCCCTCAAGACTTTCCCAATGGGTTTCCCAAGGGGAATATCGCTAAGGAATATACCCATAGAAATTCTTTCAAAGGGATGCCCCAAAGGGGATTCACTTAATTCCCCCAATGAGGGAATCCCTTTGGGGGAATCCATTTGGGGAATCCCCAATGGAATTCTCCGTCTAGGCGCGGATCCCTTATTACTTAAACACGGAAACATTCTAATAACCTCCATTTGTATAATACATATATACACATACACCTACACCTACATACAAAAGCAAAACTTCTCAACTTTTCCTCAATTTCATGACACGTTCACGCGTCAGGACAATGCGTTGAAACCGCAGGCATCTAAAAAAAAGAAATGCAAAACCATTTTAGAGTTACCTAGCAGTTAGCGCCCATCAACAACCACAGCAAACAATGAACTTAAATCAACAAAAGCAACAGAAAGGACACATCGCATGGTTGCAACGCCACGTTAAAGTGATTAAGAACTCGCGGCAACAGCACAATGGACTCAAACAAAACGTGTACCGGCAACAATAACAAATTAGAGCTTGCAATGCATAGCCGGTTTTTTGTTTTTTTTTTTTTTTTGTAAGGACTCGCTGCTAGCATACATATGCATGTGTACGTTTGTGTATTCCTAATCGATTTAGAAAACGTTCTCCATAAGTTTCACTGTATGCAAATTCAATGCAATTCAACTACAAAAATACTTTGAGTATGTCGTTAAGGACTTAGTACAACACAGGACATTCAACGCTGGCAAGACAGGACTATAACAATTGCTTTGTGCATACGCTTTAAGTGGAGTAAGTTTTGCTTTCGTTCGTTCGATGGCACTCGTTCATTCAATTTTTTCTTTGCCTAAAGTGTGCTTGCCCACTTGAGCCAAGTGTGAAAATAGGAAAAGCAGGATAAACATTTAAAAAAAAAATACTTTGCAAATAGTTATTGTGGTTAACGATACTTAACTGTGTGCTCGAGTTCAATATTCAATAGTATTTAAAAGGTTGATTTGGTTACTTTATATATTTTGTATACCCTACACACCAGTATAATAATTTTTGTCGACTGTTTGTAACATGCCTAAACTTTTATAGGCACAGAATGGTTTGTAAAAGGGTTCAAGCAACTGAATAGAAAAAAGATTCATTTCAACTTCAAGATAAAAAAAATAAATTTTATTAAATATTTATTCTTTGCCCCCATTCAAGCTATAAAAATTATTTAAAAGGATTTTTATTAAATAATTCGGACACCTGATAATAGATTTCACACTACGGACCACATCCAAACCGCAAAATTTATAGCAAAGCTGCGGGTTGGCTACCATAAGAAGGAAACGAGTAAAACTTGTCAACATTTTGCGGTTTCCTGTCATGGACAAACATTCGTAAGGACCTCTTAACCGAAAATTTTACAAACCACAAAACATAAAATGCCAATAAGAAAAGTCTACCGTATAACAAGTTGAAGTTTTATCTGTAAGTCTTTATCTACGAGTGGAATATGTGAATGTGTGTGCAAGGAAAACTTTCTAGTTTCAAGTTTTCTTGCTGCTGCTTCTGTTGTGGCTTAGACTTCATTTCCGACTTTTACTCGGAGTATGTAGTACAAATTTCTTTCGTAATACTTTCGGTGTCTTCAAAGGAAATCCAGTTGCCGCAAAAGTTGTTTTCACACACAAAACAAAAAAAAAAAGCAGCTCATGAAAAACTTAAAACTTCGCACAGTGACTTCCTTTACGTTTTCATTTCGAACAGTAGGAGCCAGCGAACACACAAGGACACAATTACTAAGTAGCAATTTGACACAGGCGCTGCCTGTCTTTATTGCATAGTTTTGGGCATATACAAAGAGGTCAATAAGGGTTTTGTTGGTCTGCACTCATGACTGAACTGGCACACTGACCGAATAGAGACAATAGCCGAAGGACGAAACATAATTTCATGCTGTCGCAGTCCTTGTCGTCATCATCGTCTTCGTCGTCGTCGTCGTCGTCGTCGTCGATGTCGAGTGCAGAGAATGACCAAGCAAAATGAAATACTCAACGCCTTTGTCTGAATTGCTTTGAGTTTTTGGTTAACTGACGATAATGGCGCAACTAAGTAGATTAAGATATATCTGACAAAAGGGACATTGGGTAAGGTTTAAAAATTACTAAAAAAAATAAACAAAAATATACGACAAATTGTTGTTGGTTTATACGAAGTTTTGATACTTTTCGGACGAATAGTATAGCAGCTATACAAATCTAGTTCCCAAGAAAATATGACACCAACCATATGTGACTTAGTGTTTTGGAAAGGCTTGTACTAGTATAACCTTCAGTCAGAAACATGTTAATACTTCATCCAACGGAAGCAGAGTTATAGCAGCTCAAGTGATAATTTATTATTATTATCGGGTACAAAAGATTTTCAACGCGGAAGATTTTGTAATTTTATCTCCTTGATGATGTGTTTGGAACATTAAATTTTGACTTTATAGATCAACTGTGAAAAACAAACCATTTTGGAAATGCTTAAATCGGAATCGAACTTTTAAACTAAACTTTTAAATAAAAACAATTTAAATATATATATTGCCGGTAAAAATTTGAGTCGTGGATGATCAATATGTTAATAAAAAAGACACCACCATGGCAAGCATTAAAACCTACTGAGAGCCTACGATGAATGTCGAAATATCCAACCCAACTAGCTCTTCAAAAGAATCTGATGATCAAAAGAAAGTAGACAAGGCAGCTACAAGTAGCCATCCTAAGTTATCAAAATCACCTGTTGGCGAAATGAAAACAAGCAAATACATCCGAAGTACTCATAATGGAGGTCCAGCCCAATTAAAAGTTCAGTAGATTTCTTAAACAGCTGATCATATAAGACAATGAATGTGCCATATCATATAAAGGTTGGAAAAGCCAAAACATAGATAACCACTTAACAGATAAAACTATGTCAAAGTACTATTGGTCTTCAGTGAAGGACACCATAACTAAACTAGAGGTAAAATATGAATTAAATACAATTGACCAAGAAGAGATGGATATTCTAAAAGCTGAAGTCGCTGGTCTTAAGGTACTCATTGATAGAAGAGTCAAGGAGCAACGCACAAAACTCGAAGTGACAGAGCTACCAAAAATTGATCGACTAAAATTCAATTGCCAACCTTTTTTGAGCTATTCTCAGAAATAATCGATGGTAGAAAGGATCTAAGTGACACGAATAAAAAGGATTATCTGAAGTCATGACTGAAAGGAGAAGCCAAAATGGTAGTTGGCCATTTAATGATTGGATCAGCAGAATGGTATAAATCAGCGTGGGAATTTAATTACTTAAAGCCCGATTGCACGGTAGTTTTCTTGGATACATCCATGGAGAGCATTTACATCATTCGCGAAAAAGCCAAGATCTGTTATGAAGCAGACGTAGTATTTGCTAAAATACTGCTGCATAGATGCTCACCTGAAGACTTACAACTCTTTGGGTCACATGTGAAAAAGGCAAGAATGATCCATTTGTCGAAAGACGTTCTGGAATTTGTGGCATAGCTTAATAAATTCGGTGCAAAGAAATATCGATCAACTAGCAACAAAGAAAAAGTGCATATATTGCATCAAAGAGGAGCAAAAAAATCAACAAATACGGAGTCGTATCAATTGCAAAACGAAGAGACTTCGTTAGCTAAATGGCCTTATGGTCTCGGTTTTTTGGATAGCGTCAAAAGTTGCAAAAAGGATTAGAAATCCAATCACTGCAATAAAGGCCTAATAAATCTGCTGTAAATCTGATGTAGATTTAATGCACTACACTGCTGAAAAATTCGCACAAAAACTGGTGCAACTGTCCTATGCAGTTACACAGTCGGACGCATTAGCATCCCTAGGACATTGACTAACCTCGTCAGCTGACTAATCATTGCTTGAACCACAGTACTACAAAAAAGTTTGATATAGTCATTAGACTTAATATGTGACTACAATCAAAATAAATCAGGAAAGAGCAAAATTTGAGGTCTTCGACTATTTTATATCCCGCATACACCATATTTTTTATATAAAGTGGTCTTTGACTTTCTTCGAATTTTAGTTTCACATTTTAGTCTACGAATGGACCAAAAAGCACAAAATGTCTCACAGAATAGACACGACACTTCATCTTTTATTTACAGTTCTTTTCAAAACGGGCTTGTTTGCATGATAATCGCTATTGTCATCTTTTTCTCTGAGCAACTCTTAAGCGTAAGTATTGCAAAAATAATATTTTTCAATACCAGAAACTTGTAAATAGGCGTAAAAAGTGTTTTGTTACAATCGTTCTAACAAAATTAATATACTCGTGCAATACTATTCATACACACTATACTATATAGTATAAATAAAACTGTAGCATACTCTAAGGCTTTATTTGTCGGATTTGCACATTAAATTGATTATAACAAAGCGGCCAGCCTAGCCAATTTAACCTTAATCCACACCTAAGCAATTTGCGCTATTATATATTGTGTTAGCACATTATTTTGACACACTCACACATACCTAGACGGAGCGAGCAGCCTTCAAAAACACATGCTCTCGGCACGCGCTTTTCACACAATCGAACGAGCATGAAATGTATCTGAAACTAACTCAGCACAACAGAAAACCTAATACCACAAAAAAAAAAAAAAAAGAAGGAAAAAAAAAACAAAAATAAACAATCAACTGTGGCAATGAGACGCGTCATGTTTCGTTACTCTATGCCACTGCATTGCAAAACATTTTAATCCTAGCCAGCTGGGCGGGCAGTTTAGGCTTCTTGTACTGGCAGGCAGTCAGTCAACACATATCAATGACAGCATTTGCACGGATACAAAGGCTGCAAAGGATACGCCCCAAAACGTTTTAGGACCGAGTTTGAAAACAAAAATGATTGGAGACCAACAACAACACCAACAACAAATACAAAGCAAAAATAGAAGCGTGTAATTGTATTCGGAGTGCATTGACCAACTTACCCGGGTATACCGCCACTCTCCATATGGTTAGCGAGCGTCACATCATTCGACCACACATCAAATTGCCACTTGACCAGACCGAGTACGCCGCAATGTACGCGACCCGTGTGTATGCCGACTCGCATGTTTACATTTACGGCCATTACCTCGCGTACGAGTCTGCGAAAGATATGAAAAAAAAAATATTTTAGTAAATTTTGGTTCAAACTATGCCTTTCATTTGTATTAGACATCTCTATTTGCCAATAATAATACATATATAATCCATATTTTATTGATATATACATACCATAGTGAGAAAAAAAAGTAATTGGTTGTTAACTGTTAATATTTTGAGCCCTAGTAAAAAGCATAAAAACTTGACGCACATTAAGTACACCCAAACTGATTTTTAATACCATAGAGGGCATCTACGTACGTCTATACTATATCGGCAACCAGCTGCATCAATTTTGCAGATACCATCAGCCATCATCCGCATATGACGCGAGCAGCAGGGATGGGTCTGGAGCTTCAATCGTAGTAGCATCATGACCAGTTATATCTGCTGCATATAAAATGAATAGAAAAGCACCAAGGACGCTTCCTTGTGGCACTCCTGCGATTGCTGGGTGAGGAGAAGACTGACTCAACCTGACTTTGACCCAGAAGGAACGGTCCTCCAAGAAGGATCGTATCAGAATAAAGTAGGGCTCGACCTTTTGCGGAAGACCTGGGTTTCAAAAGCGTTCGGATATCTGCTTGATATCCATAAATATGGTCTGTGACTCTTTGGAGTTGCTCTACAATGCCATGGCCAGAGTGGAAGCTAAACTGATGGTCTGGGATCAGGCTTCGGGACTCTGCAATGATCGCAAGCCTAACAATGATCAGTCTTTTCAAAACCATCAAAATTAAAGGCAGAAGACTAATCCAGTGTCCATCTCCGGTTCGCCCGGCTTGGAATCATTGTGATGACTACTAGCTTCCACTCCTTCGGAAACCTCAACCTCACTATGGCATGACAGCACTCTCCGGCAGCGCCTTCAAAATGCGGTTACAGAGATGTTGTCATGTCCCGGGGCTTTATTGGGCCTCAGACGCTTAATTATGTTCGACATCCTCAGAGCCTAATTGGGCCTCAGGTAGTCCAAGCTGGAGTGGTGCTGATAGAGGAAGGTTCGTAGCATCTACCTCTTTGTCTGATGTTAACTCGAAGGTCAGAAATCGCTCTTCGGGGTGTGCTGCAAAGGCATCGGCTGGCTATTGCTCAGAGCGGCATCAGTTGCCTACTGCGCTTTTGATGGAAGCAAGTCGAATGGGGAGCCCTCTACAATTTCTCGTGGCCTTCCATTTCATTTGATTCGGTGCCCATATTCTTCAGCACATTGTCAAACATCTGAGTGCGTTGCTGGTTTAGCTCATACTTGAGACGATTGGCTGATGGTTGAGGCGGTGCCAGCATGCCCTACCTTCTGGGTGTTGCGTTCGCATAAAAGTCCTTCGAAGACTACGTTTTTTCCTGGAGAAAGAGGCGCAGCTCATGAGACAGAATAAATTATCCAGCCTTTCGCTTGGCAGGGCTCTGGGCTTCGGAGGAGGCTGCATAGATCTTCTCCGAGATATCCTGGATATATTTGATCTCAATGCCGGGATACATTGCATCTTTAAGGCGTATTTTGAAAAGGTTCATATCCGTATTCTGTATTTTACTTCTTCAAATTCTTACTTCATCATAAAAATATGCAACAGTCAGATTCAAAGAAGCTAACCATATAAGCTTGGCTTGGCAGTCGGACAAAGTAGATCGTTGTACAGCCAAAATGTAATTCTTACAAATAGGGTCCACACTTATTAACGAATAACGTATAAACGTAGTATTCTTACCTGCCTTAAGAATACTACAGTTAACACACAATTCCAGATATCCAGATTGTCGTTGAGTTCTTCAGTTCAAATTCGCAGATATTTCAAACTACTCCCATTGCATTTTGTTATATTTGTCGATTATCTGACACTGACTGACCCTGTCTTCATACTTATTGAAAATAAATATTAAACCGAAAGAACTCCTCGTTTAATTAAAAATGCAATCAATGCGCAGACAAGTGCCCAATACTTAATTGCTTCGATTTCCCTTTTTTTCTCACTTTTCCACACAATTACACTTACGCAATCGCATCAATCATGTCCAGGCCCATTTCCACGGCACAGTGTGCATGATCCGGACGTGGTTCAGGTAGTCCGGAAACGCAATAATAACAATCGCCGAGTAGCTTAATACGCAAACAGTGATGCTCGGCGGCTAATCGATCAAAGCTGAAAGTGTTACAAATGAAAACAAGTTAATGAAATACTATACATATATGTGCTGTTGTTGTTATTGTTATGCACAAAGGATACAAGCATGCTTAGTGTGTATTAGTGTGTCGAATCGAAAATTGTTTTGCCTACTTTTAGAAACTTCAGCTAACGAGCAAACAAATAAAAGCAAATGGCGACTGCAGTTGTTTGCATAAGCCAACGTGCATTAGTGTGAGTAAATGTATCTGTGTATGCCTGCACACAATTAATTTAACGTTGCCGCATTTTTTTCTATTCTTTTTTTTGTTTTTTTTTTTGTGTACTTTAGCTTTCATGCTATGCACTAAGCTAACATACAACACCACAAAACGTTTTCATTTATTCGTACACAATACACACAAATGCAAACTTGTTGCTTTTGTTTGCCCATTCGCTCGTTTCCTGTTCCTTTTTCTTCGTGTTAGTGTGTGTGTGTGTGTGTTGCAACTTACCGCGCAAACAACTCGTTCAACAAACGCACCAATTCCTCAGCCGTACACTGATCCGAAAGACTTGTAAAGCCGCAAATGTCCGCAAAAAGTATGCTAGAAAAAGGACGAAAGAAAAAGTGAAAAGTGTTTCAACAAATTGATGAAAAATGTAAGAAAATGTTTAAACTTTGAAGAAATTTTTTAAAGTTTTTGTTTTGCGTTTATGCCACAGCAAAATTTTATATTGTAGCTTTTTCTATTTATTTTTTGTTAATTTCTTTGTAAAAAAAAAAACAGAAATATTTCATATATATTTATATGCGTATATATATATATATATATATATATATATATATATATAAATATGTATATGTAGGTAGCTAATATAGCTGGAAATAATATTTTTGCGTTAAGTCATGCAGCTTGCCACAGCATTCCAAAGCACATAGTTTCATTTTCTTTTTCTGAGAAAGCAAATAAATCTTTATATAGAAAGTGATTGGTGGTGCAGAAATTTCTTTGATATGCGCACTGATGGATGTGATTAGTTGTTACAGCAACTGAGACAGCAAGAGAAATCTGTTCTGATTGATTTATCATATTTTCAGATAGATTATTATATAATAAATGGAAGAAAAACTTTTTGTTTGTTGAAACTGAAACTTTTCTTTTTTTTCTTTTTCATGCGAACTAGAAACAGGAAGTAATATTAAATATTTTAGTAAATAAAGCTTTAATACAATTGCCTAGCACAAACGGTTTAAAATACTGAGCGAAAGTAAAGTAAATATATTTTCAAAATCTAATTCGAAAATTAGATATCCTCCATTCTTTAAATTTAAACCACAAAATGCTAACCCTAATTGATTAATTACCCACATAGCTTATAAAGCTATTAATATATATGGTAAAAATTATATTCCCACCACCATATACCACAAATAAACACAGAATCAATCCATACTCCAACTCTTACAATTCTTCGCCCTCAGCTGAGTCTCCAATTACCCCCATCGAACTATCAATAGCACTTTTCAGACTATAATACGAGACACCAGTACCAAATCGAGTATCTTAATCATTGGTAAATAAACCTAAATAAACCAGACTCCTCGACCACTAAAACAAAACAAAATGAAACTCCTATAAACCCATCTTATTGAATTCTTGCTTCGCCAAAACCCTAGATAACCCTAGGTGGTTTACTTCTCATAACAAATCAATCGATATTTGGCAATATTTTCGTGCCATGATTTATTACGATTGGATTATGAAGACAAAAGCGCTCGAATCAAATATAATCAACTTTTGGTGATGAATCTCCAACCTTGGCCTCTGTGAAAAACTGCTAAAACGAATTCAATCGTAGCCTCAGTTTGCTCACGGACGATTTTGGTGAAAATCGTCCAAAATGTGAACTGATAAAGCAAGATCGTCATGTGACATACCGTGAGATTGAGGCATCCCTGGACATTAGTATGACTAGCATACAAACAATATTACATGAACATTTGGTGGTCAGAAAGGTTTGTTCCCGTTGGATACCGCATAAAAGAAGGCTAGTGTCGATTGATGCAAGCAAATGCTAAAGAAATCGAATTGATGGTTCATCCTGGTTGGACTAGAAAAATATGTAGCAACCCTCGTAATGACAAAATGGAATTCGGCATTTACGTCAAATAGAAACGCGCCCTGAATCCCAAACCAATAATATAAAATCTAAGTACCATTCTGCAATTAGATTGTCCGACGGCTCTTTCCAGACCTCACCTACCAACAACCTCCTCTTCAAATATATTACTTTCCCCATACAAAACAAAAAACAATACACTACGACCAAACTCATCAAACCGATCCAACTCTCCCATACCACACCTCTAACCATAACCCTTATAAATATTAAAAAAGCTAAAAAACAAAACTCTAAAGTTTTCTACGCCCTTCACGTTGCTCTAAACCTTAACTAAAATCTCGAGCTCCCAATAATAATAAATTTTCAAGATAAATTTTGCTGTATCCAAATATGGGAAGCCCTACAGCCAATAAAAGCTTAGATATTGATGTAGCTGAGATTCGTGATTCGGTAGATTCGTGTGAACCCATTTAAGATACACAATGGACTGATCACAAATGATATTTATCGATCTGCAAGTTCTGAAGACTTGCCACCAAATGGAGAATGGCTATGTCAGTAATCGGCTAATAAAACTCTCTCCATACAACAATCGAAAATTGATTCGTCACCTAAGCCTGCAAAGAATTTTGCTAACGCACCATCAATTTCAAAAACTGACAAATTCAAATCCATTGCGACAGGCATTGGGCGCGAAAGTGTCACTGCAGGTCTTTGCCATTCACCAAACTTAGTGATTAGATGATTAGGGGTCTTAGTCCTTCTACTTTAATGACAGAAATTAAACAGGAATTCGGTGATATGAGTCACATTGTCCGCAATGTGTTAAAAGCATAAACTCGAAAAGGTGAACTTCTTAGTTGTAATGAAGACTTAAACATTCAAAAATATTGGCAACACATAGTGAAGATTGAGTTCCCTAGCCGACGTGCAGACCGCGATATTACAGCGAGGAGCATACAGTCAACTTCAAAGGATGCGTTGTTTATAAGCATATATTGGCAAATCGTCACCCAAAGACGTCACAGCCAAACAAACGTGCGGCTGCCGTTACCCCTTCATCAATCAGTTTACAAAAGTCAAACCAGCTGGGTACGAGTGCGTTTTACTCGTACGCAAACGAAGCATGAGATTTTCCTCCTCTTGAAATACCCAAGCAAAGATCTTCTCAGCATTAACTAATCAATCCAAGTCAAATTCATT
Source organism: Leucophenga maculata (assembly GCA_035044805.1). Classification (NCBI taxonomy): domain Eukaryota; kingdom Metazoa; phylum Arthropoda; class Insecta; order Diptera; family Drosophilidae; genus Leucophenga; species Leucophenga maculata. The sequence goes on along the minus strand of JAWNNP010001715.1, from coordinate 652,072 downwards.
TGACAAAATTTGCAAAAAGTTTGTTAAGTTAATATTTTCCCTCAAGGTATCGAAAAAATGAGTCTGGAACGCCAATGAAATTTACTTTACGTCGAGATAAAGCTGGTGAAGCAGCTGTTCTAATTAAGTCTAACTTAAGACATCCCTGTCTATAATACAAGAAATGCTTTCTTCCAAGGTGTAAGCATTAAAGTGAAGACTGTACATTGGTGAAGTTCTATTAAGGATAAAGCTAAACTTACTAAAAAAAATGTCACCAAAACTTATTTCTTAATTCAATTGAAGTACATAAAAACTAAATTAGGAGGACACAATCACAAACAAATTTCAAGCATCAATAACAAAATTAAAATCCTTAAAACTAACCGATTAAATGTAATATTTTAATATTCATCTTTCTATTACTTCCCGCTTAAACACTTTCCATTCGCTACAATCATTTAAATAAATTTAAATAAGATTCGACTTTAAACTTCTCGAAAAAAATATTGCGCAGACAAATGCTCTTCGCCATTTTAAGCTATAATGCTGCATATTGAATTCGATTTGATTACGATTTTTGCACCAACAACACACAATTTCAGCAAAATAACCAAAGGCTCAAAGCTAAAAAACGTCTACCATTTGCTTTGCTCTTATTGCAAGTATCGACGTACATAGTAGAACGCGAGCAGGCAAATCCTTCTAGAGCTGCTTTGGCAGCTGATCCTACAGCTTAAGCAGCTCAGTGTGTAATTTAAGACAAAAAGCAGCCGGCAACGATTTCAACAGCATCAACTCAAAGTAAAAAAAAAAATAAAATATAAAAAAAATGCAAACAAAATGAAAGGCCAACCAACCTTCTTATGGGGCAACAAACAGGAAACGAAACAAATCGACAGAATTGGCAGCAACGTATTAGAAAAAATGAAACAGGTGTGACAAAAAAAAGGATATGTGAAAATTGAAAATATGTGTAAAAGAGAAAACGAAAAGTAAAGAAAAATTTATGAGACACATAAAAAGAAAAACTTGAAGAAAAACTACACGTAAAACCCAAATCGCTTCAAAATCAATACGCAGACACGATGCTATAAATAAACAATGCACAGCTTTATAAATTATTTAAAAAATGACATGCTGCACGTTTGAGTGTTTAGTTGGTTTGTTAAAAAAAAAACAAGTTAATCAAGAAATGCTTAAAGAAAAGGGTGTTTTATTTAGAAGTGTGGTACTCTGCTAATAAAAAAAAACGTATACTAAAAATATTTTCTTGCATTCGAAAGATTATACGAAAAATAGAATCCTTTATGGAAAATTTTCTGCATATGTTTACTGCGAGTACCCCTTAGAAACTCGACTCTTTTGACTATATTTCCGCAGATATTTCAGTGAATTGGCAGTAACTGAAATAGTTTTCCATTTCAAGACTAAAATCGTTTGTGGATTATCTTCATAGACTTTATTCTTCACACAGATCCTTCTTGCCTTCTTAACGTGAACTTATATGGTTTGGATATCCACTACACAAAAACTTAAGGTAGAGGAGAGTTATATATGTTTTTGCGGCATCCTCATGTCATACAAGTTGTGCACTTCGAACTACAGAATAATAAATTTTTCCAAAATCTAATTTGGCATTTAGTGGACTTTTACGGTATTTTCGCTCTCATCTTCAAAGAAATAATATCAAATTATGACGCCGACCCATAAACTGTACCAACAGGGCCATTTACAAATAAGAATTGTTTTACCGTCTTTTGTGAATCTTTAGAGCCTCATAAGCGACTATGATCGATGATTTGGTGCAATTATTCCAACCAAGACCTGATAATATTTACTGGTTTAGCTACAATTGTTTTCCCTCAACAATTCTTTTCAATCAATACCACTTCAAAAATGTGCTTCATTTCCAATATCTCGAGCTTTACTCGGTATGGAGTATTGTTATAAAGATTTAGATATTCTTCTGGAACCTACTTAACATCCAACTCTATACTTCACTTCCCTCTAGAATTTGACTAAGAAGACCCCGCTGTTTCCGCCAACTACCTTTCCATCGGATATAAAATTCTCTCACGCTTATTCTCTAATAGGCAAAAAGGCCGATACGAATTTTTCGACACCCTATCTGCACTAAGTATCCCAGCAACACAAAGCGTCGTCAGGGTGGCGAAAAACCTCTCCGACCCCTTTCATACAAAGAGATGTATCAGGCAGGATGGTACTGATGCTCGCGGATGATACTGACATCATCGGTACAAGATTGAAAAACAGTCTCGGCTCATGGGTCTAGCGGTGAATTCGGACAAGACGAAAATAATTGGAGTCTTCTTGCACTCCGTCATCGCGTCTTGGACACTCAGTGACGATGGAGAATTTTAACTTCAATGTTGGAGAAACTTCGTCTATCTATATGGATCTGAAATGTCCAGCAATAACAACGTCAGCCTGAAGATCGGGAAAAGAATCATGCTTGCAAACAGATGCTTTTTTGGGCTGAGCAAGCAAATTGGAAGTAAAGCCCTCTCTCGGAAGATGAAAATCACGATTTAAAAGAAACAAATACTCCTGGTCCTAATGTATAGCTTAGAGGCATGGACCGTGATTGAGTCAGATGAAACAGCGTTGGAAGTCTTTGAAAGGAAGATTCTCCGCAGGATTCTTGGTTCTATTAGAGTCGGCGACGAGTTTATGTCCCGTATGAACCGCGAGCTGCACGAGCTATTCGATGAGGTTGACATAGTCCATCGCATAAAATTCCAGCAGCTGGACTGGGCTGGTCACATGGTCGCCTAACAAACGTATTAAATGTTTCCCTAGCTTATGACCAAGCAGTGCAAAACAAAACGATAAAAAATTAATTAGAAATAATGGTACTAACGAAAAGTATTTTGCTCCTCCCACTTCTGCTTCTACTTCTCCTGTAGCTGCTAAAATCAAATGACACGATCACGAAGGAACGCGATCGGACTCAACTCATTCATTTGTGTCGTGCACTAAACGGCCGGAATACGAAGAACGACACAACGAAGAAAGAAAACGCTCGGCCACAGGAAACATAACCTACTTGGAAACGCTGACATTGTCCTTCTCCAGACGCAGTATTCTTCATACATCGCTCCTTTCGATTACTACTTCTTCTAGTCGATGACACATGGCCTGTCCCAATGCAAAAAATGGGTCGATGATTAAATAGCGTCATAAGACAAGTTGTTCTTCCGAACTCATATCCGAAAATTCCCAAAAAATTTTAAAAATTTTTCCGAAAAAAAGCTCATTATTATTTTAAGGTCCCTATACGATTTAACGACAAACAGAAAAGATTTGCACATTGTCATTGCCATGACACCCGCAGAATTCGAGAATATTTGTTGCGGTTGCATCTAGCTAGTAGTACTTGAACAATACTAGGATTGGACCAAGTTGAGCTGGTACCAAGATGCACTTTGTATAAACCTCAAAACTTTGATTTATATAAAGTCCTCCTTCCAAACTCAGAGTGTTATGCGTTCCTTGGTCATTGGTTTTAAATTTGCTGCTGGGATGTATTATTGTGCCTAAATTCTTACAGAGCCCCTCCGATACCTGGTCGCCTTGGAGAGTATTAATGAACTTGTCTCATTACTAATATACTCGTGGTACAATTTATGGATCTTAATAAAAATAAATAAAATTTTATAGGACACTAACGTAACCAAACTCGCTTAAAGGCTGGATCATACTGGACCTGATGACACGATCATTGCCACAAGTTGTCATAGGTGCACCAAAGAGGAAAGCGATGCTTTAAAGAGGTGGGAAACAAGGACCCGCTAAGTCCGCAAATCGGAGGCGAACCTTGACTGTAGCAATTTTTCTTTCTCTCTCTCTCTCCCTCTCGTTTTTTATAGGGAAATAGTCTTTGGTACTGGAGCAAGACAAATCCCTAGAGACTGGTAAGCTAATAAGGAACTGGTATTCGCAACTCTCCTCCAATAGCTGTTGAATTCGTCAATCCTGGAGTTTTAAGTATTTTACATCAAACCTTAATTTTTTCTTTTTTAATTATCAAAAAATTAACTTTTATTTAGACAAATATTTTTGCGAGCAAAACCGTCTACTGACTTAGAACTTATAAAGTAAAATTGAACAGCAAAGCAAGTAACAAAAAGGCAACAAAAACAATTCCTAAAAGCTGTGACATAAATAAAAAGGCACAATTTATGTACTACACATGCAAATAAATTTACTTGCTGTGGCACAGTTTGCCATTTTATGTCATTTTGTTTAGTTTTTATATCGGATCAGATCGGTGTTGAAGTTAAAGTTGAAGCTGAAGAAAAACAAAGTAACACAAGCAAGACTCACCTGACGTTCTCATGTCGTTGTATATAAATCTTGTGAAACTGTGTATCACGTGGTTGTCCTGCAATATCGTCCTTCATTTCCATAGCAACATGACGAGGCAGCACCGACAGCAGAAGACGTTCCTGTGTTAATAAATGGAAAGAAGACGCATAAGATACAAATCGTATGTACTAAAAGTTGTAGCAATAAGTATTTTGATGTGTGTATGTCTGTGTTTTTTGTGATTTTAAATCGAAATAAATTATAATGTTTGTAAAGAACACACATACAGGTGTACACTGTACATGTGTGCGCCTTTATATCTGTCGCCAAAGATTATAGTCAAAAAAAAAAATAAAAAAAAAATGTCAGCAGCAAGTTTTACTGTCAGTTTCATTTTATTTTACTCAATGCGCACAGGATTTTTCATCATCTGAGCACAGGCTTTTGTAAGTATTTTAGCAATTTTTAAAGCAGCGTTTGACATCTGCACTTTCAGTTTCGCATAATCCTGTGATACAGCTGCACATCTGCCGTTTCCGCAGACTACTTCTATGTCGTTCATTTGTGTTTTTTCTGAATATATTTTCGTTCTTTTTTTTCTGAGGACTTTCATCATAAGCTGTTAACAATCAACTTTGCTTGTTGCTTATACACGACAGACCATATAGAGAGAATGTGTGTGAAATTCATTTACGCATTTCAAAGTCAAATGTGTTTGTTTATTTGTATCTTTTCAAAAGGTAATTTTTCGAATTTTTTTTTTGTCCTTTTTGTTAAATTTCTCATCCCTATTTTTGACAACTTTTACTTTGATGCGCATTTGAAAATTGTGATTGACTTTTTTTTTTTTTTGATGATATGCTTCATATTCGCTTTAGGAAAGTATTTTACTATGGCGCAGTTTGGAATTGGATTTTTTTTTTCAATATTTTATCTGTAGATGTTCTCTGATATTCAAATAAAATAATCTTGCTTAACTCAGCGTTGACTTTTCAATAGAGGCTTTAATTATTCAAAGAACTTTGAAAATATTTTGTAGTTAAAGCTTCTGATTGAAAGATTGAATTGAATTTAATTATTTGGAATTCTGTATGCTTTATATACGTATTTGAGAATCATTTCAAAAATCATTAAATTATTATTCGATGATATTAAATCCTTTGCTATTTCAATAAAATAATGAAAGATGGCATCTATTCCTTCTGAAAACATCTGCAAAATTTCGGAAGATTATTAAAACTAATAGGAAGAGTCGTAAAAGTATTCTTACTCTGCGAGATGACGGCCCCATCTCCTACAGTCAAAGCAGAAATATTGGTTTAAAAGATCAAAACGATTCAATCTATCGTTGGTTGCAACGTTCGGGCGGGCCGAAATCTTTAGTGAACGAACAAAAGATCAAAATTGTCCGTGAATTCATCAAAAATGAGCCGAAATCGTCATTGCGGTTCATGAAATCAGAATTGCTATTGTCCAAAGACTCAATCTTTTGCATTTTGGTCGATCATTGTGTGCACGATTTGTTCCGCATCAATTGAAAGACGAGGAAAAGGCGCTTCGGATTCAACATTCGAAAGATATCATTAAAGATGCCAAAAAGAAATAAAACTTCCTTTTCAACACTGTTACTGGCGACGAGACACAGTGTTATCAATACGACCCCCAAGAGTCAAAGTGCCGAATGGAAACCGCCCGGTGAGCCAAAACCCAAAAAAATAATGTTTGGAAAAGTCAAAAGTGAAGACAATGTTGATTTGTTTGCACGATTCGAAGGGCATTATTCACCAAGAGTTCGATCCACCGGGCCAAACAATCAATGGACCGTTTCATCTTGAGGCGTTTGATACGTCGTATCCAGCCAGAATATTGTTTTTTTTTTTATATATACTAATATACATAAGAAGTCTTGACCAGATACGCAGCAGCTTGGCTGTTGATAATATCTCCGACCGTCAGTATCTGAAGTTCTTTTTCAATATCTCTATTGTGTATGTACCATGCCGCACCAGACATTCTTCGCAAAATTTGAGACTGCACTACTTATATTTTATTGATGTTCGACTTTGCTGCTCTACCGTACACCCGAATACCATATCTCCACATGAGTGCCAGAGTAACTTTATAGATGTTTGTCTACTTGGTAAGCGAAAGTTTATTCCTGTCCATGCTACTCGCCTTTGCCTTGAGGCACCTAACTACCTCAGTTATGTAGCGCTGGAAAGCTAGAGGCTTGTCCAGAGTGACGCCCAGATACTTGTGAGAATCATTCTGAGCTAACAGCTGTCCATGTAAGTATACCCCAGGAGAGTTGTTTTTTCTAAGTGTGTATGTGACTGTTACACACTTGTCAAGGTTTATAGCGAAATGCCGTCTACAGAACCAATTCTTAAATCTTTTTGAATACATCTGGAGAAGATCTGTAGCAGTGTAGATGCATTTGTCACTTGCCAGAACTGCAGTGTCATCTGCAAAGGCAGCAAAAAGTAAATTGTTGGGGTCCGAGATTGGTATGTTGTCTGCTGAGAGCATGTCATGCGTATACAGGCTGGAAAGAGTTGGCCTTAATACGCTACCCTGAGGTACATCAGCTCTGACTACATTTACTTAAGAGGACAGGTCGTCCTGAACCACTTTCAAAAAGTGTCGTGAAGGAAGCTTTTGACAATTAGGTAGAGCTGTGGGTTTAGCATTCCTTTAAGCTTATGCAGGAGTCCAACATGCCACACTCTGTCAAATGCCTGCTGTATATCAAAAAAATCTCAAACATTTTGGTGCAGTTGCTCGGGCTTGCAGTGTTTGTGCCGGAAGCCAAACTGAAAGTTTGAGATAGCCTTTTTAACCGCCCTGATCTCCAAAATCCTTCTCACTGGCAGAAGGCTTATCGGACGATACGAGTCCAGTTCATCTGCTGGCTTCCCAGTTTTTGGCAGCATGATGATGTTGGACTTATTCCAGACGTCTGGGAAGTGCCCGAGTACAAGAGCAGAGTTGAAAATAAGCACGAGGAATAACAAAACCCTGTGAGGGAGCAGCTTGATGGAGCGATTATCAAACTGGTCCTCCCAGAATATTGTGAGCCAGCTAAAATAATAATTTTATTGAAATAAACCGTGCATTTATCATTTAAAACCCTGCCAAATAAGTCATCCAATATCACAGCTCTGAGTTTGGAAAATAAATTAAAAAGGCGCAATTTAAAACTAAACCTCTTAACAGGAAATCTTTTAACTATATTAGTGCACGAAGATACTCATACTTTATGACCAACTTTTCTTTACACAGTTGCGATATGCAAATTCCTCTGCTTATATTTTTTTTCAAATTCTAAATTTAAATTCTCAAATCAACGAGTATCACTGCTTATGGACTGCAATGTCATTGAAAAGCTGCGCAACAAAAAATTCTCATTACATATAAGCTACTTAAATATATTCCTAAGATTTGAAATGGTGCGACTTAAGTCGCTATCTCACTTTTATAACCTATACACATAGTGTCATTGGGGTATATTTAGTTTGTGAAAATGTATGTAACAGACAGAGAAAAACGAGACAGATCTCATAAAGTTAATGAAGTCTACAGGCTATTTTAAAGTCGAGCAGACTCGTTTTTCTTATGCTATCTCTTTTTTTGTTTTTAATATATATATATATATATATATATATATAGCATTATAATGTATATCCTTAAAGCTCAATTGCTAAGTAACAGCATTTCGATAATTTACAATTCAATGTCACAGAGACAACCTTGGCTTACCTGCTGTTGATTTTCGCGCTGAGTACGCAAACGGGCCTCAATACACTGACGTGTCTCAATGAAAGCCTTACGCTGTGCCTTCTCCTTGGGCCAATGTGTATAGATGCCGGTCAGATTGGCCAGAAAAAGTGCCACACACGTGCAGAGCAACTGCAAAAATAAAAACATTCGAGAAAATTGTGATAAATTAATAAAATTAAAATAAACACAATAAAAATCACAATAAATCAGTTATACAGCGACACAGCACGCACACACACAGAGATACAGACAAGCGGCAACTGATATCGTCGCCATTTTTCGCTCTACGGTCGTTTGCTGACTTTATATTTTAACCGTATACCACTCGTACAGCGGCACATTTCCGCTTCTTGCACAGCGCATTTAATTTCATTTTGTGGCAATTTTATTTCATTTTCTGCACTTAAATGTTTAAGTGCGTTGCACACCCACATGCGGCATCTGGACCGCCCAACTGTAGCATAGCTGCTAAGGTGCAGCCAACACGTCGCGTCCTTATGTTCTTCCTTCCGTTGAAGTGCTATGCCGTATACGGCTATTGTGCGTTCGTTCGTTCATGCCGTGCGTGATTTCCTTTATTTATTTTATACGCCTTCTTTCACATTTTATTTTTTTTATTTATTATTTATAAAGCTTTATGGTGTGTTGCGTACATTTTGCTTTTGTTGTTTTTATCTATTTTGTTGCGCAAATGTCGCACAACCACAATGCATGGCACTAAGTACCGCCCCACGTTTCTTTGTTTGAATTTTAAATGCAACATGTGTAAACGTAAGAGCAACGGAAATCCTTTGCATACGTCGAAATACGCATGCAGCTGGAATACCTATTGATAGTACTCGGCAGTAAATTACCGCAGAAACTCGTTGCTTGCAACGCATCCTATTGTAGCTGATGATTTGGTCTCTTACCGTAGGCCTAGGCAGATTTAAGTTGAGTATTGCATTGTGTATGTAACAGAGTGCAGCAGTTATGCTTCAGGAGGCTCAGTTGCAGAGCACTGAAATGTCTCAGAATGGCAGTTTGTGAATGCAGGGAAAAACTTTAAACTTTTACTTGAGATATCTCCAAATTGTTTAGCGTGACTTACGAACAATTTCCCTTCTGGAGCGCAAGACTGGACCCTTTAATAGCTGCGCAGTCTCGCAATGGCTGACTTAGCGTGCCATGAAATAGTATCATCACCAAGGGTGACGAGCATTGTGTTTGTTGAAGGAAATTTTCCTAAGATACTCTCTCGTTCATAGTTCAATTATCCAACTGATCCTCTCGAAGAGTCAACAAAGAATTGTAACAAAACAAGTCCGTGGAAGGTACTAAGTCGCTGGGAGGAGAATCATAAACGTATATAACAATCCTTCATGCCAGACGTCATCCAATTGTTGCAGAACTATTCTGGAGTACCCAGGCATTGCCGGAAATTAAACTTATAGTCAACATTGGCATTCTGGAATTCTGCTAACGAATCTCTTTTAAATATCCTGAAAAATATAGTTAACAAACCTATTGGTCTATAAAACCGATCAAAAATCTTCGGCATGTCATGTTTCGGAACGATTACCCCCATAGATGTCTTCAGGGAGATTAAAAATATAATTTATAATAATAAAATCAGAAGTGCCCAGTGAGGGTGGGTCACAGTCCTAGCCGATGGATTCCAAATGTATTTGGAGTGGTGTGTGAGCTTGCGTTGTCGCGCAACAGGCACACTACCTTCATCATTAATACCTTCTGCTATTTAGGCCCCCTACCGAAGGTACAAGAGCCTATTGGTTTTGTGCAAAAGTATGTAACAGGTCGAAATAAAGGTCGGAGACCCCCCAAAGTTACCACCATTATGGTCTGAAGTGATAGAGGAATGAACGAAAGGATCTCGGACGCCATGATTTTATCCGCCATGATTTGGAATGTGAAAGACTATGTTAAAAAAATATTCTCAATGCTTAGAAGTAAAAAACATTTAAGCGAAATCACTTTCTAAAATTTTTTTTCCGATACGGAAACCGGAACATACGAAACAAGTTTTTTGTGTTTTCAAATTTTATTCTTCTTCCCTGTTAAACCTTCAATTAAAGCAGGCTTTGAAAATAATTTCAAATACTGTCAAAATTTGCCACAAAATTCTGCTGTGTACAATTTATTATGTTAAGTTTGACACTTAACAAAATTTATTTAAATTGAATACGAAAGAAGAAGAAAAAAACGATGTCAATTGTTGCAAAGTAAAGTCCGCGTTATTTAAAAAATATTTGGATTGAAATGGATTCACAACGTTTTGAACACAATAATCCCAATCACTGCATGCTACGGGACAGTAACAACAACATCAACAAGCTATGGACCTGCTGCTATGGTATACACGTACGCTCCGCAACGATACTGGTTGGTCTCTGGCATTTATTTCTAAATGTGCTTGCGTTGAGTCTGCTCGTCATCATCTGGCATAACTCACACAAGATGCAGAATCTCAAAGCGGCTGGTAGTTCAAATGACAGCGTGGAACACAATGCGCCAGCATCCTTAGCTGCTGCACCCTTAAGTAAAGTAGGACACGGACATGCACCGAATTATCGTGAGCACTGTCAGAATTTCGATATGGCTGGTCTGGTGTGCATCGGCATGATAGCAATTACACTGATTATGATCAATGGCACCATCAAGGGCAAACCGCGTCATCTGTTGCCATTTTTCATTATGCAACTATTCGACTTGGCTACGACGACTATTGTCACCGCTGGACTGCTTTGTTATCCTCAGGTCATACAGCACATCATCGAGAGATCGCATCGTTTGCCTTGGCACGATAAGTGGCTGGAGTTGTCATCGGAGATTTTCATGATCACTGTTTTCGTTGTATTTGTGTGCATCATATTGCTTAAGGCCTCGTCGATTAGCATTGTCTGGCGTTGCTATAAATTTCTTAAGCTACGTCAGCAGTACATACGTACCCTGCTACTTTATCATGTGGCTCAAAGAGTTTAGGTGAGGAGGAGAATTGAAAGATGTAATGAATTATAAGTGATTTGCAATTCTGGACAGACGGTATGCAGTTTTTTATTGGCGCAAAATGTTATCTATTTATTCTTTGAAAATTGTTCTTTAATTGAGATTTTAGTTTGATTATTTAATGCAAATTATTGTACAAAGCTTGACATCTAAATGCATTTGTTACATATTCGAGTAGCGCAACTCAATGAAAAGACAGTTGAATCTGAATCAACAAAACTAACTATTCCAATTGTTTATGGAACCACGCAATGTCGCTATATACTCCCAACTAAAAACAATTTTAAGCAAATAAATGTGTATGAAAATTAAAACAATTCTTATTTCAATAAACAGAGAATTCACAGTGACAGAGACTGGCAACAAATTTAAATGATATCGTCAACTGCCATCTATGACTACTGTAAAATTTTGAGCAAACTGCCTCATTTTCTTTGAATTTGAAAGCCATTGAAAGCAGACAACCTCGAAATCAAGGAAAGCCTTGATAAATACTATGGGGACCCTGCACCATCAAATTGATTGGCTATGAAGTGGCTTACTAAGTTCTGTTTTGGCGCAAGTGATGCAGAATTCTTCAATTCCATGATATTCAACGAACTCATTACACCAGAAACTAATGAACAATAAAGACAGTGGGTTTCTCCAGGTGAACGTGCACCAAAAAACACCAAGGTAGGTCCGCCAAAAACGTCATCAGTGAAACGAGTGACTATTTTGAGGGTCTTGAGAAGAAAAAATATTTGGAAGGAATGAAAAATTATATAACTGAACTATGTTGATAAAAAAACAAAAACACTTATTTGCTGAGATAAAATATCGTTCATTAAGATATTAATTAACCATCCTCGTATATATGTGGGTCTACCATTCATGTGGAGACTACTTCTTCAGTGGCGTTGGTAGTCTGAAGAATATCTGAGACTACACAGACAAACTGACAGACGGACAGACACTTCGTTTCCTCTAATCGAGCTGATCAAGATTATAAGTGTGTATATACAATATGGGAGATTCTTCTAATGCGTTATTTTTTTTTTTTTTAATGATAAAGTTCACGAACAACCCTATCCGATTTTTTACCATTCAAATCGAATTGGAAACCTCTAAAACACCAAAGTGGCAACTTTTGCACAAAGATTTAGGCGTACACTCTTACAAGAGCAAATTAACTCAAGAACTGAAGCTTCTTTATCATTTTAAGCGCCGAAACTTTTTCCTTTAGACTCACATGTGCTTTAAGAGACATCCATAAAAAAGACTTATGGGGTGGATGCCAAAAGTGCGAAAAGAAATATATTTTTGGTGTCATTGAAATCGATCGTCATCTTGAGGTCAACGGGATTCCCAATCGGAAAACTATTTTAAGCAAGAGTTGGATCGACGTGACATCAACAATATTTGATGACACATTGATTATATGAACGAATTCCAGTTCCATACTTAAATGTAATATATGTACTGTTAAATTTCAGCGCAATATCTCCACAATTTTCTTTAATATTTCGAATTTGACTACATCAAGATAGATGGGTCCGACGGCCAATAAGGCTATGGTAAAATTTTTTTGCGATCTAAGCGGTATCATCATAAATCGTTTTTTTTTTTTTTTTTTTGGAAAGGGTAAAACAATCACCGGCGAATATTATTTAATATATTATTTATGGTCTACAAAGACCACGCTTTCATCATCTCGCTAGACTTTTACAAAATATTCCATAAAATAGGAATAAATACGTTTGTAGAGGAGTTCGTTCTTTGAGAAATTAATTAAATTAATTAAATTGATATGAATTTTAAGAACTTTCATTTAAAGTGGTACGAAAAGTTTTCGTTTCACTGTAAGTAAATAGTAAATGCAAATGCAACAAAAAAAGTTTGAAAAAAACTCACCTAACGAGTAAATTTTGACTTTGGCAAACCAAAATTGTAACGGTGTTTGGTTTTGTTTTGGTTTTGTTGCTGCGCCGTAATCAAAGCAACAAATATTAAAGAAAACGTATAGCTTCGATTATTATTTTTTCTTAAAGTTTTACACTTGAAAATCCCAATTTTCTATGAAAATTTTAATAAACACTTATAGGAAAAAAAAAATCACAAAAAATAAGCACTTTTCAAAAGCTTTGTGGCCGCGTAAGTACAAAAAAAAAAAACAAAAATCAAATTGCAACAACAAATACGCATTTAAACAAATCTACAAATCTTTTGTATTGAGCTTCAAAGATTTCTTTATACTTTTGCTCTTCTTATGCTTTTAAGGCAACAACAATAAACACACATAGAAAAAAATGCAACAACAAATACCGACGTATAAGCTTTTTCTCGTTGTATTTGTTCATTTTTAACTTTGTTGCGTTTTTTTTACACTTTTTCACATGAAAATTGGGAGTTTCTTTTACAAATTTGACTGAAACAAACTTTAACACTCGTTATAAATGAATATTTCAACCATAAAACACTTTTAAAACTCTTAAATATATAATTTAAAGCCGATTTTAACACCCGACAAACTTTTTACACAAGCAACGCGACGCAATCAAGAAAAAGAACTGATCGAAGCGCGTTTAATTTTGTGCAAAAGAATTCATGCGGATTTAGAGCAACAACAAATGCAATAAATGCTTCAATAATGCACTCATTGGAACTCGGCCGCGCTCTGAGCGGCTGTGTGAGTGAGTTTAGTCAAATTAAATGAGTAAGCTAACGGAGACTGAAAGAGCGCCTCTTTGAAACAATAACGAATTAAAGTGTGTCGCATAATTAACCCAAAATATTTGTATTAGCTGCCAAAAGCGATAAGCAAAAGAGCGACGCATTTTTTGCATTAAATGCTAATGAGTGCATTTTAAGCATGGCTTGCTTTTGTTGTTGCGTGTATAATGAGAGACCCTTTATCTAATTTATTAAATGAAGCAAAACAAGCAAACAAACGTAAAATTCGGTATTACAGAAACCTTAATACGCTACACACCTTAAATCTTTTTTGTATTATTGCTAAATTATCAAGTATGTTAGACAGTTGAGCAATATACAGTGGTGTTCACAAATTAAGCACACTTTATATATTATTATACCAAAAATCAGAAGATCAGAAGAAGTAAGATCCATTGGAAAAATGATGGTTTGCTTGTCTATAGGAAATATATTTATTTACAAAATTCATTCATTCACTCAAGTGTCCAATTATCAAAAATACATCACTTATGGAATAAAATGATAGTGGTGCAAGGAAGAAGAAGCATATTTGCAAATCACTAACAAGATATTCTGAAATCATTCGATTTTTGTAGAACGGTGGATAAAATCGAAAATGTCAAATGGACTTACCTGTAAAGCATATTTCACCACAAGAAATCAGGAGTGGAAGTCAAATGTCATAAGGCTTCCGGTTATTACTGTATTGACGGCAGTTACCAAGACAGGCTAATGTGTTTCTTAAATATTAGATTATTTTAATCCACAAAGTATCAAAGCCTTAAAACATTTTAACCTCCTACAGGCTAGTTAGTCTTTGAGAAATATTCTCTAAATTATTACAGAAAATATTTTTACTCTGACCTCTGCTGTATATCATTCCTGCACATCAATTCGTTTTTAGGCACAAACATGGAAATCCAGAAAATTGAAGCTGCTACTCCACATGGAAGTACGCCAAAAAACCGATTCCGTACGATTCCGGCAAAAATGTTCCAAAGATAGTGCTGGCTGCTTGGAAAAAGGTCTCAGCATGGTCTATTATACAAAGATATTCTCAATTCTATATGGACTTAGCTGAAACAGTTATGGGGAACAGGTAGCACGGCAAGTAACGAAATATTCCATATCGAATAAAAACATTCATAGAGATCAACAAATTCCGTTCGTAGTGTACGAAATAATAAGGTACTCCACTATGAATCTTCAACGACTACAAGAACTCATTAACCCACTTGCCATTATTTTATTGGATGAATCTAATGAAATAAACTGATTATTGGTTAAAAACACATCGTTATACTTCGAAGATGGTGCTGTGGAAATACATCAAATCAAATATGTAAATCGACAAGCTATGAATTCACAGCATCGCACTATTTTGTCCTCATGCCTGCCTATTTACCCATAATCCGACTTAAAACAAAAAAGAATAATTCTATCAATTGTTGTTTTTATTTTCCTTATAAAAAAATTCTCTATTTGGAAGACGAGGGAGAGAGAGAAATAAGAGCTTTCACGTATAAGCTGTGTGTTTTATTCCGAATATGAGTCAACACATTAAGAACTTTTTATGGCAAAAAAAAATTCAACCGGTTTCGAACACAACAAAAAAAAAAATACATAAAAAATTGCAGAATTAGTATTTCTGAAATGTTTTTTAAATGCATTAAATTTCTTTAATTAGTTCGTAACACAGTATGACACGAGGTCGACTCTATGCAACATATGCAACAACCTATCAACTCATTTGACAATCACTTAAAACTCTTCAAATGCAAAAAAAAAAAGCCAACTGTGACATTTTTACTTGCAAACAACAACAACGCATCATTAACTCAATATATACTAATATACCCTACATCATACAACAGATACAGCCAGCCATCAACTTACCTCCTGCCAGTGTAGATTGGATGCTGCATAACGCACACTTGTATATATGTGCGCTGCACTTAGTATAATGCCACCAATGAGTGCCTCACGCAAGCGAAGCGGCAGCATTGTATACGTCACATAGATGAGGACAATGCAACAGGCGCTGCCATTGAAGGATTTGCTGTGAAAAGTAAGAAAGAAAAAACTTATTGTACTCTGTTAAAAATGTAAACGTTGCCAGGGCGCACGAGCTGCTTGTGGTGTCTGCGGAAGCTTCTGGCATTCCTGCTGCTGCTGTTATTTTTTTGTGTTGCCTACTTTAAGGCGCTGTATGCTGAATATACTATTTATAGCAGCAGCAACAGCAAAAACAGCGAGTGCGCCCTTACTCCGTGCTCCAATTAGCACTTAGCCACCGTGCGAAGCATTGTCTTTCTCTTTTAAAAATAATTTTTTTTTTTTTTTGCAAGTACTCACCTGGGTTGCATTGCATAACTGACAGCGATTTCAATTGCCACGAAAGTACCAAGTATCACATAGGAGACCAGCACCAGAAATATTTCATTCATTGCCGGTTTCGAGAGAATGCACAATAAAACTGTGGAATGTAAAATGGAAAAAGAGTTGAAGGGTTATGAAATATGTCATAAAAATATGTTCTTATTTAAAAAAAAAAATATGCGAAAAATGTTAACCGTTTGTGAAGGGTTTTAAGAAAAATTTATTCTAATATGGTTCGATTAGCTTCATTGAAATAATTATGATGATGTATTTTGAGTTGATGTCATTTGATTATAACTCCAAAGATATAAAGATATAGAAGAAAAATTTATCGATATCGAATCTAAGAATTGAATCCATATTGGCTTTGCATGCCATAATCGACTCACAGCCAGCAATCACTCGATAGCTTATCAACATGCTTCGCTTCCAAGTGATTAATTCCAACTTTTCTTCAGTGGAAATAAGGAAGATGGCCAAGAGAAAAATTTAACAAGAATACCTTTTTTCCCGTGGCAACTGGTTTTCCACAATCTACTTATAAAACAACAAGTAAGTCACCATACATCTATGGTAGACTTATATGCAGACTTATATGCAGTTCTGTAAAAGTTTTTCATACAATCCGTGATCTCTTGGGAATTACACGTTACACAACCTTAAGATTGGTACAACAGCAGTTGTCTTGGGCTCTGTCTATAAAAGACCGAATAAGCTTTCTTTACATGAAAGTACAAGATGTGAAGCTTCAGACTCCCGTCCCTAGGTGGACCGATAAAGCAAAATATTTTAAATAATTTTATATACGAAACATTTCTGTAGTAAAAGAGTCTATGAAAAAACAAGTAAGAAAATTTCAGTCGGGCGTAACCGACTGTAAGTGGCCCTGTACCAGTTCAGGTCGCCTAACAAACACATTAAATGTTTCCCGAGCTTATGACCAAGCTTATGACCACTTCCTACTGCACGAATAAGTGCCTTATAAAACATTTTTTTATGTATGAAAAGAAAATTCAAGCAAGCCTTAATCTCATTCTGAGTTTTTGTATGAAAAAGATATATGGATGTTGTTCCATTTTGTTCCAGATTGAGTTGTATGCAACAAAATTTGTTGTTGTTGTTAATTCAGATACAAATAAAATATTTCATTTGTTCCAAATGGAACCATTAAAAGATGTGAACCCCCACAAAGAGTCAAGTCGATACAGACATGTCCGTCTGTCTGGTTATGAACAGCAAGAAATTGGAGACTTTACAAGAGTTGGTACCCATAAAACCCTTACGGCAGAGGATGATGCTTCATTATTGACCGCTGCAATCCTGTCTTGGTAATTTACTTCGAAAGTCGCATTCAAACTGCATACCATAAATTACCAAATACTTTATAACAAGAAGTTGACATTAAGCTAGAAAGTGTCCCAGCATTGCTTTTTGCTTATTTTCCATTTTTGACTTAACCACTTAAAAAATCAAGATATACCGAAAGATTCTCTCCATCAATTAAAAGTGTAAACCAAAAGAATAGAACAATTTCTCAAATGACACTCAAATCACATAACGCCAATCAACAGACGCGTGGACAAGTACATTGAAGCCAAAATAGTTTAAAATTGTTAAAACAAAAAAAATGGAAGTAGGTACTCACATGCATAGACAATGCCGCAAATGAACATGACAATAAGAAAGACGAGTACGCGTTCATCAATTTGCGTAATCACTGTCAGAGCGTAATTCAATGAAGTGTCCAAATCGGCGACGGCATTCTCCCGTGCGCGTTCCTTTGCCTGAGCAATGCCCAACACCTCTACCTCCAAGCCGGGTATTGTTGTCGTAGTCAGAATTGTTGATGTTGGTGTAGTAGTTGCTGTGACAGCTGTTTGCCGTTTGATACCATCCGTCAGATTAAATACTTCATCACGTGCTGAAACGATGCCGCCAAGTTGACGTTGATAATGTGACGGAATTGGAGCCTCCTGTTGCTGATGTTGCTGCTGTACTTCGGCAAGGTGGTGCTTCGGTAGGTGGGATAAATGATGACGATGCTGCTCCTCATTGCCAATCATTATGTCCGTGGCACGCTTGCTTTTCAATTTTCTGTATCTTTACGACGGAGCGTAAATAAAAGAAGCATATTTTGTATTAAATAAACATAAAAATATTTTATGAAATGGAAAATAAATAGCAACTGGCAGTCGCAAGAAATTTGAGTCACTTCAAGGCAGCACAATGAGTGGCACAAAGCGAGATTAGCTGCTAACGGCCATTGCCCAAGGATTATATCTTGTTTCGCTGCATACTGATGGCTTTTTAATTTAATTCAAAGTCAAATCAAAATAGTTTTACTGCTTTAAATTGAAATAAAAATTTTATTTTATATATTATTTATTTTAAAGGCTTTTAACCAATTGAGTCAAGTTGCAGGCAAACTCAGCGCATAAAATACTTAATTCGATTTGCACAATTTTTTATTTTGTGACTTCTTTAATCAAAAAGTAGGCCACGCGTACTTTTTTTTCACGAGCACTCTCGCTTGGACACTTCAAAGCGAATGCACTTAACATTTCTTTTTGCAACAAGTGGCGATTCCATTTAAATTTTGACGATATCCAATTTGACCAATTTCGTTTGATTAGAAATTTCAATTGAACTCAACTCGACATTTCTTTGAACTCGTAATAGGTCAATGGTGCAAAGCGGAAGTTGAAGTATGCCACAATCAAAATGGCTCATTAAAACTTATTGACAACATTTTTGATTTCAATCGCTTTTTCATATTTCATATTTTTCATATAGGAGTAGACAGCGATCTGTCCATATCTTAAACCTGCCTTTCCCCCATGAACGGGTCACGTAGAATGTGTGCGTATCTATAATGAGACCCTGATTTTAACCAAAGTGTGCTCGAATTCCAGATAAGCTTCAACAGCTTGAACCATTGATCTAAATTCGAATTGATGAAAGCTATACCAAATTGGATGTTTTGGATGTTTCAAACACACTAGCCCGACTCCTCCGAGAAATCTCTCCGTCTTCTCAAGATATATGTGAGCAGTGGAAACATATCACCCGCTCCATGAATAAGGCTGCCAAGGAGGTCATTGGTTATGCAAAACCTGTGACTAATTATTGGTACGACGAGGAGTGCCGCAAAGCTACTGCAGAGAAGAATGGGAGCAACGCGAGCTGTTCGAAAGCGATATCGTGAGAAACGGATAGAGGAGAAAATGGACCAAGAAAATGGACCAAGAAAGGACAGAAATATCGACATTGACGATTTTTTTACCTGAATCGTGCAAACAGCAGCAGCATTAGCACGCCCTCCCACACCCGAGCCTGAACCTCAAAAGACCCCTTTCAGTTTGCTGCTTCAGACCAAGCGAAGACTTCGCCTCAAGTTCTTAAGAACGCAGCATCCCCTGGAAAAAGAGCTGTTGCTATTCTGAAAGAAACTCTGCGACGCAAAAGGGCTGAGTTTCTCTAGGAAAAACTGAAGCAGATAGACTACACAGCTTATGCCAACTACTCGCTGTGAATGCAGCAAGGTAAACCAAATAGCAGGCTTTCCGACAAGTTTTAGTCAAGGACTTCAATCTCATGAGTGCAAAAACAGATTTGGAGCAGGCCAACATCATCGCAACACAGTTGGAAAAGAGATTTACACCCTCGAGACTCCTTTCCAAATGGAAATCCCAATTATGGCTGTTTGACCTATGGAAGTAGCTGACGCAATCAGGAAGCTGACTACAAACAAGGCCTCAGGATATGACAAAAATATGTCACACTAAAATCTCAGCCAATAGGGGCGCACCTCTACATAACGTTAATCTTTAACGCTAATCTGAGGATGCATTATTTTCCCACGACATGGAAGATGGCCAGAATTACAATAATCCGTCAGCCTGACAAGCCTGAGGATCATGCAAACTCGTATCGACCAATAAGTCTTCTTTATCGAAAGTAGGGAAAAGACTTTTTGCGTCGCGAGTTACCGAGCTGGTGGGCTATGAAACATCTGTGCCTGACCATCAGTGCGGATTTAGCTCTAGATAGAGCAAGTCCACAGAGTGATGAACAATGTCTTGAAGACGTTCGAGGACAGGGAGTACTGCAATGGAATATTTGTCGATGTCACACTACGCAGAATGAGTCCTTCCAATGTCACGCCGGCAAATGAAATCAAATACCTTGGGCTGACGCTGTCACACTTAAAACTTGGTCACCCGTTGTCGCCTCAGAATGAGGAAGCTCTACTGGCTATTAAATAGTCGAAACAAACTGGCGCTGCTCTGCAAGAGTGCTGTCAACACACTTGAAGTGGCTTCCATCTGGAGGAACGGGTATTTATACCAAAACACACCGAAATCGCATCCAGGGGATCAGCGATTGCCCATGGTTCGTTCGGAAAAGCACGTTTCACAGGGATCTCCGCGTGGAGGCAATTGTGGAGCAAATTACCTGCCACACCAGTAGGTATAGCGCAAGACTGACTGCGCACAGCAACAGATTGACTGCTAAACAGGCTGCCGATCAGGAGGCTGAGTCGTTGAAGGCGTAAAAGAATATAATTATCTATTTTTGAATAATATATTTATTAAAGTCTCCAAGTTCTCGATTATCGGACAGACATACAGACGGATATATCTATATTGACGTAACTTTTGATGCTGATGCAGAACGCATTCTCATTAAAGGGTCGTCTACATTCCCTTCTGCCTATTACACACATTTGTACAAACCTTATAAACCCTTTCGCCCTTTTTTAAAGCGTAAACTTTCAACATTGTGTTGCTTCCGCATGAAATGCTGCTACTTTTATTTTGATTATTAAACATCTTCCGCCTTTTATAATTCAATCGTAGGCCATTTCCTGCACCTTTAATGCTTTAATCAATTATTTTTGGCTTGCTGTCCGCAAATATTTGTCTTCTGCGAAATGTTGTAATAAATTTCTTAGCAAAGTTTTGGGATGTTGTTTATATTTATAACTAGCTACAAACCAACTGTCAGCCGGCCATGCCAATATAATAAATCACTGAACTCTTTTTCACTTGGGTCCTCCTCCGCCCAGCTACAAACTTTACAAATCCAACAAAGCTGACTTCTATTTATTGTAACTCACCTGGAGCGCTTGTATCGATGCTTGTGCAGACGACGATAATGTTTACGTTTTTGGCGGCGTTGCTGGAACATTGTTGAAGCTGTCGGTTGAGCCGCGACAATCATCAACATTTGTGGCGCATTAGCAGGAGCAACTCCTTCTGCTCGCGCTTCTAATTCTACTTCCGTTTCAGCAACGAAGGCAGCGGCGGTGGCAGCGGCTGCATTGTTTAAACCGCGAATATCACTCCGAACAGCTTTCAATTGCGGATGCTGATGTTGCTGCGGACTGTTCGTGCTCAACGGCCATGCAGCACTTTCATTTGCATTGTTTGAAAACTTTTCAACAGCAATTTTCTGACCACTTTGCAACGTAACCAAATCGCTTTTCGCCGGCGTTGTGAAATGCTGTCGTTGCTGCTGCTGCCGTACACGGTTATAACTCATTTCCGCAACAGACGCCATAGCCGGCGGCGGCAGTGGCGGTATTGCTGCATTGATGTTGACATGCGTCTCAGCGGAATACATGGAACGGTTGGTTACGAACCCCCCTGCAAATGTTGTTGTATTCAAATTGGCAAAAGTTTTCTCAGTCGTCGCCGTCGTCGCGGTGCTGCTCAAAATTGAAGTTGCTACTGCTGCGGCGGCTGTTGTTGCCTCAAAGTTTCGTCGCAGTTGAAAAGTTGTGAAGACTATATGCGCCGAGGATAGAGCCAGTATTAGTACTAGAAGCAGCGCCAGAATGTGCGTCGTATTACTCTGATTCATACGCAGAAAATAGCGTTGGTAGAGCATTTCAACCTGAAAGCATCAAAACAAAACGGAAGTGAGTAGGCGGAAGTGAGCGAGTAAAAAAATGGCGTGAAACGCGTGAACAGCACGAAATAATAAAAAAAAAAAGGAGAAAATGGCGTATTCAATAAAGTTACGTTTAGGAAATTGCCAAAGCTGCAAATTAGTTTAAAATGTTTAAGTAGCTCAGGTCGAACAAGCTCCATTTTCCGTGCACTTTAGCACAAAAGTTTCCAGCGTGAAACTTTTCATTTTCTCTGCTTCTACTTCTTTTTAGTTTTCTTTCATTTTGTGGGCGTTCAATTTGGGCTTGGTTGCGTAGACTACTATTTATTCGCCTCACGTGCCACGTTGCGTTTGCAGTGCAACTTATCATTTAGTTAATAAATTTCAAAGGATTTTTCGTGCTGATTTGGCGTGTGAAGTGTGCTTAGATAGATGAGTTTTTCAAAGGAAATTATTTGTTGGTTCCTAATAGGAACAAGACTTTAACGAAGTTGATAATGGAAGAAGAAAGGTAAACTTCAATAGAGCCGAAGCATTAATACACTTCTCTTGAAAGTTAATATTGTATATCAGCTGTTTATTTCGTTAGCACCGAAGCTTTAAGCCATTGCCGATTCCTCCAAGTGTACAGTACCCGCTTCAACGCCCTGGCTTCATTCTTGACCAAGCCACAAGCAAGCTCCTTCGGACAAAGCAAAGACTACAAGGAAAGTTCATCAGGACCGAGCATCTTCTGGACAGACTACCCCTCAATATAGCTGCTGCTGAGTTCAAAGACATACTAACAAAGCACAGTTCATTAAACAGAAGCTGGAAAGGATGGACTGCACCGCTGAAAGTGAAAGGCGGGCTCTCTAGGTGATCCCTGTTAAGGATCCCGATGGTGTGCTAGCTAAACCGGAGGAAGATTAGGCTAACATTTTTGCAACCAATTTGGAGGGCAAGTTTACATCGTTTCAACTTACTGTCGAGAATGATGTGGCAAGAGTGTTGCAGTTCCTTCAGGTACTTCTTCAAGTGAACTTTCCAATGAGAGCAGATCGTCTCGAAGAAGTCATGAGAACCCTACGGCATATGCCTAGAAACAAAGCCCCGGATTACGATAGAATTTGTCATAATACCTTAAAGGCAATGCCAAGGCGTGCGCTCCTCTATGTGACGTTAATATTTAATGCAAGTGTAAACTAGTGAGGATCATTGTGATCCATAAGCCTGGCAAGCCTAAGGATACTGCTAGCTCTTATAGTCCAATAAACCTGTCGAAGGTTTGGGAACAAATTTTTGCGAAGTGGTTAACAGAGCTTGGAGTCTACCAAAGGGCTATAACTGAGCAGCAATTTGGTTTTTGGCGTGGTCATGGCACCGTTGAGCCACATATTAAAGGCGTTTGATAAAAAGGAGTACTGCAATGGAGTTTATGTGGACGTGCAGGAAGCCTTTGATTGAGTATGGCATGGTGCTCTTTTACCGAAAATCAAAGCTCAGAAGCTCTCAACTGTCCATGTCATTTGAGCCGGAGTTCAATAAAGGCAGTGTGATGGGACCGTTGCTGTACTCCTTGTTCACTGCTTGTGCCGTATGAGGATGTAATGCCACCCGAGAAAGTTATATTGGCATCTTATGCGAATACGATGCATCAGACGGGGTACAGAAGTATGTCCACAAGCTGGAGAATTGGACCAAGCGATGGAATATTAAGCTAAAATATTTGGCTTACAAACATCGCCCTTGATCAGGCAAACTAGGTTAAGTACATAGGTCAATATGCCTCATCTTATTTATACTAAGGACTTTAGAGAGTATGACAGTATGACAGACCAGCTGAATGCTACTTCTAATCCTAATACTACTATGAGATATTAATTAACTTAATACTTTAATTTAAGTCCATTCATATAAAGAAATATGAAAATGTTTCTCATTTTAATGTTACTCAATTCATTCATCATAATTCATAAATGCATCCAACAGCATCTGCAACTCACCTGCAAATTCTTAAACTGATGCGTCGAGCACAAACGCAAAATAACACGATTCAAGCGAAACCAAAAAGAGATGGTTGGACTCAACGCACCTGTGGTGCTTAGATTAGCCTCAATGTTGCGGGATTCACCAGTTTCAGAATCTAGAAAGAAAAATTCAACAAAATAAAGATAAATTTAGTTATTCTGAAATCCATTAATAAGTAATTTTAGTTATAAAGCTTCAACTAAAAACCGAACAATGTCTGTTTGTGGGTTTACACATGCAAGAACAATTAAGGTAAGTAAAGGAGGTGTGTGATGCGTTTGTATGTAGGCGTTTATCAGCAAGGCAGCAGGCATTGAGTGTATAAAGAGCATAAATACTTCAATATTATGTAAGCAAATTTTGTGCACTGGAACCACAGAAGCAGCTTATGTTACTAAAACTAATCGCAGTCGCCTACAATGAAGTACAGATTTATACCGAATAGATATAGGCTTAATATGTATAAAAGGATATAATGAATACTAATCAAAGTGCGGCAACAGTTGCCATTATTGTCTTTCTCATTGTTGTTACGCCTGCATAAAATATATTCTGAATAATTGACAAAATATTTGCACAATATTTCCTTTGATTGAAGGATATTATGCAGCATATTTGCCACATTTATGCAAAGTTTGTCACATGTTGATTTATAAATTCGAATATTTCGAATACATTTTCATTATTGTCTTCAAACTAATATTGCATTCACTGGTAGGCATTGTTTTTAAAGGCTATACGCATTGCATAAAAGCGTTTATTAATTTGTGCAAATGTATGTAGAAGGCTATTCAGAACACATTCTTGATAAACATCAAAAGGAAAGTCGAGCTGTCGTGCATATCTGACAGCAGCGTTCTATCTTCTTCTATTATTAGTATAGAATTTTCTGATTTGAACATATGCTCTTAAATTAAATAGTCCATGAAAAATTCTTTGGAAATATCTTTGCATAAATGTTAGCAGCCTATTTTAATTTGCATGCATTGTGACTGACTTGAAGGCTTTAGTTGGCTTCAACAGATACGAATAGAAATTAAAAGTTAGAATTGTAGGAAGGATTACATTTTATTTGCAATAAATCAAATCAAAATGAAAGAGTTTTTGCACATCTGTACATATTAAGTATTCTGCAAGATTTTAAATGAAAAATGAAACATTGGAGGATAATCATTACAAAGCCGACTGGTGGTTTTACCACCTTTTCGAATTCGGTTAAAAATGGAGTTGACATGAATTCGTTCATCTCTCTCTAAATAACCTCAGCATGTAAGAAAGATGCTTTAAAAGTAGAAGAACCCAAAGCGTCATTATTTAACCAAAAAAAAATGGTTATGAATTCTTCAGAACTCTTTAAGAAAATACAATTGGCCTTTCAATGAAGAAATAAACAGTACACAGCAACTAGATAAGGTCATAGGGTACACACAACATATTCAATATGGATCAGCACTTCTGAACTGATTAAAAATCGAAACAGAATGTTTATCCAAATTTTGTGCGCAAACTCATTGCAGACAATTGGAAGCAAAGAAGAAAGTGGCAGCAAATTAGGTCACCAAGTGATAAAACTAAGTTAAACAAGATAACCAGTGAGCTGAAGAAGTGCTCCGTAAAATCAAAAACAATGTGTAGAACTCACATGTACA
The DNA here is from genome assembly GCA_035044805.1 of Leucophenga maculata. Taxonomy (NCBI): domain Eukaryota; kingdom Metazoa; phylum Arthropoda; class Insecta; order Diptera; family Drosophilidae; genus Leucophenga; species Leucophenga maculata. The sequence continues at coordinate 626,348 of JAWNNP010001715.1, read as the reverse complement.
AAACTCACTGACTATTCACTATTGAAAAACAGCTGATGAAGCACTGTTCTCCTTTGAGGAACTGAGACAATACATTGACAAAATCTTATACTGAAAAGCTACACTTTTTGATATTGATGAAGCAGGCATATTTCCTTATAATAATCATCAACGGAGCATACAACACCAACTGGAATCATAAAATTTGTTTAAACAAAATAAGAAGTCCAAGGTATGACCTGCAACGTTGCTGGCTGAGCTTCCACAAAAGTATTTTTTTTTTAAATTGAGCAATATTGTCAACGCATCGCTAAGACTTTGACATTTACCGATTCATTGGAAAGTGGCAGAGGTGTTCATCATACCAAAGGCAGGCAAATCTCCAAACAAAGTAACGTCTTTTCGAACTACATATTTCGCTTTTACCGCTGATGTCTGAAATCTTTGAAAATGCTGTTTTGGATAGAATGAAGTCCATAATGCAGTCAAATGTGCTAACTACTCAGCATCAGTTTGCATTTAGGAAATCCCATACAACGTAGTTAAGTAAGCACTTGAAGCAAATAAAAAAATATATTCGTTGTCTCAAAGACTTTTGATAAAGTTTGGCACATTCATTATCGGTTGAAATATCCGAAATACTTAAATTTAATTTAAGCAGCAATCGGTTTTTCCTATGAAGTAAAGCAACGCATTTTCATTTTAAAAATAAAAACAAGTAAGGAAATTTCAGTCGGGCGTAACCGACTGTGAGAGGCCCTGTACCAGTTCAGGTCGCCTAACAAACACATTAAATGTTTCCCGAGCATATGACCAAACACATGACCACTTCTCACTGCGCGAATATGAATGAAAAGAAAAGGGGGTCGTTTAAATTCAATTGCTTATAAAATCGTCATTTATTATCCGATTTAGATGAACTTTTTTGATTTGGGCTAAGAAGGACGTTAGCTTTATACTAGTGTACTCAAGTGTACTAGTGTACCCCGAAGAAATTTTTACCGTAAGGGGTGATTTTATGGGGAAGGGGGGGAGGGGCAAACTTTTAAAATAAACTTGTGAAATTCCGGAGCAGTCCTAGTCTCGATCTATTACCGTTTCCGAGATCCTTTCGTTCATACAGACGGACAGACGGACGGACGGACAGACGGACATGGCTATATCGACTCCTCTATCACTCCTGACCATAATGGGGGTAACTTTGGGGGGTCTCCGACAATTAGTTCTTCCTGTTTACATACATTTGCACAAACCCAATAGGCTCTTGTACCTTCGGTACAGGGCATAATAAAGCGATTTTAGCAAAAAGAGATACACCACCTTTTACGCAGTAAAATTATTCTTCAGCTTTGTTTATGTTTCTCAAGAATCATTAAAACCAGTTCCTAATATTATTAATGAGTTCTAATCAAATTTTGTAAATTTTTCAACGAATTTTACATTTATAATTGAGGTACAGCTTGGTGCAAAATGAGAAATTTACCAACTATGCCGACGTACTAAAACTTTTAGTGTCTGTAGATTGAAAGTTTGTATGCATTAGTGCCATATATTTTCAAGAAATCTTATGCAATGTTCCATCAATTTGCAGTGAACAAAATTAAATTGCTCAAAGGAATTCAATGGAATAGCAATTCACCTAAAATGTGACAATATGCACAAAATCTAGTTCGTATGCCAGCTTTGTGCAAATGATTCTGACTCGTCTGAGAACTAATTTTCCAAGGAATTTGGAAAAACTAAAATTAAAATTTTTTTCAATTTTTTTTTATTGATTTAAGCGATTTTAAGGACTTTACTAAACTGCTTCCAACTTTAAAATTTAATCTTAGCCGTATATAGTATCTCAAGTTTTTTTAATCGATTTAGTTCCTTTAATGCAAGCCATGTAATTTTACCATCTATTAATAGTTTGTCAAAGAATACTGAATGTAAATATAAGTCAAAAAATCTATATTATCTAAAATTTTTGAAGAATACATTGAAATATAAATCAGAAAATCAGAAATATACTGTCAACTTCTGTTTCATTTTATACAGTTTTCTCTAGGGATTTTTTGTTCAAATATTCTCTCATCAAATACGCATAAATAAAATACACAGATGACATGACATGTGTAAAAATCAAATAAAATCTATTGCTACGATTCATCACAATAAAAACTAATTTCCAAACTCACACACACGAATGTCGAACAAATTCACAGATACTCAGCTACAAAGCACACATTCAACTGCTTTATTCATATACGACATACTATATACCATGCCATATCTACTTATTTAAATCACTGAACTGTGATTTGACAATAAGCGCTGACATATTCTTTTATACGCAAAACTTCACCCTATAGAAATCCAGAGAAAAAAAAATATATATACGACTATATTATATTAATGTCAATAAATAAATTCCATGTGTGATTATGTAAATTTTCATAAATATATAAAGCAACAACAACAATAAACAAATATTATGTTGAAGTCGAGTATGCTCGACAATGAGATATCCTGTACTTTGTCTAAGTGGTGACTTTTTGAATAATAGCTTTGTATGGAAGATAACTGAAATATGGAACTGTTCTGAATAAGTGTGGACTATTTTATAACTAGGAAGGCATATAATGACTAAATAGAGACAATCAATACTTGATCTCTCCCACTCTTGCTATCTCGTATTTAACAGAGAATTGTAACAAATGAAAATAGAAAACCGCATGAACTGTATAAAATACCCTTTTAAATGTACATAGCTTAGCGTTCACTGTTCAAGAGATTTGTTTGTATTGACGCTTGTTTCAATTTTTATAAGCTATTTCATGATATGTTTTATAAAAAAAAGGAAGAAAAAAAATTGTTTAGATCTACATTGTTTTAGATCTATTTTACCTTCTATTAATCAACACAAACATCATCAAAAATTTAATACACCTTTATAGCATATAAGCAAAGGGTATACGCCAAAAATTGCAGCTAGTCAAGCAAAAAAAAAAAAACCGATAATCACAATAAAAGAGATAACCACAAAATATGTCACATCATATTTTTGTGTACGCAATAACAGCCAAGAAAAAACCTTCGACAACAAAAAATGTAATGGAAAATGTGAAAATTAGAGAAAGACAGCAAATAATGTGGAAAAATCTCTTGCCTCACAAGGGCTATAAAAAATAGAAATAAATTCAATATGACAATTGACAATAAGCACATGACAGACAGAATCATATATCAGCATTGAGGTAGCACATATTCACCCACAATTTTGCTTCTATGTACATAAAGTAGGTGACAGCGAGAGAGAGAGATAGAAAGGGCAATCAAAAAGAGTAGAGAAACTATTGCGAAGGATGTTTGAAAAATTATAAGAAGAAAGAATATTTTGGTAACATCATAATTCGTACTCAATCACATGTCCAATGGAGAACAATGGGTAACTAAGAGACTTCGTGACGCAACCAACACTTAAACTGTGATCCATACACAACCAACGATTCAAAACATTAATTAAAAAATTCCTAACAATTTACAAGACTTGTACAACGATGGAAAATGTTTGTCAAATTGGTAATGTGACTTAAATAGCGAAAGCTTCAACATCTGTTCAGAGGTCCTAGCGAAAGCATCATGAAATATTCGGAACTCTACAATATTCGCTGAAAGGAAAGTTGTTGACTGCCATTCACTTGGAAAATGGCCAACAATAATTATTTTGCAAACGGTCCAAGCACCTCACACGTCCGTCCCTTAGGGCACGTATCTCCTGGTTAGCTAACGTGAAAGGCGAAAAACCCCCTTCCCCTTAATTAGGTTTTGGTGCGCTGGGCTTGGGATCCTCGACAGAAAAATTAATCCCCAATGAAAACAATAAGGTAGCCGCGGAAAGAATCCTACGATGACGACCCCCGCAAACGATATAACGAAAGATGCAAAGCTGACATCACTGCAATTCAAGAATTCTGATGGATAGGTTGCTCCTGTGACATCTAAAATAGCTGCTATGCGAGTAAGCACGAATTTGGATGTGGTTTTGTGATGAGTAAGAAACTGCGTAGCCTTGTCTCCATATTCACGCAGGTTGACGAGCACCTAGCCGCGATACGTATCAAGCCTAAATATTTTATGGCGAACGCCTTGACGGAAAAGAAAGACGACGATGCTAAAGATGAGTTCTATGAGCGCTTGGAACGTCTTTACGAGCGCTGTCCCAAACACGATGTCAAAATCGTGCTTGGAGATTGGGAAGGAAGGAATCTTTGGCCAAACCGTCGCAAAATTTAGCCTTCACGGCAATAACTCAAATAATGGAAAGAGGCTAATCGATTTCGCAGCAGGTCGGAACATGGTAGTTAGTAGTACCAGATTTCAACACCTTAACTTCCACGAGGCTACATGGCTGAGTCCAGATCAAATTATACGCAACCAAATTGATTATATTCTGATTGACGGAAGGCACGCATCGAGCGTGTTGGATGTGCGAACGTTACGTGGTCCCAACATTGACTCGGATCACTATCTTGTCGCAGCCAAGGTACGCACTAGGCTCAGCGTAGTGCACATCGCACGTTCCAACATGCAACGAAAGCTGGACGCCGGCAAGCTGCAATCAGAAGAGACTGCCACAGCCTTCTCTAACACACTCTCCCAACTGCTCTGGGAAAACTCTCCGTCTTCTCGATACCATGGATACGGCTGCCAAGGATGTCATTGGTTATACAAAACCTGTGCAGAATTCTTTCTACGAAGAGGAACGTCGCAATGCTACTGCAGAGAAGAACGCTTCCTATCAGCGAACTCTGCAGTCGGGAACAACGCGAGCTGTTAGAGAGCGATATCGAGAGAAACGGAGAGAGGAAAAACGCCTTTTCAGACGTAAGAAAAAGGAGAAAGAAAGGTGGGAGTTTGAGGATGTTGAGAGGTTATGTGACAAAAATGAAGCTCGAAAATTGTATGAAAAGGTTAAGCTTCTGACTAAAGGTTTTAAACCCGGAGTAACTTTTTGTAAGGATGAAAATGGAAATCTGGTAACGGACGAACAGAAATCACTGAGATTATGGAGGAGTCATTTCTCCAACCTACTCGGAGGCGATGAAGCGCATAATTCCGCCGATAGAGAAATGACAACGGAACCACCAGTGGCACTAAAGTGGAGTCACCGGAATATAACGAGGTCAATTCGGTTATTAAAAAGCTGAAAAATAACAAAGCTGCAGGCTCTGATGGGCTGCCAGCTGAGTTATTTAAGACCGGCGGCGAAGATTTGGTTAGGAGTATGCACCAACTTTTATGCAAGATATGGTCCGATGAACGAATACCCAATGAATGGAATCTCAGTGTTCTCTGTCCTATCTTTAAGAAAGGAGACCCCGCTGTTTGCGCCAACTACCGCGGAATAAGTCTTCTTCCATTGAATATAAAATTTTGTCATGCGTATTGTGGAATAGGATTCACTGATAGGACTATATCAATGTGGCTTCAGACTAAAAAGGTCGACCAGTGACCTCGCGAACGCTGATGACATTGATATCACGCAGGAACGCTGAATCAGCTAGGCGTTTTCAGAGATTCAAAAACAGTCTCGGCTCATGGGTCTAGCGGTTAATGAGGATCCGAGATAACCAGCAACAACAACGTCAGCCTGGAAATCGGGCGAAGAATCATGCTTTCAAACAGATGCTTGTTTGGGCTGAGCAAGCAAATAAGATGTAAAGCCCTCTCTCGAAAGACGAAAATCAAGACCTATAAGACGCTAATACTTCCGGTCCTATTGTATAGCGCAGAGACATGGACCGTGATTGAGTCAGATGAAGCAGCGTTGGATGTCTTAGAGAGGAAGATTCTTCGAAAGATTTTCGTTCGAGCTGTTCGAGCTGTTCGAGCTATTCGATGAGGTTGACATAGTCCAGCGCATAATATTCCAGCGACTACACTGAGCTGGTCACCTCATTCGAATGTATGATAGAGCTATAGCACGCATGGTTTATATGATTGGAGAACAATGCAATAGAGGACAACCGGGCACGCGTTGGAATGACCAGGTATGGAGAGATCCCTGCATACATTCAACACAACTTGCCTAACTTGAAGAAGCTCTCAAATGAAAAAAAAGACTTCCTGAGATAAAACAATAGAAATCAAAAACTCTGAGAACACAAAATGATCAAACAACTCTCGTTTGTAGTTGACAACTTTTGATTGCCGTGCTTATGGTCGATTTTACATGCTCCTGTTTGTACACTACTATGGATGTACAATGTACATAGAGGCAGGCAGGCATACTATATGTGTGTGTGTAAGGGCGTAGTTTGTTTATGGTTTGGTTTAATTTTCACCCTAGGCCCATTGCACTGCCGTGCATTATGTTTACTAACCACCAAAAGTGCATATTTGGCATTTCGCGTATCTCTCGGGGCGTTCACAGTTGTGTGTATGGGTGTCCATGTTTCTGTTTGTGTGTGTGTGTGTGTGTGGAAAATTAAAATGTAAATGTTTGGCAAATGCGTGGAAAAACTTTCATTTTTTAATTATTGTTCGTTTTAGCGTCACATAGAATGACTGCAATTTGTTGAAAATATATACTCACTCGCTTGTTGCAACAGCTGCGCCTCTTCACGTTGATACACCATGGGACTGTGACACGTCGAGCTCGAATTTGTTGAATCGATGGACTCATCAATATTGCAACGCGTTATGCCCGCCTGTAAACATGTGAAATGGTTAGTATTCAGCATTTATAGTTGCTACAGAATAAATTTGATAATTATTTTCAAATGAAATTGCTTTTTGCTGTTGAAAATTAATTTGAAAATTTAATTACACAAAATATAATTGAGTGCTACGAGTAATCAAGAAATCTAATATTTTCACAAATTATAAATTGCTCTCTCGTTTGCTCTATGCAAAATTGACAAACAAGCTAACGCCGCATAATTTGTGTAAAATTATTATTTCGGGTGAATTCAAAATTGTAAAATTTGATGAGAATACTTTAAAATCAAGCCTGACTAAAAAAAATGGGTCTTGTAGTATGGTTACGCTCCTTTAGCTCTATAAATAAGAAAGTTTTATCTACAAAAAACCTTAAGTGTGTTTCGTAAATCTATGGCGCGCATACATAGTGGCCATCTATTACTTAATTTTATCTCAAGTCTTGAGTACATCTAAAATTTGAAGTCTTACACGTCTAACACGTAACGTCTTACATGTAACTCCCTACACGTAACGTCTTACACATAACGCCTTACACGTAACGTCTTACACGTAACGTCTTACACGTAAAGTCTTACACGTAACGTCTTACAAGTAACGTCTTACAAGTAACGTCTTACACGTAAAGTCTAACACGTAAAGTCTTACATGTAACGTCTTACACGTAATGTTTTACAAGTAACACGTCTTACACGTAACGCCTTACACGTAACGTCTTACACGTAAAGTCTTACACGTAACGTTTTACAAGTAACGTCTTACAAGTAACGTCTTACACGTAAAGTCTAACACGTAAAGTCTTACATGTAACGTCTTACACGTAACGTCTTACAAGTAACGTCTTACACGTAACGCCTTACACGTAACGTCTTACACGTAAAGTCTTACACGTAACGTTTTACAAGTAACGTCTTACAAGTAACGTCTTACACGTAAAGTCTAACACGTAAAGTCTTACATGTAACGTCTTACACGTAATGTCTTACAAGTAACGTCTTACACGTAACGCCTTACACGTAACGTCTTACACGTAAAGTCTTACACGTAACGTCTTACAAGTAACGTCTTACAAGTAACGTCTTACAAGTAACGTCTTACACGTAAAGTCTAACACGTAAAATCTTACATGTAACGTCTTACACGTAATGTCTTACAAGTAACGTCTTACACGTAACGCCTTACACGTAACGTCTTACACGTAAAGTCTTACACGTAACGTCTTACAAGTGTAACGTCTTACAAGTAACGTCTTACACGTAAAGTCTAACACGTAAAGTCTTACATGTAACGTCTTACACGTAATGTCTTACAAGTAACGTCTTACACGTAACGCCTTACACGTAACGTCTTACACGTAACGTCTTACACGTAAAGTCTTACAAGTAACGTCTTACAAGTAACGTCTTACACGTAAAGTCTAACACGTAAAGTCTTACATGTAACGTCTTACACGTAATGTCTTACAAGTAACGCCTTACACGTAACGTCTTACACGTAATGTCTTACACGTAACACATTACACTTTCATTAACTTTCGAACTCTCTAAACTACTCCCAAGATTTAACAAATTAACTAACCTTTCGGAGGCACACAGACTGCACACTTCCTTACGAATTTCTGTACAAAATCCTAGTAAAATTCTATTCAACGCGAGCAATAAAATGCCAACCATATACCATATATTCAGAAGTAGGTACGCATGTACCTCTTTAACCTCCAGCCTCGTTTGTTGCCTTCGCAGTTGCAGTTCTTCGCCACAGACGCCACAACAATTTCACACACAAACAACTTTTATGTCAACAGGAGCGTAGATGGCATTTGTGTGCCCTTTAAGTGGCCACTTGTGCTGCTGACAATATCGTTTAGAGCAAGAGATACAAATTCTAAATAGACGACGAAGAAGATGCCACACAAGTGGTTGCATATTCACACCGTTTGCACTTTTGACTGCATAGTTATATGGAAGGAACGAAGGAAGCCCAAAGGTGTTAACTTTTCATAAGTGTCTTTAGTGAAAGTCTGAACTTTGGTACTGGCTGCTGCTGCAGCTGCAGCTGCTTTTGTTGTTGACCTACAAAACTGCTACACGTGCGCACTTCAAGTAGAAAACTATTTAGAGGCAACAGGAGTGAAAATTTAATTGCTGAATGGTTTTTTATTTTACGCTTCACATAAAGTGCATAGCATATACAATATATTTTGTTGCAAAGTTTTTAATAACCAGATGAAGCAGACGATATGGAGACTCTTAAGAAACAGTAATTTTTTTAAATCAAATATATAGAAAGACAATTCTACAATGAAACTCCTAACGTCCTTCAATATTAACTCAGCACCAAGTTAACTCGTACATTATAAACAAGAAATAACACTGCAGTCAAGTGGGATGCAGGAAGTGATACACTGCTCCTAACAATTTATGAGGGTTACCCCTTCTAGTGTTCCGATATTAGTCCTGGATTAAAAACCGTGACTTTGACAAAGGCACACATCGACTATAGAATTAACAGAATTAACCAGTCAAATGAAATGTTCGTCGGCCAGAAAATCAAGTGAAGAAAATTAAAAATAGAGCCCACTCTCGAGTGACAAAAATCAAAATCTGCGGAAATCTATGGAGCCCAGACAGGAACCCTGATGAAATCGTCAGCAAAGGCTTTATGAGGTTTTGGATTGAAAATTTCTTCGTAAGATTTTTGGATCTATTAGAGTTTTAGTCTCATATGAAGCTATATGAGCTAATCGATGAGGTTCACATAGTCTAGAGCCGGACATAGGAAAGTAATTAAGTGTTCAATCACAGTTGAAGAATAGAGAAGTGAGCACCTAGTGAGATAGCTCATTCGCAATTAAACAACGGTGCAAATTATATGTTGAACCTATCTTGGAATTATGACTGTGAATTAATCACAGCTCTTTGAAAAACTAAATCACAGACAGTAATTTTTAAAATTTATTTTTTAAACTATTTTTAAATTTGAAATTTTTTTTTTCTTTCTTTAAAAACAACTGTGAAGAACATAACAGCTTAAATCCCATCAAAGTGACCTTTTTATTTTTGTTTCTTTTTTTTTTTTTGCTAAATCTTCCCAATTGTTTGTGGAATAAAATTTCGTGTTGTGTTTTACACTCACGAACAACAGAGAAACAAACTTCCCGAACTCGGAGGCAATTAAATTCGATGCCATTTTATTTTACTGCTTATTGCGAAATCAAATTAAATATTTAAATCTGTGGACGATGTACAAAACAAAAAAAAAATACATATTGCGGCAACTGGTGTCTGTCCATGCCACTTGCGGATTAATTGTGGACTTTGATATCCTGCTTACACTTCCTACGCCGCAACAGCTTTACTTACCGCAATTAAACTGCTGCTCACCATCGCTTTGCCACTTTTAGCATTTGTATTGAAATGTTCGATTACTTCCCAATTGGATTTCTTTGGCGTTGATGGCTGTGTTGTTGTTGCGCCCGCTGCCGCACCTGCACCGCCTCCGGTATTACTAGTTGTTGTAATGGTTTGTTGTAGAGCTGCTAGAGCACCTGACGACTGTCCGGGGACTTGTAATTCCATGGAGCTTTGCGTGCCGCTGCCAGCTTGTTTTAATGAAGCAGAGCGACTAAAAAATTTCTTATTCTTAATGGGCTCCTGCAAGGACACAAAAAAGGACTTAAGTAAGTAAATAGTGTTGGTGCGAGTGATTGGAAAATCACATGAAATTGTCGGAAATTGTCTGTTGCGACAACAATGGCTGGACGGACAGACAATTCGATAGAGAAAACATCGAACAAAACATTGTAAATTAACTGACTTCCTTGCTGGAACCAGCACTGCCTCCTCCGAGTCCTCCACCACCGCCAGCACCACCGCCTACATGTCGCATGCCACGCAGTGATAGTCGTTTTGACCATTCACGCTTCTGACTTTCCGAGGATAGTGAACGAAAGATGTGTGTGGATGTGGATGTGGATGAGCCGGACATGGCGCTGTGTTATTAAGCTGTAAAGAAACAAAAAAAGAGAAAATTGTTTTAGCACGGAAGAAAGAAATATTCCCAGGTTAACAGTGCGTGTGATTGTTTTGTACTTTATTTATAGCGCGTATACGCAATGCGAAATGGGGAAAATGTTTATTTTTTATTTTAAATAATTAAAAAAAAACAGGAAGGAAAAAAGGTGGTGCGATATAAACCTATATGAAATATTTTATTGGAATTAAAGTAAGATTTATAAAATTTAGTGTCATTTGGGCCAAATCTCAACACTAGAGCAAGGTTTCTAAAAAAAATGTACCCACCATCTCGTTCTCAGCTTCTTCTAAACCTAATTCTTACAACAATAAGAAAGTGACGACAACATGGTTTCCTTCAGAAATTTTGAATTTTCGACCAATTCGAGGTCATTACTAATTTACATATTCTCACATGGAATGGAGGTGTCTTTGGTAAAAAGATGAATTATTCAATTTTCTATTCAAGCACATAGTAGACATAATTTTGTTAGCTCAAATAGAACCATTTGACATCGTGGTTATTGTTGCCACCATAATGATCGCGAATACGTTAGGGGTGGTGCCGAGGAAATTTTAATAAAAAAATTATTCAACAGCAATACCTATCTCACAATCATCCCATACTCATTGAATACATTGCATTATTTGGTTCCACTGGCATTCACACGGACTGATCCGATCGGACCTTATACAGCTTACACATTCTCGTAAGTATTTTTTAATGTATTCAGAACTATCCAGTAATTTCGTTCAATATAATTTTTCATCAGATTTAGTCCTTCTTGTAGAGTAGTTTTGTATCTTTTGTTATAAGCCATGCAAGGTGAGAGATTCCTAGAATAATTGAATGTTTTATCCTCTAGGAAAGCATTGTATTTAGTAGACGGCCTTCCATTCGCAGGACTCCATTCTAATCCAAATATGGGCAGAGTGCTTGTAACTTACTCTTGGAAACCAGTTTCTTGTTTTTTAATAGTTTAATTTATTATTATTATTTTTTTTTTTTTTTGTTATTTTCTTATTCTTCATTATTCTTCGCTGCATTATTCCTCGCAGCCGTGCTATGAATATTAGAACAAATGCCTTCACGCTTATAAATTATCCAAGCGATGAATATTTTGTCAACAGTTGCATAAGCCAATTTTCTATGACAGTCTCTGTTGATATAATAATATCTTCAAATTTATGGCCTTATTTTATAGGATGGTTATTCTAGCCAGATTGGTCCGACAAATTTCTTGGAACAATTCGTCTGACACAATTCGTCGACTTACTTTTGGCTGTCAGTGTAGTTATTTTGCTTTCAATCTTATCCCCTGTATCCCCTGCTGGATATGCTTTAGCTGATGCATCGCAAAATCCATGGAGTTCTGTAATGTCTGCCTCAGTTTTTCCAGCCCATCTTGGAATGCAAATTCTTGATAATTCCTACAATCCAGATGCAAAATCTTGCCAGAAGTTAGTCAAAGCAGCATCAACTTCTTGATTTCTTCTAAGCGGTGATCTGCATAGCTCCTGTATGAAACATTTGCGTTGCAGTGTAGCCCATACCAGTGGGATGAATTTTCTTACCATTTAAGATAGAACTGAACGCTTTATGATACGAGTTTAAATTGATCATTCCAATGAAAAGTTAAAAACATCTTTATTGGGATCCCATTCTATAATTTTACTGATTCGTCGTCTGTTCTTGCTATTTTTGCGATGTGGTTGTAGCCTTTGATTTCCATCGTTGGATACCAATTTTCGCAAATAAATGCCAGCTTTCTCCAAAATTTGTCTTATATTGGATTGCTTTTGAATACAGCTCTGAACAATATGGTGCTCTCCAGTGATCAGATTATTCATGTAGGAATTCTTTTTAATGACTTCCGCAGTACGCTGCTACACTGCAGTTTATCAATTTATATTCCATTACCTGCATCTTGGGATCTTCTCTCCAAAGTACAGACTGGTACTCTTGATGATCTTTAATTTGTATCTGGCGATACATTTTTCCAATGACAACAGTTTTTACAACAACAGGGTCAACAACAGTAGACACAAATCAGATCAAATTTCTCAAATTTGTCTACATATTTTTTTTTTTTTTGGCTATGTTTGTGACAGATTTCGTGACTAAAGAAAAATTTATGATATGTTTGCTTTAGATCGGAAACTTAATATTGCTTTCTTACTATCCCTTATTAAAGTATTTTGTATAAATCATCATGTTAAACGGAAAACAATTTTTAAAATATTAAAGAAATAAATTTCTTTTACATTCGAAATGTGCTAATTTCGAAATAAATTGCCAATTTGGCACTTTTTCCGCATAGACTTGTAGTTCCGTGCGCTGTCATGAAAAAATCCAATCACCATTAGACAAGCATAAATTCCGACACTGCCTTTCTCTTGGTTCAATAATGTTTGACTATCTGCTACTGACTGAACAAGCAAAATGACGGCCCACTTAAGAAATATTTAGATATATTTGTGTAAAAAAACTTATTCATCGAATATAAATTCATGCCAGACACGCAAATGCTTAGAATGCCCCAAAAACATGAATTCGAAAATAGGAATTCTGTATCAGAAAAAAAAAAAAAGAAAACAAATGAATTGTAATAAAATGAGCGCGCGAAAGAAAATTAAACAAAAAAAAACAAAAAAACAATTGAAGAAATAACAAAAGCCCTTAAAATAAAATTCCTATAGTATTTAAGAAGTGTAGCAAAAACTACTCAAATGGCAAAATACTCGATAAATGGCAGAGATAGAGTTAATTTTAGACAATTTAAGGTACAAAAATTATAAGGGTGTAAGCAGAACTACAATACTCTTCACAATTGCGCTATGCAGCTTGTATTTATTTAATCATGAATAAATCTTATGGAGTGCAAACCTAAAGGAGTCATCACAACATGCGAGCTATACCGTTTAGTGGCCACAATAAAATATTAAAAAAATATCTATTGCAATGTAGTGATCTATAACTTGTTAGGTATACATTTTAGCAGGCTAAAGGTAATTTACTTTAAAAAATATCTTCATCAACTTCATAAGAATTTTGTTTCTTAATATTAAAAGTCTTCATACCCACTTTCATGAGGAAATATGACGAATATGTTCAAACACAGAGACAGACAGCCTGACGTACATAGCTAGAACGATTGATTTTTTACTTCGTATCAAATATATATACATACTTTATGGTATGGTTTACTTACGCCTACATCATATCTCCCTACTACATACATTCAATTCTTTTTCAGTACACCCTTACGTACGTTGAGTACGTTGGGCTACGATGTCAGTTAGACAGCCAGTTAGTTTGGCATCTTTATCGTTTACAATGTACTCTTAATGTCTATACACATATTTTACATAAAAGTTTTGGAAACGTGCTAAAGTTAAAAAAAAAAAAACACCTCGCTGCTTCGTTGAACTTCAACGCCCTTCAGTTCAATTGAACTGTGTCTGAGTTTAGTTCACCGGCCGCTGGCAACTGTCGGCATAAATATGTCAAAAACAAAAATGCTATCAACAAATTGTATTCTTTTTGTTTTTTATTTTTTACTTAATATTGCCAAAAACAGAAAACAGAAGCAATCGAAAAACTCTTTAAGTGTACACACACTCACACCTCTGTAAACAATGAAAATAATGTGTACTGTCTGTATATTGGGTTTGAGGGCTGTTCTTTAAGTTCTTCTTTAACTGTCGAAATGCTGAAGATTTACTTCAAATCAAATAAGCAACATGTTAATGAGTTTCTGGATCAAGAAAAGACGTAAGAGGTATAGATAAATCATGTTTGCTCATATAATATTTACAGATCACGATTTACAAACAAATTATTCAGACGTTCCAAAGAGTTCGCATATTACCTGATGATCGTTGATCGTTTTTCCTCTTTGAAGCAAGTCATTAAATTCCAAAAAAAAAACTAGAACCTACCTTCTTTAAAATAGATTCTTAAATTTTTTATCCATTGCAATGTATAGCAATACATTGCTTTGACTTATGTTCCATCCATGGTTATGAATCGATTGAGACTATATCTATGAAGAACTACAAAATCGAGTCTTTGAAATAAACTTAGACAAGAATCCGGACATGACTGTTGGGTGAAAACTCCACCGCTACAAGTGCTGCGCTTAGACTCAAAGAAACTTTGTTTGCCAACTTTATGGACATTGCTTATTGGATTGAACTTTATGGACGAAAGCAGTCACTCTTAATTAAATCACAATTTCAACCGCAGCTAATAGAGAACGATCAGCGTCGCTATATTAAGAAGTATGTCACATGTCACACTTAATGTTCAACAGAAACAGTATTACAAAAAGGTACCTGTCTCGTCTTCCTGCAATGCCAGTCTAGCGGATCACGTAGCTGATTTTCAAAGAGTTACAGGAAAACGTGCTTCGGTCCGAGCATACAGCCTTTATACTATATCTTCTGTGAATTTTCAATATATAGAAAGGGTGCTGTTTATGGGAAAAATGTGAAGGGGCTTCCTGACCGGACACTGTAGACTTAGAAGACACTTATGTAAAATCGGAATCGAAAGTGATAGCACCAGCATATTCTGTCTGGAGGACGACGAAACTCCGGAGCATATCCTGGGGGACTGCCCAGCTCTGACCCAAACCAGGCATATATATCTTGGCAATTACCAAGTGGCAGGAAATGCGGTGCATGCACTCAATCCAAAAAACAAAATGGCCTTTTTCAGGGCATTAGGGCTGGATGAGTTGCTGTAAGACAACAACTGTTAGGGCACAATAGACCTGTAAGGTCGCAGTGCCTACTACTTAAGGGTGCTTGTCGCCCATCAACCGTGGGTCCGTTTGTGCAATTCGTTTAAATTTAATACAATTCTAAATGATACACAATTTTGTCGGAAAGTTTGTAATGGATTCTAGATCACATAAAGAATATATATTCTTGATCAGCTTAACGATACGAGACAATCTAGCTACAACATGAATAGGCTAAAAACTCACAATGAAAAAATACGAATCTGGAAGATCGAGGGTGTATCTTCTTTAAGTCTTAAGCTTTTCAGCTGGCTGTACAAGGTTGTTCCGTAAAGTTTCAAACCATATGTGCACTCCCCCTTCAATTTATCTCTATTCCAAAATTCACACCAATTGGTTAAGCGGTTTAGCCGTAAGAGAAGAACAAACTTTCGTATTTATAATATTAGTAGGATAGTCTCCCAGTCCTCATTGTTCATACGGATAGCCAGACAGACAGACAGACATGTCAATATAGACAACACAACTTTTGATGCTGAACAAGAGTTTAAATACTTTGTGGAGTCTACTCGCTTTCTTCTGTTCCTGTTACGAACAGTTGCACAAAATTTATATACTCTTTTACTCTAGAATACAGAATAATCTACTGCTGTACAAAACAACAATTATGGACCTATGCAAATCAATTATGAGGTACAAGTCAAACATGTAAATCTTTCAAAGGTTCCAATCTAAGCTTCTAAAAGTCTTTTCAGAGCGGAGTGGTAAGTGAGATACTATGGCATACATAGAGACCTGCTGGTCCCGACAATGCTTGAAGAAATTTTTTCTGCAAAAACCATATAAACAGATTGGAGCTGCCTGATAATCAACTTACTAGACAAAAGTATTAACACCCGCGGACTAAAAAAGCTCCAACCCCTCACAAATTTCCGATTGTGACGGTTCATTATTTTTATTTTTTTTTTTTTGTAGCTACTGTATGTCAATATTCTCTGATAAACATTTACTCTTGAGAATTGATAACGAGATGATGTCAACTGGATTCTCTTCAGGATCTAAATTATTTTTGATATTAACAGAATAGCAAAATATATTTTGCCAACATTTTACTGTTACAACAGGCGACTACTAATCCCAAAAATGGTAAGATTTTGAACAATCGAAAGATAGAACTCGGTCAATTAGATGGCAGAAACGAAGTTATAATTTAACCATCATCACTTTTTACCATTTTCGATTAATAAATTAGGTTTCCCATTATGATTTAACAAACGAGAAGTACTCAAATGCAAGGTCGGTGCAGTTTTTAAAAGCGCTGAAATGTTTTGCTTATAAGCTTATTTTTTCTTAAAATATTCATAGTCATAGTTGCATGACATTCTTACTGCAGCAGAAACTATTTATACAGATATTTCTCCATTTCTGGATATTCTGGCAGAAGTACTGAAAATAGATGTTCCCAGATAAGGTCATAGAAATTACTGTTTGACATCTGATGCATTGTATGTAATGAGATTTTGTTCAAATGAAGCTCATAAAGCTCCAAACACTATTTTGAAATTATGTACTCCAAAAATATATTTAAGATCAATTTCGACACCCAACTGCGTTCTGTCGAACTTTCATATACATGCTAAATGGCTGACAGACAAATGATGCACATTGCTCTAAAATTGGTCATAAACTAATGTTAGGAGGTACAAAGTAACCAACATTCGTCAGTTCGAATTCTTCTAAAACTACCCACGACTTAAAATTTACTCAAAAATTACTTACAACTGTGATACTGGTCCTAAGTGGAATCCTATTTAAGCGCCGAGCAGTTTTTTCAACCCTCGCACACTTTAAAATCACACAAAAATTTAAGCACGTTTACCAAAGTACTTGAGCTGCTTTTGCCACCTTCGTCCCACCTACCGGGCCTACTAGGTACATACAACAGGTAAGGCAATCGCAAAGCATAATATTGAATTTCGCCATTTTGTTAGGAGTTCTTTTTTTCTCATCTTACGAGGCATAAAGCAGGAAATTTGCTTTTACTTTGCTTTTTAGTAAATAAATATGCCTACAAGCAATAAATTTTTACTTCGTCAGACAGGTAGACAGACAGGCAGGTAGGCAGACAAACAGACAGACAGGTAGACCGAAACAAGAACAGACAAGCAGTCTTCCATACATAGAGGTGGCTACTACATATAATATTTATACCATGAACGATGGAAAAAAGAACAACGACAGCTATTTGTATTTACAAGAAAAAATTAACAAAATAATTAATTGGATCGAGCCGAATATTTAATACACTTTATATGGGCTTTTCTTCAAATTTATTTGTTGCAAAGAAAAAATTTTGAACTTAAAAAAGAAACATACTGAATTACATTATGTTAAGAAAAACTGATGATAAGATATACAGGATCTCCAATTGCCACTTCAATGAATTTATGTGAAGAGAGGCTTTCTAAAGGTTTCTAAAAAAAAACTGATGGTGAGGCTCCGAGGCCCAAGATATGATGGATCATACGAATATATATCAGTAATAACTATTTCAAATTTCTAACTGAAAAATGGAGTTTTGATAGAGAAGTAATAAAACGAAGGCTTTATACCGAGTCTACGCCGATGACTACGCTCTTCTCATGAAGATGATTAAAATTCTTATTAAACGCTACCAGTCTACCAATAAAATTATGAAGGGTATATATACAAAAAAGAAAAAATATCACTCGTGGGAAAAGCTGTTGAACAGATTTTCTTATTGGCATATTATTAAGTGGCATAAAAATAGCTTTAAGTAATACCCCATATACACTTCAAATGTCTTCTATGCTAGAAATTCTCACACATATCTAATATGTTTGTCTGCTACCATCTGCCATCTGACGCCTCCTTTTGTGGGTAGTGTGTGGTCTTGATTTCTAGAATATTAGATATCTGACAGTCAATTTGTCTGTTCACCTCTCGCTTAATAATTCTGTCTGCGTGTTTACATAAGCAACTAATTAAATTGTTAAGTGCCGGCGAACATAATTAGACCAAAATGCTGAAATATGAATATAAAATCTTGCATATATCGATTTATATCAATTTCCAATTAGCCAAATAACTGACAGAGTTCGACCTATGGCGTCTACCAGGTGCGTAAGCTATGCCAATGAAATTTGAAGGCTCTTCGGCACATTTGGAAAATATCTTTTAGCAAACGAAAGGTGAATGAATTTCCAATTAGTTAACATTTTGCGTACGACGACAGGCAAATGAATTTATTACAAATTAGTTTGCCGCAACAATTAAGATTCAATTAGATAAAGGCAAAAATTAAATATCGATTTAACTGAACACAATGGATAAATTGGTAAAATTGACTCTCATTGTTTGTAGTCTGAACAATTTTTAATGGAATACTAATTTTATGCTCTGTGATGGTTGTATGGATTGTGTAATGAGTAAAGTTAATATCTATCTCTTTATTTTTCTGTAGCAGTCAGATAGTATTTCAAATTATGTGTGACAAGTCTATGGTCGAAAAATTATGTAAGTTTCGTTTTAGAATGAAAATCCGCACTAAGGCGGGTGAGAAAGAGTTTAAATTTGTAGGAAGTTATGCTTCTTCAGAAGATATTTTCCGCCTAGCTGGACTCTATAGGCCTTTATAATTGTTTAACACAGTATCGGCGTCCATTCGGGATTAGAAAGCAGGCTCGCAGGCGTTGACATTTATACAAATACAAGAAGTAACTAACCTGGTCTCTAAAAAATACGAGGTCTTTATAGAAGACGAGGTCTTCATAGAAGACAAGATCTTCATAGAAGAGGAGGTCTTCATAAAAGACGAGGTCTTCAAAAAACACGTGGTCTTCAAAGAAGACGTGGTCTTTAAAGAAGACGTGATCTTCAAAGACGACGTGGTCTTCAAAAAAGACGTGGTCTTCAAAGAAGACGAGGTCTTCATAGAAGACGTGGTCTTCAAAGAAGACGAGATCTTCATAGAAGACAAGGTCTTCATTGAAGACGAGGTCTTCAAAGAGGACGAGGTCTTCATAGAAGACGAGGTCTTTAAAGAAGACGTAGTCTTCAAAGCAGACGTGGTCTTCAAAGAAGACGTGGTCTTCAAAGCAGACGTGGTCTTCAAAGAAGACGTGGTCTTCAAAGAAGACTTGGACTCCAAAGATGACGTGGTCTTCAAAGAAGACGAGGTATTCAAAGGAGAAGAGGTGTACATGTGAGCAGTGAAAATACATCACCCGCTTCATGGATAGGGCTGCCAGGGATGTCATTGGTATACAAAACCTGTGAATAATTCTTGGTACGACGAGGTGTGTAGCAATGCTACTGCAGAGAAGAACGCTTCCTATCAGCGAACTCTGCAGTCGGGAGCAACGCGAGCTCTTAGAGAGCGATATCGAGAGAGAGGCAGAGAAAGGAGAAACGCCTATTCAGACGCAAGAAATAGGCGCAAGAAAGGCGGGAGTTTGAGGATGTTGAGATGTTATGTGACAGAAATGAAGCTCGAAAATTTTATCAAAAGATCAAGCGTCTGACTGAAGGTTTTAAACCCGGAGTTACTTTCTGTAAGGATGACAAAGAACATCTGGTAACGGATGAACAGGAATCACTGAGATTATGGAGGAGTCATATCTCCAACCTACTCGCACAATTCCGCCGATAGAGAAATGACACCGGAACCACCAGTTAATGATAGCACTATTGTAGAGGTCGGACTATAACGAGGTCGATTCGGTTATTAAAAAGCTGAAAATAACAAAGCGGCAGGCTCTGATGGGCTGCCAGCTGAATTATTCAAGACCGGCGGCGAAGAGTTGGTTAGGATTATGCACCAACTTTTATGCAAGATATGGTCCGATGAACGCATACCCAATCACTGTGTTCTCTGTCCTATCTTTAAGAAAGGAGAACCTGGTGTTTGCACCAACTACCGCGGAATAAGTCTTCTTTCCATTGGATATAAGATTCTTTCGCACGTATTGTGTAATAGGCTGAAGCCATATACGGATTCACTGATAGGACTATATCATTGTGGCTACAGACCAAAAAGGTCGACCAGTGACCAAATATTCACATTAAGTCAAATCTTGGAAAAGATCCATGCGTTTAGCAAAGACCCACACCACCTATTTGTCGTCTATAAAGCCACATTTGACACGCCGGTACGATCGAAGTTCTTCGACGCCCTGTCTACACTAGGTATCCCGGCAAAGATTGTCCGTCTTTGCATGGCGACGCTATCTCGCACACAAAGCGTTGTCAAGGTGGGGAAAAACCTCTCCGACCCCCTTGATACCATGAGAGGTTTCAGGCAGGGCGATGCTCTGTCGTGCGATTTTTTCAATCTGCTGATGGAATACATCCTACGCCATACAGAGTATGTCGGGCTCTATCTTCCAAAAGGCAGTGATGCTGCTCGCTTACGTCGATGACATCTATATAATCGCCACGCAGGAACGGCGAGTCCGTAAGACGTTCTCAGAGATTGAAAAACAGTTTCGGCTCTTGGGTCTAGCGGTGAATAAGGACAAGACGAACTACTTGGTGTCTTCTCGCACTCCGTCATTGCGTCTTGGACGGTCAGTGACGATGGAGAATTTCAACTTCAGTGTTGTAGAAAACTTTGTCTATCTTGGATCCGAGATAACCAGCAACAACAACTTCACCCTGGAGATCAGGCGAAGAATCACGCTTGCAAACAGATGCTTTTTTGGGCTGAGCAAGCAAATGAGAAATAAAGCCCTCTCTCGAAAGACAAAAATCAAAATCTATAAGACGCTTATACTCCAGGTTCTATTGTATGACGCTGAGGCATGGATCGTGATTGAGTCAGATGAATCGGCATTGGAAGTCTTAGGTCGTACTAGATTGAGCTACGAGTTTAGGTCCCGTATGAACCGCGAGCTGTACAAGCTATTCGATGAGGTTGACATAGTTATGCGCATATAATTCCAGGGCAGCATTGGGCTGGGAACCTCATTCGAATGGATGAAAGAGCTCTAGTACGCATGAGGCCCAAACTTGATTGGTGGACGCTAAAATAGTGGACCACCGGGTACTCGTTGGAATGACCAGCTATGGAAAGATCTCTCCGTACTTGGCATTCAAAACGACTGGAGCCAGCGAGCACTAACCTTTGGAGGCTGGTGCGCCTTCCTAAATGCGGCCAGTAAGCGGTAAATAAGTAAATAAGTACTAATCATAGACGTTTCAAAATACTCATGCATCCTTTGAATTTTTATGTTTTATATTTTAATAAAATAAATGACTACATAACTTTCTACACATACCTCAGAATGCAGTATGCGCAATTTATGTCTATTTCTACTATTTCTTATCCATTGTTATAGTAGACTGAGTCAGGTTGTCTATATAACTCTATGTCCTCTACAGATGAAATTTATGTGCATATATGTAAATTTATCAAAAATCGAATTACATAAATAAAAAATCAAATTGTTCAAAAAGAAAATTGTTTTGTCAAAACTGCCAAACATGTGTGAAAAAGCATAAATTGCCTGTCAACATATTTATTCTAATGGCATTCTATGGTACAGAGCAGGGTATAACAGGGCACATAATTCAAGTTTAGCATAAACAGTCAAATGTGTCAGACTCTCTCCACTGAATTTTAGATTTATAGAATTTTTAAGCTGTTTAATAATTTACGCCTATTAAACCACGCACATGCCACAGTGCTTCACTGAAGCATTTAATATGCATAAAACATGGCATTCATTGTTTATTTAATTAATTCGAATGTTTATGCTTAGCAGGCGACACATGCTAAAAGCATAAAACACAAAATTTCAAAATAAATTGTTCAACTTAAAGTGCCATGAATCGATGTCGTCAAGATTTGCTAATGCTGACATATGTATTGCTTAGGCATACGTTGAACCTGAGCAGCGAAAGGCTGTAAAAATGAATTTCTAAACATATTGGCAAACATTTCGGTGTTGCGTGACATTGATAAGCGATAAAAGCATAAAAAAATGAAGGTAAATATGGGTAAACATTATTTAGATAGATCGATATACATATTGAAGTATGTACAGTAGATTGATTAAATACAAACGTTGTTAAAGCCATCTAAGAGCGATAGACAGACGGACGGACAGGTTGACGTTAAATGGTGTAAAATGTGGGCGCAAGTTCAATAGCAATTCATTATGTTAATAGCACTAATGGTGTGGTAAACAACGCGAAATCGAGCTGTCTGTCTGTCTGTCTGTCTGCCGTACTGGAATAATAAAAAAATAAATAAATATTCTTACATACGAGTCAACATTTACGCGTAGCGGCTTAACCAATATTTGATAAACAGATTAATGACCTTATCGGTCGCACAAAACTCGCTCAAAATAGCAAAAGTTAATTCATTTTAACCATTTTTTTTTTTTGCTGTATACTCTTCATATTGAGTGTGTAAAGGTTTTTAGCAGTTTGTCTGCAAGTTTGTAACAGTTTGAATAATGCATCGGAAATCGAAAAACCCAGCATTCGATTGTTCAGACTCCAGCTCTTCAAAGAATAGTACTCCTAGGCGTTTTCTAAAAATTGTAAGGCAGATACATATCACATATTGGATGCTTTCCACTTTCTCTTTATCACCAGAGCTACAATCAAAGTTCAGATATTGGATATTCATCCTGTGGTAGAATGCCCGTTTCGGTTAATAACTGGGCTACACTTCTTTTGAGACATGACAGTCTCGCACAGTCTTAAAAAGTTTTGTTTTTTGTGGTGTGTTAATTCGTTTAATAGACTCCAATACTTGAAATATCTTTGGCTACTGGGGGCTGACTGCTTTCTTCCCTCTCCAATAATCGAAGTTGTCAAGTTATCCTTGACGTCCGCCAGATGCTTTACTAAGTGTAAGATGGTCTGTATGGTCTATGACCTAAAAAGAAATAGATACTGGAGTCAAGCTGCCATGGGCTTTAGTCTGCCGGATGCTTAGAGGTGTCAAATTTAATAATCCATTAAACAACCAGTAATGCCCAGCTGGGCTTCTCTTTTTTTTTACCTTGTGGAGGTTGAGTTGGTGAAATTTGGTATCAGCCAATTCCCAAAAGAGCGATTACAGACTACATTTCCACTACATTTTACTCCAGGAGAGATTCGAACTCACAAGTTAATGGTGTACTTGGCTTATTTAGTTACTTTAAGCTGCCTATTTAGTCAGTCCTCTTGCGTCCATCATTGTATAATATCAATTGAATATTCAGTTGAACAAGTTTGGAGTTCATCACTCGGCGGCGAAACATGTTGCTAAGCTATCGAGTGATTGCCGGATGTGATTTCATTTTGATATTGTTGACGGCTCCAGCAGGGTTTTTTCAATACTGCTAACCGTAATTCCTATTAAAAACTTATAGGCTCACTTGTTTTTTTTAAATGAACTTATGGACCTTAAGGTTTTTTTTGGTGAGCAGTGATTTATCTTCGCAGTTATACGAATTGAGTTCAATTTTCGTTAGTTCTTTGGAATAATTTGAGTAGCGACAAGGACACTACTTGAAGTGTGACTGTTCGAATGTCATCCAGATCTATTGATGTGTAGGGTTGCAATTACTTTTTTCTTCATTGGCTATATTCGTAAAAATTACAAGCTTCCCCCTCCGATGTCTATGTTGGCATTGAAGGTCAATTCAACGCTTTCAATTTAGGCCTTCCCGGAAAGTGGGTTACTTGAATCGATTCTGAAGTCCGGTGATATTAATTCATAAAATCTTGAGATGTACTATTTCAAACATTGTGTAAAGGATACAAATACATCAGTCAGTCCTTTATTAAGTTATCGTTTGCTTTGTTAATTTTTTTTATCGCTTTCAGTTTTCTGTTCGATTTCGGTTGCCAAGCAGCGCATTCTGGCCATGATTAAAGGCATTTTCTATGATTATTTCCAATACAATATTTGTTGGTATTTGTTTGCCTGTTTGTTGATGGCTCAACATCTGCTTGGAATTGTCTAAATTTAGCATAAATAAATTTTATTTGCATTTCATTTGGCATCGCAACACATCGAGAAAGGTGTTCGCGCAGAAAATTTGCATATTACCGAGCGCGTGTTTATGTTTGTTTCACTTTGAGTTTGTTTGTTTGTTTGTGTGTCTGCTTGTTTTTTATAATCAAAATTAATTCATTAGTCATTAGCGTGTTTTCTTTGTTGAATTAATTATTCGCAAAGCGAAGAGAAATGTGGAAAGTAATTGGAAATTATGCAAAAACTTTAAATTTATTAGTGGAAAGATACTTGTTGTACGAAAAATATTGAGATTAATCAGTCCATACTTATGAAGTGTTGATGAAAATAAATCATTGCAGTATTAATAAAGTAGAAGTGGACCATAATAAAATGCCGCAATGGGTGGAGATGATGCAAGATCTACGAGCTGAGTCTATATCAACAAGCCAAACAAAAGTTGAGTACAAGAACGTCCATGCTCATCATAGCAACGTGGCTTCCAATGAATTCCAGTGCAAAATGTGTCCCGTTCAATGATTTAAAAAACAGGTTTGAAGAAGTAAACTAATACTATTGCGCCACCTGTAAATAAAGACATCACACATTTTTGCATTTAATTAGTTCTACGGTTCCAAGCTGCCCTTCTACTTCGTTAGCAGGCTCTTTATTTGAGTTACTATGCAGAAATATGCATTTTCCTAGAGACTTGTATAGTAGAGAATCTGGGTCTGAGGGACATTCGTCTACACCAAACTGCAAAACCAAACTCAACAGTGCTCGTCTTTAAATATTGATAAGTTCCTCTGCATTATTTCCAATCCTCCTTTCGTTATTAGTGACTTTGAATATAGACACTGCTATTTCTGTACTCGTATTGGCGATTTGACAGATCACCGCTTCCCGAAGAAAGAATCAGGACAAGCTTCTGGATCTTCCATATTTTGGGAAAATACTTTCCATTAATCAAGCGTTGCAGATGTCAGCATTAACGCTCGTCGTCACTTTTCTTGTTTATAGATTTATAAGTAACTTCCCGCTCATCTGGAAAAAGAGAGAAGGAGCAATATCTCACATTCTTCAAGCTGCAGCATGTTTCTTGTTTTTAAAAGCCTTTGTCCGGTATGTTCTGCCACGGTAGGGTTGGTCCACCTCACTGCCGATTTTGACAAAATATCTTTGCTTTTTTTATGAAATATATTCAATATTTTCTCTCATTGTCGCATGCAGTTCAGTGAAGATAAAGGACCACCTTATAGCCTTCTAGTGTTTATACAGGCTGCTCTATCTGCTCAGTAATATCTGATGTTCCCCAGAAAACAGAATAATGTTATGCTACCTTTATATGCTCTTTTTATGCTCGCTATTTCTCCTTTTGCCACGTTTTTGACTTTGTCCGACGTCTGAACTAACCATAGTGCGGTCTCTTTAATTAATACATGAAGTTATGAATACTAGTTTGATATTTTGATCTTCTACACCATATAGAGTTCCTTGCTTGCATAAGCAGTGATACAGTCTCTCCCTACGGAGGATGTGCTACGTGTCTGGACACAACGCAACAATATCCAGCGAATCAAATGCTTCCACCACACGATTCTGAGTATTAGTTGAGTAAGTAGAAAACATCATCCTACATGTTTTTTACGAAATCGGTAAAGCCTTTCATCTAAATTAAGGCCCTATCCTGCATACATTTTCAGGGTTTTGAACACCATAAACACAAATATGGTTTCACGGAAGCAACAGTGGGCTTCTGTGATCAAACAATTTCGACGTATTTTTTCGCTCGTCTTGAATATTTTTAAGTTTTATCAACGACAGACATTTGATTGTAGTATAAAGTATAAAGGTACTCGAAAGTATTGATAGTGAAATAAAATATCGATAGTGATGAACGAGGAAAACTATCGATACTATCGATAGAACTTATCGATTGCATTTCCAGCATTACTAGCATTACTATTTGTTTACTATAATCAAATTTTAGAAGTATCGATATAACGATCGCCTGATGGCTCATGAATATCGGCTGCCTAGACCCTTGCCCAGCGAAATTCCAATACGGAGGTTAAAGCGTCGTAATTTTCGACAGCTCATTTCTTCATCCTCTATAATTGTTTACTTTTCCTTTTTAAATAAGAATATATAAATACGAATAAATTATTGTACTTCTTGTACTAAACTTTGCGATTGTAAAATATATAGTTACTAGGTGTCTTATAGGGCAAATTGTGCTCTGATTGTTGTCTTATAAATAAAAAAAATAAAAAAACAAATAAAATGTATCCTCATCATTTGAGAATTACTGTGGAAATCACTCAAAGATGAGAATCTGCTATGAAAATTGCTTCAAGTGGTTGATTTATGGGTAATGAAAAAAAAAGTAAATCCATTTTTCTTATTAATAAAATATTTGAGTTTCGGTTGCCTTATAAGTGGGTGAAACACGGAACATAAATAAATAATTTTTCATGGTTCATCAGAAACTAAAACTTAAAGTGTTGACTATGTGATGTATTGTTAAAGTGGTACAAGCTCTTCGCCAAAGACCGAGATGATGTTAATAGAACCACTAGCACTTTTAAAAAATGTTGAAGATGAAACGTGAAAACATTTGCAATGGAGAATCATTCAATCTGTATTAGTAAAGTTGCTAAGGATGTCGGCACATCGGTTGGTTCATGGTATGCAATTTTTTCGGATGTTTTAAGCATGATTGGTCTCGAAATTACTAAGTTGTGATCAAAAGTATTAGCATCGCTCAGGAGCTGTTGAATGACGTCAACGACGATCTATATTTGCTCTAAAGGTTCTACACTGGTCACGAAACAAGAAAATATGATTTTGACGATGAAATCGAAGCTTAATCCAACCAATAAAAGCGATGAGTTCTTGCTAGAAGGTCGTACGATCAATACGGCATATAACCTTCAAGTTATGTACCGTTTGCGTGAAACAATTTAAAGAAAATGTGATATATCATTCATGACATTTGCATCACAATAACGCATCGTTGCTTGATCATGATTTTTTTTTTACCGAAAACTCAGCCACTGTATTAACCGGACTTGGCAACTTTTTTCTATACTCTAAAATTGAAAAGACCCTTTGAAAGGTTGGCGTTTTACAAGGATTAAGAAAATTACAACCGCATCGTTCGAAGACTCAATCCATAGTAAAAAGCGCATCTTAGTAGTGCTTGAAAAATAGAAAATTCACTGGCACAGGAGTATTATATATTAGAGGGAGTACTTCGAAGAGGACAAAATAGATATTAATGAATAAATAAAAGTTTTTCGAGCAAAATAAAAAGGCTCCTTTTTTTAACAAACATAGTTTATATATTCATAAAGATGTGATAATATTTCTGTAGAAATTTAAGTGCTTCAAAAAGTTTCTATTTTCTTTTTTAATTTTGTGTAAGCACTCAAATTTGCTCTTTGCACCAACTAGGAGACGATACACTAAGCCATATTTACTTTTCTATCCACAGACTTAAAAAATAAAGAAATTAAAATGAAAACTCAAATCCCAGTTGTGCATTAGTCTCTGCATCAATTTTGCCAGTTTCTGACAGTTAAGTAAAAGAAAAATCATGTATTTAAATATGAAATCAAAATAAATAGTAATTGATATTGGTTGGATTAAACTTTTGACTTTGCTTTTATTTTTATTTTTTTTTTAAATTATTTTATTAAGCTAGACAGTTTAATATGCCTTTCTATAAATTAGCTCTGTCATTCGGAATAAACTCAATTTAAGTAAGAATATATTTGCCTGCATTAATTTAATGTAACAGGTCTCATACAATTAATTGCAAATGTTATTACATGCTTAATTAATTTTGATGTTGTTGATGTTTAATGCTAATCTGAAACACAAATTCAATTAAAAATTATGGCAAAAACTTTTGCAAATAAATTTGTTTAGATTTCATTAAATAGAAGTAGTTTAAAATAAATTTAAAAAAAAAAAATTTTAAATGTTTGTGAATAATTTTTGAAGTTTTTTAATGTGGCTGGTACTTGAAATAAATTAAAGAACAACAAAACAAAACGTAATAAAGTTTTTAAAAGAAAATTATGCAAAATAAAAAGCCAACAGCAACAGGTTTCAGTACAAAATTTTCCAAGAATATTAAAAATTTTTACTGAAAATAAAATAAAATGAAGAAACTATTAACTTACAACGAAACCACACACAAGTCAAAGCCCTGAACTTGCATTTAGCTAAAATCAATATTTGTGGACAGACTGAGTGAGTGACATGCTGACATGGTGACATAGTGACAGACTTGGTGACTTCCTGTACACTAAAACAAAAAAAAAAAGACATAAATATATCTCACACAACGGCAATGACACGTTCCACGAAGGTTGACTTTGCTCGATTATTTCGAGGCGTTTAGGCATGCTGCCAATTGAGAACACATCACTTGACATTGAACTAAACTATAACACTGTGATTTGCTGCAGTGAAATGAGCCAAGCAATCGATACCAACGACCGAGAATTAGTCTAAGCCAAGATAAACGCAGACGATTTTGAGGTTACTATGTAGGCAGTCTGCCAGTATGTCCTTACTGTCTGCAACTA
Source organism: Leucophenga maculata (assembly GCA_035044805.1). Classification (NCBI taxonomy): domain Eukaryota; kingdom Metazoa; phylum Arthropoda; class Insecta; order Diptera; family Drosophilidae; genus Leucophenga; species Leucophenga maculata. Next base: position 597,328 of record JAWNNP010001715.1, on the reverse strand, counting down.
AATCAGGCAACAGCAGCAGCAGGCAGTATAAGAAAAATAATTGTTCACACGCAGTCAGTCAGCTTGAGTGCAGTCGGAAGGCAGAGCACAAGGATTGCGGTAACCACAAAATGCCAAAAATTTTAATTAAATTGCTAAAGAAAATATTTCATACAGATTCGAATATTTTATTGTAGCTCAAGGGCATTTCGTCGAATGAAATCCTTTACGATATATATTTTAAAAGGACATTTTATTAAATTTTATAAATAGAAGCAGGGAACTAGTAGTTGCGTAGCTCGATTATATTAAATCCTATAAATTTTTATGTGCATGATATGCAACAAATTAAAAAACTGTTCTCACATCTATATAAAAGGCGAAGCATGTTTGGTGACATTTTTAGATATCCTGTACACGCATTGAAACTTGAATTTGTGTAAGGCATATATTCCTACATTGATCTTTATGGAATTTTTTATTAGTAGTAGCATTAGATATACATTTTTTATCTTTTCAAGCCAAGTTAAAGCACAAGACTTCATGAAAGCGGAAAGATCTGTATGGGAACTACTCCTTCCAGTGATCCGATATGGACCTATATGAATTTTTTTTATTAAAATTTAAATACGTTTTACCAAATTTGTGATTTTTAGCTATAAAAAAAGAAAAAATATTTTTTTTTTTTTTTTCATCTAAAAAGTCAGTACAATTTTTATGGGTAGCACCCCATAAGGAGAGGGATTGACACGTTCATAAAACACTATCCATTTGAGGACTCAATAGAAGACATTAAATATCCAAGCTTGAAGGCTCTATCTTTTATAGTTCCCAAGGTCTGATTGTTCAATGCCAGTTATACAGACTTGACACTCGACATTTTATAGTGAAGCTACAGCTTTAGTGGTCCAATTTGGATCTTAATGCTATATTTTATAAGAATAGATACGAGTATATCAAATGTAGCATTTCTAACTGACAAAAAAAGTTCTTCATACAAAAAACCAAGAAAGTTGGCACAGATTTGTATAGGGACTAACTCGTCTAGTGGTCCGAACTTAAGCTGGCAAAATTAAAAATAAATATTTATTCATACAAAAACTCAGAATGCGGAGGAGAAGGTTTGCAGCGTTAGTGGAAGCCCCCTTAGAAAGAGGGCTACAGCATTCATTGAACATAACTCTTCAGAAGCAGAAAGAGTAGAATCTAAATGTTCAAATTTAACGACTTTATCTCTTATAGCTTCGAAGTTGTCGATTTTCATATGGAGAGCTAGGCAAAGGGACAGACGGACATGCCTATATAGACTCAACATTTGGTGCTTATGAAAAATATTTATACTTTATGGTACAGGGTACAAAAAGGTGTAATCATAAAAGATCGGCCAAGCCGTCTCAGCCATACTTTTCCAACTAAAGGAAACTTCTCCGACTTCTGAAGCTATATCTTAGCAGTAAACTTACACCAGGCCTGTGGGTAACTCTTAGCATAAAAAGGACTGTCGATAGTGCAGAGAAGAACATCGATTACAAAATTACTCTGTAGGCGAGTACATCACGAGCTATTAGAGAGCGATATCTAGACAAAAAGAGAGAAGTCAGACGCAAGAAACTTTAAAGATGTTTAGAGCTTATGCGATAGAAATGAAGCTCAAATATTTTATCTGGTACAGGCGGAGGTCTTTGCTGAGCTTCTAGACGAGCGCTTTAAGCCGATCGACCTAACTGGCGAGCATGAAGTAATCAAGAAGCTTGAGTGTCTTTCTCAAGCGCTTCAAAATGGATATACCCAGCAAGCGAGATAGCTGAGCGGAGCTTAAACAAACCACCAGGCAACGATGTTATTTGCAATGCCACTTTGAAGGCACTAACTGGTCGTGCAATCCTCTACATTATTTTACATTAATTTCCACACATTTACGCACTCTGTGTCCTACCGGCCGATTAGTCTCCTCCCTTCGATGAAGAAGGTGTTTGAGAGACTAATTGCTGACCAGATTGTCAGGATCATGGAATCTCAGGAAATTCTTCTTAAACACCAGTTTGAGTTCCGAGCTGGCCATAGCACTGTTGAACAACTGCATCGCGTCGTCGACCAAATATACTGCAGGTGTTCAACAACAAGAAGTATTGCAATGCACTCTTCTTGGATCTTAAAAAAGCGTTTGACCGGGTATGGCACATAGAACTACTGGCTAAAATAAAGGAGAAACTGTCTGCGCCATACTTTAGTCTACTGCGGGAGTACCTAGAAGGAAGGCAGTCCGCTTCCACTCGGCAATTTTTGCGAAGTACAAAGTGGAAGCTGGATTGCCACACGGCTGACATGCCGCAGCTAGACGAAAGCTTAGCTGTCGATCCAGAAAGGACGATGTTGGCTACATTCGCGGATGACAATGTTCGTGCTATGGGCGAGGCGCAGGAGCATTTGAATTAACAGCTACAAGTCTGCTTTACGCCAAGAAGCAACTCCCCAGCGGCAATATTCGTCGAAGAGGTGCCAGCGGACGACTGTTAGAGGGCCGAGAGACCTAAGGGAGCGGGAGCCTAATACAGCACCTAATACAAAAGATCATTGTGAGGAGGTCCTGATTAAATCGGATATTGCAGCCTTGGGAGCGTTCGAGAGAAAAGTCTGTTACACAATGAGTTCCCGCATATATGAACGATATTTTAGCTATTTGGTGAAGTCCAACAGATCTCCAATACATGTGGTGTACATGGGAAACGCATATTTATTTATTTTGTTGATTGCTTAATACAAGTGACAAAACATGAATTTTAACACCAAAGTTAGCAGAGATTTAAGTCAACTTGGTAATAATTGGACATAATGTGTAAAGGCCTTCCCAGAACGACCATGAGCAAAAAATGACTGTTGAGTCATTTAAGTAAATAAGGATCTCAATTAGAGTGTGTACAGTCTAATTTTATGATCCTATGATGATTTTCGTAAGGGCTCACTTTTTGGTCGTCAAAAGATTTTCGATGCCTTGCAGGTGCTCAATGTGTTCCAATAATTATAAGTATTGAAATATTATATATCTTGTCGAAATTCGTAATCGGGCTACACTACACTAATTAAGTATATTTTCAAATGCTCAAGAAGAGGTTTGTCTTAATCTGTATTTCTGGCCTTTTCTAATGCATACAGATCAACGAGGAGTAAGAGGAAATGATTTTTAGTGCATATAGTTCCATTGAATGAATTAAATTAAAAGTGTTTGCCCACTCTAAAGCCAGATACAGTCCCATTAGAGTAATGTTTCACCAAAACCGGGGCATATTTCAAATAATGAAGTGCAACTAGAAATTCATTTCATGTGTTCCAGGGTACCACTTTTTTTTTCTCCTTTTAGATATGCTTATATAAATATATATCATAATATACTCTGCACACCCTATATCTAATCTTTCTTTTACCCCCTACTTCTCTGCACGCCTTTAAACATTTTTGCAATATTTCAAATGCCACTTAAGCAAAACATAATACACAGCTGTATGCTACGATGAACGTCAAAGTCATTCCTTCATATTTCATATACACTCCTCTTCTGGTATTTATTTAGAACGCATAATTCATAAACACACTTCAATAAGCAAATACATCATGTATTGTACTACAACAACAACAACAAAACAACAACCCGAACTACTAAAGTTTATATACAAACGAGTACTCAAAGTACAACCATGTATCTAAAAGCAATAAACAGAAACGTTGAAAAATTTATAAAATAAAATTTTAAATATATATCGTATATAGAGTATATATCGTATCGTATATATATATAGTATATATGATGAGGCAAGTAGATTTATGAACTTAAATTATTCAATGGAAATACAATAAAAGCACACAAGTAAATTTATTTGTTATACAAAGTAAAGGAAACAATTCATGAATGAAGCAAAGTATTCGCATTCTCCTGACGTATGAATGAATCGCAGAAGAAGACTGGGTTGTGTTAAAAAATTCATGTATGTACATTAAATAAATAAAAGCAGCGAAAAATCAACATAAACAATGACACAAAGTTTTGAAAGTCGAAGTAAAATGAAAGAATAGAAATGGAAAATTCAAGTAAAAATTGCTTGCAAATAATTAATACTACGAGGGGCATATCAATGGGTTGCATGGAAATTAAAGACATGCGGTCAACTGCTCACATTGGGACATCTAGTTTGGAAAAGGAGTTAAAGAAAAGCTTAATTTTCAAAACAAATGAAACATTGACCGTGGAGGTACTTAATTTCAGAACTAAGACCACAGAAGGGTACTATGCCTACCAAGGATCTTTTCCATTGCGGCAGCGGAACACATTCGCATGTCATCCGTCATGTACCAACTGCATACTTACTAGCTTAAGTTTGTCTCAACGCCTGATAGCACAAGTTCACAGGAATTTGGGTGAACATACAAAACAAAAGTAATTTTTCGAGAGTTACCCAAAGTCCAGCCAAAAAGAGGTTTATAGATCTCTAGCAGCCAGTAAAGTCTTTACGTCTACGCTAATTCTCAGAAATTGTACTTCATTGAAGAATTTTAAAATTGCTTTATGGATTTAAACTGGAACTTTTTCTGACTTGTATTTTTTGGAAAGTGTACTAGTACAATCTTCTGAGAACTAATGCTGAGTCCTTGGTATACCAAATTTTTTTTAAAGTAAAACTTCTTTAAAACCGTTGTGATTTGAAACTCAATGAAACGAAATGCGTCACGATAAAGACAGAAACACTTTTATGTATAGGATTAAGTCGGCGAGAGATTGAGTTAGATTCCATAACACCTTATTTTAAATTCTCGGTCTCCTTTTTGTGCGATGCTTCTTAGCGTCTGCTTTCTAAAAACAAATGTGTATGTATGGAATTTCACGCGAAAAATTCATGGCGCCATCTTGACGCACAAGCAGTCGTAAGCACAGGTGTTTACACACAGGTACAGGCACATGTATCATGTAGTGCCTTGTTCGGCAGCACCTGTATACGGTTTCGGTGGCTTTTTGCAGCAATGTCCCAGATTTGTATGCCGGACTTCCAGATGCCTAATTTGTTCATGTCTAAACTGCACTAATATACGACTGCATACAGTCTGCTGCATCATGTGGAGCCATAGAACATCATCTGCATAGTATGCTAGCAGTACTTTTTCTAGTGCTAAATTCACAGGCACTGGAAGGTCGGCTGTGAAATGCGAGTACAGCAATGGCCCCAAGACGCTCCCTTGTGGAACTCCAGCCTTAACGGTGTGTGTCAGGGAGAGCTTATTAGTACTCTGATCTTGAAGCAGCGATCACCCAAGTATGAACGCAGCAACAAAAAGAAAGGTGCCAGCAGAAGCGCCTTAAGTTTCACCAACAATCCAGCGTGCCATGCTCTGTCGATTGAGCAATTGAGTCCGAAATTAAGCCCAACAAAGAATAGACCTTCAGTAAAGCGTACCCATTTTTCTACACCATAAACCTTATAGTTGTTTGGAGGCTACATTACGATCTAGATTCACTATTATTGGGTTTCCGAAAAAGAAAAAAAATTATTTTTTGAACAGGTCCTCTTTTATTAGGGTTGACTCAACAAATTTTTGGCATTGCTAGCTAAATTTACGACAAATAACAATTTGTTATATACAAAAACTCAAAAAGGGAGAGCAGCAATCTGTATAAGGACAGTCTAAGTATTTAAACTTGAAGGTGCTATGCCTACACCTCTTAAGATGTATAGACATATAAAACATTTTGCTATAGCTTTAATTTTCTAAAAACTTATTGTACCGCCCTTATTATTTTAGCTAGAAAAATGTATACAAAAAAAAAAGGCAAGGTTGTACATTGCGTATGCGTAATACATTTTATTTTACTCAACCATAATCAAGTATACGCAAAGTTGAGCAGACATTATTTGCAATGCAGTGAAGCAAAGTAAACTAATGAATTATGACTTTCTAATTTGTGACATGATCAAGTTAACTAAGCCAACAATGCAGACCAAAAAAAAAAACAGAGGGGTTGACTACATATTAACCTATGTGTATGTGAGCCCATTTTGAGCAAACAATGCAGAAGCCAAAAGGCGACCTGTTCGAATGCTGCCTGCTTGCCTGCCTGTCTTTCCATGGCTTAACTTGAGCCGTAATTTTGTTTTGTTGCAACGAAAAATAATGCAGAAAACAAGCGCAACAACAAGATAGCAGTTTGCAATCGAGTGTGAACGAATGCGAGATGCACTGCACTTCAGCTAAGATTTAACTTAGATCTTAAAAGCCTGTTACGTCTAAAATATTCAATCGATTTTTATAGACTATAATATATTATTATATATAGTCGATTTTTTTGAAAATTTCTATTATTTAGCTGAAGAAGTTTTAGAAGTTTAGAATTCTTTAATTTTAGTGCTCTGTCTCTTGTAGTCTTCGAAACTTCTGCATTCATAAGACCGGACGAATATAGCTTTTTATAAATTATATGATTATAAAATTTTATAAACTACACAAACTTAATACACCCTACATTCTTTATGAGCACAGTGTATAATAACAACAATAGAAAATGCCTGGAACATGGTAGCTGCAGCAACATCACCAAAGTACAGAAGAACAAGAAGAAGCAGGAAAAAAATTGCTATTGTTTGTTTTAAATCCATTATCCTTTATGCTTTCATATTTTGCACACTGCTTGACTGCCGCCAGCAGCAAAATAAAACAAAACAAAATTCAAACAAGTACCAAGCTGAGCAGCATAAAAATATCAAGGAGTTAAGGAGCAGCACCAGGAGTAATAATATTGCCCATAGCAATGTAATGAAGCCTGGTTGCACTTGCCATATACATTGTTGCTGCATTCCAATTCCTGCACCAGCACATCTATCCAAGCCCTTCCATCTCATCTATCGGTTGCACTCAACGTTTTAGCACAATCTGTGTAGCAGTACGAGTGAGTATATTTTGTTGCAAGGAGTAAATATAATTCCTGTCACGCCGCTTGGTTGAATAAGAAAAGAATGCAACGAATGAGTGTCGACTGTCGTCGAGTGCATATGTGTGTATTTATTTAGTTTATGCCAACATTCAACCACAAAAGTATGTACACACATACGTAAGTAAGTATATATGCAATACTTTTTTAAGCAAATATGCTGTGCAAGTGATGCTTAACATCCTTCAACATATGTACTTGTATGCAAATGCAGTTTTGCCCTTGGCTGCATTTTAAAATTCATACACGTAGCGTGATGTGCATTTCCCTGCAAATTCGTTTTACAGAAATTTATCAAACTATTACGAAGCGAAAGAAATAAATGCTTTAAATGTAAGAGCAGAACTCGAATACAGTTTAAATGAACTAATAAAATAATTTTTATCTATTTAAAAAATTGGTAAATATTCTTTAAACAATCGCAAAAGTCATGTAACATATAAGCAGTGTCTATCTATAGTCGTGCACTCACGCCTACGCCATTCTTGTTGTTATGCAAAATGTGTCACATCAAGATTTCGGATAAAGATTTGGCAAGCTGCTCGCATATTAATCTGTTATATACATTGTCCTTCCGAGAACAAAGCGCTGACTTCAATACTTTCATGTTTGCATATTTCTTTGTTGACAAATTGACCTCAGTTTTGCATTTTTGAAAAGGACAGATTCACACCAAGCTTATCCTCTCAACATGTGTGAATAGTTTAACAAGTAAGAATGCTTTAATCGAAAGTTATCGACTGTAAAATACCCTTTTTGAATTTTGATTTAGGCGGAATGTGCATAGTTTTAAGCAAGTTTTAATATTTTAGAAAGCAATTATATATTTTGGAAGATTGAGACTCGTTTGCTCAAGTTCACATTGTGAGAAAAGTTGTTGACTGCCATTCACTTGGGAATGGCCAACAATGATTCTTGTTACAAATGGTCCAAGCAACTAACACGTAAGCTAGGACACGTATCTCATGGGTAGCTTCTTAACAGCGGTTCAGAGGTGAGCTAACGTGAGAGGGCGAAAGGGGCAACCTCTCCTTAATAAGGGGTTGGTGCGCTGGGCTTGGGACCCGCCACTTTAAAAAAAATAAACCCCCAATGAATACGAATAGAAAGCCTCGGAAGGAACACTATGATGGCGACCCCCGCAAACGACATAAGGATCACGATTTAAGGACATGCACCTGGAATTACCGCACCCTTAATTGGGATGGTGCAAAAATCCAGCTGGTTGATGTCCTCGAAAGATGCAAGGCTGACATCACCGCATCTTTGGCCGAACCGTCGAAAATAATGAAGAGAGGCTAATCGATTTCTCCGCAGGTCGAAACATGGTAGTTAATAGTACCAGATCTGAACACCTAAACATCCACAAGACGATATGGCTGAGTCCTGATCAAATAACACGCAACCAAATTGGTCTGTAGCAACGCGAGCTGTTAGAGAGCGATATCGAAAGAAACGGAGAGAGGAGAAACGCCTTTTCAGACGCAAGAAAAAGAAGTAAGAAAGGCGGGAGTTTGAGGATGTTGAGATGTTACGTGACAGAAATGAAGCTCGAAAATTCTATCAAAAGGTCAAGCGTCTGACTGAAGGTTTGAAACCCGAAGAAACTTACTGTAAGGATGACAATAGAAATCTGGTAACGGATGAACAGAAATCACTAAGATTATGGAGAAGTCATTTTTCTAACCTACTCGGAGGCGATGAAGCGGACAATACCGCCGATAGAGAAATAACACCGGAACCACCAGTTAATGATGACACTATTGTAGAGCCAACGGACTATAACGAGGTCAATTCGGTTATTAAAAAGCTGAAAAATCACAAAGCAGCAAGCTCTGATGGGCTGCCAGCTGAGTTATTCCTCACCGGAAGCAAAGAATTGTTTAGGAGCATGCACCAACTTTTATGCAAGATGTGGTCCGATGAACGCATACCCAATGACTGGAATTTCAGTGTTCTCTGTCCTATCTTTAAGAAAGGAGACCCCGCTGTTTACGCCAACTACCACGGATAAGTCTTCTTTCCATCGTATATAAGATTCTGTCGCGCGTATTGTGTAATAGGCAGAAGCTATATCCGGTTTACTGATAGGACAATATCAGTGCGTCGAGTATGTCGGGCTCGATCTTCCAAAAGGAAGTGATGCTGGTCGTTAACGCCGATGACACCGATATCATCGGTAAGCAGGAACGGTGAGTCAGCAATCTATTATCAGAGATTGAAAAACAGTATCGGCTCATGGGTCTAGCGAATGGTGAATGGTGACAAGACGAAGTACTTGGTGTCTTCTCGCACTCCGTCATCGCGTCTTGGACGGTTAGTGACCATGGAGAATTTTAACTTCAATGTTGTAGAAACTTCGTCTATTTTGGATCCCAAATAAGCAGCAGCAGCAACGTCATCCTGGAGATCAGGCGAAGTTTCACGCTTGCAAACAGATGCTTTTTTGGGTTGAGCAAGCAAATAAGAAGTAAAGCCCTCTCTCGCACGACATAATTCCAGATCTACAAGACGCTGAAACTCCCTATCCTGCTGTATAGCTTAGAGGCATGGACCGTGATTGAGTCAGACGAAACAGCGTTGGAAGTTTTTGTGAGAAAGATTCTTCGCAGGATTTTTGGTCCTATTAAAGTTTACAGTATGAACCGCGAGCTGTATGAGCTATTCAATAAGGTTGACATAGTCCAGCGCATAAAATTCCAGCGGCTGCACTGGGCTGTCACCTCATTTGAATGGATAAAAGAGCTCCATTGAAATAAACTTGTAAAATTCCGGCAAAGTTTTAGTCGAATGCAAAAAACGCGAAGACTCTATCTATTACCGTTTCCGAGATCCTTTCGTTCATACAGACGGATAGACGGACAGACGGATATGGCTTTATCGACTTCTCTATCATTACTAGAAGGCTCTATCTATAAAAGTCTCTCAATTCAAAATATTCATAGCCAGATAGACGTATGTATATGTGGACTTATGGGGACCACCTCTTTTGATTTGAAGGTTTTATATATGGTAGTCTCCAAGTTATTGTTATTCACAAGGAGTACCAGACAGACGAACAAAGCAACATTTCTATATCAACTCGGCATTTAATGATGATCAAGCATATAATATATGTAGGTACTTCGAAAACATTTCAAGACGAACAGGCATATGTACACAAATCAAAGAAGATATTTTTCGCATATTTTAAAAGAAAATATTTTTTTAAGTCACGCAAGTCTCCCACATATTATTACGCTCTTAAGAGAGCAATAACAGATTCATTTTATATTTTAAACAACAGCAAAGCGTTTCTATGAATATTTTACACTTAATATAATAAAATTTTAAATCGAATATCGAAATAAAACAAAAATATTTGATTAAAATGTACAGAATTCAACTCAACACATTGTCTGTGTACACAATTCGTATTTGAATTATCAAGTTATATAAACAATACCGAATCGACCACATATTTGCATATTTTCGTAAACAATTTAATAACAAATCGAAATACATGCGAAAGCACAATCGAATAACAAAAAAAAAAGAATCTTTAGAGCAACCACAACTCGAAAAAAAATTGTGGAAAAAAAATGTTTATTATTATTGTTTATTTAATAGTTTTTGAATTTTCCATTTTTGTGCTTTTTGAGAAAAAAAATTTACATAAACCGAAGAAAATATAAAAAAAAAAAAAGATACACTCTCACACGCACTAGAAAATTTATCCAAACAGGAAGAAGCTTTGCTACTTTTATTGACTTAAAATAATAGTTTCATGACAGTGCACAGAAATATTGCAAATATTTTTAATTAATTATTCTCAACAGCAAAGTCAATGCCAAGTTGACCTTGTCTAGACAAATTGGCAAGAGTTGCTCTGCTTTAAATTTCGAGCTAATTCAAACTGATTTTTAGGACATTTATTGTATTAGTACGAAATGATTCAAAGTTTGTCCCTCGTTGCTTATTGTCTTAGAAATTCAAAGCACATTTGCTGCTCTCGTAGTTTGCCTAAGAGCAAAAGTCAAAAATCGAATGTTTTTCTCGAATTTCAGCTGCTTAAAACAAGTTCAAGGACTTCGCTGCGTATACTCGTACTAATGAATGTTATAGAAATATGCCCCGTATGTGATGCTGTGTCTGTCTCAATTTTCTGCTCATATGTCAAAGCCATCCATGCTTTGGGAATTTGGAAAAACAAGCTGCATGGAAATGAAGAAAATAGCTCGGTAAACAAAACTCAAGCAGACACAAAGAAAAATAGTTTAGACGTTTATTTGCAGGACTATATTATCTCGCTACGCTCTGTGCCTGGCATATTAAAACAAACGTCGAACAACTAGTTTAATCTGTGTGCATAAGATTTGTTTCCAGCTGGTTGGCTTGTTTTCTCTACCTTTTACATTTTATCTTTTTTTTTTTTTTGGTTTTTCATTTTCGAGGACAACCATTTGAAATCGAAACCTTGTCTCAAGTGGGACAGAGTTAAAAGGATTGCTTTTTATCTCCCAGTATGAAACAGAGAAATAACAGAAAATATATTGATTTCGTGGAAATTGAAAATTTGATACCCTTCATGGAGGCGACATAATTTAAAAGTTTTAAGGACTTGATATATATAAAATTTTTATATTAAAATAGTTTCAATTTAGGTCTCCAAACTTTGCTTATAATTTTTTTCACTCAAAAATTTAGATGTGCATGATTTTTGGATTTCTACCGCTTAGAGAGGGGTAATGAACTACTCTCTAAAAGCAGCCATCAATCAAGGCGTTCATCTGAACGTCATGAAGAATTTTCTTGTTTCTTCAGTAAGGAAGATGGACTCTGTTTTTGTCATGACGTGAAAGGTTTATTTAATAAAATTGATGTTCCAACTGAATGGTGCCCTATTATAGACAGTTCAATAAAAAGCCTTAAAGATGTTCTACTACACAACGGGAAAAAATGTCCATCTATTCTATTGGCACAATTCAAACATCTCAAAGAAAACTTCGACAGTAATAAAATGCTATCAACTGCAATTAAATATATGAAATATAGGTGAGAAGTTATTGAAGACTTCAAGATGGTGTGTGTCTTTTTTTTTTTGACTGAAATGCATGGTGAATATACTAAATATTTCTGTGGGATAGTAGAAAATATGCTGCTTACTACCGCCAAAAAACAGCGGCCTGTGCGTGCTGAGTACGAAGTGGTAAAATGCAATATTAAATGGAAAGAAATGTCGATCCTAAAATTATATTAATGCCGCCATTGCATATTAAATTGGGTCTTCTTAAACAATTTCTAAAGGCTCTTAATCATAAGTCCGTAGCTTTCAAATATTTAAAGAGTTTTTTTTCCAAATCTTTCAAAGGCGAAAATTAATGCTGGAATCTTTAAAGGCCCTCAAATAAATAAATTATGAATATTCCCGAAATTACTTCGCAATGAGGAGAAAAAAACCTGGAAGAGTTTATAGGCAGTAGTTCATAGTTTTCTTGGAAACCATTGAGCAGAAAATTATGACGAGTTGATCAGTGACATGATTTTTCCATCATCGGATATCTCTAAAGATGCACATGTTGTATTCTCATTTGGAAAAATTTAAACATAATATGTGAGCTTAATCGGAAGAACAAGGCGAACGCTTCCATCAATATGTAATGAAATTTGAGAGATGTTACCAAGGCCAGTATACTGAAAGCATGATGGGGAACTATATTTGGGGGTTAAAAATAAATAATTTAGTCCTAAATCGTACTTCTACAGAAGTTACGTGGCACTATCAATTTGGTGAAGCAAAATCTGAGCTAAACGATCATTTTGGTGAAGCAAAATCTGAGCTAAACGATCATTTAAGTATTACTCAAACACTGAGATTCATAAATACTTTCCTCGCAGACTCTTTTCTTACTCACGTATTGTATTATAATTCGACATGTATGCCCGATATAAGGTATTCAAGAATCTCAGTACAATTAATTTTTTTTATTTAAATAAAAAAACTAGAGAATTTAATTCTTCCAAGCTGTCAACGCTTTTTGTTTATGTTTGGGGAATCCCTTGGCTGTATTGCACATCATTTTTATTTTGTTTTCGTTGTCAGCATTCGTTAGTGTTGATGCAGAAGCACATTGCTGTGTTTTAAAATGACTTCACAATGTAATGTCCTCAAATAGATTTCAAATATCAGCTGCTCTTGGCCTATATATGCTCTCATGCTGACGGGCCAGCGCTAATGACACTCGCAAGCAGCTCTTCTGGAGACCATATAAACATTATCATTCATGTCAGCACTGCTGATGAACACCGCGAAACAGAAATGATTAGGAGTAGACTCTGTCCGATTTGCATGAGATTTTGTTGTTGGTTGGGATTCCAAATTTCTCGAAGCGGCACATTTACTACCACGTGTTTCTAATACTCAGGAGAGAAGGATGCATCGTTTCCGTTAGCAAGACCACAGGCCGCGATGCACAAAAAGCACGAAGATGCAGAATTCTGAACTATTATAATCATGTCCTTGGAATCTCACACGTCGCTTCTGGGACTGCAGCAAGTATTTGATGCCGTGCATAATAGGTTTCCAGCAGTTTTAATGCATATGCAATACAGAGTACTTTTACCTGACCAAGACAGGGTCGTGATAAAGCGACACAAACATATCCCAACGTATACGTCGACGTGAATTTCGACAGTTTCAGTAAGGAAGAAGCTGTTTGTTACAGCATGTTTCAGCCTGCTGCATATCCATAGGGAGTGGGATACGCATCCTCAAAAATGGCTACATTCAAACCATTAATGATGGCCGAATCGAACACCGCGCGTAATTAGAAAGTCAACAACTTTGCCATTTAACACTTTAAAAAAATATGGCTTGAACGCTTTGTTCATGCCCCTACAACCGAGCGCATACAACCGATTTGTGTGACGCATGGCCCCCTTCATGAAACTTTTTGGTTATTAACTCAACAAAAAAGAAAAATTACTATTTATGATGACTTGGTAAAACGCAATTTTCTAGCGTCTGGTCTACTTCTTCTGTGTGGTTGTCCGTTGATCTATCGCCTCCTCTAGAACGGTTTTAAGCAGATGTCTTTCGATAACTTTTGCCTATCTCAATATGTGCAACCAGTGGGATCTATTTCACTTGTCAAAAGAGTGCGCAGATCCACCTTCGTTACGTGAATGGCAAGACTCCCATGACCGTCGTGAATGTAGAAGACGAGGTTGATGCAAGTGGTCTATCAATTCCGGAACCCTCTTCGTCTGCTCTCTGCATGCCAGTATTACTTCACTTCTTTTATTACTGCACTTCATAAGCAGATATTTGAATGATTGAATAAAAAATCAATTAGTCTTAACTTAGCATAAAAAATTTAGACTACATGTTTAGCTAGTGACTATACGGCAAAATTATTGAATAAAGACTAACGAAAATTTTAATATTTTTTTACAAAGCACTTATATCAAATGATTTGTGCTCTTCAAAAAGGCCACATGAACACCCATCCTTTGAATATTGTCTTACGTTCAATCGTATGAAAGTCACGCACTGCCATTCATTTTTTAACAAATTTCTTTAGATATTTGAAACTATTTGCAATATAATATTATAATCTTGAGTTTGTGAAGTATGTTTTTCAGTGGAAACTACACTTGACATATAAACATATTTCACGGAATTATTATATTTTATTTCCTAACTATCTATATATACATTTCTTCGAAACTGTGCTACTTTAATGCTTTCAAGTTGAACTTAAGAGCCACATAACGCAATGTTACATAAAACACAAGACGCAAATACTAACTTCGGGCTGAATATTTTATAATATAAAAACTATTTTATAATAGTTTACATGCATTTGAATAGAATAGTTGGTAATAGAATATACGGTCTACTGTTTTCTCGAAGCTTATAAATAATAGATATCAAATTATTTACATATTCTTTACAGCGTCACAAGCTATGCGATGAACAAACAATACCCTTTGCTACACAAAGTGTAAAGAAGCTGAAACAAAATTCCAAGCACTCGTATATATAGATTGCTTTGCACTGACATAGTCTTTCATTAGAGTTTCGGTTTTTGCCTTGGGGACGTTTGGCATAAATTTAAGGTAGCTCGTATAACTTGGGTAGCCAGCAGATGCACAAATAAACAAACAAACAAACGCACATAGCACTCTGATTAGATTACTACAAGCTGCTCATATATCAAGCTACAACATGAAAAACTTACACAAATGTACAATTTCCTGCACTTGCGGCACAACCGGAAGTGTTAAATGCTTCAACTTTGAAGAATGGAAAATTTTAAAGCAATTAAAATTAAATTGTAGATGTATAACGCAGGTAGCTAGCAAATATAAAGCCAACTCATGCTCCAATCAATTCAACTACTTTATGTGATTCAATTAATTTCTTTGCATTAATATTGCTGCATATTTTGGCTTTCAATACAACAAATATTTTCTAATTGATTTCAATTGCGAAAATTGGTTTTTCTTGCGGCCAATTAATGTTATAGAAACGTAAATAATTGATACACTTTAATGAATTGAATTGAGCGAAAAAAAGTAAAATGTCAGCAAACAAAAAAAAAACCTATACAATTCAAAGAAAAGTTATGCAAATTGCTTCGAAAAAGCCAAAAGTGCCGACTTTGAATTCTCCATTGAACTAATTATATGGCATACTAGCTTTTACCCGCGACTTCGTCCGCGTATCTACAGATAAAAAGTAGAATATTTAATTACTTTTCTTATTTTGCCTCATTTGTGAAACTATATGGGGGTGATGTACCGCCCCTCTAATTTTGACCAAACTCAACCTGTTTACTTTTTATGATCCTCTTAACATGTATACCAAATTTTATTTCTGTACCTTAAATGGATGCAAAGATATGACAAATTTTGATTATCGCTTATATGGGGGGTGGGGCAACGCCCCCTCCGATTTTGTCCAAACTTAACAGATTGACTTCTCCTCATCCTCTTAACATCTATACCAAATTTCATCTCTGTACCTTAAATGCATGCAAAGATATGACAAATTTTGACTATCGCTTATATGGGGAGTGGGGCAACGCCCACTCCGATTTTGTCCAAACTTAACAGATTGACTTCTCCTCATCCTCTTAACATCTATACCAAATTTCATCTCTGTACCTTAAATGGATGCAAAGATATGACAAATTTTGACTATCGCTTATATGGGGAGTGGGGCAACGCCCACTCCGATTTTGTCCAAACTTAACAGATTGACTTCTCCTCATCCTCTTAACATCTATACCAAATTTCATCTCTGTACCTTAAATGGATGCAAAGATATGACAAATTTTGACTATCGCTTATATGGGGGGTGGGGCAACGCCCCCACCGATTTTGTCAAAACATAGCCTATGTTCTTTTCCATCATCCCATCAATCTCTATTCCAAAATTCAGACGAATTGTTTGAGCGGTTTGGCCGTAAGAGAGGAACATCCATACATACATCCATACATCCATACATCCATACAAACTTTCGCATTTATAATATTAGTAGGATTGCTGCTGCTGCCGCTCTGAACTTTTGCCCATTAATTTGCGCTTGAGTGCAAATGAATGAATCCATAGTGGTTGCTCATTACATCTACTTAATAATTTACAAAATGCCATATTGCGTATACGTGTAGCAGCCAAAATGGCAACCGGAAATACGCCAAAAATCTCTGCGGCACGTAAACATGTTCATACATTTGTATGTCCGTCTATACTCCGTCTATGTCTGGCTACAAACGCGTATATGTAATTTGTGGCGCGCTAACTTTTGACATTAAAGTACTTACAGACATTCTTACCGACCGACCGACGAGACAGCCATAACTTCAGTACCAACTGACAATGGCAGTAAATGAAGCACGTTCGTCAGGGGTACAACATAATTAAATAATTAAGTGCTTAGCATAAAAAAATATAAAATGGAATTGTCTGGCATACACAAGAAAGAAATATCATGTTAAAAAAACTTTTACTTCAGCTGTATTGTAGCTTTAATACACTTCACATGTTAATTCAATTCGTTAAGCAATCCTGAAAACTCATAAAACTTCTTGCACTTAATATATCTAGCTTAAGAAATTGCCCAGGCTTGACAAAATTAATTACGGTGAAAGCTTTTTGAAAAAAAAAAAAAGGAATTCGCATGCCTTCGTTGCTACTATTTTCCTAAAATTTCGAAAAAGCGAAGATAATTCCTTCCAAGAAACCTAGCAAGCCATGAGAACATCTGAAATTGCATCGTTCAGTAAGTCTGGCACCATTGCTTGGCAAAATATTGGACAAAGTCATTAAGAAAAAAATGTCTTTCTTCGTCGCTGCAAGTCTTCATTACCTAACCAATACAGGCCTTGTGTCCGATAGACTTTACTTACTAACACAAAATTTTGATTCTGGAAGTAACTTGCATCATTTTAATTCTGTAGTATTCCAGAAAGAAACAGAAGACAATAGCAAATTAAATAGATCTTCAGCCTGGATGGCCTAAAAGGAAGTATTATCCTCTGCCCTTGCGCGTCGCAGTTTTTATTTAACTTTGCAGAAAATCCTAACACCGTACTCTCAAGCTAAAGCTATGGCTTAGTAACACCTGCAACACCTGTTATTAAAGTGAGGAGCACAGGTTATTGAAAGCACAACTAGAAGCAAATGCAGTGAGAGACCGCAGTAACCTTTGTGTGGGCTTATATGGAAAGCATAGCTAGCAAGGCAGAGAGTCCAGAGTCCCCGGAGTCCATACAGCGATAAAGAAATTAGGAAATGTTAAGTCAAATCTTCCACCTATCAGGGCTAGTGGCGAGTCCAATTGAGCGAAAAGTTGAAGATCAACTGGCACGTTGGTAGAAGTTCTTTGAAACCGATGACACTGAGTAAGAAAATCCAGTCATTTCCAACACCAAGTAGCTGAATTGCTTAAATACAGCGCAAACGCCACCACACGAGCTCTACACTCCATTATTCGTGAGGCATGGATATCTGAGACCATTCCAGATGGCTTCTACACTCCATACAAAAAGTATTAGGTGTCATCATCTTAGCCAGAAACCTCGTCAATATTAAACACCCAATTATAACCCAATTACAATCGGTCTTGTGTACATCAGATCAACAGATGACGCTTCTTTGTGTAACAGTCAGTCAAGTGAATATTCCCGTTATTCTTACTTTTTGTGGACTGCGAACGCGCGTTTGACACCATAAACAGAAATGCAATAAGTAGGACACTGAGCACCTGTGGGATTCCTAAAAAAATCATTGATTTTATGAGGGTGCATCCTAAAAGGCTCAGAGACGTGGATGTCTAAAGGTGATCGAGATAGATCGACATAGTAGCAACCGTTTCATCACCCGGAAGCTGAATATCAGTCATATGACCGTTCAAAGGCATTTGAAGAAGCTTGGCTACACAAAAAAACTCGATATTTGGGTGCCACACGAATTGACACCAAAAACCTCATGGACTGAATTTCCATCTGCGAATCGCTTCTGAATCGCAACCAAATCGACCTGTTTCTGCTGCGAATGGTAACTGGTGATGAAAAGTGGGTCACTTACAACAACGTGAAGCGCAAAAGGTCGTGTGTGGCGAAGCGGCTCAAACGGTTGCAAAATCCGGATTAACGGTCAGTAAGGTTTTGCTGTGTGCTGCTCCTCTATGGCTAAACGCTCAATTTGGTCCTCTACTGTGAACAACTGGTGCGCTTGAAGGCAGCAATCGCCCAGAAGCGGTCATCTTTGCCCAATAGGAGAGAAATTGTGTTCCATCAGAACAACACCAGACCACACACTTCGATTGTAACGCGCCAGAAGCACCGGGACTTCGGATGGGAGGTCCTTATGCATCCACCTTATAGTCCAGACCTGGCACCATCGGATTACCATCTCTTGCTGTCAATCTCGAACGATTTAGCTGGCGAGAAATTGACCTCAAATGAGGCTTTGCGAGGATCGACTGTCACACTTTTTTGCCAGTAGGGAAGAAAGTTTCTATGAGCGGGACAGAATCTCACTGACAACAAGTTATCGATCAAAACGGCGCTTATTTGAACTAAATCCAATGATTGTACGCAATTTTATAAAGATTTAAAATATAGGCGAAAACTCTCTTTTGAGAGCTTGCCTTGTCATGGTGGAGAGTGATTCATCTTCAGTGGTTGGTTATACGAATTTCTCCGAAGACTTCAGGCAAACAAATGGTAGTGTACCATTCCGAATTTATCATCCTACGTAGCTCAAGCAGAACATTCGGCCGAAAAAATAGGCGAGCATTTGCTTCGAGGTGCAAACAATTTTTTTGGATTTGGCTCGTCTTGGAACACCCAAACGGTCGATTGCTGTTTTGTTTCCAGCTCATACGCATATATCCATAATTCTTCATCCGTGATGATCTTACGAACGTCTTTTGAAGCACCGCAATTGAAATTTTTAAGCATTTCTTTTCCCCTTTCTTTGCAGCAATTTTTTTTTACATCACTTTAAAAGTTGATATTGTTGATTTTTTACAAAAAGGGAACAAAATGTTGTTAGAACCTGTGTAAAAGGAAGCTTTGCGCAACACGCTTGTGAGAGAAAGACGTTTACTGCTGCAACAGAATAATATTCTAGCTTGGAAAGATTTTCTTATAGCCGAACTAAACACCGGCTGGAACATTGTAGAGTCCGACAGTTCCAATCTTACCCATGTCTGCAGCCTAAGTGCATGGGATAACTAGCTTAAGGGGTAGCTGAGATGCAAATCAGAAGATGAATGTTTTGAAAAACAACCAAGCTACTCACAATTGGACTGTTTGCTGCAGAAAATAGTCAGATTGGCAACGTAAAAGTGGTAAATTATTCTCCGGGAAGGCCTCACATTGGAGAAGTAAGAAAAACTGCTGTTATTTAAATTAAGTTTAAATTAAAGCAAGTTAGATCAAACAACGCAACATGCCATCATACTAAGCAGAGTAATATGAGCTGGCCGAACTGGTGGAGTTCAGTGAAACGCCTCAATTTCAACATATTTTTTGACGTACTTTACACACAGACCCACATTTTCTTATTTTTATTTAAATACTCAGATAACCTGACAACAATAAATTAACTTTTTTTGCAAAGTTTAATGTTTGCCATTTGAATGTAAGCTATGAAAAAGAGTTAAACAATTTAAAAGCTCATATTATAAGAATTAAAACCCTGATAAAACTCTCATTTATAAACGACTGCTTATCATGAAATCTATCTCAATCTACAGCTTAACGAACAAAAGCAAAAAAACATACTTCATAAAATATTCAGACTGGCATAATTTTTAAGCTCGACAAAAATGTTTATGCCCTTCATATACAGTTTGAATTGAGTATATGTACATAGAATAATTGTTTGAATAATTGATGCATCATATATTCGCATCGGTTTGGGCTATTTTGGAATGTTAGGCGTAAGAATTTGATTAAATTACAACATATTCTAATTTAGGTCTAAACATATTATTAACTATAAAATTTCTGGCAATTTTTTATATCCTGTACCGAAAGGATTATACAATTTTAGTCTAAGTTGTATGCAAATGTATAAAACAGACAGAAAGAGAAAATAAAGTTTGATTAGCATGAAAAGCGGAGTCGATATACACCTTTTAATCTGTCATCTTTTCCTTTGGATGGGTGTCTGGCTGTCCATATAAAAACCGAGAACTTGGAGAATATAAGAGGTATTATTGCTATATAAAAATTTTAAGAATTAAGCTTGTCAATAGCGAGAAATAGTCAGTAAAAATAGTTTATAGAAAAAATTACGTATACGCACCTTTAAGCAATAATTCTCGCCTTCAATTGCAATGTAAACTGCAGCTGACAGCAGTGTCTGCTATTCTTGAATTTAACTCGTAGATTCTTGTTTGTTAAACTTTTTTCTTATATTTACTGCCGTAAAATGCCACACGCTACTTACGGCAACATTTTCCAAGAACAAAGTTATTCAATATTTTTTTTGTTGCATTTATTTTTATTATTTAACATTTTTTTTTTAAACGCATTAAATATGAGTATTACTCCTTTTCCTCGTTACTTCAGTTCATATTTTACTTCACATATTTCTTCTGAACATTAAACTTTAATGTGAAACATTATTTATTTTTTTTATTGTTGCCTTGAAACTCTGAAATGAAGAAAAAAGAAAAAAAATATAAAATCAAATGGAAATATTTAAAACAATTTATTATAAATATTTACAACACACACGACACAATCATACAACAAAATGCCAAGCAGCAAACATGAAAATATGGAAATGGACATAGTTTAAAGGCGAAGCATTTTTGTGTTGGCGGTTTCCACTTGCTTTTCTTTTAATACTAAAAGTATTTACATTCAGTTTGGCATTTATACACAACAGTTTACATTTAAATTCAGTTTGGCAGCCGCCATGCAGAAAGGGTCTCGCTTTCTTACACTTGTTTGCATAAATTTATCAAAAAAATGTGTAAAAAAATGTAAAACAAACTTACACAGCCTAGAGAAAGAACTAAGAAATAAATGAACAAAAAATGGGAAAAAGGTAAAAATTTATTAAACTGATTCCACTTTGTTGTCAGCCTGTCGAATTCTTTCTTACTATATAAAAATTAATGGTATTTTTGATTTATTATAAATTTTGTAACATTAAATTTTGTGTATTGATTCTATCCTAAAGTTTATACAATATATACCTCCACAAAAAAACTAAAGCACAATTTTCGTTTGATATAATTTAATTTTATTTCAATCTCAACACTAAAGCAGCACAGAAACTAATGATCTGATTTATTCAAGCTCATTTTATATTGAGAACTTTGTAGCTGTAATAGAAACAATTATCGTCGTAGCTACATAAGCTTTGTGCTTTGATTTTTTTTTTCTTCTCACTGAAAAGTATATCAATTAGAAGAGAGATAAAAAACAAATAAAAAGATTGAATAGCTACGATGACAGTTGTTGCCGGTTCAGTTCGAAACCGTTTCTATTTTCGTGCCACACAGCTAAATTGGGCCGCAGTGTAAAATTCAGTTATGGCATTTAATAGAAAACAATTCTGAATATACAATTTGTCTCAAAGAAAGCCAGGATTTTGAGTCCTCTCTGACTCTACATTGCTATAAAAAATGTATATATTTCTTTTTAATTTATCCAGTAACTGTTGCTTAAATAATTCATACATAATTCATTTTCTATTTGTAACATAAAACTGTTGACCTTTGTAATGGTTCTCTCACATATACGATCCATCACACATTGTAAATAAGAAAATATTTGTCAAACAATTTCATTGTTCAAATTTTTGGCTGCCAAGTTTTTTTTTCTTCTGCCAGTGCGGCATTTACTTTATACTAATATAATTATTTTGCTTTAAGCGTTGTTATTATTAGATATATACGGGCTCTCTAACAATTTGTACAGTATCGATTTTGGCCAGTCTTGTTTGTGCGTTTATTAAATGGGAGAGAGCTGAATTATAGAAGACACCGTGAACTGTTTTTCTTCTTTTTTTTCCAAAATCATTGTGTTACACAAACTTGAGAATTATTTTTGATAGCCAAGGCAAAATTATGCTACAACATTATATGTTCAATAACGAAGTTTTTAGTCGTGAATACTTATGGAACACATCATATAATACCATTACAAAATGTCTTTAAAGAAAGAGTCGGAAAATTTTAACTAACATTAAACCGGCTCAGGTTGACAAACACGGTTTAACAATGATTCGATTTTATATGCGCTTTATTTATCTACACATCCATCAACTTATAAAGAGATGTTCTATTTGATATGTGTTTAAATAACAAGTGATATATCGAAAAAAAATATATATCAAAGAATCTGTATTAAATTATGATTCAAAAAAAAACCTAATCGATCCAACCTACAACTACTAAATATGGCAGTTAGCGAGTCTATATTGAATAAATGAAATGTTTTTAAGTGGTACAAGTTCTTCACAGAAGTCGGAGAAGATGCTAATGACGATGCCCATACTGAACCCTCCAGCACGTCAACAGCCAATAAAAACATTGAAGCAGAAAAAATAAATTAAAATGGAGAATCGTCGAATAACTATTCGAGTGTGTCAAATATCATTAAGCAAGACACTGAAGATGATGTCCAGAGTTACCTAACATACGACAAACAAATGGATCATCACGTCGAGCTATCGAGCCATTTGACACTATGTGTGTATGGTATAATGCTTAAATCGAACTGGATCGAACTGTTTACGATGACTAAGCTTAATTGCTTACAACAGTGAAACGATGAACACTTGAGGCTGAGGCTGGCTGAGGTACGCTGTCGACGTCACTAAGAGATGCACTTTTTATTGAAAATATCCCAGTGTTTTTTTTTTAAAGATCAAAAAAAGTATTGCGTCAAACCACCATTTTGAGCGAAAATTGGGGAATGGAGCTAGAATAATCATTGAATATCTTAAACACGAAAGTATGCTTTGTTGCCGACTTCAATAATCCATGTATTCCCTTGAGCCCGACTTTGTATGTATATATGGGATATTTCAATGATAACTACTAAAAGATTTACCAAGTTTGCCGTTTCTAGCTGTACTAATCATTTTTGGTTCAATCAGCACCTATATGGATTATCTTATTACGATTCACGCAAATACACCAAGTTTGGCGTTTTTAGCTAAATTTCTTCTTCGATGAAATTGACGTGGTGCAGCGTGAGATCTTTCCAGAAGTCAAACTTCTGGAAAGATCTCACGGTCAATATGGAATATTAATCTTAAAGTTATGCACCGTTTGAGTGTGTTTTTGTGTCAAAAAAAAAATTTATCACCAGAAGAGCTCATAGCCATACAAAACAAAATCATATCAGAAGTGCTTTGATGGCTGGAAAATGCGAAGATGTATTTTAAATAAGGGTGATTACATTGAAGGTACCAAATAGTTATTGATGAATAAATATATAAATATTTTTCGATAAAATTAATTGTATAACTTTTTTATTTTTTATAGCATACGCATAGCATCAAGCCAAGCCGTTAGTTCTGATGTAAAAGGGAAAGAAGATTCGATTGAAATTTTATTTATTTTACCCTCAGTTTTTCCTTATTGATCTCAGTTTATTTTATTTGAACATTTGTGCCAACTTAAAGTAGGCAACGTAGACTTCATAAAGTATTTATATTACTGAGTCGAGTACATCTCTCTGAACTACGCATTTTTCTTTTTTTATTATTATTCTAAGTGAAAAATTCTTTAGCATCTTTGCGATTTGAAACTCGTTGAAACGAAAAAGCGACACTAAAAGTACACAAACATATACATCTATAGGGTGTAACTGGCGAGAGCATGAGATATAATACAGATAAATAGTGTTACGTATTATATTCGTCCCCTGCGGTGCGGTGCTTTGCAACTTTGGTCCAAACGTTCTACGTGTCTATGCATAACGAGTGTAAGTAGGTGTATGTATGCGTCTTCGTATTACGAAACCATGGAAAAAGGAGTCATAGCCAGCATGATGCATTGTTTACGTGTATCATTTTTGAGAATACTTTTATAATTTTATTAAAACAAATTAGTTGACTTCCAGTATAGAGACTAATTTTTAGCTTAAGCTAGTAAAGTACACATATTGCTATGCTACGCCTATTTTTGGGGGTAGCCTCAACAAAAACCCAGTGCTTACAAAATTTTATTTAATGCCAATATCAATTTTATAATCGATCAAAACTTAACATTTCTTATGGACGCCTGCTTTACATAATACATGTACATACATATTTAGGAGTATTCCCAAATTTTTTATTTTTGTATGTAAAACTTCTACATTTAAGTAATTTTTTGCTTTATTTTTTTAAATCTAAAGGTTTTCAACCTTTAAATAGTCTTGCATTCTTTTCAGTTTACATTGCTAATATTCTTAGTTCTTCTGTCATAAGAAACGAGGAGATAATATTTGTTGAAACAGATTTGTTGGAAAAACTAAAGAAATTCTTGGTTACTTGGTGACAAAACGCCTTTAATTCTTCAACATGTTCTGGAAAGATCTTTAAAAAGTATTTATCAAAAGAGGTTTAGTTTTTTTGACAATATAACCACTTGTATATTTGAAGATCATAATAGATTTCGAAGTCATATTTTGTCAATTTGCCAAAAGTTGAATCCAAAATGTTCTACTCATATTTCGTTGAATATTTGCTTGAAATATAAAGCCAAATTTGAGACATAATACATTTCTCTAAAACTGCTGGTTACAAAGATATGTCACTTTAAAAAAATTACATCATTTAGTAAATGAAAGTGTAAATAAATGTGATCTTAAATACTTTGTCTTAAGTATTGCTTGAAATTTTTATGACAAGAAATTAATGTAAGTAAAGTCTTCTTGGTTGGTTCTTGTGGAAGCCCGCTGCACAAACATCTACTAGTAGGCGTGTCCGCTAAGCTACCGCTTCTTATGGAATTTTCAGTAAAACACTTTTATATTTAAGTTGGCTTTAAGTTCAACATAGTCGCTTCTAAGGACCAACTGCTTTACAAATTTATACCAAAGTTATAAATTCTGCCTCCATGCAAACCCAACGCCCACTTATGAATTGTTTTTTTATGAAATTTTCTTTACATCAGCTTTAAAGTCAATTTTGGAATAAAACCTACACGTTTAAATTTTTCTTTTCTTTTTAGTTAGGCTGCTAAAGCTGAAATTTCTTATAACTGGTATTCGAGCTTCGTTGCAAACGAAATTAACTTTTTCTCTCCTTTTTTTTTTTTGTTTTTTAAAACTTTTTTGCCTTTTTATGTTAACTCATATTGCGGTTGTGTCCTTTGGCTATATGAGCCGTTTGACACAGTTGGCTACTTTACATTAATTTTTTTTCTCCTTTTTTCTGACAATTTTCAGGCATCTTTTCAGAATTTATTTATTTTATTTTTCGTACAAAATTGTTTTCATGTACGTCACAAATTTGTTAACGCATATTTTAACAAGTGCCCTGTTTCATGTTCGCTTACGAATAAAAAAAATTCAATAAAAATTTGCACTTTGTAAAAAACTTTTTACCACCACAAATTCTTCTCATTTTTTTCGTATTTTTTGTATAAATTGCATTTTATAGCATTTTACACGCGCGATTTACTTTTCATTGTCAATTAACTCGAAACTCAAATTGTTTTTTTTAGGGCTTTAAATTGTGCGTTTTAATTTGAAATTGCGTATACGCTACGTTGCACTGCACTGCGCTGAATGTGTGAATTGTTTACGAGTATCTCACGAATATTTTTTTTTTTTTACGGTTTCTGATTTCAATTTTCGCAGTTTAACATTTTGTCGTGTGCTTGTTTCTGTGGTTTAAGCGGATGCGCTATTTTTCCACTACACTGCCTTCAGCGGCAAAATATAATCCGAGAAAGCTTTGCATGCATTAAAAATATTTTTTTGGCTTTATTTACTGAGCTACACTAATTAAAATTTGAGCACAACTCAAATGGCTTCACCGATGAATTTGAATAACTTCAAGCAATGCGCTTAGAAACTTTACCGAGCAGCTTAGCACAAAAAAGAAAATTTTAAATTTGTATTCAAGAAAAAAATTATTAAAGTGAATTTATGAGCAGCAATCGATCCGACTGCCAACTGCTGCAAAATGTTAATCAAAAACAAATAAATTTTAACATAAAATGACAACAAATCAAGGCAATCATGCAGCAAATAAAAAAAATGAATAAGTCAAGCACTGCAAAACACACAAAGGCAGCTAGAAATAAATAGAAACCGACAGACGGACGGACAGACAATTCAAGAAAATGATAACCAATTTGAATGCAAAATGAAAATGGCAAACAAAGCAGCAGAAAAAAAGTAGAAAATATGCTAGACTAAATAAGTACAAAAAATAAGCAAAAAATATGCGAAATTATTATAAAAACCAACAAAAACAAAATGTTGGGAAAAACAGCATGGAAAGCCGAGTCGGTTTGCAACACGCAATGCAACAATCAGCCAACATTAAAAATGAATTGCAGTCGGAAAAAAAAACAAACTAAAACAAATGAAAACGGGTCAACAAATAAATAGGTGTACTAATTTACGCGCAAGTACGAGGGCAATTTTCAAAATCGAGCAATTTGAACAATTTATTTTAAATCAGCTATAAGTCTATTCCTACCGATTATATCAAAGTCTTACCTTTTGAATGTTATAAAAATTTCGAGTATTTTTTCAAGTTAAGGACGAAAATTAATAGCCGTCCCAACCTAAAAGATATTTCTGCTCGATTTTCGAGATATACTTAAACCTTGAAATTGTATGTGTAATATTTTACTTTCTGGATCAATGTGGTATAAATTATACGGATTAGTTATTTTCATTTGAAGCTAAACTAAAACACAACAAAATGATTTTTTTTACAAAAACTTAAAAAGGGTACAAATATTTGTGGGGCTACTCTTTGTAGTAGTCCAATATAAAGATATATAGAAGAGTATATTAGAATGGAAGTAAGAGTTACTTCTTTGAATAAACTCCAAAAAATAATCCAAACTTGGCTATTCGAGTTGAACTAACAACAATTTTTTTCACAGAAAAACTCTGAAAAGTGGAGCTGATTTGTATGGAGGCTACCCCTTCTAGTGGTTCGATCTGGAATATTTTATTAAAAAGTTAAAATGTGACTTTACTAGTTAAATCTTTCAACAATCACATTTTTTTTTTTCTTATAAAAACTCAAAATTAGGGCTAGGATCGCCTTAGGATCGATGTGGGTTGGCACCTATATTGAATAAAAGATATCCGACGAAAGAATTTAAATATGTAAAAAATCGAGCAGGCTACAGCCCCGTCGTACACGAATTAAGCAAATTTGATTTTTTATCTCATTTTTTTATACGATTTATGTGCTGACCATTGATAGTTTTGGTTCCTCTCTCATATCGAGCGGTTGTGTCCATCGTCCATATTTCTAATGGAGCTTATTTCTCGCAAGGTCTTTTATATACAATGGGCGGCATAATTATTTTATCGAAATATTATACAATTTTCTTGCGGCAGAAGTATTTTGACAAATCTTTTATTTCACTTTCACGAGTGACTTTCATAGGAATTGGTCAACCAGGACAGTAGTAGGGATGTTTAAGACTTACAAATCAAGGGACATACCGTATGTATCAAAGGAAAACCAACGGAAACGATTGATTTTTGTTGAGAATTATCAAACAGACAGAGTTAAGAACTTTCGAAAAAAAAAGATTTGTGTTAGGCTGCCACAATTTCAAATACAAACAAGTAAGGAAATTTCAGTCGGGCGTAACCGACTGTAAGAGGCCCTGTACCAGTTCAGGTCGCCTAACAAACACATTAAATGTTTCCCGATCTTATGACCAAACACATGACCACTTCTCACTGCACGAAAGTGCCTTATAAAACATTTTTTTATGTATGAAGAGAAAAGGGGGGTCGTTCAAATTCAATTGCTTATAAAATCGTAATTTTTTATCCGATTTTGATGAACTTTTTGGATTTTTGCTTAGAGAGACGACATCTTTATACTGGTATACTAAATTTTTTTTGCCTTGTGGGTGATTTTATGGGGTGGGGGGAGGTGCAAAATTTTTAAATAAACTTGTAAAATTCCGGAGCAGTCCTAGTCGAATGCAAAAAACACGAAGTCTCTATCTATTACCGTTTCTGAGATCCTTTCGTTCATACGGACAGACGGACATGTCTATATCGACTCCTCGATCACTCCTGACCATAATGGGGGTAACTTTGGGGGGTCTCCGACCATTATTTCTATCTGTTACATACATTTGTACAAAACCAATAGGCTCTTGTACCTTCGGTACAGGGCCTAAAAAAAATCCCAGTGTGCCAGAAAATAAGTCATGGTGGTGGCTCAGTATTGTTCTGAGGATGCATTGTTTATAATTGATTGGGGGATTTGATTCTTAGCACCGGTTCCATGAACTATGAACTTAGGGAATTGTTTATACGGCAAAGGGATAATAGCTTTAATTTTTTTTTTTTTTTTTGAAGGATGTCAGAGTTATTACCATGGAATAGCCACCTCAAAGTCCGTACATACATAAATTGCAAGAGGGATGTTTCGTTGCATAAAACCTGAGAAAAAAGTAGAAAAAACAAGAAAAAACGCAGCAGTCAAGTATGCCCGACTTTAAGATAGCCTCTACCCCGATGAAACATGAAATTTGTATGGGTAACTTATTCGTATCTGTATACGTGTGGGATATTTTATTGGGTTTAGTGGAAGATACAGCATTTTTTTTTTTCGTTTGTTGCTAAGCTGAGTCACAACAAAATAATTTTGTTACAGAATACCAAGAGAGGAGTCAAATTGGTCCGATCTATCGGATCTATATGAAATATTTAATTAGAATTTAAGTATCGTAGACCAACTTTGGCTTTGACTTTAAGCTAAAATTACCAGAAAAAAAACGCAATTTTTTTCAAATAAAATCTCAGAAAAGAGAGCACGGACACATTAAATATATACAAACTTGAAGGCTCTATATTTTATAGTCTCCAAGTCTTTTTAATGTCAGTTTTTATGTAAAACTTCAAAATTTCAATTTTACATTAGGCCAGAGAGCCAAATTTTCGGCAAAAGTCTTCTTAGAAGCAATATTTTATTTTAATTTTAAGTTTATAAAGTTTTTCGTATTTATTTTCGTTTTCAATGCAGACCTAAAACTTTGGCAAGCCGACTTTGTTCTATCCGCAGCAAGTTGTAGTAAAAAAAAGGCTCGAAACTTTTTGATTCTAGTCTTGTAAATTTCCTAAATGTAAACAATAAAAAGGAAAATAAATTGTCTTTCTTAAACAGGCTTCGAATGAGCAAAATCGGGTGAAGAAAAATCTGTGCCAGTACCTTTGAAGCCATTCGTCTTTATCATTTCCGATTGAAAATGCTTTGATCAACAAATAAGAAAATAAGATAATAAAAACAAAATAAGAGAAGCAAAATCAAAATTTAGACCTGTAGGAAACACACTTGATGCCGCCTAATCCAATTGCAGGAATATCGGACAAACTAAATACAAACATAAATTTTTTTTCTGCTGGGAGTTCCTTATTTTCGATCAAATGTTATTTGCCAACACTGGAAGATTTTTTTGGCCCCTTAAACTTCAATTTGTCAAATAGAGACTAAACAAATTCTTGAAGTAAAGAAGAACTGGTTTTAAATGAGCGAAATATCACGGTAATTTATGAACTCCATATGACTCTAATAAACATGAAAGTTTTAAACATTTTGAATACAAAATCTTCTCAATTGTGTCCAATTTCTGGGTCCTATCTTAAATATTTCATGCAATATTTGTTCTCCAATAATTTAACACAAATACAAAATTTTACAATAAGACATGAGTCCTTCGTATGCGTGGATTCGGTTCTTTGAGTTTGTACTGAAAGTTTCCTATCGTATTAGATAAAAAAAAGTAAGACATGAACAAGAAAAACTGTACTGAACTATATATTAAAAAAATGTTTTAAAAGCAGATGGGCCTACATGAGGCTGAGCCTAAAAATAAAGGGAGTGCAAAACACCAATTTAATATTTTAAGCTGCTTGCAGAAATGTTGAGGGTTGGGCTTTAATAGAATGTTTTCACAACATTTTAATCGCAGTTTCATGTCAACTTCCAATTAATGGCATTAAATTTCGAAAATATTATCAAAAAATAGTCGCATATACTGTAGAATGCTCATCATTAAATATATTAAACTAATAAATCGATAAAACTGCCCTCGCACAACAAATTGACAAAATCAAGTGGAAACTTTGAAGCAATCAAAGCGCCTAACAACAAAACAAAACAAAAAATTTAAAAAATTTATATTCAGTGGCAATGATTACAGGCAGCGGAAACGTAAAAATGAGGCGCGAAATTGGCAGCTAGTTGCAAAAAAAAAATGGATTTATATATATATATATATCGAAAGTATCTCGTTTATTTTATGTAGTCTAGTTGTAGGCGCATTAAATAGCAGCAGCAGCAGCAGCAGCCAATCTCAACTGAAAGCTGTCTGCGCCTCATTTCATAGTCGTCTATTTTGCAACAATGGCGTTGGGTGCTTGCTCATTGAATTGTGTTGCTTTTTTATCTTGTACTGATATATATATATATATATATATATATTGTATCTAGTATCAGTTATGAGGTATTTTGTAGCTATGTAGCTGTGTGTCTCTGTGTGTATCTGTGCGCCCTCCTTTGTACTTTATTGTCGTAATTATTATTATAGGCTTTGAAAGCGATTACAATGCCTGATTACTTTGTTATTAAACACAATGCGAAATTAAATTTCTTTATGTATCAGTTTTATACAGCAGCGTTGATACTTAAGCTGGAGATTCAATGTGTACACAACATGGCGTATACGCTTTTACTTTGCAAAATCTATTTTATCTGAATTGTTTGCGTGCGTTATTTTACATCGTTTTAGCTTTGCTTAGGCTGAGTACTTTTAAAATAGAATTTTATTGAATTTTAATTTAAATAATAATTTAAGCGTTCGACTATTAACTATTTTTAAAATGTATTTTTAAAGTGTTTGTAAATAAATAAGAAATCTGAGAAATTATAAATAATATGGCTTACTAAAAACTTCTTGTGGTAAGCTTTAAGTAAAATGCTTTAAATAGCCACAAAAGATACTTTCTTGGCTTACAATACAGAGTTTTGGTAATTGATTTGGTTTTGAAATTTTGTATTGCATTCTGTAAATTGAAATCGGAAATATTTTAGTTTCTAACATTTGCAAACAACTTAGAAGAAATTATTTTATTGAATTTTGCAGGAATTTGATATTGAATAAGTTGCTGAATTAACCAATGAAAAGTGCAGAAACGAAAAAAGATATTTTGTATTAAAGAATATATGCGATACACTGGAATTTTTAACCAATTTATGATTAAGAGCGACCATGACTTTTTACTTCCATCAGTGATGAAATCTAAAATATCACATAATGAATTGGTGCAAATATAGGTAGAACGACTCATACTATATTTATTCTTTCTCGAAGTATAAAAAACAGATCTCAGAACAGTGTTTCACGCACAATACTCAAAAAAAGTCCAACTTTCTCCTACAATATTATTACGAATCTTCTCTGCACATGACCAAACGGAGATATTTGTGCTGCTCAATGTCTTACGGAAAACGCCTTACTCATATTTAAACGTTTAGGTTAGAAAAATTAGTGGAAAATTATCATACGTGATAATATTTTATCTGGCGATTTCAATGTCAACTACGCATCTAATGAGACTGTACCTCTGATTGTATTTATACATAAAAAATTTAAATTTACAAATTTCAATAACAAACCGTACGAACCGACAGATAGATATGACACAACTATTGATGCTGTGTTCTCCATGTATCTGGAGAGAGTGGATTCGCGAAGTTATACTTCGTTTCTGGAATATGAATCAAAGAAAATATAAGAGATTTTTATTTTATTTAAAATCTTATTTTTCCGCGTTCATTTGTCATACATCCTCATACGAATAATCTTGATCACCAATCAGAAAGGA
The DNA here is from genome assembly GCA_035044805.1 of Leucophenga maculata. Classification (NCBI taxonomy): domain Eukaryota; kingdom Metazoa; phylum Arthropoda; class Insecta; order Diptera; family Drosophilidae; genus Leucophenga; species Leucophenga maculata. The sequence goes on along the minus strand of JAWNNP010001715.1, from coordinate 564,822 downwards.
AAGATATTCAGAGTTCTAGAGTTCGCAATACACGTGGAGCCGTCGAGAAGTTTTACTTCTGTGTTTTTCTTTATTAGATGCTTTTTTTTATTAATCTATTTATTAGTTTAAAAGTTTTTAATTTTTTTTATTTTTTTTTTTTCATAAAAACTTTAAAAAATATCGGGTTCGCCAGCTAACGTTTTTCTTTTGAACTACCGGTTATTCCAAACCTGGCAACACTTAGCTCATGACAGATTTGATAGAAAGTTAGTATTATTATTCCGCTGAACGCATATGGTTGTGTATACGCTTGAAGAAGTGGGCTCACGATCGACTTGAAATCGATGCTGATTTTGTGAAAAAAATCATATTTTCAGATGATGCTCATTTTCATCATAGTTGCTATGTCAAGAAGCAAAATTGTCGTATTTGGAGCACGGAGAACCCACACGTAATTGAACAATTTGCTGATGCACCCATTACGAGTGACTGTTTGGTTTGGATTTTGGTCGAAAGGCATCATTGAACCAATTTTCTTTGAAAATGAAGAAGGTGAGACGCTTACAGTCAATGGTGAGCGCCATGTTAAGTGAATTTTTGTTCACAACAATTGAAGATGAGGACCTTGGTAACATTTGGTTTCAACAATGTTACAATCGATCTACTGTGCACTGTTTTTGAAGGTCGAATTGTCAGTCGAAATTCTGATTTCGTTTGGCCACCAAGGACAGCGAGATAGGGCTGCACACAGTCGAAAATGTACTCAAAAATTGAACCGACCGTATTGGGTACTGCATGGCTAGCCGTGGCAGCCATATGAATGAAATCATATTCCACTGTTAACCGGAAGAATTGAGCTTTCAAATAAAAAAAAACAGTTTGAAAAAATCTCTTGTAGTTTTCTTTTTATATTTGAGAGAATCCGACGAATACGTTTCGAGTTATTCAACAATGACATGAGTTAATAGCTGCCGCCAGCTACCTGCGCATAAAACTTTAAACGGGTTTGTCGCAAAACTACTTTTTTAAGGTCGTTGAACACTGCCATTCAAAAACCTCTCGGTGGACTTAAACGAAATTTATACAACTTTTCTAAAACATATTAAATCCGAATGACTTATTTTTTATTTTTCAAAACTTCCATTTTTTATAAATAATTTACGGTTTTTTTTTTTGTTTCATTCGAAAGTAAATTTAAAAAAAAATTAAGCAATTTAAATACCAATTTTTTTTTTGGTTGAATTATTTCCGGTGAGTTTTGGATTTGTTATGATGGTCGCCGCAAAGGACTACTTGCAAATTTGGATGAAAACAAGTTGAAACATTATATAATGCTTAACGTTACTTTTATAAAATGAATAATATTACTCAAAAAAGTCTTAAAAATATTGTTTTTTTTTGAGCTTCTGACTGTCCCTTACCGTTTAAAGCCACTATCTCAACTGTTTCGGAATAAAAAGTTTTTTTTTGTGTATATTTTTAAAAAAGTCCGTAAAATATAAAAAGGTTGAAAAAACGTTTGTTTATTTTCATAAAACCGCTCTGTTAGATATTTAGTCTATTCGCCATTTCGTTTTAGTTAAAAAAAAACTAACGATTGGGAAACAATTTTCGGTGTTCTTAATAACGAGTAAGTTCGAATGAATCTTGAAACGTTTTCGAATCGTTATCATTCCGTTTCCATAAAAATTATTGAACGGCGAAATACAACAAATTCTATTATTAGCTTTCCATTAAAATAAATTTAAATTCAAAATAAATGCTGGACTTAATGCAGTATTAAAGCAAAATAATCATCCTTAATAATCTTAAGTGCTTGGCTTGTTTACATTGAGTTAAAGCGTTATCGATTTAAGAGTTGCCAACTTTCTCAAATTATATATATATTCTTAAATAAAATAAACATTTATTTCAGTATTCAAAAATTTCCCTCAATTAAAGCTGATTGAGGTATCGGCTCAATCGATACTTGTGCTAAGCAAGACTCTTGTTTACATTTAGGTGTCAATTGGAGCGAAGTGCTGTTATAGTGGAAGACATTTGAGCATCTCTCTCTCTCTCTCTCTCTAATCACGTAAAATATTGTCAAATCGGTAATTTGTGCTTTTAAAAAAAACTGTACTGAATGATGGAACGATTTTTTAAAAACCTTTCCAAGGATATTACTCATATAAAAAAATATAGGAAAACTTAAAAATGTATTGCTTCGTTTATACACATTATCTTTAGATATGCCTAAATATCTAAATGTACAACTTTCTAAAATCGCATCATTCACACAGAATGTTAATTTCATGCTGATAAAAAATATTTTTTTTTTTTTTGAATCCTTTCAACTGAAATATTTTTTGTTTTAATAGATATATGATGATATTGCATCACTTGTATAAACTGACTCTAAAAGAGTGGGAAAAAAATCTTATAAATTGTCTAAAAAACTTTACAACGCTGTAAAGAAAGCACATATATTTATGACCAGTTTGCAAACAGATTTTTAATTTGTTTGATTATTTGAGATATTAGTTTAATAGTTAATATGAAGAGTTTTAATATCCGTAAGCAACATTCTTAAGAAAGTCGTCTGAGTTTGGTCACTAGAATCTATAAATGTATTACAGAAATACTACTATTTTTTTAATTTAAGACCACCAAATATACCGTTTTCTCTTGATTTAAATATAAATTTTTTAATTTTTGCCGGAGTAAGAATTAAATATTAAACAAAATAAAGCATAGTCACTTACGTGTATTAGAATTCCATAAAATTTTTTATAAGTCGGATCTCCTTACACATAAAACACCTAGCATATATATTGTATTGCAAACACTTTCAATAGTTCGACCGATCCCATTATAAAATGCTTCAAGAAGCTATGGGTTCTGAAAGAACACTCTAGTTTAGATCTTAAATTTCGGCATTTAATGTTTTCATATGGTAACTCCATTATTATTGGTAAGGTTATGGAGCACATGCCCTATACACTATCCAATAACTCAGTAAATTTCAACCAAAATAAGTTTATATTACGATTCGGCCTATAAAGGTTAGAGGAAAATGGAGAAATAAAAGCGTTTTTGCGTCGTTTATTTTTTTTTTTTTTTTGTTAAGTATGCTAGACTATAAATAAATACTTCAAAATTTATGCCTTTGAAAAAAGTTTAATAACTTTGTTAACTTTTAATCGCTTTTAATGATTTAAGGGAATTTTATGGAGTATTGAATTCAAGCTGAACAAAAATTTATATTATGTGGTGCTCAAAATGTTATAAATTAAAAAATATAGCAATTTAAAACTGTTTTTTTTTTTTTTCTCAAAACGTATAAACTTTTTTAAATTTTGCACAAAAAAAAATATGATTTACAAGAATGGAACAAATATTTTTCTTCTTTCCGAAACTGCTGTTGATTAAAATTGGTTGAAAAACAATTGAGTTATCAAATGCTAATTGGCTAAAGTGCTTAACTAAAATTGTTTAACCGATAATTTGAAAAATTAAGGGAGTTCGAAACTATTCTTTTTGTTTTCAAGCAGAAACTTGACGAATTCTACAATCTACACTAGATCACTTTTAGAGTTCATTGATTTTTTTGTTATTTTTTAGCTGATAAACCTTTCAACTATTATATTTTTTAGCTTTATTTTTTGAAAAAACTTGAAAAAAAAAAATTGTTCCTGAATCAATAACCAGACAACATTTGTATTAAATGTAAACAAATCCAAGCCGATAAAAACTCAGCTTATTTAGAAGCTTTTTTATAGTTTTATTATTATTTATTTATATTATTTTATTTATTATTTTTTTAAAACTTTTAGATTTTTTTTCATTGTGTTTTTAATTTGTTTTTTTAAGTTTTTATAAATTAAAAAAAATATCAAATATTTTTAATTGTTGTTTTATTTTATTTAATTATTTTTTAACTATTTGTTATTTATGCACAACTTTTTTTTTTACTCTTAATATTTGTCAATTTAGTTTTTTTTAGTTTTTATTTAAAATTTTTTTTCTTGTGTTTATAATTTTATTTTTTAAGTTTTTATAAATTAAAAAAAAAAGTATTCAATATTCTTTTAAATTTTAATTTATTTTAATTATTTTTTAACTATTTATTATTACACTCATTTTTTTTTTCACTTTAAATATTTGTCAATTTATTATTTAGTTTCATTTATTATTTTAAATTTAATTATTTAATAATTAATTTAAATATTCCAGTATTTAGGAAACCGAATTTTTTTTTTTTTAGTTTTCTTTATTTACAAACAATAATTATATATATAAAAAATTATTTCTCACAACAACACTTTTATGTTTTATTTAAATTCTGCGCCGGTTACAAAAATTTTTCTTTAAGATTTTTTTTTCCAATTTTTCAAACCGTCACAAACGCAATTAAATCCGCAACTGAGTAAGAAGCGAAATGCTTCGCTATTTTATAGCAATTTTTCACATTTTCGTGAAATATTGAAAGCCGAGTCGTGCGAAAAAGCTTTTCCGACAGCGGAAAAGCTGCACACAATTCATTCGGCATTTTTCCTGGCCTTTCAATTACTTTCAATCTGTTGCTTCGTTCAACTTTTGCTCTTTGTTGCTTTCAATTGTTGCTGTTAACAGGTGTTCGTTGTTGTTGTCTTAGAAAATGTTTGACTTTTGGCGCCAAAAGTTTGATGAAAATTTTAAGTATGTAGAGAACCAACTGAGTAATTACTTTGCAAATAGCACTTTTCTAAAGTTTGAACAACTTAGCCGCATAGTTCGCGAGCGAAAAATTGACTAACAAATATTTTTTATGAAAAGGATTTCACTTATTGAAGCCACTTGTTGATCAATTGTTGATGCGTCTCCCAATATGCTTTTCAATTTGAGAACAAAAGTTGGTTAAATTGAATGTGCGCTAATTGATATCAAAATTTTCCCTGCACATATTTTGATAGTAAGCCTTAATTTCAATAAATCTTTTTTAATAATGCGGAAAGAAGGATGGACAGACGGAGAGCTATTGCTAAATTTCTTTACGCTGATTGGGTTCTTCGATGCATCCTTCGCTATATTGCACTACACATTTTATATATTAATATAGAAATCGATCTTATTCACACATATACCGCGAACACGATTGGAGTATTGTTTGGAGTCAATATTCCAACACACTTTCAGACACTTCGGAAAAATTGTAATAAATTAGTTGGACTTCTTCTTCATGCGTAAACCATGAATCTGTTGGTGTGTGTAGAAGCTGGAGACTAAAGCGAGTGTAGCTTCCTACAATAATAGAATGGGAGGAGTGCATTTTGCTGATATGCTTATGGAACTATACAAACTTAAACAACGCTCAATAAAATGATACATAAGAATCTTCGTTTGCTGCCTCGGAACTTAAGTTACCAATTCCGCTGATATATAAGAAATATTAAAATTTGCAACAGCCAAAGTAAAAGCATATTTCAGTTATAGAATTTCAACTGGAAACTGCTTATGAACTTTTTTATTTACCCCCTTCTTTAATCCAAAGAAAAAGAGGACGACTTAATGCTGAAAGTGATTTTAATCCAATTTCTTCCGTTGATTTTTCGAATCCTCGCAAAATTAAACATTCCAGTGGAATTCTCGCCCAATTAAAGGGGCATGAGAGCCTGAAACTTTGGTATAATACTTCTTCAAAAGTCAATAAACAAAATTTTTAACTATAGGCAAAAAGTTGGGGTTGATAGGAATAAGCATAAAATGAACTTTATCGCAGAATATAACTGGTCGACTGTAGTTTAGACCATCCCAATTCATTGGGAACGGCGTCTCATTTTAAATTGAAGAATCTATGTTGCGATTGACTGCCTTCATAGAGTTGTCACAACTGAAAAATAAAAAGAATATTCAATATCAACTCTGCTTTCTATTTTTATATTAAAGCATTTATTATTGATTGATTATAGCATTGAACATAAAAAAATAATATTTCTGTTAAAATAGTTTGCTGCTGTATTGATTGGTTACTTATGGTTGCAGCAAACATAATAAAAAATGCATTATACGCTATATACTACTTTCAATTTTATAGAATTTTAAGTAATTCACGAAAAAGAAACAAATCAACATTTACAAATTTTTCTCATTTCGTAAATTTTCGATTTTAAATACCAGACAGAAACTACAAGACTTTTATCTAAAAGAAATGTAACTACAAGACTTATATCTTAAAGTTTTTTACTTCATCTTAGTGTTGCATGCATAAAATATTAGAATTTAAAAAACAATTATAGCAGTTCTACATCTCAAACACAAGAAACCCATTATTATGCCTAACCAAACTTTCAGTTTTATATTGTCTTCGTCGTCAACTTGGCTGTTTGTTGTACACAGAGCCAAACCGCAGCTGATAAATCATTAATGGCGCATAAAGCCATTTTCGAGTAAGTTCAAATTGAAAATTGATGAATTATTAAAAACAAACAAAAGCCAGCAAAACGAAAGAAAAAGTAATCGAAAAAACAAATATAAGACACGACGATGCGACATTGCTTAATATTAAATTCCGTATATACTCGAACTTATAATACTTATATATGTTATATGATATAATATTAACAATAATAACAATAATAATAATAATAATAAGCGTATACGCGGCGTATAATGAAAAGGAAAGTGAAAGTGCGAAGTGCGAAGAGTGAAACTGAATGACAGAAAGCAAACAAAGACATAAAATAAAACAAAAGTATGTAACGAGCTTGAAATCGAAAGGAATCGAATCGAATTGAAACGAATTGAATGCTAACAATGAGCTTGTCACAGCGCTGGCGAAATGAAAGCAACAAATGTCCTCAAGGATTGTGCGTCCTTTTTTTTGTAAGTATATAAACACTCGTATATATTGAGAGAGACATCTTCAAGCGTGTGTGACTGTGTGTACGTGTGGAAAACAACAACAGGCTAAATAAATTGTGTACATAACATAAAAATGGCAAAAAGCAATGAAAAACTAAACAAAATAGAAAATATATAAAAGTATTAAGTTAAACTACAAACAAAGTTTAATACCCTACACGGCTTACGCATTTTTAAGGAAATTTATTGAATATGAATGAATGTATATGCTTGATCAGTAAATAAGAGCACTTTTGGCAACTCCAGCTCTGTTTTGTTATTTTTTCACCAAGGATAGCCACACTTAGTATTAGTGAAGATTCTTCTAACCAAAAAGAAGCATGGGCGGCACTCAGTCAGTAGAAGTCTCATTTTTAATATGTTTGAAATTTCTGCAAGAAAACACCCAGTAGAAACATACAAAAATAAAAAATTAAGGATGTCCCAGAATTCAAGAAAGATTTCAATCTGTCGACATTTGTGCAGTAAATTGTTGGCAACCCTAAAAAAAAAAAACAATTTGGCAGCTGACAGTTAAGAGTTAACATGGAGTTAAATGGAGCACAATTCGAATTAACAACGCTTTTTCATTGTTGAACAAGATTTAAAATATTATAAAAGTTTTTCAAGAAAAATCATTCTAAGCGATGTAGCATATTTTCACCTTCATGGTATGGTTAAACGCCAAAAATTGCCGTATTTGAGCTTCGGAGAACTCATATGTGATTGTCGAAAAGCAAAGACATTCAAAGCGTGCCATTATTTGGAGCGAATTTTGGACTGGAGGCATCATTGTGACATACTTTTTTGAAACTGAGACAATTCAAGCCGTGAGTGTTAGTTGTGCTCGATATTGCGAACTGAGAAAACAATTCTTTCACTGGAAATTAAATTATATTGAGGTGGCCACCAATATCTGTTTTCAACAAGGCGGTGCCATATGCCATACAGCCCGTGAAACAATTCCATTACTGCATGAGCCATTTTCTGCTGGTGTACTCTCTCAATTCGGTGTTCGGTGTTCAGCATTGGACCCCTAGGTCAGTTCCAAAAACATCCATCATGTCCAAAACAAAGAGGTAGGAAATAAATAAGAAATATAGTACTGATGAGAAGTATTTTGCTCCTCCCACTTATCACTCTACGAATAAGTGCCTTATAACACATTTTTTGTATGTATGAAAAGAAAAGGAAGGACGGAAGCATCATAGGTCGTTCAAATTCAATTGCTTATAAAATCGTCATTTTTTATCTGATTTTGATGAAGTTTTGGAATTTTGGCTTAGAGAGACGTACTGGCCTTTTAGCCTTGAGGGTGATTTTATGGGGAAGGGGGAGGGACACAATATCAAAATAATCTTGTGAAATTCCAGCAAAGTCCTAGTCCAATTTATCTGATTAAAGGATTAAAACGAAGTATTCATATATTACCGTTTCCGAGATACTTTCGTTCGTACGGACGGCCAGACGGACATGGCTATATGGACTTCTCTATCATTCCTGACCATAATGGGGGTAACTGTGGGGGGTCTCCGGCCATTATTTCTACCTGTTACATACATTTGCACAAAACCAATAGGCTCTTGTACCTTCGGTACAGGGCCTAAAAAATGTAAAAACTAAAAAATGTCTTTCTATTTAAATCTTGCATAAGCTTTAGGACACCCTTTAAAAATATTTAAAAACGTAAAAGAACTCTGCAATTAATGCTTGACTTCGAGTATGTTCCAGTTTCGACCCGTGTGGCATATATTATTGTAAGATAACCTAAATTTTTTGCTTCAATCTACAACATGTTTTTTAGAAAAAAAAAAAAAAAAACACTGAAAATGGGACAGATTCAAATGAAGCCTTCCCCGTCTAGGGGAACGAAATGGATATATAGTGAATATTTAATTAGAATTAAAGTAGGATGCACCAAATCTAAACCTTCAAGCTTAAATAAGAAGAATAAAATAAAACCTCAGAAAGGATTAAAGGTTTTTATGGGTACTAAGTCTTAGAGAGGTTTTGGCACCGTGGAAGTTTAAGTACATTAACCCCTGGCAGTCAAATTTCATTGAACCCTGGGGTCAAAGTTCAATCACCTTTGGAGATCAAAGTTCATAGACCCTTGGGATCAAAGTTGGTTGATCCTTGGGAGTCAAAGTTCATAGACCCTTGGGATCAAAGTTGGTTGATCCTTGGGAGTCAAAGTTCGTTGATCTATTGGCGTCAAAGTTCATTAACCTCTGGGAGTCAAAGTTAATCGAACCCTAAGGGTCAAACTTCACTGACACCTGGGGTCAAAGGTCATTGCCCCATGAGGTCAAAGATCATTGACCCTGGGGGATCAGAGTGGGATCAGAGGTCAGTGCTCCCTTTGAGGTCAAAGGCCATTGGTCCCTGTGAGGTCAAAGGCCATAGGTCCCTGTAGCGTCGAATGATCGGAAGAAAGCAAAATTTTTTTATTACAAAAAAAAGGTATTTCATATATTTAGGCTGGAATTCATAAAAACTTTTCTCAAATTGAAGGAGAAGGAGTTCATGTGTCTGAAGCCGGCTAAAAAAGGTCCGTGGCATATCAATGAGGAGGAATTTAATCTCGAGGAAAAAATAAAATAATTTTTTTTTAAATTTTGGTTCAATGATCTTGGAAAATGTTTCAATGAACTTAAAGCTGCTTGTTGGGTGCAGCACCTTCAACATTTTGAAACAATATCGTTCTGCCGCGCCTCCCTCCGTTTGTTGCAAACATTTCCACAAACTTAGTATACCCTTAGCCCTAGATGTAATTATTAAAGACTCTAAACATTCGAGGGTCTCGGCAAGATAAAGCTGGGTATTAAATAGTTATCAAGATATGATCCAATGACGCCACCGCCTCAAACAATGAAGCATCAATTTTTTAGCGAACGAAGATGAAGAATCGATAAAGACTTTCACTCACAGCAGCAATATTCTGAACACTGCACTGGAATGGAACATTTCTGCCAACGCAGAAACACCTTCAGCAAATGGACAAAGCATATAGAGTTAGGATACTGCACTGCTTTCATTAGAATTAGGAACAATTTTTCAGTAAAACTGTTTAATTTTAGGCAGTAAATTTTTCTGCAAATAAATTATCTGTGATATGATAGTTAGACCCGTCCTCCTTAGACCGACCAACCAACCAACTAACCTGAGTAACTTTTCATTTTTTTCCCTACATATCAAACACTTTGAAAAACTTAAAATAGTCTGATCTAGCATACACAATAAGTAGGGTATACAAATAGAAGGTGCTAACTGTGCAGCTATTTATAGGAAACTGTTAAGGCGAGAGTGTGAAGGTCTCTGGACATATTATATATATGAACACAAACATACATCATGCGTGACAGCAGTGTACAAATATATACAATTGACATTTTTTTTTTAATTTCCTGTCATCAAAACAAACGAAGCATTATAATGTATTGATTCCGACTGAGGCCAATAGTCCCATAGCCCACTTATTACACGTGGTACCACATAAATAAATTTTTGCAAACTGCATTTCAAAAATATTAATAAAAACTATATTCGCTTCAAATGTATGATAACAATATTAATGCATGATTTTAACAACTAAATCCGGTTTGACACCACTTCTTCAATTAGAACTTCAAACGTCTGATGGCACGATAATGATAACCATCATCAGCTAGCACTGCACTCTCTTCTTCGGGACCCTCAGCAACAACTTCACCAGCAACAAGTGGCGGTAGATATTCACGATTAAATGGCTCCGGCTCTGGCACTGTTTCGGACACAAGCTCAGATTCCGGCTCTAGCGCTTCTACTAAATCTTCTAGCTCTGATGCTGGTTCCTCTGGTGCTTCAAGTTCTGGCTGCAGTGACAAATCAGCTATCACATCAGGCTTTTTGTAATGATAACCATCGTCAGCGAGTACAGCAGACTCCTCCTCTTCAGGTGCCTCTTTGACAGCAGGTGCTTCAGTGGGCACTTCGGTTGTAGTAGTAGGTGCTTCAGTCGTTGTCGTCGTTGTTGTTGTTGTTGTTGTTGTCTCTTCAACTTCTGCTGCAACAGTAGTTGTTTCCGCAGGCTCTTCCAATTCCTCCGCAAGCTTTAAGGGTGCTTCTTCAACTGGCGGCAAATATTCATTCGATGGCTTAACTGCTTCCTGCACAATGGGCGCAGATACTGGCGGCAAATATTCATTCGATACTGGTGGCAGATATTCACGATTCAAATGCAGCGCTGCTTGTTGCTCCACAGGCGGCAAATAGTCACGACTTGGTAGCGGTGGCAGCACCACAGGCGATAAATACTCCAATGGCAGATGGGAAACATCGCGACGCTGACGATGGCGATAGCGTAGCTTGCGCACGGTTTTATATTCATAGCCATCGGCGCCAAGCGCGGCAGTAGGCAGTTCAGTTGTGACTACTTCTTCCATTGGTATTTCAGTACTGACAGCAATTGTTGGCTCTTCTTGACCGATTTCCAAACGCGACGCTGCTGACGCCGCCGCCGGTGGCAGATAGTTATATGCCGGCTGTACGCTTAACTCCGATACATCACGTCTTAGCCGCGTTAGACCTGATAGACTGGCAGCTGAGGCTGCAGCAACGAAGCAAAGTGTAAGCAATATGGATTTCTGTAAACGCAAAATGATTAGCGTAATTTGTATTCATTTCATATGGCTAAAGTGTGAAAGAGTATAACAAGCTGTTTGTTAGAGTTTCGCTCGTGCGAAATAGTCTTTTATATTTTAGTCTTCACAGCATAGAGAAAAAACGTGATGTCTTTTTGCTAAACATTATTAAAACTTCTTGCGAAATAGTGTACTAGATGGGTGTAGTTAAAATTATACATAAAGGGAGCACCTATTCAAGATGCTAGCTTCAATTGCTTTACGAGTTGAGACATTTTAATTCTTTAGAATGATTTGCAAAATTAATTTTGATTCATAAGAAATAGAATGCATTTATTGAATGTTTACGAGGGATGCTACATATATTACGAGCCTGAGCAACAAAACATATTGCCAGATGCAATCTGACGTCTCCATCGCAAAGTCTGACATTTTTTAGGCCTAACTTACTGTGAACACTTTGACTTACAAGCGCAATTTGGGTTCTTTACAGGCACCTGAAAAATGCATCGTCGTTGTGCCAAAAAACATCGATGCTGTGTGTGAACTGATAAAGCAATATCGTCATATGACATACCGTGAGATTGAGGAATCCCTGGGCACAAATATGACTAGCATACATACAATATTACACAAACATTTGGTCGTCAGAAAGGTTTGTTCACATTGGATACGGCATAATTTGACAATCGCACAAATGAAGGTTCGCGTCGATTGGTGCAAGCAAATGCTGAAGAAATTCAAAATACTTCATCACGATAATGCGAGCTCTCACACTTCGGACGTAACAAATGAGTTTTTGGACGCTCAAAATATCGAATTGATGGGTCAACCGTCGTATAGCCCTGACTTGGCACCAAATGACTTCTTCCTGTTCCCTCATATCAAAAATAAACTGCGCGGACAGCGGTTTTAAACTCCCGAAGAACCTGTTAATGGCTTTAAAACGCATGTTTTGAAGATATCTCTTTTGAAGTGACAAAACTTCTTGACAAAATAGTTCGGGCAAATGCAAAAGTGTATCGATCTTAATGGTGAATATTTTGAAGATCAATAAAGGGGTTTTTTCTCATAAATCACCGCTTTTTCATTGTTAGGCTAGATATATATGTAGCAACCCTCGTGTTGAAGGCTATAATATATAGATCCTTCAAATTTGTACATTTAGATTCTCCTATTCATTCTTTCGATAATTTGTATCTAATGAACACGCTAATCGCCCCTCCCCATTGCAATTACCATGCAAACCTACTTCTCATCCCGAATTTCTGTATTAAAAAAATTTATTGATGCTGTGAGTTTTGCTAGAAACATCAAATCTTACATTAATTCTTATCATATATTCCATTTGGAGGAAGATCGGACCACTAAAAGGTGTAATCCCCATACAAATCTGTTCAACCTTTTTTAATTTTTGTTAGAAACATATTTTATTATTGTTGTTTATTTGGCTAGAAACGCCAAAAGTGGTGTATCTTGCATGATTCCTGAAGAAAATTTATTAATCGAGGTCTTTATTAACAACTATCAAATGTTGTATGATCATTTGCAGGTTTGCCCAACAGGCTCGCCTTGAATTAAAGATCTTGCAGCAACCACTGACGTTATTCTAAATTTCGTGAAAAAAACTAACGTAGTTCTAGACTTGTATTTTGAGGCAAATGTGATGCATTCTAATGAAACCCATTGATACCAGACATGTAATGCAAACAAACGATTAGAAATCAGAAACTTCCCACTCTTATTTGGCCGTTTTTATGCAAACCCATCACCAACAGATACCTACACATGGACAGTTTCTTGAAAAAAAAATATAAAAATTAATTTCCAAACTTAAAAGCATCCTGGGGCAAGTGCTACCCACTCCACCTAGTAACGCCATTGGCTCTAATATAGATTCTATCTTTCAAAAAAGTTTCGTACTACAAATTTGTGCAGATTTCTAACATTAGCCCAACATAATATTTGACTTTGTCTTTACCCATACCAAAAGGAAGCAACTCCTTCGAATATTAAAGTATGTTCATGAAAACAGTAGAGTTTCCTTCGACCTTATTTTTGATTTGAAAACGTCTAGAAATAATAAAAACTTCGGATTAACCAAAATATTAAGAATATTAAGAAAACACCGCAGACGCCTTGATCTGCATTAACCTGTTTGTCTGTCTGTCCATGCCTTATCGACTGTGCGAATAATGACTTGTCCGCAAAGTTTTTAGTTACTGAACTGAAATTTAATATTCAGAGCTTCAATATTCAAGCAATATTCTTGCAACGCACATATAACTCCATAAAAACTCTTATCTAAAAAACTTCTTTAAATCGAATGGGAATATGACTTGGTAGCTTCTTATACGAAAGTCTCACATTTGAGCCTAGTGCACATACAAACCCACTACCCACTTTATAGACTTTGCAGTTAAAACTTCCGTCTATGTTCAATTTAACACTTAAGACACAGAAAACAAATTTTAAATAACTTTTAAAAACTTCACAATTTTTTTTTCTTTTTAAATACATTTGGAGAGTACCAAACTTTCGGTTCTACCGTAGTTTAAATCTTCTCTTATTTAATTTTTTTTTTTATTATTATTTTTTACCATTTTTTTTCGACAGTTAATTACAAAACACTGTTTAACTGCTCCAGATACGTGAAACTGAACTGTTGTCGATTTTGAAATTTGGTTTTACTATTTATACGAAAAATTAACACCCGAAAAAATGTTAAACAAATGTTGCAAGTCAAAAAAAATGAGTACAGCTCAAACATGTTGCAGCTCAGACAATTTGTAAGTAGCCGCTTAAGTCAACACCCCAAAATGCGTAAATGATGACTCGACATAAGCGCCATAAATCAAAATGTTCAAGCATCATTAACAAACCAGCGCAAACGAACCTGTTTTAAGCCAACTCAAACATGTTCGCACCTGTGCGCAAGCGCAAGCGCCGGAGTAAAGAGCGTTTAAACGCTTTTAATGGTTCATCAAACCTAAACGCATTGATATAAATTCGATACGCTTCGATACGGTTCCACTTCAAACTGAAACAGTTAGCCATGGTCATGGTTGCTTTGTGGGCCCTGTACATCAACGCGTTGAGAGACAGACTTAAGTCCCATTGATTGACACTTAAGACATGTCTCCCTCGACAATATTAACAACAGCAACAACAAGCAACAATGAACGTAGAAGCATCATAAACTTCCTCATTATTATCATCATCATCGTCATTATTATTTTCAGACAAACATTAAGACAAAAAAATATCAATAATAGCCATTGATGACAGCGTCTGGCGAAGTATGTAGTTGATGTAGGAGCAGTGGAAGCGCCATGAAACGTGTCTCTGTGACACTTTACTGTGTCAATATATACCAAGCAATAAGAATATTTCGCATTCAATTTAAAATCTGTCAATATTAAATCTCATATTTGTGTATGTTTCATATATTGTTTTCCGCTTTTTCATTATGCGTTTAGGGTTTATTTTTTATATGAGGGCGAGGGCTGTACCATAAATCAGCAATAATCAATAATAAGAGAATAATAAGAAAAATATTTTTTATTTATTTTCTGTTGGACCACAAATGAAACTGTGATCTAACTGTGAGAAGGCGAAAACCACTTAGTTGGTGCGCTGGGCTTGGGACCCACCACCTTAAAAAAGCATCATGTGACATCTACTATAGCTGCCATGAGAGTAACGCCGAATTTAGATGCGATTTAATGGTGAGAAAGAAACTGCGTAGGTTTACGGCGTCTTCTCACGATATAAGTGAGCAGTGGAAACATATCACCCGCTCCATGGATAGGGCTGCCAGAGATGTCATTGGTTATACAAAACCCGTGAATAATTCTTGGTACGACGAGAAGTGTCGCAATGACTCTGCAGAGGAGAAGGCTTCCTGTCAACTTTGCTTAGAGAGAGGAGAAACGCCTTTTCAGATGCAAACAAAAGGACCACTAAAAGCGTGAGTGTAAGGATGTTAAGAGGTAACGTGACAGAAATTAATGCAAACAAAAGGACCACTAAAGGCGTGAGTGTAAGGATGTTAAGAGGTAATGGACAGAAATGAAGCTCGAAAATGTTATCAAACGGTCAAGCGTCTAATCGAAGGTTTTACAACCGGAGTAGCTTGCTGTAAAGACGAAAGTAGAAATCTGGTACGGATACACAGGAATCACTAAAATTATAGAGGAGTCATTTTTCTAACCCAGCACGATTGCTTTATATGGGGGCCCAAACTTGATTGGTGGACGCCGAAATAGAGGACGACCAGACACTCGATGGAATGACCAGGTATGGAGAGATCTCTCCTTACTCAATCCTAATAACATAAATATTATGTTTAAATTTTTCTAGACATAACGTACTGCCCTCGATTTATTGTATCAACCTTTATTTGAGCTTTGCATTTTCAATGTCAGATGTAAACGTCCGTATCTGTTATTGGGTCTGCTGTCAGCTGCTGCCGCTGCTGCCCGAGGGTCAATAGCTTCATGCAGTAATGAAATTTTTGTGTATTGTCTTCTGCTTGTAAATGAGTTACTTAATTGATGAGTTAGCATTTTTTTTGCTTTAACTCTTGAGTCGTTCTAAGTCGACCAAGAGAGTCACGCTTTTATTACATTTTTGATTTGTTTCTTCAAGAAATCTCAGTTTATCATTTAAAAGACTTGTAATGCTGGTTTTTCTCCTTGATTAATACTTCTGGGGGCTAAAATACAATGGTTTCAGTTACATTGGATTATTTAATTGTAATATATTTCATTTGTATTTAATATTTAATAAGAAAATCATTCTTAAAGTGTTACGAGGTTCAATACATTGTCGCTGCCAAGGTAAGCACTAGGATGTGCATGGTACACGTCGGAAAAATGCAGTCAAAACAGTGCCATAATTTTTAAATTATTTGAAAGAATAATTCTTGAACAAATGATAACAGTAAGCGGCGTTCAGAGTGCCTAACCGGATCAACAGTTTGGCTTTCGCTACATTTATAGTGGAACTGCAATGGTACTAAAGAGTCTCCTCAAGGCCTTTAAAAATAAACAAATCAGCTACGCCGGCTTTCTAAATGTCCAGCAAGCTTGCAACCGAGTCAGGCATGATTGCTTACACTCCAAGCTAAAATCCCTTCTCCCACCAGTCCCAATTTGGAGAGAGTCTGCCTACTTGGTATTAAGTAATACATAGCATCACGATGATGTGTTGCACTCACATTAGTTACCAGCAAACGAACTCAAAAAGCTGAATCCCAAATGCATATCAACTTAATTTTCTGGACGAACTAACACTAATGCAATTTGGTTTGATGTAAAAAAAAAAACATGTAAATGAATTCTGAGAAATTCATAAAATGCATTTGTTTGTTTGATAATAACAGCAGCAGTTTGTATGCCCTGTATTCATCGTGTCGAAAGGGTGTATACAGGTCGTGCAAAGCCTTGTAACCATGTAACAGACCACATACAGTACTTATACTCTCGAAAAAAATAGAAACTCGAGTCAATATGTATATACATGTTCTACTGTCATCAATCATAATTAATTAATCCACATGAAAACGTAATACAACGCTCACAAAAATCAGTAGTTCAAGAGGCTGCAGGGTATCTAGATATTAAGTACATTCGACTGCATGCGATATATTTTTTTTTGTTCCGTTGAAATGAATAAAGTGAAAGCTGTTCAATTCGATTATTATCAACTGCCCATCACATTCCATGGAAATTCTATTTGGAAATTCAATTTTTTTTTTTTTGCATAAATGCATAAATTCATTTCCGCTGCGGTTATGCAATGAAAATTTACACGATTTCCGTTTGGGGAGTTCGTACACGATTTATATTGAAATGCACAAGCGAAATCTTCAGTAAGCACACAGTGAAACTAAATATTTCACTTTTCCATTAAACAAACAATGACAGCAGATCAATCGGCAACTCAGCGCTTCATTCAGCACGTCAATCAGTCAGTCATGCTGTCATTCAGCGGCGCTATCAAACTTTTTCAATTTGTACTAATCCAAGCGCGTTTGCTCTTTTCGAAAAATGTAAAGCGCATCATTTAAGAATATCTGCAGCTACTTCAGCGTGGCATTGTAACAAGTTTATATATAAGTAAGTACCTGTGCATATAGTAGTCTACAAAGCGCCAAGCGTACTAATATTTTTATTGGTAAAACGGATTTAGACAGCTTAAGTTGGCTCTATTGCGTCTGATTGAAATTTTGTTCGTTTGCATTTGATTTTAGCTTAGGAATTCAACGTTTTTCGCAAAACAAAAATATTAAAAAAAAAAGGAAGCGCATTGTAATCGATATTTTAAGCTTTTCAAAGTAAAAAATTTAGTACTTTAAAAGTGTTTCCAATTGATTTTCATGCAGATTTATGCAATTCATTAAGATACTAATGCCGTATATATGAGGAGAGAGTAATGTAATTAATATAAGGCGCACGAGTTATCACCGTCTACTTAGTATCTGCTACTAGATTGTATGTAAGAACGCGCAACTCATCGGTACCGCTCAAGCATTGTAGTGGGTCACAACTCAAATAAGCAAACGCCAGAATTGATTTTTAGGAAAAATATTTGATTAGCTCCAACAGCGGAGACAAAATAAGTCAGCATTATTGCTCGTTGATTATTTTGGCTTTGGTCTAACGATACCAGTTGCCACCATGTACTACATCTAGCGTTATCGACGCTGGCACCATAAACCTTTACAGTTTTGTTGTGCCACCAATTGTTGCTCTTACTTAGAGAAATAAATTAAAACCAGCCAAAATTGAGCTAGGATGCAGCAACATGTTGAGCTCATGCGTTTACGTGGTTCAATCAACAAATTCGAATTGTTTATCCTTCATTTACAGATTCAGCATTTGCGACATCATATCCTGCAGGGCTGTCAATATGTGTGATCAACTTTGCGGAAGGCGACTCCTAAAGCTGCGCCGTAGATGAAAGTTTCTGCGCAACGTATTTATTGTCCACATGAAGCTGATTCTCTACATAATTCTATAAGCGCATTTGAAGAACATTCTCGTTCATTCGGCGGCCAAAGTTGAAATCACGATCTCACATTTACATATGTATGTAGCAAGAGCTGATGTGCAACGTACATTAGGAATCCCAAGAACTGGCCACTGTTGTATTGAAGCAACCAATGGCTTATATGAAGCTGTACGCGCCGGCTGATAGCTCATGGTAGCATGTCTCGCGACAAACACAGCCTAGTAAAGCCCTTCAATGGATGCCTTTATTAGTAGTTAACATTTGTTTTCATGTAGAATGTTTTTGTTTTGTTTTTTTTTTTTTGCTTCTTCGTCTTTTTCTACTTAGTTGCAGTGTTGCAAGGAACATCTGTAATAACTTTTAAACGATACCAGTACCGAGTACAAAAATACTGCTTTCAAGCAATACTTTATCGTGCAAGCACTTTTGTTCGTGTGCTTCCGAAATTTTGCGGCTGATTATTTTTTGTTAACAAATTTTGTTCAATTAAATATTAAAAATGTCTAAAGAAGTAAACAAGACGAACGTATTCAGTGTGGTCGACAAAGCCAACAAAAAAACTTCGGCAAATTTGATGCAAAATCTGCATAGTACCGCCGCTGAAAAAATGCAACCGGCTTGTGCCGCCGCTAAATCAAAATTGTATGAAATAGGCGACTACGCACGTGTTACCAATAAAAATGGCAGAGATTATGAAGTTAAAATTATTTTGATTTCGGATGACAAGAAAACTTGTCGGCTGCTTTACATCGGCTATGAATTCGAAGATAATGCGAGCATAAACGAACTGAAACCTACTGGTGGCTACAAAGCCAGGTGTAATCAGAAAAAGTGTGCTTGGCGGGCCAATTTTAGACCAATGCGCAGAGATGATCACAACTACTTACAAACATGTTTAAAAAGCAACAAGCACAAACCATCCGTCACTTCAGCTATGGCTGAAAAAACTCCACGTGCTATAGGCAATGCTTCTGCCAATGAAAATAAGAAGAACAAAAAGATGGAATATACACCAGGCAATGTACCCATGCCGCAAATATTACCTGAAGGAATGAACGTAGTTGCTGGTACTGACAAGCTTATAAAGGAATACAATTCGGAGTCCGCCAAAATTCCGGCCGCCGCTACACCAACCATCACTTCAGCTATTGCTGAACAAACTCCACGTACTGAAAGCAGCGCTGTTGCCAATGAAAAAAATAAGAAGAACAAAAAGATGGGCAACACACCAGGCAATCTTCCCATGCCGCCCATGTTAACTGAAGAAATCAACGTAGTTACTGGTGATAACAAGCTTATAAAGGAACACAATTCGGAGTGCGCCAAAACTGCGGCTGCTGCTAAACTATCTATCACTTCAGCTATTGCTGAACAAACACCACGCGGTGAAGGTAATAAAGAAAGCAAGAAGAACAAAAAGATTGACAATGCACCAGGCAAGCCAACCATGCTGCCAATTTTAACAAAGACAGTCACCGTGGTTGCTGGTGTTGACAAGCTTATGAAGGAACAAAATTCGGAGTCCGATAAAATTACGGCTGCCGCTACACCATCCGTCACTTCATCTATTGCTGAACAAACTCTACACGCTGAAGGCAGCGCTGCTGTCAATGAAGAAAACCAGAAGAAAAGAAAGATAAACGATAAACCAGGCAATTTTCCCATGCCGCCCATGTTACCAGAAGGAATCAACGAACTTGCTGGTGGTGACAAGCTTATAAAGGAACACAATTTGGAGTCCGCCAATATTACGGCAGCCGCTATACCATCCATTGCTTCAGCTATTGCTGAACAAACTCCACGCGCTGAAGGCAGCGCTGCTATTAATGAAAAAAACAAAAAGATAGAGGACACAGCAGGCAAGCTACCCATGCCGCCCATGTTACCAAAAGGTATCACCGTATTTGCTGGATTTGACAAGCTTATAAAGGAACTCTTTTCGGAGTCTGCTAAAATCGCAGCCGCAGCTAAGCCCAAAGTCACTGCAGCTGTTGCTGAACAAAGCGCATCTAATCCACCAATGACGCCAATATTTGCAAACGGAAACACCGTAGGTGCTGCAGATGACAATA
The DNA here is from genome assembly GCA_035044805.1 of Leucophenga maculata. Classification (NCBI taxonomy): domain Eukaryota; kingdom Metazoa; phylum Arthropoda; class Insecta; order Diptera; family Drosophilidae; genus Leucophenga; species Leucophenga maculata. The sequence continues at coordinate 544,268 of JAWNNP010001715.1, read as the reverse complement.
TTGCTGCTTGGAACGACTACTTCTTCAAGCTTGGTTACGATGCGGGCTTTAACCGTGCCAAGTTACTGGATATGAATTCCAAAGATCTTGATTAGTTTTTAAACAATATTACTGAGTTTATACGTACATGAGAATTGTGATTTGTATGAACTCGCATGAACTCATATAATATCCAATCCTGCTCCTTTTAAGTATTGGTAGAGGAAAATCCATTATCATATTCATACATAAAAGAATTATCCTTAATATTAAAAAGAAATTAACATTTCAAATTTTGCATTCTTAATTCAAAAGTTTCTAATGATCTTAACGAAATGTATTGAATCTTAATAATCGTTGAATCAAAGCATAACATATCATTTTATTTTTATATACCAAACCTTCGTGTCACACTCTGTCGAACGCTTAATGGATGTCCAGGAAACACCAGCGTTTGACCTTCAGAAATCGATTGAGTTACAGTACAGTCAGAACTCTGTCATAATGTAAAATATTCTTCCGAATATTTTTGAAAGAATCGCTTAAGGACTAACTTGATGTTAGAAGGCGACACCATTTTCGGGCTTAGAGAGTTTTTGAAATAAAATTTATAAGCGCATCTCCATTGTCAGAGCAAATACTGGAATCTTATCAACCTATTGAACAAAAGTATTAAAAATCAGTTGAGTCTTAGGGGTAGGTCTTAATTGTTCTAGCTTTAATCTTGATTTTGTCTTCTTTCTGTTCCAACAAAGTGGTATGTCTGTTTGGCACGGAGAACTCAAATAACTTAAAATTTGACCGCACTAGTCGTATCTGTGGTACAGAATGGCTGAAATATTTGCTCCAGATAGCAAACTCTTCAGTTTTGTTTTTCACTCGAACTTCTTTGGCAGAAGGCCTCAAATATTTTACATCATCTGTTGGAAGGACAGGGTCACATAAATGTTCCTGCACAAATGATGCAAGCGGAGGCCAATGTGCGCGACGTTAGGGGAAAGGCAACAACAAAGAGAAGGACGACTAAATATCCAACGTTTAGTTTTGGAAAATAGGGAAAGAAATTTGAATATGCTCCGCTTTCGTCCAGAGTTGAACTGAGACATTAAAAATTTCAGCTTTTAAATAAATCTGCTCTAAATTTACAACTCAAAGCAATCACAAAGCTGACACACACATACACACCCAAAACTATACGCCCTAATGTATGCAACAATTATCGAATACATTCCGTGCCACTTTAGCCAATTACGCTCCAATTACAAGCGAGTCCTTTGCACTGGCAACAGCTGCAAACTGCCAAGATGTAGATGACACTTTATGCATAACAAAAACCGGATGCAGCTGTTTAAGGATTCACACATCTACAGCACAGCAGATACCGAGCATCATAAAGCATTTGTGTTATATAAACATGTCGCATGCAGCATCAAAGATGTCGACTATGACAGCAAGAACTACGTAGGACTACGTTCATCGTGAAGCGTTGTGCGCTCGCGTTAAGCCAAACAAGTCAAGCGGTTTGCATGCATGATCAGCGTTGTTTGCCTTTGTCTGACACTAAATGACAACCAAGACAAACTGAAATGCTCCGCGGCCTATGCGCTGACAAAGGAAGGCACAAGGATATTTCATAGCATGCCATAGCAAATGCAATGCATACTAATGACCAAAGCAAGACAGGCCAGGACAGCCAACGAAGCCAACTACATTGAAACTAAAGCCACGCAGTTGGATAGCGCATGCTGACAGAAACTAAGCCACAAACACTCGCAAGGACATTATGCAGGCTGACAGAAAAAATTTACTCTAACGCACTCACGCATGTATAAAGTGAATTTTTTATGAAACAATTAAAAAAAAAGAAGAAACTTTTTCCATATGGCAAAGAGTTGGTAAAAAAATAAAATACATAAATTGTGTGTTTGGACCTATTAAATAGAAAGAGACAAAGCAAACAGGCGACATAGGTTTGATTATTTCTTATTTTTATGCAGTTCTAATTACATTGAAAGAGTTCAAGGTTTATGCAAAACATTATTAAAAAAAAAAATACGTAAAGAAAAAATTTGTAAAAACAAATTTCGTAAAACCCTTTTTCCTTCAAAATTTATTACATTTTATTTCATTTCCATACCGTTTTGTCTTTATATATGTCTTATAGCATCCAATTTTTGTATTGTACCCTTCATACATTGTTTTAAATTGTATAGTCACAGTTTGTTGGAAAGTTTGTAACACTTTTAATACATATATGAATAATTGACAGTGCCACGCCCCATATAATAGAAAAACTAGGTTCGTAATAGTTTAGCAACTTCTCAACACAGAAGGCTGACATTTGGTAAATATGGTTGACCAAAGGTAAAAATATAAACTACAAGCCTATGTCAAAAGTGGAAGAGTTTGGAAAGAAATTTTAGTTAAAAAAAACCCCAACTCCATTGCTTGTAGACGTCGCTGCAGCTTTCGATCGGGTGTGGCTGACCCGAAGTGCTTGCTAAATATACAAATGGAATGCCATCACCATACTTTGCTTTGATCCGATCCGATTTGGAGAGTAGCACTTTCAGGATTAAAGTAAAAACGGAGCTGTTCTCCTATTCTTTGCACTGTTTGCTGCCGACATGTTAACGTCGGATGCAAACGCTACTGGTATAGCACCATGAACAACGATGATCCTAGGTCGGTGAATGAATATACACTAAAGAGAGGACATTTTCCAGATCTAACACTAACATTAAACGGTTCGGCATTAACTAAAGCAAACAAGACGTATATCATAATCCCCAATTAGATATGTGGATAGTTCCATATTTCAACAGGAAAAAGGTGGAAGTTTTGAAAAAATGTTCTATGAGGCGAATTATGGGCTGCATTCCTGAAGTCCCAAGCTTTACATGGATCTTCAACTCATAGAGATTGAAGATCTAATGGCGATGATTTATTACGGCATTTCGTAGCGAAAAAAGTTATGGTTTATGCCCGCCCAACCACCAACATTCTTCGCATCCCTGCTCTGTATATGGGGGAACCAGTCTATCTTACGTTAATTTGTTAAAATCTAGGTTTTTTGTACGAACAAAATTTTGCTGTTGTTGTTAATTCAGATAGAAATCTTAATTAAATATTCCACTAAAGTCCAAATCTAACCACTAAAAGTGGTCTTCCCAAAAAAAAGTAGAGTCGATATAGACATGAATGCCTGGCTAAGAACACCGAGAAATTGGAGATAAGATAGAGCCAAGTTCATACCGGATCACTGGAAGGGTACCACCCACACAAATCTGTCCTCTTTCATGGTATTTTGTTAGAAACAGCTGGACCGATTTTGATGAAACTTTTTGTGTGTGATTGAGGTGATTCCTGGATAGTGTAGATATATTGCCAACCATTCTTTTCAACACATCTCAGTTACGATACTCCATCCGAATTTACCGGAGAAATAATACGTTCAGCCTCGAAGAGACTTCAATACTTCCACAAATAATTTCATAACCTGAACATCTTCCTCAAAACACTATTAAAGATATCGATAACTTTTAAATGTTCTTTACCAAGAACACATTAAAAAGGGGACCCGCTTTTTGATATACCTTTTCCAGCAATGATCTACAGATAAGGTACTCTGTAAGTAAATTATTGATGGTAAATTTTTTACCTCCGATCCATGTTTGAAGTAAACCATGTGTCGTGATAATTGAACGTCTAGAACAGTTTTATTTTTCTCGTATTCCACTACATAAAAATCTAAAGATAATTTATAAAAATAAACTACATTACAACTACAACTATTGCACCCAAGGACGTATCCAGCGGCGACCATGGCCTCTACCTCCCCCCCCCCCCCCATATTTTTGAAAAGTTCGGAAAAAAATATATTTACTACATATTTCGCAATTTTGCCTACTAAAAAAAAAAAAAAAAACAAAAAACAAAGTCGGTCCACCCCTTCGAAGACAGTATATATAAACAATTTCACTTTAGCAGCACATATGTATAAAGTGTATAAATAATTCGGTTTAAACGAAATAAATTAATATTTCTTTAAATCTATTTCATTTCGCAATAATTCACTTTTTCATTTGTTCATTTTATTTTCGCCTGTCTGACGCTTTTCATTTAACTTTTTGCTTCATGTCAATTTAATTGTCTCAATTATGCGTTAAACGTTTTTAGAAGTAAATAAAAAAAAGAAAAACCGAAATATTTGGTTCAACCCAAAATCAGTCCCCAACGGTTGGATGAAACCAGTAGCTCAAAGAAATAACCACGCAGTTGACTTGGTTTTAGTTTTTGAAATTTTTCGCGCGGACTGCGGCTTTCAATTGTATTCTTAAGTTTCAAGTCAAGTAATTTTACCTTTTTCTGCTTTTTACTTTTCCTTTTCTCGTCCTTTAACACTCCCTGCTTCTTGCTTGCTTGCTTCTGTCAAGGACAAAGCCACATTTCGACCGTGTAATGAAGTGACTTACTTAAAAAGTTAACGCGCAATTCTAGCAACTTCTAAAGTTCTTTAACCCATTATGACCTAAAGGCAAATTCGACAGTGCGTTGCCTTAATTTTCACGCACAGTTGAATGCACTTCGACAACTGCGGCAGCAGCAGCCTCTAAATAAAAACAACTGAAGAAGATTTAGCTTTAGAAAATTGTCCGTCCGTCTGTGCTTGTCGTTCATTAACGCATTTGCTGACGTAGGGCGAACACACCTTAGGGCACCAAATAAGACCAGACATTTCAACATAAAGCGCCGAAAATTATTTGCTTTATGTGGCAAGAAAGTGCTTAAAGGTACAAAAATTGTGTGAAATGCTTTAAAAGTAACTAAAAATAGTTAAGATGTACTCAGCAAAATAAGAGAAAGCAGTTTTGGAAGTTGCTTTTGAAATAGTTTAGCTGACACATAAGCTTTTAATAGAATTTTGTATAAAAAGGTGAATCTATACGAAAAATTCAAGAAATATTTCTTCGAGCTATGAGACTGCTTAAAAGAACACAAATTTCTTTTTACGAACGGATCGAAAGCAATATCTGGTACATCATACAGGATCACCGTAGTGAGGCCTATTTGGATGATGGGGCAATGCAGACAACAAATACAAAAGATTCAGACCGAGCAATTTGTACTTCTGCTCAGATTCGCCATTGTTTTTTGCGTAGTCACAGTAGTAGCACTTCAGCTGTGAGATATAGCTTTCGAAAGCAAGCAGATCTTCAGAGAGTACACTGTGCTCTACGGCAATTTCGAGCACCCTGCGCGCCAATATCAATTGAGCAAAAGCGTTTTGTGAAAAGAGAGTTTGACAAGCTCCAATTTCAGCGTATCGATAAATTGGCCGCATTTTTTTGATTTTTTTTGACTATACGGTGGAGAGCTCCTTGTAAAGTGTGTCAACGAATGCCAATGTAGTTTTTTTTGAGTACTAGTAAATAAAATGTAAAGTTTTTTGTTGCGGCTGCAGAATGATTTGCTTAATCTTTGTTTTTGCTCCTGCTTCTTGCGAGTTTTCTTAAGTGTTGAAAAGTATTATATTATCATACGTATTAAATTTAAACGATACCTACAACGAGTACAAAAATACTGCTGCAACGGAATGAAGTATCGTACATGCACTCATAGTTTGTGACACTACAAATTGTGCAGCGATTTGCCGAAAAAGTTATTTTTTAATTTCAAATAAAAATGGCTAATGTTAAAGATGACTCTTTTGCTTGGGACGACACTGTGCTAGTTAAAGCCTATGAAGGTTCCGTGAATTTGGCGCCTGAGGAGGTGGCACGCAGAATTGCCAATAGCACCAACAACCGCGTGGCCGCTCCAAAAATGCAAGACGAGGACAAAATGGAAGAAGCTGGTGCTACACCAATTACTGACAAAGATGCTGAACCGCAACAGTTTAAAGTAGGCGACTTCGCTCGTGCAACCTACGAGAATGGCATCGACTATGAAGCCGTCATTTTGTCTATATCGGAAGATAAACAATTTTGCCGGCTGCGCTACGTCGGCTACGATAATGAGCAGGATGTGCCGTTCAATTCACTCGTAGCGTCTTGGGGCAAAGCTGTACGCCGTGCTCAAATGGTGGAGGCTAAGCGCGAAGATGCTGAACAGCTGTCGAAATCAAAGAAAAACAACAACGAGCAACGCAAATCTAAGTCGGCCAAAATCGAAGCAAACAAAATTTCATCACGCTTTGCTGGCTATGTTCTACCACAAGCACCACCACCGCCTCCGATGCCACCAATGTTACCAAACGGCTACGGTGCAATGCTGATGTCATTTTATATAAGCGGTTACTACTCAGGCTTTTATCATTACAAATGTCAGTTGAATACGGCTTCGGCTGCTTAGTGGCTTTGATTTAATTTTTAAGCAGGATTCGATAATAACTACATCTTACTACTCAAATCTAAAAGTCATTTACGCGCGTGTTCAGGTACTTTACGCAATGACAAGTCATTCAATTGTTTATTGATTGGCGTAATTGTATGACGTTTATATCAGAATCTACATAAAGATAATAAAATAAATTTTAGTTTGTCAACTTTAAAGAAAGTCAAGAGGTTATATTAGAAACTATAAGCCTCCTTGTTATGCGGTATACCCACCTGTACAAGTATGCAGCCTTCCTATAATGCTTACTTTTTCTAGGCAGCCCATTGATCGCATTTGAAGAGGCTCACCACAAACATACTACAAACATATATTTGAAAAGACTCCATCTCCAATCTGAAACTCTGCAACAGCAACTGAACACAAGTAACCAAACTCTTCACCCCCTCCGCACTTGATGCCTACCACTTACACTCTTTCTCTGAATTTCTCTGAAATGATCTCATTCTTAACGTAAATCAACCTTTATTACAAATTTAAAATACATCAAATTCATGATTATAAAATGTTTTAGAACAAAAATATATCAGCAGCTGAAGAAAGACTTACAAAACTTATTGCATGCAAGAGCGAATACCATCATTTGTTGTCTTATGAAAATATAGCATGAGAGAGAAAACTGTTATGTTTGATTTCAAACAACAAATGCAAAGAGAATAATGTAAGGTAAATGCAAATATGCTAAAAAACTTTACCGTTTGTTACAGTTGTTTCCCGTTCGTTTTACAAAGATTTGTTTGTTGAAAGTTTTTGTGTTTATAAAGTTTTATTCAACATTGAGTAAGACAATGAAATAAATAAAATAAAATAAAAAAAACTCACATTGTCAATCGACGCAGCATTGTTGAAAGCAATTATAATTGCGTATTAGTTATTAAAAAAATGATTAATTTTCGTTTACATATTAATGTATGTTAAGCGAACCGAATATGAGAAATTTTTTATTTTATTACATTTATATATTTTTTATAAGTTTTTATTTTAGAAAGGCAAATTTTGCTTTTACTACTTGCATTTAATTTCCTTAGGAAATTTCCATTCATTCATTGCAAAAAAAATAGTAGATATATATATGATATAAAATGATTTGAATATAAGCCAAACTTTAATTTTAATTTGCTTTTATTGCGTTTAATATCTCACTTTATTACGCAAACTCTTATCACTTTTTTTTCTTTATTTCCACACGCTAATCTAACTCGCTACGCTTCAGTTGCACTTTTAATGCAGAAAATATGCACTTTGCACTATTTTTCTAAGCTTTTAACACCGATTTTACAAACATTTCGATCAATTTTATAGATTTTTTAGATTTTTACGTTTACCGCCGGGTTTTTATCGTATAAAACGCTTTTATATACTCCACGTTCAGGCCACGAACAAACCGCCGCACCTTTCCCGTTGCCTGTTCAATGAGTGACTAACGCCGCTAATTGTCTTTAAATGTAAATCTGCTCTCGCTGGAAGGTTGCTGGCACTCGATCAGAAAAGTTGGAGCCTAGCAACAACAATAGAGAATGTTGGATGCATGTCATGGTTGAAGACAGAGAATGTGTACTGTGCTTTTTCTCTCTCTCACTTTCTATGCTTATGATGTGTGCATTTGTCTTTTTGCATTTTATTAAATTTGCAAAGACAATTTGTAATTGCATTACTTCCAGCTGTCTAACAAAAAGCAAATATGTAAATGTTGAGAATTTATCGGAATTATTAAAACTAGCAAACATTGATGGCAATTTTTTAATTGCTTGCGACTTAAACAGAGCTTGGAAATCTTAATCACATCTCATCATTAGGTACACCCAATCGACCCCACTTATATCCCAACATATCAAAATACTAAGCTTTCAACTTTAGATTTATGTATTACTAAAGTGCCAAGGCTTTTCAAAAACCCAGTTGCAATCATCTGACCTGTTGTCATCTACAATTTCGCTAGGAAAGATAGACGTCGGCAAGCTGCAATCAAAACAGACCGCCGAAGTCTTTTCAAACACATTTTCCCAACTACTTCGGGAAAGCACGCCGTCCTCTCAAGATATATGTGAGCAGTGGAAACATATCACCCGCTCCATGGATAGGGCTCCCAAGGAGTTCATTTTTTATACAAAACCTGTAACTAATTCTTTGTACGACGAAGAGTATCGGAATGACAGAGAATTGGCAGAGAAGAACGTCCCTATCAGCGAACTCTGCAATAGGTAGCAACGCGAGCTGTTAGAGATCGATGCTACGGAGAGATGCGACGGAGAGAGGAAAAATGCCTTTTCAGACGCACGAAAAAAGTGTAAGAAAGGCGGGAGTTTGATGATATTGAGATTTTACGTGACAGAATTGAAGCTCGAAAATTGTAACAAAAGGTCAAGCTCATGACCGAAGTTTTAACACCCGGATTAACTTTCTGTAAGGATGACAATGGAATTCTGGTAACGGATGAACAGGAATCACTAAGATTATGAAGGAATCAGTTTTCTAAACTACTTGTAGGCGATGAAGTGCACAACTTCGCCGATAGAGAAATGACACCGGAGCCACCAGTTAATGATGACACTATTGTAGAGCCAACGGACTATAACGAGGTCAATTCGGTTATTAAAAAGCTGAAAAATCACAAAGCAGCAAGCTCTGATGGGCTGCCAGCTGAGTTATTCCTCACCGGAAGCAAAGAATTGTTTAGGAGCATGCACCAACTTTTATGCAAGATGTGGTCCGATGAACGCATACCCAATGTCTGGAATCTCATTGTTCTCTGTCCTATCTTTAAGAAAGGAGAACCTGCTATTTGCGCCAACTACCGCAGAATAAGCCTCCTATCTTTTGGATAAAAGATTATGTCGCTCGTATTCTGTAATAGGCTGAAGCCATATACTGATTCACGGATAGGGCAATATCAGTGTGGCTTTAGACCAAAAAGGTCAACCAGTGATCAAATATTCACATTACGCCAAATCTTGGAAAAGATCCGTGAGTTTAATAAAGACACACACCACCTATTTGTCGATTATAAAAACGCTTTCGACACGCCGATACGGTCGAAGTTTTTTGACACCTTTAGGTATCCCGGCAAAGAATGTTCGTCTTTGCATGACGACGCTATTTCACATACAAAGCGTTGTCAGGGTAGGGGATACCAAAAAGGATTTCAAGCAGGGCGATGCTCTGTCGTGCGATTTTTTCAATCTCCTGATGGAATACATCCTACGCCAGTGCCCGTACATACAGAGTATGTCGGGCTGGATCTTCCAAAAGGAAGTGATGCTGCTCGCGTACGCGTGTGATGTTGATATCATCGGTACAGAACAACGGCGATTCAGCAAGGCATTCTCAGAGATAGATTAAAGTCTCGGGTTATGTTGGTAACCTGCATTCAGTGTGCTAACCTGTAGGCAGGGTGGCAACATGCATTCAGGGTGTCAACCTATACACAGAGTGGTATCCTGCAAGAAAAATGGCAGCCTGCATTCAGGACAGCATACTTCATTCAGGGTGCAAACTGGATTTAGGGTGGCAACCTGCAAGTAGTGTCAATATAATAGTTTTGGGGCGTCGTAATAGAGAAACCGACATATTTTGTCATAGAGAAAATTGTTGAAACTAATCAAATTTTTTAGATTTAAAAAACTAGGATTGTTTTATTCTTTCTTATATTTAAAGATCCAAAATCCATTTTTTAATACAAAACTCATACGAAAACCTGCTGGAATTTATATTTTTACTAATCTACTTTAACAATACCAATAACTTTCACCACAGCTAAGTGCATTAGTATCTCGGTCTAGACAGTCTAAACAGTTTTATGTGTCTCTGTGCAGCTCAGATTATTTATATTTCGGCAAATGCAAAACACAGAAATTTCTTTAAAGTAAATTTACACACACACACATAGAATAATATGCCGCGTGTCGTATGCGCGATGTAATTAATGTCAGCGAAATAATATTATATCTACCCACACATATAGATCCATATACACACGTGGTGCTAGCCTGACAATGTCATTTTTCATAATTTCACGCATTGTTAGATTCTAATTAAAAAAGCTGAAAAATAATTATAAGCAAATTGACAAACTGAAAACCGAAACAATTTTACCTAAAATTCATATTAATGCGTTAGGGTGATGAAGATATATTGTATAAAATACATTAAAGCCTACCAAAATATTAACATATACTTTTATATGCCTGTGCGTGCCACAATTGTCAATAAATATGCTCAACCATCAAATACAGGATACGCGCACAAATATTGACCGGAAATATCCTGCGGTTGTAATATTGACACTTGCGCATGCCAACAGTGTGGCCGTCAAAAGACCACACAACAACTAAACACGACGAATATATAAACCGGAAATCTGCAGCAGCTCATCTATTCAATATACTATGCAACAGTATAAGTAGGTAAAATGGCTGACACGCACACCCACGAACGCAAACAAACAAACAAACAAACAAACAAACACACACACAGACACACTAAATCAAGCTAGCTGAGAGCTTAAATGAAAATCTACTGTGCTGTGCTGTGCTGTGCTGTGTGTATTTTTGTAATTTTCATATTAAACGCACACTAAAACTGATTAAAACTAATATGTAGACTTATGCAGTAGTAAGTTCGATACATATACAGAGCAAGTAAAGCCCCAACAAAGCTTGTCTTATTTGTTGCATTAGACACGCTTCGCCAGTGCCAAACCATCGCGTTTATAAGTTCACTCAAATTTTAATTATATTGACTTAATGCGTTGTGTGTGTACTCATGTATCTGCAATAACAATAAGACTGTTACTGTGGAGGCACTGTGGCTGCACAACCGCTCGCTTGATTTCGCTGTAATTTCCAATTAAGTTCACTTAAGTATGTTGCATGGACATGCTTTATTTTTGCCGCACACAAGCTTAATGAATGCCAGCGAACACTTACAATTGCGCTTGTATATAAACGAGATACATTTGTATCTATAAACAACAACACATGTATCTGCAACTCTACAGGTGACCGTCTGGCCTGGCATCGTGCTGTAGCCAGCAGTAAGACAGCTTAATGCATGTGTGTACATATGCGGATTTTTAAATTGTACGTAAGTATCGGATTTATACATATATATATGTGCGAACGAATATCAAAGGACGTCTGTTACGCGTACAGTTTCCTTGACTGAACTTACACTGGAAAAATTATTTTTATTAAGAACAAAGATTCATCAAAATATGTTCAAACTACTAAAGAGAAACATACTTCATAGAGTAGCTGTTGCATCGTAGAATTACTGTTGAAGAGCCGCGCAGAGGCATACTTCACATTACAATTCGTCTGATTTACCAGTGGAGAACTTCACGAGATGCAGCTTCATGCACCATATAAACTGCATGGTGTAGACTGCAACTGCTTCCCTGTCTATAATGAGCTAAAAACCCGCCTGATTCAGCGAACAACCGCTGCCCATTCTCGCTCCGAAGAGTCATTCGCATACACACCACAGACTTATACTCTTGATACAACCAGCCCTGGTAGGTTCTTTGCTAATTTTTTGAATTCAAGTTTAAAGCAAACTAAACCACAGGCTTATGCCCAAATCGTTTCCCACACGGTACCAATGGGCTTCTCAACCCATCGGAACCACAACAGTGCTCACACCAAAATATTCAAATGCTAATAAATAATATTGCAGTCATAATAGCTTCAATTTTATAGCCTGGAGATATGCATTCACTGTCACTATGAAGAAGATGAAGAAGCCCACGAAATTGGCGCTTTAGTCGTAGAATTATCTCCAAGCCGCTTCAATCATACTCACCAATTTGTAGAAGCTAAAAGCCAAATGCTTACACTGTCTCATTAATTCTCAATTACAAAACGGAATTCCCCAGGGGAATCCCCCCCAAACACGCGTTAAGTGGTATCCCCTAAGGGGAATCCCTCCAGGGAAATCCCTCAAAGAGAAACCCTCAAAAAGAATACCCCAAGGGAAATTCTCCAAAGGGAATCTTCCCAGGGGAATCCACCAAAAGGAATGCATAAGCGCAAACCCTTAGGGGAATTATCATTGCGGTGTTTCCCCTTGGGCGTTCCATTGGGGGTATTCCCCTGGGGGATTCCTCTTTGGGTATTCTTCTGGAGGACTCATCTTGGGTGGTTCCCCTGGGAGTTAACCCTTGAGCGGTTTCCCTGATAAAATCCTCTTGGAAGATTCCCCTTTGGATGTTCCTCTGGGGATTCCTATTGGAGGATTCGGCTTGGGGGATTTCCTTTTGGGGGATTCCCATTGGGGGTTTCCCTGGGGGATCCTTAAGGGGTTTCTCTTAGGATTCCCCTAGGGGGTTCCTCTTGGGCGATTTCCCTTTGGGAAATCCCGTTGCAGGGGTTTCCCTGGGGGATTCCTTTTGGGGGGTTGACCTGAGGTTTCCCATTGAGGGAGGTTACTCTGGAGGAGGTTACGCCAATTGTGGTATGAAATGCTCTATGCCCTACGTCGATATCCTTTTTACTCGCTTAAAGCCTTGAATTTTGTTCATATTCATATCAGTTTCATTGTGAGATTTTTTATAGAGATTAGTATAAGACACAATAAATTGGTCGTACCAAGCTAAACTTTGCCAGAAAAAACTTTTTTTCCTACAGAAACCTGGAAAGGAAGACAGATTTGAGTGAGGACTTCGCTCCTAGTGGTCCGACATATATAAGATATATTATTAGAATTGAAGTAATATAACTAGTGCCTACTACACTGTGACATTTGCAGGTCTATTGTGCCCCGGCCGTAGTATCTACCTACAACATTTCTTCCTGCCCGAAGTTTTTAGAATTAAGAGCATGCACTTCCCTTCCTGTCACTTGGTAAATGCCAAGATATTTATGCCTGGTTAGTTTCAAAACTAGACAGGCCCCCAAGATATGTTCCGGAGTTTCGACTTCTGAAGTGCTGCAATGTCGAGTCAGAAAACCTGAAACCATTCTTAGATCGTTCTTCTTGAGTCCTTTACAGATTTCTGATCTTCATTATTGTAAGAGCTTAACAATTTTTAACCTTGTCGTAGGCCTTCACAGTTCTACTCGAAAATATTCCTTGCTTTATTCTCCTTCTCTTTTAGCACGACTCTCATTGTCCACATAATGGCTTCGGACCTGTGAAGGAAGATGTTGTTCCTCTTCTTGCCAAGTCGGGTGCTTGCTCGTTTGCGAGTATAACTACATGACCGGGTACCCAGTATAGAGTAATCTTGTTTAATCTTCCTAGGCTGTCTAATTTACCTATGCATTCCATGACCATAGCCGCCTGGCTATCGCAGAAAATTGCGATGTTTTAGTTCTTGTACCTCCTATTTATATAGAATTGGAAACATCTTTCTATCGAATATATTTCTGCCAAAAAGGCAATCGTGAATTTCCCTAGGGATTCAATGTACTAAGTGCTAGGTCTGCAAACCCCTAAAGGCCTGTTGTCGCATACAACAGAAACTGAAACGAAACTGAATCTGATTTTCAGTTTCAGTTGAAATTTCAGTAGGAGGTTGCCGCAAAGAACCGAAACTGAACTGAAACTAAATATCATTTTTCATCACTTTTCATTTTTTCTCAGCTTGTTTTTTCAGTTTCAGTTGCTGATGTACTGAATTCAGTTTCAGTTGCTCCGGACGACTGAATTCTGAAATTCAGTTTTAGTTTCAGTTTCAGTTGCTAATGTACTGAATTCAGTTTTAGTTTCAGTTGTATGCAACAACAGGCCTTAAGACAATTCCTTTATCTGTTAGGGAGCCATCTGTAAACCAGATGATTGCTCCCGATGAGCATCGCAGTTAAGCTATTGCTTATCCTTATCAGTCCTTCTTTGGAGCACCAAGATCGTGTGCTATTGATGCCCATTTTCCCTTTGCAGATAATTACTATGTCGCCTGCATAGTCTTGACATGCCGTTGATATGATATGACTAGTGCCACCCCCTCCATATAGTTTAGGTAGGGGGATAGACGTAGATTGAAAGTTATCTAAAGAAGGAATAGGAAAATCTTAATACATACTTAAATATGAAGACTTTATTTCTTATAGTATCTAAGTTGTTTATGTTGTTCATAAGGAGAACCGGACAGACGGACATGTCTATACCGACTCGAGTTTTGAACTCGTCATTCCTTATTTTTTCTCAATTACTATGAAAATTTTCACAATGTATCTGTTACACTGACATTCGTAACCTTTTGACACGTGTTATTGATGCAACTAATTAAATCGACGAGAGCGATGTTAAATTAAATTTTAATTGAAGAAATATTCCTACTAATGCAGAAGCTATGTAACAATAGATGCTCATGCAACAACAAGGCAACTCTTCATACACTTACAAAGAAGACCATGAAGTAAATTTTTAATTGGACACGCCCCTTTATTTATACGCAACTCAGTCAAGTACGAGTGTAGCCAAACAACGCAATTGTAATACGATCAAAAAATAACCAAAACTCATTCCGCCGCCGCAAGTTCATATTTAATTAATAGGCATAAATGCAAAGCGTGTGCAGTATTTGTTTTAATTAAAACTAATTAAAATATATAAAAGCAACAAACAAAAAATTGTAAACGATACTTTATAAAATTTTTAAATGTGCTCAATTTAAAAAAGTCGAGCATTGAACTTTAAACTCAAAATGTTGACTGCTGGCAGCCATTTTAAAGCAAAATTTAAAAAATAAAATAATTATTTAATATTTATATTTTTTTTTTAGCGCTATTTGCACCTTTTTAAAATAATTCCACTGCTGCGGCAGCATATAATTTAATATAATATTTACTTAGGTCACACAGTCAAGTAAAAAAAAATTTAAAAAATAAAAGTAAAAAAAAAAAATTCCTTCACAGTATGCCGCATGAGTTCTCTGGAAATTAATGAAAGTTAAATACTTTCTGCCTTCTTATTCTTCTTGCAGGCAGCATTTTGCCTGGCAATATTCCAGCTGTCGCTGTGCTAAATTTTGTTGACCTATGTTCAGCTTATTTGCACTGTGCGTTGTTTTTGTTTTCGGGGCATGCGACTCCATGTGGCTTACTTAGTACTTAGTTCCTTCGATATACGAGTGTAGTACTTTGTCTCTTCGGTGCGCCTGTCAAGTGTCTGGGGAAATTACCTTTAAGCCTCAGGTGTATGCGTCGCATATAGACGAAGATGGAGTAAGCACGAATTCTTCAAGACAAATTGCTTTATTTTCTTTATTTTAAGTTAAATGAACGTGACGCGTATTTAAAGCGCAGCGTATCTGTCTGCCTTGCAATGATATGAATATTACGCATACGCCCTGTTAGACAATTATTCTATTTTTGGCATAGAGTCGTAGAGTCGTAGGACTTTGTTTTTATATACAATTAAGGCAATGAATTTTAACGCAATCATTCCGCTAGAATAAACATATTATTTGAGTGGCTTACACATATAAATTTATGTGTTGCATTGATATGCTTAAATACGGTTGTACATAGATATATAAAACAATTATATTGTGTTCGAATGTTCGCAATGTTCATCTTTATGAATAAAATTTTGGCAAACATGAACTTTGATATGGTATATCAATAAATTAAATGAGTTAACTTTTCATTATACGTTTTTGGTTTAATATCAGACTCCTATTTCCAAATAGTTCGGAAAATAATAGACCAATGCAATAAAATTCATCATTCAAAATCATTCGACAGCTCCTGCATTAATATATCTCTTAAGACTAACACTCCACACGGATTCTCTCTCATTTCTAAAACCATTAGCCAATTTAAGCATTCAATCTTTTTCCGTATTAATAACTACGAAAATACCATCATTCCGTGGTAAGAAACTTTTACTCGTATGCCAAGGACACCTTTAGGTTCCCATTGATAGTGGAGATCAACTATAATACATACAGTATATGTCGGGTTGATCTTCTAGAATGAAATAATGCACGCTGGCATACAAAAATAGCGAGTTAGCAGGGCGTTCTCAGAGACTGAAAAACAGTCAAGTCTTATGGGTTTATTGGTGAATTCTGACAAAACAAAGTAATTTGTATACTCTCGAACGGCAACATCGCATTTTGAACGGTAAATGATGTTGAAGAAATTTATGTTTGGTGTTGCAGAAAACTTCTCTACCTAGGAACCGAAAAACGAACAAAAATAATGTCAGCCTGCCAATAGGGTGAAGAACCATGCTTGCTAATAGCTGATACTTTGT
Organism: Leucophenga maculata; assembly: GCA_035044805.1. NCBI lineage: Eukaryota > Metazoa > Arthropoda > Insecta > Diptera > Drosophilidae > Leucophenga > Leucophenga maculata. The sequence goes on along the minus strand of JAWNNP010001715.1, from coordinate 527,693 downwards.
GCTCACCAAATATTTTAAAAGTAGAATTTTTGAATTAAAGATATTAAATGAAAATATTTGTGAGACTATTAATCCTGGTCCTGCTGTAATATTTTTGTTTCTATTAGAGTTGGCAACCAATTCGGGTTAACTTGAGAAACCCAATCATAATTGGTGGAAGACGTTATAGAAGGTGATCGGACACGCGATGGAATGACCAAACATGGAGAGATCTCTGCACCCTTGGGAATAAAAGCAACTGGCGTCAGAGAGTGCCTTTCTAAGTGCGGCCAACACCGAAAACCGAAAAATCTAAGTAAATAATAGGATGGTTTGATGAGTCAGTAATATTCCGTCAACTGTCATCTATAAATAGAATACTGCAAAAGTTTGTATTTTACAGCCAAAAGCAGCAACCTCCAAAAAACCAAAAAAAAAAAACCATCACCAAATCCAAGGGAAGACTTTATAAATACTATGGGTCTGAGAAGTGGTTTATTAAGTTCCGTTTTCCGTTTTCCGTTTTGATCGTTTTGATCAAGTAACATCGAACGTTAACGACGCACAAAAGAGCGAACCACGCCAGAAATCCTTGATAAATAGATAAAATATTGGGCGATCGGAAAATGTAGGTGCGTGAGGTGGCTGAAACTGTAGGCATCTCAACTGACATATTTTACATGAAAACTTGGACATGGAAAAGCTGTGGGTGTTGCAATAACTCACACTCGACCAAAAACAAAATCGTGTGACCAGTTCAAAAGAGTTTTAGGCGAAGTTCAGCAGCAATCTTCATGCGTTTTAATATCATATCATACCATACCAGAGACCAAAGAAAAATCAAGATAGTGGGTTTCTTCCTTTGAACGAATATCAAATAAGGAGAGTCTGTCGGTTAACAAGATCAAAGCCTTAGTTTTTTGAGATACACGTGAAGTCATTCATACCATGAAACGGATTAAACAATCGCAGGTGAATATTATTCAGAGCTTTTGTACATATTCGATATGGATTTCAAGCCAAATGAGCGCAATTGGCGAAAAAAAGTGCTGTTCCATTGAGACGATTCCAAAAAACCATAAATTAGGCTACAAGCTGCTACCCTATCCAACATTTTCTCCAAATTTAGCCTTTGTGACTATTCCCTATTTTCAAATCTAAAGAAATGGCTGGGTGGTAAGAGTTCTGTGTTGTATGAAGAGTTCATCACTGAAACAAACGTCTATTTTGAGGGTCTTTAAAAAATTTATTATTTTGAAGGATTAAAAAAATTTAAACATCGCAGCAACAGACTGATTAAAAAAAATCGAATTCTTTTTAGAATTGAAAAAACAAAATAATTAAAACAATTCTCCGAATTTTAAGATCTTAAAAAAGTTTATCGCAAGTAAACGCATTAATTGGAATGAGTGGGACTGCAAAAGTTGAAAGAACCATTCAAAAAAGACCATCTCATAGCCAAAAAATGCCTAAAATTGGTCGTAAATTGGGATCCGGTGATGCCATTTCGGTAGAATCTTTACCACAACAACAAGCTGATGGTATGTTCGAGAAGTTTAGCAACTTAACAAATTTTAAATTTTATGCCACATTTCATTTTAGCTCCGACGCAGACAGAAGATGATGAACCATCATTTTTCAAGTTCTATTGGCTAGAACTAACACGCGGTTATATACTGGATCATGATGAGGAGCGTTACGAGACACGCTGTGACAAGTTTTACGCCTTCGTACACAGACCATACGAACTGGAGTGTTTCATGTTCTACGGCTTTATACAATGCGCCGATTCGTTTCTATATGTACTCACTTTTCTGCCGATACGTTTCTTGCTGACTTTGTGTTCACTGCTAAAGATTTTTTTAGCCAAAATATTTCGTTGCGGTGGCAGTGTAACACGACGCTGTCTTAGGCCGGCTGAGATATGTGACTTGCTCAAAACTTGCATCTGGTTACTTGTGATACTGATGATGCTTTCTGTGGACACTAATTGCATCTATCATATAGTCAAAAGTCAGGCGACTATTAAGTTGTATATCTTTTTTAATTTGCTCGAGGTGTGCGATCGTCTACTCTCGGCTTACGGGCAGGACAGCATCGATGCACTGTTGTGGACCGCAGCTAAGCAGAAGCCTAATAGAGCGGTACATAGCCACTATGGTTTGTTTAGACATACACTGCTGGCACTTTTATATGTTATGCTGCACAGTGCTTTGATTATGTTTCAGGTATCTATGTTATTTTTTTTGTACCCTACATATTATTTATTTTTTTATTAATTTCAGGCCACAATCATGAATGTTGCCATTAACTCGGAGAATAATGCACTCTTCACCATCTTGGTTTCGAATAATTTCATAGAGCTGAAAGGTTCCGTCTTCAAAAAATTCGACAAAAATAATCTATTTCAGCTCTCCTGCAGTGATGTGCGTGAACGCTTTCATCTGTCAGTGCTGCTCTTTGTTGTGGTCATAAAAACTATGAAGGAATATCACTGGGACGCCATGCATTTGTATGTTATGCTTCCGGTATGTTTTGCAGTGCTCGGCTCTGAAGTAATAATCGATTGGATTAAACACGCATTTATTACGCGCTTTAATGAGCTGCCGGAGAGCATCTATCGTGAATACACAACCAGTTTGGCTTACGACCTGACACAGACACGACAGAAACATGCCTTTTCATCGCATTCAGAGTTGCTAGCACGACGTATGGGCTTCATACCCATACCATTGGCTGTGGAATTTATCGAAGCCATCTATTCTACTGTTTCCTTTGAAAATGCTGCATCTTTGATACTTTTCGTTCTATCATACTTTTTATTAATGGGTATACGTATCTGTCTAACGATATGGGCATTGGGCAAGGCTACCAAACTGATAGAAATGCATCAGCAGGAGCGAAATTTTTCAATGTCCTTCAATGTTAACAAATCTCAGCAATCGAAATCAACCAAACAACGACGTTCTACATCATCTTCAGCTTCTACGCAGCATGGCACATCTTCCAATAATAGTTTTGCACTCAAAGATATTTTTATTAATGAAAATTTTTATGAAGAAGATACTCTGGTGGGCAGTGAATCTAGTCTTCAGTCTATCAACTTGGATGATAGTGTCTTGAATAAGTTGGATACTTTTTCAAAATAAATGAAAGAAATTCAATAATTTTCCGGAGCAAATAAAAATAAAATGTATTAAAATAAAAAAAAAATTGGCCCATATACTTTCTGTGATTCGAAACAATATTTTTACGGTTGGCTGAAATCTTGGAATATGGAGAAGCACTCATATTGGTTGGAACAAAAAGTCGTTCGTATTTTCGCGTTCCCACCCGAACTCCCGGAGCTTCTGGCTCGTTACAATCGATGTGTGTGATCTGTCGATGTCCTGATGGAACACAATTCCTCTCCTATTGGCCAAAGATGGCGGCTTCTGGGCGATTGCTGCCTTTAAGCGGTCCAGTTGTTCACAGTAGAGGACCGGGCTGAGCGTATGGTCATATCCCACCAAACACACAGCAGAACCTTTCTAACCGTCAATCCGGGCTTGACAACCGTTTGAGCCGCTTCGCTACCCTTCACCCACGACCATTTGCGCTTCACGTTGTCGTAAGTGACCCAATTTTCATCGCCAGTCACCATTCGCTTCAGAAACGGGTTTTGTTGCGATTCGCAGATGGAAATTCGGTCCATGAGGTTTTTTGTTGTAATTTCGTGTGGCACCCAAGTGTCGCTTTTTTTTGTGTATCCAAGCTTGTTCAAATACCTTTGAAGGGTCATATGACAGATATTCAGCTCCCGGGCGATGATACGGCTGATTTTATCGCCTTCTTCGACGACATGTTTTCCGGAGATGTTCACCCGGTATACTCGCCAACTGATCCTACTTAATACTAAAAGAATTTCCTGAAAACATCTGTAAATATTCTTCAACAGAAAAGTCGCAGACAGCATTGATTTAGGCCTTTTGCGCTCTTCTACCACAGAAAACCAGATGACTTCGATTGAGTGCTGTTTGACTTGGTTCAGAACAGCAATTGTGCTTCGGCTTAGTTTGCTTTTTGGTAATGTACAAAGGAAGAGCATTAATTGGAGTTCCCTCTAGTCAAATAATCAGTTAAGCCGAATACCATATTCTCTATATTACTAGTAGTACAGACTCTGTACAAACGATATTATTTTGATTTGTTTACAAAATCTTCAATCTTTGAATTTCAAAACGGAAATTCGAGTGAAGGGAGTAGACTACGCTCCAAATGTGTATACTTTCAAGCATATTTTTAAGACTATACAGACTATTCCAGAAACGTTCTAAAAAGTTGTGTTGCCTAAAATTTTATTAACCGCGCAATTTTTAATTATTTTTCCATTTCACAATTTACAAAAAAAAAACGCCAAAGCAATGGAAAATGTAGCAGAAGATGGAGCGCCCGATGTAGTCCAACCAAATTTGATGGAGGAAAATTTAGACCACATAGCTTTCCAGGTACGTTTGGCAGAGCAATGGGATGATCTGTTGGAACAACGTGGTCGTGGAAACTTCTTAGATGTTCCGCCTCAAATAGTGGATGCTTTTGCTATAGAAGACGTACTAGCAAGGAACCAAGCAAGGAACCAAGCAAGAAACCAACGAAGGAACCAAGCAAGAAACCAAGCAGAAGATGGCGGCGCACCCGTTGTATTTCAACAAGATTTGATGGAGGAAAATTTAGATCACATAGCACACCAGGTACGCTTGGCAGATCATTGGGATGATCTGTTCGAACAACACGGTCACGTTGAACACATAAATGTTCCTGCTCATATAATGGAAGCATTAGAAGTTCGTCAACTCCATGCACTGCTGCACAATAGGGCACATAATGCAGAACGGGAGGCCAATGTGCGACGACTAAATTTACAAAATTTAATTTTTGAACGTATTGCAAGAAATTTGAATTTGCAGCCTCATGAAGAGTTTAATCTACGCTTTCCTCCAGATTGGAATCAAGACATTATGGAACCCGTAAGACCCCAAGCGGCACAGCTTCTAGAAGCATTTCAATGCAATGCATGCCATCGTATGCCACATAATGCGGTGATAACTATATGCGGCCATATCTATTGCTGGACGTGCTTGTGGGAACAACAAGGAAGACAAATGGACAGAGTATGTCCAAGCTGTCTGCGTCCTTTAAATTTTGATATAGATGTAGTGCCAATATATGGCGGTATTGAAGATGAAAATGCCATGCATGACATAATGGAGAGACCTGCAGTATTTCATTTCGATAGAAGAGTCCATGCTAATGGTTGGTTTTATGTCGATGATATATATCGTGGACTTCGATATGCTTATCCACGACGTTTTCTTGACGATGAGTTGATCCGCATGCTAATGCGCAATAATCCAAGATATTTTTGCATTTATAGAAGGCTTGGTCATATGCAGATTATCTTAATGATGGCCATTGTTGCTGTATGGATTATTTCTTGTTTAATCGAGAACACACATATTCTAACAAATTAGTTTAGAAGATAAATTTTTGACGTTAAAATTTTTATGTTTATTGCATCTTTAAGACTTCACAGCTTAATCAACTCACTACCAAATGTTTTTTTTTAATATTTTTTCATTAAACTCTGCTGTATACAATTGAAGAACAGTCTTAAGCATGAGTAAAGAATAAAGATCCCAGATGCTACTAAACTGATTTGTTCATTTATAGAAGAAAGTTCTTGATAATTCGAAACAAACTCCATTTGAAGTTTTCAAATTGCAGTGTTTTCTAAGAATGGACAGTCGCCGATAAATGTTGGCAAATCTCTAACATCGGGATGCCAACTTAACAAAACTATAAACGTGGCGTGATATATAAATAGAAAACAGTCGGGAATCCTTAGAGAATATCTTGAATAATCTTATGGCTACAGAAGTTAAAAAGACGCTGCCTTCTTACAGAATACCATCCGAAGATATGATCGTTCAGAAATTTTATTGTATCTCCGCTGCCGCTCTCATCGCAAAGCATGAAATCCTCCAGATGACAAAAATCCAAAGTTTTCATGACTGTCGTTATTTGTTTACCCAGTTGTAAGCGGTTTGCCTTCTTCTTGCGCATCCAATGCTGTCTGATAGCCCTTTTACTGCTCAATTCGCTGAAGCAGGCTTTGCAGTCCTGCACAGAACCATCTTCGGTTTTTAACAGATGGTGAAAGGTATGCTTCTTCTCCTCAGTGGCGAATAGAAATTTGGTTTCAATAATCATGTTGCGTTCCATTTGAATTCTGGTTGTCAAAAAGTATTTGAAAATTTTCTCGTTGTTTAATTTAAAACCACTTTGAAGTGTTCAACTTGAGATATGATGTTGTACCCTCAGGACTTCGTGCAGATCCTCAAAATGGCATATAGTTTTGCCTACCTGCTGCACGCAACTATTAGCTACCGAATTGACGGACGCCCTTTTATTGCCTAATTACTCATATGACTAAAAGATGATGACAAATGTGAACTTATAAAATTCCATAATTCGCAGAATTACCTGCAGATGTGCGTAAATTCCTCAAACTGCTTAATGTGTAACTATCTACTTTGAACCCCTTTTAACGAGAATTGCATGGACGGACGAGTATGAAAATTTGCACACTTATAGTTTATATAGAGAAGGAGTGCAGAATGCTTATATTTTTTTTAAAACCATTGCGAAGGTTTGGGAAAACTATTTGCTGACTGTACTGCTGCATTTGTTGCCGGTTGCATACGGTGTTCTCACCTAAAGAGTGGTACAAACAATCTCTGTTATGCTTCGTGCGGGCACATCAACCACTCATGCAATTTTAGCTGGGTTTTTGCAAGGTGATATCTGGAGATCTATTCTATACTTAATTTATAAAATGGATTTTCTATCCCAGATGCAGTGTTAATGAACATCACGTCATACAAGATGATGCCACTTTCCAATAATATCAGAATAAGATGTATTAAGAATAATTTAAAGACTAAAGAAGAAAATTTATGAATGCAAAAAAAATCTAACAAATTTTGGGTCACTAAATAATAATACATAATTTATGAAAACTTTAAAGACGAAAGCAGATCATCTATATATAAATAGATCATATAAAAATGAATCTTGTATCTATGTATGTTCCTTATATGAAGCGAAACCATCCAACCGATTAAGATGAAATTTGGAGAAAAATTTCAGTTCATTCAGGAGAGTATTCGAGTGAAGTTTGGTCAAAATCGGAGAGTGCTATGCCCCACACCCCCCATACAAGCGATACAAAAATTCAACATATCTTTTCATCCATTTGAGATATAGGGATCTAATTTGGGGAAATAAATTAATTGCTGAGTATTGTTGTCAGAGTTATAATACTGCATGACGAAGCGTAGCCCTTCTTTGACCCATCGGTATAAATAAAGTTATATGTGCTAAGGGACTCATTTAATTGGAGAACATTTTGGTGAGTGTAGGGAAGTACACAATAGTGAGCTTATGTTTGCTCAGGGTGGACAACTAAGTATGAGGCTAGGAATCGATTTTGTTGGGAGCTTCAGGTTTTGTTCGGTTCGGACTTATAGTTTTTTGAAGGGTGGAGCAATGTTTGGAGTTTTGCTTTTTTGCTTTTGTTAATCTTTTTATGGAGTTGGTTAGATGTGTGTTATGAGAAAGAAGGAACGGTTTGATAAGTTTGGTTGTGATATACTGTTTTCTGATTTCTAAGGGGAAAATGTTGCATTCGAATAGGAGGTTATTGGTAGGTGTGGTCTTGAGAGCACCGAGAGCCAATCTTAAAAATGTAGTAATATACTGCATAGGTATTAAGTTCGAAGCTCTTGTGGTTGTAGGTTTTTAAGCATTGGTTAAGATACTCGGTCAAGACCTGGTGATTATATGAGTTCTTAGGTCGCTTAAGGGATTGAAGAAAAGAGTTCCACCAGGATACTGAATGTTTTTTGTTAACGGGAGAGCTTTGTTGTATAGAAGTGTTAGCACTTTATCGTATTGTTTTTTAATAATTTTGCGGCTTATATATTATATTACGATTCGAGGGACATTGGAGGTGGTAAGAGTAAGGGGCGGCATTAAAGCTGAGCCAGTCTGCAGAAACTAATTTAAAAAATTGTGAGGATATTATAAGGAGAGTTGGGCGATCAAAGAGTGTAAAAATTATTGGAAAATAATTGTTGCAAAATTCGTCAGTATCCATTAGCCATGTTGACTCTAGGGCAATGTGAGTAAATGTATGATGAGTGCTGAAGTGTGTTGGTGAGCCATTTATTCAAGTTACGAGGGGATTGATAAATAAATTTACACAATGTACTGCCACGGCGGTTATTTGTAGGACAGCCCCATAAGTTATGCCAACTATTGAAATCTGCTGTAATAATTGAAGAAGTTCTAAGACAGTTTAAATCTTACCTAGGTTTGGAATGGAAAAGTCTTTTAATGGAGAAATACAAAACATAATAATAAAAGATACTTTGGAGTGTGTGGGTTGGTTGATATCTGTTTGTGTTGTATGCATGCATGGATAACTAATAAATTATTAAATTTTTGACTTAATATATTTTTATGCACTCTTTTAAAAAAAAAAAAATATAAGCATTCTGCACTCCTTCTCTATATAAACTATAAGTGTGCAAAATTTCATACTCGTCCGTCCATGCAATTCTCGTTAAAAGGGGTTCAAAGTAGATAGTTACACACTAAGCAGTTTGAGGAATTTACGCACATCTGCAGATAATTCTGCGAATTCTGGAATTTTATTAGATCACATTTGTCATCATCTTTTAGTCATATGAGTAATCAGGCAACAAAAGGGCGTCCGCCAATTCTGTAGCTAATAGTTGCGTGCAGCAGGTAGGCAAAACTACCTGCCATTTTGAGGATCTGCACGAAGTCCTGAGGGTATAAATTGGGCATGCACTGCCTGTAGATCTTCAGTACAACATCATATCTCAAGTTGAACACTTCAAAGTGGTTTCAAATTAAACAGCGAGAAAATTTGAAAATACTTTTTGACAACCAGAATTCAAATGGAACGCAACATGAACATTATTGAAACCAAATTTCTATTCGCCACTGAGGAGAAGAAGCATACTTTTCACCATCTGTTAAAAGCCGAAGATGGTTCTGTGCAGGACTGCAAAGCCTGCTTCAGCCAATTGAGCAGTAAAAGGGCTATCAGACAGCATTGGATGCGCAAGAAGAAGGCAAACTGCTTACAACTGGGTAAACAAATAACGACGGTCATGAAAACTGTGGATTTTTGTCATCTGGAGGATTTCATGCTTTGCGATGAGAGCGGCAGCGGAGATACAATAAAATTTCTGAACGAGTCTTGTCGACAAAGTGTGCCAGATCTATTCCGTTGGCTATTCCGTGATGCACTACAGCTGCAATTCACTTTGGACATCTATGTACACGTCCCGAATAAGACTTTGGTTTTCCGTAGTACAAGTCTGGACATAGACAATCACTTCGACATACATGAGTCGGTTGATATGGTGTACCATATGCTTACAAATCGCATCGAAAAATATCTTAACTATGCCTGTCAAATGCATCTACACCAGAGCACAATAAAACGGATTAAAGTAAATGTCAAGCGTACACCATGGTTTGACAGCTACTTGGAGGACGTCAATGTTGCCCGTATGCTCGTGTCATTACCAATGCAGATTCGAGTTATGGATGTACTGAAGGGGGGTCATCAACGGCTGTCATCCATCACGCCAACCGAAGAATTGATCGAATTAAGTGATTGTTATCGGCAGCATCTACTTAGTCCTAATGGCTACCTCCCGAAAACAATGCCTGCCAATTTGTACTGCTTTCAGCAGTGCCCGATTCGTAAAGAATTAGCTTTGATGCCCTATTTCCTAAGCGAGGCAAACAATCCGAGTTATATCATTGTCGAAGATGTTATGGGCAAATTTCTGCGACTGCAACAGTTTGAACCACCATCTCAACCGGAAGAAGCTGTTTCATCGCGTTGCGATGACTGCGCTGAGACGCTTTATTCACATTCTACTTACCTGTTGCATAAGATGCTAGGATGTGGTAGATACTTCACAATGGACGAAATAGATACAGATATGGTAGAGCTGTACGCAAATTGTCTACCACTGACGCGTAATGACTTGAATCATGCCTGGTATGGCATTACAAGGAATAAGATTACAATGACGAAAGATCAATTTGTGCCTATCAAATGGGACAGTCTGAGAGCCTTAAGTGTCGTAAGAGGAAGACATATCGTCATTAGTGGTGCCGATTTGAGCTGTCCATGTAAATGTTAACATATATAAAAATTATTTTATATTACTGACGATGTTATAAGAAATAACTGAACAATTGTATATATAACTTCCAATATTTTTAAATTTTTACAATATTTTTATACTTTTATAATATTTTTTTATAATATTTTTTTATAATATTTTTTTATAACATTTTTTTATAACATTTTTTTATAACATTTTTTTATAATATTTTTTTATAATATTTTTTTATAATATTTTTTTATAATATTTTTTTATAATATTTTTTTTATAATATTTTTTTATAATATTTTTTTATAATATTTTTTTTATAATATTTTTTTTATAATATTTTTTTTATAATATTTTTTTTATAATATTTTTTTTATAATATTTTTTTATAAAATTTTTTTTTTATAATATTTTTTTTATAATATTTTTTTTATAATAGTTTTTTATAATAAATATATTAAATAATATTTTTTATATAATATTTTTTTTTATAATATTTTTTATATAATATTTTTTATATAATATTTTTTATATAATATTTTTTATATAATATTTTTTATATAATATTTTTTATATAATATTTTTTATATAATATTTTTTATATAATATTTTTTATATAATATTTTTTATATAATATTTTTTATATAATATTTTTTATATAATATTTTTTATATATTTTTTATATATTTTTTATATATTTTTTATATATTTTTTATATATTTTTTATATATTTTTTATATATTTTTTATATATTTTTTATATATTTTTTATATATTTTTTATATATTTTTTATATATTTTTTATGAATTTTTTATATATTTTTATAACAAATAATTTTTATAATAAATAAATAATAAAACCTAATGATAGCAAAAATATTTAATTTTTTTATACAGTAGAGCATGAAAACTCTAACTGAAGATATTTATGGATTCATACCATACACAAATCTGTATTATAGAACTCATAAACTTTTTATATTATTGACCAGCATTAAAAAGCGCCGAACTGTTCCTGCTCGGGCGCCAATTACATGTTCAGTCTAAACGGCTAAACGCTTTTGCTTAATGTCAAATGATCTGAATGTGTAAATATTTTAATTTCAATTGAAATTAATCGATTGTGGTTTTTATTACTTAACCGACTTTCAGGTAGCCGCAACAACTGCTGTATCTCTCCATACCTGGTCAGTCCTACGCGTGCCCGGTCATGGTACAATTATATGTAGCTGAGAGCAATTTCTGACAGCAGTATAGAGTAAAAAGTCAGGAGTGATAGAGGAGTCGATATAGCATTGTCCGTCTGTCCGTCCGTATGAACGAAATGATTTGGGAAACGGTAATAGATAGAGACTTCGCGCTTTTTGCATTCGACTAGGACTTCGCCGGTATTTTACAAGTTTATTTTAAAATGTTGCCCCTCCCCTCTTCCCCATAAAATCTCCATCAAGGGTAAAAATTTCTTCGTATGCCAGTACAGAGATAACGTCTCTCTAAGCCAAATTCCTAAAATTCATAAAATCGGTTGATAAATGACAATTTTATAAGCAATTGAATTTGAACATCCTATGATACTTCCGTCCCCCCTTTTATGAGGCACTTTTTCGTGCAGTGAGAAGTGGTCATAAGCTTGGTCATAAGCTAGGGCAACATTTAATGTGTTTGTTAGGCGACCTGTACTGGTACAGGACCTCTTAAAGTCGGTTTCGCCCGACTGTAATTTTCATACTTTTTTTTATAGAATTTATGAATAGAATTAAAACTTAAAAATTGCAAAAAATCTGCTTAAAATATAAAAAAAATAATGTATCCATTTATTGCAAAGTTTCCGTGTGAAACCGGTTAATTTTTTTTCCTGAAGATAAAACTCAAATTTTTTTTCCTACCATTCTGCTGCTCATTAAAGCTATTTATAACTCGAACCTTTTAGGCCAGTCAAGCGTACAAATTAATTTTCACATCATGATTTTCACTTTGTCATTTTTATTGTTTGCTGCATACTTTTAGGCGTTTAACCCTTGCTGTTACCACTATTGCGCGTACTCTTATAATATATAAAAAAAAAAATATTTATATTTACTTTGATGACTGACTGCGCTGACTTTGGCAGTCGTAAAGCGGCCGCAGTCAGACGGTGCCACTGCAAATTAACACGTTAGCAATATCCTTCTTCCCTTTTTTGGAACTTTTCTTCACTTTTTTCTCTGTGGTTGTATCCTGCGGTGTTCTGCGTGCGTTTTACTCGCTCATTCATTGCTCTTTAGTAGCAATAAAATTTGTAGCAATTTTCCATTTCCCTGTGGAGTATGCGCAAAAAAAAAAATAAGGACAAGGAAAACTGCTTTACTTTTTGTTTGCCTGTCTGTTCGTCTGTCTTCCTGAGAATAAGTTTCTTTCCTTTTTTTTTTAACATCTTACACACTTTCTTCTTATGTGCGTCCTTTTTCTTTTTTTGGCTCTATCTACCTATGTGTTTGAGTGTGTATTATTCCCATTGCTACGACTCTTTTATTTTCTCCGCCGTATTATCTAAATAAACAAGCATGATAATGCGCCCAAATAACAATAATAACAAAATTTGTAACAAGTTAATGAAAATAAAATAATTTCAAACACGACAGAACAACTGAAATTGCCTGCTGACTGCTGTCTTCATAGTTATGTTCTGGAGTTGACTTTTATTTCCTTGGGGTAAAAAGGGTATATTATGTTTGAGTAAAGTTATGTAACAAAGGCGTGGTAGACATATGTAAATATGGTATTACTATATAGCATTAAACTTTAAGCCGTGGTACGTCTTGGCATGTCACACGGCTTCTTCATTTGTACGTACAACGATATCTCGGAGACTGTAGGAGATACAGTATTAAAATTTTTACTTTTTAAATTTTAAAATTTTTTTTTCATTTGATGCACGATGCTATTGCAAATGGCTTAAGCCACATATCGCATGGGAAATCTCTGAAAACCGTTCGTATTTAAGGATATTGTGAGGAGTCGACTTCTTTTAATTAATGGTTGATGCATTGAACTTGGAACTCGCCACCGTTAAACAAAATTAATACCAGTCATAAACGATTTATAGACCATGATTTACAAATTTGCATCTAGAATGCTGCTGACGAACGCCACTGGAAGATTAAAGACAGTTACATCTCAGGGGCCTAGTGTAAATTAAGGAAAAAATTAAGTACTTGGGATCTACTCGCATAGCATCAGTCTGAGACGATGGAGTATTTCAAATTGAGTGTTTTAGAAAACATCTTCTGCAAAAACAAAATCAACCTGGAGATTAGGCGAAGAATCTTGCTCAAATTGTCTTCTTTCAGGAAGGTGCGCCAGCTTCTGTAATCTTGTGTACGCTGACGCCAGTTGTTATGAATATCAAGTAGGGAGAGATCTCTCTATACCTGGTCATTCCAACGCGTGCCCGGTCGTCCTCTATTTCGGCTTCCACCAATCAAGTTTGGGTACTCCATGTAAACATGCTTGCTGGAGCTCTTTCATCCATTCGAATGAGTTGACCAGCACAGTGCAGCTGCTGGAATTTTATGCACTGGACTATGTCAACCTCATCGAATAGCTCATACAGCTCGCGATTCATACGGGACCTAAACTCGTCGCCGACTCTTATAGGTCCAAAAATTCTGCGGAGAATCTTTCTCTCAAAGACTTCTAACGCTGTGTCATCTGACTCAATCACGGTGCATGCCGCTGGGCCATACAGTAGCACTGGGAGTATCAGTATCTTATGGATCTTGGTTTTCGTCTTCCGAGAAAGGGTTTTAATTCTTATTTGCTTGCTCAGCCCAAAATAGCATCAGGCTGACGTTGTGGTTGCTTGTTATATCGGATCTAAAATAGACGAAGTGCTACAACATTGAAGATGAAATTCTCCATCCTCACTGAGTGTCCAAGACCATTTGTAAACCATTCCAAACTGGCTGTAGTTAACCGAACATTGTGACTGCAAGGTGCGTTGGCCACTCTGTCTACCTCTGCTTCGTCTGTACTGCTGTAAGGCGTGAATGATGAAAAATATTCCTCAAGATATCATCTCCATTAGGCATTTTAATGGGAATTAATCTTTGTGCTGGTTGATTTAAATATTTTGCAGCTATACATTAATCAGGAAGTCTTCATTTGTTTCGTTTTTCAAGTCAACTAATTTTTTTTTAAATCTGCTTAATGCTCTCGACTGTGGGATACATCTACCATTTATTTCTCATTAACAATTTCATGAATTTCTTTAGAATATTTGTAGTATTTGTGGTATGAAGATGGTAGATGAACTTTGTTGGCTTTTCCAAACGGCGCTCCAAGTAGAACCGTATTAAGGCAAAGTAGAGTAAGGGCAGTCTCTCCTTGACCTTTTGCAAACTAGTTGGAATGCCTGCTTTTTGTCTATTGTCTATTGTAATGCTGCTCGTAATCTGTGATTGGTGATTCTATGGAGTCGCTCCAATTGAACGGAGTAAGTAAAGAAGAAAAATAATGCCTTAAGTGAGATCGTATAGAACCGAAAGCGTTTGCAGATTTTGTAAGTCATTGTAGAAAAAAGTATGATCCATGAAGATTTTTTATACTTCGATCTTGTTGAGGACATGACTGGCACTGGAATCGTGATCATGTTCATACGACTCAAAATTATCTGTTCACCTTTTACGCCCAAATTTGTCAACCGATTTAGATAAAATGTAGTTTGATTCTTTATCACATTCTAAGTAAATGTAACGCAGAAGTATGTTTGGAAGACAGTCCATCCGTTCTTCTTATGTTTGATCAACGAGATGACCATGAAATATGTTTAAATAATTGCAGACTGGCGTACCTTCTGATATGAGGCAGTGTCATCTATTATTTGTACGATTTACCATTTATATAAAAAAATAATTAATAGATGAATGCAAGACAGATCCCATAAAATGTATATATTATGGTTCAGAATCAATAGTCAAGTCGTTATAGATGTGTCCGTCTGTCTAACTAGCCGTATGAAAATAAAAATCTTGAAGACTATAAGTGACAGAGCCTGCAAATTTGAATATTTACATTCTACAATAACTCAACTAATTCTCCTCCCTAATTAATTTGGGAATTTTTGCATATAAAAATTAAAGATGTTAAATTTGTTAGAAATACCAAATTTAATCTAGGTGACATCTATCCTTTTCAATTATTTCATATAGATCCAGATCGGACCACTAAAAGGGAAAGCCCCCATGGAAATCAGTTCCACCTTTCTGGTTTTTTTGTATGAAAAACATGTTTCCTTTGCTGTTTATTCAGCTGACAATCAAAATAATAATATATAATCTATTAGAGTCCAAATCGGAACACTAAAAGATGTTCATTCGATTGGCTAAGAACTAACCGAACTTGGAGACTATAAAAAATATGACATTAAAATTTTGATATTTTAGTCTCCTGTACTCTCCCAAAAAAACACGCAAATTCTTTCTGATTTTTTTTTTTAAGGAAGAAATGTATGCTTTTCTTGTTATTTTAGTAAAAAGGGGATTGCTTAAATTCTAATAAAATACTTCAAATAGTTCAATTTCGGACCATTTGAAGCGGTAACCTCTATAAAAAATATCCCTTTTTTTTTTTTTTTTGGTTTTGTAAGAAAAACAACTTGTTGTGATTTAGTTTAGCTTGAAACAACAAATTTGTAGTAACTCAAACTAATCCCAATAAAATAAGTCAAAAAGGATGCAAATAGGAATATATATACCCATACAAATTTAAGGTACCCAGTATATCAAACAGCAGCGTTCTCTCTTGTTTCTTTGATTTTCATAAACAACAATCAATGAATCGATTATGTTAATGTCTATACGGATATATATTGTTTATAAATAAATATTTTTTCCTGGCTTTGCTCATCAGCCAATATACAGCCAACCCTAAGTTCAGCAGAGTTAAAAATGTTACATTAACTGCAAAGCTTTAAGTGACCTTAAGGCCTGCCTTCATTTGTCTATAAATATATCCATTTTCATACGTTCAAGACCAACCCTTTTTCGTCATACTCGTCTTTTATTGTATAAAAAATATTTGCTTTACCTTTGGTCGAGAAGCATTTTCCCATAAAATCCTTCAAGTTTTGCCTACATATTCGTTCACATTTTTCTTTTATCAACTTTCCATTTATTTTGTTTTTATTTTTCGACTACATTCGCCTACATTGGCTTATGCAAATTTTGCAGTAAGGGTTAAATTTTTGTTTGCTCAGCACTTGTCGACGACAACATAGAAAATTTGATATCGAATTTATTAACTTGCCAAAGGAGTATTTATGTCCTTGTATTGTACAAAATATAAAGAGTTAGTGAACTACTTAAAAGTCAACTCGAACATGAACGAACAAAAAACCACACACACACACACACACACACACAAATCTAAGAAACTCGCTTTAGTATGTCCGGAAAATTTATTTAGTTTAAATTGAAATTAGTTTTGCTGCTAATAAAAGAAAAAGAAAATGTTTTTCATGTTACTTCGCTATGAATTATGCTATGAAATTTTCTAGCACACCCAAGACGCGCATTGAGAGTTTAATACACACAAATTGTTACATGAAAATGCTTTTTTTTTCGTCTTCATAAATATTTTATAAAATTTCGTGGGAAGTAACTTAACCCTCACTTTGTGTTGAGGGAGTAAATATTGTTGGTTTGATATTAATTTAACCAGGTGAAGGCTATTACTTTAAATAATTCACCAACGGTTGTAAAATTATAAAGAAAGGAAGTAGAACTACAGTCGAGGAAACCGATTATTCGATAGTTAAGGCTGGTTCAGACAGTGTCATATACATATATGAAAAAATTTTAGATTTTAAACAATGTTCCTTGATATTTTTTTCTGTCAATTGGAAAGACAATGTGTTGCACTAACTTTCCCTTCATCAAAAGACCAAACAGTTTTTCTCTTTATTTATTTTATATTTTGTCCTTTTTTTTTTTGCAATAAAAGAATTTATAAGAACCTTGCTTATATGACATCAATTTCATATTACGTATACGGCACACCACATTTGCACACGGCGTAAAGCTATTTCAATAAATCAACTGCAACACTTCAAGCCATGACAGCTAATTAATGTCAGAGCTGACAAGTGCCACTCAGACATTTTAATTGGCTTCACGAATCAAAATATTTCAATCTGCCTTGAAATCACTTAAATAGTTTGGTAACTTATGCAAATTTCGTCTTGTCATTGTTGAAGTTTGCTTTAAGTGACTGTACGCTGTGTATCTGGTATCTGGTAGCAACAAATTGTACTTAATTAAATCAGCTTGAGGCCGGTAATTAAATGTCGGTTTGTCAACATATGTGTGTACACTCGAAGGTATGTACGTCTTTCTGCCGCTATATGTTGTCACACGCAATGCGCGCCTTTTGCAGGCAGCACTCAGCATGTGTCAACACTGTACTTCACCACTCAACGTACTCCTGCCAACTAAGTGTTCACAGTGTTAGCTTGAAAGGGTTACACGCTTCAGTGTATGCATGGTATTTCCATTATTTTGCATTTAGTTCCGCTGTAAAAGTTATCTGTCGTCATCATCATCCTCATCGTCGTCGTCCTTTTCGTTTTTTTGAGTTTATAAAACTGCTCGTGCGCATTTAGGCCGCCGAAAATTTCACCAAGAGTCATCAATCGCTGAAGAATCTTTTTTTTTTTTTGTATTTTGTTTGGCCTAAGTAGTCCGTTGCAAGTCTATAAATATTTATAAAGCCACATGGAACATTTGTCGCTATTTGTGCAAAATCTTCAATCAAAATAAAAAATCGATCAAAAATAGAAACTAAAAATTGCTTGGCTACTATTTTTAGGTAAGAGTGTGTGCAGAAAAAACTTCTACACTGTGCGTGTACAGTCTACAAAGTTTATCTACTAAACATAAATCAAATTAATTTTTGGTTAATACATTAATAAAGGTCATCCACAAGGAATATAATAGAAGAGGTATCCCTACTGTGCACAAAGCCTTACAAGTACTCACAGAGCACTTTCTTCGTAAGAAGAAACATTGCTATGAAAGGTGAAAGACGCTGTGCAGTAAGCTAAACAGATCCTTTGGAATACACTTGAAGGAACGTACACGAAGGATGAGGAGGCGAGGCCGCGCAAATAAATACAACAGAATACTTTCAACAATATAAACCTGGGGGAGGAAACTGGATTTAGCCAGCGACATTTGCACGGATGATTTGTTAAGATGGGCCATTGGTTCATTTCAAACTTATAAATCCCCCGGTATCGATGAAATATTTCCAGCACAACTACAGAAAGCCCAAGAATTTCTAATAGGCCCAATACTAAAAATGTAGACTGAGACTCGACTATATACCGATGTGCTGGAGGAAAGAAGATCCCCTTCCACACTAAATCTTTTAAGACTTTAGAGAAAGTGGTGGATAGCCACATCAGGACTAACTATTGATGGATGAACCACTGGCAAATCCACTAAAACTGCTCTGCACCAACTAAATTCCGCAATTTAAACCATAAGAGCTAAAGAGACAGCTTTTATAGACAGGTGTAGCAAGGGCTCTCAATAAGAGATATGGCCAACAACTTCGCAATGCGCCGCAACCAGGTGAAAGTGCGTTGTAAAATCTGGTATCATCTAAGCAAGTGTGCTGGGTACGCTTCTGTACTCGTTGTTTGCTGCTGATCTCCCTGAGCTTTGCGTAGACAGAATGGCATCGAAAAGTGCTGCTGGCATCGTATGCATATGATGTTGCGGTTCTGTACAATTCAGAATGCAAGTACGATGCGGCCGTCGGTATGCAGGAGTTCATTCACACGCTTGAGTACTGGGCCCGAAAGTTGCCCAATTGCATTAAGGTGTGCTTCACACTACGCAGAAGGATTCCACCCAATGTCTGGCTGTACAAACAACCTCACCACGCATGCAAATATGATCTGATACCTTGGCCTGACGATGAACTAAAAGTTGACGTTCGACGTTGGTCACCCGTTGTCGTCAAAATGAGGCAGCTCTACTGGCTGGTAAAAAAACGAAACAAACTGGCCCCGCGCTGCAAGTGAACTGTCTACGCACTTGTCTTTGCTTCCATCTAGAGGTACGAAGTGCAGCTGTGGGCTATTTGTGACAAAATACACCGAAATCGCATCCAGGTAATGCAAAAGAAAGCCCTGCGGATGATAAGTGATTGGTTTGTTCGGAATACCACTCTTCACATGGATCTCCTGGTGACTAGACTGAATAGGTACTGCAATAGATTGGCTCGCACACTACCAAAGAGGTTGTGGCAATGATGACTTGCAGAGCAATTGATTGGACAAATTGGAGATGTATTTCTAAAATAATGAAGTAGTTGTATCTCACAATGCTCAGCCCTATGACAACATTAGGCCCCTTAATATGGACCGATAGGGCTAAATAAGCAGTATCCAGTACACAACCGAGTAGAAGTTTGTATATGGAACTATAAAGATCGACTTCATCAGCACTATTAATCACTAATAATCTGGTTTACAGATGGCTCCCTAAGAGATAAAGGAACTGGCGCTGGGATCTTCGGATCTTAAACTAAGCACTTTGAAATGCTGGGGAAAAAAGAACCAAAACATTTTCATATTCTTCGATAGCCGGGAGGCTGTTAGAGCAGTAAGTGCACATGTGATGAAGTCTTAAATGGTCCTGGTATGCATTTGTATACTATACAACCAAGGAAGATTTCACAAGATTACTTTGTACTGGGTACCCGGGCACGTGGGCGTACCAGGAAACGACTAAGCACATAATATGCCAATAAGGGCAGCAGCATCCAGAGCAACTTTTTGAACTCGATCCAGATAAAATGAAAATCATGAAAAAAAAAAAGAAAATTAAGCCAAGGAATTTTTTTGTGAGAATGTCTCCGGCTTCTTCTCTGGCTTTTTCCAATAAAAATTCGTAATTTGCATGAATACTAATGAAATATTTCATTAGAGTCTAAATCGGACCACTAAACGATATGCCCTCTCTATAAAAAGGCAAGTCTATATGAAATAATGGGCAGTATTTAATGAACGTTCCAAGCCTTCTCTAATTAGTACCTACCCATAAAAACCTGTCCATCCTTTCTGAATTTTTTGAAGGAACAAATTTGTGATTTTCTTGATATTTCAGATAAAATGCCAATTAGGGTGTTTTTTACCAAAATTCAAATGAAATAATGCATATAGATCAACATCCGATCACCCGGAAGAGGTCACCAAAGTACTAATTTGCCCCCACACCTGGGGTTATGAAGAAAATCATATTATTGTTTTTGGAGCGCGAAATTTTGGCGTATTTTATAATAATTCAAATAAAATATTCCACACGGATCAAGATAGGCTTATATGCTCCATACAAATTTAAGGTTCAAGGGGGGTTGAATGTATCTCGTAGTCGGCCACATCCGGCTGCAGCGTTCATTTTTGTTTTAAGTAGTAATAAACAAGTTTTTTAGACAAAGAATTAAATTTACTTCTTAGGGTAGTTTGTATTGGGAATAGTCAAAAAAATAAAAAAATGGGCGTGGCAAATCAAATTCTACATAAATATGTTTTTAAGGTAGATCAAATTTGGAGTTTCTTACAAAATTAAGAAACAATTTTTTATACAAAAACTCAAAATGAAGGACTAAGTTTGCATGGTAGTTGCTTACGTAATTATTGAAAGTGATCTGAAGAATTTAGGAGAATCTAAATATTCTATTTTGAAGTCTCAATCTCTTAAGGACTCCAACATCTCGATTTTCATACGGAGAGCCAGATTGACGACTTGTCTTTTGATGCTGAACATTAATATATATTCTTTTTGAAGACCGGCTCGCTTCCTTCTGTCTCTTATATACATGTGCACAAATTCCCTGTGGGAAAAGGGTATAATTAGACATAGTAGATTCTCAGTCCAGGTGCATATCCTTAAATCGTGATCCTTATATCATTGGCGGGGATCGGCATCAAAGTGTTCCTTCCAAGGTTTCCTATTCGTATGCATTAGTCGAACCACTATTAGATAAACTGCTAAGAATGTCTACATATCGGTTACTCATGCCATGCAATTTTTTTAAGATTTTGGGCTAAAACTGTATTCTCTATACTCATACATTCAGTGTCACCTCTATACAGTCATGTCCATCTTTCTGCTAAACTAACTGTACTCAGAATATATCTAAATTATAATATTTTAATACGTTTCTCCTACACTTGATACTTTCCTTGTACAACAGTCGTATGTATCGGATAACTAATTTCAAAAGTCCTTTTCTAATTTGCATAAAAATGAAACAATGAATCTTCCAATAAGTCCAAATTTATTTTTACTCTGCGGCTATATTTTTGTCTATCACTATTCATCAATTTAGCCTATTACGTGTTGTTTTTTTTTAACAACTTTTCATAACTAACAATTTTTAATTTCAGTGTAAGAACCACCTGTGCCTAATTCAAAAAGGTATTTCAACTTGCAAACTGAAGGCTCTTTGTATGTAGGTGCTTTAAGGTGTGAGTGTGTGTGTGTGCGTTTCTATGTGCTGCTATGAAGCAGTGTGCGTGCTAGACATGAATGAATAGGTACACGGCTTCTACATTTTTAAAATTCAATTTAAATTTTCCTACGAATTTCGTAGTCCCTTTTGTATCTAGTATACCAAAGAAAATTTACGTTCAACATTGAAATTTGGCACATGCCAAAATGAAATTATTCTCAGTTATATGCGGCATGACAGGTAAAACATTGAGAAAATATATATATCTTCTGTTAGGCTCAATTTAAAATTTGTTAAACGAATGAGTAGCTCAGTTAGATGGGCTGAGATGGGCTTAAATTTTAAACAATGATGTTTCTTTTAAAGTGTAGAAACATTTCATCCAATAAATACCATTAAAATCTAAAAATAAGATAAGAAGTATGGTAGACTGGCAACAAACAACAAACTTTTAGCTTTAAAACTGTTGCAGCTCACATGTTGAGAGGTGTCGCATATATAAAAAACCGTTTAAAGGTTTAAACTTTTGGCTTAATATCCCCCCTACATCGAAAGTTTCGACAAATGAACTCCATTGAAATCGCTACTTGACTCGACGGATTTCAACATATGTATTTATTAAAGGAACGCAATTTTTCATTGTGAAACGAAAAAGTGACACTTTTAATCATATTTTGGAAACGCTTCACAATGGCATAAATCCAACTAAAATAAGGAAAATTTTATATATTATATTCAGAAAATAGTAAAAAATCAAAACACTTGTCTCCGTTTCTCTTCACTTCAAAGGTGATGCAATTAATTGTTCTTTTGATCTCAAAACAAAGGGCTAAATCTATCTTCTTTTTTTAAACTACATATACCAACACCAAAACTAAAATTTCATAAATCAAATAAGTGTGAGTAGTGAACCCTCAAAGGGGCTATAATGTAAATTTTTTCATTATAAAAATTACTTATTTAAAAGGACCACCAGCAGGTATTTCGTCATGACCACACTTAAGAAGGCGCACCAAACGTTATGATCCCCAACGCTTTGACGCCAGTTTAGCAAACATCGCTCCAGAGTTAAATTTTAAATGTACACCAAGAAGTAACAGCCTAATGGTGCTAAAGAAATTGTGTACAATGGACTGTATCAACCTCCTCAAATAGCTTAAATAGTTCACAGTACATAGAGGTTTGAAACTCGTCGCCAATTCAATTTAATAATCTTACGAGGGAAAGCCCGCGAGCATTCGATTATTTTTCTTCCCAAAGATTTTTTTTCGGTATAGGAAGACTACGTTTTTTGAGCAATTTTTGAAGATATTCATTCTACCACATGATTTATATATGCGACAGCGTCATAATGCAACCATATAAAATTTTGGCTGGGATACTTAGCTCAGACAGGACCCAAAAATTAGCTTGACGTCAAAATGCTTGACCTCAATCTGCCTAACATCAAAGTGCTTGATGTTTAATTGCTTAACTTCAAATTGCTTGGTATTAAATTGCTTGACGCAAAATGCTTGACGTCAAATTGCTTGACTTAATATTGCTTAACGTCAAATTGCTTGACTTTAAATTGTTTGACATCAAAGTGCTTGACGTCAAACTTCTTAATGACAAATTGTTTTACGTCAAATTGCTTTACATCAAACTGCCTCACGTCAAATTGCTTCATGTCAAATTGCTTCACTTCAAATTGCTGGACTTCAAATTGTTTGACGTCAAATTGGTTGACGACAAACTGCTTAACGTCAAAATACTTTAAGTCTAACTGCTTGACTTTAAAATGCTTGACGTCAAATTGCTTTTCGTCAAGCTGCCTACTTCAAACTTATTAACATCAAATTGGTTGACTTCAAATTGCTTGACGTCAAACTACTTGCTTCACGACAAATTCCTTGATTTCAAACTGCTTGCTTCACGACCAATTGCTTGACGTCAAACTGCTTGAAGTCAAGTTGCATTAAGTTTCTCGACATCAAATTGCTTTTGGTCATATTACTGAACGACAAATCGTTTGACATCTCTATACAGGGTGCCAGGATTTCATGTGTATATCTGTAAATCACGGTTCCTCGTTTACGGGGGTCATCATCATAGGTGTGTTGTATCCCATGCGATTTTTCTTTGTGACTTTTTATTCTTTTTCTACGGTTGTGAAACCAAGCCCTAGTTTGCTCCCCTTCATATATATGTTCAGATGTTACCCAGAGTATAAGAGGTTGGTTTCATTGGTTTTTTTTTTTTCAAAATATTTCTTATGAAGTTTTTGCTTTGATTTGAAGAAATTTTCAAAGCAGTTTTGCCACTCCGAAGATGGTACCTCTAAAATGATTTTTTTTAATGCTTCAACCTCCTCTTCTATTGTCAGAAAACGTTGATTTGGTAATTTATTTTAGATTGTTGGGATCATAAAGATGTCATTAGCTGTCAAGTCAGCACTGCAAGGTGGATCATAATGTTGTTTGAGTCGATGAAGGACGATCCGTCTGCGCCGATTGGTTGTCCTCAGTTTTTTGAACATTTCTGGTATACAAATATATCAGAAATCACTAAAAAGTTCTTTGTGAGTTTATGCCACTTGCAGGGATCCGTTACTGTGGACCATTTTCCAAAGAAGAGTTATGCTCCGAAAATCTATAAAGTATTTCCATTAAGCGGCAAATATTAGTAATTGAAATAAACTACTCAACTGATCTGTCAAATCGTCAAATGAATACGAATTCACTTCCGTAAAATTTTTACGAAATTAGAACGAAATTGATTTCAAATGTTTCTTATTTTAAAAAACTTCTCTCTAATGAAGGACTGTTGAATATTTTATTGGAATTAAATCTATTTCGAATTTAAATACGCTTAAATAAGCAAATATAAAATTCACAATATTCGACCTATCTCCATATAAACGAAAAGCATCTCACTTTGTCTCTCCAAACACCTCCGCATAGCACAATATAAAACCATAGAAATCTAAGAGGCCACAGACCCAATGAACCCGAAAAAACAAACCTCAATCAAAATAGTAAAAGCAAAAATGCTTACAATGCAAATTAATGTCAAATCATTATCACAAACACATTTCAACCACAAATAATGAAACGATGTGAAAATATTAACCGGATTAAATGGAAATACAAAAAAATCTTGCAAAATTTATTTGAATTGAGCAAAACAGAAAAAAAAAAAAAAAAGAATGTAATAAAACACCCGAAACCAGAAATCAATGGCAACTAAAATTTATGACAGCCATAACACGGAGACTTTTATACGGGCAATAAATTATGACAAGTGACTTACTCCGCACTCAGTCATTTACTGCGCTGGCACGTTCTATCAGAATATATTACACTCGACTGCCTCGACTGCTCGACAAAAAAAAGAAAAATCATAAATTTCGCTAGCAACGCACTTGATGCCATATTTTTAAATTTTCTAAAACGATTTTTCTACATTTAAAGGCAAGTTTTGGGTAGGTATTGCAGCAGGCTCAATTGAGCACGCAACAAGTCGTACACACACACAGTCGCAGTGCTTAAAGCATATTTTGCGGCATTATTTGAAATTTAATGCTGCTAAATTGTTGCCGCCTTTTAGGCAAATGTAGCATGATTTATTTTGATATAAGAAAAACGCGTTTTATCAAATTTAAAAAGCGACGTCGTCGTCGTTCGTCTTTCCGTGTGTGTGAGTGTGTTTGCATGCATATATTTCTTAGCTTTATTTTTCCGGCAATTTTCCAAAAAAAAATATTAAATTCTTTTCATCTGCAGTCGCTTGTTTCTTCGTTGTTGTTCTTATTTATTTTGCATATATTTATTTATTTATAAATTTTATCATAAAGTCAACATGAGATAATTTACTTTGATGTTGTTTATATTTATTTATTTGTATTAACTCAATTTAATCCAACACTTTTACTTTGTTTGTTTTCATGTGTTGCATCTGCAGCTTAAAAATATTTATTGCAATCAAATTTAATTGTTTTAAAATTTATCAAAAACTATTTTGTGGTCAATCAAATAATATCCTTATTTGCTTTTTTGGTCTATTTTGCATATTTTAATTACTTTTTATTGTAATTTTTTTTTTTGTTTTGATTTTTGTATAATTTTGTATAATCAGAAGGCAATTAATTTTATTTCTTATTAATATAAAATTTATGCAAATAAAATGGTCAAAAAATTACAAAAAAAAAGTTTATATATTATTATCAACTAAATGCGTTGGCGATAAGTTGTGGTATTTCGTCGGTAACACGCAAAACGTTGAACTTTTAACCTGGAATTTTGATGGATCACCAAGAGCTGATAGTTTCCTTAATGAAAAGCTCTTGAGTGTTAAGGCTAAACTCAGAGCAGACGGTCTAGAGTTACGAACCAAGGAAGATATGTTAAGATTCTGAAACAATGAACTTCATACATCTATCAATAGATCCGGTCTCAATGACTATCAAACAGTCAGACAAAAGCTTAGATGGGTCTTGGAGCCTACACCATTGCTGACGTACACAACTACATCAATTGAATTAGACTTCGAGTCCATCATGCGCTAGAATTACACGTGGAACACATATAGAATTTGCAGAGAAGGCTTGCAACCATGTTTAAGAATGTTTAGCGAAAGAGTTGATAGGTTTAATAGTCTTATCAACTATATGGATCGTAGCTTGTCCCAGCTAACCACCCAACCCTCCACAGACCCCACGAAGAAGCTGCTATTATTGTCAAAAGTACTAAAATTTTAAATATTGGATGAAGTTAGAAAAAACTACATCCAAGCGGTTTATATTCACAGTGGTTCACTTTTCAAATCCATATTCTGTAAAATAGCCAGAATACCAAAAATTTCTTTCACAAACTTGGCCAAAAGATAATATCTGAAGGTGATTTCAACGCAAAACATCCTTGGTGAAGTTCTACTCTGATAAACCCAAAAAGAAGAGAGCTATATAAATGTGTCATTAACAATAATCTTTCTACACCCTCAACAGAAAAACCTACATAATGGCCCACAGATCCACGAAAAATTACGCAATGGATTTTTAGGCCCTGTACCGAAGGTACAAGAGCCTATTGGTTTTGTGCAAATGTATGTAACAGGTAGAAATAATGGTCGGAAAGCCCCCAAAGTTACCACCATTATGGTCAGGAGTGATAAAGGAGTCGATATAGCCATGTCCGTCCGTCTGTATGAACGAAAGGATCTCGGAAACGGTAATAGATAGAAACTTCGTGTTTTTTGCATTCGACTAGGACTGCTCCGGAATTTCACAAGTTTATTTTAAAATGAATATACTTCAGAATTTTTTAGCAACCTTGATTCATTTTCAAACCACTATAAACTTAGCCTTAGAAAAGCCACATAGCTAAAAGAAACTTTTCTCTTAAAGAAAATAATGGATAATCAGCTAATGTCTTTGAACAACACCTATATTCAGATAAAAGAAGTTTGGGATACAGATTTTGCCCGTTCAGCAATTTTCAGTTGCAGAAGTTGAATACAGAATTTGATCGTCAAACGTTGTTAGTTATCCTGACTTTGTTGTGTCAGCGGCACATAATCTTGCGCAGGCTAAAATGCTGAGGAAGCTCTTGAAAATGCTTACAGGTAGTCTGTCTATTAAAAACAGAGTAGAATGAGTTCAGATCTCAAATTCGGGTAATATGCCGGCAATACTCTGGTGGTCCTCTTGAATATTCTTAGCCGACTTTGTAATTTTGTTGTAAGAAATCAAATGTGAAGACAAATTAAGGGCCACCTATGAAAAAATATATTGTGTGAAGGGTATAAAATAAACGACTAAAGTTCTTACTTCTATTTACTATGTAATGATTTATTAAACTTAAGTTTAATTAGCAACTACAGTTACATACCCTAGAATACATACAATTGTCGATAATAAACCTTATAGATTTCACAGAACTAAGAACTCCAAACACAAGAACCACTTACGACGCACTTTAGTAAGGAAACAAAAGTCAAAATGTTCTACAAAAATGCCTCTTTAAAGTACTTCAAATCTTCGCACGCAATAAAAATATTCTTAAAAATAAATTCAAAACAAATAGACACATCAAACTATTTCCGCTGAAAGTGCCTACATAAAGCATCACAAAAATATTTGAAACAAAATAAACAAAACAATGAAGAAAAAAATGTTAAAGCTGAGGTCAAATAAGACACCGAATCAGACACTCAACATTAAGTCAAGTGACGCCGGACGCAGGCTTGACATTGCAACGAAACCAAGTTCAAAATACTTTGAATATACTCGAATGTAGCTGTAGCCCAAAATAGTTTAACACGCAGCACGCTCAAGTGGCAGCACTCAAAAATACTTCGCTTCGCTCAAGTGGCAAAACTTTGAAAAGCAGATCGAAGACGCAGAAGAAGCAACGCAAAAAAAAAAAAAAAGAGTTTAATGAAGTTTATAGTTTGAAATTCTGCGTAGTCGTTTGGTATAAAAATCGAGCAACACACAGAGTTAAGCATCAAATAGCAAAAGCAACTTTTAATTGCAACACGCAACGCAAACCAAACGAAAAAAAAAGTGTAAAAAAATGGTGCGAATAAAAAGTTTAACTTGTTAAAAAGTTATTTATATAAATTTTAATATTAAAATCCTTTGCAGAAAATCTTTGCGCTCTCGAGTTTCTTGACCTACTCTGCCATTGCTGGCGCTGCGCTACTTCCTGCTGCACGTCTACGTCGTGATGTTTCCGAGCTGATTGCTGCCGATGCCTCTGCAGCTGAATATCTGCCACCCACACCGCAATATCTACCACCAGCACAAGAGCTGCAGGACTTAGTCACCGAGGCAGTACCTGCTGAGTTGGATATTACAACAATTGCAGCACCAACGCTGGAGAGCGAGCAGGAGCCTGAACAAAAACTCGAAAAGAATACTGCTGTGCTAGGCGCTCAGGGCTATGAATACCGTACAGTGCGTCGCCTAAAACTGCGTCATCGTCGTGATGTATCACATCTGTTGCATCATTATTTGCCACCACATAATGAATATCTGCCACCAGTAGCATCAGCGCCGCTGTTAGCCGATGATGATACGGAGGAGGTGGTCGCTGCTGCACCTGTTCTCAAGCTGTCTAATGAGTATTTGCCACCACTTGAACAGACTGAGGCACCCAGCGCGGAAGCCGAACCAGTGACAGAAGCCATTGTTCAAGAGGCTGAGCGAAAGGAAGAGGATGCTGAAACAGAAGATGCTGTTGCACGCATTGCTGATGTACCACAGGATACAGCACAACTTCTGGATGATGGATATCACTACAAAGAACCGGCTGAGGTGCCTGCATTGAAGGAAGCTGATGTTGAGTACTTGCCTCCTGTTGCAGATGATACTATTGTTATTGAGGGTCCCGAGGAGAGCGCTATACTTGCTGACGATGGCTATCACTACCGTCGCGCCGTGAGACGTTTCAGATTTTAAATTTTTATTTTTGCACATATTTCGCTTTTGAGTTTTTTCCTTTCTTTTGTTACTTTTTGTTAAACTTCTTTGAATGATTTCTTAATAAAATTTATTGTAAAATATAAATCAAAAAAGGAAGATATCATGGGGACCATCTAAACCAAATATTCAAAGAGAAAGCCTCTTTTTATATGTTTGGTAGGATCAGCTTGGAATGGTGGAGTCGCTAAAACCGCGCGAATTGTTGACAATGAGTCGACGACCAAATTCTTCTCCTGCAGAATAATATTGCAAATGGTACAAGCAGCTGACAACGTCCGCTAGGAGTCGTTTCTCTTGGGTACCCTCTGAACAGCCGATCAGAGGTGAGCTAGCTGTGAGAAGGTGACAATCACCCCCCTTGATTAGTTGGTGCCTTGGGCTTGAGACCCGCCACCGTAAAAAAATTAAACTCCAATGAAAACCACAAGGAAGCCTCGGATGGAACCCTATGATGACGACCCCCCAAATGATATGAGGACCACGATTTACGAATATGCACCTTTTCGGTCAGTGACGATTGAGAATTTCAACTTCGATGTTGTAGAAAACTTTGTCTATCTTGCATCCGAAATAATCAGCAACAACAACGTCTGCTTAGAGATCACGCAATGCTATTTTAGGCTGTGCCCGCAAATTAGACGAAAAGCCCTCTCTCGGGAGCCGAAAATCAAGAAAAAGACGCTGATACTCCCGGTTCTTCTATATGACGCAGAAGCATGGACCGTGATTGAGTCAGATGAAAGTGTTGGAAGCCTTCTAGAGGAAGTTTCTCCGCAGGATTTGTGGTCCTATTAGAGTTATGAGCTATTCATTGAGGTTGACATAGGCCATCGCATAAAATTCCACTTGTAAGACGTTACGTGTAATACGTTACGTGTAATACGTTACGTGTAAGACGTTACGTGTAAGACGTTACGTGTAAGACGTTACGTGTAAGACGTTACGTGTAAGACGTTACGTGTAATACGTTACGTGTAAGACGTTACGTGTAAGACGTTACGTGTAAGACGTTACGTGTAAGACGTTGTAGCAGCTCCAAATTACACCTCACTAAATCTTTTGATCAACAAATCGCCAAATGTCAAAAGTTTTAGTTTTACAGCTTAACTTTTTAAGAAATTCCTGCAAATTTAATGTGTTTACGTGACCTGGCAACCCAGAAGCTTAAAAATATTTACACACAAAATGTATGAGTAATGTTTTCATTAGAGACACAGCTTCATACGCAAGCTTAAGTATATAAATACGTCTTCATCTTAATGCGCTTTAAAACACCGGAAATGACAGCAAAACAAAATGGCGGTTGCCTTGGCAATGGCGCAAAGCGGAAAACGACACTTCTGGCGCTGTCATTAGCGCACTCTTGGCAAAGTTTCAACATTTTATTTATTTACATTACATATTATATAGTATAAGGACATATATAAACGTATCCTGCTACTTTAAGTAGCTACACACTCACTCAAACAAAATGTGCTGCAATTTATTTCGCTGTTTTATGAGATTGCGTGCGTGCGTGCTGCGTCTAAGTTTGAATACCTTAACCTGCCAAACGATTTTATGGCGTAAGTTTATTTGATTAGTTTATTTCTGCAAAAGGAATTAGTGTCAATAAAAACAATCGTACAAACTAAAACTCCTTGCTTTATGGCAAATTAACAATGCAAATAAATGGTTCGTACACACTTTCTGGCGCGCAACTAGTTTCGAGATACTTTTTCTCTCTTTAAGCATTCATTTTAATGCAACACAAAATTAAATTGCACATAAAAATCATTCATTACCGCCTTTCAGCTTTTTGCTTATTACGAGTATGCTTGGCATTTATTTTCCTTTCGCAGCCTCTCAACTTAATTAATGCATTTTTACATTAATTCAACAACAACCAGTAAAACATGGCAGTCGGCTGCAGAAAAGGACCAACATCCGCCAACTTGATTTAAATTATTTTCACTTGTTGCGGCCGCGTCAGCAAAAAACGAGAGAACTAACAAAAGTTCCTTCGCAAAGAAGGGTGGCTGGCGGCTTACTTTCAACTAAATATATCCGAATATATATTTAATTACTTTTCAAAGATAGAAATTCACAACGGAGGACTAGATTAACCTTAATAAATGCAGAACTAAATCATTTAAACTACAAAAAACGCTCCGAAGGATTCATTTTCAATAGCTACAAACGATAGAAAGTACTCGAAACCATTTTGGAACCACACCAAACACATTAGAAACAGAAAAAAATTATTTCCTAACGATTTGATTTTTCTTCACCACCTGTGAAGAAAACTTAAACCTCCTATGCGACATTTTCCAACAAAAACACCAGCTCATCTCATTGTTCTCCAAACCTGATACGATAAGCTATGTCAAAATTTTGTTCATCCGCTGAAGTCTACAAGCGTCCTTATAGAACCTGCCGCCTTGGTATGTTGCCTACATCGCTCGACTATTCAACAATTGCATTATTGCTGGCTATTTGCCACAAGGCAGAAAATTAAATGATGTGGAGGCATATAATACGCGGAATTTTTTTTAGAGGTAAGGAAACCTTTGCATGTGTCGCAGTCTGTTGTTGTACCTTATATTTAAAGTGGTCAGATCCAAATATGAGATGGTGGAACTGGCTACCAATCAGAAGTCGCAAGCAATTTATGCCAAGTTACTTCCATAAGTGAACAACAAAATCTGGATTATCTTAAATTATTACAATATATTTTCTCCTTCACGATTTATTATATCCGGAAAAGATTTTCTGGACTTTTCAACATAATAGGTAAACACTTTTTAAATACATTCAAAATAATCATTGAGCTTCCCAGTCCTACTATGGCAAATATGAAAAAAGTCGGCCATGCTTCTCATTAATGTGAATATTTTCCAACATTGGTCATAGCAATGACTCCAAAACTAGAAAAAGATAAAACACAGGCATAATCTTAAATGTTCGTAAGCCTACTACTGCCTACTATGACATGATGCCTATGAATGGATTCTCCTTCTCAAAATCCAATCATCAATCCTGCTAACAAATTTTTGTTCCATAAAACAAGGAAGATAAACCGTATGACCTCTGAGATATTTCTTGATGTTGTTGAAGCATGTTGAGGTTAGGTATAAAATTAAACTTCTGCTACAAACTCTCCCTTAATTAGAGGTTTAGGCGCTGCGTTTGGGATCCGCTACTGTGAAAAAATCATCTCAATGACACCAATGATCCCGCATGAGCCGCGAGCTGTAAGACCTATTCGATGAGGTTGACATAGTCAAGCGCTAAAAATTCCAGCGGCAATGAAAGAGCTTCAGCACGCTTGGTTTACATAAGAGGCCCAAATTTTATTGGAGGACGACGCAAAAGAGAACGACCGGGAACGCGTTGGAATGACCAATGAGAAATGCCTTTTCTTTTATATTGTTTTTTCAACCAAACTAATCGATCTTTTGTAAGCCCACTCGAACTATTCGAAAAATGTATAAATGTAAAATTAATTTGCACAATGGCTTGTATGGTGAGATTGGTTTACATTGACTTCATAATCGATTTTAATTGGCTTTCATTGTAACACAACGTTGACATTTTTTTAATTGGCTGCGCTATATGCAAGGCACGAAATGACATGAAAAAAATATCAAATTTGCGAAATATTTTGTTTTCCCAAGAATCCTTTAAATGTTTGCCATTTAAATAAATTGTATTTCACCTTACGATATATCGTGTTCATGTCAAAGATTTACGCTGAATATTTGTAGGCATGTAGTAATCAGTTGAAAATGAAATATGAGCTTCCGAATATGTGGATACGATGTTCGAGTTATTATGTGTGTTTTTGAAAGATATTTTTCCATATAACGAAAACTTTTGTTTGACAAATATTGCATATTCTCACGGAGGTAAATTAAAATCTTAAAAATTTACAAACTTTCAATAAATCAATTTATATTTATACATTTTCACCATACACAATTTCACCTTGGTGTGCTAGATATATAAATAGTAAGCTCGACCTCACTTGTTCACACAGTGTTCATTACTTACTTGGATTTATTACTTTAATAAATGTCAAAATAAATAAATTAGTTGACGAACTATCAGTTCGACATTGTATCTCGAAATATATGCATCAGATCTCTTCCTACATATTATAAATAATTATTGTATATAATAAATAGTAACAAACTCTAAGCTAATATTAAAATTCAAACAGTAGACACTCTTCAGCTGTGACTTAAATTCATAGAAATTATTGCAAATCAATTCTAGTAGCTCTTCAATTTCCTAACAATCACATCAATGTATCCATATAATAAAAACCACAATGTCAAACGACAGCTGGCTGACAGCCTTCGCTGCGCCTGACAGCATACCAATTGAATTTTAAACAAAAACAAATTTAAAATAATATAAAAAAAAATACAGAAAAACAAAAAAAATTCAAACAAAAAATGGCAGCAAAATCAAACATAAACATTACAACTAATAACAAGCGAACGATTTGCGAGTAGCCGGAAGGACATTATGATGTCATAAACAGGCAAGGAATACACACATACACACTCACACATGCACACTTATAAGGATATATTGTTTTTCTATAGACATATATATATATTACAAGTATATATGTAGCATATAGCATGTGTATGGGAATTTGTGTCACAAAAAAGCCAAAAGGCATTTGCCATGCTGTGGCACGCAGATGCATTTCTGTGCTGCGCTGCATAATTTAATATGTTTTTTTTTTTTTTTTGTAATTTTGTTTTATTCAAGCTGTAAAATGTATGCAAGCCAGTGTGTGTATACAGGATATAGTACATGTATATGTCATCTGTCAATAACAAGCAGTGAGTGCAGTTAATAAGCCATATTAAATGCAGCAAGGATAAAAAAAAGTGCGTGAAAGAGAGAGCTTTAGCAGTTGACTGACAGACATAAAAGCACAAAGACAAAGATAAAAATGTTGCGATTTATAATAAATTCCTGGCACCTTTTGCTGCCGTACACAAAATATAATTTGAAGAGTATATCAAAATTTGTTAAAAGTTTGTATCCACCGCCGCCGGAATGGATGATGGTGATATAAAAACAAAAAAAAAATGGAAAAGAAAGGAAAGAAGTTCTAAGCAATTGCTAGAGTAACAAACGAGTAACGTAGACAATCCTAATATAATAGTGAAATTTCTTGACAACCTCATGGCCTCAATCCTCCTGGTGACAGAAACGATATGAAAGGATATGAAATATATATAGCAAACACACCGTGTTTCCCTTCATTTAGCGCCCTTGCGCCCTGCGTACGAAACTTATGTTAGTTAGTCGAACAGCCAACCTTACACTGGCTGCAACTTACATACCTTACCGGAATAGTGTCGATCAAAGGAGTATCTATAAGAGTAACTGTTAGATAGCCTTGGCAATAGGTTTATAGTTAGAGGCGACTTTATTGCGAAGCACAATTGCTGGTGTTCCCGACTCAATAACCCTATGGATGTAGAACTTTAAAAATGCATCATTACAAGCAGACTGGGTTGTCGCCCACCGGGTGAACCTAACTACTGCATAACGGCCACCAACAAGATAGCAGACTTCATGTACTTTGCCAGCTCTAAAGACATGGATACTAGTAAAGTGTAAATCAGTAGTAGCTAAGATCTTTCCTATGACCACTTATTAGTAAGACTGCTCCTAAACAATCCCATCTCCAGAAGGGAAAGTAGAAACATTCAACTTTACAAGGCGTGACTCCAGCAGATTTTTGCCCCCAACAAAACGCTGTCTGTTAGAGAAGACGCCGCCATGAAGGTTAACCAGCTAGCTTCATGAAGCAACTAATCATGCCACTGGCTACTTTATGTTCAGGCTCCCCCATCCCTTTCTAAAGCGGAAATGTGCAAAAGGCGGCTTAAAGGTTTAACAAACTAACTCAAAGTCTAAGTGGTTAAAAAAAACGGAGTTATGACGAGTTTCTTGTAACACTTTAACCCGTTCTACAATTTATGGTCAGCTACCAAATAACTTAAAAGAACAACAAAAAGAATGACCCCAGCTAGGAACGCGAGTGCAAGTACCATACTGAAGCCTTTGCCAAGCATCTTGGAAGGGTCTTTACTCTTTTTAATATTTTCTCTCCAAGCGACTACGAGGAGACTTTGAGATTTCTCGATATCCCTTGCACAATCTATTTTCCCAATACGTAACTATATTCACATGAGATATACGAGGAGAAGCTTTTAAAACAACAAAGTCGCCAGGCTCTTAAAGTGTAGATAGGTAAGTTTTACATATGCTACTAATCAAGTTATTGAACTACTTGAAATAAGCTTACAGCTTGGCCACTTCCCTACTCAGTGGAAATGAGTCAAAGATTGTATTTTTACCAAGTCCGGAAAAGCCAGAAAACGTCGTAGCGTCCTGAAGACCTATAAGTCTATTCAACCATGGAAACCCTAAGCAATGTCATCGACTTGTGAAAGTTGTTAGGAGTTTAAAGAAAAACTCTACGTCTCAGCCATATTCCTCGATGTGATCCACGTTTTCGCTCGAGTTTGGTATTCTAGCCTCCTCTACAAACCTAAATTAGCACTGTCCACATCATTTTACCAGCTTCTACAGTCGTACTTGGAATCGATAAAGTTTACAGGAACCTAAGGAATCACTTCAATAATAACAACTAAAACATAGCGGTCAACCCGCACAATACGTATGATGTAAGGAGGGGATTGTCCTCCTGTCTGGTATTGACAAAGTAACCAACTTGTATATGATAGACGAGAGGAGGCTCCATATTTTGTCAACGCCAACTTATGAAAAATGTATTGGCTTCTAGGAAGATATTCCACCTAAGATTTAGAAACAATCCATTTAAGCACAGCTTTGCAGCACACCAGCATGACAAGTGTATAGATCCGGCTACAGATTTCAGAGCAAGGTCTCATCACTAAAAAAGCCATACACGAACAGCTCAAAGTCCCTTTATTACTGAGTAGATTAAGCACAGTGCTTAGAGCTGTACACCTAAAGAAACTGTCTGTGTCTGTCTAAGACTGTCTGATAACCCTAATAACCTAACCATTAATCTCATGGAAAATAGTTTCTTCATCAGAAAACTTAAGATGATGATTGTCCTCCTAGGAACAGATATTAAATAAAGAAAATTAAATAATAAAAAATAAAAATCCTCACTACAATGGATATCAATTTTAAATTATTTGCTGAGATTAGATTTAAACCAAGATGGGTTGAATTCTAGTGATGGCTTCGGATTCAAATTCAAAATACATAGAATTACATGCATCTTGATGCGGTGTTGCTGTGTAATCCGATATATTTGATAAAACTAGAACACATTTCTGAGCTAATAATCTCTTATTATGCTTAGTCTTTTCTACTTTGCCATCAGTAATTCATTTTAGTTGAATTATATTAGGCTTAAAGATAGTTCGCGTGCAGGGTGCTTAGGTGTCCGCACATTCTTCATTTTAATTTTTTATAATTTTTTTTGTACGAAAAATTTTATGAAAATAATGCGTTTAATATTCGACATTGTGCTGTGCTGCGTTGTTCTTTTGTCAAACACAATATTAACTTAAATATTACCTTCCGACTTTACCGTATACGGACGGGTATCATATAAGATTTTAAATTAAAAATGCTTACGGCCTTAAATGATTGCCATGGCGCGCTTTGACTTCCTTGCGATTGGCTTACGTGACGTATGCGTAATAAATTTTGATATTTCCTTCTTTTTACAGGTATAAACCATGCATAATATAATATGCTTCCGCATGCATTAAATACTTGTAACTTTTTACAACAATTTTTATTTTAACAAACAAAATACAAATGTGTGGTAGCCTTCAAGTGACTCCATTTTGTAATACCACTCCATATATTTAATAATAAATCCAAGCACAACCGCAATTTTATTTCATAATACATTTCGCTGCAAGCTATGCGGTAAAATTTTATTTAAAAAGCAAAAACCCAGAAATGTAATTATAAAAGCTTACAGCAATTGATTATCCTAAGAACACAGCGTAATGTGAAATGTTTTTTTTTGTTTTTTTATTTTTTTATATATATACTCGTATCCATGTGTGCAAATCGGCGTAAGCTAATTATATGCTAAAAACAACAAAAAATGTTATAGAGGCAAGGATATTTTTTTTTATATTTTCTCATTTCAATGTTATTAGCTCAGTTATTGGCTTTCGAAATTGACTTTATTGTGGGTACGAAACATTAAACTGTAATTAAACTTAAAAAGTATTTAAATTTATAAAGAAAAAAGAAGAGGAAGTGGGATTGGGCTCTGAAGATACTCGCATAAGTAAGCAGCGGAGACATAACACCCACTCAATGGTTTCGACTGCCAAGTAAGTCAGCCTATGTCAAATACCAAAGAATTACGTAGCCGGTACAGAAACGTAAGAAAAGGAGCAAGAAAAGCATGAGGTTACAGACGCTGAGAGGTTATGGGATAGAAATTAAGAAATAAATATTTTATCAAAAGGTAAAGTGTCTGACCAAAAGTTTTAAGGCCGGATTTATTTTCTGCAAAGACGGAAATGAAGAATATCGAGAAGTCACTTCGACTCGACCAATTTGTATAGAGTCCACACGTGGTTCGGAATGGATGATTCCGCTGACAAGAATTTGATTATACCGTTCAACAGGTGAATGGTTTCAACAATATAGTAGGCCATCAGTTTCTTGTCATCGTTGCGCCACTTCATCAGCAACGACCAAGTGTGACGCTCAAAAATCTAGTATTAAGCCTTGTGAAAATGCTTGGCATCATAGCGACCGACCGAATGTGCCAGTTAGTGTGCGAATTTCTCGTTAACGGATATATAATCCTGCAATGAAACATCGTTGCCAGCGACAGCGCTACACGACCGAATTATTTGAACTCTGGCAACTTAATGATGGCTTCAAAATTATTGTTCAGCACAGACTAACAACAACAAGTTTGACTCAGAAAGTGGAAAAATAATCAAGTTGATGTCCGCTGAGTTATTGAAGGCCGGCGCCGAAATATTTATAAGGAGTATACAAAAACTTTTATCGAAAATATGGTCGGACGAATGAATGATTTTACGGGTTTGCTCGAGAAAATGTGAAACGAAGTAATTGTGGAGCGTAAAAAAAAACCTGGATCCTTTAGTTACAGAGAACTTTAATTTATAGAGAGTTACAAAGACCCACACATAGACAAACCAATCCAATCACAGATGGAAACAATGGGTAGTGCAGGATAGATAGAGACAAGGCTAGAGCTTTTGCCACTCAATTTTAGCCTTTCGATACTGCAAAGAAATTCGTGAAGTACAGGACCTTCTAGAAGCACCGTTTGAAGTGGACTTGTAGATACCATATGTCACTGCTCTAAAGGTTTTAAGATGATTCGAAACTCTAAATCGCCTTGCTTTGATGGGATTGATTGAATTTGATCTGAAACAGCGTTTGATATGGTCATAAAGGACTTCTATTCCTAACATCGTATCTATGCAACAGCGCTTACAGAGTTGCTTTTAGAGATGAGGTATCTGAAATTAGTTTTATCAACGCTGCAGTTCTACAGAACAGTGTGCCAGGACCTGCTCGGAATGCATTTAGAGAGGTCTCACCTGAAACAAACACATCACCGCCAAAGCAAAACATTGCAAACTAAACATTAAACATACGGCTTGCAACTCTATGGAACGGGGTGTCGCCAATTTAATGTCAAGCATTTTACAGTAAAACAATTTTACATCAAACAAATTGACGTCAAGCATTTTGTCGTCAAGCAATTTGACGTCAAGCAAATCGACACCAAGCATATTGACGGCTAGCAATGTGACGTCAAGAAATTTGACATCAAGCAATTTGGCATCAAGCTATTTGACGTCAAGCGGTTTGACGTCAAACAATAGTTAACAAGTAAAAAAATTACAGTCGGGCGTAACCGACTGTAAGAGGCCCTGTACCAGTACAGGTCGCCTAACAAACACATTAAATGTTTCCCTAGCTTATGACCAAACACATGACCACTTCTCACTGCGCGAATATGAATGAAAAGAAAAGGGGGGTCGTTCAAATTCAATTGCTTATAAAATCGTCCTTTATTATCCGATTTCAATGAACTTTTTGTATTTTGTCTTAAGGGGATGTTATCTCTATACTGTCATACTTTATTTTGTTTGTGCCGAAGAAATTTTTAGCCTTGGGGGTGATTTTTGTAAAATTCCGGATAAGTCCTAGCCGAATGCAAATTACACGAAGTCTCTATCTATTAACGTTTCCGAGATCCTTTCGTTCATACAGACGGACAGACGGACATGGCTATATCGACTCCTCTATCACTCCTGACCATAATTGGGGTGACTTTGGGGGGTCTCCAACCATTATTTCTACCTGTTACATACATTTGCACAAAACCAATAGACTCTTGTACCTTCGGTACAGGGCCTAAATAGTAATAATGAAAGTTTAAAAATAATTTTTAAACCACATATTTCGGTTATTAAATAATTGGCACCCAACATGGGGCCCTTGTTAGAGTGAAAAAAAAATAATAAATAGTCTATTAGTTATTAATTTATGCATTTTTTTAAACTTTCACAACATGTCTATATCTTCATTTCTAAATAATTTAAGATCTCTTTGCGTATTAAATGCTTTCATGAGAACTTTTACTTGAGGCAAAAGAAAATAAACCATTCTACGTGCTGCAATGCAAGTCTTCAGCATTCCTTCCATTAAATTATCTAACGTTTAAATCACTAAATTCGCATTACTATGCCTCCATAGTAAGTCACGTGTTTTCTGTTAAATTCGCAAATGATAGGTATTAACGTCGCGTTTCGCGTCGCGTCAACGCCTAAATGTATGCAACAGATGCTCATAGCAGCACATAAACCTTAAAGCTGCTGCAGCCATGGAAACCAGGGCAACAGAGGAGAATGGAAGCATTTAAAACTTCAATATACTTAGCAACCTAGGTAACCTAGTTATACAATAAAAGGCAAATGTTAGCCTCTTATTTTGATGCTGTCTGCCTGTTTGCCTTGCTCATATTTGACATATTGACGGCTGTTGCCTCCTGTGGGGAAACCTCAGCAGACGCTTATTGGCATACCAATAAGCTCTAAGCTGTAAAATGCCACTCACTACTCATCAAATTTCTTAGCTATATGTTTTATTATATTACATATAGTTATTTTTCGGTTTTAAGTTAATGTCGGCATTTCGGCTGCTACAACTTACTAAGCTGTAAATAAGTAATTTGTTTCCGACTCCTGCTGCGTGTCCTTTCCATGCAGGACTGCAAATGAAACCGCGCCTGGGGGCATATAAAGCATATAAAGCCAAACCACACATACACATAAGTATTCTCGGTAAAAGGTACAACAGGTATGTGTACACCTTTTAGAGCAGTCAGGCATCAGTTAGCCAGTTGCTACGTGCTTCAGTGAACATCTTCTAATGGGTTAAAAAAGAGCGACGACTGGGGGTTGAATTTGTAAATGTACAAGAATATATAACTGACCGTGCTTAGAGTGTGGTTATATGATACATATTTCAAAAGCATAATTCTTATACATATATTTTTTAATATGTTGTAATATAATATGCATCATTGCCGCTTGACTTTTGCTGCTAAGTGTAGGCTTCGTTAGAAGAGATTACTTTGAAGTAGTAATTTGTTAATTACTGTAATTCTATGCTGCACAATTTTCGTTCCTTTTATACACTTTATAGTTTGTGTTGCAAAGGGTATTATTAGTTTGTTGCATAGTTTGTTAAATGCTAAAGAGAACGCTTAAATATTGAAATGCTAAAAGTTTCTTGAATGAATGAATTTATTCGAGACATTCAAATATCTTGAGTCTCTCTTTAATTTACAATATACCTTTCTTCTAATTTTTATGCAGGCTACTTGCTACTAGCTAACACCCAAACAATAGTTCGACTGCAAAAATCTTCGCCAGCACAATTCGTATTGATATCACAAGCCAGCGGAAATTGAATTTATTCGAACCTTCGAAACATTCGAATGATTAAATGTTTCGAATAAACAAAACTGCTTGAACGAGTAAAGAGCTTTTTAATAAAATTAGTAATAAAACACTGGCCAAGCTCTGACTGGACTAAGAAGAAATATTCACTACCCTTGCGCGTCGTAACTGTAGTTGAATATGGAACAATTACAAAAATCGTGATTTCAGGATGCGAAGAAAATGACTTTCAGAAGGAAGCCATGGAAAATTAATACCACATGGATATTGAATCAAGGGCGCAGGCGAAAACATACTCAGCCAGGAAAGTATACGAAATTAATTAAATTGATCGGATCCTACCATCAGAGAACACATATTTACTGAAGAAGAGACATGGGTGTATGAGTACGACACACTTTTCATCCAAATGGCGACGCAGAACTACGACATTGTCGATCAGAAGTGATGCTTATCGTTTTTTTTCGATATTCGAGGAGTTGTGTACTTTAAATATGTTCGATGGAAGGTCAACAAAAAGTATTACGTCGGTGTTATGAGGCGTTTGCTAGAGGCTATTCGTCGTAAACGTCCGGATTTGAACGCCAATTTTTTTTTTTTTCATCATGACAATGGGTCATCTCACAGAGCCGTAATTGTGAATGAATTTTTGATCAAGCACTCAACAAATACCATCGAAGAAGCACCCTACTCACAATACAGGTCTACTGTGATTTCTAGTTCTTCTCAAGACTAAAATTCCGCTTCGGAGAACGCGTTTTGAATCGATTGAAAATTTGCTAAAGAAAAATCAGCGCGAAAGCTGAAGGCCATCCCAGGAAGCGCCCATAAAAATCATTTTAAAGAGCGGAAGAAGCTTTAAAAGGATGTTATTTCGAAGGCGATGCAACGTAACATTGATGCAAAATCAGCAACATTTTCCAGTCTGCGAAATTAGACTCAGACGATGAGAAGCATAAGATCTAAGTCTTTCTTGACACTACTAGCAACGACGTTCAGAGGGTAATTTGAAGGCAAACGGAGAAATCATCAGCAACGTAAAGACGAACATGAGTAGTCATTGACGTCTACTAGAATCACCAACGGATAGTGACTCCTCGAAAGACAAAGACAGATCAAAGAATCAGTTCGTGTTGAAAACTGGCTTACGTGTAGCTAAAAAGCCGAAGCAAGCAGCAAACTGTAACAACTTAAGCGGGATCTATAAGGCGGTAAAGTACCTGGGAAACACAAAGCGAAATACACCCACCTGTCAAAGCTAGTGAAGACTCTCATTATTAGTTAAAGATCTACAAGAAAGTCCTTCAAAGTAATTGAGGCTAAATCTCAAACTCCAAGCAACTCCAGAAGTATTCCTACCGAGCCTACTATAAATCTGGTATTGAACAAACAGCTTAAGCGCTCGAATACCGGCAAACTATATATATTGGCGAAGTTATACATCTAATATCCAAGATGAATAGAAAGAAGGCCCAAATTGTTAGCTAAATAAAACTCAAAATGATTAAAAATAACTAACAAACAAGATTTATTCAAAATTTTACGGTATCTTAAGATTTCGGAAAATAACTTAATCCCGGAGGCATCTTTAATTATAATTTCTACGCTTCGATCCCAAGAGCGTCTACGGTTTTGCTCCGAGGCTCCGATTCCGTGAGCTGCTACCGCTGTCCGGATCCCGTGGACACTAGTTACTTCTAAGCTCCGATCCCGTGAGCTGCTATGGTTGTCCCTATCATGTGGACACTAACTACTTTTAAGATAAGATCCCGTGAGCTGCTATGATTGTCCCGATCTAGTGAGCTGCTACGGCTGTATCGATCCCGTGGACACTAGTCACTTCTAAGATCCGATCCCGTGATCTGCTATGGCTGTCCCGATCCCGTGGACACTTGTTACTTCTAAGCTCCGATCCCGTGATCTGCTATGATTGTCCCGAACTCGTGGACACTAATTACTTCTAAGGACCGATCCCGTGAGCTACTATGGCTGTCTCGATTCCGCGGACACTAGTTACTTCTAGGCTCCGAACCCGTGAGCTGCTATGGTTGTCCCTATCATGTGGACACTAACTACTTTTAAGATAAGATCCCGTGAGCTGCTATGATTGTCCCGATCTAGTGAGCTGCTTTGGCTTCCCGATCCCGTGGACACTAGTCACTTCTAAGATCCGATCCCGTGAGCTGCTATGGCTGTCCCGATCCCGTGGACACTTGTTACTTCTAAGCTCCGATCCCGTGAGCTGCTATGATTGTCCCGAACTCGTGGACACTAATTACTTCTAAGGACCGATCCCGTGAGCTGCTATGGCTGTACCGATCCTGTAGACACTAACTAATTCACTACTAAATACCTTAAAGTACTAACTACGGCTTGAACGAGACAAGAAGCAATTATTATTCTCCGCCGGGGTGTTCCCATTTACCTTCACTACTACTATCGCCGCTACTGCTCCGCAGGAGATGACTGGTCTACTTGCCAGTCAGACACTAACTAACCCAGCTATTACTGATGCTGCTCAAGAAATACCACAACCACCACACCTAGTCATGGTCAGTGTCCCTAAAAAGGGCAGACTTGGTTAGTGTACCAGCTCTATTGAAAAACTTCTGGATTTCCTCGTATTAGTCAAAATCTCGCCAACATTGAGCACCAAGTTACGACAAGAAAAAAAATTACGCTTGTCATATCATTGTGGAATAGTTTGCCAAGTGAAGGTCCCTTTTATACTTGTTTTCTCATAACTCATGGTTTGAAACAGGATTTGCTGAAACTACAATCTTCTTTTACCAAATGCTAGAGATTATCTGCAACCAGTAATGATCTTCAATGGCGACCTGTGGTAAACAAAACACACCAAAATTAGATAAGAAGGCACCAGTGGGATTGGGTAAGTTACATGCTTCGCAGCGGGGATGATAACATTGCAAAGATGGTTTTCCAATATAACCCACAAAGCTACCGTCATAGAGGCAGCTCAAGACAAACAATGATGATCCATCATTCACTCCGGCATTAGGTCCAGAGCAGCTTAGAATAAATTAGGAGCCCTTGCCGCCAGTTACTAACATTGAACAAAATGTATATTCAGCCAATAAAACTGAGATCAATCAGATGTCGAAATATTGAACTATTGGCGCCCAACGTGGGGCTCGTATTGCAGGGAGAAAAAATTAATTAAAAACAATCTTCATGAATTTAGTTTTTTTTTTTAAGATGGTGAATGTTAGGCATACAGTTTCGAGTTAAGTCCGTTTCAAAATATGTTTCTCCCATTCTCTACTCAAACAGCATATATGAAATGAAACAACTTCCATATAAGCCACACCTACCGCAATTCGCAGTTCTTTTCCTTAAAATGGTATAAATAAAAGCCTCTTACCTAAATACAGGGTATTCTGCTATCGAACACAATCAAATTCCACAGAAGATTATGCTTTACTATTTTCAAATTTCAATGTCCATTGTATGAGACGCTTATATAAATGCCCAATTAGCTAAAAATATGTAACTACACACACACGTGTATCTCACTCTTGTATTATATTGAATGAGCAAACTTTTTTAGGACATCAGTGTTTAGTTTCAATACAAATGGACGCATGTGCAGTGATTTGTAAAATAATGATGTCGTTTAGGATTCCATTTGCTGCTACCGGCATTTTCTATTTTTTCACAGTTTACAGCTTTGAGCATTCTAATTTGCTGCTGCCGCTGTAGATACAAATGTATCTTTTGTGTTGGCTGACTG
This sequence comes from Leucophenga maculata, assembly GCA_035044805.1. Classification (NCBI taxonomy): domain Eukaryota; kingdom Metazoa; phylum Arthropoda; class Insecta; order Diptera; family Drosophilidae; genus Leucophenga; species Leucophenga maculata. The sequence continues at coordinate 482,736 of JAWNNP010001715.1, read as the reverse complement.
TGCGTTACATGCGTTTTCTAGTCACATGTTTTGTGTTTAGGCTCTATATATACTGTGAATGTTTTCCTATATTCCACGCACTTTAAATTCATTAAATTGTATCTACTTATGTAATACAATGCGTTTTGTAGGCATTTTGTATTTCAGTTTATTTATAAATCTATTTGTATGCATTGAAGTACTTTGTGTGTAATATATTTTGTTGTTATTCATGTTCATTTCCGATAAATACCTTTGTACATTGTCGGCTTAAAGTTGTCATAATTTGTTTTATCGTTAATTTATTTGTTAAAATCAAATGTAAAAAGTTTTCGTTTATATTTTTGGGGTTTAAGCGCGGATTTAGGTATTATTCATTTGATATTTTACGATATTCTCTGACATGGAATTATTTGCATTTAATTATGTAATTTCACTAAAAGCAATTGAAATAATATAAAGTGGAAATGGAGAGTAATAAAATATTAATATAGTAATACGAGGGTGGTTGAATAAGTCAGTGAATTTTTCATATTTCCCCGTAGTAATCAGGTCGCTCAAAAGATGTCGTTACTTTAGAAAATGCCGTTGAAATCTGTGGAATGATATTGGGCATTCGAAGATTGAAAGTGCGTGAGATGGCTGATGCTGTAGGCATCAAAGGAGCTATGCTCTACCGCAATCCTAATGAGTTTTAGAGGCATTTTGTTATTATAGAGTAGCTGTCCTGTTAAGACAAGCGGTCAGCTACTTCCAATTTTCATCAGTAAGACAATCCCAGCTACAAACGGTTATCATTAAGGAATCTATTAGCAAAGAACTCTCCTCACTCTACCTACCACCACAACACACATAATCTTTAGCGAACTTTGATCAGCCTTGATAAAAAGTTTTTAATCGGAGGAGACTGCAGGAAGCTTTAGCCACCTGTTCAGCCCAAATCATATTCACTTCCCCTTCGCCCTGCAGTACATTAATTTTTTTTCATCTACGGGCTACGAGCCAATGAATGATGATAATGTTTAATCAGGATAGAGTAGCAACTCTCATTCCATCATCTCCCTCTAGTGGTTGAACTAACAAGTGCTCCGCAAACCACGGTGCCCAAAAGACGATTATTATCGTCGCTACGAACCTGGACTTGAACCTCAAGATTATACGATCAGGAGACTTAGAAGATGTGTATACACTTTTCCTTAATGTACCTAGAGCTAAAGTACCTAAAACTGAACGAAAGGAGTTAGAGTACCTAAAGCTCACTGCGAACACGACTATGGACTATTCCCTCTGGTTTCTTACGAAGCATTATAAGAGGCATCCTTCTACCTCAGAAATTTTTGCTATTGTACAGTTTTCTGACCGAGCGAACCTTTTCGGTTCTGTATAGTGTGGAGTCGAGCACAAAAGAATCCGCGTAAGTATTCATAAGCGAACTATACTTTGTCTTAGCTTGTATAGTCTCTTCACATTGGGATGTGCCCACTGGGCTTTTCATCCTGATAAATGATTCCTAAGACTGCCTTAATGCCACACGTCTATCCTTGCCAGAGACGAGTGCTTGTACAACGCCATACCCTCACAAATTTTGCAACTGGGCTAACCAGATAGCCATACATCTCCAGGAACGCAGAAAAAAAGGCAGGAATTATACTAAAAAGACTCCAACAAAGAATTATTCTCCTTTCTAGGGATCTAAATTTAAGAAGTATATAATATTTCCGTTACAAAGCTGGAATCGTTTTAGCATCATCCTCACGACGTCATCGCAACGAGAGTTTAGATTTAAATATTAAGGTTTCATATACGCTGGAGCTCTGTTCTCCATCTGCATAAGCTGACCCAGCAAGTGAAGCCACTGAAATTTTATCCGCTGCCACTAATAGCTCCAAAGATATTACAAAAAATCAAACACTGCCTACAGTTGCTGCATATGATTCTACGAACTTATAGCAAACATACATCATTACCGAGCCTCAACGGCTTATAGAATTTTTAATAATTTTACTTTCTTCGAGAGAGGGTTTGATTTCTTATTTACTTGCTCAGCCCTAAATAGCATCTATTACCATGCATCAATCTCTACTTGATCTCCATGTCGTAGTTGTTGTTCCTGATTTTTTTTTTTTTTTTTGTTACCAAGCAGACGAAGTTTTCTACATCTCTGATTTTAAAATTCTCCATCGTCGAGTTACTTCTCTCTGGTACTGGCGTAAGATGAAGTTCATCAACAGATTAAAATGGCGCTTAGAAGTAATTTTCTTTCTAATAGTTCCATCATGCAAATATGATCGAGTAAACTTCTGCAGGTTTTTTCGCATTGTAAATCTCGTCTCGTAAATCTCCGTGTTGCCTTACCAAAGAGAGCCTCGCATGCAACGAGTCTCCCATGATTTGAGTATTTTAAATATCTACGGAAAGGGAAAACATCTGAGATACATTTTTGAAGAAAAGGCTTGGAATTTAAAATCCAAAAATCTTGAAGAAATTTAATATCTCTAATTTTCAAACTGTGGATTCGCATTTGATAAATCCGTCCAATTCTTTGCATGTCTGAGTCCATACATACGCGTATGTGTATCCGATACTTTTTTGATTCGCTTACAAAGTCTCCCACCTTTCAATTTAAAAATTATATTACCAATCAACGGAGTAGACTTTGTTCCAAACTTAAATACTTGTCACACGATTCAGACGATTTTTTAACAGAAACTCCCTGAAAAGTTATTTGCTCTTGTGCTAAATTTTTATTTTTTCTCAAATTTTAGAATAAATAAAAAAAAATGGATCGTGCAGACGGAGCACCCAATCTAGAGCAACATAATATAATGGCTGAAAATTTAGATGATGTTCCTGCTCATGAGATGGAAGCTTATGGCATTGAAAACGTTCAGCCGGAAGTTGAAGAAGTCAATGCAGCGGAGTTCGATGTGGTACCGAATGCCGCAGAGCCGGAGCCCATTGTGCTCGACATTTGGGAGCGCCGAGAACAAATATTCCAACGTGCAATTGTTCGATATTTGGAAAGAGTTGGGAATCGACGCCGCCATCGAGAGTTTAATCAAGCTATTTTGCCACGAAGGAACATAGCTGAATTTCATTGCAATGATTGCCATCAATTGGCACGTAATGCCGTGATAACTATATGCGGGCACATCTACTGCTGGACGTGTTTGTTGGACCATCAAGCAAGATTCATCAACAGAATATGCCCAAGCTGCTTGCGTCCTTTAAATTTTGATTTAGATATATTGCCAATATATCGCGGTATTGAAGGCGAAAATGCATTGCAAGACATAATGCAGAGACCTGCGGCACTGCCACTCGATGAAAGGATGCGTGCTAATGAACATGTGGAGTATCCACGACGTATTCTTGACGTTGAGCTAATCCGTACGCTTATGCGTGAGAATCCAAGATATTTTGGCATGTACATTAGACTCAGCCAAATTCAGACTAACTTAATGCATGCAATGGTTGCTATATGGTTAATAACTTGGTTAATCGAGAAAATATTCTAACAAATTGAGTTTAGAAGAAAAAATTCGACGTTTAAATTTTTATTTTGTTTATTGTATTTAAAACACTTCGATGATATTAAATTTTATATTTCTTTTATGTTGCACTAAATATGTACTCGATGCAAATCAAGAGCTGTTGTTTACATGAGTAAAGAATAAAGATCCCAAGTTCTAGTAAAATAATTAATACATTTGTATTATGTGACGTTTTAGCATTATTAAGCAGCCGTTCCGTGATTTTATGGAATAAATTGATCATCAAGGAAACGAACAGAAATTAGAAGAATTAAATGTTCGCTCAAGTGAGGAATCATAATGTGAATCTCTGTCAACGAATACCCATCTCCCAATATCTCAAACTGATAACTTTTAATTCTTCTGTGGTGGTTGACTGCCATTCACTTGAGAATGGCCAACATTGATTCTTGTGCAAACGGTCCAAGCAGCTCACAACGTCCGCTAGAATATGTATCTTCTGGGTAGCCTCTGAACACCCGTTCGGAGGTAAGCTAACTAGGAGAAGGCGACCAACATCCCCCTTGGCATAAACGAATTAAGGCTTCAGGACACCACCTCCTTTAATGGAAACAGGCTAATCGATCCGAAAAAAGACCGACGAAGCCTGTTTAAACACACTCTCCCGACTGCTCGGGAAACCTCTCCGTCTTCTCAAGACATATGTTAGCTGTGGAAACATATCACCCGTTCCATGGATAGTACTGCCAAGGAGGTCATTGGTTATGCAAGCCCTGTGACTAATTCTTGGTACAACGAGGAGTGTTGCAATGCTTCTGCAGAAAATAACGTTTTCTATCAGCGAGCTCTGCAGTCGGTAGCAACACGAGCTGTTAGAGAGCGTTATCGAGAGAAAGGGAGAGTGGAGAAACGCCTTTTCAGACGCAAGAAAATGGACCAAGAAAGACGGGAGTGTGAAGATGTTGATAGGTTATGTAATAGCAATGAAGCTCAAGCGTCTGACTGAAGGTTTTAAGCTCGGAGTAACTTTCTGTAATGATGAAAATGAAAATCTGGTTACAGATGCTCCGGAATCACTGAGATTATGGAGAAGTCATTTTTCTAATCTACTTGGAGACCATGAAGCGGACAACTCCGGCGACCAGTTAATAATGTTACTATTGTAGAGCCACCGTACTATGAAGAGGTCGATTCGGTTATAAAAAAGCTGAAAAATAACAAAACGGCAGGCTCTGTTGGGCTGCCAGCTGAGTTATTGAAAACCAGCAACGAAGAGTTGGTTAGGAGTATGTATCAACTTTTATGCAAGATATGATGAACGCATTCCCAATGACTGGAATTTCAGTGTTTCTATCTTTAAGAAAGGAGATCCAACTCCTTTCTATCGGATATAAGATTATGTCGAGCTATTGTGTAATTGGATGAAGTCATTACTGGATTCACAGAAAGAACCATATCAGTGTGGCTTTAGACCAAAAAGCTCGACCAGTGACCAAATATTCACATTACGCCAAATCCTGGAAAAGACCCGTAGGTTTAACAGAGACACACACCACCTATTTGTCGACTATAAAGCCGCTTTCGACACGCCGATACGACGCTCTGTCTGCATTAGGTATTCGGGCAAAAATCGTTGGTCTTTACATGATGACGCTATCACACACAGGAAAGCACCTCTCCTAACCCTTTGATACTAAGAGAGGTTTCCGGCAGTGTAATGCGCTGTCTTGCGTTTTTTTCAATCTGCTGATGGAATACGTCCTACGCCAGTGCCCGTACACACATAATATGTCCGGTTCAATCTTCCAAATGGAAGTGATGCTGCTCGCGTACGCTGACGACATCGATATCATCGGTACGCAGGAACGGCAAGTCAGCAATGCGTTCTCGGAGATTGGATTTTGACGAGTTTAGGTCCCGTATGAAGCTATTCGATGAGGTTGACATAGTTCAGCGCATAAAAGTTCTGCAGCTGTACTGGGCTGGTCATCTCATTCTAATAAATGAAAGATCTCTAACACGCATGGTTTACATGGGGGGCGCAAACTTGATAGGAAGACGACGCAATAGAGAACGACTAGGCACACGTTGAAAAAACCAGATATGGATATATCTCCGTACTTGGCATTCAAAACAACAAGCGCCAGCGCGCACAAGATTACGGATGCTGGCGCGCCTTCCTACATGCGGTCATGACCTAACGACTCTCGAAGACAATTTAAGTAAGATAAAAAAATAAATAAATTAAAAAAATAAACTCACATTTTTAATCGTCGCAGCACATTTTTAATAGTAAGCGCTTCCGATGGCTCGGCGTTTTAGTCAATAAGAACAATTATTTTTTCTTGTTTGTATTTTTAGGTATTTATCTTAAGCGAACTGAATATGCATATCCAAAATTTATTTTATTATTTATTGATTTTTTGTCTTTTTTAAGATTGCCTTGTTTGCTTTATTACTTTGCGCTGCAGTTGCAACTTTTTAATTGATTTTTTATTATATGCACTTATTTCGACACTTCTTAATTTACTTTCATAATTTTTTTTGCAATTTAATATTTTTATGCACTTTATTTTATTTAACTCAAAAATGGTTTTCTTTTAATTCCTCTTCTCATGTTTTCTTTCACTCGTTATAGTCGCTTACAGCGAGTTGCAATTTTAATGCAGCAAATATGCATTTTTCACTATTTTCCATAGCTTTTAACAACAATTTTACACAGTTTTCCATCAAATTTATATATTTTTTAGATTTCCACGTTTATCGCCGGGTTTTTAGCGTATAAAACGCTTTTATATACTCCGCGTTCAGGCTACGCACAAACCGCCGCACATTGCTCTTGGCCTGTTCAATGAGTAACTAACGCCGGCAATTGTCTTTGAATGTAGATCTACTCTCGCTGGAAGGTTGCTGGCTTTCTATCAGAATAGTTGGAGTCTAGCAACAACAATAGTGAATGTTAGATGCATGTCATGGGTGGAGACAGAGATAGAAACAAATTTGTGCTGCGTTTTGCAAATAAAATTAAAACCAAAATAAACAAGTGTAACGCTCTCTCCTTATGATGTGTGTGTTTGTGTTTGCGTTTGTGTCTTTTTTTTTGTATCACTTTCAACCGACTAAGAAAAGCAATTGTGTAAACAAAACGAAAAGTAGCGAACACAGAAACAAAATCACGAACCAAAATTAATAATATTTAATAATCGAATTAAAATTGCAGGACAACAAAATTTGTTATTTTTATATACGATACGTTCGGTCATCTATTAAAGCATCTTCTGCACTGAACACATATAAAAATAAACAAAGAAAGAGCATCCATGTATTGCATTATGAATATTTTATTCGTCTCTTTTACTGCTTAGCAGACAAACGATGGACACACAGGCAAAGAAATTAATTAATTTCTAATTAATTTCTAGCTACATTGGTTTCTATTAATAAATAAATAATTCATGTGTGTATAATAGCATTTATTTAGGGGGCATATTGTGATTATATTTGAGAAAAACAAAAGGACATGTGAGCTCAAAGCATTTAAGCAGAAGATAATTCGTTAAAGTATTTATATTTTTTTTTTGTTTGTATTCTATTATAAACATAAATGAAACATTTTTCGTGAAATGTAAGTCGTAGACCTAAGTTGCTAGTACTCTCGTAGATTAAGTAAAATAAAATAAAAATAAGTAAAATGTTTAGCTTAAAGATTTAAATTTTAGTTACTTAATTGTTTTTCTACTCATATTTCATTTATCTAGAGCCTCAGAGGCTAAAAACCTTTCATTCACAGTATTGTTATTAAATACTTTAAACCAATTTATTGTCAAACAACATTTTCCACAAGACAACGATGCAATTTTAAGCAATCTACATCATTAAATTCTTGTTTCATTATCATCGAAAGCAGAAATGAGAGGTTGAAAGTCGAATATATCTCGCTGGTGCAGTGCCGCGCAATTTATTAGGCAATGACCAAAACACGAACTGATGACTACGAACTGATGACTACGAACACATGACTACGAGCACATGACCAAAAACTCATGAACAAATTTTCGAGAAACTCACCACTTATCAACTATTATCCACCATATCAAATATAACTTGCAATGCTGTCTCTTTTTGTCACATAAATACTTTTTTTTTCCGGAACTCAAAAAATGGGTTTTAACCGATTACTTCTAGACAGATGATAAGTCTGAGAAAAGCTATACACTGTACCCCGTTTTTGATATCGTGCTATGAATCTAGTCAAGCTATGAATCTAAACTATTCATGGACCCTCTCAAAGACACTCAGAATTTTCATGAAAATCAGTTCAGCCCTTTAGGAGTTCAGTGATATACCCAGACGGGAATACCCAAGGCGAAGGATTGCCCACATTGTTGAAGTCCATTGAAACCCACGGGGATAAGTCCAAGCAAGTCCAAGGGGCGAAGTCCATTGACACCTCAAGGTCTTGTCCATTGACCCCAAAAGGGGTCAAGTCCATCGATCCCCAAAGGGGTCACATCTTTTGACCCCCCAAGCGGTCAAGTCCTTTGACACCCATGGGGTGAGATCATTTGACCCAACAAGCGTACAATGATCCCCAAGGGGCCAAGCCCATTTACTACCCACCACACACTACTGACCCACAGGGTCAAGTACATTCAGCCCAGTGGGTCAAGTCCATTAAGCCTATTGGGTGAAGTTATACGTCTAGGGACTCTTCCGTCTTGAAAGGTCAACGACCTTGAAGAGGTCGATAACCTTAGCCAGAGGTCGACGACCTTCGTGCCAAGGTCGTCGACATATTTTGAGATCACTTTTATCGGCGATTTCCAACGATTGATATGACCAACGCCGGCAACATTGAACGAATGTCTACGAATTCGGCCGGAAATTTACATTTGTGAGACGCTTTCTTCGGCGATTTTTTTTTTTTTATATAAACAAGTTGATATGACAGAGGTGTTGTTGGCAGGCGACATTATCCGGAGGTCGACGAACTCTCCTCTCCTTGGCGATCATCAAAAGTAAACATAATCGAGTTTATAGGACCAAGACCTACGACCTTAGCCGGAGGTAGATTCTACTTTTTGGGGAATTCCCCCCATCTGACGATTCACTCCTTCTGGGGAATCCCCTCCGTGTGGCGATAACCTCCGTCTGGCAAATCATTCCAACTGCGGAATTCCTCCGTCTGAGAGTTTTCTCCGTCTGGGATTTTCCTCCTTCTGGGGATTCCTCCGTCTGAGTAATCCTTCCATCTAAGGATTCCTTCCTTCTGGGGATTCTCTCAGTCTGGGGATGTTTCCGTCTACGAACTTTTCCATCAGGGGGAGCCCTCCGTCTAGGAGTTCCTCCACCTGATGAATCCCCCAATCTGAAGATTTCTCGATCTGGGAAATCTTTCCATCTGGAGATTCCTCCTTCTGGGGATTTCCTCCGTCTGGGTATTTCTACGCCCCAACCCCCCTCTTGTGGAACCTCTCTCTCCCCTGACTTAGGACTCCTCTGTCTGGGAAAACCCACCTTCTGCGGATTCCTCCGTCTGGGATTAACTTCGTTTGGGGATTCCTCCTGCTGGGGAACGCCTTCGCCTGTGGAACCATTGCGACTAAGGAATCCCTTCGTCTCGGTATTTCTCTGTATAACAGTTATTTTGTCAGGGAAATCTACCCCTCTTGGGATGCATCCGTCTGGGGAGCAATTTTCAGTATATAAACCATCACCAAATCCAAGTAAAGTCTTGGTAAATACTCTCTGCACCATTAATTTCAATGGTTAAGAAGTGGTCTGAGTTCCATTGTGGTCGTATCACCAGAAGCGGTGCAGACCATTAAAATCTCCCAAAAGACGTCGTCATGTTAGAAACCGTCGATAAAATTTATGGAATGATATTAGATGTCGTGATTTGACTAAGGTTGTAAGCATCTCCACTGAGCGGGTAAGTCATATTTAATCCAAACAATAAGATATTTATTTGTAAAGCTATTTATTGACTCTCGATTTAGTTATTAAATTAATTTATCTTTAAACATTTTTTTTTTTTTTCATTGTATTTTGTGCGTTTTTTTCTTTTTTAGTAGTAAAAAATATTACGAAAACTCTCCAAAGTCTCCGATGAGTTTTCTATGCACTTTTGGTTTAAACTTTGTACATTAATTCAAGAATTTGCATTAATTTAAAATTAAACTAAACTAGCACGCGCACGAGCACAAATGAGGGGCGGGGGTGGAAAAATTTAAACAAATAAAAAGTCAACTATTAATTAGAGAATTAAAAAATTATAATACAATAATAATTGATTTAATGAATTAAGTAAATAGCGGCAGCCAGCAGCAGCGACAACAGCGATGTTGCAAAGCCCAGCGGAGCGCCACTCGACCGGCAGTAGTACTCAGCACAATCCGCATTCGCAAATGACTCGAAACGTTTGAGTACATCGGACCAATTGCACAGACCGACACGACACCATTTCAGATCAACAGCATTCTCATTCAAAAAGAAGACAACTTTCTCCTTCTCCAGAGGTTCGGCCTCGCATTGATATTTAACCGCAACAAAGTTGGCAGCAAAAGGATCAATGTTGCTCGATTTCCAGCGACGGCTTGTCTGGCTATCATAATTGTCAGCAGTCAATGGCAGATCATCTTTATTAATCTCCAAAGCGGTGATCAGCGTTTGTATGCCGGTCGAATGCGCGAAATTGGCAATGACATGCGGTGAGGCAGGCGTGCTGAGATGGTTGAGCATATCCTTGACAACGCGACAATTGAGACGTGCATTGTCGGGGAAACCATAGCCGGATTTATAGTAGTACTTGAGATCTTCATCGTACTCGAGTACAGTAACTTGTTCGGGCAGAAAAGCAACACACCATGCGCTTGTGCGTTCCACCTGCCAGGCTTGCTCGTAGCGGCAGATATCGTACATCAGCTGTATATCATCGCCGGCGATTGTGTATTTGAAGCTGTAAAGTGTAGAAAGTATAAAAAATTTTATTAGACATAAAATATACAAAATATAAACAATTTAAACTGAATCCTTAATACTCTACGATTTTTAATAAATTTACTTCTCGAAACTCTGCAAAATGGCTCCTAAACTAAATAGTTTGTGCTGTAATAATCCTTCATACTGTGTTTTGCTTGTAGTAACTTTTGCCAGAGTGTATAAAAAAAAATGTTCTAAATAATTTTTCAAAAAATGAGTTTATGAAGGTCTAAGTAAGAAGTCTTGGCAGATCCGGAAGTGTTTTCAATAGCAAAAAGTTTCTTGAGCCTCCAGCTTCAACAATTTATTAATATTGGCTGCCGACAGCTGCCGATTTGCATTGGAATTAAACTTGAATTTCAGCAAAATCTAAAAAGTCTTTCTATAGTTTCTAGTTTTTCTTGAAACCTACCCCAAACGTCTTGATATATCCGAAATGGTTCTATTCCACAGGGTTGATGCTCTGAATTTTGCACTCTCTGAACCAGGACCCTTATAATTCTGTTCCTGATACGATGTACAATAGTCATAGGGACGCAATAGCAAATCTTCCTTAGGTATATCCTCAGCTCTGGCAGCATTATTTTCACCGAATAGGCCTGTGGTAAATGCCTTAAAGCTTTCACGTGTGCGTTGTATATCAGTGTGACGGAACTGTGGAGAGAAAAAAGTTTTATAAATTTTTTATTCAAAAAATATAACATTTCAAGTAATATACACACCAAGTAGTAACTGTTATTATATTCTCTTGGCAAAATACCGCGATAATATTTCTGATAATCATTTGCTGTGCCACGCAAATCTGTATAGCCCTGACTAGTCAGATGCTCGGCTTGATCCGTGGTTATACTAGAATTCCATTTCCACATATGTAAAGCAAGCAGATCCAAATCACAGAGCGCATCCGTATCGGGTTTGGTTTTGGCTACGCGATAGTTGTTGACAATTAAATTACGTAACTAAAAAAAATATAAAATAAGGACATCAAATTGTTTAATTTCTAAATTTTAACCGATTTGTATTAATACACACCTCTTCCAATCTGGGCGCTGCTTCAATCGTCTTAGCCGAAGGCAAACGTGTACCATGTCTGTGAAAGATCCACATTTTCGTAGACTGACAGCCCGGCACTAAATACTGTTTCTCCAGATGTGTGCCACGTATGATGTCATATGCTGTCTTTGAGCAAAATTGACGCGTTTGCAGGCGATCTCTATCCTTGCCCAGGCAGTAGTCATCATCAGCAGCGAAGACCGCAATGGCGGCACACTGCAGCAAGAGCAACTTCATGGCAGCGTTGAAAACTGAAAAGAAGAAATTTATAAAGAAATGAATTAAATGTATTTAAAAAGAATATCGATGAATTTTTCCTGTAGCAGCCTTGAACTAACCGACTTGCATGAATGTCTACATATTTCGTGGAAATTCCAAAGCTTACTAAAAATCTATAAAGTAAATGATTGAAACTCAGCGCGGCATAAATTCCTTTCAATCGACTTTGAGGATATGCGCGCAGGAAACGGAAGCGGTGTGCTGTGTGCTGTGTTGCCCGTAGGAAGGTGTGTCCCTTAAATTATGCATGCGGCGCGAAGACGTTTTGCGTTTGTATTGGGTCAAAATAAATTTATGTGTCAGGCTAGTCTGTTGATGTTGTCTGCCGCGTTTGGCAAGGAGTTAACCCTGCTAATAGCCATAAAAGCGTTTGTATTAGGCCACAAATTGTAAGTGTTAAATTTTGAGTTTAGGTAGCAAGAGTTTATTGGATGGTTTGTAACACAGTATTGAAGTTTTCTTATATTTACATACATACTTTTATTTGCTTTGAGTCGGTAGATATTTAGGGAAAGTACAAAAGAATTTGGATATAACACCGAAACTTTCAAACTCTTAACGTACATCTAAAAAATGATTGTTCAGTCTTTAAATAGTGTATCGATTATTTAAAGCCATCCTTCCGTGTTTCAAGTGACCAGCACAACCAGTATGAGAACTATACCTTCCAAAGGACGTACAATAGCAGTTAAGATTTATGTTCCGGCAACGAAATAAAAGTGTTCATACCAAATTTTAGATCGATATCTTAAAAACTATAAAAAGATTTTTGAGGAAGGATACAATCTTTCGTGTCTTTCTTTTCCTGAAGTAAATCTAATCCATAATATCTGCGACCAGGCAGTGAAATTTCCTTCAAAAGCGGTACAGCTGTTTCGAAGATTAGCTGAACGAACAAGCGGCGGTAAAAACAACTTTAAAAGAAGTTTTGTGTCGAGACCTTCGATATGGAAGAATCTTTACAGACAGAAATTATCAAAAAATATTGTTTAAAAAAATATGTTACATAATTTTTGGAAGCTTAAATAAAAATGCTTGGACATATTGAAGGCTACCTTCAAGACGAGCAAAGTGTATTTTTTTAATCCATAGAACAGCAGATGTATGAGGTAAGCTTCTTCTTTCAATCTAAGGAAGAAACTCGAAAACAAAAAAAATCACTTTGAATTTTGAACTATAGAATTTCTAAAGGTATTGCTTGAATACTATTACTGATTTTTGCACTTATAACGAGGGAGGTTTGATAAATCCCTGACTTTTAAAAGACATTTAGATTTTCGGCAATTAGGTGTATAATTTCTCAACATGGTCGTCTATTAGCGCGTTCCTGTTATGGAACCAATTAGGTGTTTGTTTCTTTGATGACCTTTTTAATCGACCAAAATTACTTACCAACCAACTATTTCTTCAGATTTGGAAAAAAGGAAATATTCACAGCGACCATATGCTAGATGGGGTAGCAGTTCGTAGCCCCATTTATAAATTTTCCCAATGGTGACTACACACGTGTGCACCTGACGAATTGTGTTGATGGAACATTATTAGACCCTGTACCGAAGGTACAAGAGCCTATTGGTTTTGTGCAAATATATGTAACAGGTAGAAATAATGGTCGGAGACCCCCATTATGGTCAGGAGTGATAGAGGAGTCGATATAGCCATGTCCGTCTGTCCGTCTGTCCGTCTGTATGAACGAGAGGATCTCGGAAACGGCAATAAATAGAGACTTCATGTTATTTGCATTCGACTAGGACTTATCCGGAATTTTACAAGTTTATTTTAAAAATTTTGCCCTTTTCTGCTTCAAATCATATCGAATCTGTCCAAAAGCTCTATATAATATTCCCCGGTGATAGTTTTAACCTTTTCAAGGTGATTGATGTAAATGACACCGCCTGCATCCCAAAAGCCTGCTTTGTTACACGTTCACCCGAAACAACCCACTCTGTTGATTGTTCATTGGTTTCTAGAGTGGTGTGATGGATTCATATTTCATCTACGTTAAAAAATGGCGCAAAACTCACTCGGATTATAGTATGTACTTCTGAATATTGCCAAACACTCCTTTGAAGTGATTACATGGATGAACTTTTGGTCGAGTGTGAGGAATAAATCCAAAATAATCATGTAAAATATGATGTATCCCTTTAGTTGAGATGCCTACAAGCTCAACTACCTCTCACACACTTTTATTCTCAAATCATCCAAAATCATTCTATGGATTTTCCCGACAATTTCTGGCGTTAGAACCTCTTTTGTGTGACCTTAATGTTCGGCATCACTTGTGCTGATACGAACGCAAGGGAACTCAGTAAATCTTCAGTAATTCTTAACCATTGAAATTGATGGCGCAGAGTCCTCATCGCCTTTATCAAGCCTTTCCTGAGTTTCGGTGAAGATTCTTTTATGAAAAAAATAATATTCCTTTTTTTTGAATTTTGTTAAATTTTGCGGGGTAATCTGTTTTCAATCGTTGTCAAACACAAACTAAATGATGCAGCTTGCTCAAAATTTTATAGTCTATTCATGGAAGGCGGTTGAAGGGAGCTGCGTGGAATTTGAAAATTCTTCGCGTGAAACTCAAACTCGCAATATCATATTTTAAAGATTTTTCTTTCCATACCTCAAAACATTTCGCTTGACTTATCTAGATTGCCGTTTAGCTTACGTAAATTTGATTTGAAGTTGACTCATCAGTGCGAGAGAGACAAAAATATATTTTTATTATATTAGAACCCCTACACAAACTGAAACCACCTCTCCTACTCTTTTGTGCAGCATATCCTAGTTTCGTTTTAAGTTGAAGTTAACATATTCCTGCCTTGTTTCCTGCTAAGAAAATATATTGTCTGCAAAATTAATGTCAGTCAGTGACACAATCTGACGAAAAGTCATTTAAAAAGCTGTCAAAAGGTGGCGAATGAGTAACATTTGCTTCTCCTTTGACGACGCATCGTGGCGGCGGCACCTCGCATGTGTCCAAAAATTTAGGCTAATGTTTGATTAAGTTTTCACATGTGTTTCAAGGCGAAATTGTATACTAAAACAGGATGATGGCATGCACTTCTTATAGACACATTTAAGATGATTACGCGATGTACGCGATAAAACTAGCATTAAAAGGCAGCACACATGCAGCAAACATCTATCAAATAATGAAAAGGGGTGCGTTTGATGATGTGTAATGAAAGCAAAATACATAAAATCTGATTATTGAGATACATTAAACTGGCACAAATCGATGCACCCGTATAATGAAGACTTATTGCTTTCACTCATTGTTAGACATATTCCTTAATACACTTGTCCGTCAATTTATTTATCATTAAAATGTAATCAGTGAAAGTCATTGTTGACAATGAAGATAATAAAAATAATAATAGTGTTTGCTGCTTGATTTCGAATTGATTGCGCTGAGAATTATTTCTTAGAAATTTGTCACTTTTTGTTGTCTATAATTCTGTGAAAAAGAAAGCAGGAAATCTAGTAAACTAAGAATTACAAATCTAATAAAAATCCAATTACAAACTATTTCAGAAATCCTTAGTCATACAAGTTCCTTACGAAAAAAAAAAAAAACAAAGCTTTGAATGTCATTGTTCGGAAAAATGGCAGATTATTTTTATAAAGTTTTGGCACGAACACAATCAAAATCAAATTTGTTCATCTCTCAATGGCGCTGGCCAAAAACCAATAAATTGATACTTTTTGCTAAAGATGATAGCAAACAATCCATATTGACAGAAAAACGTAAGCAGTATCTCAAAGCCATGTAAGTATGCAGTTTGTGTCTCTCTCGCACAGTTGTGTCATTGCGCTATGTACTGACTCGTGCGTTTTTTTTTTCTTTTTCAATTCCCATTTTACAGCGCACCAACCGTCATCAGCTATGCTACAGCCTGTACTTTGGCCATAATCTATTTCACCGATTGGAAACTTATTGGCAAATACGTTCCCATCTATAACAAGAAGTATCGAGAGGATAAATAAGTCAATTTTCAGTTCAATTAGTTTTGTTTTTTCTTTTTTTTTTTTAATTTCCCTTCGAACCATTGCATCTAATCAATCCACAATGAAACTACCGAAAGTACACATCGCCAAAAAACACAAAGAAATGGGCAAAGCATTGTAAGTATGCAATATCTTTTCCATATCTTATATTATAAAACTTCTTACAGCCTGCCATCTGCTATATTCTTCGGACTGGCCGGAGGCCTAGCACTCATGTATTATACCGACTGGAAGGCTGTACTGCAATATGTGCCAATCTATAATAGCAAATATGAGAAAAAGGAATAAATCGAATATTTCAAATTCTGACAGAAAACAACAGAATTTTCCGTACCCAGTTTGAATACTTAAGAAAAAAAAGCAGTTCGAAGCGTGTGACTTGTATATTATTTCAAATATCCAAATATGTATAATTAAAATAGAAGTATAAGAAGTCCACTTATTTAAAAAAAGTTTATTAGATGCCATGCGGAAGTAGCAAAAAATATTGCATCGTTCAGATATGGTAGCGATGCATTTATTGAGCCAATATTGAGCTGTGATAAGGTACGTCGTGAGCAAATATATCACAAGCGATGTGCTTTGCGTCTTCCAGTTTATGCTTCCCACCATGAGTACACATGATTATTTTTTGTGACGGTACGTGTGCAGTTTTCAAACACACTCTCCCGACTGCTCCGAGAAACCTCTCCGCTTTCTCTAGATATATGTGAGCAGTGGAAACATATAACCTGTGACCAATTCTTTGTAGGACGAGGAGTGTCGCAATGCTGCTGCAAAGAAGAACGCTTACTATCAGCGAACTCTGCAATCGGGAGCAACGCGAGCTGTTAGAGAGCGATATCGAGAGAAACGGAAAGAGGAGAAACGCCTTTTCAGACACAAGAAAAAGGAGCGGGAGTTTGAGGATGTTGAGATGTTACGCGACAGAAATGAAGCTCGCAAATTCTATCAAAAGGTCTGACTGAAGGTTTAAAGCCCGGAGAATCTTTCTGTAAGAACGACAACGGAAAACAGATGAACATGAATCACTGGGATTATGGAGGAGTAATTTTTCACTACAACTCGGGGGCGATGAAGCGCACAATACCACCGATAGAGAAATGACACCGGAACCACCAGTTAATTATGGCACTATTGTAGAGCCACCGGACTACAACGAGGTCGGCCCACGGCAGGCTCTGATGGGCTGCCAGCTGCGTTATTTAAGACCGGCGGCGAAGAGTTGGTTAGGAGTATGCACCAACTTTTATGCAAGATATGGTCCGATGAACGTATACCCAATGACTGGAATCTCAGTGTTCTCAGTCCTATCTTTAAGAAAGGAGACCCCACTGCTTGCGCCAGCTACCGCGAAATAAGTCTCCTTTCCATCAGATATAAGATTCTGTCACGCGTATTGTGTATAGGCTGAAGCCACATACGGATGCACTGATAGGACGATATTAGTGTGGCTTCGGACCAAAAAGGTCGACCAGTGACCAAATATTCACATTACACCAAATCTTAGAAAAGATCCGTGAGTTCAACAACGACATTCACCATCGACTATAAAGCCCCATTTGACACGCCGGTACGATCGAAGTTTATCGACGCCCTGTGTGCACTAGGTATCGCGGCAAAGATTGTCCGACGAAGATTGTCCGGCAAAGATTGTCCGGCAAAGATTGTCCGGCAAAGATTGTCCGTCTATGCATGACGACGCTATCTAACACACAAAAAGTTGTCAGGGTGGGAAAAAACCTCTCCGACCGAATTTTTCAATTTGCTGATGGAGTGCAACTTACGGCAGTGGCCGGACATACAAGGTATGTCGGGCTCGATCTTTCAAGAGGAAGTGATGCTGCTCGCTTACGCACGAACGGCGAATCAGCAAGGAGTTCTCAGAGATTGAAAAACAGTCTCGGCTCATGGGTCTAGCGGTGTACATATGTATGTGAAGACGAAGTACTTGGTGTCTTCTCGCACTCTTTCATCGCGTCTTGGGCGGTCAGTGACGATGGAGAATTTCAACTTCATTGTTGTAGAAAACTTCGTCTATCTTGGATCCGAAATAACTAGCAACTACAACAACAGCCTGGAGATCAGGCGAAGAATCACGCTTGCAAACAGATGTTTTTTTGGGCTGAGCAAGCAAATGAGAAGTAAAGCCCTCTCTCGAAAGACAAAAATCAAGATCTATAAGACGCTGATACACCCGGTCCCACTGTATGGCCCGGGCATGGATCGTGATTGAGTCAGATGAAACTGCGTTGGAAGTCCTTAAGATGAAGATTTTTCGCAGTATTTTCGGTACTATTAGAGTCGGCGACGAGTTTAGGTCCCCTATGAACCGCGAGCTATACGAGCTATTCGATGAGGTTGACATAGTCAAGCGCATAAAATACCATAGGCTGCACTGGGTTGGGCACTCAAAATGTCTGGCGCCAGCGCGCACTAGACTAAATGCGGCCATGACCGGAAGACGGTTGACGACCATTTTTGGAGAAATGTAGTAATTCAGATTTATGCTAAGGTCCTATTTGGTTCTTCTTTTTTCACTGAGTACAACGCAACGTCCAGAATATCATATCTTTAGACTAAAAAAATTTTTCGATTTTACTCACTCTTTAGATGGTGAAGTGAACCGATCTAAGTTGGAAAGGTAAATTGTTTTTTATGAAAAGGTGGCTTAAACTTTCGTATGTATTCAGAATGAAGGAAGTAAAACTTATGATGTGCATGATTAAACTATTTCCATAGACCACTGGCTTATTTAGTTATGTGAAGAAACCCTCAATAAAAGTTTGAAAATAATCGCATTTGTAGTTGCTAAGTTCTGTGTGTAAATTTTTATTCGGAATCGTTTTTAATAAAGATTTTTGTGTTTTTCTTATTGAATGTAGCATATATATAGCTTATCGGTAAAAAATATCTTTGCATTAGATACAAAGTAATCTCTAGAGAAGAAAAAATTTTGCTTTGAATTGAAATTTTCAATTTATGTCGACATTTTTTCATTTCAAATTAATTGTTTTTAAAATGAAACAATTTGTATCCGCATTTTGTGTTGATATATTTATTATTAAGGCACTTTTTCTGCAAACAAATAATAATAATCTGGTTTTGATTTATTTTATGCTCTAGAAAACTCATATCAATTTGCTTTGAATCGGAACGCAAAATTACGCAAACGTCACGCAGTGGTTGAGATATAGAAAATCTTCTATTCTGCTAATTTTTGCTAAGCAAAATTATGAAAAACGAAAAAAAATTATTAAAATATAATTTTACAAAAATTCCTATTTATATAAAATAATATAAACAAAAAAAAAATATATTCACACAAGTGGTGTGTGTGCGCGTTATAAATATCTAAAGTTCATTTCCATTTCATATTATAGAGAAAAGTACGCGCGACAAATTAGTTCCCATCTTCAGATATATAGAAAATTATAATTGTAATTCTCACATGGAGGTTGCCATTTTGAGATACAAAGTAGAATAAAGACAGCGCATTCATTCATTGCGCTTATTGATGGCATCTTGCATTCATTGCTGTATACCAATTACCGATGTGCATGACAAATGCTTAATATCAAAACTATAGATACATGTAGATATGTAGATACATTAGCAGCTGGCAGTAGCAGTATTAAAATATTTGCGCGGGCGATAGGCGAGTGCGTGCACTTGAAATGCCTAATGCGCTGTGCTGTGTATATTTGTGTAAAAAGTATCTAGATACATTGCCACAATTGTTGTGGTTGCCTTTTATAGCAGCTTTAGTTCCATTTGTGGCAACCACTTTGCGGCTTCTTTACTGAGATGCAAAAAGAATGCACGGCCTTGAAGCGAACTAATTACGCAAAATTGACTTTTAGTTTATTTATCTTTGAAGTCAACGTTTGATTGGCATCTAATTGCATTTGCATTTACAAATGTGTAACTTATTGGCATTTCATGTGGCTTATTGGCAACTTTTGATGTCATCTTTGAACTTGAAACGTTTTAGATACAATACTTTTTTTTTTGTTTTAATTTAATTAAATGCAACAGCTTTAAATTATAATTGAAATGTGTGAGATACTTTTTTTGAGATACATTTTTGGAGATACTTTTTTTGGGATACTTTTTTGGAGATACTTTTTTGTTTGTTTTTAACGTTATGTCAGCAGCTTAAATTAAATTAAACTAAATTTTGCGTTTTAGTTGTTTTTTTTTTATACTTTCCGATTGTTTATTTAATTTCCATCAATAAATTTCAATAAAGCAACAAAAACGAATCAACAAAGTGCACAGAGTCGTTCAATGAATGAAAGATTCATGCATTCAATCATTCATCCAAAATTTTTATGCAACGACCAGGCGAGACATCGAATGCATTTTTATATACGTTCTTTTTTTCTGTCGAATTTTCATTTGCATTAGCAGCTTTGTTTTTCTTTGAAAATGTGTTTATAGCTTTTCACCTTCCGTTTGCCGTTTGTCGTTTGCTGCTGTGCATTCATTTCCAATAAGATTTGATTTGGCTGGGTTAAAATGAAGGCTGCATTTATTTATTGTTTTTATTTGGATTTTTTTTTCACATTCTGTACGTCGATAGATTGTTTATTATGCTTGAGTATTTCTGATGCAGCATAGATTACACATGTCACAACATGAGGCGGCACTGTGCCACTTTTTATGTGTGAAGAATTTCGACCCAAAATAGTGCTTCTATTTTTATATTTCGTTGAATAGTTTTCAGCAGACTTTTCCATGTAATGAAGGGCATGTTGAAGATAACATATGTTCAGGATTATTACTTAAGAAGGCTTATTTAGTCTAAAAAGTGGAGACAGGTCATGGTGACATTAGCATCGTTTTAATAGGTCTTCTATCTCCACTATTTTACGTACTACAATAATAGTTCGGTAAAAACTGCTTATAATTGTTGAATGCAGAAATATTCTCCTAAAGTGGAACACTCTATCACACACAGGCTCAAACCAACAATAATAATGGCGAAGATTTTTGCGTTGTGTATTATAATTTAAGAGACATGCATAGAGTACTTAAAATTGAGTTATTTGTATACTAGACTTTGAACACGAAGCTTGTAACACCCAGTATGAGAATTCAGCGACACCATACATTATTTATCAGTTCAACAGTTCTGTCTAGCGGAGCCCATCTGCGCATCTCCTTGTCTGTCATTTCTTCTTTTTAATTAGTTATTGTAGGCTTTTTATTCGACCCAAATATCTTAGTGCCCAGCCAGGGATATAGTTATAGGGCTATAAATCTGGATCATATGTTGAATGGGGTAGTAATTCGTAGCTCAATTTATGGATTATTGCCATGGTGACTACACACGAGTGCAACCATGCATTTCGTTGGTGGAACATCACTTTTTTCTTCGCCAAATGTGGTCCTTTCTCTTTCAAATCAATATCGAATCTATCAAAAAACTCTGATTAATATTCGCCGGTAATCGTTTTATCCTTCTCAAGGTAATCGATGTGAATGACACCGCTTGCATTCCATAAGAACTCGGGAGACCCATCTTGGCCTTCGGAAGAATGTCCAATTCATATGAACTTTAGGCATAATAGGAATGTAATGTGGAACTAAAATTAAATAGTGACATCTTAAAATCGAATAGAATCAATGAGTTTTCCTGAATACTAGATACAAAACTTCTGTGGCACGTGAACTCAGCAGAAGAGTGAGAAATGCGATCATTGCGCTTTTTGCATTTCAGTAAATAGGGCTTCTCTCTAGCAATAGTCCATTAGATATATAGCACTGTAGTATACCACCGTAGTATACCGCTGCAGTATTTCTGGCAGGCCACCTGGTTGGCTCAGTCGCACATTGCACATAGCCACCACTCTGATTTTGGAATGTTACTGTTCTTGGACCACTCATGAATCTCAGCAATATCGTTGCGAATCAAGTTCAGAAGGAGGTCAGCTTTCAAATAAGCATTAGCAAAGAGATTGGATATCTGTGGGTACTGCTTTGAGAAGACGCTAGAGGTATCGACTTCACTAAAAAGGGTGCACCTCACCCACTTTCCAGTTGTGGGTAGTAGTCACTTCTCGTGACATTACATATGTGCCTCTTCTATATATCTTGTTTTTCAACACTTCCAACATCGCGAATGCCAGTGTGTCATGCGAACCGCATAAGATACGTTCAGAATTTGCTTGCATGGTACACCTTCTATAACCACTTTAAGTAGAAAAAACTTTTACTCATATGAATTGTAAACAATTAATGCTGATAGATGTATCCGTAGCAGATATTGCAAAAGGTGTGTCCCCGGCGACAACCTTGTTCACTCAACCCTAATCGTAATTTGTCTCCAAGAAGCGCTAAAATGAGAGATGTGGTTCTTTTAAACGAAAGGCATAAGGTTGCAGAACTTCCTTAGTCTGCCCGAAGCGCAAGGATAAGAACAAATCGTTAACACAACCACTTCGCAATGCATACCTAAGCCCGGTACTTCGAATGAACCGCTCAAACACGGTCTGAGAGTTGTCCCAAAGAAGATATTCGATAAATGCAGCTTCAACAAGTAAGAAAATCACAGTCGGGCGTAACCGACTGTAAGAGGCCCTGTACCAGCACAGGTCGCCTAACAAACACACTAAATGTTCCCCCAGCTTATGACCAAACACATGACCACTTCTCACTGCACGACTAAGTGCCTTATAAAACATTTTTTTATGTATGAAACGAAAAGGGGGGTCGCTCAAATTCAATTGCTTATAAAATCGTCATTTATTATCCGATTTTGATGAACTTTTTGGATTTTGGCTTAGAAAGACGATATCTTTATACTGGCATACTTACTTTTTTTTGTGCCGAGGAAATTTTTAGCCTTGGTGGTGATTTTATGGGGAAGGGGGGGGAGGGGCAAGATTTCAAAATAAACTTGTAAAATTCCGGAGCAGTCCTAGTCGAATGCAAAAAACACGAAGTCTCTATCTATTACCGTTTCCGAGATCCTTTCGTTCATACGGACGGCCAGACGGACAGACGGACAGACGGACAGACGGACATGGCTATATCGACTCCTCTATCACTCCTGACCATAATGGGGGTAACTTTGGGGGGTCTCCGACCATTATTTCTACCTGTTACATACATTTGCACAAACCCAATAGGCTCTTGTACCTTCGGTACAGGGCCCAAAAATATAATCGGATACTCGGAAAGGCGAAGGAAAATAAAAAAGAAAAAGAAAAACAATGTGCGTTGGCCAAGAGCACTCTAATATCGAATCTAGTACGCAGACTTACTTTGATGTAATGTTATTCCGATAAGATCTTGGTATGATGAAGATTAAGTTCTTAGGAGCCATAAAAATGGGGTGTTTATCACCTTTGGAACTCAATGAAAGTTACTGCAGTCCGGGTCGGATTCTGATAGATTGTAAGAATTAGTAATACATCGACTGACGAATTTTTGATACACCATACGATGTCCGCAATATCCGCCAGACAGAACGGCATATTCAAGAACAAGTGGTGATGACTTCATTCCCATATTTGTAGACGGTTCAAAGCTGATAACGTCTGAGAAATGAAGGTACAAGCTTTATTCCGACTTCCCAAGCACTACAGAATTTGCCAAACAGAGTTGCAGCTATGCAGGAAAGTGTGCACGTCCTAACATCGTTCGCGATGAGACAATACTCTGTACTTCACTATTCACATCGTCATGCAGTGCTTAAAGGATAAGACCTATGTACCATAAAATCAACGCTATTACTGATTGTTAAGATCTATTGATAAGATGGTTGCCAGGAGTCTATGAAATGAAGAGAAGAAGATTACTTTCTCTCTCGATTACTGCATCTCGGATTTTTATACAGAAATAGCCATTGGCAAACTAAACAAAATGTAAATTTCGACAACCTGTGAACTAAAATACCATAAGTTTTTTTAAATAAAAGCATTATGTATTTCATTTATGCCAAACTCAACATTCCTAACATACCCTAACAAAAAATTGTCTCAAGGAACTCAGTAACTACATATGCGATTTATTTCAAACTTTAATTGAAATGATGATCCCATGCTAATTAAAAAATTTCCACACTATTTTATAAGCCACTTTACAATTTATTTCAAAATAAAACACTCCAACCACGATCCGCTACACTGTCAATGTCAATGTGAACATATTACGTAAACTTTCCACCATAAATCATTCAAAATAGAAAGAAAAGAATTTCGAAATAATAGCTTTTAAAAGCAACTTGGCCACTCACTGTACACATATTAATTGATTTCTATTTTATGTGTTTTCCATAAGCAAACAATAATAAAAATGAATAAAATTTTCCAGCTGTGCAAACTTACTAACAAATAAAAGTCAATGAACTACAATAAATTATATTATAACAATTATACAACAACAAAAAGAATCATGCAGCAGCTCAGAATTCTATAAAATTTGACAGATAACCCAATTATAAAAAATTGCGTACAGAAAAAATTGCAAAAAAGTTCAGAGGAGGTCAAAGAATTACGCATAGACAAACAAATTTTATAAATTAGTACAAAACATATATAATTTGCCATTGGAATTTAGAAAAACTAAGCAGAAGAATCTAGGGAACTAGACCAACGACAGACAGACACATAACATAAACATAAAGGCAAAATTATGTCACGAGTTCGTTGAGTAATTGCTATTGAAAATTACTTTGCACATGTGCAATAAATAACAATTAGCAGATACTTGAGAAATGCTTAACAGAAAATAGAGAAGACCATGTAACATACGAGTACAAACTATATTATGGGTGCTGAACACATCAACTATCACACATATCTCTTGCTTTAGACGAAAGATCACATTGAGAAATTATCACCCAGCATGTTAAAATATCACACAATTCACTCAACTACAAAAAAAAAAAAAAAAACAAATTCCGGGCGTCAAATTACTTTCAGACATCGTTTTTTGAAATGTCAATCACGTCAGCGGATGGCATGCGAGGTAGGTACAACTGCTGGCTAGGCCGCTGGGCAGCCCTACGCGCTATAAATATGTATAAACTTATCACTTGCAGGCGAAGGCAGATGGGCAAGCCAATCGCAGACTTATTTATGACGAAGACGTGGGCTGTTCAAGAAGACAGTGCATGTAAAACCATGCTGAATATTTTTAAGAATTTGTATTCCCTTGAGGGAGAGGCATCCTAATATCTGAAGTATTGAATATAAAAGCTGACACGAAGAACATGACAAACACGAAGACGATCCCAAAACTTTTTTAAATAATAGAGCGATAAAAGCAGTGCCAGTATTATACTGATGTATACCAGACTGTATGCCATATATTCTAGAGATCGAGACAATAAAATATGAATATCTCTCCAATTTTATCAATGGCAGCCTGTTTGGGTGAATTAATACTGGTTAACAAGATTTTTAATTTGGAGAGATATTTCCTGTTTTTTGAATACTTGCTCTCCAAGCGACCAAGACGAGACTTTGCAGTTTCTTGTTGTCTTCTTATCTTGGACCCAGAAAAACAATAGAGTCACCGGACTATGCCGATGAAAGTGGGAAAGCTATTAAAGCGCTACCACTCCGCTGTATTTGGTTTTTTAAATCTACTTTAACAGATGACTACACCTTGGCTACTTCACTATTCATTGGAAACGCGCCGAAGTTGGTCTTAAACTAAAGCCTTCAAAACCTATAAGCCTCTTGACAATATTCTCCATAGTATTCGAATTCTGGAGGAAAAAATCCTAATTACAGACCAACAATTTGGTTTCCAACGCAACCATGGAACCCCAGAGCAATCTCATTGATTTTAGGGGAGCATCCCAACGGCATTTAAAGAAACGTTCTATTGCTCTTGATGTGAGACGTTTGATCGAATCTTGCATTCTGGTTACCTCTACAAGCTCAAATTACAACTGCCCACACCGTTTTACAATCTTCTGCAGTTTTAATTAGTGCGAAATTCTCTGAAATTTCATCTATGTCATTGGGTATTCTTCAAAGTAGTGTGTCCTAGGTCCCATACTTTACACTATCTACACAGCCGATAAGCAGGATTCAAATGAAGAATCTCTAGCATAAGCAACTTATGCAAACGATATCATTTTTCTTATGAGTTTCAGCGATCACAGCGCTGCCTCACTAGCTGGAACATAGCGGCCAACCCTGAAAAGTGGTTTGCTGTAAGGCGAAGAAATTGTCCTCCTGTTAGGCCTAACAATTTTCAAATCCCTGTTGTTGAAAAAGTGAACTACTTGGGTATACTAGCTGGTAGAAGGCTCCACATTTTGTCCACTTACTAACTTAAATGGCCTTCAACCGTCACTCGGTCATGGCCGCATTCAGGAAGGTCCGGTCATCCTCTTTTGCGTCGTCCACCAATCATGTTTGGGCCCCCCTATAAACCATGCTTGCTGGAGCTCTTTTATCCATTTGAATGAGGTGATCAGCCCAGAAAAAAATCCTGCAAAGAATCCTCCTCTCAATATCTCTTTAATTGCTAATAGGGTTAATAATAGGTTATCTCCATAAGTGCTGAACACCTAAGAAGACTATCTGATCACCCAAATATCTTGGATATTAATCTCATGGATGCGCTGCATGGGTTTTTCGTATGAAATGGGAGACCGTTTTCCTAAATGGATTTATCGTCACGTCATGTTTTGAAGAAAATAGAGGTTGAAAACCATAAAAATAGCAGTTTCTGACATTTTTTAAATATTGTACAGTCAAATCTGGAAGTGCTACAAATTCAAGACTAAAACATGCCCTTTAAAATGAGCAAATGTCAAACTGTTCGCATGCATCCTTAAAGCAGGGGGTGTGTTTATAATTTCTGAGCCCGGATTTGTGTTCAGCTCGAAATATCTATTCAGAAAAACTATGAACCCATTTCATTCGAAACTAACCACAAATCTTAATGATTGTCCCCCAGGGACAGATTTTAAGTAAAGATAAAGAAATAAAAAAAATTATATAATAATTATCAATTATATCGATCAATTATGTCGATCTAGCACTGTGCTTCTGTCTGGTTTTGCATCAAGGGTATGCTTAGTTTGAGCAGTTGTATGTATATGCAGGGAAAAGGAGGCCTATATGACACCGTAAAGTATGGCTTATCCCACCCACTTTAAAGGGTAGCACCCATACAAACTAACAATGTAAGGTGTTTGCCTTGGTTCGGATGTATATAGGTTAAACTCGGGTGATTTGAGCCAATACTATTTACCCAATCTTGGAAAATGCTGTTAGATCTGTAACTAACTATTCATAATGTTTCAAAGAATTATTAAAACAATTTTATTTTTATTTGGCGAAAACTCTTTATTTCAGTAGAATTTAGATTAGTTTTGAAGATTCAAAATTTTTTTTAATTTAATCATTTTTTCCATAGATTGTTCGATGTATTATCAACATGGAAGTTTTGGTTCATGTAATCAAAGCTTCGAAATGCGGAGAGCTATCATACTTTTACTTCATATAGATCGGAAGAGCATGAAATGCTGAATGAACAAACTGCATACTGAAATTCCTAATATTTCGACATTACCGATGATGGTTTGAAGTAAAAACTAAAAACTGTAAGTTTTACACTAATATTTGTTTTAATGCGAATATGCATTCACCTTTTTTAGGCCCTGTACCGAAGGTACAAGAGCCTATTGGTTTTGTGCAAATGTATGTAACAGGTAGAAATAATGGTCGGAGACCCCCAAAGTTACCCCCATTATGGTCAGGAGTGATAGAGGAGTCGATATAGCCATGCCCGTCTGTCCGTCCGTCCGTCTGTCCGTCTGTATGAACGAAAGGATCTCGGAAACGGTAATAGATAGAGACTTCGTGTTTTTTGCATTCGACTAAGACTGCTCCGGAATTTCACAAGTTTATTTTAAAATTTTACCCCTCCCCCCTCACCCATAAAATCACCCCAAGGCAAAAAATTTCTGCGCCACAAAAGATAATGCTAGTATAGAGATAATGTTTCTCTAAGCCAAAATCCAAAAAGTTAATCAAAATCGGATAATATATGACGATTTTATAAGCAATTGAATTTGAACGACCCCCCTTTTCTTTTCATTCATATTCACGCAGTGAGAAGTGGTCATGTGTTTGGTCATAAGCTCGGGAAACATTTAATGTGTTTGTTAGGCGACCTGAACTGGTACAGGGCCTCTTACAGTCGGTTACGCCCGACTGAAATTTCCTTACTTGTTTATTTCGATTTAGGTCTCTTCGCGCATTAACTGGAAGTTCTCCAAGAAAGCAAAACAAGTTCGACTTCGATTTATATGATGGATCCTAACTAAACATTTATTTTGAGACCAAATCAAATCACACGACGCTCCGTTCAATATATCGGCTAGATTTGATTTTCACCAACAATAATAAACTTCCCTCGTAATCATGACTATTACAGCACATTCAAAGTCAAAGTCATATAGCTTACTTAATATGCCAGAGACACTATCTGCCTAAAACTTTTTTATTTTATTATTTTTAAGTATATTTTTGTGTGAGGCGTTTTATTATGTTAGGAATTTTTTAATAATAATCCAAAGAACACTCAAATGAAAAACGTTAAGAATTTTTGTGTAATTTTTCTTTTTTTTTCACTTCGATTCCATTATGCATATTCATATGGTATATCTCCATCACTATCCAACGTATAAACTCAATACATAGTGAACCATAAAATTGTATGCTATCCAATGATTATAAATTAAGCCGCTTGTTTGACCTCTCGTCTTGACATCCCAAACAGACAAGACAAACATTTAAACAAATACGCAGACTGGCTGACAGTGGGCGCAAGCGTTATAAATAAAAACAGTTTGAGACCCAAATTTTGGAGAGCACAAATAAGCAAAAGTTTATATCTTGAAAAAAAAAACCAAGAAAATCGAATTTCGTAATTTTTACAATTTATGTTTTGACTAGTTCAGCGAGACCGAGACGTCTCCATTGTTTTTTTTTTTTTTATAATTGGGCGTGTGCTCCCAGCATAGTATCTCACCAACAATTGATGACGTCGATACGCATTTTGTGTGTGTAAACTTTTGTGGTGTAATTTACATCATTTTGCCAACTGCTGAGAAAAAAAGTATTGCTCAGAGATTAAGGGCAACGCATTCCAATGAAATATTATCGAAATGGTTTTTGTGAAATTTAAAAGAAAACTTTACATAAGTAGTAGGTACTAAAAGAATCTATATTTAGAAACTATAAATTATAAATCTAATGATGCGCACAGAAGGCAACCCATTATCAACATGTTTTATATATATGTAGTATGTATGGATGCTTCTGCTGTGGCGTTATTTGTTAAGATCTGAAGTTTGGTAATATGTACCTAATAAAGTATAGGTGAAGTATTTGAGAACTTCTTTTAAAAAAAATGTATATTAGTTTAAGAATTAATAGGCTCCAAAGCACGTGCAGAACATACATTTGTGTGACATTCTTTAAATTGGTTTTGGATGATCGAGCAACACCATATTAATTAGAAGAATATAGAAATGAAGTCACAACTTTGAAAATATGACATGCCACGACTTCAATAAAGCCACTGAAATTCAAAAGATTTATGAGCAGATGAAGATCTGACAATTTAGAAGTTTTAAGAATTAATCTATGCACACAACAATCTTCTTTAGACTTTATCGGATTTCTTTTCTTTTGTAACAATAAACTTTCCACCAAATTTGCTCATTTAACTGAAAATTGAAAGGTAATTTATCGTTTTAGCGAACATTTAACGAACAAATTTCGAAAGTTTAATTAAGAGATTTGCTGGCAAAATTGATTGTTCGTTCCATTGAAATTTTTTTGCATTTGGTAATGGCAAGGCTCTAGCATCTGTGGACTAAAAAAAAGGAGAAGCATACAATTTTTCTGGGAGTCAGCCTGACTGCTTAACTGACAATTCCAGGTAAACAAATTATACTTCATACATATTCACCAGTCTTTACCACCCTTTTTCCTGTACCTAAAACTAAAAGAGATAAGAGGAGACCTTATCGCTGTAAGAGCCATACCACGAAGCACATATGTAAAGTGCTTCGAGAATTAGGAAGGCGATAGATACGTGTATACAAGGTATGTCTCAAAATTTCCCGTACTTTTTTCCAGGGCATCTTCGGGTAGTGCCACCTCTTAGTGAGGACCTGCGTTGGAAAGGGACATCTTTCATTGACATTCTATTCAAAATTTCATGAGATTTGGAAAAGTGGAGTCATAGCGTCTAATGTGACAGTATGAGTGTTGAACACAGATCCAATAAGTTTAGTTTTAAACTTGGTGAAATCTTTTACCGAAATTCACGAATTGATGAAACAAGTTTATGGGAATAATTGACCATCTTGTACCACTATTTACGACTGGAACTATACACGCTCCAAAGACGGTCGGGAAGACATTTCAGTGAACGCACAAAACATCAAAATTGTCCATGAATTCATCAAAAATGAGCCGAAATCGTCATTGCGGTTCATGGAATCAGAATTGGGATTATCCAAAGACTCAATCCATCGCATTTTGGTCGATCATTTGGCCTTCAGGAAAGTGTGTGCACGGTTTGTTCCGCAGCAATTGAAAGACGTGTAAATGGCGCTTCGGATTCAATATTCCAAAGACAACATTAGAGATGACAAAAAGGATCAAAACTTCCTTTCCTTGTACATTAAATCCGAAAGGCATTACTTTGAAGGAGACAGAATAAATATTAATGAATAAATAAATATTTTTCGAGAGAAATGAAATTAAATTTTGGCAATCATCACGACGTATTGTTGCAACAATGTCCGTCTGTCCAGAAGCTGTTGCATAATTCTTATATATAGGCGCGTGTAACGTCCACACTTTTAGGGGTGACACCGATACAAAGTCAAGAACCAGTTTTTTATTTTTAAGAAATTAAACTGAGCAGTTTATACGGGCTCATATCTACGTCTTCGATTTGACACAGATTTATTGTATATATTCACATTTAAAATTACAAAATTTTTAAATAAACAAAATTCATGTTTAAATAATTGCATTGAGTATCTCATGCTCAAAACAAGCAAATTATTAAAGAATGTCTTACATAATAGCTATCAAATTACAAGACATATACAGATATATATTCCAGCTAAACAGATTACATGCAATTTTCACAGAAATTTTGCATGTCCCGCAACATTAACAATGAAACTAATTAGACTAAACAATCAAATCAGTCAAAAATAATTTAACAAAATGCTTTAACAAGCATTGCACGCAAGGAAATAAAAACAAAATAAGAAACGTGACACTTAGTCTAAACAAAAAAAAATATTTCTCATTACTAAAAACCCCCAAAAAAATACTAAACTAGAAAATCCAAAAAGCAAACAACACTTGAGCTTTTCACGACACATTCGGGATTAGCACAAAATCACATTAAGTGCAAGATTAAAAATATAATAAAAGAATAAAGCCGGGAAAACTGTTTTGGAAAATTAAATATTTGTACAAGTGTCAACTGTGCTTTTCGTAGGTGTTTGTCGGCGCAAAAGATACATTCACCCAGCTGAACACAAGGAGGTGTGTGGGTTTGTTAGAGCGTGCAAGATTTATGACACACGCGACTCGACAAAAAAAAATGCTTAAAAAATAAATAAATTAGGCATTAAGTAATTAGAGAACATTAATAAAACCACAAACAAACGAAATAAACGACAGAATGTGAGATACTGCCAAAAGATACATTTTCACAGGTGCCTGGCAGGTAGAACAAATGCACGCATTGTGCGAAGAACACACACAGTTTTAGGTTTTACTACAAGCCATACAAAATGTTGACAAATACAAACTATTCCAACTTCTAACCAACTGGCAAAGTATCTCAAACTACATACTGGCTTGGCTGCAGTTGTACGTATGCGTCTGCGCACTTGGCTTAGATACAAACCGGTTTCATTTGACTGCATTTTTTTCTGTTTTGTATCTAAGTCTATTTAGGGTTTATTTACCTCATGTAAATAGTTTAGTACGCTGTGAAAATAAAATTAATTTTTGTGAGCATCTATAAAAGCATTTCCTAGCTACTTTCTAACGACGCGTGGGCGTGCAATGAAAAAAATTTATTTAGTTTATTTCAGCTAAGCTGTATAAAATGGCTATTTTCTTGAAAACTTTTACAAAATAAATTTTCAAAAATTTGTCAAGAAAAAAAACCTAGCGCAAACATTTGATTTTGGCAGTTCAACAGTTTCAGCATTTGTCAGCTAGAATCTTTCTCGGTTTTTTTTTTTTTTTTTTTTGGCAAAGTCCACCATTTAATTGTGCACTTAACCTTAGCATTCAGTTTCTATTTTCACTTTAGTTCGTTTGCGCGCAAAAGATACTATTTAACTAAATATTGCCTTTCAGCGCATAGATTTTCGCTTTCAAGACACGCTGTCGACAGATGACATAAAACTAATTTTTAGTTTGAATCGTTTAAAATCGAAATTGACATTTTTTTGTTGTCGTACATGTTTTGTTATACGGTGGACTTATGTACGCAAATGAAATCAAAGAACTTATTACAGAAAAATACAAATTGATTTTTATTTAAAAAAAAATTATTAAGAATTGTATCTTGATTTAGAAAATACTAAGATCTTTAGTAAAACAACATACAATAGAAATTATCCATAGCAAATCTTCTACCCTAAGTCCTGCAGAATAATAAGCTTTACCTCTTTTATGCTGAAGACCTTTGATGGTGAATGAATCACTGCACAGAGATCAACAAGAATGTATGTCTGGCAGATTCAACGAAACTGCTCTATACCAATTGAACTCCTTAATCTTAGACACCCTACGTGTGAAAGAGATAGCAATTTGCGCTTTTATGGATATAAAAAGAATTTTTGATAAAACATCTTATACAGAAGTTGCAAGGTCACTCAAAAGGAGAGGCTTCGATCATACTCTGACAAGATGGCTAACTATTCTTCTCAGAAATTGTCATGCATTCAAAACTACATAAGAGTGCTTACAGGGGGTGTACCAGCCCCTCTTCGCTGGAGCCTTGTAGTTGACGAATTACTAGACTGCCTAACAGTAGATGACATCGAATGATAAGACTATGACTGATGACTTACTAAATCTCTTCGGAGGAAAATTCGAAGACACATTATGTGCTCAACTCTAAATGGATATCAAGATTATACGAACTTGGTCTTCAAAATAAGCATGAGTACTAACCCAGCTAAGGCCACTAGTGTTCCTTTTTTTTGGAAATTAAAAAAATTTAAATCACTCAAACGAAAAAGGATGAATGTCACTCTGATCGAATTTTCCATGGGGTTCCAATACCTGACCAACACCAACACGCCACATGGAAGATTCAAGTGGACTATATTGTGGTCTAAGCAACAATATCAATGATGACATGCAGTGCAATTGGTGGAAAAAAATTAGGGTGCACTACGAAATGGACGTACTTCAGAATGGTCAGAACTGTGGTGACATACGGCGTCATTGTAAAGGCAACTGCCTTTATAACAACCAACAGTAGTCAGCAAACAAGTAATTAGAATTTAGAGAATCCTTGCATCGCATTAGACGTACCTTTCAATAAAATGCCGCTGCATCTTCCCATTCAACAGCAGGCGAAAAGAGGCATTCTTGGGATATGAAGTAATAGAGGCAAAAAGGCGTACATCCACAATCGATTCAGAAGTCTTTTGACAGACGTCCACTAGCTACTGCTCTAACCGAAGGTCAATAAATCTTAGTGGAAGCTTACGGCAATAGACCACTCTGAGCAATCGTGTCGGAGGAGGTTTGAACGCTTTGAGAGTGGTTATTTTAAGCTCGAAGACAAGAAACGGCCGAGTCAGATCAAACAAATTTCAAATGCCAAAAGCTTCAGAAGTTGTCAGAATAATTTGGATTGGATTAGTCGATAGTCAGCCAATGCCTAAAAGCAAGGAAACTGGATGCCATACGAGTAGAAGCCGTACGACTTCGGAAGGCGATTTCTCACCTCGAGCGCCAAAAAAAGGAAACTTCCGAAACTTCCGAAACTTCCCTACTTGTCATGGACTGTAAAACCATGACAACATCAACTAAGACTTTACAACAACACCAATCCACCTTTTGAATTAGCCGCGGAAGTAAATGTAATTAAAATTGCCTAAATTTATTTTTGATATAAAATTGCCATATTTCATAAAAGGTGTGCTAGACTAGAGTGGTTAGGAATTTTAATTTTTCTTAAAAAAAATTATACAAATTTATTTTTTGATTAATTTATAACAAAAATTTAAATTCGTAAACATTATTGTTGTCTATAATAAAAAACTTTGGAATGGAGTGGTTAAGCTGCATAATTTTACCCGAAAATGGCTTTCTTTTTGGCGTTCTATTTGTTTGGCCGAGCAACTTTTCGAAACTGCTGAACCGATTTTGACGGGACTTACATTGTCAGATAGAGGACTTTTCGGCGATTGCTAAGAATTGATAAAACCTTTGAGGACCACAGTGGAACATTTGTTATATTCGTAAAGAGAAGATTGTTTTACTGCAAAAAAAAGTTTTGTCAATACAACAAACTTTATAGGAAGCACTTCGAAACGCTGAATATGTGAAAACAGCGTCATTAAAGCAATGGGCAATCCCAAAACCAATAATTTGTTTGTCTCAAACTAATCTGGCTTCTTGGCAATATCAACTTCAATATCAATGACGTACTTAAGCACTTAAAAAAAAACGCATTTAAATCAAAATTCTTCTTAACTTAAACAAACTACTATTGACAGACGATATACTTCATGAAGCCCATTGTTTACCACTATCTCCAAACTCAATCAGACATATCAATTAAACGACGTCTATACGCAAGAATCTTATAATTTTGAGTGGGTCACACGTGTACAACAAATTGTCGTCATTTCCAAACCATTAAACAAATAAATTTATTTCTAAGCATATCTAATCTTAAAACACAAAACATAAATAATATATTTTCTAAAATTAGCTAACATAATTTATTTATACTATTATACTCTAGTCTAGTTTTTAGCACTTTACCATTGAAATTTCCCATCAAGATCTGATACACATATGTACATACGTCATAAGTTAATGTATATGTAGCATTATTATTGAGCCAAGTACCTAATTCCTGTTTTTCTATCGAACAATTGTATCTGAACAAAGTAGAAACATGATTGGAGAAGTGTAGAATGGAGCAAAACCCACCGAGAATGTGAGCTTTGACATATCGTCTCAAAGAAGTGACTTTTTGGGCACATATAACATGGAAATAATCCGACCAATATACAATAAAATCCTACTTCCTACAATTATATAAATCCTAAAGTTTGTGAGGATGTATGGATTAATGGATTTTATGGATGGAAGAATGTTTGTTACTAATTAACGTCTAAACTGCTGAACCAATTTGCATGAATTTTGACATAGAAATATACGAGACGTTGAAAGAGAACATAGGGTGCCCGTGGTCAAAAAATCCGAGGCGGCATATAAAGGGTGACCACTAGAAAAAGTGTAACCCCAGACATTTTGGCACATATGTTGACATTTTCAGTAAATTTGGAAACCAAATTTTATTTTTTTGGTATATTTTTTGTGAAAAAGAAAATTAATTGCTGTGGTACAAGCCTGTCACAGAAGACCAAGAAAATGTTAATGAAGATACAACTCATGAAAACGTTGATGCTGTGAAGTAACTCGTTCTAGAACTTCGTCGAAAGAGTTGCTGAAAATGTCGAGAGGATGTTTGCCTCAGAAATTGCTAAGTTTTGACCAAACGAACCGTCGCATGAGCAAGGCTGAGGAGCTATTGAATGATGTCAACACTGATTTCCTTAAAACTGAACACGACGAAACATGGGTATATGGCTATGACTTCGAAATCAAAACCCAATCATCCCAATGGAAGTGGCGAAAAGAGCAGCAAAGACAGGAAAAAAAGCACACCATGTTTGTTCAAATGTGAAGGTTTTGCTCACTATTTTCTTAAGTTAAAATGACGTGGTGCACCGTGAGTTTTTCCAAAAAGGCGTACAATCAATAAGAAATATAACCATTTGCGTGATGTAATATGGAAATACGCTATGATTTGTGGACAAATAATTCATAGCTTTTGCATCACGGTGCTACACCTGCTGCTACATTATTGCTCGTTCGTGACCAAAGATAAAACCTTTGTCATGCCTCAGCCACCAATGGAATGGGTCTTCTGTGATATTTTCCTGTCCCATTAAAGAATGTCATTTTGATCTTTATTTTGGATAGCAGAGAGTCGCCAAGCACACCGAAAAACTTCTAACCTTTATATCAGCCAAAAAAAAAAAATACTAAAAATGAGAAATAGCTGATTATGTCAACATGTATCAAAACCGAAAATCGGTTGAACGTACCCCGTAAAATTTGAATAGTTGACGTTTTTTAAACAAACCTCATACATATATATTAGGGAGCTTTTCGGTCCATGTTTTTTTTCGCTCCTGGCATGAAATTTTGTTAGCAATGCTAAAAAATTCTCTCAAAATATAATCTTAATATTAATTTTTAGTACTTTCCCAGAACGTGAGAAGATTTCTTATTTAAATACATGTTAAATTTATATAATTTCTTATAGCAATGGGCTTAGAACTCATTATTCTCATTTTTGAGAAATACCGCCGAGTTATAGAAATTTGATAAAAAAAATTAATTTTACATATTATTAAAAGAAAAATCTTCCCACGTTTTAGGAGAGTACTTCATATTATATTAAAAATTTCAGGTCGGAACGAAAAAAAAAACTATTCCCAAAAAAACACCCTTATAAATATTTAAAACTTGTAAGTCAATAAAAGATAGACTGATTAAATAATTCTTATTAAATTCTGAAGGCTTCGCATTCTAATCTAATCATTTATAAATAATTAGAGAGATATATACATATATATTAAATATTTAAGTTTACACAATATTGAAAACCCTTCAACTAATCTAGTAAAACATTTCTTAATTGTGCAGAAATTTTAAAACACCTGCAAAATCTTAAGTTATTGAAAAAAAAACTATTTTTTGGAGTACTTTACCCAAACGTCAATAACTCATTAAAAATTGGTCTATTAAAAGGGTGAATAGGTCACACCTTGCGTAAAGACTACAACATTGCAAAGATGGCCTTCGAGTGGAACCCACAAGGCAGCCGTCAGAAAAGTCGTCCAAAGCAAACATGGATTCGCACTCTCCATTCTGAAATCGGGTCCAGGGCAACGTGGAGTGAAATAAGAGCCCTAGCAGCAGATAGAAGTCTTTGGAGGTCATTTGTTTTCGCCCTATGCTACACCTAGAAGTAATACTTTAAGTTATAAAAATTAAAGTATTAAGGAATAATAAAAAATAATAATAATAATAATTTTTTTCAGTGATTTGACACGCTATTTCACATGGTGAAAACTCGAAAAAAAAATTTTCACATACAAGGGGCACTATTTATATTTCGGGAAGTGGCGTCATTAAACAAAATCAGATGTTGTGCCACAAAACATCGATGCTGTGCTTGAACTGATAATACGAGATCGTCATGTAACATACCATGAGATTGAGGCATCCCTAGACATTAGTTCCACCAGCGTATATAAGATATTGCAGGAACACCTTGACGTAAAAAAGGTTGGTTCGCTTGGATTTCACGAACATCTGCGAAGCAAATGGTCGCCTGTATCATCGGACAAATGGGTTATGTAGCCATGGTTCCGCCCATTTGTTTGCCTGAAGAAATTCGCAAAACCAACCGCCGAAGACGAATCACCCACCACTATGACAATAAAAGCTATCACACAGCGGCACAGTAAAAATATCGTATTTATGGGTCATCTGCCGTACAGCCCTGATTTATGCTATTCCCGAAATATGAGAAACAGAGTTGAAAATTTAAACTTTTTTTCCTATTTAAACTTTGGAGGTGAATCCATAGAAATATTTTGGAAAAATGTTTCTAGCGCTCCATTTTTTTAGGCCCTATACCGAAGATGTAACATGTAAAAATAATGGTCGGAGATAGAGGATATAGACGATATAGCCTTTTCCGTCTGACCGTCCGTATGAACGAAAGGATCTCGGAAACGGTAATAGAAAGAGACTTCATGTTTTTTGCATTCGACTAGGACTGCTCCGGAATTTTACAAGTTTATTTTAAAATTTTGTGCCTCTTACAGTCGGTTACGCCCGACTGTAATTTTTTTAGTTGTTATTTTTGAATTATTTTTTTGAAATTAGAAAAACTTCTTATATCATCAAACCCCTTACGGTCTGCACTGCACTGTGATAGTTAGATTTGATTATAATAATGGAGATATCACGTATGTGATGACAGCTGTATTGTAACCAAAAAAAAAACTAAAACAGTTTTGAAATAATTAAAGAAAAACCAATATTTATTTAACAAACGTTAGCAAACCCACTTAAACAAATAGCAAAAAAAAAATAAAAACAAAAAAACTGACTACTAACCAAGTCAACAACAAATATTTATAAACAAAACAAGTTACTAAATTTTTTTTACAGCAACTACTAATTCGTTACAGTTAGAAAAAATCGTCTGTAAAAAATTTTCAGAGAGCTACGAGTGAAGTCACTGAACTGTTGGACAGTTTAAAACCGACAAATTAAAGCCCAGTTCCCAGCCAAAAAAAAAAAAAAACCTAAACTACGCTGTAATTTATTTTTTTTATTCTTTGGTACAAAAAAGTAACAAAGAACCACTGATTAATGGCGTTTTTCATAATGGAAGAGACCTCTTTTAAAACTGCTTAGATACAAGTTCCTTCGTTAATATGCAAAATAGACATTATTACCTGCCTCAAGTTGGAAGATTGAGCCGTACAAACCGCAACGAAATTAATATGGGTGAATAAATTGCTGAGCTTTACACAAAATATTGTAAAATGGAAAAAATCAAAAAAAAAAAACCTGACTAACAATTTTTGAATGAATAAGAAATTCAAATAAAATGTTTAAGAAAATACAAAACACAAAACGAAGAAAAATGACGCCAACCACATGAAAACAAATCATTTTGTTATATAACAAAAAATAATAATAAATGTTTTATAAAAAAAAAAAATTTATAAATAGCTGCTTACTATAGAACGACAGCTGGGAACAGGTTTGCCGCTAAATAATTGAGCCAAGCCGGGTGTTATTATTTTTTAGAGATTTTTAAAGTGTATTAGAAATCGGGAAAATTATTAAAAAGGAAGTTTATTCACAAATGCAATTAAATACAATTAAATGCAAAAATAAATAAATTATCGGTTAAATAATTCCAAATATATATTATATGCACAAAAGTTAGCAGAGAAAGCAATTGTCTATCGCGTGATGCTGCTTTTTGACGAGAATTGACATTTAATTACTAATAAAATGTTGATTTTTTTTTTTTTAAGCAATTTCTAAAGCTTTTGCTTTAATTTAATTAATTTATTTAAATTATTTATTATGCATACACCAACCTAATATATTGTTTATTATATCCTTTTGAATGCTTTTAAATGCAACTGCTTTGTTGAGTTAATATATTTTATTGTTGAATTTTCTTATTGTTTTAATTAAATTCAAATAAAGTTGCACACGTCTAAATTGTATAAAAACCCGTTAAAACGTCAAAATGACACGCGACCCAGCGACCAAACACGTCCGCACACGTTCGCAAACAAAGCTAAACTGATGAACTGGTCAAATGGGCGCGAATGTTTATTATGCTCTGCTATGCGTGCATGTGTATGGTATTGTAATTTTATGACAGAGTTTGTAACGTCTTGAAGAATGCAGTGGAGACGACATCAAGTACAGATATTTCTTAACAATTCAACAAAACGAAACGATGTAACCATGTTGGACTGTCTCTAAGTCCGGAGACATCTTATGTTCCTTGGCGTACATATAAAAGATTTATCAACACTTTTTAATTTTTATTTTAAAAACTTTTATTTATTTTAATTATAACAGGAATAATTCTCATAAACAAATCATACACATATTCATATGTGTATATCGCTTCCTAGGGCTAGTCGCCAAATAGTTCGCCCGGAAAATGGGCTTCAAATAATTGCTATAGCTTTTAAAATTTCAAGACTTGTTCAGACACTCATGTTCATGTTCTTATGTTAAAATTTTTACTAGAAGTGAAAAAATGTATGTTCATACACCAAGCCGTCAAGGCAAAACTATGAAGTCTCTTACTACACCGAAGGGTAACACTTAAGGACCACTTAACTACGGTGGTAGGTACTTGCCGCGCTAAACTAAATAAACTGTCTTGGCTACTTAATAAAAGAAGTAAACTTTCACTGCGTAATAAAGGGACTGTCTTTCAGCAAATTATTGCACCAACATGGAGTTATGGCATCTAAATTTGGGGTATCGCTGCAAGGTCAAATTGCAACTGGATTCAAAACCTACAAAACAAAGTTTTCCGACTAAAAACTGGTTGTGATTGATATATTCGAAATTCAACTTTACATAAAGAGCTGAATTTGGCTACCATCGAGGAACAAATCTTCTTCTTCTCAAGCAGCTACAATGACCGTTTAATGAACCACAGAAATCGCTTGGGCAGGCCCTTGACCAAGGCCATACCAACCAGGCGGTAACAACGTCGTCACTTTCGACATCTTCTCCTGTAGATTTAAGATCCGATTGGATAACAATTAGGACTTCATATATAAAATAATAAATTGGTGATATATAATTGAATTTCCTTTCAAATATTAAATTGGTGATTGTGACATATATACCAGACGTCTCATAGGAAAACCTTTACCCTGATGGTTGCTTTTCTTAATAAATAAAAAAAAAGTGATAGCAATCTCATCAATTTTTTTTAACAAATTTCATACTTTCCAGATATCTGTTATTTCATTACTTCTCTGTGCGAATCTGCCTTTAATAATATTTTTATTATTTTATATATTTTTTTTATTTTGTTTTACACATACATATAGAGAGTATTAAGACTTCAATTCGACCGAACATTTAACATTTTGTCTTGTTACAAATTACGATGCTCGAACACAGATACACACGCACACATATATACATGCATCGAGTCATAGTTCGTCACAAAGAGAACAAGCGCAAGTTTGTATTGTAGTTTGTATTACTAAAAACAAGCGACGGAGCATAAAATTTTCATTTTGAATGTCTCTCGAGCTGCTATATTGCGCCAAGCATTCATTTCATGTCTTTGGGCCGCCAGTGACTATAGCTGGCGATCGTTAACATAGACAATAACAATGAGAGAGAAATCAAAGTTTAAGAGAGTCAGAACCAGTACAGTGGCGTGTAATAGAAAAATTATTGTACAATGTCTAACAGATATTTGGCGGAATGAATCTATATAAACAGTATTAATCGGGTATTTTATTTTATACCCTGTCCTAAAGGAAAAAGTGTATAATAAGTTTTTGCAAATGTATGTAACAGACAAAAGGAGGAGAGCTAGACCACATAATATATATATATATATATATACATATATGCTTGATCAATATCAAAAGTCGTGTCCATATATTAATGTTCGTCTGTCCAACTGTTTGGTTTTCCATATGAAAATCGAGACCTTGGAAACTATAAGAAATAGATTCTTCATATTTTCATACTTCGATTCTCTTACGAGGGACACTGTTAATATTTTGGAAATAGCAAATAAGAGCTAACATTTTTAAATGAAAATGGCTTTATTGTTTTTCAAAATATTCTATAATAAAATTTTTCCACTTTTGCATTCACTCAAACCAATTTTCAAAGCATGATTTCCGCTCTGATTGGTGCACCTCCAAAACATGGCTTTTAAACGCATCAACAGCTTCTTCGGACGATCACTACGCAGTTTATTTGATGTTTGGAAATAAAAAGGATCATTAGGTGATAAATCAAGGCTTATGACCCAACAACTCGCTCAAAATCTCTCTTGTGGGGAAGGGTGATTAGTCTTCGGCGGTTGGTTTTGCGAATTTCTCCGAAGACTTCAGGCAATCAAATGGTCATGTACCATTTAAAATTTACTGTCCTACGTTGGGGAAGAGTGTTCACATGCTGTTTTCTTTTCGCTCATATAGCAATGATTCGTCACCTGTGACGATCTTATAAATGTCTTTTGAAGCACCGTGATTGTATTTTTTTTAGCATTTCTTTGCCCCAATCCACACGAGTATTTTTTTTAGCGATTGTCAATTTATACGGAATCCAACGCGAAAAATCCTTTTTTACGACAAAGTGTTGATGCAAAATCTTATACATACATATAAGCTGGTGCAACTAATGTTTTGGGAAACCTCATTCTCACGGTATGTCACATGGCGATCTCGCATTATTAGTTCAAGCACATCATCGATGATTTCTGGCATAACATCCGATTGTGCGCGACCTTCGCGGAATTCGTCGCTGAGCGAACTATGACCACGATTGAATTCACCATACCAGCGATATACAGTAGTATTTGATGGTGCTTTATCACCATACAAAAAAACTCAGTTGATCGACACACTCTTGTTGAATCAATCCACGTCGAAAGTTGAGAAAAATAGTCCAACAAAAACCTGTCCATTTCTTCGCCAAATTAATTACTTCAATTCACTGTAAACAACACAAACGTTCATGCTAAAAAATTTCAAACTTTAGGTTCATATCGGACTACTAAAAGGGTTAGCCCCCTT
This sequence comes from Leucophenga maculata, assembly GCA_035044805.1. NCBI lineage: Eukaryota > Metazoa > Arthropoda > Insecta > Diptera > Drosophilidae > Leucophenga > Leucophenga maculata. Next base: position 440,250 of record JAWNNP010001715.1, on the reverse strand, counting down.
AAAAATCTGCTCCACTTTTCATAGTTTTTGTATGGAAAATGTTTTTTTGTATAGCTAAAAATGCCATATTTGGTGGATCATGCATGTTTCCTAAGAATATATTTCATTTTAGCTTATCCCAAGACTTCGCCAGCGCGCAGAAAAGCCATACAATTCACACTTATCCAATGGATCTTACTTCTCCTGATCCCATTACAATATTTATCACCCCAAAATAAATAAGATAACTTATCCCTATTCCATTAACATACATTCCAAAATACATCTCTCATCTCAAATGGATTCAAAAATTAAAAATTTTGTCTATCGCTTATACTGGGGGAAATTTGGCCCAAACCTATCAGGATTACTCCTCCCTATTCCATCATTTCGTAATCTTTCTCGTTGCTGGTGACTAAGAATCTCAAATAAAACTGAATATAAACTCTCCGCCCCGGCAAATTAATAAGTATTAAGTAATATGGAGAATTTGAGCCAATCATTCAAAGAATTAATATTCAAATTTGAAATGAAAAACCCATACAAGAAGACTGTTATAAGGTGATTAGATTGAACATATACCAAAGTCAGGCAAGATTGATTGCTTACAATCCAATTCAAAGACTTTCGTAATATTGAAGACCAACCACAGAGTAATTTAACCGCGCAATAAGCATCAAGATGAACGGCAGATGAACGTAAACCGCTTCATATTAAAAATAAGCAACAAAATTTTAAAGATCTTAAAAGAAACCTCTATTTACGCTTTTATGTATGTATGTTAAAAAGAACTTAGAGGACTACAAGAACTGCGGATAGTTAAAATAAACTTATCCTATAAAAGCCTTTAAGGCAAAACTACCAAAAAGATCCCCACTAAGGGAGTATTACTTCCATTTATAGTTGAAGAATTAATAATTTAAAGATGGCACCCTACGGAGGAAGAAACTGCAGCGCGGCAGACTTCTAGTGTTGCACTAACTAGTTTCAATCGCCAGAAAAATTTAATAGTATCTTTTAAGCAAAAATCTTTACAGTAGAAAAATGTGCCTAACGGAAACCAGCAGCAAGCCAAGAAAATAAAACATTTTTATGTTCTTTAGAGCATCTTTAAATGCGATCAATGGGCTGTCTAGAAAAGCTAAGCATCATAGGAAGGCTGCATACTTGTACAAGCGCGTATACCGGAGAACGAGAAGGCTGATAATTTCTAATATAAACTCTCGACTTTCTTTAAAATGGCAGAGTCGCTAGCGGTTGAGGTTACAATAGATTTATAAAGGTCAATACTAATAATACTTTTTATATGCATTCGAATAACAAAAGCTTTTAACAATAAATATTCTATGCCTTGAACTACTTGATGCTGCCACAACAGCGGACAATCAAAGCGCATTAATGACACATTAATTAATTAATGCGCTACTGATAAGCAAAATATCAGCAAAAAACTGATAAACTGCAATCAATGTCAATTAATCGCAGACGCCGTCGCCTATAGATTGAGAACTTCATGCATCCTTAATACCGCAAAATAAAAGAAACAACAAAATTAGACATTGTTTTGCAGTTAAGTTGACAAACTAAAATTCAATTTATTATCTTCATGTAGATTCTGGTATAAACGTCATACAATTACGCCAATAAATAAAAAATTCAATGCCTTGTCATTGCGTAAAGTGACTAAACACGCGCGTAAATGACTATTAGATTCGAGTAGTAAGATTATACAATGTAGTTATTATCGAATACTGCTTAGAAATTAAATTAGAGCCACTCATTGACTGACAAAATGTTTTCAACTTTTATTAGTTGTATATATATGTATGTATATAATGTATTTACATGTTATTTGAAAAGTAAGAATAATAATATGTTTCTCTAAATATGTATAATACATAATATGACTTCATAGGAGCTATGTATTCATACATATTTATTTATTAACAACTAAAACTATTTGTTATTCTATAACATTTTTGTTTGTTCTTAACTTAAAGCAATTCATTTCAGTAATTCAAATTTTTTAAACTATTTACTAGTATCGAGAAAATAAGTCCATCTAGCAGACTTAATAATTTATTACTATATTAAGCCTTCATGTTTATTTCTTAGCTTTAGCAGCAGCAGCAGCATTCATCTGGCATTTGTAATGATAAACGCCTGTGTAGTAACCGCTCATGTACCAAGACATCATCATGGCAGCTAAGTCCTCCGACTCTTCTGCGTTGCCGTTTGGTAACATTGGTGGCATTGGCGGCGGTGGTGGTAGAAAACTGTGCATGCCAGCAAAGGCTGATGAAATTTTGTTTGCTGCGGTTTTGGCCGACTTTGATTTGCGTTGCTCGTTGTTGTTTTTCTTTGATTTCGACAGCTGTTCGGTGTTAGGCGACTCCAGCTCTGGCTCAGCATCTTCGCGTTTAGCCTCCACCATTTGAGCACGGCGTACTGCTTTGCCCCAAGATGCTACTAGTGAATTGAACGGCACATCCTGCTCATTATCGTAACCGACGTAGCGCAGCCGACAAAATTGTTTATCTTCCGATATGGACAAAATGACAGCTTCATAGTCGATGCCATCCTCGTAGGTTGCACGAGCGAAGTCGCCTACTTTGAATTGTTGCTGCTCGGCATCTTTGTCAGTAGCTGGTGTGACACCAGCTTCTTCCATATTGTCGTCCTCGTCGTCTTCGGCATCTTGCATTTTTGGAGCGGCCACGCGGTTGTTGGTGCTATTAGCAATTCTGCGTGCCACCTCCTCATGCGCCAAATTCACGCAATCGTTGTAGGCTTTAACTAGCACTGTGTCGTCCCAAGCAAAAGAGTTATCTTTAACATTAGCCATTTTTATACCAAAACAAACAAAAACTTCTTCGGCAAATCGCTGCACAATTTTTAGCGTCACAAACTATGAGTGCATGTACGATACTTCATTCCGTTGCAGCAGTATTTTTGTACTTGTTATAGGTATCGTTTAAATTTAATACGTATGATAATATCATATTTTGCAACACTCAAGAAGAATAGCAAGAAGCAGAAGCAAAAACAAAAATTAAGCAAATCATTCTGCAGCCGCATTAAAAAGTTTTACATTTTATTTGTTATTAGTGCTCATAAAAACTATAATGGCATCCGTTGACACACTTTACAAGGAGCTCTCCGCCGAATGGTCAAAAAAACCACAAAACACAAAGAAATGCGGACAATTACTCGATACGCTGAAATTGGAGCTTGTCAAGCTCTCTTTTCTGCCTACCGACGGTGCTGATTCACAAAACTCTGCTGCCCAGTTGATACTGGCGCGCAGCGTGCTGGAAATTGCCGTAGAGCACAGTGTACTATCCAAAGATTTGCTTGCTTTCGAACGCTATATCTCACAGCTGAAGTGCTACTACTACGACTACGCAAAAATCATTGGCGAATCTGAGCACAAGTACAAATTGCTGGGTCTAAATCTTTTGTACTTGCTGTCCGGCAATCGTGTTTCCGATTTTCATACCGAGCTGGAGCTGCTCTCCGTGGATGTCATACAACACGACAAATACATACGTCCCATACTTGCGCTTGAGCAATATATCATGGAGGGTCGCTACAACAAAATCTTCCAGGCCAAATCATCGATGGCTGCCGAGGTTTATAACTATTTTATGGATTTGCTAGTAGAGACTGTGCGCGATGAAATTGCGGCTTGCATTGAAAAGTCCTACGACAAAATCTCCGCTAAGGAAGCAGCAAAACGTCTAAACTTGCGCGTACCAGATGAGATTAAGGTGTTCGGTGAGAAACGCAACTGGACGCTGGACAGTACCGGTCTTTACAACTTTGTCGACAAGAGTGTAAAACCCAAGGAGGAATTGCCATCCGAGGAACTGGCCGAGCAAGTGCTCAGCTATGCGCGTGATCTTGAAATGATTGTTTAAGCAACTAAGCAATTCTTTAATATGTACTTTTAAAAACTAAAATCGAAAACAAAAAAAATTAAAACCATTACAAAAATTTATAAACTATTTAGTTCATGAAATTTCAATTAAAAGTTTATCAAATTACTATCTAACGGGAGGAATAATATTGCTAATATAAGAACCTCGTGGTTGGACACAGATTTTCTAGGTACTCCAATTCGCTATACTTCTACTGGTTAGCTCAGAAATAGCACAAGTCTTAAAGGAAAGACCGATATATTGTTAATTTTGTGTTTAGTCGATCAAAATTAATAGGGGTTGAGTCCACGATCTCAGTTAACCAACACAATGAGCTATCAATGCCCCAAATTTTTATTGTTACAAGTCTAAATTGTATTTATACAGCATTAAATATTTTTATCGATAATTTAGATTTTAGCTTGACTATTTAATTTAAATAAAAAAATTAAATAGATATGTACATATATACCAGCCCTGTCAATGAAATGCATAGCGTTTGCCAAACCGATACCACACACATTACACAGCACTAGTGCTGCCCAACCAGCAGCGACACTCTAAATAAAATAATTCCACAAATCACTTAATTATCAACTTAATACTCTAAATGTCAACCAAAGGTATACAACGAGCAAATTAAGAAAAACAATGTTTTATATAAGAGCAAACACAGGACAGTGAACAGAACAAAACAAAAAACAAAATAAGCTACTTAATTTCGTTCAGTGCAGTGTTCACTATGTTCACACGTCTCGAGATGGCCATTTCCAACACTACTTTACGTGCATATTCTTTTTGAGTGGCTGAAAGACGAAACACGAGGAAACGTGATAAATTTCATTTATTTTTTACCGAGATAAAAGTTAAAATTTTTAAGTGCAAAAATATGTAAACAACTAGGGCGCCGCCGCGTTCTGAAATGCTCAACAATTTAAAGTGTGAATAAAATCGTGTTGAATGCGCGAGAACGCAGTGGAAAAAAAGCACATGAAAACGCATTGCAAAACCCAAAGTGAAAAGAAATAGTATAAAGCGAAAAACGTGAATAAACGAAAAGCATTGAAAACGCAGCGGTGAAGAATTTAAAGTACGCAGCGTACTAAAGCCTAGTTAAAAAAAAAGGAAAAAATTTGGAAGCATCCAACGCAGTTTACGCATTCGCTTGGCAGGATACTCGGTTTGATTTCGACGCCGCCACCACCCACGATAGCGCAACGACTACAACTGTACGCACCCACTTAATTTGCATCATTTTGCAGACCTAGCACCTAGAAACTTTATCAAAATTCCACCACAAACGCCTACATCAAGCGCCATGCCTTCGGTTGTGTGCGAATCCACCGCCAATGCGGTAAACGCAGCGCTGCGAGATTCCCTTGGCGTTGGCTGCGCGGCTATGAACGGCGTCGGCAGCACTGCTCATGAATCGAGAACCGGCAATACACCTTTACACAATGGCGGCTGCGGCGTTAGCAGAGCAGCAGGCGGCAGAGATGATGATAGCGATGATGAGGATGCCGCTCAAAATTTGCACAATCGCTTGGTTGCGAATGCGAAACGTGTCTTACTCTCAAATATCGAATACGAGGAGGTCGATAACTATAGTTCAACGGTTTTGGATAATCTTAAATCGAAATATATTTTAATCAAGCCTGAAGATGAGATATCGTCGATGTCGTATCAGAATGCCACCTGCAAAAACAACAATGGCTACAGCAGCGCCTCCAATACAAACGGACACGACAGCAGCGCTGCCGGTAAGTGTGCATATTTGTATATAACAATGGATGAGTGTGTGGGTGTTTGATTGCGCACATAAAATACCAAGTCGACATGTACATATGTATGTGTGTTGATGCGTGTTGTATTCTGCTTCGATATTGCTTTTCTAAATAGAACGCAGATTTTGGCGCTTAAACAAAATAGACAAAACACACAACACGCACACACGCTTCTTTCAATAATCACGTGTAAAGTTGTTTAGCTAGTTTTATTTACTTTACGCACACACACAGCCATGCAGCTATGCTGCAATCGATGTATATACGTATATGTGTGTAAGCATATTTGTCGCCGACTCACGTGTATACGTATATGTAGAAGCATATGTGTGTAAGTGCGTGCCTGTTTTGGGTGGTTTTGTACATATATATATATTATTTTCTTTGATGACGTGCATGAATATGTCAAATGCAGTAAAACCTTCTTGCTTTTTGCACGTATGTCACTTTTCAATTCTTTGCTTTTATAATGTCATAAATATTATAGCAATTCAACAATGGGATCCAATGAATCATGCGCGCAATTTTATAATGTGTTCTTTGTGCTTTCTTTTCACACAATAAGAACAAAGCACAAAAGAGTAAATAATCAAAAAAAAAAAAAAGAAGCAAAAAAAAGTTTAAAAATATTTCATAGCCATTATTGCAAGTAATGCAAAAATTTTTCTGAACGCATTCAAAAAGGTAAAAGCAGTATAAAATATTTTGAATATTAGCGCCATTGAGCCTTAATATAAATCTATTATCAGCTATTTTTATTGGAAATATATTATATACTGTTGCCATCTCGTTTTATTCTTCTGCTGTAAAGTATTATCATTGCTAAGTCGCATAATTTTCGTTAGCAAGAGTGAAACAACTATTGTGTAGAAAAACTCACTTTATATTCAATGTGGCGCCTAACAACACTATTCCACAAGGCATGACAAAACAACAATATAAATAGATATAAATATGTAATCCAGATATTCCTCGAGCTCTGCGTACTGACTGACTACGTGCACTTGTCAGATCACTCAGTTAAGCAGCTGACTTGACAAATTTCTTGCTACTGTTTTGAACGTTTTCATTGTGTTTCAATGCTGCGCGTTATTTAGCAAAATCGATGCAATGATATTACAGAAGCAATGCTTGTGTTACCATCTAATATAATACAAGCTTTACTCTACGTACAGATTATAGGGCCAATACTCTATCTAATTAAATTAGTATTTGATATTGGTTATAAACGTTTAAATACATTGTCCGCAGATACCAATCGAAATGCAAGTAATCGTAGCAACTCGAAAAGCCCAGCGCCGCCGAATAGCAGGCAGCAACAACTTGCAAAACACCAACTGGCGTCGACGGCGACACAGCCAAATCCGAATGAATTACCCACACCGAAGCGTATACTATTTGCACGCGAGAATGTACGCATCGGTTGGAAGCATCCTGGTTCACGCAAATGGAACGTTGGTGTCGGCATGATGAACGTAGGCAACACATGCTACCTCAATTCAACGTTGCAGGCGCTTTTTCATGTGCCTGCAATGGCTAATTGGTTGCTTTCCGACACTGCGCATATGGAAAACTGTGAGTCTGGTGATGCAAGTTGTATTATATGCGCCATGGCTAGAACACTGCAAGCCTCACAGAGCCATCAATCGCCAATACGTCCATTTATGGTGTATTCAAAGTTAAAGTCTATCTGTCGACACTTGGTTATGGGTCGTCAAGAGGATGCGCATGAGTTTCTGCGCTTTCTTGTCGAGGCCATGGAAAAAACATATTTAACACGCTTTCGCAATCACAAAGAATTTGATCAGTACAGCAAGGAAACAACGCCTTTAAATCAAATACTCGGTGGCTATTTAAAGTCAGCAGTGCGTTGTTTATCTTGTGGACACGTGTCGGTCACATTTCAACATTTTCAAGACCTTTTGCTGGATATACGTAAGTCAGATACAGTTGAGGATGCCTTAGAGACCTACTTTGCGCGTGAGCGGTTGGAGGATACGGGCTACAAGTGTGAATCTTGCAAAAAGAAGGTATGTTTCTTATCTCGCACTATTTGAGTTTATAACCTCACTTTTTTTTTTTTTTTCTTAGGTATCCGCTACAAAGCAATTTTCATTGGAGCGCGCACCCATTGCACTATGCATACAGTTAAAACGTTTCTCCATTGTAGGCACCAAGCTTAACAAACAGATAACCATTAAACCGCGACTCGATCTTTCCAAATTTGCCTCTCGCAAGATAGCACCTGGCGAACAGCAGTTAAGCTATAAACTTGTCGCAATGGTAACCCACTTGGGAGTCTCACAGCATTGTGGCCACTACACTGCCATTGGTTTGACCGAATCTGGCATGTACTACAACTATGACGACAGCTATGTACGTCCAATAACGGTGCAGAGTGTGTGTAATACAAATGCATACATAATTTTCTATGAAATAGATAATATGAGCAACGTAAAGTCGCATTCGACACCAAACTGTACACAAGTGAGCGGCGCAGGCAATGCTAGCTCTAAAATGAATGGAGTGCGTGTAACTAATGGACATGTGACAAATCAACAGCGGAACATTATAGGACCCCAATTACCGCCGGGTGGACTAGCTAATTATACTGCTAAATCGGGCAATACGACGCCAAATGGTGTTGGACAGAAACAGCAATTACAAAACGGTGCCAGCAATAAAATTACTATACAATTCAAGAATGGACACCCCAGTTTGGTTAAAAATAGCGCAAGCTCGACAAATGCTACGTACAGTTCAACAAATGGAGTAAGTGCAAAACAACAACAAAACGGTCTCCTTTCGGGGACTGGTAAATTTCAAGAGTCTGCGCACGCGAAGTCTACATTGGTTAGCGCATCAAATAAAGGACAAACTGTTACAGTTGCAAATGGTAACAAAAGTTCCTCCACCAGCAATGCCTACGACGGCGACACATCCGACTCAGATGCCGCCAACGACATCGATGTTGGCGACAATAAAGGCAGCTTTACAACACAGAACCAACGTAAATTGAATACTTCACCCACACCATATTCCAAGCCCACACTGCCAAGCATGCCGAAACTATTTGATATCACGCCGAATGGCAAGAAAGTCAACCAAACAACGCCACAAATCACAAAACAACAACCGCAATTGAAGAGTCTTGTGCCGTATGAATCGGCATCAGATGATGATGATGCTACACCAACTGCAACAATAACACATACAACCACCACCGAAACGAATGCCAAACGTCTTGATTATACGCTTAAGCGACAAAGCAGTGAATCCTCCAGCACACTATCAAGCGACAATGAAGAGGATAAGAATGCCAAGAAACCTGTTGAAATAAATACCGCAAATAGTAAAGTGGCAAAGAAGTCTATGAATAGTTTTAAATATTATAATGCGACTTCACCAGCATGTACGACGCCTTTGCCATCGCCAAAATTAAACGGCAACAACAGCAACAACAAAAAGACTGATGCCATAGACGAAATATTTAAAAGTGCACATAAACGCAACAGTAATAACACCGCCTCGACAAAGAAAACTAAAGTCAATCAACTACAAATAGCTACAAATTCTGACTCAGAGCAAAGCGATAGTTCCAATGATAACGTTAATGTTAACAATATACAGAATGATACCTCAGCACGTACTTCTATAAGACCATTTAAACGCACCATAACACCACCCTCACCGCCTGTTATAAAATCGAAAGTAGGCTTATGGCAAGTGACACAGAACGATGATGATGACGATGTTAATGATGTGCAACCAACTAAAAATTTTAAAAATCCTTTTGCCGGCAAAAGTGCCGACTCCATAACAGTCAAACGTATCAAATTACAAAATGGTAAACAAACAAATACAACGAAACGCATAGGAAATGGCTACCAGCAGCATACTTCGAATGATGGTGCCGTAAGTGAACTGCTGAAGCAATCACACCGCGGTTACGGGGAGTCGGTACTAACATGGAATGGAACACAGACCGATATTGAAAAGGAGGTGAGTACATTGAAAAATTAATTACAAACAAAGTTATTGTACATACGAGTGGTGGGTATATGGCGTCTAGCTGAAACTTAAAACATATAACATATAAATGCAAAACACTGCTTAAGTATTAGGAGAAAAGATTGTATTTATATAAACATGTCGAAATTTAATTAAAGCACCATTTAAAAAAAAAAAAATTCTTCAACAAATTCAAATTGTCTAGTCATTATACGTAAAGAATCCAACATATGTTTCTGATTATTAGTTTAAGTGTATCATAAATCAAGAAAACACTTGAAGTTAGTCATCATCAAGCAGCAACGGAAAGAAAAAACTGAAATAACTGGTGTATATAAAAATTACCGGGTATATACATGATATAGTTGCAAAATAAGTTATAATCTCCATGCTTATTTTTTTTTTTTTTTTTTTTTTTTGAACTTTGATATTATTTAATGTACAACATTTGGTCCCTCAAAACTGAAACCACAGTTCAAAAGTTCTCCATATTCACTATTAAATTCATTAGTCGTGGCTGTTTCTTAATGTTGGAGAACGCCTTGTTGTCCGTCTACGCGACGACCAAGCCGGTATCACAATTTGTCCACCCTCTATAGAATATTCAAGTGAAGTTAATTGGCTTACGTTGAAAACAAATTCATTATTTATAAATGTCTTATTTTGAGAAAAAAAAAATTGGTGCCTTTAATTGTATTTCGCTGAGTTTATGTTTTTTTATGAAAGTAGCGTAATCCTCGAAACAACTGATTATATTCCCAACTTTCAGTGCTTACATGCTAACCATATTGAATAAATTACTACACATCTAGCAGCTGCACGGATGTCAAATACTGTACAGTACACTCCAAAAGCTAACTACTAAAGAAGTATAGCTTTTATTTAAATTGATTTCTAAGTTTCCCCCCCTTTCAAAGGCTATGTAGTGTTAATGCTTCCCTTGTATTTTCTATCCTTGTATACTTTCTTTGTATATCCCTAAATAGAAGTTCTTTTTTTTTTTTTTGTTTGTAATAATTGTAATGCCTACTTATGCTCCACTTTCCCCTCTTCTCCAAATACAGCATTTGAAATTGATAAATGCAAAACGGATAGAAGATGACGCCGTCTGCAATGGTGATTTCGTTTTTGTCATATCTCCCTCAGAGCAATGTATGCAAGATATTAAACAATCAGCAGCACAAGATGATGATCAAAAGCGACTAAACGGTGGTGACAGAGGCCAACACGTTAATCAAACGTCAGCGCTGGCAGTGCCGGCGGCGGCGCCACTTTCACCATCAACCAAAGTTCTTATTATTTCTGCCAATCCGCAGGAGGTGGAAGTAAACTCTACGTCCTTCGAATGTGTAAAAGTCGAGTGTGATGATGATGAGGATATAGAAGTTGACGTTATTTTAGCAAACGACATTGCCGAATATAAAGAAAATATTGAAATTGATAATGTATCAGAAGCGAAAATATCGTTGAGTAGCATTTAATAGTAGTAACACGCCAAGAAGATGGCAATATTTTCTATATACAGCTTCAATATTAACTGTGATTGTGCCGGAAAATTTTGATGAATATATATACAATAATTTTTTTTTTTAAATTTAAACAATTTTAAAGCAGAAAAGAGAATGTGTAGCATAAATTAATATAAATAACCAAAATTAAATTGCATTACACTGAACAAGAAGCATAAACAAATCGTGTGTATGAAAAGTATCGGAAACAATTTATTCCTGACTATTTCGAAGCGAATGAATTCGATTTTTCAGAAGATCTCAGTATCAGTCTCGTTCCAAGTTTGTAAAGGAAGTGATTGGTTGAACAGCGCTACAAGATTGGATGCCATACTGGTTATTGATAATGGGATATATCGCGGCAAGTCGTACATATGTTTAAAGATAGTCGACGGAGTACATCAGGAACCTTATTGCGGTTAGGTGTTGGCATGGATAAAATTAGCGCTTACGGAACTTTAGACCGACGCACGAAAGCAAGCAAATGTAAGAACTACAAAAATTTTTAAAAGGTTGTACTGAAAGATTGGAAACTGACCAAGAACAGCTGTTCATACTTGGCTTCAATGGACTTATTCCGCTGAGTTAAATACGCCGTAATGGAAGCTTAAATACCGTCCAATGCCATTCCTGCAAAGGGAACTTTCAAAGCATATGGCGTTGCTCAAGGATCATACTTTGAAGAGTTAACTTCGAACAATGTTTTTCCATATATCCTCTTCCTGATACTTTTTATACACACCCAACTTGTATACATTTTGTGCTTAGAAGGTATCACATAACGAGCCAAAACAATTTTTTAGGTAATTCTTAGTAATAGTAGTACCAAAAAAAAACAAAAAAGTGAAGCTTATGAGCTGCGTTCTTCTTATTTTTCAATAGATAATATAACATTATGCTATAACTGGTTCTTTAACATATTATAATATCATTAATGCATCATCAACACATGCGCGCGCGCATAAGCTTCATTAATATAACTTGTAACATACAACATGAAACATTTTTTAAAATTCCTCATATTTATGCGGCATCTACTTTAAATTTGTTTTGTTCTCCATTCAATTCATTGCAGATAATTGCCGAGGCACGTGAACAACGTCAACGTGATTGGGAACACGAGGAAGAAAATGAAATGGATCAAGGACGTCAACGTAAGCTTGGCAAGACTGCTAAAGCGGCGGCAGCAGCTGCAGCGCTTAATCGTACACCCGGCTACAATCCATTCCAGGAGCAAGAGAATCAAAAACGCTGGCAAAAGGGTGGCGGTGGCGGCAGTGCTTTTAATAATCGTTTTCCACATAATGGTGGACATTTCCGACATAATTTTCACCAACGTAATAAATTTAAATTTAATCGTTTCGGTGGCGTTAATAAATTTCATCAACAACGCGCACTGCAGCGTCATATTTCATCATCAGGCAATAATGTTAATGGTTTAAATAGACGTCAGACAGATTCTTAACAGGTTTGCTGCAGTACAGCTGAAGCAGCATAAGATATTTATGGTTGGAATACCCTCGTTGTGATGATAATGTCTACATCCTTCGAAAAAAAGAGCGCGCACGCTTGGACGTGTACGTATACATACAATCATACAAAGCTTTTAAATTGCAAATTATGCAATATTGTAAAAATAAAACATCTGAAATATAGAACTATTTTGAAATGAAATAAGCAATGGCAACTCAACTTGGCTACAGTGCAATTTTGTCATTATCACATATTGCTGGCCAAGCTTGTCCAATTTGTGTTGCATATAAACTAAAATACAAACAACAGAATAGACATATATTATATTACTATTTTTGGAAATACTTCGAAATTTAGAATTTATTATGACATCTTATTTAAATGGTTAAGTTATACTTCTATGTACTAAGTTTATAAATGATTTCAAACATAAATGTACCTTTTTTATTTTATATTTAATTACTACTTATATATAAAAGTATATTAAGAAGATAGTAAAAAAGAAAGGATAAAAATACACATATATGATGTCACACACAATAATTAATTGAAGAGCAAAAAGAATATTACACAAAACTTTAAACTTAAAAGAATATATAGACTTGTACATTTAAAAAATGAGAAAATATTAAAATACAGCAATGCTTGAAAACTTGCAATTTTTTTCTTTCAAAATACAAATTGAATTTTGCAAACAAATGCGTATTTTTCATAGCTTAAGATCGATTTTAGCATTAAATATTGTACATAAAATGCAAAATAATATATATAAATAAATATATATATATATTCATAAACAAAAATCTATACAAAGTTAAACGAATGCAAAACAAATTGAAACAAAATTATATATTCAATTGCAAAAAATTTAAAAACAAAACAAAATAACTTAAAATTAATATAGTAATATAATGAGAGAGTAATATACTACTTAGCAAAATAAATAAATATAATTTAAATCTACATTTTAAAAACTATTGGGCATTGAAAATTTTTAAAATGTGCAATTGCCAGCTAATAAACTACATTTATGTTCTTGAGCAAGTGATGAATATGTAAAAAAAACCCAAAACTTGAATTTTATACGAGTACATGTAAAAAGTATTTATATCTGCGACTTGATGATAGTTAAAAAAAAAATGTAACTAAAACGAACAGTTCGGAATGATAACTATCGAAAGCTGAAAGCCAACGATGCAAATGGTGGCCCAGCAATAAGGACCATTTCTGACTGAATGTGTTGTGTACGTAAACAAGCACCTCGTCCGAGAAGAATCTGCAGAAAATATTACATTTTTTGTTGGCGCTGTGATTCACGCGTATTTCTTCGAGCGTTGCGACTTGTTGTGGCTGAAATAAAGCAATTAAAACCCTAAAGCTAAGTATAAGTGCCAGTTAACTGTCAGTAATAACTTTTTTCGTTGAGTATTCTGTCGCAATTAGTTAAAATTGGTACATATTTGAAACTATTTTCAATGCATTGTGATGAGAGTGTCGAATATATTCAACCATCCGAACAATGCTTAAGAATAAATTTTTATTCCTATTAATTTTCATTTATTCTTTAACGCTACGAATGGAAAAACTGACAGTGAACTCAAATTTAACATAAATACGGTTTTGTTACGCGTCTACGCCATAGCCACTACCGTACAATTGATACGTCGAAGGCATTGCATAGCTTCAGTTGTGCGCAGAGCTTAAAGAAGGATTTTGGCACAAGAATCTGATAGTGTGAAACCATATTTACGACGAAAAAGGAAAAAAAATCTTTTAATAAATACATTTTCAAACTATCTATCAAGTCACAGTTCAAGAGAGACCGTTTTTACTTACTATTTAAACTACTAAACTATACAAACCTACATATATGTTCTATATATTCGTTCACATAAAACATTCAATTGTCGCTGCCTCTACACTGTACTCCTTTATAAATACATGAATATATTATTAAAAATTATAATTTATAAAACTAAACATAATTAAAAAAGCAATTTTGCTTAAATTATGCATTTTTCTACTACGAGACGAGACTTGCAGAATATATAAATATTAACGTCTGCGTCTATTGTTGATCGATTGATAAAAGATTGAAGGATTGAGTCTAAAACTTAAAGAATGTTATAAAAGAAAATATAATTAAAAAATTATATTATTAAATTAATTAAAATGAAAACGTATATGATTTAAAATCACTTTCTGTACATAATTTAGCTCGTAAACAACAAATTATGAAACTAATGCAAATTATATATACGAGTATATGAAAATATATTTTAAAAAGTTTCAGAACACCAAAAAAAAAAAATTTTTATTCTTACTTAGTTGCAAGATGTACGACTGAAAAAAAGTTATAACCAAGGCTGGCAACCTTGACCGGATATCGATGAATTTGACCGGAATATTTTCTATTTTGAAACGCTGTTCTCGGCGATTCTCCCAGGAGATATAACCAAGTTTATACGACCAAAGTCTACGACTAGGTCGATTTCCTCTTTTGGCGATTGCTCCCTCTGGGTATTCATTCATCTGGAAGATTCCGCCGTCTGGGTGATTCCACCGTCTAGGGGTTCTTCCGACTGGGAATTCCTCCATCTGTCTAGGGAGTCCAATCTTCAAGGGGATTTCACCGCCGTCAGCGGAATCCTTCCAATTGGGCATACTCCGTTTCTTCTGTCAGAGGAATTCCTCGGCTAGAGACTCCAATCGTATGGGGAATCTCTTCGTATGAGGTTTCCTTCATCTAGGTACTCCTCCCTTTGGGGATTGCTCCGTCTGCACACACATACAGAAAATATCGTGTTTGATTTTTCAGATTGCTCACATATTTCAAACACATTAACTTCGCCGGCGCACAAGGACTTGTTTGCAAAGCGCTTTTAACAGTCACAGGGCCGTATTGAATGGTGACAAGGCATAGTCTTGAACAGTCTGAAACAATAAAAAATAGTAGTTTGTTGAAAACTTTGCTTGCACAGAAATAACCAGCCACTATAACGTCAGCCGGGATATCAGAAAAAGAATCATGCTTGCTAATAGATACTAACTTGGACCTAGACAACAAATTAGACGTAAAGCCTCTCATCAATGCCGAAAATTTTAATCTATAGGACACTGAAAAATTGGGTCCTACTGTATGGCACGGAAGCTTTTTCATGAGTTTTAGACCTATGGTCGTCTGCATCCGTATGAACCACGAGCTGTATGAGGTAAAACTTAGTTCAGTACATACAGTTCCAGAGGCTGCAAAACACTAGTCATCTTATTCGGATGGAGAACAGAGCTGCAGCATTATGACTTATATGGAGTGCCGAAATTAATTGTTGGTGACATTATAAGCAACATATAGCAACATATTTTTGCATTAATAAAACACAAATACTATATATTATCTTTATACGTATTTTACAAATATATTATAAAAAAATATATTTTACAAATATATTATAAAAAAATATATTTTATAGAATAGCTATATACAATCTAACTAATCATCACCACCTCTTTTCTTGCGCCTTTCTTTTTTGCTCACTAGTCTGCCCTTGCTATAGCGAGACTTCGATTTCTCAAATTTCAGTTTCTTACGCTGATGCTTGGGCACACTCTTAATCGTGTTATTGCGATCTCGCTTAGCGTTCTTCTGATTTACTTTTTTATCAATACGTTCTTTCATTTTGAAGGCTTTGCTCTTCTTAAGTTTTTTGAGAGTTTTCGTTTTCATTAATCTATCAATGTCCTTTTTACAGCGCACATCGCTAGCATCAACGCCGGGTAGACCCTTTTTGGCAGCATCTTTCTTGTCCGCAACCTTGACGTCACTTGTGCCTGATGCTCGTTTTTGTTTCTTTGCATTCACATCGAAATCCATGCCAGGAATTAAATTAGCATTCTGCGCTGCATTGTCATCACCACTGTCACTATCATCCGCGTTATCATTTTCATCATCACTCTCCGCAGCGATATTCTGTCCAAGCATATTGCGCTGTGCCGCTAAATCGTTGGTGGTTAACTCGACAATGTTCACCTGTACTTCATCGTCTTCATATTCTTTTTCGTTTTCACGTTTGTCATCTTCAGTCAGTTCGCGCAGTGGTTCAAACGATTTTTTCAGATGCTTTAAACCATCCTTTAACTCTTGACGAATACGCTTGCGCTCTTCCTTAAGATTACGCTCCAACTCGTTTTTCGCGCGTGTACGTCTCTCATTTTTACGTTTGCGAAATCCCGTCAAGAAATCTCTGCAGGAGTGAAGAAAATTTCAACAATTTATATTAAGTACTTATTGACAGACTTGTTGCCTGTTACTCACTTTCGCTTCTGTGGATCAAAGACAATCTCGACTTTTTGTTTTTTAGTTGACTTTTTACGCGTCATGGCCGCTTCGTTGCTTTATATGTAATTTATATTTAATTTTTAATTAAATAATTGTTTATTTTTATTTATAAAGAATATATAAAAGGTGAAAAAACGTGCGACTTCAAACAGTGTGACCGTTTTTAATAAACTGTTGTTTTGTGAATAATGGGTGTTTCAATAAAGAGTTTAATTCTGAAACCAGCGTCGCAGTTCGTATGGAGTGATCCAGAAAGTAGTTTTGAAATGTTTCTTTACAAAAAAAAATAAATCAATAACTATCCCCAGTGGTATCTACCAATGCGTCTTCTATTTACATAGTTGTATACTCTTCGTCTGCAGAAGCTGTTTAAACTGGCTAAGAACTGTATAAGATT
The DNA here is from genome assembly GCA_035044805.1 of Leucophenga maculata. Classification (NCBI taxonomy): domain Eukaryota; kingdom Metazoa; phylum Arthropoda; class Insecta; order Diptera; family Drosophilidae; genus Leucophenga; species Leucophenga maculata. The sequence continues at coordinate 422,842 of JAWNNP010001715.1, read as the reverse complement.
CCCTGTGCTCTATAAATGATTTACTGAATTATGAACTATTGCCGTTAATAGATCATGCGGTTATACTTTGCCTAATTCTCTTTCCGCCTTTGTTTCTAATCTGAAATTCGAACTAAAGCGTTTAAACTGATATATTTTTCTTATGAAATTCATATAAATAAATAAAACCCACTAATGTTATTTCAATATTTTTTTTTTATTAATTTTTCAATTAGCATGTTTTCCTTTTCAACAATATTAAAAACCATTATAAAAACTTAATAAAAATGTAACCAACATTTTAGCATTTGATGTTTTACGAACATATCACATGCACCTTTTTTCACAATTTGATATATTAGTTGAATCTCTTCTGTGCTGAGTTTTAGCTTGTTTTTACGTTTCTTTATAAGAAACTTGATTTGAGATTAACCTAAATAGGAATATGCGCACATTTATTCTCGAGTAGATTAGCGTTCGAATGGAATAATTGTTGTGCACCAACAAAATCTAGAATGTAATTTAATTCGATTCGAGAGTAGAGCAGAAAGAAATTTAAAAAACTGCGACACCAATGCCAACGAAGCTCATGTGTCAGTACCATGTGTAAAAAGCTTGCGACGCAATGTTGACGTATCCTGCTGCCGACGTATGAATGAATTTGATGCAGACTCTATTTCCATAAAACTATGAAATTTACTATGCGAACCATCTACCGCCGGACTTGGAATAACATCGAATTGGTAATTCGGTGAACTGAAAAGACAAAACATAAGTAAAGAAATGTGTTTTACTTGCAATTCTCTTTAGACTTACAGTAGTTTCGACTTTTGTGCTGTGTTTAGAGGTGTTGAATTTATTATAGTACTTAATGGAAAATGTCCCGGCGTGCCTTGCTGCGAAACATCAAATCCTGTATCATCACTAAGAAAGCCAGAACCGCCACAGTCGTTGATCTTGCCATTCATCATGTTGAGCTTTGGCGTTGAGCCTATAAGATTTATGTGCACATTCGGTGTGCGCGGGTTGCATGTAATTGACTCAGTGCTGTTGTCAGTAGGTGTGTTTGTAATTCCTCTTCGTAAATGAAATGATTCGAGCATGTAAGTGACAAAACGAATGGTACCACATTTGATATTGCACAATTTGGACAAGACGAAGCGATGAGTGCGACGTATTGTACGATGCTGTAAACAGTTGAATTTGTATTGTTATATTTGTTCATATTTTTTTTGTTCAAAACCTACCAAAAACCTTAATGGCTGCCACTGGTTGCGTCGCCGTAACATTGCTGCAAAACGTTTATGCGCCAAAAGCTGGTCCACTGTCGGCCGCCTCGTGGGCTCGGGTGCCATCATGCTCTTAATAACGCATTGTAGTTCACATGATATCGTGCTGAGAAAATCATCCGGCAATATGCCATGCCTTAACTGTTGCCACAATGCTCCATTGGCTGGCAGTTCCAGATAACAGCTCAATTCTAGCATTGCAATGCCAAGACTGAATATGTCCACCGCTTTGGAAAATTGTCCCTGCATTATTTCCGGTGCTATGTAGCGTGAATCACCTTCGGTTGCCTGATGCCGATTGGCCTTGTCCACATCGATTACTAAACCGAAATCGGCCAATTTGCAGGTGTCATCATCATCGATAAGCACATTATCAAGCTTTATATCTAAGTGTAACAAATTGCGATCATGCAGACTCTTTAGTGCCAATAAGAGATCCAGCATAATAGACCAGATACGCTCCTCCGGTATCTGTTTGCAACGCCATAGATAAGTCTCTAAATTCTCACGGCAGAGCTCCATTTGCATATACAGTCGATCCTCCTGTTCCCATGCACGATAGAAACGTATGCAGTTCTCATGTCCCGAAAACTGTTCATACCGACGTACCTCTTCTAAACGTTCAGATCGATATTGTTCGCTACGAAACAATTGTTTAGACATTTTCACCTACAATTTTTTATACATAAATTGTTTCACTTAAATTCATTAATGTATTTAAATTTAAACTCACCGCGTACAGTCGACCGTCCTCTTTAAATCGCACTTTGAAAACCTCGCCAAAAGAACCCTCGCCGATCTTTGATAGACGCGTAAAGCACTGTTCAAAGTATGACTCATTAGCCGTACAGTTGTACGAACTGGTAGACAGTGGCAACGTTCCGGCTTCCGATAGTTCATTACTCTCGTTTCGAAAGGATATCACTTGTGCTATATGCGAATTATTGATGGATCCTGTAACAGAGAAGTTGAGACTTCGGTTAAAGTTGCTGTCGTAACGTGGTTTATATTTCGGTGGTCGAAATCGATTGCTGTCATCCTCGCGCCGGTTGCCCTGTAACATTATAAATATTAGTCATATCGACATTCCTTTGTGTTTATTTGCTTGGCAGCGCTAGTTTGTAAACTTGCATTCCGCTGCGGCTACGAACCTGTTTGTGTGTGTATTGTGTAGCTTCGTCGCGTATTTCGGGTAGCGGCAGACCGGGCAATCCGCTGTTTGTTTTAAGTGATTCGTTCATTATTGCATTAAGTCTGTTTAATTAATTTTGGACGATTTGAATAATAAAATATAGAAAAGGAATGTTGAATTAGTGATGAGCAAAATTTTACAGGCGGCGATTTTTTCGTTGTGATTGGAGAATCTCAGTGATTCGCTGTGATTGGTAAACCTGCAAAACTGTGATTGCTCTTCACAGTTTTGTTAAATTTAAATATTACAGTTTTACAATCACTCTTTTACGGTTTACTCAGTGTGGATAACAGCTAATTTGAAATAGCTCGACTAATTAAGCTTTAATATATTATTTATCAATTATTTAACTTAATAGACATACCACTTACAATTGATAACAGCTCGTCTAATGCAACAATGTGAAGCACTTAAAAATATCTCGACAAGTAAAAATGTCATCTTTGTTGGTTCCACTTAATCAAAGTCGACAGGAACGGATAGATCAGTCATTACTGCTTCTTTGTATTGAAATCGATAAACCGTATGGCATGGTGGAGGAGGATGCAATAAAGAACTTCGTAAATGTACTGAGCACAAGCAATGATCTGCCAAAATATCATCAATTATTAATCTTTTGATATCTATAACTACTTTATACGATAAATGAAATGTTCCGTGATTTGAATACTGTCTAACGTTATATCACGAATTCTATGGAAATCCATGGCAATGTTTGCATTTAATAGAAATCCCATTGCATGAAATGATTTTATAAATTGTCTCTTCTAAAACTAGGTAAAAGCACTAATTAAAAGTAAAAAATCTAAAAGCATAACATGAATTCATTATTTTTTTTTTGTTTTATTATAGTAGACAAAGTTTTTTAAATTCAGCCCTTATTAATACAAGCGCAGTCATTCACAAGTAACTTGAAACGGTCACATTGACATTTTACATTTACCAATCACTGCGCTGTTAAAATCACTGTAATCGCAGGCATAAAGGTACACACAGCACAAATACCCTATATCATTCCTTTGCAGCTATTCAGTCGTCTCTGTTGTCGCAACGCGAAAAGATGTTGCTAGCTGTTTATGTACTTGTTGCTGCTGCGACTTTTGTTGCTGCCGTACCCAAACCGGATGAACTGCAACCTAATCCCTTGGAACACGATTCGTTGCATGTAAAACACTTTGACGGCATCAACCACAATCCGCAATACGATCACGAAGCATTTTTGGGTGAAGATGTCGCTAAAACCTTTGATGACCTGCCACCGGAAGAGAGCAAACGTCGCTTGGGACTGATAGTGGACCGCATTGATGACGATAAGGATGGTTTTGTTACACTAAATGAGTTGAAAAAGTGGATTCAGTTTACGCAGCGTCGCTATATCGACGAAGATGTAGGTCGTCTGTGGAAGCAGCACAATCCCGAAAACAATGCATCAATTAGTTGGGAGGCTTACCGCAAGCATGTCTACGGTTTTATGGATGATATGGATAAGGAAGAATTGGAACACGAAGAGCAAGGTATAAGTTCGCAGCTGCTATTTTCTTTTTTTTTTTTTCGCTAAAATAATTAAACTTCTGATTCAGGCATTTCTTATAGTGGCATGCTCAAGCGTGATAGACGCCGCTGGGGTGTCGCCGATCAGGATTTGGATGATAGTCTGAATCGTGAGGAGTTTACCGCTTTTTTGCATCCCGAGGACCATGCTACCATGCGTGATGTTGTACTTGCTGAAACTGTTGAAGATCTAGACAAGGATAAAGACGGAAAAATTTCGGTCGATGAGTATATCGGCGATATGTACCGTCCATCAGAGGATGGCGAAGAGGAACCCGAATGGGTACGAAGTGAGCGTGAAGCGTTTAGCAAATATCGTGATCTCGACGGTGATGGCTTTTTGGATGGTGAAGAAGTACGCCAATGGATTGTACCAAAGGACTTTGATCATGCCGAAAGTGAGTCTAAACATCTTATTTTCGAAGCTGATAAGGATGGTGATGAGAAGCTTACAAAGGATGAAGTACTGGAAAAGTACGACGTTTTTGTTGGCTCGCAGGCTACCGACTTTGGCGAGGCGCTCGCGCGTCACGATGAATTCTAAACGTTGCTGCTTCCAGTTTAATACACTTACGCTGAATCTCGATACACAACGCTGAGATTAATTATAAAGACACGAATTAATTTTTAAGTGCAATTTTCGAACTTAACTCCATTTTTACACATATACATTTATATATATTAACGAACAAATGATGCCAAATATGTTTAACAACATGACAACTAGTTAGCTAATAGTTATAAATACATACAAACATAGTTATATGCCAAGTACTTTGATTGTACGCCTACTAAATGACTCAATGATGCATATATTTTATAGATATATACATACATCCATGCATACTTGCATTCATGCATTTTTTTACATTCTAATATGTTTTCTTTTTAAAATGTTTGCAATCTTAACATATTTACATTTTTAATATATTTTTAATGTGCCTAAAGAAATTCTAAATTGAATTGTTTGATATGAGCTAATTGATTTGCGGCGACGATTTTGAATGGCCACGTCATCCTATTTATTTTCATGGACCAGAATACACTTTCGACACGTCACATCTTCATTCATTTGTACTCTTTTTTTTTTCAAACACATGTTTGTGTGTGTGTATTGAAATGTAAATCATAAATTGCCGCTGCTGGCTGTGATTATTTTTCTACGCTTTCCGTATTTTGTGCTGGAGGCATTATTCTTTGGTGTAGTCTTTCAGCGTTTTGCTGAGATAAGCGTTTCGTGCACATGTCGGTCAGACAGACAGATGAGTGGTATTTCTGGACAGTGGGTAAGATAATTAAAAACATTAATACTGATAATTTGATTCAATATGTCGAAGGAAAACATTTCTTAATTTCAATATACCCACAACAATTATTTATAGTATTTCAAATTAGCTTTGGACAGAGGACTTGTGACTCATAATATTATTTCTTAACCTGAATAAATTTGCGGTGCACCCTTCCCATATAAGAGAATAACGTAATTCGCATTATCTCAGTAACTTTTAATATTGCGACTTTACCTTAGGTTTTGTTGGTCGAATGAAAAGATCTCCATGAATGAGAAGATCAACCACAAGTGGCATCACTAAATCTGATTTGTTTTCCCGCACTAATTCGTTTATTGTGGCTCGTAGTTCGTACACTTGTGACAATGAATATATTCATGGTTTTCCGAGACATGCATTTGACAATTTTGTTTGTTTACGGCTCCATTCATTGAAAAATGAGCCATGCCGCTCATGAGTTCAGTGTTGTCAAAATTATGTTGTCCGATGGGTAAGATTTAATAGCCCACCTAATCCATACAGATTTTTATGTTTCTAGTTTAAGTAACCCTTCCTCTGTACCGCAGTGCAGCATTTACTCAATAAAAGACATTTAAATTTAAGATTTCTTGCATTATTTATTTTTTCCCATTGAGATAGACACATTTATATAATTTCTTGTTTAATATATATATGTATTTAAAATAAGAAATATTCAAAGTTGTTTTTCAGTACATTTAGTATACGAAGGACATTGACCTTATCAATTATTATTATTATTAATACATATTAATGTTTGCCGTTTCTATGCTCATGTCTCTCCTTCAAAATTTCTACTTTTTTCTTCAAAATTTAATTGTTTAACTTTTCTTCAAGTGTTTTTCGGAACGTTCTTTGCTTGCTACAATGCTGTATTTTTTCTAAGCTTTTAATTTTTTTTTATATATTTTCACATATTGTGGCGCTATTTAAATTATTTTTTGGTTTAAACGCAAACGCTTCACAACAAATTCTTGTAGAGAAAAAGTAGAAAAAAATGGTATTTTTTATAAATTTAATTAGTTAATAATTAATTTGGAAAACTTTTAGTTTAAATTAATGCACATTGAACACAACGCACAAATTGTAAACGCAACTAAATTTAATAAAGAGAATTTAATTAAATTATTTAGGTATGTATAAGCAAACTAGTTAAGCGCGTTTTATATTCTTACCTTCGATCGGAGGTGTTTTGAGTTATCATGGCAGATACGATATACAATATACTAAAACAAAAATTAAAGAACATCTATGTATGCTCACGCTGGAGCGGAGCTGCAACTATTACTACTAAACGCTTGTCAACGTTGAAACAAAAATACATACATACATACAACAGCGACTACATTTCTCAATATTTTGTTTCCTTTTTTTTTTTTAAGACATTTTGATTTCCAATTAAATTTTTGACCCATTTGGCTGCTGCTTTAGCTCAGCTTGAGCGGCTCTTATTTCTTATACTTCGCCTTCAACCTCACGTTACGCTACACTATACGGCTGTGGCAAGTGATGTTCCATTAAATCTCTCTCGGATCTAGTGCTGAACGATGTTGATGGTTTTTTTGCTGGCGGCGGTGATGGTGGATGGCTAAAGTTATTTGATCGCTTACAGCAACGTACACTTACGCTTCGATTTGGGCTGCAGCACCGGACATAACACCGAGCGTATAGCCTCATCGAAGACCGTCTTCAGTCCTTTCTGTGTTAGCGCCGAGCATTCCAAGTACTTGACGGCGCCGATTTCTTTAGCCATTGCTAGTCCCTGTGGATATGTAATGGGCGCCAGTTTCTTGTCCCGCAGTTTTTCAATCGTATTCTTATCATCGCGCAAATCGAGCTTTGTACCGACAAGTATGATTGGTGTACTCGGGCAATGGTGACGTACCTCGGGATACCATTTAGCACGTACATTCTCGAACGATGCCGGATTGACTAGTGAGAAACAGATGAGGAAGACGTCTGTTTGTGGATAGGAAAGCGGACGTAACCGATCGTAATCTTCCTGACCAGCAGTATCCCAGAGCCCAAGATTAATGGGCTTTGCATCGACCATCACATTGGCGGAATAGTTGTCGAAGACGGTGGGTATGTATTCGCCCGGGAAGGCATTCGTCGTGTAGCTGATGAGCAAGCAGGTCTTACCGACGGCGCCGTCGCCCACAACGACGCATTTAATTGCTTGCATGTTTGATGATGTTAAAAATTAACTATACTTTGCGATTGTGTATGAGTGCACGAGCAAGTGTATGTGGTGTCTATTACTCCCACTCTCTCTACTTCTCTCGTATTTAGTTGTCGTCGTTGTCGCCGCGCGTTGTTGTTGTTCTTTTGGTGCTGCGGCGGCTATTTGGGTGTGCTGTGCAACTGCTGCTACGACGCTAATTTGCGACGGATCAGCTACTGCTTTGTGCTTCCGTCTTATAAATGGAGTATATGGCGTTAATGTACACTGCGTGAAATAGCGTTTATATTCTTCAAAGTCTATTTGTGCGTTGGATTAGATTTTTTCTTCTCTCTCAATAGAGAAATCTGTAATCCAGTGGTTCTAAATTTAATGCGGGGCATTGCGGATTGAGTTGCCATTAGTACAGCAGCTATGGGACTCCAAATTTAAACATGGCGTAAGTTTCATTGCTATTTTCGTACTAAAAAATAAGAAGTAATTGGATTCGAAAAGAACAAGCAAAATACTAAGACAATGCGTTTCCTTAAGATTTGGTATTAATATTTTTAAAATGCTAATTTCACTTACACCTGTATGAGTTAACAAACATGTTTGACGAAAACTGCCACGGCAAACTTAACACAGATTTGTTCGATGGTTTCGTTGCGCCTTTAGTCATTTGTTGGACTGCAACTTATTTCGTTTCGCGCTGCTTTATATTCAAACCGAGCTTTGACGTGTTAGCATCTAAATTTGATATTTAGTTGTAACAAGTATTTTAATAATTTTAACCCTTTAGCATATCCTTTAGAATGTTCGAGGTGTATATTGTCTCTGCTGCGCGCACGCCAATCGGTAAGTAAACGCCTCGTTGGATATACAAACAAAAAAAGTGATTTACCTAAGAACTTTCTCCAACAACAAACTTTCACTTTTATCAATGATTCAGGCAGCTTTAATGGCACTTTATCGACACTTAAGGCGTCTGACTTGGGCAGCGTGGTCATTAAGGAGGTTGTGAAACGTGCCAATGTAGAGAGTCAACAGGTCAACGAAGTAATTATGGGGCAGGTGCGTGCGCAACGTTGTTAGCGGCAGTGCTTTTGTTTATCAGACACGCCCCTATTCAATAACACTAGATACGCAAATCCATAAAAACAATTACATAATCGATGTGTGATATTTCAGGCACTAACCGCTGGACAAGGCCAAAACCCTGCGCGGCAAGCTGCTCTGCAGGCCGGTTTGCCTCTTGCTGTGCCCGCCTATGGTATTAATCTGCTCTGCGGCTCCGGTTTGAAGTAGGTATATATAGATACATATATGATAACATTTAATTGTTTTTTTTTTTCATTTAGAACTGTAATACTTGGCTACCAGTCGATACGCAGCGGCGATTCTAGCATCATTGTTGCCGGTGGTCAGGAAAGCATGTCCCGCGCACCTCATGTGTGCTACTTGCGTCAAGGTATTAAAATGGGTTCCGGCACATTCTTGGACACCATGATGCACGATGGCCTAACAGATGCTATGAAAAATATAGTTATGGGTATCACAGCGGAAAATGTAGCCGAGAAGTATAATATTAGTCGCGCTGCACAGGACGCCCAAGCAAAGTTGTCGCAGGAACTCGCAGAGCAGGCACAAAAATCTGGTTGGTTCGATAAAGAAATTGTAGCCGTTGAAGTTAAAGATCGTAAGGGTACAATAGTCTTCGATAAGGACGAGTACATAAAGTCAGGTACAACACTTGAAACGCTGCAAAAGCTGAGGCCAGCTTTTAAGGAGGTTTGTTCTTGCACAAATATTTCTATAGTCAAAGTATGTATCAATATCGTGTAACAGGGTGGCACTGTAACTGCTGGAAATGCATCTGGAGTTAACGACTCAGCAGCCGCTGTTTTGCTTATGTCTGGTGAAGAGGTGTCTAAACGCGGTAGCAAGCCACTAGCTAAGATAATTGGTTGGGCACAAACTGGCATGGAACCGGAACTTATGGGTATGGGTCCAGTGTCGGCAGTAGAAGCTGTGGTATGTAACTGTAATTTAAAGATTTTTCAGACATTTATTCCTACGTTATATTTTCAGCTTGCCAAATGCGGCTGGACGAAGGATGATGTCGATCTATATGAACTGAACGAAGCTTTCGCTGCTCAAGCACTAGCGGTAGTGCAATGCCTTCAATTGGACCCGAGCAAAGTCAATGTGCACGGTGGCGCTATTGCGTTAGGACATCCAATTGGCGCGTCTGGTGCACGTGTACTGGTCACGTTGCTCTATGCTCTGGAGCGTACTGGCGGACGTCGAGGCATTGCTTCGCTTTGCATTGGTGGTGGCATGGGCATCGCACTCGCTGTCGAAAGAGTTTAATTGACAGAATTAAATGAGAAAGTTCAAAAACGTACTTAAATTGCTTTAATTGTTGTAGATCATATTATATTTTTGTTATTTATTACTTCTATAAGCATAAAGTAAGCTAAATGCAAAAGTTAACAACAATAAAACTAACTTATCTAAAAAATGAATATTTTAAATTTTAAGTGAAAGTATAAATGCTCGATATAATATTTATTTAAATTCAATAATCAATTTAAAATCTTTTGTTTAGTTTAACCAAATATTAAATATTTTTTATAGTGTACTTGCACAATTTCAGTTGATTGTGAAATTCGTTTTGAAATGTAAACTTTTTGTTACTATAATGCACGCATCGTTTATCTGCGGGTAGATCATTTTTGTGTTAAGTCATCTTATTTGAATAACAGAGCAACGTGTGCCTAAACAACTCATTCAATTTGCATTGTGCTTAGAAATATCTTGTTTATTGTCACATATACTTATTAGCATTAAGCTTTCTTTATCATAAAGCTATATAAAGCTGATATAGCCATGTTATATTGTATGTCTTTATATACGCCAAGAATCGGAAGATTGAACCAGTTGATCAGACATAGTATATGCATTGAAAGTGAGAACTCATTGAAGGGTAGCCACACGCAAATCTAAGCTAGATTGTGTAATTTTCGTTTGAATATTATTTTTAAGCCGGAAACACAAATTATGTATGACCTCAGGTCAACTTTAATTATAGCTTGAAATATATGGTTCAAATAGAGACAATTATTTTGAAAAAAGGGTATTTTTCAGTCGAGCACTGTACACTGAAAGTTAATTTCTCTTGATTTGAGCTTTTAAGAAATCGTCATGCTTTGTTAGACTTGCATCTTTGTATGAATACATCTCCATGCAGTCTTTTTATAAATTTAAATATAAAATTAAAAAAGATTTAATTTCAACAGATGTTAGTTTTTAAAACTATGTAACCTATACGTTTAAAGACCGTATGATGCTACATCAATGTATGAATGGAGTTTAAATATACAGACAATCGCTATTGCATTACTATCATTAAGCAGAATATATAGCAGCGGCTTATATTTTTACTTCTCTTCAATCGTAAATTTCTCCACGCTTCACCTTGTTAACGAGTCCAATTAGTTTCCAAAATTTCACAGTTGAATTGTGACTAAATTTAAATAATATTTCATTTCAAATCCAATTAGTTTCCAAAATTTCACAGTTGAATTGTGACTAAATTTAAATATAATATTTCATTTTAAATCTAATTGACTGCAATTTCCGGTCTCTGTAATCAACTACATATAATGAATTACGGAGCCAGATGGAGGAGGGGACATTGTGCTTTGTGTATTTGTATTTATACAAGGTACACGTTGCATATGTACAAAAATATTCGTTTACACCACTTAAGCTAATTTGCATAAATCGAAAAATTCATTGGCTTGCTTGTTGTTTGCGATAATTGAAGAAAAAAAAAAAAATATTCAATTACCATTGTACGTTTTAGTCGTCATCGAATGCATTTTGTTTTCATGATCTTTAGGGTTATCAACTCTGCTGCTCATCTATCAGTTTAATGCCATCAAGCTCCTCAGGCTGTTTAGGATAAAATCCATTCCCATTTGTGCTTTTAATGCTCTGACAAAGTGGAAGATTCACAATGCTTTCAACCGATGGTACACAAAGCATCGAATACTTCGCTATCATGCTTGACCAAAGCGTTGGTGAGCCATTGATCGAGAAATAGGAACCCCAAAATTTCGAGGATACTGCATGCGCAAACTCATAATCACAGTCTTTGGCATTGGTGGTCATTAGTTCCTCCGACACTGCGGCTGCATCAAAATCATGATGTTTTACAGGTCCATATATGTCCTGTACAATGTTGTCACCGAAATACAAAGCCGCCGCGTTTGTTGTATCCTTGCCGAGAGATTTACTTAATGCGCGATGTAATTGATGCCAGTTGCCTTGCGAATATACCTGTCCAAGCTGTAACTCTGTCTCATAGCTCAGTTCTGTACCTGGCAATTCAATCATTTCTTCCATATCAACGCACAAATACGGACGTTGTGCCGAAAAATATCCCGGCTTCTTTGCATAGCATACTACGGCATCAAACAATTGCATCCATTCATCGCCGAAAGCATACTTAGCGTTGTTGTGTGCAAAGTCAATATTAGAACCAGTTAGTAAAAAGAGTTTCTTGCCAGATGCACGAAGTTCACATAACCACTTCAGCATATTATCGCTTGTCCGCAGTATATAACGTTCTGGCTCAGCACGCATTGCTTTAAAATATTCACTAGTTTCGTTTTTGAAATTATCACGCGAGTATATGTGCATTAATCCATCAAATACGTTGGGCCACACTGTATATTCCAGACCTGCAGGAAGCTGCTGCCCGTTAGCACTGGCCTCTGAGTCTACCAAATCAATGACTTGTGCGAAAACCAAACCTGCTGGCATATCAAAGTAATCAAGCAGTGCACGTATCTGCAACGCTGCTGGTCCATTCCAGGTCGAAATAGGATCGTCGTTAAATTGAGTCGAGAGGTGCCATTTACGTTCCGGGCCGTAGGTATCTACAATCTCCTTATCAGTCCTGTAAATAGTTTTTTTTTAACTCTCACTTGATTGTCATTTCATAGCTACTACACAGTTTATAATTACATGAGTCGTGTTCCATGTGCTGCTCGTAAAATGACTGCATCGTATCCCAGTTTAAGAATATTGCCGTTTTCCGCGTCGATGATGAGACCCTTCTGCATAAAATCCCAGTCAAGCTTTGCATCCAGCAACTTGCGTGAATATCCCCTCTCTTCGACCAGAAACCGCCGCAGCACATCGTACTCCAGTCGAAGCATTTCGTTGAGATTGTATCTCAGTAGTGTGCAGTCAAGATCAAAGCCAATTATATCGTAGTTGGCTAAACAAAATTTTTTAGCGGCGATAGCTGGCGACGACATGTTTCTGTTGTTTCTGTTTGTATAGTGCGAATAATTCTTCCGTCCGATGCATAAACTTGTTCGTGCTAAATTAAACACCGAGAAAGCCGACGACGCCTCTGTAGCAATGGTTTGCGCCAATTTTGTTGTCCACGTTGTTGTTATTGTACCGAAATTACGTAATGGAAAAACAGCTGATCCCACTTGGCCTTGCCTTCCCTTTGCTTTTGACAATAATGTCATAGAGAGACATGGTGAACAACGTAAAACTGCTAAAACTGAGGCGCTGTTACGCATATTGACTTTTATCTGATAACACACTACGTTAAAATTCAACTACATTGCTTTTTTGGTATTAATTTTCATGATATAAAATATTTCTCACGTATGTAAGCTTATTTACATCTACATATGTGTATATATTTTGTTATTTTTTTCGTTAGGGTTACCAACATTTTAATGAAAAGTGACATAAATGGTGCTAAGTTTACACCATTCACATGAATCAACGATTACGTGCACCGATGAAGGTTGTTGTCAATTTAGAGCGATTTTCTTTTTTTATAAGAGTGCACCAGAAACATTTGTGGTACTTTCTTTGCCCTGTATTGGAAGGCCAAGTGAAAATTATTGAAAGAGTAACCAGGTGGAATGGCAAACACTATAAATTATATTAGTTTCTAGATAAGGATTAAAAGTTTAACCGATATAGCAATTTCTCGTAAAATTTTGTAACAGATGAAGGTTATTTTAACCGGCTAGCCGCAAGGTTGTCCAGACTGCCGAACAGGGTGTTTCATGGCAATGTCGGCTTGATTGGGTCACCCTTTACAGTGAGACGGCAACGACGCAACTGTGCAATAAGTTGCGGTATTATACTATTTTCAGTAATTATAGTTAATTTACACGTGTTTAAAACATATTAAAAGTTTCACGCGCATTGTGCCCAAACCAAGATGTCGGCCAGCATCGAAATTCCACTTCGCGATACCGATGAGGTAAGTGCAATTGTATATATGGTTGCGATTAAAGTGAAAGATTCATATGATGCATTACTTTTACAGGTCATCGAAGTGGATCCTGAGCAGCTGCCGGACTGCACTGAAGTGCTTGGCATTTTGGAGCAGGAAGGGTCACAGCTGAATACTTGGGTGAACGTTGCTGTGAGTATGGCAAATCCCAAATTGAAGCATTAATATTGAAACAAAATAACGTTTTTTAGCTAGCCTACTACAAACAAAAGAAAACCGACATTTTCATTACGTTACTGGAGACAGCGCGCGAGAAGGGCAGGAAAGATTATCGCGACTTTGAAAAGGATCAGATGCGCGCCTTTGATATGTTGGCCGCGCATTATGTACAGGAGGCAAACCGCGAAAAATCCAAGGACAAAAAACGTGAATTGTTTATGAAGGCTACTAATTTGTACACCAATGCTGATAAGATTATAATGTACGATCAGAATCATTTATTGGGGCGAGCTTATTTTTGTCTTCTCGAAGGTGATAAAATGGAACAGGCCGATGCACAGTTTAATTTTGTATTAAATCAGTCGCCTGCAAATATTCCGTCGTTGTTGGGCAAAGCGTGTATTGCATTTAACAAAAAGGATTATCGTGGTGCACTGGCGTTCTATAAAAAAGCTTTACGCACGAATTGCAATGGACCTGCGAATGTACGCCTCGGCATGGCGCATTGTTTTCTCAAGATGAATCATCCAGAGAAAGGGAAACTGGCGTTTGAACGAGCGCTTCAACTAGATCCACATTGCGTAGGCGCTCTTATTGGTTTAGCCATACTAAAACTAAACCTACATGAACCTGAATCGAATAAAATCGGTGTACAAATGCTGTCCAAAGCCTATACGATTGACAATGCAAATCCCATGGTGCTAAATCACTTGGCCAATCATTTCTTTTTCAAAAAGGATTATCAGAAAGTGCATCACTTGGCACTGCATGCATTTCACAATACAGAGATTGAAGCTATGCGAGCTGAAAGTTGCTATCAGTTAGCTCGTAGTTTTCATGCGCAATGTGATTATGATCAAGCCTTTCAATACTACTATCAGTCGACACAGATAGCGCCATCCAACTTCGTGCTGCCCCACTATGGATTAGGTCAGATGTACATACATCGTGGCGACACTGAAAATGTAAGTACATCCATATTAACTTTACTAAACTTTTGTAATGCTTACTCATTTTGCTTTACCATTTTTTAGGCTGCGCAATGTTTCGAGAAAGTGCTTAAAATTCAATCTGGCAACTACGAGACGATGAAGATTCTTGGTTCATTGTATGCTAATTCTAATTCACAAACCAAACGCGATATGGCGAAGACGCATCTTAAAAAGGTTACTGAACAATTTCCAGACGATGTTGAAGCCTGGATCGAGCTGGCACAAATACTTGAGCAGAATGACTTACAAGCTTCGCTTAGTGCCTATGCTACCGCATCAAGCATATTGAGCGAGAAGGTCAAAGTAGCCATCCCCGCTGAAATTTTAAGCAATGTTGCCGCACTTCACTATCGTCTTGGTAATTTAAAGATCGCTAGAGAAAAACTGGAGGAGGCTTTGGAACGTGCTGAAGCGGAAGCGCCAACTGATAAAAAGTACTATGAATCGATTGTGGTCACAATGAAGTATAATCTCGCAAGACTTAATGAGGCAATGAGCTGTAATGAGGTCGCTGACAGCCTCTACAAGGATATATTGAAAGAGCATCCGAATTACATCGACTGCTATTTAAGACTGGGTTGCATGGCACGTGATAAGGGTTTGATATTTGTGGCATCTGATTTCTTTAAAGATGCACTTAATATAAACAATGACAATCCAGATGCAAGGTGGGTTAATTAGATGTATACACAAATACAATTAAAAGAGTGAGAATTTATATTTTAGATCGCTTCTGGGCAATCTTCACTTGGCAAAAATGCAATTTGCGCTTGGTCAAAAGAACTTCGAAACTATTTTGAAAAATCCGTCCACTTCTACCGATGCGTATTCTTTGATTGCGCTGGGAAATTTCTCATTGCAAACTTTGCACCAACCATCGCGCGACAAGGACAAAGAACGTAAGCACCAGGACAAGGCGTTAGGCATATACAAACAGGTACTGCGCAATGATCCAAGAAATATTTGGGCAACAAATGGTATCGGTGCAGTGTTGGCTCACAAGGGCTGTGTCATCGAGGCGCGAGATATTTTTGCTCAGGTGCGCGAGGCAACGGCTGATTTTTGCGATGTCTGGCTAAATATTGCTCATGTCTATGTGGAACAGCGGCAATACATTAGCGCCATTCAAATGTACGAAAACTGCATGAAGAAGTTTTATAAACATCATAATATGGAGGTTATGCAGTATTTGGCGCGTGCTTATGTACGCGCAAACAAGTTGCAGGAGGCAAAGACTGTTTTGTTAAAAGCGCGTCGTGTTGCACCACAGGATACGGTATGATCCAAATACAGATTCGCTGAGAATTGTTAATAAATATTATTTTCTTTTAGGTACTTTTGTTCAATATTGCAGTAGTACTCTCAAGATTAGCCATAACTATATTGAAGGACGAAAAGTCGACGCTGGATGTTGTGTTGCAAGCGGTGCATGAATTGGAATTGGCACAGAATTATTTCCAGTATTTGTCCGTTAATGGGGACAAAACCCGATTTAATATTGAAGTTGCTACTATTGAAGCCAATCAATGTCAAGATCTGCTATCCCAAGCTCAATACCACGTTGGTCGTGCACGTCGTATCGATGACGAAGAAAAATCACTACGGCGCAAGCAGGAAGAAGAACGTATGGCATTCCGTCTTAAGCAAGAGGAGGATCGTAAAAAACGTGAAGAGATGCAGAAAACTTCTCGCGACCAAATGCTTGCCAAACGTCAGGAATATGTGGAGAAGACTAAGAACATTCTTATTATTAGCGAGCCACCGCCGGATAAGGAGCGCAAAAAAGGTAGCGGGCGTCCAAGGAAAGATGACTACATCTCCGGTTCGGACAGTGATGCAGGGCCACGTGATGGGGACACAGAACGTCCTTCCAAGAAAAAGAAACCAAAGGGCGAACGTAAAAAGGGCAGCGGACGAAAGCGCAAAACTGAACGATACGAAAGTGATAGTGAAGAAGGTGGTGGTGGCAAGGAGAAACGACAAAAGAAGAAGAAAGGAGGTGCTGCTGCTGCAAAAGAGGCAAAGGATAAAACTCTTTCAGCTAAGCAACGACTTAAGATTGTGTCAAAGGAAACGATTTCCACAAGTGAATCTGAAAGCGATGGAAAGCGAAGCAGAGAACGCAGTGCCAGTCGCAGCGGTAGTGGTAGTGGCAGTGAATCGGATGGTCGTCGTAGTAAAAGAGGCAGCCGTAGTAGGAGTGCCAGTGGCAGCCGGAGTGGAAGTGGCAGTGAAAGCGATCGTGGTCGTAAGCGCGGACGTAGCAGTGGAAGTGGAAGCGAGAGTGACGGAATCAAACGCAAAAAGCGCACTAGAAATCGTATTGAATCTGGTGATGAGAGCGATGGTTCAAAGACAGCACGTTCAAAGTCCAGATCTCGTAGTCGTTCGGGTTCAGCTAGATCAAAATCTGGTTCAAGATCCCGTTCTCGTAGTCGTTCAGGTTCAGCCAGATCAAAATCTGCTTCAAGATCCCGGTCTCGTAGTCGTTCAGGTTCAGCCAGATCAAAATCTGGTTCAAGATCCCGTTCAGGTTCAACCAGATCCAAATCTGGTTCAAGATCACGTTCGCGTAGTCGTTCAGGATCAGCCAGATCGAAATCTGGATCAAGATCGCGTTCTCGTAGTCGTTCAGGTTCCGCCAGATCAAAATCTGGTTCAAGATCCCGTTCTCGCAGTCGTTCAGGATCAGCCAGATCAAAATCTGGTTCAAGATCCCGTTCAGGTTCAGCCAGATCTAAATCTGGTTCAAGATCCCGATCTCGAAGTCGGTCAGGTTCACGATCCAGCAAATAAAATTAAATATCACCTTATTCATAAAAGCATCATATAATTGGTGATGATCAATTGTTTGACTAGTTATCTGATTTTCAAATATATAATGACAACAAAATAAATTTTTTTATTATGAATAAGGCAATAAAAATGCATGCAAGTAATTAGTTACTTCTTAAATAAACTCGTTCGCGGATTCAATAAATACATCAAAGGAAATCGTTTTCAATTACGAAAAGGAGAATGTAAATGGTTAGAATTTGGCAGGCAAGAACTAGCTACTGAGAATGGCTTGTAACTTAATTTGAGTTCTGTTCTATCATAGCGCTAACAATTTCCGCCATCAGCTTTGAGTGACGTAACACAAAGGCATGATCGATGCGATGTGTGTCAAGCTGTGCATCCACTGTAGGATACTTTTCTTTCAGCTGCTCGTAGTACTTTACCGGTACCCAGCCATCTGTAGTGCCATAATAGAATTTCAGCAGATGCAAATTCGCCTCTACGACATCATGCGACAGAACACTTACTCGAGCCATTTCATCGTCGGCCAAATAAACAACTTTTTCGGTAACCGATTGTTTGGCATATTCTAACGCCGTTTGCATAAAATTACTTGGAATGGAGAATACCCAAAAGTAGAATCTTATTATCAGCAGACGGAAAAACTCCGGTAACATATTGAAGAGTATAATCAGAAAACCAAACACTGAATATATAGGCATGGCTACCTTGGTGAATATCCAGCCATTTGGCGATTCCAACATTTTCTCGACGGTGGGAAACAGCATGTAGCACTTTTTTACACGTTCGCATACTGATTGATCCTTGAGCAGCTCCAAAATCATCCAAGCACCAATGGAATGACCAATAAGATGTACTTTTACATGCTGCGGCACGTACTTATTTATAAAATCGATTTTATGCTGGATTTGTCCATCGAGATTAAAAAGCTTTTCGTTGCCCTTCAGTTGTGGCACTTGACGCAAACCCGTTTCCGGTGGATCATCATGACCAGCATGCCCTAAAGATGAAAAATTAATGCGTTTCTACAACAGTTCAAAAGCGTACTTACCAATAACCCAAACCGGCATTTTTCCTAATCGCTTCTGCAGTGTTTCACCGAACTCTGTATAAAAACCAGGCAATCCCGGATTACCAGTAATACACAGTGTGATTTCATGTACATCGTTTAGAGACTCCTCTATCCAACGGCCCCATGTTAATATATGTGTTGGTATGCCGTTAATATTAACGTAAGCGTCTTGCATTTTTTTTGTGTTTCCGTATGAAGCAAACACGGAAAAATGCGACGTCGACAACAACACTGTAGCTTAACGTAAGAGAATTAAAACAACCGGTTGCAGGTGTTACCAACCTTTGCTAGTGCGCGCGACTTTAATAAATTATAAATATTAATTTTTTTTAATAAAGCTAATCGCTTTTACTGTTAATTAAGCAAAACGAAACTACATGCAGTAAAGTTTAAAGGTCAACGTAAACAGAAATATAAAAGTTACAAAACAGATGTGCAACTGAGATACACTGGGGAAAAAATGTCTCACAATCTGTTAAAACACAAATAGCATGACTTTTTGAGAAATAGAGAATAGAAACAATAAAATAATTAATAATTTATTTTTTTTATTGAGGTAACTGAAACAGCTAACTGAATATTATCGGCTGAATCCATTATATGAAACAGAACACCGAAAAGTCATAAAGATAAAAAATCATATGAGAACTCAGAACAGTAAAAAGATGAAAATGCGAAATGTACATAGGTTGGCACCAACCTATGTACATTTCGTATCAATAAAAATACATCAGTAGTATTCTTGATTATTTGAAGTCTGATGTGTACATTTCTCCACGGATAAAATTAAAAAAAAGAGAAATTCTAAAAAAATATATAAATTGATTATTATTGCTCGACAAGGTTTGCGTATACTATAGTTGTTCATAATATTCTATGCATCCCTGAAATTCTTAACTACAAAAATGTTTCTAAGTTTTAAATGTCATATGAGGCACATATATAAATGGCTTGTTCTACAAAAATTAGGTGTATAAAACAACTATATATAAATATATGACGTACTAAATATTCTTAAAATAATATGTACGCACATTTTTTTTTTATATATTTTTCATTTATATATAACCCAATATTTTACAGTGTATCGAAATTTTATTCTCTAAGCTTTGACTCGAACAGGTTGGCAGCACGATATCTTAAAATTTCACTTTCGCGAATATGTTGGTCGAAACAACGCAACAAAAGAGATGTTTATTTTCGTTTGACAAAAGTCATTGACTGCAAATTCATATCGAATACTATGAAACATAATTGACAATATTTCAAAATCAATCAAATAAAGTGCTGGCAATTTAAATTGTGTCGCCAGTGCAAAACAGAAACGTTGGACCTAAGCACTGTGGGGCAAAGGCTGTGAAAGAGAATGGAATGTTGTTGCCTCCATGTTCTGGAACATTCAAAATTAAAAGTTAAAGATTGTAAACAAGCACACACTAAAAATTAACAGTGAGGAAGTATCGAATTATCACAACAATTCGTAACGCATCGGGTCATTGCACGCAATGGAGTTATATTGCTGGGGTAGTACTTCTCATGGCCAACTCGGCCTTGGTGGCATCGAGGATGAACAGGTTGGAATTGAAAAAAACAAAATAAAAAAGATATGAAATATTGGCTCCTGGAAATACAGCAAAAATAGAATAATTATTGCAGCAAAAAATTGTATTCAAAGCAAAAACCACATCATGAATATGAAGGGGACTATTTCGGTTCATATACCAGAGTACTGCAGCAGAATTCTGTCTTATAACTCTAGTTGTAGTGCGAAGAGACCATCTGTCAATGTCGTTAAAGTGAATATTTTGTGAACCTTTGCCCTTTATCAGCATTAATCGACCATATATAGAAATCTACCGTATCAAAAAGTCTAAATCAAACTGTTTTTAATATTTTTGTCTGTATTGAGGCTGCATTTTCAGGAGCAATGGTACATTTTATAGAATATTTTTTATGCTATTAATTATATTTCATACTCAGATATTAACGCCCCGAAAATTGAGCTGGCAACCGTCTTCAAGCGTCATGCAAATATCCTGCGGTCATCGTCATACGCTCTTCTTGACTGCTGATGGAAAAATCTATTCGTGTGGCAGTAATGATCATCACCAACTGGGCCATAATGAGCTTCCAACCAAAAGGCCACGTATGTCGCCATTTCGTATGTACTACGCAAGCATTTTACATATTTTGATTTGCGTAGATTTGATAAAATTTACAAAATTAGCAATTTCATATACCATTTGTAACAACTTTTGCGTGTCTATCTGCCTTAAGGACAGTAGCTCAGACGTAGTAAATAAAACTTTTGATTACTTATAGAATTCGTAGCGGAGCTGGATGATTACGTCGTTACCAAAATTAGTTGTGGTGCACGACATTCTATGGCGCTTACAGAATGGGGTCAAGTTTTTAGTTGGGGCGACAATGATTGCGGTCAACTAGGACAAGCAAGCAACCAGAATATGATCATATCACCAAAGATTATAAAGTTTTTGGTGACGAAGACAGTGGTACAAATTGCATGCGGCAACAACCACAGCCTTGCGCTAACCAGCTGTAAGTTTTGTTTCATTTTAATTTATTATTGAAATCAGGACTGAGCTTTTGACTTATTCGTGTTTAAAGGTGGTGAACTATATTCATGGGGCTCTAATCTGTACGGGCAACTTGGTGTCAAACCAGTTAATGAGCTGACACATATCAATGTTCCGATGCGATTGACTACAGTGTTAGGTTTGCCTATTGCCTATATAACATGTGGCGGCAACCACTCATTTCTCATCACTAAGTCAACTGCTGTTTTTGGCTGGGGACGTAATAATTGCGGCCAACTGGGACTGAACGATGATACCCACCGTGCCTACCCCACACAACTGAAAACATTACGTTCATTAAGCGTACGCTATATTTCATGTGGTGATGAGTTTTCTATTTTTCTTACAATGGACGGGGGTGTTTTCACTTGTGGCGCTGGTGCTTACGGCCAATTGGGGCATGGCTTTAATTCGAATGAAATGATTCCGCGCATGGTTGTCGAGTGAGTAAACATCCGTTTTCAAATATTAAAATTTCAACTAATTATATTTTCATAGATTAATGGGCAGTACAATCACGCAAATTGCCTGTGGAATGCGTCACTCTCTTGCACTGGTGCCTTCTCGTGGACGTGTTTACGGATTTGGTTTGGGAAGTTCTGGACAACTGGGTACACGTTCAACCAATAGTGTCTCACTGCCACAAGTTGTGGTTGGACCATGGGTGCGTATCCAATATTAAATATTACTTAACTTTATAATTGAATGATCTGCATTAATTTAGGTATCACCGAGCGGTTCAGCTCTACTACAGGCCGATAATTCTAAGTCTAATGCGGTGGTTTCTGTTGTCATACAGCAGATATTTTCCGGCGGCGACCAATCAATTGTAACAACTTCAAATTTTATTAATAAAGTTCCAGCGATTGATTGTCGTTATTACGAGTGAGTACATCATAATGTAATAGAAATAAAATTTCACTCATAATTTACTTAATTTTAGTTCTAAATCCCAGATACTTACTTTAACATTCGAATCGATGCAACAATGCTCTGAATTAAAAATGGAAGATTCGGTTGATTTGGATTTTATGCATCTATTAGAACAGCTATTCAAAAGTCAGGCGTGTTTTAATGCTTCATTTTTGGAGCCCAACGATAAACACTTTTGCTGTACGTCAAAGCATCATGGTGTAGATTTACACGCAGCACAGTGTGCCTTCGATAATTTAAGAAAAATGGAAAATGAAAGCGTTAAACAAATTGTGAGTAGAAACAAAGTTCATTGAAAATAAATATATATGTATATTAAATAATCTACCTTTTCTTACAGATTTGGGATAAAATAACCAACGAACTAATAGCTTCACTTGTACCATCACCGGCTGATGTTGAGACTATGCGCATCTATTTATTACTGCCACTCTATCACGAGTTTGTTAATTCAAAGCACTATAAGACATTACACGTGCCTTTTACGAATGCCGTCTTGAGATTGATTGAGAATCCAAAAAAAATACTAACAAAATGGTGGTCTCTAACGCCGCTTGATCTCTTTGAGTACTTAGTGTCGAGCTATATGCACGTCGTGGTGCATATAATCAGCTTCAAAATGGCTAAGCCTCAGAATTTAAATTCCAGCTCGGAGAGAGATGTAAGTGTATGTTTCTAAGTAAATATTTATAATAGTAATGACAAACAGTTTATTTTCTTTTAGTTATTAGCGTACAATCCGGACTTATATTCAGTACTGCGAATGCTTGATCTCTTGCATCGGATAAATTGTACCGACCGTGAGGAGCGTTTGAACTACGAGCACTTTCGTTGGGCCGAATTGACTGATTACATCGATATACAGCAGGAGTATATACGATGGGTACTTGATAAAGTAGGTGTACATGCGGAGCTACCCAAATTATAACATTTTTACAAAATCTTTTTTAATTTCAGACGCCCAACTTTAATATTTGCAACTATCCATTCCTATTCAATGCAGCAACAAAGACAACGTTGCTGCAGACAGATCAAGCAATGCAGATGCACTCCGCCATGCAGAATGCAGCAACAAATGTATGTGCAATAATTTAAACTTTTATTATTATAATTTTACTGTAACTAATGCAATTATTTAACAGGCTTTTTATAACATGTTGAATTTCGGAATACCCGTTTCTCAGTTCATTGTACTAAATGTGTCTCGGGAAAATATTGTACAGGATACATTGCGCGAAATACAACATCACACGCAAAGCGATTTGAAGAAACCACTAAAGATTAAATTTCACGACGAGGAAGCGGAAGATGCAGGCGGCGTACGAAAAGAATTCTTTATGCTGCTTCTGAAGGATTTAATTGATCCAAAGTATGGCATGTTTAAAGAGTTCGAGGATTCGCGTGCTGTCTGGTTTGCCGATATCAGTTTTGAGACGACCAACATGTATTTTCTCATTGGTGTGCTGTGCGGTCTAGCGATTTATAATTTTACGATTATAAATCTACCGTTTCCACTGGCGCTGTACAAAAAGTTGCTTGAAGAGCCAGTCGATTTAAGCGATCTTCGTGATCTCTCGCCTGCGCTGGCTAAGTCAATGCAGGCAATTTTGGATTACGTTGGTGACGATTTTACGGAGGTTTTCGATTTAACATTTGAAATATCGCGCGATATTTTCGGAGAATCAAAGTCTGAGTGCCTTAAACCAAATGGTGACAATATAGCTGTGACACTGGAGAATCGACAAGAATTTGTCGATCTTTATGTAGATTTTGTTTTTAATAAAGCCGTTGAAGAACCATACAAAGCATTTCATAAAGGTTTTATGAAGGTTTGCTTTGGACGTGTCTTAACCATATTTAGACCAGAAGAGCTAATGGCAGTTGTAGTGGGCAACGAGGAGTACGACTGGCAAGCGCTCGAAGACAATTGTGAATATAAGAACGGTTACACGTCTGGTGATGGCACGGTTAGTAGAATAATAAATGTTATTTTCTATTCAGTAACTATTAAGATTTATTTTTTTTTTTTCAGATAAAATGGTTTTGGGAAGTATTTCATGAGCTGCCCGAAACGGAAAAGAAAAAGTTTCTTTTATATTTGACTGGCAGTGATCGTATTCCCATACAGGGTATGAAAGCAATAAAAGTAAGTTATTTGCATAATTAACGAGTTTCAATTGAAGCTATATTGCAATTACTATTATCAACAGATTATTATACAACCAACTAAAGATGATCGTTTCCTGCCAGTGGCGCATACCTGCTTTAATCTTTTAGATTTGCCCCGGTATAAGACCAAGGAACGTCTTAAGTTTAAGCTACAACAAGCAATACAACAAACTCAGGGTTTTAGTCTTGTCTAACAATACGCTCGGCACTCTCACCGATCCACACGTGATAAAGCGTTGTCTATATCAGTTGACGAGAACAAAATACAAAACAATAATATGAACCACATTTGTACTAATTTATGCATTTTTTATAAAATGAGATATCACCTATTAGGTATGATTTTTCCTAGTATATTGAAATATAGATATAAAGGAAATACGTAACCTACAAGTCAATCACATTTGGGTGCGTCCATTGTTAAATATAATTTCTAGTTTATAAGCTATAATCTGTTACGATGCGTTGTTATTCATGTGCTCACCAATAAAAAAATTAACTATTTTAAACACAGAAAACAATTAAAATACGGTGCGAACTAATTCAGTCTTAATTTGAGACGGGTGGACAGACGGACATATTGAAATCGAATATATACGTACATATGTACTTTATGTGGTATACAATCATTGTTCATAATTGAATCGACACAACTAATGCGACATTATCGTCGAATGAGAAAGTGAGGTGTAAGTGAAGCATACTGCTATAAGGGTTATTAAAATAGCTGGAACAACTAGGGCGTAAACAAAGACTTAAAACATTGAATCCATGTGTTTTATGCAGCCTTCCAAAAGTTTACCTAGAGCAGCTTTCGTTAAAGAAGCCAAGTTGCATTCCATCATTTTCCATTTTGAATTTATAACGGACTCTAAAGAACTATTAAGTATGAAGTTAGCTAAGAAAAAGTGCACACAAAAACTTCGATCAAGAACGAAAACAATAGTTTCATTCTTGAGTTAGTGAAACTATTGCATGTAAGCCACAATTGTTCAATAGCTAAATGTTTTTAAAATATTTAAAACAAAACTGTTCATTGTTACAACTAATGCACAACGTGAATTACATTTGTATTCTACTTAAAATGTTTTAAAAAAATCGTTACTTTAGAGTATCTGCCAATGTCATGGTATTTTTTTACCCATTTTAATTTCGTTACGTATTGCAGTGCTGTAAATTCCAACAAACGGACCAATAACTGCTAGCGACCGACTGTTGACACTATCGATATTAGATCGAACTTCCGATAAATATTCGTAAGTTAACTTGGAGAAAGAAGAAGTAAATATTGGCACAACAGAGCGAGAGCGTCTTTCGCAAAGTGCGGTTGCTTACGGACGTTTAAAATTTAAACATTAAAGATACGCGATTAAGCTGAAGAACTTTTTGGCGCACGAATTGAAATTCAAAACACATAGAGTCGATAATATACAATTTATTACAAGTGTTACTCTGCCAAAAACCAAAAAGTGTGACGAAAACAAAGTGCAATTGAAATTTTAATTAAGAATTTAGCTTCATAAACCTAATGTAACGAAAGACAACGGATTAGATCCCACGCAGTAGCACGTCAATTAGCAAACCTGGTTCCGATTTCTTGTGTGTTGTTGACTGACAGTGCCGGGTCAATCTAACGGTTTCCGTCACAAAAACAAAAAAGAAACAAAAAGAAATTCAAAAAGGTATGTTGCAAACGCCCGAATCGTTGGCTCGATCAATCGATCGATCGAGTGAAATTATGTTTATACACAGTGGTGTTGTTGTTTGTTGTTTTAATTTCTCACCAATTCTACTTTAAATAAAATTATCATTTTCGTTATTGCTGCATATTTCTTGCTTTATCTACTTCTGGTTGTAGTTGTAGTCATTTAAATTATGTTTTTATTGATAAATATGCCAATTGCAATAGCAACCGTGGACGTATGCTGAACGTAATGATCTGTCCAACACACATTAATTAAACAGTCAATTACTATCAAGTTTTCTATGATGTTTGCTAATTAGTTTGTTCGTTTGATTGGAGACCAGCACTGCTGATCGTGGCAAGTAGGCAGATCCTTGCCAAAAAAAAAAATCAAAAATAAAAGTTTTTAATGCACAAGAAACAGCTTTTTAAGCGACCCGGTGCACACTAACACATATATTCGTGTGCGCGAAATAAATATAAAAGCAGGCAGCATAAGCCCAAAAAAGCGGTTCTGCCAGTTTGAGATACATTCATACGCTCGGTATCTTGTCTGCTGCTTTCTTTCCTTTGCAGCTTGATTTGAACTTGGACATTGTGCAGTGGCGTAGTGAAGCACCTAAACGCTGGGAGATTAAAGTTTCATTTGCATACACTTCGTTTGAGATTGTATGGAGTAGTTATATAAAATATAGGTTTATGTAGCATGAATGCTAAGTGATTCGATCTTACAAAACATGGTATGTAGACTTTTTATCATCGTCGAGTAGGAGATAACCTCATCTTAACGATTTGTATGAGCTAAATTTTTTTGTGGTCCGATCTTGGTCTATATGGAATATTTTCCTAAAAATCATGCAAAATACCACAAGTTTAGCATTTCTAGCTTATTTAACAACAACAATGAAACATTTTTCATGCAAACAATCAGAAAAGTTGGACACATTTGTATGAGGGCTACCCATTTTAGTGGTTCGACCTATATAACGATTTGTATGAGTGCTACCCTCTTAAGAATTCCTATCTTGGTCTATATGGCATATTTTCTTAGAATTCATGGAAGATGCAACAAATTTGGCGTTTCTAGCTTTATTAAAAACAACAATAAAAATTTGTTCATATAAAAACTCTGAAAGCTTGGACATATTTGTATGGGGGCTACCTATTTTAGTGGTTCGATCTGCACCTACATGCAATATTTGATAGGGATTAACGTAAGATCGCCAAAAATTTAGTGTTTCTAGTAAAACTAACAAATTTAATAAATTTTTTTCATATAAAAACTCAAAATGAGGAGTATTTTTTTAGGTTAAGTGATAACCCTTAATAGGCTGCATCACTACACCTTCTGCCTGTTGCATACAATTGAAATTTTTTAATTTTTCAATTTTAATACATTGCTTGTAGCTATGTACCCCATTTCGACGACGTCCATGTGAAGATCATTGCTTGTAGTGTGTCGCAAAGCTGGTTTATTTATTTGATACTCTGTTGATTTTTTGGTGGTGTTATGCTGTTTGTTCCTTTCGCAAGCTTTCGTTTCTGTGCTTGTGTGTGTGTGTGTGAATATGTGGGCAATGTCAAAGCAACAGACTTAAAACACTTTATATATCTCTTTATCATTATATCGTTCAAATGTTGTACTTGAAACACGCTGTTTATATCTGGTTTGTTTGGTCTTTCATCTCATTCGTGGCGTTTACTTTGTATACAAAATGTGAATGTCCTACTTCTATTATATTTGCATATACCCTACAATATATTGTATATTTTTTAAAAAGGATATGACAATTTCTATTAAATATCCACATCAAAGCAGTGCCTCTGCACTGCAAAGAAACTTTCCATACACCATCCCGACAAAGTGTGTAGTGCACTTGCCGGTCACACAATCCGGGTCAACCTGTGTTTGCTTAACTTGTTTTGGAAATTTTTTTTGTTTTTAATTTTTTATATTGTTGCAAATGAATTAATGTTTGCCAACTTTTACAACAGGAACAAATAAAATCGTGTGTGTGTCTGTCAGCTAGACAGTTCGGTTCGCCTGTCTGTAAGTCCATCCATCCATCCGCTCAATTGCCGGTCACTCGGTCAATGTGCTGGTGTGTGTGTGTGAGTGTATCTATGTGCAACATTCGTTTTGTGATTTCACATTAACAGACTACCACCTTAAGCACTCTTGCCTGTTTGTTGCCCACAGGTTATTAAAATATCACATAAAAAAATCCGTTTTCGGTCAAGTTTCTCCTAAGCGATTAGATTTCATGTTAAATGAACGGAAGCAGTTATAAAGGGCAAACGCGACTTTGTTCGTTGTTCAATATACCCTGCACAATAAGAGTTAAGAGTGTATTATAAGTTTTTTATGAAGTATGTAGTGCATTGAGGATATTAAGTATCGAATAAATAATTTATTGATCGGCACAATGCAATGAAGACTTACATATACATATATATCCAGCCATATACGTTTATCTTATTTTTCAGTTTTAAAAATGTTCTGATATTTTATGATATTAAAGTTTATTGTTTTTTTCGACGTAGTTTTTTTATTATTGAACCTATTGACTACAAAATTTAATTGGATATTTGAGCTGAAGGCCTCGCAGCTAGTGCTCGTTTTTTTATAATTAACTTTAATATTGTTAATTTTATTTTAGTGAAAATAATGTATTATAATTAATTTTAAATAATATAATTGGATATTTCACTTATATCTGAAATCCAACCTGTCACCATTCAAATTTTGAAAGTGAATAGTTGAAATCTTATTTTAACCGATTCGATTTTTTAACAAAAAGTAGCCTATGTTGTTAACCAACGTCGCATTTATGTTTATTCCAAAAATCATACAAATTGGTTCAGTGGCTTAGGCATGATGCACGCACAAACGAATAAACAAAAATTTTCCAACGATTTCTACGAATCTAAGTATTACAGTGTATGTGTATTTGAATGTTTGTATGTCTTTTATAGATAACTACATCATTCTTCCGATTACCATGAAATTTTGGGAAGTTATTGAGTACATTCCCGCGAAGGGTATAGGCATAACATACATATTCTTAAAATATCTTCTTAGATATGATAACAGCTATTCAGATTTCTTAAAACTTTATGAGAATTATAATTGACATTTTTGGCATAATAATGCAGATAATTTCAAATAGTTTGAATATAATACTTCATATGAGTATCCCGCATAATATTTATGCGTTAGGTTTCGTTGTGTGATGGTGGGTAATTATGGTAGGTGGTTGTCTAAGAGCTGTGTTACAGCATGCTGATCGTCTGGGAGGGGGAGCGTGATGAGTAGGTGAAAGTGATAGGTCTATTTTTTTAATAAAAACACGTATAATCCGCGGATATGATGCGAGGGCGGGAAATTGAGCTAATCGGACAGAGCTGTTGAGGCAAGTATTCTGGGCTATAATTCTTGTCTTTCTTTAAAATCCAACCCAAAGGCGCCTTAAGGTTATTAATAAGAATTAATAAACTTTGAAGCCTACCTTATGCGTAAAAGGTAACAGCAGATATCAGGGCATCTAACGTCACTAGATACATGTTGAGACATGGTATCATATAAGAGAAATACAAAAAGATGAATAGCGTGTAGAGCATGTCGGGTCATCTAGGAATCTAAGGGTGCCATAACAAATGAAATATTGTAAAAATGGACTTGAAAAATTTCATTCTCGGTGATGGCTCATGTATACAAAAGGAAGACAAAGAATCTGACGGATGGAAATGACTAGAAACGATTTAATTTAGCATTATCCAGTTATTCGTCCGTTCGTCTGTCCATTTCTTCATCTGAGCGACTAGATTTCAGTTACTGATTATTGTCAGATCCAGATCTAGGATCCAGATTTAAGGCTGTTGGGTTACGAAACAGTGTGAGGGTGATTGTGGTTAGCATATTCATTGAACAGAAGTTATCTGAAGAATGAATCGGAAAATCTAAATGTTCAAATATTTTAAAAGTTTATATATTATAGTCTTTAATATCTCATTTTTCATACGGACTCCTGAGGCACGTATCTGTATCAACACAAACTTATACTCTTTTTCCATACGGGAACAGGGTATAAAAAAATACTAAGAGCTTTTGCGAATGTTCCCAACTGGATTGCTCACCGTCGATCGGTCATTGTCGCATTCAGGAAGCTGTTGTAGTCTTGTGCGCGGTGGCGCAAGTTTTTTTAAATGCCAAGTACTGAGAGATCTCTCTATACCTGGTCATTCCAAAGCGAGCCCGTCGTCCTCTATTGAGTTGTCCTCCAATTAAGTTTGAGTCTCCCATGTAAAGCTTGCGTGATGAAGATCTTTATTCGAATAAGGTGCAACCGCAGGAATTTTATGAGCTGGACTATGTCAAACTCATCAAATAGCTTATTCAATACAGCTCGAGGTTTATACGGGACCTAAACTCGTCGCCGACTTTAAAAGGACCAAAAATCATGCGGACAAGACTTCCAATGCCATTTCATCTAACTTAATTACGGCCCATGCTTCTACAACATTGAAGTTGAAATTCTCTATGTTCACCGACCGTCCAAGACGCGATGACGGCGTGCGAGAGACATCAAGTACTGCGTCTAGTCCTCATTCACCGCTAGACCAATGAGCCGAGATTGTTTTTTAATCTTTGAGAACGCCTTGCTGACTCTTGCCGATTCTGAGTACCGATGATATAAATATATAAATATTATTTGCGTACGTGAGCAGCATCACTTCCATTTGGAAGATCGATGTAGCGTAAAATGAATTTCATCAGTAGATTGAATAAATCGCACGACAGCGCATCACCTTGTCTGAAATCTTTCTGGGTATCAAATGGTTCAGAGAGGTTCTTTCCTACCCTGACAACGCTTGGTGTGTGTGACAGTGTCATCATGCATAGACGAACGATCTTTGCCGGGATGACGGCGTGTCGATACGGCTTTATTATCGACAAATAGGTAGTGTCTGCCTTTGTTAAACTCACGGGTCTTCTCCAAGATTTATGCAACCTACATCAAGTTAGATTAAATGAAATTTTAATACCTATGTATATCTTGGCATTGAAAATCGTAATTTTGGAGGAGTTTGCTGTCTATTCTCAGATAGATTGATTCATCTCGGCAAACTAATCACAAATTTGTACAAACTTATGTTATGGCATTTTTTTTTTTTTATTGAAAATTCGAAATGTATGTAATATGGAGAAGAAAGCAACGGATACTAAATGAACTATATATATACACGATCAGCAGCATGAGACATTTGGATATAGCCATGTCTGTCCGTCTGTATGTCTCAGAGAATGTTTCTCTGAATACAGAAGAATTATCTTAACTAAACTGACTTGCTATGTGTTACAAAAGTATCTTAAAATTTCATAACATGCAACCATTTTAACGCGGCGTTAAAGAAGCAAAATTGAAATTTGTTTGATATATTAGTTGTAAGGTGTGTGTGCAGAGTATACAATAGTTAAACACCTTTACTAAATCGACCTGTTATTAATTATAAACGCTGCTACATATTATATTTGTATATAGGAGGATATTAAGTTTGGGTTTTACCCAAATTGTAATTTTCCTTTGTTTTGTGTTTCTCTTTCGGCTTATTGCAAGTTGAGAAAACATTAAAAAACGATCATTTCGAAGGCGTTATGAAAATTATTTAACATGTTGACTGACCTATTTGTTACTTAAATTTTTGTATGCATTTGTGTTTGAATTTGAAGTAACAATGTGCACAATTTAAAAATGCAATCCAATCGATGACAATACCAAAAAAAAAAAAAAAAAATTGTCACGATACAGCCTTGGATTAAATCGCCAATGTTCCTAAATAAGTATGCAGTCTGTCAGTCAGTCATATAGTACCGAAATAATACGTCAATGACTTACGTTCAACTGTATAAACAAAATTACCGACATATAAACATATAAGAAAATATACTTAAATTTTGTATGATTATTTTTGAAGACAATCGTAAAGAAGTCAATCAAAATGAGTTGTTACTCAATGTCAACGAAGTCACTCAGACGTTGAAAAATTGGATTTAGTATCTACAATACTTATAAGCACGAAAATACAACAACTCCAAAAATATAACAAGTTTATACAACCTTCTTTATTCTCTTACTTGGAACAAAGAAACGAAATCACCCAGCTATAAAGAAACAAAGAAATTATTATGAAGAAGCATAAAAACACGTGCCCGCAACTAACTTCAAAGACAAGTCTTTTGGCTCATTTTCTCTACACATGACTCCACTAAACATTTCAACAATCCATCTAAGTTTTAGTTTTGTCTGTGTGCTTGTTTTGTGACCCAGAGCAACCGTTAAAGCTTTGAAAACGTGATATAACTACAAGTAGACGGAAAAAAGTCTTTAAAATAGAAAGAAACAAAAAAAAAACTGAAGAACTACCAAAGTTTGATTGTGATTTTTCTTTGTTCTTTGCGATGTTTTAACTACTTTTGTTTAGTTTTCAAACAAATGCTGTTATCAGCTGTCTTTCATAAATTTTTGTTATATTTGTCAATAGATAATGAACCTTGATGATATTGCACTTATATGACAGCATATATAGATTACCTTTAGACGGTATGCCGGTTTGTCACGGCTGTTATCATTTGCACGAATTTATATGTTATCACGGATTTATAAATTTTTTTTCCAGGAAATATTTGATTTTATATGTATATAATACAGAGTGCATAGTATCAGGTGTTGTGAATGCATATTGCAGAAAGCAGAAGTTTAAGTTTCTATTGATACTGTATATATGTATGTTGGAAAAACTCTGAAATCTTAGAAGACTGTTCAGCCTGAGAAATCGCCAAGAAATCGTTCGGCAGGTAATGCTTACTTTGCAAGTAAGCTAGACAGTCTGGTTCTCAGTACACTTTATACTTTTAAGTACACTTAGCTGCACTTCAACCGTCGATTGTTCATGGCCGCATTCAGGAAAGGGCACCAGCTGCTGTAGCGCCAGTTCTTTTGAATGCCTAATATGGAGAGATTTCTCCATACCGGGTCATTCCAACGTATGACCGGTTGTCCTCTATTTCGGCGTCCCCCAATCAAATTTGGGCATACGCGAGCAGCATCACTTCCATTTGAAAGATCGAGCACGACATACTCTCTATATTCGGGCACTGGCGTAGGATGTATTAACATCAGTAGATTGAAAAAATTGCACGACAGCGCAAAGCCCTACCTTAAACCTCTCTTTGTAACAAAGGGTTCGAAAAGGTTCTTTCCTACCCTGAAAACGCTTTGTGTGTGTGATAGCGTCCTCATGCAAAGACGTGCGATCTTTGCCGGGATATCTAGTGCAGACAGGTCCTGGAAAAACTTCGTTCGTAACGGCGTATCGAAAGAGGCTTTATAATCGACAAAAAGGTGGTGCGTGTCTTTGTTAAACTTCTGGGTCTTTTCCACTATTTGTCATAATATAAATATTTGCTCACTGGTCGAAGCCACACTGATATTGTATTGGCAAAAGAATCTAATGGAAAGGTGACTTATTCCCCGGTAGTTGGCACATATGACATGGTCTCTATACCTAATGATAAGCAAATAATTAGTGAAACTATATCCGCGCTTGATTCAATTTCGTTATTTAGTATAGAATGATGAAGGTATTTCATTCAGTTTCTAACTCGAATATTATGCAACCTTTCAATTGTCTCAAATTTTTAACAAATGCTACTTGAGAATATAAATCAAAATATATACATAATACCAATCTAAGCGATTAAATAAAATTCACGTGATTTGTGCTTATAGTAGCTATCAGTTTATATATATAGTAGGTCTATAATAAAATGATGTCTGCAGTTTTGTACGTGCTTATTTGTAAAGGGTGCTCCATAAAATAGTCATACAAAAACTCTGAAAGATGGGTCGGATTTGTATAGACGACCGATATATGTAGATCTAAATACTATATTTTTCGTAAGGATTAAAATAGGGTAAGCCAAAATTAACAACATAAATATAATTTTTCATACAAAAACTTAGAATTTGATTTAGTTTTGCATGGTAAGTCCCAGCTCTCGTTAGAGAAGAAAAGCATATTCATTGAATACAAGTTAACTGAAGAATGAATAGAAAAATTTAAATATACAAATTTGAAGGCTCTAACTATTATAGTCTCCAAGATCTCTCACCCTATAAAGTTTATATATGGATTCATGATCAACGCGACAAGGCGACTAGTTATAGCCTGTCAGACAGACGGACATTGCTGTTGTATATACTCTCCGGGAGACTGATGCTTTATTTAGGTATGGGAAATATTTTAGATATTTATGTGTCTTGTCCTTTTGAGTTGTTCAAGAATTTTTAAACCTTATAGAGTCTCTGACGTCTTCATTTAACGCTCTGTATGAAAAGTATACAAATTTATGTAATTTTTTTTTTTTGGATACAATGAAATAAAGAAATACTCTTGAATCTCGAATCTAATCGAAAATTGAAGCTTTGCATTGGCCGGCAGCCTTCAAGCAAATATCACTAGCTACGACCATGGGTGTAATAATTTATATAAAGAGGACCAAGTTTTCGTAGTATATAACAGCTAGTAAACCCCCTTATCAAAAGCAAATCATGTGTGGTTCATTCGAAAAATTTGGCAGAAAGTGTTTTATTGATAGCTGGAGTTTTTTTTAAATGTTTGATAAAGTCTACTCAAAGGTTAATACATGAAAATATAAAAAGAAAAAAAATTTTTTATACACTTCGCTGTTTCTACAAATACATACATTTATTTATTGTAACTCAAAAATGATATATTTGCGTAACATGATAACTCCAATCATCCAAATATTTGCAATGAAACATGAAAAAGATGGCGCGAATCGTGTGAATCACTTCACTTCACTGAAGTCAGTTCATCGATATTCATGTTACTTAGCTTATTGTAGAATAAAGCGCTTTAACGGCTGCCATTACCTAAATAGTCATCAAATTAATTATCTGAAAGCGAGACATAATAAAAAGAATTCATCCGTCATCTCGACTTAAACCGTATAAGCAAAAAAAAAAAAAGGCAGCTCACTGTTTAACTATTTTTGACGAACATAAAAATTCGAATTGATATAGACTTATCCGGCTGTCTGTTTGCACAAAAATACCTTGAAGACTATAAAAGATACAGCTTTCAAGTTTGTATACTAAGAGTCTTCAGATTAAGAGCATTGAATGAACGAACTAACTACAGTAATCCTTCATCTAGCCATGTCCGTTTTATAGCGAAGATAGCATATCAGACCCAAGCATATATATACATATATATATATATATATGTGTTTGTTCTAGATCAGCACGACAAGTCTTTCTAGCCATGTCCGTTCGTATGTCTGTCTTACGCAAAATTTTTCTGTATACAGGAAAAGGGATTTCTCTTCAAGTTTTTAGAGTATCTTTGTTGATATATTAGAGACGGACAGTTGGGGGAGTAATTAGGGCTTGGTTGAGATGAAAACTACTTTCATGAAAAACTACTATATGGTGTTCAATCCGCCTGTCAAATGAGTTTGCAAATTCGGCCATTTCTAATTACGGAAGTTAAAGAAGAAATAAAGTAGATAAATACCAAAAAATCAACGGGCTACGTCAAAATTAATTGTGATACCATTAAAAACCTGCCATCTGAATGTATCCGATATTAACTTATGTTTATAATGCAATTCTTAGGTTAGACCATTTTCCAAACCTATAGGAGTGTGCAAAGCCAAATAAGACAGAAAACTGTCTATTGTCATACCATCCGATTAGTTTGCTTGTAATATTTCCCAAAAAATACTTTTATGTTATCATTGGTGGACGAGATTGATATTATACTAAAACATCAGTTTGGGTTATGGAGAGGGCATAGAACTCATGAACATTGCTAATGAATATTAAATGAAATAACAAAAAAAAAAAATGGCTTCCAGCACCATACTTTCTATTGCTTAAATCAAACTTAAGCAATAGATCTTTCTATGTCCAGCAGCAAAGCTTCGTCACATCGACTTATCAACGCAGGTGTTCCGCAAGGGACTGTTGTGGGACCCGTGCTCGACACTCTTTATACAGCCGTGCTCTACATACGCCGACGATACAGCTACTGTTGCAATCAGCAGTTCTCCAACGGGGGCTTGCTAATATCTGCAGGAAGAGCTGTTCTTATCAGAGGAAGTTGAATTTAATAAAGGAAACTGCCCTCCAGTATGGTTAAATTACTAAAATACCCTACCTATCTTACTTATATGGAAAAACCATATCAAAGCTAAGGTAACAAAGCTTAAAGTAAAGGCCAAAAAATTTACTGGCTTCTTGGTAAAAAATCGATGCTCATCTTAGAATAAAACTGTACTTAAATCAGTCTGGACATACGCTCTGCAACTTTGGGGTACTACAAGTAACTTAAATATTGAAATGATACAGAGGTTTAAAAACAAAACGCTTAGAACTACATATTGTCAACACATCCTGGTTCATTACAAAATGCGGAAATGCATAAAGGTTGGAAATTCCTTTGGTTAAAAAAGAAATAGCTGCATTCAGTAAAGACTTTTAGGTCATAGCAACAAGCTAGCTTTAAATTTAATAGATAATAGTTTAGTTCTTAGAAGACTTAAACGTTTTCACATACTGGATCTGCCAGATAGACTTCAAAGTCTTAAATAATAAAAAAATCTCGCAACGCAAGGGTCCACTAGTATATATACGTAATTGTGTTGCTTTATTAAGACCCATTACTTTTCAACCTTTCCTCAATTAATGTGTTTTATGTTTTGATAAATTTCATATTTTTTGTTCGGAGAGCATGTCATTCCAACCAACAAGATGCAATCCGTCACTTAGAAAACCACACTTGGATGTGCTTTATATGAGTTAATATTAGTTCGAAACGAGATACATTGGCTTCATAAAAAGACTTTTTCGAATAGACCAGTGCCAGATCCGCAGATAGATTGAGTGTTCTCAAGCCAAACTTTATTAAAAAAATGTTTTTAAAATTTCGACATAAATTTTCCAACCCGGCTAACGACGAGTAGTACGTATATGTACATTCAAAGATCCCTTTATTCACCGGAATCCATGCAACAAACACACTTTGATATCGATAAGATAATAATACAAGAAGTACCTATGTTTGGCTGTGGTTATATACATGAAATAAAATGTATAATGACTGACATACTGTTACTCGTACGTATGTATGTGTGAGAAATTATACAAATAAAAAAACAAATTCCCCAAACGTTGGCAATTTTTTATACGCTACGCTACTATGTAATTCTTTGAATGCCGTGCCCAGTTCTGTGGTCCCATTTCAACCATTTCGAGTTCATTGCTAGAACGAAAGCGGTACGAGTCGGTGGATTACCTAAGCTGAATAATAACAAAAATATATGTTTTAAAATATTTTGCCGACTAAGATTTTTCACCAAGTGTTTTTTTGTTTTTTTTTTTTTGTTCTGGTTTTCATTTTCTACACACTAAAATTTTGCTGATAAAGGTAAAAAGCGTTTTTTAACGAGTTTTTGTTTAATTAGCGCGACAAGTGCCATTTTAATTCATTCAATTCTTAGCGCTAAAGACGGTGTTGAAAATAAAAAACAAAAAAAAACATTGCTGTGCAGTGAACAATTAAAATAAATCATCAGAATAAAAAAAAAAACAGAAAAATCTTTAACTTTGACGATTTATGCGTCAGTCTTTCGAGTTTGTGACTCACAATGTGTGTGTTGATCTTGACGCTCCTGACCGCATACAGATATGCCGAAATGAATGTGCGTCTGTAACTCTGTCTTTCTTGCTTTGAAAATTAAATAGATTCATAAAAAATAATTTTAATTTAAAAGCAGCAAACTTGCTCTCGGCTATTGATACACACACAAAATGCTTTGAGCGTTTGGTCGGAGTTCTTTATCGTTTGCTTTTTTTTCCATTTTTTTTATCGCATTTGCATGACGAATCGGAGCAGTTTCGAGAGCTCCAATACGCTGAAGCATGTACTTGGAAAAAAATTATTAAAATAATAAAAGAATGAAGTCATTATTACACTTTTTCTTAACAATTTCAATTGTTTATAGTTTTTTTAGAATTTATTTTGCACTTTTTTATTCATTTTTTCATTCATTCATTGATCGATCGATTTTGGTTTTTACTGTGCTGCTCTGTTGCCGCCCCATTGTAGTAATTGATAGAGCGGTGTTCTGCCAGCTAGTACAGTTGTTGGCATATTGGACGCTCCCGCATGTGATTTAGATTCTCCAAAAGCTTTTTGATTTGTCAGAAATCGCCCTTGAAAGCCAGCGAATGGGGGATTGAAACCTAGATCGTTGGGGAAAAAATCAGAGGGTGGCAGAATGTCTGGTTGCGGAAAGTCTTCGCCAAACTGTGCATCGCTGACGTCTGTTGTGCGAAATGGATAAAACGGATAACCACCGGGATAACCAGGGTAACCACCAGGATAACCACCAGGATATCCAGGATAATATGGTCCACCAGGGTAACCGCCTGGGTAACCACCTGGATAACCACCTGGGTAACCACCTGGATAACCACCAGGATAACCACCTGGATAACCACCGGGGTAACCGCCAGGGTAACCAGGATAGTGCCACGGATAACCACCATGGTTAGGTGTTCGTGGATGGTGCGGTGGATACGATGGTCGCGGGTAAGGATGATGCGGCGGATCATCTTTGATAGGATACGGATAGTAGACAGTATGTCCCGGCTTATGTGTAGTTTGCGGTTGTGTAACAACTAGTTTAACGCCGCCACCTTTTCCTATTGATTTGAATACATTTTCTTCAATACCGCGTCCGCTGGTTATATCAGTGCTCTCATGTGCCACAGCTGCAACACTTAAATCCTGTAATTGCGTTTGCTGTACTGTTTGCTGCTGTTGCTGATGTTGTTGTTGATGTTGCTGCTGTTGTCCATGTCCGCCACTGGACTGTACAGTAGAAGGATAAGCATTGCTGAGCGTTGCCAGCACTATAAAAAAATTAAAGAAATTTGTTTATAAGCAAGAAAACTTTAAATTCTATTAGTGAAAACTTACGCAGCGCCGCGATAACTCCACGCCACTGCATCTTGTTCGGGAATAAGCTTTCCATGTTGCATGCAGTTACTTTTATACCGGAAAACTGTTGCTAGCATATACATATTGTCCATCATTTTTGTTTATCTCGATTTTATGTTAATGGTTTTTCCATTCTAACTTTTGATGATTTTTCCCGTTGATGCTGTCAATGTTCTTAATTGGGTTTATGACCTCTGCTGCAGCAGCATCTTGCACCTAGTTTTGTTATTCATCAAAAAAAAAATTAGTTCTACCTGCAACAATCAAGAATTTAACTCATTCACCAGAGCTTATTGAAACAAAACCTTTTTCTACCTATGTTAAGTTGTTCGATTTTGATATTTGACCAAATCAAAGCTTCTCATTTCCATAAACCTGTTCGATAACGCTATCTGATGCGCATTATACTTATAGCTAAACATAAACTAACTGTTTTACGTTTCATTTCTTTCATAAACAAACCCGTCTTGAATGTTCTAAAATAGTTGAACAGAAATGTAAATTTTCTATTTCTTCTATTAATTTAACGATAAATCGTAGAATATTACTCATTTAATACAAGATAAAAAGTCCGAATCTATTTGCTAGATGAGTAGTACATATCTACGCAATTAGTAGATAAGTTGATTTCGATTGAATAGTCTCGCCTGTTAGAAAGTCTTTTGGCTGACCCATATCACTCCAAAATCCAGGCTCGCGATATATTTTAATTACAAGTAACTCCACTTGAATTTAGGAGGATTTTTGGTTGAGGGGTACCTACTCTTAATGCGCATGCTTCATAAACTATGAAGTAGAAACACCCACCCCTTGCAACCATTCTGCAGCTACGTGAAATTCATGCTGCATAATTTTAGGCTGGATTTTTCATGCTGCATATTTATAGGGTGAAATTTATCCACTTCAACAGCTATATTTGAAAAGTGCAGCAAGAACTGAACTACAGAAGAGAACATACATAAACCATTCATCAGAATATGAAATTGCTAAGGATCAGCTCCTTGTAGCAACGCTTCAGCTGATTTTATGATAAAACCCATGCTAATTTGCAAGGCACAAAATCCACGAGCTTTGAAAGACATTGCCTGGAGAGTTATCGACAGTAAACTTCCCAACGATCGTTCAAATGGTTTCTGACATATGATTTATTTTGTGGCGAGGCAAGGTCATTTTTTCCAAATGTTATGATAAATATAAATATTTTCCTCTGATCGTAGTACATATTTATTTATTTAATATATTCCTACCGGAAAGTACCATTTGTTTATCATTAAAGCAATGCTTATTAAAGCTGAATCATCAGCATTGCGCTTTGCCAATACTAATATGCATCGCATTTGCATACTCATTCGAGTCAATCGCTCGCTTTATCATAGAACAAAGTTCTACGAAATTAATTAATATAGCTGCCTGCACAGCCATTTGTAATGTATACATGTATGTTTATTATTTGCACATTGATATGTCGGAATAAGAACAAAATGATTTTGGAAAACAAAGTAACATTGAACAAACAAAAAAAAAAAAACAATGTAACTGAAGAATTCATTAATTTCGGCAAAACCGACTGTCTTACATGCTCTACACGCGCTTACGAAACTGAGAATTTTATACAGGATTCAGCGGCCAGAAAGCAACCATGTCTCTGTATATTCAACTGGAAACACGCGTGCGCTATGGCCGGCCGGTACTGATAAGACCTATATTTTATTATAAGATAATATCTTAATATTCTACATAGCAAAAAAATTCTTGCTCCCTGTTTTTGTTTAAATTCAAGAATTTGTTGACAGTTTAAAAAATATAAGTCAGTGGCTTTGTTGAGCCAATCATTTATCAAATTGTTTCCGTTGCGGTTTCAATGTGGTTTTTCCTCAAAACTTCATATTGAGAAGAACAAAAAAGTTTATAATATCATCAATAAGATTCTTTGTTTCTCAAGGGCACTTTTTCCGGCATATTTACTTTGTGTACTGGAATTGTGAAAAGCACGCTATATAAGGATTATGCAAAATAATGTTTCTAAGACTAATTGGTTAATAGAGTTTGAACTTACAAAGATTCGTGGTAAATTTCTTTTTGACAAATTGTAATGTGGTGCTCATTGATATAGCAATCGTATATTCCCGGATGTTATGAATTCCTATGTTATGAATAATATTTATCTTATTCAATAAGAGATTTAATGCTACGTGATGAAAGAGAAACTTGGGGCTGTTAAGGAGGAAGAATGATACAATCTATGCTGTACAATCGTTTCAATCTCTGAGAACAACTAGCTGACTCGTCGTTCCTGCAGCATCACTTCCTTTTGGAAGATACAGCCCGAAATATTCTGTATGGACGGGCACTGGCGTAGGATGTATTTCATCAGCAGATTGAA
Organism: Leucophenga maculata; assembly: GCA_035044805.1. Lineage (NCBI taxonomy): Eukaryota > Metazoa > Arthropoda > Insecta > Diptera > Drosophilidae > Leucophenga > Leucophenga maculata. Next base: position 381,140 of record JAWNNP010001715.1, on the reverse strand, counting down.
AAAAATCGCACGACAACGCATCACCCTGCCTGAAACCTCTCTTGGTGCCAAAGGGTTCGGTGAGGTTTATCTCTACCTTGACAACGCTTTGCGTGTGTTTGACAGCGACAGTATGCGAATACGAACGATCTTTCCCGGGATACCTAGAGCAGACAGGTCGTCGAAAAACTTTGAGCGTATCGGCGTGTGGGAAACGGATTTATAATTGTAAAATAGTTGGTGTGGTCTTTGTTAAACTCACGGCCCTTCTCCAATATTAGACAATTTGAACATTAGGTCAGTGGTGAACCTTTTTGGTTTGATAGGACAAAAAATAATTTTGTATAATAAAGACTGTTTGTACAGTTTAGTTCTGTAGAGATAGAAGTTGCTGACAAATTAAACTTTGTTGCATCGAAGTCAATCAAATAATAACAAAATTTTCAGAACTAAAAGTTCGTAAAATAATAATTGCACATATTCCAAAGTTTAGTCATTCTTCCATAGAATTATTAGTAGTCAGTTTGTATTGAGTGTAATATATGGCAAGTGTTAATGGATATTTAACACATAAACAATTTTCTCAATTCCAAATTAGAAATAGATAATTAAAAAAAAACCTGCTTAAATAATCCGCTGAAGATCCGGCTTGGACGTTTTTAAAAATTCTACATAAAGAGGTTAATGGTGGACGTGCACTCACAAATTTCTATGAACTACACTTGTTTTGCATATGAAAATAGAGAATATCTTATAGTTCTTTAGATCCAATAGTTCATATATACTGTTGGTCGGACGGCTGCACCTCATTCTGCCTGGTACATACATTCACATTAATTTATCATAGCCTGGTTCCTTTTGGTACAGGTTATAAAAATTATGTATCCACATGATATTATTCAATATGTTACAAACTTTTTGACAAACTGTTAGAGCCACTTTTAATACCATATATGAAGTATACATTGAGCTATTTAGCACACTGATAAGAAAACTCACAGAACCTGAAAAAGAGCATCGCCAGCCGAGACAATAGACTGGAATACAGCGTAATGATGCACGCATACGAGTACTTCATTACATTAACTCTCATTTTCAACATTGATTGCGCGACTTGGCATAGATTTCAGTTTAAATATTGCACCAGATAGTACAGTACAAGGTGCTAGCGTAGTAGCGCCAGATTTTTTTCTTCTGTGTCAGACTTCTTACTTTTCTCTAAATAAGAAAATACACAAACTAATGTTCGACAAGTTATTTAGTGCCGCGACTATGTATGTGCTATGAAGTCTATCGCTCGAGATGCTTTAGTTTATATTGGCATATTGATTAGATATTAGCAATACTCAAAAAGCAGTAAGGAAAAGAAGTGGAGCGCGGTCGAACTGCGATCAAAACTGAGTGCGTACTCGAAGCACTTGATATGTACACATATATGTGAACATTATTTATTTGCAGTCGGTGTATTATTATCTAATCTTCGACGTCAATTATTGCGCCAATGAACAATCCGAACGAATCGTAATATGTAGAAAAAAAAAAGCAGAGCCATTGCTGAGCATATGAAGTATACAAAAAAGAGCAAATTACCAGAGATAAATAATATGCGACGACGCTTATGCCTATAGGAATCATATTGGATGTATCGAAACGCTTAGTTTAGTTGGTTAAAAACTTACTACACATCAACTAAACGATTTAGTTTGCAGTTGATTTCGGTGACGGGCGAATATGTGCGAAAACTGAGCAGCTCAAGCGGCCTCAATCCATATAAAATCTGAAGTGTTCTAAAAAAACAAAAAGTGAATTTGATTAATTTTGAAAAACGAGATCGATTTCGAAGGAATAAATATGGCAAGGTATAACAATAAAAATGGCATGCGTGTCGGTAGTGTACACCCAAAATTCAAAAACAAGTTAAAATAATTTTAAACTTAAATATTTATACTTGACTTTGGGTTCAAGTGTTTTCACTGTGTTGTTCAGTTATGATAAAAGGATTGTCTCTTTGTTTGACAAGTGCTTATATATTGTATTTATGATTTTTTTGTTATAAATTTGATAAGCAAAACAATCAATAGGCCATTATGAAGCTATAACTTAGACCACTAATATATTTCTAGTAACTTCTTATAAAACAATATAGAACCTATTACATACTACATTTCATTTAAAAAACAAATTCTTAAGTCTATAATCCCATGTCTTTTGATGTATTATGCAATCGTCTAAATTGGTTAAACCAATTCACTATCGTTGCTACTATATATAGTCTATATATTGATAAGTAATCGGTTCTTTTTTTTATTGTTTTATTCTTGGAAATAGCACAAGTTCATATAATGCATACATTGTACCGCTGATAAAATATATTTGCCATTAGAAATCATAAATGAGCGATTTTTTAATTAAAATTATTGCAACTTATGAAAAGTATTTTACCTAAAGACAATTATTAATAAATTCTTGAGCTACTGCGACACGCCTTGTGGCTGAAATTTCCGCTTTGGATATACATATATGAACTATTGTTTGATAATACATACAAGTTTAAGTTATCAAACAACTTAAGAATTTGATAACAATAAATCAATTGCTTATCAATAAAAAATTTCAAGTATATATGGCGATTAAATTTGCCCAATTATAAGAATTTGTTTGAATAGTTAGCAGTAAATATTCGAATGTATAGACATGTTTTGATCGCTCAAAGTCGAATTCGCTTAACATTTTTCGAATATGTTGATCTTTAGATAATCTGAGCAATTATCAAAAGCTCAAAAAGATATAATTTTACAAAACAATGCTTAAGCCTGTCGAGGACTTCGAAAGAAGTACTCAAGAACACAAAAACTGTACATGAAAAAATTCCACCCGTTTGTTTCGATCGATATCACATGGTCTGACTTATTCTTTCGAAAAAGCCGCTATCCCCTATAATCTATTTTTTCCGACGCAACCACTTCCTGAAAATCCAATGTTATTCTGAGATCCGTACTAGGCTTCACAATAGTGTTTTTATCTGAAAGATTTTTTCGCCATATCAATTTTCTTGACCTAACTGACAAGCAGAAATTCGTGACCATGTTTGCGATAAGTGTTCGGCCACGGATAACATACAAAACTCATAAGCTTCTAGATAAGCTCAAGACTTGACATAACATTTAATTGTAGTTGAATTGTAAGTGCGACAGAGAAACAAATCAAAAGCCACAACCCACGGCATGAGATTCAATTATATAAACATAGCGAAACTATAACTGTATATATTTATTAGTTATCTATAGACTTTTTTGACTCCATTTCGACAGATAGATCAAGTAAATATTTATATATCTATTTCAGTTAGATGACACTTAAATACTACAATAGAATCATTCATTAACCATATATTTATATAAATTTATTAATTCTAAATGTTTATTATGTTAATAAATCGCTATTTCATTCATGAATCTATCTAGCTCATCTAGTTCAAGCCTCAGAATGGAAACTGGTTTACACGAGCGCGACCGAGTTGGTGTGCAAGATTTTGTGCTGCTCGAAAACTATGAAAGCGAAGACGCATTCATTGAAAATCTGAAGAAGCGTTTTCAGGAGAACATTATCTATGTAAGTTTAAAAAACATTTTTTTTTTCAAGCAGAGTCTATTGAATTGTCAAAATTTATAATAACGAAGGATGCATAGAAGACTTCATAAAGTAAATATATTAAAGATCAGCACAATGAACAGAGGGCATCCATTTGAACGTCTTTTGGACTATCTGCGAGATGCTTGAAGAATTTTTTCTCGCAGTATAGATTTCGCGCGGTTACTTGTTATTGCAGTATTAAAAAATATTCGGTTTGAAGTTTTTTTTAAACATTTTATTTTATGCCTTGACTTGCCACAAAAAAGGTTTGTCATTAGTTTTGGTAGCCTACTTTGGAGTACTGTTGGTGAAAGCAATATTTGGAGATAAACTAAAGCCTACTATGTTAAAAAAATATGTATTGTATAATGTGTATAATGTTGTCGAAGTCCTCGACTATAACTCCTATTGTATTCTTTACATAGAACTTGTAGAGTATATAAATTCAGTGACAACTTTTGTAACGCCTTAAATGAAGCATCAGATAACCCATAAAGAATATATGTCCGTGAACACCGAGACGTTTTAGCTATGTCCGTCTGTCTGTCTACAGTGTGTTGATTATTTAAGCTTTGGTTACACCGGAGTCAACGTTTTCTTTCGTTTTAATTATATTAAAAAATTATAACAATTTTCAAACAATTAAATACATTTTTTCTAGACCTATATCGGGCAAGTGTTAATTTCAGTGAATCCCTACAAACAGCTGCCGATCTATTCGGAGGGTCATATTAAGGAGTACAGAAACAAACATTTCTTCGAAATACCACCACATATGTAAGTCCTTTTGTTTAATACATTTTGCATAACTATTATACAAGTAATTAACTATTTTCTTTATTTACAGTTTCGCCGTAACCGACAATGCCTTCAGCTCGCTTATTGAGGAGAACAAAGGCCAGTGTGTACTCATATCGGGCGAGAGTGGTTCTGGCAAAACGGAGGCTTCAAAGAAGGTACTCCAATATATTGCTGCATGCTCTGGACACCAAAGCACCGTTGAAGGTGTCAAAGATAAGTTGCTAAAGAGTAATCCTGTGCTGGAGGCTTTTGGTAATGCTAAAACGAATCGCAATGATAACTCGTCGCGCTTTGGCAAATATATGGATATACAATTTGATTTTAAGGGCACGCCCATCGGTGGTAATATACTTAATTACCTGCTCGAAAAGTCACGCGTTGTTGCGCAGAATGCGGGCGAGCGTAATTTTCATATTTTCTATCAGCTTTTGGCCGGCGCCACTGATGAGCTACTCAAGGAGCTGCATTTGTTGCGTGATTTAACTAGCTACAGTTATTTGAGTGATGGCGTAAGTTTTATTGAAAATAATTAAATCGATATTACGTACTAAGGTTTTAATTGGTATTTGCAGGAGCACGGTGTTGTCAGCAGTATCGATGATAGGGAAAGTTTTAAAGTCGTGGAGCAGGCCTTGGCTGTTATTGATTTTAGTAAAGAGGAGCAGCATCAGATCTTTAATATTATAGCGAGTATACTGCATCTGGGCAATGTACGCTTTACAGAAGTTGACGGCATTGCCAAAGTAGAGAAGTCTGAAGTTGTAGGCACTGTTGCTAAACTGTTGGGCGTGAGCACAAAGCAGCTAACTGATGCATTGACGCATCGCACCATTGATGCGCAGGGTGATGTAGTGACGTCACCTTTAAATGTGGAACTCGCTATTTACGCACGTGATGCATTGGCAAAGGCCATCTATGATCGCCTGTTCTCGTGGTTGGTGCAACGTTTGAACATCTCCCTACAGTCAGCGAAGGATGTGCGCGGTGCACGCAATAATGTTATGGGCATACTCGACATCTATGGCTTTGAGATCTTTAACAAAAATAATTTTGAGCAGTTCTGCATTAATTTCTGCAATGAGAAATTGCAGCAATTATTTATCGAACTGACACTGAAGTCGGAACAGGATGAATACCGTCGCGAAGGTATCGAATGGGTGCCTGTGGAGTATTTTGATAATAAGGTTATTTGTAATTTGATTGAGGAGAAGCACAAAGGTATAATTTCCATACTTGATGAAGAATGCTTGCGTCCGGGTGAACCGACCGATTTGACATTCCTGTCCAAGCTGCGCGATCAGTTAGCATCACACGCACATTACATTTGCCATGAAAAAGCACCAATCCAAGTGCAAAAAGTCATGGGTCGCGACGAATTCCGTTTGGTGCACTACGCTGGCGAAGTTACTTATACTGTTCACGGTTTTATTGATAAAAACAATGATCTATTATTCCGTGACTTGAAGGAAACAATGAGCAAGGCAGATAATGCTATCACGCGTTCGTGCTTCCCTGAGGATGAATATAAGAACAAAAAGCGACCGGATACGGCGGTAACGCAATTTAAGAACTCACTGAATAACCTTATGGAAATTCTTATGTGCAAGGAGCCATCGTATATACGCTGCATTAAACCAAACGATCTGCAGTCCCCGGGCTTATTCAATGATGAATTAGTGTTGCACCAGGTGAAATATCTTGGTCTAATGGAGAATTTGCGTGTACGCAGAGCAGGCTTTGCCTATAGAAGGTGTGTCTTTGTGCAAAGAAGCTTTTTATGAACATTGATTAAACTTATTTTATATTATTTTTGCAGAGGCTACGAAACGTTCCTGAAGCGCTACAAATGCCTCAGTAAATCGACCTGGCCACATTATAAGGGACCCGGTGGCGCTAAGGAAGGTGTAAAGTTGCTCGTGAAGGACCTCAACTACGGCCCTGAAGATTATCGTTTCGGTGAAACAAAACTATTCATACGCTTCCCCAAAACACTTTTCGAAACGGAAGATGCCTTCCAGGCAAAGCAACACGATATTGCCGCCATTATACAGGCACACTGGAAGGGACGTGTACAGCGCAAGAAATATCTAAAACTACGTGAGCAAGTTATACAACTGCAATCTTATTGCCGTCGCCATCTGGCGCAGCAGGCGGCTAAGAAACGCCGAGAAGCGGCTGACACGATTCGTGCCTTTATTAAGGGTTTCATAACACGTAACGATGCACCGAACGGCTATAACGAAGCATTCATAGCAAATACCAAGCGTATGTGGCTGACGCGTCTGTCCAAGGATCTACCCACTAAAGTGTTGGACAAGAGTTGGCCATCAGCGCCGGCACATTGCCAAGAGGCATCCACTTATTTGCACCGTCTGCACCGTTTACATCTGGCACGCATTTATCGTCTGAAGTTGACACCGCAGCAGAAGCGCCAATTCGAGCTGAAGGTGCTCGCTGAAAAGGTGTTCAAGGATAAAAAGAACAATTATCCTGCCAGTGTGGCTGCGCCATTCCGTAACGAACGAATTCCAAATGAACATATTCAACGTGTCAATGACTTTATTGCAAGCACTTTTGGCAGTGAATCGCTGAAGTATCAATCTTCGTGCACGAAATTCGATCGCCATGGCTACAAATCCCGCGATCGCTTCATACTGCTGAGCAACAAGGCAATTTATGTGCTAGATGGGAAATCGTACAAACAAAAGCACCGCTTGCCGCTGGACAAGATCGACTTTACACTGACTAACCATAATGATGATCTGATGGTGATACGCATACCACTCGATTTGAAAAAAGACAAGGGTGATCTAATTCTTATAATTCCGCACATTATCGAGTTTGCTACGTATATTATAGATACCGTCGGCACTGCCAACATTGTGACCATTGTGGATAGGGATAGGTAAGAGTTGATTTTGATTTGAGATTAGAAAAGTAATAACTGATTGATAAACGCATAAATTTTACAGCTTGGAGCACAACGTTGTGAAGGGCAAAGGCGGCGTAATCGACATTCAAACAGGCAGCGAACCCGGAGTTGTCCGTGACAAGAGTGGCCATCTCGTTATTGTAAGTGCTTTATGGCAACTGTATAAATGCACTTAAACTCATTAAAATTTTATTTTACAGATTGCTGGTCAATAAATGCGACTTTAACGAAAGAATTTACTGTAATGGCTTTAAATGCAACGACATCTGTTTTGTTACTAATATTTATACACATACGAAAGAAAAAGTAATTGTATTATATGCGTTTATGTTTATATAATGTCTAAATGAATGTGTTCTTTTTTTTAAATACGGATAATATTTTTAAGAGTTTTTGAGCAATAAATCATATATGTATACTAGGGATCAAGAGGCAATAGTCTTTATTGCAGAGCCCCTTATGAATGGTGGTGGTATACCAACTTGAGTATGCTTAAGCCTAGAGAGTCTACATACGGATTTTTAGCAAGACTGTGGGACTAAATCCCGTATAGACACATATAAACAGACAACTCGTTTTGTTTGAACATATATACTCTATGCGATAGTTATACCTTTTTTGAGTGTAACAAACTTCATAGCAAAAATAATACACTATTCACATTTGTAATCCGAATATAATCCCCATACAAATCTAAGGTTCAAGTGGGCACTGGGTATCTCGAAATCGAGCACACTCAACTGCAGCTTTCTTAAGGAAGAAATGCTAAATAAATCTGTTGTACTCATATGCAATTATTTAAATACTTATGATGTGGACAACGTATCTATGATGCTTCATCATGACGAAAACCAATAAAGCGTGTATTAGTCATAGACTATATACACAAATTTTTGTATATTGAGCATTGATGCTTCATTCCACAAACACTGTAAAAACAGAAACGAAATATTAATATACAGATAGGTTGCGGTGTAAACATATTTGAAATAATTCAACAAGCTTTTGCACTGTGAGTCATGAATAGTACCTGTGATTCAACAAAAATCCTGCTTCACTATGGTAAGAGTTTAGAGAAGATGAAAACATCTTTAATGAATTTTAACGCTGCGACTATATGTCGCGGTCTATAGGCGCTTATTTTCCTCTTTATAATTGCTCCCTCGGTATGGCAAACGGGTTACCTTTGTGTTTGGTTCTACCAGTACGTGTTATTTCATCACGCTCCACTTTATACCCAAAACGTGCAGCAACATCTTGTCACATTCATAAAGCATTCTTCTGCAACCCAACTTCTGTGCAACTATCTCAGCGGCTCTAATATGTGGAGAGCGCCCAGTATCACAAGTATGACAATGTGCCTGTCACGTTCCTATGAACGCCTGGGTCTACATCCTGCACCGATCTGCATAAAATTTAAACTCAATTGGCTGTATCAGAGTCAAAGGAACTGAAACAACTTACACCAGTATGCAATCCATGAGTTATTCTATTTCATTGTCACAATTAATGGAACAGTAGGACAAACGTCAATTTTGCTACCGCCGGCCGTGTGATAGCCTGCAGATAACTAAGTTGATAGCCATTATAAAAAATTATTACTAAAAGCCGTACATTACGGATGGAACAGCTATCTCAGTTGCTGATATGGAAATGTGCGTATTTGCATGTGTCGTAATTAATGAAATATAGAAAATTATATATACAAAACTAAAGCAGCAATAAATATTTTGCATATATATAAACAGCTTGTATATATAAAATCATAATAACAACAAAACACAACAAAAAAAAAGAGATAAGAGAAATAAATAATATCAAATGCCGGTCCCGGTTTAAACCGTTTGGTGCTATATGTACAAAACGGTTATAAAAATAAATGCAGAAAGAAACTTCTGGAAGCCGGATGTTTCTTTCCCCTCTTAAGGGAATAAAACGGAATGGTGATGAACAACCGATTGAAAACAATAACCCACAGCCAAACTGAAACAAAATATTTAGGCTGCTATCTCTCTCTATGTGAGTCAGATAGCTTAAAGAGATTGAAAGTACAGTGGAGCAAAATTTAACGCTTCAAAGCGCTGAGGTCATTTGTTTTAATTTGACATTTACTGCATGTTATGGTACTTTGGGATAGGATTTCGTAATTTTTAATTCTTGTTTCATAATAAATTATTATAGCCTTATACGCACAATGGTGTGTAGTTTAAAAGCAAGTAATCTTTCGCCTTTCTCTTATTGGGAGACGTTATGTATAAATATTCTATGCTACGAATACGATTCTATTTATATATCTATATCTATCAAGCCGTTAAGGCTCCATTAACATAAGGAGTTTTCAAAAACCATTTTTGTTTTAATATTCGCAGACACTACATATAAATATGCTACACTATGTTATTCCTACTATGAAGACGTATATAACGACACCTCATATGTTAAAAAAAAATTGCCCAACAGGAAATGAACAAAATTTACATAGTATTGTAAAACACAGCCTGCTTAGTGAGGAAGGGTAAAAAAACGTACAAAATATTAATTTAAAGTTCAAATTTGCTTGTATTTTTAAACATTTATAAAAATTCTAAACGAATTTTGATAAAAATTTATGTACCAATGATGAAGCAGTTCGAGACACTGTTTGAAATTCGGTTTTATATTTGTACAAAACGGTTATACCAAACAAACGTCAGAAACTTCTAGAACCTTCGAGAAGCCGGAAGTCTTCTTCTTTTTCATGTGGAATATGGAATGAAACGACGCTATGAAATAAAATGAAATTCGAAAATTCAGTCACATCTCAATCAGTCGTCGTGCGGTGAAGAACTCAGAGCGCTCTGCTTTGACTAAGCAAATAGCTAACGAAAAACAATAGTGAATTCTCATTTTCTTTAACAAAGAAAAAGTGAAAAATTATTTGCGGAATAAACGCATTTGCAGTATTTTATTTAAGTGTACTCGTTTAATAAAATAATCAAGGTGAGTAATTATTGCTATTTGCAATTTTTCATTTAGCTTTTTGAAAAAGAAAAAATGTGCGCAAATGATTTTTTTTCATTGATAGGGGTGGGGGTTGAAGCAAAACGTGTTCATGACCTGAAAAAAAAAAATGTCGGCGGGTGGTAGACTTAATAAAATATTAATTAGAAATTTCGAGAATTAAGCAATGTGCATGCAGATTCACGATTCGATATATGCGAAATGTTTTGTGCAATTAATCATCGCGCGTTCTAGCACATTCGCTACCGGCTTTTCATATTTTCTTAGATACCAAAGAAAATGTTTTCATTAAACTTTTTTTTATATAGAATTTACGTTCTAGTAGATTCCAGATTTTTCCTTTAGCCTTGCATTTTTGTTCTAGTTTAGTCCTGTGGTGGTTGCTAACGGAAAAGTTGTGAGAAAAACAAAGAAAATACATAAAACCATTTTTTTTTTTCTCCAATTTTCAATGTTTTATTTCGTCTGGCGATTTGACACCAGCTTAGTCCTTCAAATGTTGCCAATTCTTTGTTCATAAACATTTTTTTTTTGCATTTATTCAAAATTTCTTTTTATCTTTGAAAGAAAAAAAGTTTTGTTACTCATCTCTTTCAAATTAACGAATTCACTACAACGGAAAAAAAATTAACGCATAATAGAATTTTCTGGAAACAAAAAAACAATTTCGTTTAACACCAACCACCACGCGGAAAAAGACGCTGACGCATTTTGCAAATGGCGCGCAAGCTTGAGGCGCGTTCTGTTCATTCAATTCAAGTTTAATTTTTTTTTTCTTATATTTAATTTGTTCCTATCTTTTCCTCTCTTTCTCACACAGATGCCTGAAGAAGCAGAGACCTTTGCTTTCCAAGCTGAAATTGCTCAGCTTATGTCATTGATTATCAACACATTCTACTCAAACAAGGAAATCTTTCTGCGTGAGTTGATTTCGAATGCGTCCGATGCCCTGGACAAAATTCGTTATGAATCTTTGACTGATCCCACGAAATTGGACTCTGGCAAGGAGTTGTACATCAAGTTGATTCCCAACAAAACTGCCGGTACACTGACCATCATCGATACTGGTATTGGTATGACCAAGTCCGATTTGGTCAACAACTTGGGTACCATTGCCAAGTCTGGCACCAAGGCATTCATGGAGGCGCTGCAGGCCGGCGCTGATATTAGCATGATTGGTCAGTTTGGTGTTGGTTTTTATTCGGCTTATCTGGTTGCTGACCGTGTCACTGTTACATCAAAGAACAACGATGATGAGCAGTACATCTGGGAGTCGTCTGCCGGTGGTTCGTTTACAGTCAAGACTGACACAAATGAGACGCTGGGTCGCGGTACTAAGATTGTTCTGCACGTGAAGGAGGATCAGACTGAATACTTGGAGGAGAGCAAGATCAAGGAGATTGTCAACAAACACTCCCAGTTCATTGGTTATCCAATTAAGTTGTTGGTCGAGAAGGAGCGTGACCAGGAAGTGAGCGATGATGAGGGTGATGATGAGAAGAAGGAGACTAAAGAAAAGGAAGAGAAAGACGAGACAGCTGAGCCTAAGCTTGAAGATGTTGGTGAAGATGATGATGCCGACAAGAAGGATAAGGAGGACAAGAAGAAGAAGACTGTCAAAGTTAAGTACACTGAAGACGAGGAGCTTAACAAGACCAAGCCCATCTGGACACGCAATCCTGAGGATATCTCCCAGGAGGAATACGGCGAGTTCTACAAGTCGTTGACCAACGATTGGGAGGATCATCTAGCCGTTAAGCATTTTTCGGTTGAGGGTCAGCTGGAATTCCGTGCTCTACTCTTCATTCCCCGTCGTACTCCATTCGATCTGTTCGAGAACCAAAAGAAACGCAACAACATCAAGCTATACGTCCGCCGTGTCTTTATTATGGATAATTGTGAAGATCTCATTCCTGAGTACTTGAACTTCATCAAGGGTGTGGTCGATTCCGAGGATTTGCCGCTGAACATCTCTCGTGAAATGTTGCAACAGAACAAGGTCTTGAAGGTTATCCGTAAGAACTTGGTTAAGAAGACTATGGAGCTGATTGAAGAGCTGACTGAAGACAAGGAGAATTACAAGAAGTTCTATGACCAGTTCAGCAAAAACTTGAAACTTGGTGTGCACGAGGATAGCAACAACCGTGCCAAGTTGGCCGATTTCTTGCGTTTCCACACCTCGGCCTCAGGTGATGACTTCTGCTCGCTGTCGGACTATGTTTCGCGCATGAAGGATAGCCAGAAACACATCTACTTCATCACTGGTGAATCTAAGGACCAGGTTAGCAACTCGGCCTTTGTTGAGCGTGTCAAGGTACGCGGCTTCGAAGTCGTCTACATGACTGAACCCATTGACGAGTACGTGATTCAGCATCTGAAGGAATACAAGGGCAAGCAGCTCGTGTCTGTTACCAAGGAAGGCTTGGAATTGCCCGAGGATGAAGACGAGAAGAAGAAGCGTGAGGAGGATAAGGCCAAGTTTGAGAGCTTGTGCAAGCTGATGAAGTCGATTTTGGACAACAAAGTTGAGAAGGTGGTCGTATCTAACCGTCTGGTTGACTCACCATGCTGTATTGTCACCTCTCAATTCGGCTGGTCCGCTAACATGGAACGTATCATGAAGGCTCAGGCTTTGCGCGATACTTCGACCATGGGTTACATGGCTGGCAAGAAGCATCTGGAAATCAACCCTGATCACCCAATCGTCGAGACTTTGCGTCAAAAGGCTGAGGCCGATAAGAGCGACAAGGCTGTCAAGGATTTGGTTATTTTGCTTTTCGAGACATCGCTGTTGTCATCTGGCTTCTCCCTAGACAGCCCACAGGTTCATGCTAGCCGCATCTACCGCATGATCAAGCTTGGCTTGGGCATTGATGAGGATGAGCCAATGGCTACCGAGGATGCCCAGAGTGCTGGTGATGCTCCAGCTTTGGTTGAAGATAACGAGGATGCCTCACACATGGAAGAGGTTGATTAAGCCATTCGTTGAAACTTAACTTCTACGCGCCCGCTAATGAAAGAAACAAAAACATTTACAAAACACAAACATCGCAGTCAATAATTTAAACATTTTGACTTTCATTCTTGAATTTATTTCGCAATTTCAATAGCAGACGATTTTAAGATAAGTTTTCAATAATACTTTTTATCGTTCTATATTTTACATACAACAACAAAACTTCATTTTCATACTATTTTTGTCGCGTTATATGTGACAAAAAAAGAGACATAACATAATTTAAAACCTCATGATAATTTAAGGAGCAGTTGTCAAATCTTTATTTTAGAATTCCAAGTATAGGTTAGCATCGCATAAATTAACGAAAATTTAGCATTAATAATGATAATCCTAATAAAAGCAAGCAAAAATGATTATAATGTAATTTACAAATGGTTTATTTATTTTCTTCGAAAATTGTGGGCTTACAGAATTGAATTTGGATAAATACGGCGCTAGAAGTTTCGAGAAATTGTTGGTGTTGCAATAAAATAAGTTAACAAACCTCTGGTTGGTATTGGTACGAATTTCAGTTCCAAATAGAAAATTGTAGAACTAGCTGAACCCGGCACGCTCCACTGCGCCCCCGAAAAACTTGTCAAATTGAATGTTGTAAATATGTATTTTTCCTATGGAAGGCAAACCACTCCACTCTTCTAATGGATCTCCTGATCCCATCAACATGTATTCCAAATATCATCCCCGTACCTCTCATAAATACAAAGATATGTCGATTTATGTTTAACGCTTTTTTGTAGATTGTTGCACCATCCCCTCTGGCCGTAACTAAACTCATGTGATCTTCCAATCCAATTTACACGTATACCAAATATGCCCACTCCGCAAGATTTTTGTTTATCGTTAATATGGTAGTGAGGCACAGCCCCCTCCTATTTTAAACAAATGTAGCCTATGTTACTAAGGGATAGTGTAGCATTCTAGTGGTAAAATGTTTCGAAATCGGTCAAGAAGTTTCTTAGATTGCTAAATACATACGAAAATACAAATCTTTTATCTTTATAATATTAGTAAATATATAGATAAAAGCACAAATCGCTAGACGTCAAATTTGGATAGTTTTATTTCTTGTATATGTATAACCTAGAGATGTTATAGAATTAAAAAATTCACGTGTCGCGCTCCTTACGCAGTAGCTGCTCAACGTTCTCCACTGATGTCGCTGCTTCTTTGCTGACAAGTATAATTTTTTGACGCGAACGTGATCCTTTGTCCAATGAGACGCTACCCTTGCGTATTCCGAGCACTCTGGCAACGAATTTGACCAGTTCTGCATTGGCTTCGCCTTCCGTTGGTGGTGCAGCGATTTGCACACCAACACCTTCTATGCTTATGTCTGTAATGCCATTTTGCTTAGCACCGGGTTTGGCAAGTATTTTTATTTGTATGTTGCCACTCTTGTCCAGATTTACCGGTGAATCTGAAGTGATAGCGGCGGGAGCAGCTGAAGCGCCGCTGGCATTGGATTTTTTGCTTTTATTCTTCGACATTTGTGCGCTGGTGTTGGTGAGAAATCGTCGGAACATTTGTTTAAAACATTTTGCGAATTTAAATAAACAGAAATGAATGACGCCTAACAAAATGAACATATGTTTTTATGATTTTACCGGCAGGGTTGCTTTGATGCACAGTGGTTTGAGTGCAAAAAAAAAAAAAAAAAAAATCAATCGACAGTGGTTTAAAATTGCTTCTATAAAATATGAAGCAACTCGTTTCCATCGGATATAAGATTCTATAGCGTATTGTGCAATAGGCTGAAGCCATATACGGATTCACTGATAGGACGATATCAGTGTGGCTTCAGTGACCAAATATTCACATTACGTCAAATCTTGGAAAAGAGCCGTGAGTTTAAGAAAGATAAACACCACCTATTTGTCGATTATAAAGTCGCTTTTGACACGCCGATACGCTCGAAGTATTTCGACTCCCAGTCTGCTCTTGTTATACCGGCAAAGATCGTTCTTCTTTGCATGGCGACGCTATCTCACACACAAAGCGTTGTCAGTGTGGGGAAAACCCTCTCCGACCCCTTTAATACCAAGTGAGGTTTCAGGCAGGGTTATGCGCTATTGTACGATTTTAATCTGCTGATGGAATATATCGTACGCCAGTGCCCGTACACACAGAATATGTCGGTCTCGATCTTCCAAAAGGAAGTGATGCTGCTCGCGTACGCGATTGACATTGATATCATCATTGATTGCCATTTAAGAAAGTAAAGTAGTATATTTTAGAATAAAATCAAATTTAAGGAAAACAATTATTTTTATTTGATTTTTCCAATTTTTAGCTGGATTTTTCTTTAGAAAGGATATTTTAAAGAATATTGTGGAAGAAACTTTTTAAAGATCTCACATAATCTCGGAATTGTAGCTATTTTAGTGAAGCAAACTTTATCTAACATAAATGTTCAAACTAATAGAGTAAGAAAACTTCTATTCACAACAAAAACATTACATTATTTTATAAACAAAAAATCACTTGACAACATATTCATATCTAAAAATGTTCAATACATGTAGATAGGAGAGAGCAGAGGAAAAAGTGGAACCAGCCTCTCATACATACAAAGCCCAATAAAATAAAATTACTTGTTGTATAGGTAAAAAAATTAATGTATATATTGTTTACTTCATCATATTTATACAAAAACAATTCTCTTGTGTTACAAGACAAATTCATAAATAATTTCACATAAAGTACGGAAAATAGATTCTCATTTCATTCATAACATGCATGGAAGTAAAAATTGCATAGAATCGAAACTAGTTTCAAAGTAAGAAACAACATTGTAGAAAGTTCAGGAATGCTTTCATTAATTAAAATTTGACTTACACTAGAAATATGTTATATTGCAACATTTGTTTTTTGTTATCATCAATAATATCTGTATAATTTCTATTATTTTTATGCTTGAGCAGTAGTGTGAAAGCGATGTCATGAAGCCATTTTTGTCATCTTCAGTCGTTTCAACGGCGTATGAAACAGCAAATTTTGTTTAATTCAAGCGAAATTTTTAAAAGCACACACTACAAATGCATTTGCTCGTTGTCTTAAGTTGAATTCAGAATTTTATTAAAAAATTTTTAATTTGGGGACTGTATTGGTGTGTGTGTCGTGTGTGTGTGCAGTACTTTGAAATGCGGCTAAGCTGCTTAGTTATTGTTGCTGTTGTGATTTAGGTACATGAACGCTTTACGCCGCACGAATCGACTGAATTATCTGGAAAATAGCCGAGCCGCAGACAACGAATATAAAGAGCGCCAGCAGCCAAGGTCCGACGGGATATTGGCCTTCTTTCGATTTCTATAAAGAAAAGAAAAAAACAAATTAGTTTTAGAAAGCATTAAAATTAATGGAAACTATTTATATGAATAGAGACCTACATACTTCCGCGTATTTATGTCATTATGGCAAAAAGGTTTATATTTAAAAAAATTTTAGTGTTAGGGCTGATAAAACTAAGTCTATAAAATTTATAGTTTCTGATAACTAATCGCTGGAATAGACTAAGCAGCAGAGGAGTGAATGAACGGGCTTGAATACATGAGTTGCGTGTTAAAACTGAGTAAATATTTTCCTGATTACTATTAAAACTCGACTCGATATAGACATGTCTGTCTGCACAACTAAAATTGATTTTATTATAAAGGGTCTATCAAGTTAACATTCATACTTAAAACAAGTGTCATTGTAGGAGTTAGTGTTGAAGCCGTCCAAATTTTATTTGCTTATCTTACTTCCGCAGAAAAAGAAGTCAAGGTTTTTCTTTGAGATTGGTATAATTTTATGTACATACATAGACGTGAAATCAATTTAATATAAAAGGCTTCTCACAAATAATATTTATATACATAAATATTTTATATAAATATTAGTATTAAGACATATCGTGCGTATCAATAATACAGAGTCAATATCCTCATCCCATACTATATGTGAACATTATAAATATGCCTCTCAATAACTTTTTAAATGCATCGCATGTTTCAATAAAACTTAATTAGGCGATAAGCACTTGTTAAGAAAACAAAAACAAAGTTAAGCTAAACTGGCTTCACGAGCCGCGACGGCAACGACAAAGCAAGCTAAGAGCACGCATCTGTAAAATCAATGACGGCGTGGCACTTTTCTTACGCTTTCTCGATTGATCGCGAGGCAAACTTTTCAATGCGAGACAAAATTTTGAATGTATTGTTGCTGCTGCAGCTTTTGTTATTGCATACTATTCATAGATTGTATAACAATCACTGGCTGCTGTTTTTGTTGTTAAAATTTGCAAATCTTACTGCAATATGTTACTAAGCTTACCGAGGATTTTGGTACATTGCCACGCATTGTAACATATTTGCTGGCCTTTTCGTTGGCAACGCGCATCCTTTGTGGTGGAGCCATTTTTAAAGCTGTTGTTTAATTTGCACCGGATTGCTGTGATGAAGATAGAAATAGGTATTTAAATTGATTGCAATAAGAAAAATAATCGTAATAGAAATTAACCGCAGTATGCAATGCATACAGTTATTGTTTACTTGAAACTTCTGCTTTAATGTAAATAGTTCAAGTAGTTAGACTTTGTTTTGTTACTATAATTCTACCTAAAACAATACACTTTAATTTACAATTTTTGTTATTTTTATATTGCACTGTTCTGGAATAAATTACCTGCTGGATCAAAAAAACAAAATGAAATGTAAAGACGATACGAAGTAACACACGAAGAAGACGACACGACACGTATGTAGAGCAGTGTGCGAAAATATTTTCGTTTGTGACAAGCAGTGTTGTAAAGTGAAGGCGCAGACAGTTACTATTGTTGTCATCTTTTTTATTACGAGGCAAGCGTTTGAATTTAAGTTGGATTTCAATGTTTAGTCCCGACGATACTTGGTAAAGCTTTTGATTCATGCTTATATTCGTGCAAACACCACCGAAAGGAGCAGTTGTCTTAAGTTGGAAAACAAGTTCTGAATGCGGTTGCATTTGCAGGAATACCTGCGCTAAGGTTAAAGAGAGTATTATTACGACTTTAAAACATCTAATCATAGTAGTAAATTTTCGATGTCCTGTTTGTATTAAATAATTCTGTAAGACTCAATGGTAATGTCATAATTAGAAGTAATAATCCTTCATGAGCGTCTTTTCCAGTCTCGTAATCGTGATGGCGTCAGAGTTTAAAAAAACGACTATGTATGTGCTCGGACCTACTCAAGATCTAATTGAAGAACTGTATATCATATAGGGTAGAGAACAAATCTATAAAACTGTAGTTGAAATGTTAATAAACTCAAGGACAATATTGTGCTGTTGACAAACTGACCACTGTTAATCACAGAAGTAGTAGAACCAAATTAACACAATTCCAGTCCTGATGGAAGTATAAGCTCAAGTTTTACACGAAATAGAAATAAGAAACAATTATTGCTGTCCTGAGTGTGTGGTCAATCATCATATAATAAGATATTCATCTTCAAATGTACAACCTGCACGGTACAATTGAGCCTTGTGTATCTCAGACCATTATACAGACAGTTTATACATCTAACTTCGTTGAAAATTTCTAAGATAGTGCTTAGATTGTTTCTAAGTGTGGGTATATGTATAAAATGATTAACAGTCTGGAAAGTTTACAAGGCAACTGAAAGAAGTTAAATAGAAAAGCCATTTCCATTATTTACAAATCTACATTAAAAATAACAAATGCGACATGTTTATATTTTAGAAAAGTACTTTATGAAATGTTTTATATCAATTGAGTAATTCGACACATAAATTTTGTTTGTAAAATCCGCAACAGGCACTGTGATCGTTGTAGGTCTATTGTGCCTAACTTGTAGAATACATTATATAATGTGTTACATATGTTTGTATTTATAGGACGTACATACTATGATGCTTATTTTCGAAAGCAGCACAAGTACAGTCATAACAAAATAAATGCGCACTTCTTATTTTAATCTTGTAGTATTATGTGAGGAGAGAAGCAAAGTGTGTTGTGGCTTATAGTTATTAGCTTAACAGAAGCATATGTTGTTTCAGTAAAAGTCCTACATTCTACATTGTTTTAACGGCACTCGTCGAAATAGTTCAGTCATCGTTCTCCTTGAAATCTATAAGTGGTAATGTCAGGATTTAAAAGAACGCCATTTTCATGAACACCCGCATAATGCTTACCATCAGTAAAGGAATCTGTATGAACGATCGAGCTGGCTGGCGTAGAACTTAACTCACTACGTGTTCCAATGTGGATGCGTGGAATACGTACACAACAGCGGCGAGTTTGAAAATCGGTGTCGATATTTGTGCTGCCGTGCGAAAGAATACAGAAGACGTGTAAAGTGTTTTATTTGAATTAATATAATACAGAAGAAAGAGAGCAGTAGATGCATAGTATAAAATCTTATGCATTTTTAATTAGTTTACTTATTGTTAATTACCTATGATTGGTTAGGCTCGCCAAGGCCATTGGTGATAACTTCAGCTTATGAATCTGAACACGGCATTTGCGTAAGCGGTTATTGTCGAGTATACGTTCGCGTATTTCCTCAGGCGAAATATCCGTGTACATACTGCGCCGCACTTTTATAACTACTTTACGCATCTTTGCTGGTGGTTCCATTGTAAATATTAATTGAACTGAATATCTTAGTTGTTTTTTTTTTTCTTAAACTGCAAGCGTCGATTTGCTTCTTCTTTACTATTGAACAGCTGACTGCATTGACATTCACTGTAAAGTTAGTTGCATTATATGCTGTTTAGTAGGGTGGCTACTCTTTTCATATTGTTTTTGTCAGTCATTGCGAAAATCTTGCATTTTATAAAATTTTACACAATTCGTGCATGTTTTGGGACTAAAAAAAACAACGTTTAACATGAGTGAAGTACAGACTCTTATGGATATGGGCTTTTCGAAGGAGCGTGTGTAAGTGATGTTTTATATAAGAAAGCTAAATGCTTGAGTAAACCGGTGAACCACATTTGCGTTCATATATGTATGTATACGTTTTTTTTTTTTTTAGTGAGTATGCGCTGCAAGTGACAAACAACAAAGGCGTTGAGCCGGCTATGGAATGGCTACTAGCTCACGTCGATGAAGATATACCAAAGCCGGCAGCAGCCTCAACTGATGCAGGTGTTACTGATACTACTGCCAGCAGCAGCGGTGGTGGCGGCGGTGCTAGTGTTGAAGCCCCAACTGAAGATAATGTTGCTAAGTCTTTGAAATGCGATGATTGCGGTAAATTATTGAAAGATACAACTGAGGTTGAATATCACGCCGCTAAGACCGGCCATAGTAATTTTTCGGAGTCCACTGAGGAAAAAAAACCACTAACTGAGGCTGAGAAAAAAGCGCAACTGGCTATGATCGAAGAAAAACTGAAGCAAAAGCGCATGGAACGCGAAGAACGAGAAAAAGCTGAAGCACTTGAGCGCGAAAAGAATCGTATCAAATCGGGCAAAGATATGTCGGAAGCACTACGTCGCATGGAAGAAATGGAAATGCAAAAAATTGTTGAGCAACGCAAACGTGAAAAGGCTGAGGAGAAAGCTGCACGTGATCGTGTGCGTGCACAAATCGAAGCCGATAAAGCGGCTAGGCGTGCACGGTGAGTTAGGGAAAGGGTTCAAGTATGATAGCAAATATTATATATGTATTTTTATTTACAGCGAACAATCCAAGTCGGACAACAGCAACACCGCCACAGTCAGCTCAACCACTCCAACTTCGCCGACTGCACCGCCGCTAACAGCTAGCAATGCTATAAAAACTCCGCCTAAGGAGTACACAGAGACACGCATACAAGTACGTTTGCAAGATGGCTCTACACTTACAGAAACCTTCAACGTAAAGGAGCAACTCTCTGCGGTGCGTGTTTTCATACAAATGAAGACCAGCACTGAGGTGCCGTTTGCGTTAATGACATCCTTTCCACGCAAGATTTTTGCCGAAGAGGACTACGAGAAGCCATTAGAGGTGCTGGGTTTAGTGCCATCCGCCGTAATTATTATGACTAAGAGCAGCGCTTCATAAACTTGCTGTGTGCAGCGTATTCCTAATTAACTAGATGTATGTACTCGTACTTTGAAATAATAAATTTACAGTCTCAAAACTTAAATATAAAAAAAACAAGCTTAAAAAAAGAATGCCAAGCAACGCATTGAGCAATGTTGTCTAAAAATATTACTAATAACAAATCTAAAACACTTTGTATGTATGTAAAGTAATTGTGGTATTTTATTTTACAATAAATGAAACAAAAAAATCTTACATACTGTGGTCCATACAAGGCGCAAAAGCCAACAGCTGAACAGTCTCTTTGCAGCAAATACATGTCTTTTTTTTAGTTGTTCTGTGTGTATTTTAGTATTTAAAGTATAAATAGCGCATACCTCTCTAAATCAACTAGGTATGTGTGTGTTGTGTATAATTGTTACTAACTCTACTACAATGTGAACCACATGATAAACTGCAGCAGCTTGTACATGTTCACCACCGGAAACTTCCATTTTTGTTCGCGTTCTCGCTGCACTGGTGGCACCAGACTTGGATATTGCACCGGTTTGCCTATGTGACAATTTGTATTCACTGTACCCGCCGGATATTTAATAGATACGGTATCGCTCCATTTGACTGCATCGCAATCGATCAGTTCAAACGTTTTATTGAAACAGATGCGTACCTCTGCCAGATAGCTTATGTCTTTTTTGTGATCGTAAAGACAATGTATTGATGGATTTTTACCCAGCGCATTGACAAAAGCATTATTCAACGCTATTACCGTATTCGAGGAGTCAGGATGTATATTTGATGCATCGAGTATGGTCGATATCATAAACTTATCACGCCAATTTAAACCCTGATTAAAATATTTCAATTCGTTATCCAATTTATCTAGTTGTGCAGCGCAGGTGCCATGCTTTAGCCATTCATGTTTCCAAAGATAATTATTTTCGTCTGAGGCACCTTCCAAATCAGGCCAAAATGTCTCCAGACGTGCGATGATTTTCTTCAGTTGATCAACATCAAAATCGGCTGTTTTATTGCAAAAATTTGGTCCCTCATGTCCAAGTTTTGTAGGCCAAATGCCGTGTATGGTCCAGAATTCTTTCTGCTTCGGCAATTTACATTCACGAGTCTTATCCTGCTCTCGCCAGTGATAGCATGTTGTAACGGGCCATTGCTGCGTAAAAATGAGCACATCCCAGTTTGTATCGGACTGTGATAAAGCTGTTAAGGTATCAGTTTCACCATCATAGTCGCTTAAATCTAGCTCGTCCGAATGAAAGAAATGCGCATCTCTATTGCCGTTGCTATGCTCGGTCTTAGTAGTGTCAGCAACATCAATTGCCGCGCTGTAATAATAGAGATAAAATATTAATTGTTTAATTCTATTGATTTTCCACGCTAATTTAATTGAGCCAGTTAATAACAATTGTACGATCAGTCAAATTGATTTACAGCCCAATTATATATGTACAGGCATACGTATTTATAACAATTGGCGCAAGACGGCAAACGTGCAGGGCATGCTATGCTGGTTTGCGTAGCATTTAACCTTGAACTTCGGGCGCAGTTTATTGATTGCTTCTAAATATGTCACCGCTGTGATTTTTTTTATTCTTAAGCATAAGCAAATCTTATTGTTTTGCACTGACTCATGTTTAGTTAAGCTATTTTTAGTATAAATGCGTAGCTTACCTTTCACTAGATTGCCAATGTACAATAAATACAACGCAAAATAAAAGTGTCACGTAAACGTTTAAATTAGGCCTTAGTTGCATTTTGATTTGTTTTTCGTTTTTTTTATGTATATTTTTTTGCGTATTTACTAGTTATTCAATTAGTCTCTTCATAGTTACAAGGCCTCGCTTCGTTACTTTGTGTTTGTGTGTGTGTGTATTATATGCACACTTTAAACTTGTGAAATAATAGTTTATTTAGTTTAAAAATGATACTGTGTTTGGTTTTTGCATTTATTTTGTAGTTATTTTTGTTGCAATTTTAATATGTTTTGTTGTTGTTTGTGTTGCTTCTTGCATTTATTTGCAGTGCTGCAAAATGTATGCAACAGTGCTGCAAAGTAGTTTGAATATGGACTTAAGAATGCATGAGCGTGAAAGAGAAAAAGTTTTTGGTGTACAAAACTGTTATGCGTGTGAGCAGGTAAACTATAGTATTACCATGCGTTGTTCAATTTAGTGTTGTATTTGTAATAAATATGGCGGTTATATTTTGTATTTGATTTGAAAAAGGCGCAAAATTCTTTAAAATAGGTGAATTTGATGTTATTTAATAACTTTTTAATAAGTAGCATTTTCTTATTTATTATTTATTTATTTATAAATACTTTGAATATAATTTAAAATTACATAAAAACTAGTTACAAGCTATAGCTACTTTAACTTATTTGAAAAACATATAATATTGCTTATTCAGTTTATATGCACAACTTTTCGTTTGCTTTTCTTTCTATTATAAGACATTACTTCAATAAAATTACATATGTATGCTGCTGCTAACTAAATATTATACTTAAAATAACATTAGGCACGTAAAAAGTATATAATTTAATGTAGCTCTGCAAAAAATATCTCTACATAAAAACTCAACCAATTTTATTTGTTTGATTTTTACTAGACAGCAGATTGATTACAACATAAAGTAAAATAATAACGGCAGATGTTCTTCAATTAATCTGTCGCGTGTAGCAAACAATATTCGTTTGTGCCCCAATAGGATACGTTTTGACAACAATATAACAACAACAGCTTTGCAAACAAGTTTTCAACTCTAAAGGCTCTCAAATCGATTACATGAATATGGCGTTTAATATTTAAGTTGAAGAGCGCGCGGACGGGCATGCTAGTATCTAGTCTATGTTGAACTAAAATGATTTGTTAAGTGCTTTTAATGTACAAAAATAATAACAAAATAATAACAAATGTTATGATAAATGCATAAGTAAGTGACTGACTGAGTGCAAACCAACAAACTCCAACCAACGCATAGCCATGCGAACCTAATTGAACTGACATGACAATCATGTTGTGTATTGATGACATTCAATGAAGTGAAGCAAGCACACACATTCATGTATGTAAATTAGATTTATCGCTTAATTGAATTTGATAAAGCACAATGATTATTTGAGTGTGTGAGGAGCTGTTGGTGTTTGTGATAAGCGTTTAGCGTTATCGAGAATGTTGTTGAGGGTGTGTTGTACACGTTTTCGAAATCCAGTTGAGCACTCAGTTATAAATACATTTGTAATGTGGCTTCAATTCGAAATAATGTCACATATTTGCTATAAGAGTAGTGAGATACATTCTTTTTTAGTAAAATAAATAAACAAGCAAGAATACTGCAGGGGATTGTATTCCGAAATATTCTTTACTTTAAATAGATTATATTAAATTTATAATAAAATGATTTACTTCAATAAGATAGATAGCAGGATAGATAGGATGATCTCCATAGCTTCTCCATATAAAAAGTTTTAAACCAATTTTAAACCAGTCTCCCAAATAACTAATTATCTTACACACACATCAGGCACAAGAGAATCAAACATTGATACGTGTAGATTGATTCAACTCCTCGACCTGATTGGAATTGGCATACCCATGGTTATTAAGCTCTTTCTATTTCCTATTGCTATCACATAAATGCAGCAATTATATACAAGTAAAGCGTTTCTTTGAAAACTTTGTCGACCCACCTTATGCAGGTTGGTATTCCCTTTTTATCTATTTTTCTTTCTATATGCAAGTGACTGTTCGTGCGTTTCAGATGTACTTAAATAAACCCGTCTTTCTACTGATTGTTTTAATAGTACTTGCATGGATCTAAAAATGTATCTGAGAGAGGTGCACCACCCGCCGTGAACTGCTGTTCGCTAAGACCCACCGCTTTTAATGCCAAGTTGACAAAGAGCTCTCTAAATTTAAGTTTAGATTCTCCTCTCGAAAGATTCTCCGTGTTCTGTCAGTGTCCATGCTTCTTTGTCAGCCAACAATACATATATTTATTATCAGCGTATTATAGACTTTCATCTGGGCCGATCTCCACAGTTGCACAGATGCAGAAGCCTGACCTAAGGCTGGTTTTAATATCTCATTGTACAGCATCAACTTGCATTCTTTACGAAATGTTGATCTGCCGCCAATGAGTCAATACATTTGAAGCAACTTTTAAGGGAGCAGTTGCCTCTTTTGAGTCACCTGTCTAAGGTGAGTTCAATATATTTTTACGCACTGTACAATGGGTATGAGGCCATCGTACAACATTACTTGCGGACAGTCACCTCCCAATTTAGTAAAGCTTATGTGTGGCGATTTGTCTGTATTTGACATCTTCTTGGAAAGCTTCTTCTTAAGTTTGTACTAAATTCCGTCGTGCTAGGCTCCAAAAAATTCCTGTTTTTCGTCCAACCACACAGCTGAGCAGTACGCTTTGCGTTGAAAGTCTTGTAATATACATACATACATTGGAGAAGTCGGTGCATTGTTCAGGGATGCCATACCTGCGACTGAATCCAAATAAGTGACCTGGAATCAGCTCTTTGGTGTCTATTATATACAGAAGTTTTTTTTTTTTTTTCTTCCATGTATTATACATCTGTCAAACAACATTCAGTACATTTTATAATAGTGATTAAGGAATAAAATTAATTTTCAAAAGAACAATTTCTTTAAATTATTTGTCAACTAAAAAAAGTCGCAAAAATACTCTTTTGAGTATCTTAGAGAATACTTCCAATATGCTGATCGCGGGCTGCTCGAGCGTGGCAGACTTCGGTGGACTTCCACTACGAGGGGAAGCCGATAAAGCCTCTTAAATCTTGGCCAGTACTGTACCACATACGTTGGAATGCTTACTGTACGGTGATATAGGTCTGTTGCAATATTCTTTGGCCTCTTAAATCTTGCCCAGTACTGTGCCACACACGTTGGAATGCTTACTGTACGGTGATATAGGTCTGTTGCAATATTCTTTGCGAATATGCGGTTGACTACGTGGTGGAGCTGATCGGTTGTGTCATGTACAGTACGAAATCCAAATTTGAGGACCTGCATAAGGCTCCAGGCAGCCACGAAACCAGCAATCTGGGCGACGAACAATATATTCGAAATGGAACGCAGGATACTGATTGGCCGATGTGACTCATGGGCCATTTACGTACCGGCACCATCTTCCATAAAAGTCCATTATAGGTAGGTGCCGAATCGGTGGTTTTTTACTCTTCTAGTGTCCTTCCACAGAGAAAACGAAATATAACTGCTTGTGTGCATAACTTATGGCGATGGAATCTTGATGTGATGGAGATGCGGACCTCAGTAGCGGCATTATGAATTTTACGAAAAAATATTTCCAAAACAGTAAATATTTTCATCGGAGTTAAGTTCCATATCCAAATGTTTTGAGTTTTTTAAGGCATCTCTATAAAACGAAATATGTACATCGAGGCCAGCCCACACTGCTACCCGTTCGTTTCTAGACTGTCCGTCATCAGGTCTCTATCACTAAACTGATTAAGAAGAAAACAAGTAAGAGCTATAGTTGAGGTACTCGCCTATATTATACTCTGTATATTGGTTTATACGAGTACTTAGTAGACCTTATGTTTTCTCCAATTTTGCTCTTTACAAACTTTTTTACATCAATGACCAAGACTATAGAACAAAATGATTTTTGGGGTAACTCAAGGCAAACTATATAATATATCGCCTTGTACAATCCATTCTTTCAGCTGAACTTGGCTGAATTCGCGGGTGGTCTTGAAGAGTATTTGGATTTACGCTGGTCAACTACAAACTCGGTTCAAGCTAGGTGTCAACGCAACTTTACTAATTATTTAATATCAGATATAGCTATAAGGAGTCTCTTGAGAAATGATATTTCAGAAATTGAAATAAAAAAAAACTACTAACTTTTTAAGGACACTGGTGCAAAGAAAGTATGCTTTCGTTTTTAAAACTCATCGCTGAGCTAAGCAACAAAATACACAAAATTTCATCCTCATAATCTCTTTCAATAATTTTTGAAGTTGAAAATATTCTTTCGCAGATAAAGTCTGCTTTAAGCACTAAAAGTACAAAGTCTTTTCGACTCGAATTAGTTAATTGCAGTAGCACTTTCCGTGTTGTTCTAATTGTTGTTCGTTCGTTGTCTTGGCATGTTCCAAAGATAAAATAGCAAACACATGAATATCATCACCAACAGAAGCAGAAGCACCAGAAGCAACAGCAGCAGCAATGAACAATGAATTGTATGTGTAATTGCGTTGTCACTAATTAAAATCGAACTAGCAAACCTACAAACATATTTTCGTATACAGTATGTTATCTTGTTATAATTTGGGGAATTTTTTTTTTTTTTGTACTTGTCTATCGCTTCATAACTGTTTATGTTTTGTACTTCAAAAATACTCACCTTACGAAGTACGAGTACTAATGAATCATGGAACAGGCTGAATTTAGCTGAATTGCTACTGGAATCTTCGCTTTTTTATAGTTTGTCACAGACTGTTTGACTCTGTTTTTTTTTTATCACAGATCAAATGATTAGACAAATCCATGATTATTGGAAAAATATGTATTATCTTTTGTGGATGGTGGCTCATTGCTGAACAACAACAACAATACATATTATTTGCGCTAATTGGATTTTAATCAGAATTGTTCTTGCAATGATTTATGATTTTAGCTAATTAATATTTTGAATGATTAGTTCTGGGTTAAGTTTATTTGTGAATGTGTTAGAAAAATTCGATTGAGTGGATTTAGTAGTGGAGTCAGCAAGTCTATATATGAGAGATGGGTGCGTTTGTAGAAGTTCACATTGTGACGAAAGTTGTTGGCTGCCATTCACTTGGGAATGGGTAATAATGATTCTTTTGCAAACGTCCTCTATCCTCACAAATGTCCGCTAAAACACGTATCTCTTGGGTAACCAGTACGGAGGTGAGCAAATTGTGAGACTTCACGACACTACTTCCAATAATAATGGAGGCTAATCAATTTTACCGTAGGTCGGTCAGATGGTAGTTAGCAGAACCAGACTTCAACTCCTCAAAATCCACAAGGCTACATGGCTGAGTCCAGATTAAATAACACGCAATCGAATTGATCATGTTCTGATTGACGGAAGGCACTCATCTTGTTTGTTGGACGTGCTCTGTTACGTGGTCCTAATATCGACTCAGACCACTATCTTGTCGCAGCCAAGGTACGCACTATGCTCAGCATAGTGCACGCCGGACGTACCAACATGCAACGAAAGTTAGCTGAAATCACAAACAGACCGTCGAAGCCTTTTCAAACACACTCTCCCGACTGCTCCAGGAAACCTCTCCGTCTTCTTGGTTGGTTGGTACGACGAGGAGTGTCGTAATGCTATTGCAGAGAAGAACGTTGGCTATCAGCGAATTCTGCAGTTGGGAGTAATGCGAGGTGAGACCAATATCGAGAAAAACGGGGAGAGGAGAAACGCCTTTTCAGACGCAAGAAAAAGGAGCAACAAAGGCGTGAGTTTGACGATGTTTAGAAGTTATGTGACAGAAATGAAGCGCGAAAATTTTATCAACAGGTCCAGCGTCTGACTGAAGGTTTCAAACCCTGAGTAACTTCCTGTAAGAATGCAAATGGAAATCTGGTTACAGATGCTCAGGAATCGCTGAGATTATGGCGGATTCATTTGTCTAACCTATTTGGAGGCGATGAAGCACACAGTTCCGCTGATAGAGAAATGACACCGGAGCCACCAGTTAACGATGGCACTTTAGTAGCGCGATTTGAACGAAAAAAAGCTGAGAAATATCGAAGCGGCAGGCTCTGATAGTCTGCCTACTGAGTTATTGAGTTGGTTAGAAGTATTCACCAAGTTTTATGCAAGATATGGTCCAATGAACACATACCCAATAATTGGAATCTCAGTGTTCTCTGTCCTATTTTTAAGAAAGGGTACCCTGCTGTTTGCGCCAACTAGAGTGTAGGAAAGAACCTTTTTGAACCTCTTCGATACCATCTTACAC
Organism: Leucophenga maculata; assembly: GCA_035044805.1. NCBI lineage: Eukaryota > Metazoa > Arthropoda > Insecta > Diptera > Drosophilidae > Leucophenga > Leucophenga maculata. The sequence continues at coordinate 351,745 of JAWNNP010001715.1, read as the reverse complement.
CAGTGCCCGTACATACAGAACATGTCGAGCTCGATTTTCTAAATAGAAGTGATGCTGCGTAGGCGGATGGAATCGATATCATCGGTACGCAGGAACGGCGGGGCAGCAAGGCGTTCTCTGAGATTGAAAAACAATCTCAAAGTACTTGGTGTCTTTTCGCACGCCATCATCGCGTCTTGGACGGTCTGTGAGAATGGATAATTTCTACTTAAAGTTGTAGAAAACTTCGTGAGGAATAAAGCTTGCAAATATATGCTGTTTTGAACTGAAAAAGAAAATTAGAAGTAAAGCCCTCGCTCGAAAGATCTGTATGGCGCAGAGGCATGGACCGTTATTGAGTCAGACGAAACGGCGTTGGAAGTCTTTGAGAGAAAGATACTACACAGGATTTTTGGTCCCATTAGAGGTTAGATTCCGTATGAACCACGTGATGTATGAGCTATTCGATTAGGTTGACATAGTCCAGCGCATAAAATGGCTTACCTGGGGATCCAAACTTCAGTGGTGGACGTAATAGAGGACGAACAGAAATGAACAGTTCTCTGAGTACTTGGTATTCATATCAACTGGTGCCAGAGGTATTAAGTAGTCATAATTTCGACAAAAATCATTAAACCACTTACTAAAACCTAAAACAAAGCAAAATAATCGATATTAACAACTTCAAATATCAAGAAAAACTGCACAAATGTTGCGCAAACATTCGAAAGAAAAAGGAAAAACTTTTGCCATTAATATAAAAATGTTGCGATTATCTGGCTCATCATCATCATCAGCTGCCATAATGGCGACGCGACGCGATGCGACGCAACGCAATGCAACGCAGCTACAGGAGCAGCAGCGCCATTGTTTTCAACACTAATGGCGGCAATGATTTTACTTTATTTTACCGTTAAGGCAGCTTGAGCAAGAAAGGGAAAGAGAAAGAGAGAGTGCGTGTGTAAAATAAAACGAAAGAAAATTTGCGCTCATTGAAATCCTTAATGGAGAGAGAATAGGCGCATGCGCTGCTGCATGCTGCTGCTCTTTCTCCTACTGCACTTGTATTAGTGTAGGAGGAGCTAAATGTATGTAGCAAGTGCAGTGGATGGCATGAGAGCCACTGAGCTGCGACTGAATTGATACCGTTACTTTGTTGTTAGTGTGTAATTGCTGCAAATTGGCGTCGTCGTTGCGTTGTCGTCGTGTCCTCGAATTTTTCCCTTCAGCAGCTGTGTTTTTTTTTATAACAGCATGACTTTCATCTACTTTGTTTTTTTTTTCTTATATTATTATAGCGCTTCGTCCTTTTGTCTATTTTTTGTTTTTTTTATTTTTTTTTTATTTTTTGCTCTTGTTTGCTGTCGTTTTTCTTGCAATTGCAGTGTAAATGGCATGAGAATGATAATTGTAGCAATTATAATATTAAATTGGGAGATCATGGCTCAGCGGATGCCCGCCCAGAGAGGTATATAGAGATGTAGAATGATGGAGAATGTGCGCACCATATTGGAATGAGTTTGTTCATGTTGTTGTTGTTGTTTTACTTTTCTTTTTTATGTGCTTGTGTTGTTGTTGGTCGTACCGTTGTCGTTTTTGTATTTTCCGGATTTGTTTGTTAATTAGAATTCTAGCATTGTGAAATTAAAGTCTCCTCCTACTCTTATACAGCTTTTCTCTTCACATACATACGAAAAATGTATTTCCATCTAAAGTTAAATAAAAAAAAATTCATTTTCCAACTGTGAAATTTCCCTAAAGAGAAGTTTTTGTCATAGTTTTTCGTAAGCGCTTTTCATTTTATTTTCTTCCTGCAACCCCTGCTAAAGCGGTTTACAGTACTCCTTGTTGAGCAGGAGTGGGTGTTGCTCTTGTATATATTAAGAAAGTGGTATGTGACGAGTTTTTTTTTTTTTTTTCTGTTCCCAACCATTCCGGCTTCGCTTAATTACTGCAGTTTATTTTCTAAGTGAGACTAATTAACAGGCAATTCGTAGCATTGCGGCAATTTTTGCCGGCAAAATGGCGACGTGCTTTTGAGTTGGGGCGTGTGGCATAGATACGGCGTATATTTCTGGAGTACTGGACTGTTGGAGATGGCTGTGTGCCTTGCAGTATTTAGTATAGTTTGTAGTAGTAACTGGGCGGCGTTTTTTGGTTTTGTGTGTGTTGAATATTAGTCAAATACTTTTTCTTGCTGGTCATTTAACTAATTTAGTTTTTGTCGGACATTTGTGGCAAATTGCTGCGATTTGAGGGCTTTAGTTTTTGTTTTTGGTTTTATTTTAGTGGTGCTTAAAACTGATTGTGTAGCTTGCAGACTGATTCAGGGAATGTATACAAATGATTAGATTATGTTGGAAGGTTATATTCTATCGTTTAAGTCTATGAGGTCAATTATTTATGGATAACCTCTTTTTATACTCTTCATGCAGCGTATGGATAATATTATAATAACGCTAGAATGTTATTAACTTTTTAAAGGAAATGTGATGTGAAGGTGTGATAAATGCCCTGGGGTCTTATTACTGGGTCAGCTCATTGGCCACTTCACTATTTGTAAATATCTTGGAGTGTACTTAGGCAAGCGGCTAAGCCTTGCAACACACAATAAAGTGGTCATGAAATTTCTATATACGTCAGGACTAACTATTTATCAAATCTGGTCTACATCAAGAAGGCCATTATCGTACTCGCCAAGCGTTATGAGATGCAACATTGCTGCAAAAATATATTACAAAAAGATAAGCGTTCTGCTGGAGAAGATCCTCCTCAGACTGACGTGTGCACGAAGCTTATTTGGAAAAGATGCGAAAAGTTCCTTAAATTGTGGACGTCATTGACAAGCGGACCGCAGACTTACTCTAACTAGCTAGACGCCTACTGGAACTTAGAACAAAGATAGGAGGTATAATGAAAATACTGCATCTGTGAGCTGATGGCGTGTGTTGCAGTAACCCTTTTAGCCTTTTTAGCCATAGTCCATAATGTATGTTTTGTGCTCGCATCTGAGGTGACATTTTGCAGGAAGCAATCAGTATTCTTCTGCTTCTTCCGCGACAACAGTTTACTGATCTTATTGCTGACTCTGAGGTAAACACTGGCTAGAATAGGATTCCGGATGCGGCAGCACTGTCGCCTAAGTCTTCATTTCACTAGCAGCCAATAGGTAGCAGTGTGTACCTATTGGAAGAAGATCGCGCGTGCAGCTTTAATGTCTTGTAGTTCAATGATCACGAAATTCAAATCGATGATTTTCTCAAGGTCCCGGTAAAATTTATCCATGTTAACACCCGGTAGTAGTCGTCCCTTAGGTGTCCTGTTCTTTGCGGTGGTGTTCAAAGTAACCACAAGGGGCAGGTGATCCTAAACTCTTCTGCTGGAAAGTATATCGCTTGACCGATAGCCAGGATTGGTACAGAACAGCTTTTTATAAGCCCATTAGAAATTTTCTCCCAACCTGCTAAGGACCAGCTGAAAGTATATTGTAAGCCATGATTCAAGAGGGGGAGATTCAGGGAGGACACTATTAATACGCCCCTGCTGGTGGCTACATAATTAGGGGTACTTGTGCGAAAATCATTTAGTTGTTGTTAATTCAGCTAGAAACGCCAAATTTAATGTATTTTACGTCATTCCTAATAAAATATTCCAAGCAGGTCCACATCCGACAACTAAAAGGTTGTCGAATTTAGAAGATGAAGCTTTTCAGTTTGGATATTAAGTCTCTACTATTCCCACTTCGGTATAGTAGTCATAAAAATCTTATGGAGGACTGTATGTTGTGATGTTTCTTTGATTTTATTTTTTTTTTGTATATATATTCTATGGGTGAGCATAGGTAGATATAGTTTTAAAGTTTTTTGGTGAATTCCTTTGATTTCTGTAGGTACTATATTTGCAACATATAGCAGATTATTGTTTGGGCTAGTGCGGAAGACACCAAAATCCAGTCATATTGCAGAATGGTATATTGTTTTTAATTTGCTAGGGGCTGATTTTAGGCTTTGGAGCAAGAATCAAAGCTGTCTCTCATTGAGCCAACTTATTGATTTGCACATTTCTTGATATGTTCCAGCGAAAGATCTTTTCGTACATGACGCTTTAGAGTAGCGCTCCAATTTCAGAGCATTTGGAATACTTACCATATTCTAGTAAACAATCCGGTGCAACTCCGTATAATGCTTAAGAAGACTTAAATTAAATTTATTTTGGTGAGTATGTGGACTCAGTCACAAAATAAAATTATTTTAATTTTTCCTACACCATAATTTGTGTAAAAGCACTTCACAAGAGCAATCAGGTTCTTAATCGTATATCTTTCTATTAGAAAATGGTAAACCTTAACTTTTCAGTTGAAAGAGAAGACAAAGTTCTTTGTTGCTACCAGATGGCAACAATTCCGAACTGTAACAAGGCAAATTAAAACCCTAAACGAGGGTGTTTACTGAACTATAAGTAACAAAAATACTAAGATTTCACACTTCATTGCTTTTATTAGATATTTTTTTATTAGAATAAACTTGAAAATTAGACAGGCCAAAATCAATATTTCACTTGCTTCCCATGCTATTCGGCTTTCATACTTAAATACTTCATTTTGCCGTTTTTATATCCAAAAATAGTTTCATCGTTCTCCCTTCAAAGTCCGGCATTTTATGATTTGTAAATGTTTATAGAGTGTCTGCTGCAGTGTATACTTAACGTCGCCTCGTAATTCTCTTTTACTACGCAGCTAAATTACACAATTTGTGGCTAACAAAAGTATCCAGTAGATACATAGAGATACAGCTAGATAGATACATAGATACAAAACTGCGTGCGTTGTAAAGCATAAAATAAAAATCTCAGCAACTGCTGACGCTCGGTTGGTCGCTCAGTGGCACATAAAAATCGAAATGCGCCATTTTTATTGGCATTTAGAAAAATTTAACACTTTTTTCATTCACTCATTGCAGCCATTCATCGGCAGCGTACAAAGAAATTAGTATGCACGACACGTTCTAAGCGTCGAAAAAATATAGCATAGCGAAAAAAAATGAATGTCATTGTAGCATTTCTGGATTATGTATTTATTTATTATGCAAAACAAATTCAATTGGATTATTACACGCGAATAAATTGACTGGTTGTCGGCGTTGAAAAGTTTTTTTTTTTTTGGTTTTCAGAAATCATTAGCGTTTTTTGGGATGCTTTTTTTTTGGATTCGCTGATATACGCGAGTACGTGATTAAAATTTTATGATATTTGAATGTTTATTAAATTGTTTAGTATTTAAGTGGGTAGTTGGGGGAACTATTATGCTAATGAATAGTAAAAATTAGACTGTTCAAAGTTTAGCTCAATCACCTACATTCATTTAGTTTTATAAACGGAGTAACTTAATACATACATACAAGGCTGAATAAAATTTTTTTAGTTTTTTGACTAGTAAAAATTTTAATGATTCGAGATTTAAGGAGCAAGTTTGTCGTTTATTTGTCATTGTGCAACTTTAAGGATCAAAAGTCTGCATGTTTAGTGCACAAAAAATGTCTGTAGGGTTGTTCATGTAAGAGGTCTATCTTAACCACAAGTTAAATATTTCATTAAAATTTTTCTCATAAAAAATTAATAAAGTTGCTGAAAAGGTGCAGATTTGAATGGGCACAATCCCTTCTAGTTGTCTGAAATGGAACTATGTGTAATTTGGCGTTTTTATTTAAATAAACAACATAAATATTACATTATATCTATATGTTTCTAATTAGAGGTTACTGGAACACATGACATCAGCTCACAAATCTATAAGTTGCAGAAGGGGGAAAGCACTCTACGAGAACTCGTTTTCTGCGCGAGCTGAGTTCCTAACAACAGGCAGCTACCCAAGATTCTCTTTTTATTCCAATCAATAACTTTCGTGTATCGACTTTGGTCTATACAGACAAATACCATAATGATAGCTGAGGATGGAATCCATGTACGATCTTTCCTTCTCCTTATTCTCACTGTAGATCTGGCGACAACGTGCTACCCTTGCACTGTGAGGTTAATTGAACCTGAAACTGTTGTAGATAATGCTTCAGCAGACTTTGTCAACCATATGCAGCCCACAGCAGTCGAAGCTTGTTGCCCTAGACCCTAACCCCGCGGTACAATGACGAAGTGTACAGACTTACACCTGAGCTCCGTAATTTGTTAAGAGACAAGCGTCGCCTCTGCAAGATCTACTCGCGCTCCTTTCATACAAATAACAAAATCAATTTGCGCCAAGCCGCTGATCGGCTTCATCTAGTGTTTTAGAGTTACAGTTACAACATGAAAGGTACTTTCCGTCGGCATTAAAAGAAGTGACTTCTGCCTCTGGAAAGTCACCAGGAGTACAAAACACCAAGCTTTACGACAAGCGGTATTGCAGAGCCTTAATGATGTTAAATGTCGTTCATATGCTGTACAAGCTGAAGTGCGATTTCAGCCGCACGATGTAGGATACCCATCTTAACGTCACCGCTGCAGATGGTCTGCCTGATACATCTTGCACTATGGAGGAAACCGCAGAAGCCATAAAATATCAAAAAAATCCGGGAAAGCAATTGTAACGGTGATTTACAAATCTAGCAAGCTCGAACCAAACGAGACCAAACGGCTCATCAGTCTTCTGCGCTCGCTATTGAAAGTAAGGGAAAGACTAATGCCTGCGAGAATTATAACCACTGCTGAGTCCCATAACCTTGGATTTTGCGCTGGGCACAGCACAATTGAACATCTTCACAGAGTTGTGAGCTTCATACTGGAGGCCTTTAAGCAATGAATGTACTACTGTGATTGTGGGCGTCGCTCAAGCTATCGTGTGGAAGCAATGAGTACTTTCTAGTGCTAAAAAAGGTCTGCCATACTTGAAGGATCGCACTTTCAGGGTCTAAGCAAAGGTAGAGTTGTCCCTTATTCACTTGACGAATTCGATTAAGTCGGTGAAAGTATGTATGTTGCACTAAAGAGAGGACATCCTTCTAACTCAAGCAAATAAGAAGCCATACCTTGGATAATCTTAGATTAAAAACTGTTTCTCGTCACCCACATTAACAATAAAATAAAATACACGCTTGCAAAGGAAGGATTGGAATAAGATCTCTATATTACCAAAGAGCGCTATATATGCATGTCCTAGCCGCACGTGGAGATATGGCATTCAGATAAGGGGATGACCTTATATAACAATGCAAAACGGTGCAAATTTTGGGAAATTATGCTCTAAGTCGAATGATTGGCTGCATTTGTGAAGTCCGAATTTCAGTGCTTCACAGGAATCTGCAACTGCCAGGCAGAGAGTGAAGATCTATGAAGCTTGTAAAGTTATCAACGTACATGCGCCTTTAATTAACATTTTTCTTATTTAAAAACACAGAAAAAAGGACCAGATTTTTAGGATTACTACTACTTAGAGAATGGTTGGCACATTAATTAAATACAAGGTACGTATCTGAAGGGGATAAAGAAGAAATTTAAAATCCATACTTGGATGGGGTTCTATTTGTATGTTCGTACGGATAGTCAGACATGTGGACAAGTCTATATCATCTTTAGTCGTCTATCTAAATTGTTTCCGTTCCTTTTTTAATAAAACATTTTCCTTTCACCCAACTGATTTTAGTAAAATTTTCCTTGTTTAAAATGTTGTCTCACTAACAAATCAGTTCGTGCTTTATGTAAACCAAATTGTTTAGCTAGAAGATTGTTTTTAAGAAGATTTTCCAAACCTTTTCGTAAGTGTTAATGAAGCTTCTACAAATTAAACAGAAGAAATAACAATTAAAGCAACTTATTACAAAAATACATAATTTGCTGCCACTTGCTGGTTACTTTCGACTACCAGCTACCTACGCCAAACTAACAACAAGGACTCTCCCCAGGGTGTAATCAATTTCAATGATCGACATTTTGAGGAAAATTACAAAACGCTTTTGTCGCATTTATATTCCAAATGAGCACTGTGAACAATAAAATATACTTTTGACATTAAGAGCGCACAATTACTCAAAGATGCTGAGGCAAATCATTTAAATAAACACACACAAACACACACAAACACACACAGATACAACTGCCAGCAGAGAGTGTACTCTGTATAGCTAAAGTGCTCAAAGTAAAGTTGTTTGGAAGCAGTGTTGTGCTCGTTAAACTCGAAATAGCGCTACAAATTTCGACAAGGACGAAAAATTCCACCCGAAATGTAAGCAATGTGTAACTCATCCAGCCAGCCAGCCAGCCAGCCAGCTAGCGCCTTCATTAACGCACAAAAAACTTTGCCAACAATGGCAGACAGCAGATACAGCTTCCCAAACCACATGCTGCCCCTCCCCCGCAGCACACCGCGACACATAATGGTACAAAGCGTACTTTTGTCATTTAACATTTGGAAAACGTATTAAAACACCCCATCATTGCCTTAATTAAGAGCCATAAAAGGACATTTACTTATTGTATGAGCACACACTTACTCATTCACTTACTTTGTGTGTCTGTCTGTCTGTCCTTCTGTCTGTCTGTTTGTTCGTTTGCTCTTACACATACATCCTTTTATATCCTTTGCACAGAAACTGTTGGCACTTTTTCACTCTGTTCTTATTTATAGCATCAACAGTCATTCGCTCATTCATTCATTCAATTTGCTCATTCTCAGTTTTCTCATTCGTTCAATTTTTCGTGCTTAATTCATGGCTAAAGTTGGAATTAAGTGAATTTTACGTTCATTAACGTACAACTTTGGCATGAGCATTCGTTCCCCATGCGCCATTGTCCCCGCGTTTCCAAAAAATGGGGCGGGCGTCTGCCTTGTCAGCAGTAGTTTTGGGGGTTGGTTGTTGGGTTTTCTGCTGAGTTTGCTTTTGTTTCGTTTGCCCATCATCGTAAGTGAGTTCCGTGTTAATAATTAGCTGCGCGTATTTAATGTTGCCTTAATAAGCGATATTTGTGGAATACGATTTGTGCCATGAGTCAAGGGGCGCCAAATGCGCGAACTTTAAATGGCAAAATGGCGTTAATCGACTGAGTTGAGCGCCGAATGTACTTGAAAGTATCATGAAAAGTAATCAAAGTAAAGCGAACTTTTGTAAAATATTATTATCCGATAATAGCTAAGCTGAAATTATGAAATATAATTTGAGTGGATGTGTATGTGTATGAAGAGAAAAGCTGTTATTAGTAGAAAACATTGATTTATGTAAATAAAGATCTTACGATCCAATTTTTTCTTTATAAAATTCCATCGGTGGTGTCACAGATTGTTGACTGCGATGCTAAATAGCTGATGTAACAGCTAGCGATGTCTGAAGAGGTGCAATACGTGATACAAAAACTATGAATTGTTTAACCACAACTCCGGAAGTTTCCTTCTGGTAAGAACTCTTGATTGACATTCCCACTGAAATAGAATTAAAAACAGTGAGCAAAATCTTTACATTGGATCTTGGCTTTTCGGGTTGACGAAGCGCTAGAAACTACAAACAGTCATGCTAGCCAAAGCAGTACTTTTCCTGGTTCTGTTATTTAACGCGGTGCTGAGGCTAGATCACATACCAAGGCATAATTGAGGAAAGAGCCCATCGGCACTGGATTCATACAGACTAGCAGCTGTAGCCTGCTGTAGCCAAGCTGTTCGAAAAGTGTCGGTTGATAAGGCTTCAGGTGCTTGAAACTGTAAGAGAACTTATACCACCTTTTTATCTACTCTGGAAAAAACCTGGCACTTACGAGTGCTATAAAGTGTTCAAGGATGCTCGGGAGAGTGTTGAAGACATGCCTAGTTCTAGACGGCCATCCGCGAGTGTGACTGACGATAATGTCGATAAAGTGAAGGAAACTCTTTTGGAACGTACCCATTTGAGCTTGAGAGAGATCGGTCATGTATTGGAGATGTCATAAGTACGACTATGCACAAAAAAGTAAATATACGACGCGTTGCTGCGAAACTTGTTCCGAAAGATCTGAATTTCCTTCAAAGAAGTTACTGAGCGCAGGGAGCTGCAGACATACCGGATCGAGCCAACTCGGATCCTACCTTCATCGATGGCATAATTACTGGCGACGAGACTTACTGACGACACGCTTACGAAGCAGCAATCATTTAAATGGCAGACAAAACAGGGGGAAGGGGAAGCTCATTGTTTTCTTTAATATTCGGTGTGTGGTGTACTTTGAATAAGATCCACGTGATACGACGATGTTATTGCGTGAGGCTATCCGTCGTAAACGTCTTGCCAACAATTCATGGATTTTTCATCATGATATTCTGCTATATCTTACTCAACAACTGCCGTCAAACAAGCAACGTATCACCAGAAGTGGCTGTTTGGACTTACGAAATTCAACTTTGAGGTACAGCGAACAATTCAAACATCAAAAACCTCCAGCGTCAACACTCCCTGGTTTGCGAAAAATACGGAAATTCACAAAGTCTTTTAGATACCTTTTATGAAACATAAAATAAGCTGCTTTAGTAAAATAAAATAGTATAAATAAGTTCCTTAATCATACGTTCAAGCGTTCAACTTAGTAGAAAATAGAATAGTTCTTAGGAGATTGAATTGAAATCATATCGTGGACCTTCCAGCAAAGTTTCAATTAAAAACAAGTAAGAAAATACAGTCAGGCGTAACCGACTGTAAGAGGCCCTGTACCAGTTCAGGTCGCCTAACAAACACATTAAATGTTTCCCGAGCTTATGACCAAACACATGACCACTTCTCACTGCGCGAATATGAATGAAAAGAAAAGGGGGGTCGTTCAAATTCAATTGCTTATAAAATCGTCATTTATTATCCGATTTTGATGAACTTTTTTGATTTTGGTTTAGAAGGACGTTAACTTTATACTGGTATAATAAATTTTTGTTGTGCCGAAGAAATTTTTACCCTAAGGGGTGATTTTATGAGGAAGGGGGGGGAGGGGCAAAATTTTAAAATAAACTTGTGAAATTCCGGAGCAGTCCTAGTCGAATGCAAAAAACACGAAGTCTCTATCTATTACCGTTTCCGAGATCCTTTCGTTCATACAGACGGACAGACGAACATGGCTATATCGACTCCTCTATCACTCCTGACCATAATGGGGGTAACTTTGGGGGGTCTCCGACAATTAGTTCTTCCTGTTACATACATTTGCACAAAACCAATAGGCTCTTGTACCTTCGGTACAGGGCCTAATAATAGTATGTATGTTCAACCATGTATTTAGCTATGCTTACCATAAAATATTAATTCTATACACTCTCTAAATGCATTTTTGACAAGCAATACTAATTATACCTACTATCCCTACAAATCCATTTAAAGCTTAGTGCTGGCAATAGAACATGGCATAGAATTAGTACGAGATGTGAGCTTCCATAGCTATAAATCTAAATGTCAACGTATCCAAACAAAAGCCATTTCAATGGTTTTTTTACCTGTTATCTTATCGTCGATGGAAACCACTTTACGAATAATTAAAATGTCATCATTAAGAAATATGAAAAAGTCAACAGAGTTACTGAAATACGAGCATTGATAGTTCGAAGAGTGAGTCTTCACAATTGACGTTTCAAATGCGATACGCAATGCACTTTAGTTCCAACTGGAGGAGAACCTCGACTGAAAATCTATCGTATGTATGTGTGTGTGTGTGTCTATGGATAGAAATATAGATAGGACATATAAAGTATAATATATAAATATAGCCGTATACTATTTAAACTTGATTTTTTCTATACCGTGGTTCCGTGCTCTTATCAGGCTGATAACAGTGTTAAGCAAAGAAACGCGTCCAAATTTCATTTAATTTCTGCTACTGTGCAACTGCAACGCAACGCAACGAAGGTGAGAAGACAGCCTACTAATAAGGACGGTTCCATACCATATTTCTGATTATGCAGACATGCAGTATTGACACTAATAACCTGATTGGCGTCAAATTTTCTGTTATTTTTTGTGTGACGACGGCAAACACGGTAGCTGCATTTTTTCAATTATGAACAGATGTAAACTGATAAAGTGTCTAAGCGAGTTAGTGAGAGAAATAAAAAGATACAAGTTGTTGCAACGTTTGGCTGCCTTATCAGTCGGTCGCCTTGTGTACTTAGTAGTTCGACTGGCACTGGACTACCTGGTACTTGAGCTGTAATGAGTCTTGTACTTTGGCGTCGTTTAAGTTGAGCGTTTGTACGATGATAGATCGGACTTTACTTAACTCACTCAAACTGTTGGATAGTTTTGTTTTTAATTAAATATCAAAACATTTTCTGTGTGTGTTTTCTTTTACGATAAAAAAAAAATAGAAAACGGTTAAATAAATTGAAAACAAGGAAAAATGTTAGCTACGAATAAACTGATGTTTGGATACCCTGCATGAGATCTATTCAAGAATTCAATTTAGATTAGATGAACTTCGAAAAAGTATCTAAGTACTGAGTCTAAATTTATGTGCTATATATATATGTATATTGAAATATCTAAATAAATCTATAAATAAAAAAAAAGTTTTGCATAGAATTCTACGCCACCCCCAAATGTAATACAACTATTGATTCCCTTTGTTCTCCTTGGGAGTGAAATTTTCCAAAATCGGCCAAATAGGTGTTCAATTATTAGTTGCGAAGGTTAAAAAAAACCGTCTTTGAAGATGATCGAATAAAGACAAATTCCCCTAAACTACTATTGACTGATATTTAAGCCCCTTAGGGGAGTTGAATTTGCCCAAAACACTTCGTCGTGAGCAATATTATTTAACACATTATCTAAAGGAACATATCTCTCTGAACCTAACTATTTTCTCTTTGATACTAAAGAAGTTTTATTATTCAAAATAAAATTTGTAATTATCAGCAATCTTATCCTATAAATCACTTCTCCTCCAGTCTTATATGCGTGTAGAATATATTATTAGGATTAGTATAAGATATACTTAAATGTTTCATTTCAAGCTAAACTAAACCACAACAAATGGTTTCTCTTGCAATAATACAAAAACTGGAACAGATTTGTATGGGAGCTACCCTTTCCAGAGGTCCGACATGCACCTATTAAAAGATATAATTTTTTTTAGCTGAAATAACCGTAAAATGGTCTATTTTGTGAATCAAAAACTCAGAAAGGAGAAGCAAGTTTTTATGAGTATAACGCCTTAGAGAAGTCTTGACACGTTCATTAACCTCAACCCAGCTGTAGAGGTCATAAGAGACATTAAATATGCAATATTAAGGGCTACCTCTATTAAAGTGTCGAAGTTCTTGTGGTTCAAAGCCAGACAGACAGACTGACATGTCTATATCGACCTCTTTTGGTGGTCCGATTTGGAAGCGAATATAGTACTTTGTTACGATTTAAGCAAAATATTCAGCTTATTCGGCATTTCTAGGTGAATTAGCATCAAAATCAAAATTCGTTTTCATATAAAAAGTCAGAATATATCTCAGGGCGGATAAATGTGTATGGGGACCACCACTTCTAGTCCGATCTGGTCTTAAACAAATTTTAAAATAAACTCCCAAAATTCCGGCGAAGTCCTAGTCGAATGCAAAAAGAACGAGCCTAAATATTCAAATTCGAAGAATTTATTTTTTATAGTCTCCAAGCTGTTCATGTTCATACGAATAAATATGTAGACGGACAGACTGACTGACCTTATATACTGTTTTACCCTAAGCGTAAAAAAATACAATGGTAAAAATCCATATAAGAGAATGGTTACAGAAAAAATAAACCGTTGCTGTCAAGTTCCAGATGTGCGGCTGTCTGAATATATTTACAAGGCTCAGTTGTGTCAGACGGAACGGACAGTTGAAGATGTCGGTCGTGCTAAGGGCTGAAAAACCATATTTAGGCTAGCATTCATTGGTGCTGATCCTATTTCATTTCGTGTAACACTCCTGATACTGGTAGTACGAGTTAGCTATTTTTGAGTCTCATTAATGTGTGATGCATTGTGCTCGAGAGAGTTTATTTCATCTTTTTGCAATTGATCCCTATTCAAGGTGTGAATAGGGATATAATTGTTATATAATATCTGATGCCATTACCGATACGAGTGAAACAGCGCTCGTGAAGATGTACGTACCTAAATCTTTGAGAGTAATTTAGTATATCGGCGCAAATAAATCATCATCACTGCATCATAAGGGTGGGCTTCTTGAGTCAGTCTGTCCTCTTGGCTAGCATTGCGTGACTTCAGTATCACAAAGGAGACCGGAGTAACATAATTTAAAATAGATCAATAGATTTATTAGTGGTTATTATTGTTTCTCTTTCCTTACCTCAGCAAGTAATGGCTATCGTCTTCACATTCTGGTTTTTAACATTAGCCGAAGATTCGGCTTGGTGACATTGGCCGAGATTTTAACCAGAAGATGGAGTACTGAATTGTCACAACACTCAAGTTCCTAGCAAAGACCACTAGTTAAATGTTAACTGTTAAGCCAGGAATTGTAGGTATACGAGCATTAAGAACATATAACAAATTCTCCCAATAGATATTAATTCTCAATCAAATATCACCGAGGTCCACTCTTGAAGATAAAATGTTACAATCAACGGTTGTTAACAGAATTATACAAGCAGAAGTTAAGGGCATTTTATCCAAATACAACTTGAGCAGCAAGTGCAAGATAACTTCACCCTGCGACACATCCATCCTTAATTTACGATGTGATGAACTCGTATCCCACCGTTAAGACATATCATTTTGTTATTTTGTAGTGTCTGAGAATAAGGTGAAGTTGATGGACCAAAGTTTTAGATGCAGTATAACAGACTCTGCTCGTGCTCATCAGGCCAAGAATAAATGAATGATCCTCTTGCAACAGTTGTTAGATTTAAGTTAACCAGCTCAATCTCCACATCTCCGGTCTTCCTTGTGTGAAAACCCAGCTAGACAGATGAACATTTCTAGATTGACTAAATTATAATACCTCTTTCGCACTCTATATGAAGGGTGCAATTAAATATGATATAAGTCAGCTGTGAAGAAAATAAAAATTTACTTCCATTCATTCTTCTGGAGTAAACAAATTTAATTGAAAATCTAAATATACGGAAAAGTCAACCAAGCAGCCATGGCAGAAAGTCAGAACTTAATGTTGATATTATTATTGTTGTATTTGTTGTTGTTGTTGTTGTTGTCACGTACATGGAGCGGAAGTACGCTAGGAGTAAAATTTTTCAACTCATTCCTTAAGCCATAAAGGAACGTTGTCTAACTGCGACGTGCTCTGGCATACAGCATTCATCGTCAACGTCAACGTCATCGATGTCGGTTGCCATTTACAAATTCAAACAAATTGCACAACTGTGTTTGTGCGCATAATTTTAAAATCAATACAAATATATCCATTAGCAAGCAATGGCAGCCATCCAGCAATTCATTCAATAAGCTAACTCCCCAACTCTAACAACTTCTTGCGCGTATCATCATCAGCATCATCGGCATCATCGGAATCATCGGTGATAGCAGCAGCAATGACAACTCGTGCTACCCCCTACCTTTAAGCATTTGCACCTCCACCTCTTCGGCACTCGGTAAACAATTGCGCGCAATTATTCAAATAAATTGTAATCAATGGTTTTACTCTTGGTTCAGATGCCATCCATCCACAGCCTCCACATCGTGTTCATTGGTTCATTGGCTGGCGTACAGCAGCGCATTTGTCAAATGATTTATTTGTCGATTTTGTTTGCTTTTGCATTTGGCTAATCGCGAAAATTTTACACCTAGTTTTCTATGGCACTTTTGAAATCATTCGTTAAATCATCATTATATGACATCAACGTCATCATCATTAAGCGATATTTTACATTCCTAATTTGCCTCAAACTGCCGTCGATTAATTTGTTAGCATTTAAGCGTATATTATTGGTTAAATGCTATAGTAACTAGATATAAAAATAAAAGTTTGCTTAAAGCTATAGTATCTTTCTTCTTATATAATCGAATCTTCTTGTATATAAAGTTCAATTAAATTCATTATATATTTATTTATATTTCAGGATCTGGCAATCGGTTGAAATTTCTACGAACTTTTGTATGTGGCGAGGTTTTTGAACAGATTGAATGTTTTCAAATAATTTTACCTTAGAATCGGTTGCGAAGTTGTCGTCTCTCTCGTCGTGTTTTGCTATCAGTTGTTTGTGTTTCACAAATTTATCTCGACTTCACTGATATGATATTTTCTTCTACAAAAGTATCCTTGGATCAAAGAATGCAGTGGCTGTCACAACTAAAATTCATTACTGTCGCATTAGAACCAATGAATAAACAACATTGAATGTGATATATCACTATAAGAAAAATATCACAACTAGATTTATGCTATACTTGCTTGCGCTCATAGAAAACCATTTCTCACATAATATGTCTGCCTAAACTGCTTACACATGTCGACAACGCTTAGAAAATTATCTCCAGGGAAAATCGCGAAGCATAAAGGAAGGAACAAGCAAGTCAAATGTAAAATATGAAAAATTTGTTTGCCACAAGCGGCCTCAATTGGCAACAAAGATATATGTGGAACGATGAATGAATCTGTAAACAAGCAAATATCACGCATTGCTATTTGAATTCGGGCTGCTTTTCTACATATGTACTCCAAACACAAGAGTTATCCGAGTTACTCAGTGAGTGAGTGAGTGAATGACACACACACACTTGACTCGACTCGGCTCGACTCGATTTGTGATGATTATGATTTGTTTTTCTTTGCGCTTAACGAGACGATGATACCAAGCTGCTGCCAACTTGAGAAATTTGACTTTGTCATAGGCTGACAGTTGAGACATTTTTACAGATTTGTCAGATTTGATGGCGTAAGGACTAAGACAAAAGACAGACAAATAAGATATCCTGACAAATAAACGCATAATATACAAAAATAAAAATAATATAAAAAAAAATGAAAAGAAAATAAATAAACATTTTTTCTGAGTGTCGTTTGCACTTATCTTGATGAGGCTGGCAATAGCGCAAAGCAAGATTTTTACATATAGTATATCCTTATGATTATGATTATGGGTTGGCGATGAACTTGTGATATGCTTAATAGTGACATCATGTGTTTGCGGCATCTCCGCATAGCATAAATTGCGTAAGAATGCCAGGCAAGGATTAGAAATTCTACAGCATTGTGTGACATTGATTTGACATGAGCTCTCAAGCGACACAATCTAAACTCAACCCAAACCAAGCCAAATCAAACCAACGCAACCCAACCGCGTCGTTCATCAGCGTTAATGCTTATTAACCCTTTCTTACATGTTATGCCCTAATTTGCCTAAAATGCTGGCAGCCTGTGTCTTGAAGAACTTTTATAGGCTTATTTTTGTATCCTTTCGTTTTTATTTTTATTGGTCCTGTGATCATAGGCCTAATAAATTTGGCATGTTTTGTTTTGTAAATTGATAGCACAGAAGAAAAATGTTTAATGAAGTGAAAAATTGCAAAATAACCAAAAATTAAATGCACATTCCCTCGTCGTCCTCGTCGTCGTCGTTGTCCTTTTGCCACAAAGTCTCATTGAGGGCTCGTTTTGTTATTGTCTTTTTGTCCTTCGGTCCGAGCGTTTATTTATTTATTTATTTGTTGTATTTATTTGCCTGTTATTTGTATGCAGCAATTGGGTTTTCAATTTGCTTTCTTTCATTTCTCATTTTGGCAGCTCAGCCCAGCCGAGTTGTTGGAAAGCGGAAAGAAAGCAACTAGAGCAAGAAATTGTGCAAACAAAATGGCAATTTTCAGTCGAGTAGCTTTGCGGCCATTTTCAGTTAGTCGATACGGATTTCTCTGCCACACGGAGACGTAGACCACTACTGGCAAGGAATACCCAATTGGCTAGTAATTTATTTGCGGCTAACGAACTTTTTGGGGTGTATACATTTTTGTTTATTATTTTCGACATGCAACAATATACGAGTATATGCATAAGTCGATATTTTTTAGAAACTCCTTTTGGGGGGTATTGGTCGGATATTAAAATATTTATCATCGATTCTAATTTAGCTTTAAAATCAGATATTTTTTTGAAATATCTTTTTATATTAAAATCGATTTATTAATCAAAAAAATATAAGATGTTTTGATTTATTTTAAATTATAGGCATTTCGAAGTGGAGAAATCATGATTTTATCATTTTTCTTCTTAAAATAGTTAAAATTTGCTTCATTAAATATCAACAAGCAACGAAAGCTAGACGACGGCAAGCTGCAATCAGAACAGACCGTCGAAGACTTTTCAAACACATTCTCCCGACTGTTACGGGAAACCTTTTTGTCTTCTCGAGACATATGTGAGCAGTGGAAACATATTACCCGCTCCATGCATAGGGCTGCCAAGGAGGTCATTGGTTATAGAAAACTTTTATCAAAAGGTCAAGCATCACACCAATGCATTTAAACCCGGAGTTACTATTTGTAAAAACGAAAATAGAAATCTAGTTACGGATGAACAAGAATTACTGAGATTACGGAGGAGTCATTTTTCTTATCTAGACCGTGAGTTTACCAAAGATACACATCACCTATTTGTCGATTATAAAGCCGCTTTCGACAAGCCGTTACGATCGAAGTTTCCAGCGCCCTGTCTGTACTGGGCATCCCGGCAAAGATCTTTCGTCTTTACATGACGATGCTATCACACACACAAAGCGTTGTCAGGGTGGAGAAAAACCTCTCCGAGCCCATACCAGGAGAGGTTTTAGGCAGGGTGATGCGCTGTCGGGCGTTTTTTTCAATCTGCTGCGTTTTGGACGGTCAGTGACGATGAAGAACTTCAACTTCAATGTTTTAGAAAACTTCGTCTATCTTGCATCCGAGATAAACAGCCTGGAGATCAAACGAAAAATCACACTTACAAACGGATGCTTTTTTATGCTGAGCAAGCAATTAAGAAGTAATGCCTTCTCTCAAACGACGAAAATCAAGATCTATAAGACGCTCCCAGTCCTACTGTATGTTGCAGAGGCATCGAACGTGATTGAATCATATGAAGCAGCGTTGAAAGTCTTCGAGAAGAAGATTCTCCGCAGTATTTTGGATTTTAGAGTCGACGACGAGTTTAGGTCACAATCATGAACCGAGAGCTATACGAGCTATTCGATGAGGTTGACCTAGTACAGCGCATAAAGCTCCAGCGGCTGCACTGGGCAGGTCACTTCATTTGAATGGATGAAAATACTCCAGCAAGTATAGTTTACATGGGGGGCCTGAACTTTATTGGAGGACGCCGAAATAGAGAACGACCGTGCACCCGTTAGAATCACCAAATATGGAGAGATCTCTTCATACTTGGCATTCAAAACAACTGGCAGAACAACCTACAGAAGCTGGCGCACCTTCCTGAATGCGGCCGTGACCGAAAGATGTTTGAAGGCCATTTAAGTCTTAATGTCTGCAGTAAAAAGTGTTTGCTTTTCGCTTTCACCGTTTTGCAATAATCCATTGTGTCATACACGGTCAAAGCGGTGAGGATATGATGTACGACTTTATGTAGTTGTTCTGGCGTCCATGGTGATGTCTGAAACCGAATTGAAAATTGGGGATGGTGTTCCGGCACACCGTATGTAAAATCGGCACACTTTCACTTAGAAGGGAAGTGCGCTATGCGTAATATTGCATTAAATAAAAGTACCAATAATAGTACTCCTTTAACAGGAAGAGCTTTTATAGTCTTCCTATCAATGCCAACGTAATCAGTGGCTTTGCGTTTCGATTCGAAATCAGCGGCAGCCCGTTTTCACGCTCTGTTTTCGAGTCTTCGCTTCAGCCTTCTTGGGTCAAAAACCTCGTGTGATAAAAATTTCCTATATGAGGTGCTGTTGAATTGTGACATAATCAGCAGCCGCATATACATTCCGTAGAAACAATTCTTTCGCGGCTTATTTTGGAAGAGACCTTTGTTTGTATTTGTAGGCAAAACTTTTGGATTTGCGCCCATAAATTGAGCTCCTGCTATGAAATTAACTATCAACGGGATAAAGTCAGAGCTAAGTACATCGACTCCATTAATAGTAAGGCTTGATGACGTGGGGGGGGGGGTTTGATTATTATATGGATAATAATGTGTAGGTGAACCTGTGGTCCAAATCTGCATGTATAAAAAGAAAATTTTGGTTTTTCTTCCAGGATATTCTTAGAAATATGCTTTCTGAAAGACATTTTATCAGTTTAGTATTAAGAGACCTAAACGTAAATTTAAGATAGATTCATATTTTATGAGACTTTATTATAATACAACATTTTTCATGATGTATTTCCCCGCGGCCATTTTTGTCTATTTATTTCATTTAATATCTTTATGCATGACAACAAACTTTCTGCAAACCATTTTAAAAATCATATTCAAATTTGTGGACTGAAATTTTTCGCTTCGTTAAACACATACGCAAATATCTTTCAACTTGCTTCATTTATGCGGATACAAGTATCCATTCATAGAGATAAACGTGTGCACGCACGCATGACTATTTGCCACTTCGAATTGAATAGAACACCAAAAATCCCTTGACTACTACTACCTTGAGAGGCGCCCCCGAAAGCAATTTATGCTGTCGAAAATTGTGCGCAAATTGAGTGCTCCATAACTGAAATGGAGTCGAGTTGAAGTACACAATGCAGTAAAAGTTAATAGAGTAAGGGAATATACGCGCGCATCCGAAACCAAAATCAGTAAGCCAAGTAGTAGACAATCTGCATCTGCATGCCAACCGTTGCATCTAACGACGACAATGGCAGCCAAAGTGCAAACCAAGATCATTACTATGCACAATTGTTTGCGAAAACTGTGAGCCCAATGATGAAAATATTTCCATACCCAAACCTATGGCTCAGTAAGTCTCAGTCAGTCTAAGCGCTTTGAATATTTGCTGCCTGCTGATGACAATTGTGCAACTTTGCATTGTTTGCACTATTTGTTGTTGTATCTGAGTTCCTTGGTGCTATCTAAGTTCCAACTAAGTGGGTGTATGTGTCATAGTACTTGACATTTAATCAAGCCCCCTCCGGCTTGCTTATCTTATACAAAATTTAATCGAGTTGTGCATTGTGTCCAGCGGAGTTTGATTGTTTGCTAAAATAATCAACTGCTAACGTGTCTTCGGCTTTATTTGCACTACACACCATGCAGTCTATATGCTAGACGGACGGACGGACGGACGGACTGACCAGTCTCTAAGTAGTGCGTGTGAGCCTATTTACAAATTGTAGATACATTCATCGAATGCAAACAATAAATTGCAGCTCAAGGCTACGAATACTTTTCATTACTACATTGTGGCGCATAGCAAATTAGCTGCATTGACCTGTTGATGCTGAAGACATAAAATGATTGGGGAAACAATGGATGAGAATTTGCTGTGTGTAAACACAAATTGATAGGCTTCGTGCAGAAAATTTAATTGGAACGCGGCAATTCGGTGAAATTCCTTTTAGAGATACTTTCAGAGAACACCTTGTGCATAATGACGAATGATGAATAATAATGAATGATGAAATATAAGTTACGAATTATAAGCGTCTGAAAAAAAAATTGGTAGGGCACATAGGTATAAAAAAAAACTTTGAGGGATTCACAATAAAAATTAGTTCAATCAAGACAAATCGATTCTATTGGCGCATTTTTGCAATGCAATTTGCATATATGACAGCTAACCCAATAATCCGTAAACCATCGAAGTTTAATTAGAATAAATTGAGCGCTCAACTATATTATCCGTTCTATATTTGAAATAAAACAAATCCTTTGTGCCACAGAATTGAATATAGTTAAGTCTAATGAAAACAGTTTATATTATAAAAGCAACGACGCAAATGGGACAAATTATTATGAATAGTTCAAAGCAAACTATATATAGAGTGCCGACAAATCCAATTTATTTACAGGTAGATAGTATACATCGTTACTTGTATTGTAGATACATTTGTATCTTTATGATTTTTTGATGTTTATTTGGCTACTGTAGCTTATCGAATCAAAGTCAATTGCTTAGCATAAAGCGGCAGAGATAAATCAACAAATGACATAGAGGCGTATTGATGAACTACAATAAGATATTTATGACAGACAGACCGACAGACAGACATAAGGTCAGATAGTGGAATCTATTAGTTATTATTAGTTGATGAATTGATGAACGGTGCGACATAGTTGAAGCAGAATATGAATTTATGTTTATTAGCACACATAAGCCGCGTGCAATGCAATTTGCGCGCAATTAGTGACACAAATTGCTGCACTATCAACAAACAGACGCTGTCGAGGTAGCTGCAACACAACACAGCAACGGCACAGAAGTTGGTACGCATTTGCCAATGTGTTTTTGGGGGCGGTACAAGCACCCGTTCATTTTATGTGTACTACATTATTTGAAATTTATTACGCGTTAATTGCATTGGATAATCTTGAAAGTAATGGGCAACCTAAAAGCGTCATTAGCGTCGATTAAGCGATATCATTGTGATATCTCTTAGAGCGTTTAAATGGAAATTCCGGCAACATTTTATAACAATTTTCTTTCCCTTTAAATTAGCTTTCCATTTTTTATGGCACAGATACTCTGTACAAGATAAACAAATTGCCGTTTTTATAGTGCAGCACATTTGGAGTCGACACCATTTACATAATCACAATCAATCATTGTGCTATTTGAGTTACCCTTTTCCAATCATTCACATACGCAAATGGCAATTGAGAATGATTTTAGTGGATAAACCCTTTTTTTTATTGGCGCATTTGAAAAATTGCTGTACACTCGTTTATCCACCTACTTCCGGGGGGTTTTTTTATCTCCGTGTGTTTGTCTCCATTTGCTTTTTCCGAGTTGTTTAAACTGTTTGATATATTATAAAAGGGAATGAGTGGTTTCTAGTCGTCTTAAGATTATGTGTATTATTTACTTGTTTGCTATAAAAAAGCGCATCAACGCATTCATCAAAGGATAAATAAATGTCGGATATAAGTGTTTAGGAACAAATTCAGTATTTTTTTTTCGCCGTATCTATAAAAGAGAATACTAAATGCAGGTTTTACAGACCGCATAAAGTATATTGGATTCTTTATAAGCAGTAAAAATTAATTGATACTCAAATCGGATTGTCCGTCTGTCAATGTATGAATCTTAGTGAATATAGAAATTAGATCACACGACTAATATGGGATTACCGTCCAACCGATTCACAGACACACTTTAGAACTCATCAGACGAAGTATTTCCCAGAAAGAGGCTTCCCAGACAGAGAATTACCCAGGTGGAGAATTACCCAAACGTTCAAGGACATCGATTCCAAATACGAAGAAAACCCCAGAATTGTGATTCCCCAGACAGGAGATTCCCCAGACGGTGGAATTTCTTACACGGACGAATTCCCAGACGTGTGGATTCCCCAGACGGGACAGACTCCCCAGACGGAGTCATTCCCCAAACACTGGAATTTACAGACGGAGGATTGCGCAAATGGTGGAATCCACAGATCGGGAGATTCCAGACGGGGAGATTCGCTAGACGTAGAAATCGAAAGACGGGGGGATTCTCCAGACGGAGGGATCTCCAGACGGAGAAATCTACACATCGGGAGATTCCCTAGTCAAAGAAATCCAAAGACGGGTGATTCTGCAGACGGGGGATTACCCAGACAGAGGGATCCCCAGACAGAGGAATCCTCAGGTATAGAAGAATCCACAGACGGGGTCTTCTCAGACGATTTCCCCAGATGAAAGAATCCTCAGAAGGGTATTCTTCCGTCCGTTGATGGAATCCCCAGCCAGGGAAATTCCTCAGACGGACAAATCGTCAGACGAGGCAGACGGCGGATTACCCAGGATAACGAAGGAACCTCTAGTCGGGGTATTCCCCAGACGAAGGAATCCCCAGACGGGAAACCCCCCACACAGAGAATTACCAAGACGGGCATTTCCCATATGGGGGACGCAACCACCGGTCAAGGTCGTAGCTCTTGGTCATATCAACTTTGTTATATTAACTTTTGAGAATCGCCGAGGAGAGTATTTCACAATAAGATATTCCCGTAGACACCTGGTAAAGATTATTGACCTCTGGCTAAGATCATTAGCGTAGACTTCACCTTTTGGAATGAATGGAATTGAGCTCCTAAGGCTCAATGTAGCAATATCCCGGATGCCACTGAACTACTCAGCTGCTCAACCGATTTTGATGAAATTTTTTTGTGTGTTTGTATGGATTAGATTCATAATTGGACCCTGTAGATGGCGCTGCGATTGGGTTTTAGAAATATTTTTTTTTTATTAAGACAATAATTTTTTTTCCTAAGTGTTTCCATTTATCAGAACATATAACCTAAAAATTTAAACCAAATTCATCATATCATAGCAATAAATTAATGCAGAGGTATGAAATTAGAGAGTAGTAACACATCATAAATAGTGAGTTGGGATGGATAAGAGTACTAGAAAATATATGGGTGGAAGTATATTGGATGACTGATTGAATATACACAGCATACATTCTTCAGTTGCTATATATATTTCTAGCCTGAGCCACAAAACATGTTGCCAGATGCAATCTGACGTCTCCATCGTAAAGTCTGACATTTTTTAGGCCTAACTTACTCTGAACACTTTGACGTACGAGCGCAATTTGGTTTCTTTACAGGTACCTGAAAAATGTATGTCGGTTTTAACTTCACCAATCAATTTAAATAAACTTTTGGTGATGCAGCTCCATCCTTGGCCACTGTGAAAAACTGGTACATGAAGGTCGTCCAAAATCGGTCGTTGTGCCAGATAACATCTTTGCTGTGTGTGAACTGATAAAGCAGGGTCGTGCTGGGACATATCGTTAGATTGAGGCATGCCTGGGCTTTAGTATGACTAGTATACATACAATGTTACATGAACATTTGGTCGTCTGAATGGTATACAACCATTTGTTTGCCTGAAGTGTTTGATGAACTGAGGAAAACCAACCGACGAAGACGAATCATACTTCATCACGATAATGCGAGCTCTCACAATTCGGCAGTAGCAAATGAGTTTTTCGACGCTTAAAACATCAAATTGATGGGTCATCCGGCGTACAGCCCTGACTTGGCACAAAATGACTTCTTCCTGTTTCCTCACATCAAAAATAAACTGCGCGGAAAGCGGTTTTCCACTCCCGAAGAAGCTGTTGATGGTCGAAGAACGCATGTTTTGGAGGTATTTCTTTTGGAGTATTCTACAATACCATATAAGTGGATGGGATGTACAAAACAAAATGAAAGTTACATGATACATAAAATGAAAAACTGTCTGGAGCTGTACTGCCTCTATAAGTAGCTCCTGCTTACGATTCTGTGAGTACATACATACATGTCCTATTTTTTTTTGTATCATTTTAAGTAACATTTTATTATGATTATTTTCAGTTGCTGCAATATTTTAGATATCCTGAAGTCACTGCAAATGTTTCTACTATACATAAGTAAATTTTAACACCCTCAATCGCATCCCTTCTTCCCGCTTCAACTCATATGTAAAACACCATAATCTCACTCATCAACAGAACATACGACCCTCCACCCCCGCTATCAAGACTATTCAAATTTATCAAATTTCAATCGCACAAACAGGCATTCATTCAATGATAAATACTAATTTGAGGCAAGATCACGCATAAACCAACCATAAATAAATCAAATTGACGCCATAGGTCAAACCGAAAGAGAAAAGCTAATCCAATAAGCATTTCCAGCGTATCAGCAGGAGAAAGCAAAAAGCCAAAGCTCATACGTAACGTAAAAAACTGTTTGAGTAATATGAATACGATTTAGGGCCACTTATGCGTACACATGTAAAAATCGAGTGAATCACGCAAACAAAAAATGCCAAAGTAGTCGAGGGATTCTCCATACGAGTAGTATGCCAGGCATTCATTCAAGCGTTTGTGTATCGTGCAACAAATTTGCAAATTGTTAAGTGATTTACGACAAGACAAGCCATTTATTTGATAAGATTAAGTAAAGTTTTTTAAGTAGTGAAATGGCGTAAAATTTTCTATGAAATGTGGTAAACAACGAAAAAATTTCGTGCAATACAAATTGTTAGTGGAGAATGCATTATTATATGCCGGCATACAGAAGACCGTGGTTGGGAAAATGCGCTGAAGGAAGTTTCAACAGCTCGCTAAGTGAGAAATGTGGTGTATTGCAGTTGCAAAGTGTTGCCACGTGTTTGAGAGTTTATTTAAAAAAAAACAAGAAGGATCGCTGCAAGGAAAAACATGTTGCTATGTGTACTACCACTTAGAGAAGGGTTTGTACTTGCTTTGAATACGAGTTATTTGAAAATGGAATAGGAGAGACTTTATATTTTAACTTAAAGGCTTAATTTTTTACACTGTTGTCATAGGGAAAAAGATATACTAAGATATATAATAAGAAGAAGGCGACAGAGACTCCAAGCATATATCATCTTGAACACAATCAAAATTCAAGTTGATATAAACACGTCGATACCTTGTAAACTATATTTTGTTGTTGTTGTTACTTTTGCTAGAAACAACAAATTTTATTATTTTACGTTATTCCTTATCAAATATTCCATTTAAGGCGAACCACTAAAAGTGGTAACCCCCATAAAATTCTGTTAAACCTTTCTGAGTTTTTGTATAAAAATTTTTTTTATTTTTGTAGCTAGAGACCCAAAATATGGTGAATAATAATGAAGTTTTTTAATTTATGGAGTTTTTAGCAATTATTTCTATAGAACATGGAAAAAAATATTGCAAAGATTGTAACGAAGGGTACTACTTATATTTCGAGACGTGGCAACACTAATGTTTGACATTTTTTAGCATGAATTGATTTATCAACCAATGATTACTTTTTATTCCCAAACATTAAAAATAAACTGCGTGGTGAACGTTTTTCTACGCCCGAAGACGTTGTTTATGCGTTCACAACACATGTTTTGGAGGTGTTTCAATCGGAGTGGAAAAAGTGCTTCGAAAATTGGTTTGCAAAAATGCAGAAGAATTTTTTTTGAAAAACCTTAAAAATGTTTGTTATTATTTGCTATTCTCGAAATATAAATAGTGCCCCTCGTATAACAAAATTTTTGATTAAAATTTTTATTTCAGAAGCAAATGCAACAGCAATGTCATTCTTCACCACAAGATGTAAGTACTGTGCACAATAAATCCTTGTCGCTATCATAATCCGACCACAAATATGTTCCAAGACTACCTTCAGGAATCTTTAAGTCTTCACGAAGATCACCATTGTCTGACATCAAGGTCAAATAACCATCATCGCTTATATTGATCTATTAGTAGTCCTCTCTCTTAACATGGTGAACATCAATACAAAATTATATGTAGTTTCAATGGTTCTCGCAACCGAAGAGTTAAACAGAAAGAACCTAGCCTTGCTGGTGATACCTAACCATGGTTGCACTTCCGCTTTGTGCCATTACTGAGGCACCCATATTTTATAGCCTCCAAGTGTTCTATGTTCATACGGACTCCATTGGATCGACTTTTTGCATGGGGTTTAACCCTTTTAGTGGGTCGATTTGGACCTTAATGAAATATTTTATTAGTACTTACATAAAACACCACTTTGTATAGGGACTTCTTCTTCTAGTGACATCATCAAAACTTATATGGAACTCTTTTTAAGAATAATTTCTATGGGTACTATCCCTTAAGAGATGGTTGGCAGGTACTTTGAATTCTGGTTATCTAAAGATGAAATAGGAGAGTCTTCATATCCAAGTTTGAAGACTGATATGTTTATATCGATAAGTCTTTTTATGCTTTGGTGGAGTCTGTCTCCTTCTCCCTACATAATCTTAATTATCAAAAAGTCACTAAATAAATATAGACATTCTACTATTAAATTTAGTATTAAACTAGAAAAGACTTCTCAATTTTTTTTTTTGGGCACCATATACAAGAATCGTATATAAGAAATTAATAAAAAATGGTACTAAAGAAAATAAACTTTGTTTCAACTGGGCGGGCGTGAAAAGAGACATATAAGAAACAAATAGCATCATGGTGGATGGTGTATAGGTGGCACCTATAAAATATTATATACGAGGATTGTCAAATAAATTATAATAGAACAAGAAATGTTGTTTTCAGAAAGCTACGTACCATGCTATCTTCAACGCCCGATTCTATAGCCACAGGAGGAGCCCTTTTAAACAATTTTATCAAAAATCATGATAACAAGTTTATTGACATTACTCTCTGGAGAATTACTACAGGTTCTGGACGAAAATTAATTTCACGGTAAAATTTGTCTTACATGCTTGTTTAAGCGTCTTCATTGGATCCATAAATTTGTATTATATATTGATTCAATCTGGACTTATATGGTATATTTTAATAGAATTGTCGTAGGATACAAAAAATTTTGTATTTCTTGATTTTCACTAGTTTTTAATAATATAAGTTAAAGAGCAAGTCAAGGCATACTAAACTCAGTATTTTATATTTTTAAGCGCCCTTTAAATATGTATCATATCTCATCCACCTTCGTCAAATATTTTATATAATACAGTTTATGGTGAGAATTCTTTGTCCAGTAACAGAGTGTAAGATTGGTTTAACCGGTTCAAGGAGGGTCTAGAGAAGGAATAGAGGTCATACGAAAACCGTCCATTGTGACTGATAACGAGACATGGTGTTTTCAATATGATCCCGAAACCAAGCACATGTTGAATGGAAGCACACAACCGAGCCAAATTCTGGTAATTTGTTCAACTTTTATTTTATTTGAACACACATTATAACCAGCAGTAGTTCAGCTTAGAATGGAACAACTGTCAAGAAGATTAGCATGAAAGTAAGAAAAGCATTAAACTTTTGCCCATGATATCTTAAAGTTTGTTTTAAACTTGAACTTCGTATCAAGCGAATCTTAAAATTAAAATTTTGTGTCTCTTACCGAATCCACTCGTATTAACTTCTTATTATTTTTCCACAAAAAAAAAAAGACAATTTAAAATTGTTCTTCAAATATTTTCGAATCTGGCAACACGTTTTTTTTTTTGCTTTTCTTTTTAAATTCCATACCGCAAATACTCAACATCGTTTGTCAAAGAGCAAGTGCAACGCACCGCATCCAGTGTCAGTGCTTATTTCTGAGCTGAGGGGTGGTAAAATTCAGCAAATTGATTTTAGTGGGTGTTTACGCAGTGCTTAGCTGAACTACTCCAACTCACCATCACTGTCGTCGTTCTGAGTGCGCCGGGGCAAATGGCAAAACCTCGAAAATGGCAAATGGCAGCATTTAGTATGATTATCAACACAGCATCCTGGCAATACAAAATGTCCAAACTGTGCTGAGTATGAGCATCGAGCATTAAGTGAAGGCAAAGACGTCGTCGACGACGACGACGACGACCTCAATGGCTGCCGACAAGTGCTGCCTGCCTTCTCGAGTCGCGAGGGTTACTACTGACAGCCAGGCAGCTAAACGAGAGGGTGTTTGCTTATAGCCGCAGCAAGTGTATGGGTGATGTACTCACTCCAATCTTCTGTTCTGTCTTTTTTGACTATCTGCCGGCAGAAACATTTTATATGCCATTTCTTTTATTGCTTTAATATGTTAATAGCACTTATTGCTTCTATTGTTGTTCTTGTTGTTGTTCTTGCTAACTGAAAACTGACTGGGGAAATCGCTGAAATCCTAAAGCTGTTCTCTAAGTGGCAGTCTGAGTATGGGTTTGGGCTGGACTGGGCTGGGATGTGTGTTGGGTTTTATTCGGAAGGATTTTTGCACATTATCATCATTTCGCTTCATTTTTTGCAGACTGCTAATGATGCATTTTCATGGTTGTAATATGTAAAGTGATAAATTGAGATTTTTGTGTAATTTTTAGAGATTTTCTTTTGTGGCGGCATTGCGGATTTTGGGATTTATGCACTTAAAAAAAAAAAACAAGAAGTATACCATTTTTATTGGTTGATAATCAGCGAAAAGCTATTGGGAATATTTTAAACTGGTTTGAAGATTTCTTGCAAAATTATTTGATATTTTTGTTTGCAAGCGAAAATAGACTCTAGGGAGAATGTGTGATGTGGTGTGGTGGGGAGTCCTATTTAATATTTATGTACACTTTATCTGATAGTTGTTAGGAAGAAACTGGCAGCATTGTCTCGCTAATAGTAGAAGTTTAAAAAGCAAATTTTGAAAGACTTTAAACGCCCTAAAACTGTGCACACATTAGTACCATGAAGCATCAACGTTTCAAGTTCCAATGTATTGCGGCGAAGCTGTTGTGGGTTATGAGAAATTTGAAGCTAACGGAATAAGATTTGAGTTCAGTGCGATACATAGAGACTCTTGTTCTAAGTCTACTCCACTCAGATAAACCATTTCTCAGGCAGACATACAAACGGACGGAAGAACATGACTAGATAGGCTCGTCTCGTTGTGCAT
Source organism: Leucophenga maculata (assembly GCA_035044805.1). Classification (NCBI taxonomy): domain Eukaryota; kingdom Metazoa; phylum Arthropoda; class Insecta; order Diptera; family Drosophilidae; genus Leucophenga; species Leucophenga maculata. The sequence continues at coordinate 321,367 of JAWNNP010001715.1, read as the reverse complement.
GGTTTTATCGGGTCTCCAGTGCTTCCTTCGCTATGTGACATATATTTTGACATTTCGGCAAACCTAACATGAACTACTCTAAATTGTTATGTGTAGGGTATATCAATAAGGTTTTCTATGAAGGCTGCGATTTACCGGAAATAGGTTTCATCGAACGAATGTATTCGAATGGAGTTATGTGTTTGATGAATGCAGCGCCAATGTCCGGACAATTAAAACAGGGGAACACCTTCAATTTTGACCGATGTTGGTGCAAATTAAACGAGGAAATCAACGATTGACATTTGATAAAATTGTGGTAGATGTTTGGTGGCTTATTATACTCCTGAGACAAAAAAATCTATACAGCAACTTTACCTTACAACTTAATTTCGTAAAAGTAATCATCTTCTTGAGTTCGAAAATGAATATTTTTGATGGAACTTCTACTTTAAAAGAAGAAAATTGATGCAGCCAGTTAATGTAAGGCCCTTAACGCCTTAGAAGAGCATTTACAAACTAATAAAGGGGATTTGATGACAAATGTTGGGGCTAGTGTTAAGCAATGGGGAGAAGAAACATTTGGTTCTAAAATAGAAAAAGCAGATGCCCGTAGAATTCTTTGAAGTTGGCATTAAAGACCTGTAGGTTCCCGATATGAAAGACGTAGATTTCATGGAAAAATAACTGAAATACACTCCTTGCCACTTGAATAGCACGCTGTATACATTCTTCTTGAGGCCTTTCCATACCTTCATAAACTTTTTCACCGGATTTGAATATCAACGAAAATGTTTAGGGATGATTGATATTTCAAGTATCAATATCAGAAAAACCATATTCGTGAATACCCGAACTAACTCAAGCAATCCAATCAGCTTGCTGTAAGATTTCGCTAAATTACTTGGCCAAATTGTATGCATTACTTCCAAATCGGCTGTAAGAAGTTTTAGAGCGGAAAACAGTGGCTCAACTCACTCTTAGAAATTTTTTTTTTTAAATCTGAAAAAGTTCCATTATCTCAAATTTAAGTGTATTACATGTGGTAGAATAATCAGACTTAAAAACTTTTTTTCGTTAAGGTGTATTTATAAAGAATATTTTTGATGTGCTCAACTAGATGGTTCGATATAGGTACGTCCGTCCGTCTATATGTTTGTTAGAATGGGCTTAGGGGTCTAGTCCCACAGTTTTCATTCAATTCTATTTAAAATCAGTATGTAGACTCTCTATTCGTACGGGATGCCGTGACATTCCGCTATAATGCGAGACCTCACTGGTCGTTTTAACTATTATTAATTACGGGATTTTGATATACTTTTTAAATAAAATTAATTTATTTCCTTAAAAAATTTATTTTCACCCAAAATTTTTGAAATAAAAAGTTTAAACCCCCTTTAAAATGATCCATGAACCAAAATGGAAAAACATTTCTTTCTAAAGTTACAAGACATAATAGCAGGCGGTACTACGTACTATCACATGAAGTTATTTAGTATTTTTTTTATATTATTAGGGCTTCTTAGAATTTTGGATCAAAATTGTGCCATTTTTTATATTAAACAGATTACACTCCCAGGTTTTTTATGTTTCAACAATAAGTTTTTCAATTCTGCGTCATGGCAAAAATTAATTAAGAGTACTGAATCATGATGTCATGCTAACCCGAATTCAGTTGCAAGAAGACGTACAAATAATTATTTTTTAGTAATAAATTTCTCGAAATTAAATCGATTTAGGGAAACCTGTCTCCAGAAATCTATCCACTCGTATTGAACGTTTTCCCCAAGTGATGGTCAGAGTGCACTTATTTCCTTCCAGACCTAGAGTTTCTGTTAACGACCTATCTTTTGGTTTTTTACATCGACATTTTTTTAGCATGGCATTTTTTTTTAATGTTAATCCTTTTTTCTTAATTTTAATGGAACCAATTTCAATTAAATAAAAAATAGTTCACTATCTTCCCTCTTGATTTTCCATAAGAATGTATTGAACATTTTCCGAGCAAAAGATGATTTTTCCGAAGTAACGAAGGTCTCTACGTAGGCAAACAGCTTAAAGAAAAGGTGAAGCGTAAAATGATGACAACAATGCGCGCACTAATTGGATCAATTAAGTGACAAATGTTATTCCGCAAAAGTTCGCTCATATGTTAATTAACCCATATGTGATCAAATTGTGCACGACAAGCACATTGACCTAAATAAATAGCTGTGTGTGTATGTATGTATGTATGACGGTTGGTTTGTATTTGTTGTACAAGGATTTTATATGCTGAATACTCTGAAACAAATCTCGATATAAAAACAGCAGCTAAAAGTGTGCAAGAGTCGATTTGTGTGACTATATTATACCCTGCACAGTGATAATATTTTGAAGCAAAAGGATTTTGAAGAGCTAAATCTTATACATTGTAACCATAGAATAAAATGGAATTTAAAGTTTATAAAAAGGATTTTAGAAGACCACATTATGTGTACGTTTTCTTACTTATTTTAAAAATCGAGGGAATATAAAAATGTCCGTCCGACGTACGACTATATGAATGATGAGATCCCCAGGACTATAAGAGAAAAAACCTCTAAATTTATACTGTGCAATTCTTGCTTCAGAGGATTTTTTCAGGACGTAGTAGCTTCATACTCCAAACAAACTTGTACAGACAAGGTAAATTGTATTTTAAAGTCGAGCACACTTGAATTCAGCATCCTTTGTAGTTTTTCTCAATTCCAGTCTTCCAAATAGTTTGGAGTATTCAGGTTTGAAGTCATGGGTACAAACTTGCTACAATAAACCGAATAGTCCTGCTTCGAAATAAAATTGTAGGGTACAAAAAACAAGCGTAACAATAACGAAAAACAACACGCTTTACAATAAAATCAAACCCAACTAAGGCAAGCGCGACGAGAAATTTGTAAACAAACAAATACAAAAATATTAAATTGTAATCCGCTTAAATTAAACGTATTAACGCACATTTGCATAATTGTTCAAAATGTGAGCGCAAATGGCGAGCAACCCACAAGGGAACAACAGCGGAAACAAACTTTCCTGACAATCCAATCAAAAGTAAGACATATACCACCCTGACTGCCGCCTGTCCGTCCTCGTTCCACAAAAGCCGTCACAAGCACGTGAGGACAATATTTAAAAATGTTTAGCATAATTAATTCGAGCGAGAAGCCAACGCAATGTAAAAGGTAAAAAAGTTAGGCCTTTTGGGTATTCTACAATATATGCCTTGAAAATGAAGCAGATGAGAAGTTTTGAATGAATTTCGGCGTGCCTAATCAACCCTTAAATGGCGCTAATTTGCCACTTGCCCCATAGCTACGCAATATTATATATCTCTGTGCTATATATGAAGTTCACTTTGAGGTGTGAGCAAGAGTTCGCTTTCGGCTACAAATTATCACACATACGCTTAAATGAGTCTCAGTCTTTGGCTAAGAGGTCGAGCCACGGACGAGGAGCAGTTGTGTGTTGTGTATGTTCCCTAGAGTCCTGCGAAAAACGCGCGCGCGTGAATTGTAATTTATTTTATTCGCCGCTAATTGGCTAAAATACCTGAGGGCTGAGACTTTGTTGGTAGTTTAGTTGTGCTGGCTGGATGGCGTATATTTGTACAGGACACACATACACAGCTCGTCACATATGAGGCGAGTGTAGAGCTGTATTTAGGAGTTGCAACGCTAGTTGAATTGGAAGCTAAAGCTCTTATGAAGTTTACTTTAATTTAATATTTTTTCAGATTGCTAAAATGTATTACAGTCACACTGATGGACCAGATGAGTCGAGTGCTCTGTATAAGATGCGTTGAAACACAGAGTATTGTATCTAAATACAAACAGGGTCTGTTCCAAAAGAATTTAAATTTTGAAGGCCATATGTGGTAGGTCGGCTGAATGAAAGCGCAGCTCGAGACGAAAATGGGGACGACTTTGGGGTGGAGAGAATCAAAGAGTTGGCAGGTCTGCCATAACATTCGTACGTCACCCCAATTATATTTCGCTAGCGTGACAACATCGAATAATCGCCTCCGAGAAAAAAATTCCTTTCCTGATGAGATCGGGCCATGCGAACCTAAGGGAATTGTTTCACTGCGGCGACAATACTGTTTATATGGCAGCTAGCACTTTCATTAGCGACCAACGACAGAATTTCGAGTGGAACTTTTTTTAATAAACCTTTCTTTGAGAAATTCTAAAGCTACTGAAAGCTGACCGAAATATGTAGGAAATGTGCAAGCTATTTCACTGTTCAATTTGGACCACTAAAATCTAATATTTGCTTATTGTTCGAAAGGAAATATTGCTCAGTACCCATTAATTGGCCTAATTGAACCAAGCAAATCGTTCTAAAGCTTTGAAACTTTTCTCTTCTTAAGACATCAACTTTGTAAAAAATATTTTAGAACACAAACACTAACCAAAGTCAAACTATGCCAGCATCTTTGCTTTCCTTCTCCCCTTAGCCACCTCAAATGTGCTAATTATCACAACATAAGGTTTTCTAATTTCATTTAACGCAATATTTCGAGGGTTGATAAAACTGACAATGACAGTGAGGAAGATTTCGTGCAGACACAGCACTTGATCTGCACAGAAATGATTTCAATTAGCCAAACAGGGTTGAAAAGGACCTGCACTGTTTTGTCTGTCGGTTGAACTGAACCGAAATAGTCAAACGTAGCTACCAGCACCGGCTAATAATTGTCATCAAGAGCATCAGCAACAGTATTATCACTGCCACACCCCCTCGATTAAAACGTTTTCATGGTCAATCGTTTGGATTATTTTTCTGGTGAATTATTGCGTGTTGACGCATATGGTGACAATTTTCGTTGCCGGAAGGTGGCTTTTCTATCTATGAAAGCGTTCATGTTTGCATAGCTGACACTTCCTGTACTTCCTCTTCGACATTCAAATGGATCTGTGTAATGCGCTTAGCGTTAATTTCCTATACGAATGCATCAACCCCGCAAACAGCAGCAGCAACAATTAGCATTGATATTAGAGAATTTTGATTGCAGAATTTCCTAGCGATTAAATCGAAATCATACGCGGAAAATTTTTGACAGCGCTCTTACAAATGAAAGCATGAATGCGTTGAATGATGTTTTGTGGACAGAATGAGGATTTGCAAGCAGAAATGCTGCATAGCTAGATTGATGAGCATGGTAATGGCTATAACTGGTTCTTGATTTGGCAATGGATGCACGAAATTCGCGACAGATGTAAAATGTTTATTATTTTCGATAAAAGAATAAAGAATATTAGTAAATACTTAGAAAATTAACTAAGTGAAATAAAAGGGAATATAAGGGAACGAACTTCATTCCGGTTGGGCGGCCTTAAAAAGCGTGCATATAACAGACAAATAGTATTACGTTGGGCATGGCATAGAGATGATAACAGTCTAAATTCCTATGTTAAAGGCTCACTTTGAATTGGTTTACCTCTGGAGTCTATATACGTAATAAAGCAAAGAAGAAATTAAAAACCTCAATATTATTGTATATATTCGTGGAAGCACCTAGATTCTGTTGACCTGTCAACCTGTACGTCCTCCCTTATTCTACAATCTTTGAGACATCTATTTGGGAATTGATACGGAGGCTCTTTATTACCAGAAGCAATATACTAGTCAAAAGGACTGCGTTATAACATCCATAGAAGAACATTTCACTGCATACAAAATGTGAATCATATTAAATTCAATTCATAAAAGTTGGTATTGTATAAATTGCACTTGGCGTGACTGCTCAACTTTCAGATAAGCAATGCCAACCACATCAGCAGTCTAATGTAGAGCCTTCAAAATTGGGTAATTAGATTCTACAATTCATTCTTCAGATAACTTTCCAAAAAGGAGTTTGGACTTACCATGCAAACCAACTCCAAATTTTGAGTTGTTGTACGCGAATTTATGTTGTTAATTTTGCTCGAAGCATCAAATTTGGGTTACCTTATCTTAAAATATTGCTTCTTAAATATTCTATTTAGGTTCAGATCAGTCCACTGCTTGCGGTAGCCCCTGTATAAATCTGTCCCACGTCTTTCAGTTTTAATATGATAAAAAATTTTAAAACTATAATTTAAAACTTAGTCGTTAGGAACAGGGTATCTAGTAATCGCGCCCACTCGACTGCATCGTTATTTCTTTTAGGCTCTGTACCGAAGGCACAAGAGCCTATTAGTTTTGTGCAAATGTATGTAACAGGTCGAAATAATGATCGGAGATCCCCCAAAGTTACCGCCGAACGAAAGGATCTCGGAATCGGTAATATTTAGAGATTTCGTGTTTTTTGCATTCGACTAAGACTTCTCCGGAATTTTACAAGTTTATTTTAAAATTTTGCTCCTCCCCCCTTCCCCATAAAATCACTCCCAAGGCAAAAAATTCTTCGGCAGTATAGAGATAACGTCCCTCTAAGCCAAAATCCAAAAAGTTCATCAAAATCGGATAATAAATGATGATTTTATAAGCAATTAAATTTGAACAACCTATGACACTTCCATCCCCCCGTTTCTTTTCATACTATGTTTTATAAGGCACTTATTCGTACAGTGAGAGGTGGTCATAATCTAGGGAAACATTTAATGTGTTTGTTAGGCGACCCTTACTGGCACAGGGCCTCTTACAGTCGGTTACACCCGACTGTAATTTTCTTACTTGTTTTTTTTTAATTTAGGTTGGAAACCTTTTTATTAGTTGTTTCTCCAGATCGTTGAATATTCTAGCGCCATCTCCAGTAGATCCAATAATCATAAGTAAAATCAATATCTAGAACATCGACAAAACCTTTTGATCCGAATATATTATGGTTCGTGCGTCTGTACCATACAAAATATTTGAAATTAACAACGTCGTATAGGATTCGGACAGTTGTGAACGGAACAGCCGTTCCCAAGATATGAGTTTAATTTCGAAAAATTTAAATTTATTTTTCTATGCACAAATCAGAATAAGCAGGGTGCAGGGTATTTTGAAGTCATGAACCTATGACTTTTACACTCTTGTGAAGTTTTGGAAAGGTGGCTTACATTTAAAAACTTTGAGAAACTGCATATTTTCGAGAGATTCCTACTACACATACTCCCGATACCAAATATCATTCTTCTGTGCCAAATAGTAGCTGGTATATAACGTGGGAGAACTAAGGGGAGAGTGGTACCTCCTATTTTTTCATATTAAAAAAAATAATATTATTACTCTCTGAAAAGTTCTCTATCTACCAATAGATACCACTTCAAAATCGGTTCAGTACTTTTCACGATAAGTTCTGGCAGACAAACATGCAAATGGACAGACAGAAGAAAATTATAAAATGGGATACATATTTGTTTTCGTAATATGGATGAGCATAGGACTTCGAGATTTTAAGTCAAAAATATTTTGTAATTAGTTTCATGCGATTATAACTGAATCACCATAAAATTGCTAAATTTATATAAACGAGAGGACCTAAGAGGTTTATAAATTCATCTGCACCACATTATGCTGAAATTATGCTCAATAATACCATTTAAATCGATTGCTCCTAAATAAATAAGCTATTCATGCATTCAATCAATTCATTCGTTTCGGATGATAAAATCCAACATGTGACAATAAAATGCGCGAAATGCACAACGCACAGCCAAATCATCACAAAAATTAGCGCATAGAACGACATAGTTTGATAGAAAGAAATAATACATTATTAGCCAAAATCGAACAGAGACACGTACAACACATGCGATTGCGATTATTTATTATTATTTTATGAAACATGGACTATAAACGCATGGCGACATAATGCTTTGGCATACAAAATCACAAATGCAAACACACAAATTCCGCATAGAGGCAGACACAAAATTGAATATTCGAGGGAAAAATTAAGCATAAAATGTGATCATCTGTGTTGACATGAAGATCAGCCGTCGTAAGTGAGCACAAATGGGTCGAACTACACCCTTCGACTCGAATCGACTCGACTCGATAGTTAGCAAAGCGGGTTGGTTTGCTTTTGTCACGAAAATATGCCAGATAAACAAAATACAGAAATAATAAAATAAAACTGTTTGAGCATTTAACCAAACTAGAGCGCGACGGCACCCCACGGCATTAGAGAGAAATTGTTGAGCTGGTGTTGCAAGTCGTTGCCGCAATTCAATTCATAACAATTCAAATGGCAATTTGTAGGGTGTGCCCGGGTTTGGCCCTTTTCCGGGTTTCTTAAGCGTATCTGTTAGTTTGGAAATTATAACGCAAATTTAATTTGCAACAGATGCGGCAAGCGACAACATTTGTCAGCACCAGAGACGACAATCAAACCAGCACAGCACAGCACAGCATCCGTGAACCAGTAATTGAGTGTGATGAACCCTAACCCTAACCCCTTTTTGTATTTTTTTTTCAGTTGATGGTGCAGACAATTGTTACAAATTATCCGCTAATAGTTCATGAATAGCAATAGCATTGTCAAATTTATTCAACGGGTGGTAGCAGTCCTTTCAGGAATTTATCTCTGATGCTGTTGTTCGTTGTTGTCACTACCGGCACAATACTTGGCCACTTCAAGTCAAATCAAAACAGTGACAAGCACATTCGACGGCGCACATGCAACAAATGAAATTTGAAGACGTAAATCGAGTATAACATTAACTGTGTTGAAATCGAAGCTTTAATACCCTTCACACGAAAATACTTTGTATATTTAAGAAACATTATGAAATATAAAGTCGAATTGACTTCAATGAAAATGATTCTTTTTCCATACGGTTTGTATTGGATTAACATTGGGTGGAACAAGTCCAGTGATAATTCTTAGTAAAGTCATAAAGCGGTTTGTGTGGTAGCTGGACATAGAGCTTCACCTGATTAAGAGAAAACTACGCTATGAGTGACGCTAATTTTTTTCTCACGCACAACGAACACTACTAGTAGACGTATGCTTCTTTTGAAAGGATTCTTTTTCTAAAGCCACGATTTTCTATAGATTTTCTTTCGATTTTCCGTATAAAATAAAATAACCTCTATTCGGTGCACTCTTACCCGGGTAAGAGTGGATAAAGTAACTAATAAATTGATTTTATCCAAAAACATGCTATACCTTTTCTTCTTTGCCCTCATATAAACCTATGTAACCCACATTCTGAGATTTTTTTTTGGAAACATTGTGGTTAATTTAGCTATAAACGTCCAAATCTTTATAAAATGTTCTGGAAACCGTTATACATAGAGCCTACAAGGGGCTTTGTTTCTTCTGTTCTCTCTTCAATTAACAGAGGCCCGCATGGTGGGAGTGATGATGGGGGTAACATTTGTTTGTTTGTTTGTTTCGTCTTGTGCATTTGAGCCTTAAAATGCACGTCTTATTTTATTTTAAGACCTTAAAGAAAAAAAAAAGGTTGAAAACCCTCAATAACACATTATAGGCAATTTTGGAACCCGGCGGACAAAAATATATTAGGAACCACTCCAATATCAAAAATAAATAAATGTGCCCAACCTCTCTCTAAGATGTAATATCCATAAACATCTGCCCCTTCTCTGAGTTTTTGAACAAACAAAATTTTGTTTATCTTATAATTTTAGCTAAAAATGCCAAATTTGGTAAATATTACATTTTAATGAAATATTCCATATATATACATATGTCAGACCACTAAAAGGAAAAGCCCCTACACAAATCTCTCCTCCTCTAGATACATATTCTTGTAACAAAACGTTTTTCTGTGGTTTACTGTAGGAATGGACAAAAAAGGTGTATCTTATACAAGCTGGAATAAAGTGTGCCATATGGATCCAGATATGAATACATGCCTCATATAAATTTAATTTTCATTGGATTTCAGGGTATCTCGAAGTTGAGATACGGCTGCAGCGTTCTTTTATGTTAAGATATAGATCTGTAATTGGGTATGGAGTCTTTTTATATTCTCAAACTGAACGCGATGTGGCCACTAGAAAGTACCACTCCCTTACAAAACTATTTAAAGCATCTATTCTACGGTCCACGTTTCATTCCAGAAAGATATCTCTACTTAAATTAACTGGGGATTGGCAATATAAAATTTTTATTCTATGTCTACTGATTGCACAAACTCTAAACAAGTTCCATAATATTTCGTAGAGTATAGTATAAAAACTTCATGGCTTGTTGAGCACTTTTTGAAAAAAAAATTGATTCTTGCAACTACTTTTTCCACCTATTCTTGTAACTCGTCGAATTTATCCAAATATAAAAAGATAAAAGTTTTATTAAACTGAATGTCGGTCAATATTTTAGAAATTCTATGTATTTTCCATGTCGACAACAATATACAGAGTAGGGTAATTAGTTTTCAACTACAAAATCTGATAATGTTCTAAACTATGTCAGATCGCATTTAACCTTATTTATACAATAATATATAAATAGTCTTTACTACAAGCCAATTTCAAACGTAGGGCGAATAAAACACTTATGTATGTCGTATACTGTGTATAATCTTTACAAATAAATGAATTTTTATTAGCCATTATGCGCATAATCACAAAAACAGAATCATCTTTCAAACGTTCCTTTTTGCAACAGCATCAACAACATCAGTCTCATATCTCAATAGCATCCTTAATACACGACGTCGTCGTCGTTGTCGTGTCGCAACCGTAGCCTAAATCTTGTTTGCCGAGAGGAGTGTGCATATGTTTTTCTTGCGCCTTGTGCAGGGCTTTTGTTCACACACACGTCAACTCGATGATACTTGATAGTTTTGACGTGATAAAGTGGCCGACCGACCAACCGACCAGACTTGTTCAACAATTGCCATTCATTCATTTATTCATTATTATGCCAATTTGTTGATTGTTCACACTCTAATCGAGTTTTTCGTGTTAATGTTGTTGCAAAGCATCTGTGTGCTGTGAAGTGTGGAGATCTTTTCGTTTTTTTCTATTATTTAGCACGAATCAATTTAAATTGAACGCGTAAAAAGTTATTTAAACTAATAAATGCTGTGTTTGAAATTCTTGTTCATCTTTGGGTTGTGTTGGAGAGACTTCTTTTGCTTCTTTTGCATTAAATACAAATTGTATAAACCGGCTGAGCCGCTTGCGAATCATAGACCAAATCTTCGTGCAAATAATATTTTATACATTGCACTTCTGGTGGCAGCATTCCTTTTAAAATATGACCCAATTGCATAATTGCTTCATGATTGCCACCATTCGAAGTCCAAATTGCTTAAAAGATGTAGAGTAAAAATTAATTTAAAAACTCAGGAAGGAGAATCAAGCTAAAGCTGCCTATGAAGTGCAAATAAGAGAAACTAAACGTTAAAAAATGAAGACTCTGGGTTTAATAGTTTAAAAGTTCTTGATATTCATACGGAATCTATATTTTGTAGGGGGTGTCTCTTTTAGTGGTCCGTTTTGGAGACCTTCATGCAAATATGGCGTTTCTACTTGAATGAACAGCGAAAAAGTTATTTTTAATAAAAAAAAAAAACTAGAATTGTGGGTAAGTTTTGCATGGGAGCTACCCCTTCTAATGGTCAGATCTGGACCTAAAAAACAAAAATTTTTCAATACAAATTCCTAAAGGAAGGCATAGTTTGTTGGGATTATACTATATCACTTTAGAAAGATCGAATAGCAGAATCTAAATTTCCAAAAATAAAGGCTTTATCTATCATAGTCTCCAAAGGACGAACGAACATGCCTATATCGACTCAATTTTTTAAGCTGAACAAGAATATAGATACTTTATAGGCACTGCCTCGACATCTTCTGGACTTACCAATCTTAAAGTAACCGAGACGTTTCTTGATCACAGCACCACAAATATCATTTGCCGCGGCGAAGTATTCGTTGATCATAGTAAACAGCTGCAAGTATAACAAAAATATAAGCATATATAATGATATTACTACATATTTATTAATACACATACCAATTGATTCCAAAATTGGTCAACGTTCCAGACATTGCCAGATGCAGTGACAACTTTAAATTCCCAATGGCCACCATAACGATTGCCGATTTCATCCCAAAGTGGGCTACATCAATTATTGTTTACATTTAATTTTCTATTAAAAACTTATATCGTAGTGAAAACTTACTCCAAACTAATGCGAAATACAGCATAATCCGCGCCAGGATCGATTTCGGAAACGGGTCTCATGGCATGTGTCACGCTGAAATTAAAAGGAATTAAAATTTCGATTTAATATTTTATAATATATATTAACAAGGCTACACTTACGTATAAAAATCCTCGATGGAGTTAACAGCCAGCAATTTCGTACGACGGTCTTCATATTTTATGCTGTGGTCATTGTCAAAGTACCAGAAAGTCCAGGGTGTAGCCAAACGTCGTTTGAAAATATCATCAAATAAATTGCCCATTATGCTGGTTCAAAGAAGTTTAAAAAATATATTTTGTATAGTAAATTAAATGTGTTTTTTAAGATTCCAGTAAAACAATAAATATTATTTGCAATAAATAGATGAAAGTGTAATCAGTTTCTGAAATTCAAAGAACTGACTGACAGTGCCTACTTTATAGAGTTGAATAAATCGGTGAAAAAAAGAAATATGCTAAGCTTTGAAGCATTAACTCAAGGATAAACAGCTGTTTAGACTAAAGTTTGTTCTACTTTATAGGATTGACTTTATCTGACTGGTCTATGCGATCTAGTCAGCGCTCTACATAGTCTGTGCTGATGCAGAAAATTATATTGAAAGGTTGGTTTAGTTAGCTCATAAATGTCTCACACGGTCTAGTCAGTAGCTATACACAGCCGATGCAGAGTCGAACCCAATGCACTGCTTGCCAAGCTCTCACCAAAGCGTATCTGCACGGTACAATTAATGACTGGTCCGGCGGTTGCCGGGTCGACACACTGCTGCCTCATAATATTGCAAAGCCGTTTAAGCTTGCATAGGACAGTGTCATTTTCAAAGTGCAAAGATCTTGTGGCTGACTAGCACGTGAGACAGCGGTAAATTGCTTAGACTAGTCAGCTGACTAGTCTTGGATCGACCAGTAGTGCTGCAGGGAAGTTAATATAAAAAGAAATTATTCAAACGGATTATTTTCCATACATAAATTTTACTTGCAACCACGGGAAAACTTTGAAAAAAAAATTAGTACTGGCACTGATAGACTCTACTTACATACGTTGATCTGGCTGCGCACCTTTTTCCACAAGTTTATTATTTCAATAAACCAAATATCCTAATCAACTTGGTCAATTTATTCCGTACAATCCGTTTGCTAATAAATTGAAGAGAAACAGCTGATTGAAAGTTAATCGAGTTGCCAGTGCCAAGTTGCCACCAGTTCAATACAATTTGACTTTGAAACATCGAAAGCTGTTGATTTTGATTGATAGACAGAAGAAGGCGATACAGACCCTATAAAGTATATATAATTTGGACTAGGACTGAATCACAGCGTGCACCCAAGCATAGCACAACAGTATAAAAATTAGGCTTGGTAAAGCGAGCGAGCAATGTCAAAGAACAAATGTGTCGAGGAGTTTGTTTTCAAAAGAAATACCAGGTCCAAATCAGTGGATACCATCACAAATCAATATGAGGAAATGACGAGGTGCTCTTATGAGAAGAATTTGGTTGTCATTGGATTGTATAATATTTTTTTCATAATTTAAGTTTCTATTGTTAACTATTGCATTTAGTGCGGAAAGATACCCTGAGCTTATTGGAAAGTTCCAGATTTGCTGATTTCGTATTCTGCAGTGAAGATATAGTTGGATGACAAATACTTCGTTGGAGAAAGAAACGATGTATGATAAGGAATTTAGTAGCTCGATGAATTTTGAGCGGTAGTTTTCTGGGGCTATATTTGTTTTTAAGGTATGAATGGATGGAGATGAATGTAATATTAAGGTTTTTCGTTTTGCAGAGCTTAATCTTGTCGTGTAAGGCTGATGGGAGTTTTTGGTTCTTTTTTGACTTAATAATTTTATTGTACTTGTTTTCTAACGGCGAATATTTAGAGTGCAGGATGACGTTGGCGTTTCTAAGCGTGGCAAAGATTTTTCTTACCTCGATTGACATGTTCTTAGCTTCATATAGAATGTAATTAAATGGATTGGAGCGTATGATTACTTATCTTACAACTGGTAGAGTGTTCATAATTTGTTTAATTTGGCTCCATCATACTAATTTATGTTTGTATCGAATAAACTCAAAAACTACAGAACCGGTTTCGAAAATTCTTTCACCATTAGAATGCTAAATTATCACTGAGTAACATAGGAGGGGGCGGTGCCCCAACTCCAACGCCCATATAAACGATAAACAAAAATTGACATATCTATGCATTTATCTGAGGTAAGGGGATGGTATTTGGTATATAATTAATGTGATCCGGAGAAATAAAATCCATTGGATAAGTGGAGATGGTTTAGAAGAATTTGGTTGTCATTGGATTGTTTGTATAATTTCTTCTGAGTTTGAGTAACACTCTGTATCGTTGGGGTTAGCTTTTGCTTTTAGTGCGGAAAGGGAGAGAATGAAAATATGTAGATACTTAGACACATTAATTTTGACATGAAATGTGGCTTAGGTGACAAAAAATCATTTTGTACTTCTTGCCGATTCGAATAGGTTTTTAGACGCTCTATCACATGGCCAGAACGTCATAATTTGTTGAAAAGATTGTTAATCTAAGTCCTCATTGTCAATAAACGAGTTGTTTACCTTTAACAGCTATTTTCTCGAAAACTTGTTTTCGCACGTAAGTCTCCTCCTTCATAGACCAGAGCACCTATGTTATTTCATGTTACATATGTCCAATTTTTAACGAGCATACTTGCAATCGAGAAAGTCAGGTAGCTGAAGGGTCTACTGCCGCCTCAATTATTTGGCTGATAGAACCTTCTCCGTTATTTTAGATGGAGTGGAGTCAACGGTGAGAGAAATAAATGATGTGGTACCACAAGGAAGCGTATTGGGGCCAAAACTTTATTCTCTTTTTACCAGCGATATGCCCACAGGCACTTCTCTCCCTACAGATGAACCGCGCGATGATCGCTACATTTTCATGGTTGCTACATTTTCTAATGGTACAGCCATCCTGGCAAGGGACACGTGTGTCTACAGTGCAACTGATACACTCTAGATTTATCTACGAGAGTTTGAACACTGGACAAAACGTTGGAACATAGCCATTAGCCTGGACAAATGCGTCAGCACGAACCACTCGCTGCGTATAGATGACTGTCCGGGTTATAACCTTCGGGAACAACTTCTGGATCATCAGACTAGGCATGATTACCTGGCGTTGTATCTGGATAGACGACTCACTTTTAAAACCCACATTAACAAAGTCGTAAATTCGCTAAAGGAAAGGATACGTAAACTGGGCTGGCTTTTCAACAGCAGAAACAAGCTGTCACTGTGGAATAAGGTGCAAATATACAAAACAATAATTGCACCAGCCTGGCGCTACGGAATCCAAGTATATGGCATTGCCAAAATCAAGCGAGATCCTTCGCAGCTTCTCAGGTGGACCCTGGTACATAACCTTGAAAGGGACTTAAATGTTCCCAAAATTGGCGATGTCCTCAACCAGCAAGCAGCGACGTACATGGAGCATGAATCGGTCGATTAAAAATCGAAATACTTGTTTATACAAAAACGTTTGAAAATTTCGAAATCTGAAAACAAACTTTTTTAAATTTCATCTCGTAAAATTATTTATGAAAATATGTTTAATGGTGATTTTTATATTTAGTTGCCAGAATACATAAGAAAAATTATTAGGAGAAATGGTGAATGGTAAAATATTTTTTTTCTCTCAATTTTTAATCTAAAACTTATTACGTTTATATTTCTTTTTCAAACCATTTTACCAAATTTTCACTGGGCTTCTTGTAGAATCAATGCGTAGAGCTGACCAAAACTATTATTGTGTAGCCTTAGCGGCTTTCTTTTAGACATTGTTAAATTGCAAACTAAATTATAATAGTATACACCCTACATATAAAGAAAAAATAGCAGACACAACACGACCCACATTCAAATATTATGTGTTTGTTTTTTTTTTTTTTTTTCATAATTTATTCGCATTAAAATAAAACTAATAATAAATTTGTCTACATAATAATTACATAATTACAAATACATATTTACACTTTTACACAAATGGGCAGGGGGTAGATAGAGAGCAAAAAACTTACGATTATTATAACTAAATAACTATGTATTTATTTTATTTACATAAAAAATGTTTTTATTTAATTTTGTTTGTTTTTTTTTTTTTTACTGCTGCTGATATCACACCGTGCATTACTTATTTACGTAGATATATATATGTCTATATATAAATTTTAGTTGATGTTTTTGTTATTTTACACCATTTTGTTGTCATTATCAACATAATTGTTTTGCTTTTGTTGTTGTTGTTGTTATTGTTGTTCGTGAACGCACAATTAATCTTGAAATACATTTGTCGTAATTTGTTTTTATTTCGATTTTGCAAATTCGAATTTCGCATTTGAAATTGGTCATCAATCTAAACAAATTTGAACTAATTGTAAAGATAAATAACAATTTGTGATGTTGCTGCTGCTAATGACGATGGTGATGATGATCGACATCATTATCAACACAATATTTACCATTGACGACACTTTATATACAGGGTGGTGCGCGCAGGACGGATACGAACAGTTTGACTAGAATTAAACACTGGCAACAAAATTTTTGCAACGCAGTAACTAACTACTTTGTGCTTGCGAGGACGTTTGCTGTTGTTGTTGATTTTGCTTGGCACGTTCCTTAGCCTCCTGTTGTGCTTTCTTTGAACGTTTCCATTTCATGCGTCGATTTTGAAACCAGATTTTCACCTGTGTCTCCGACAACATCAAACCGCTGGCAACCTCAAAACGCTTCGGACGCGATAAATATTTATTCTGTTTGAATTGTTTTTCCAGCTCCAATAGCTGCTGCGATGTAAAGGCGGTGCGTGGGCGTCTCGTCTTGCCGAGTATGGCATGATGTGGATAGGCTGCCAATTCGGGTATGCGATGATGCAGCATGCCGGCACGTGCCAGAAATTCGAATTGCAATTGTGATGGCATGAAACTGTGACCCATGGGTATCTATATAGCATGAAATTTTTTTAATTATTAAATTGTTTTATTTTTATTTGTATAAAAATAAACGCACCGGTATTGGTTTGCCTGATGGATCTAGCGGCCTGTGAAACGCTGAACCACCCTGCGCCAGCAACTGATATGGATGTCCGCCAGCATAGAGCGGAAAATCTTGTGGTCTAATTGGACTATGCGGCGGTACTGGTTTTTTGAAGTCATCATGTAAATCCATGCGCATGCTTAAATGATGCGGATGCGGATGTTGATGATGGTGATGATGATGTTGATGCTGCTGCTGTTCCTCACAACCAGGACTAATGGGCGGACTTGAACGATGTGATGAGCTGGGAGATTCAGATCTGTAAATATATACATAATTAATAATATAATTTTTATTCATAACACCCTGTATAGTATTTATGTCTTACGTTGTAATATAAGTTGACTGATTGGCTGACAGACAGACAGACAGACGGATAGAGTACGTCAAAGGCAATTATCTAAGCTTTTAAGTCAACAATTGTGTGTATCGAAGTCAAAACTCTTGAGGCCAGAAACCCCTTTTGTATTACTTTTGTATTGGAAAAACAATTAGCGTTCGAGCGCTGTTGGAAATTTACTGAGCTCTTTGGCAATTATGTTATTTCTGCACTTAGTTACGATTTGTTGTGCACTCGAAATGGAATCGGCGCAGATTTGACTGGTCAGACGGCAAGTGGATTGTAGTATATATTAGGTAGATAGATATTAGCAATACTAATGAAGTATTAAGTATACCGATTAAAAAAAATAAATTAATTGAAGTGTTTCTTAGTTAAATTGTGTCCAGAAATATTTTGATTTTAAAAAAATTTAACATTTAAACAATAGGTTCAAGTAAGTCAGTTTATAGATTCAAGCAGACTTTGTACCGACCAAAAACTACTTGAATTTCGTGTCGGAAAATTATATTTCAAATCTTTTTGAAGAAACTTTAGAATAGAATATATGTTCAGCGATTAGGAAAGATGGCTCTTAACAAAACTATTTTCTGGTAGGTGTTCCTTCGGCATGAATGTCTGTCCGTGTTACAGCTTGACCTCAAAGACAAAATTTTAACCGCAAATTTAATATTAAGATTGAAATGGTTGAGCCCCACCGGTCAGTTGTGATACCATTTTATTTATTTATTTATTTTTTAATTTGGAGATGAAAAACTGCTTATTTCGAAATTACTTTGAATGTTTGATATATTTCTTTGTTTCTGAACTCAATCTTGAAGATTTCTAAAGAAATGTGCTCCCATATGTTTATATCTATCTCTATATGATCCCGGGCTATGAAATATTAGATGCTGGATGGATTCTAATTCTGTGGTATCACTGTTATCACGGCTGCTACAGCTATCTGATAATATACTATGAACCGAATTAACTCCAAACAAATTACAATGGTGAGTATGGGATCCATTCTTGATGGGTAACGAGCTCCGCGGCTAAAAAAGAAATTCATATACCAGTCAAATGGGTTGGCCCAAAAATTAAACAAAAATGACATCTTCAATTCATCTGAAACGATTGATACACAGTGATTAAATGCTGAAACAGTGATAGAAGGAAGTGGTTAGATGGGCTCATTGAGCTGATTCGAGTGATTTTTATTCTCTTGGTAGATATTAGAGTTCCAAACGACTAAACTAAATTATCGAAAAAAGATTTTCCAAAAATAAAAGATGCTTTGAACCCTTCAAAGTTCTGCTGAAATATTCTGTAAAGTTATATTTATGGAAGATTCTATACTCAGGTTCACTGTTTATGCGCAGTAATGCCAAAATATTTTATGGTGCGACGAAAGAACATATTTCTCTGAAAACATCACTAAAATGGCTTGTAAGTAAGGCACATGAAATAGGTTCAAAGTAGTTTTGCGATGTATGCTTGTTTTCTTGGAGCAAAGGTATTATAGAGAACGTAATGCATAAAATTATATTATTTTGCGTTTTTTTTTTTTTTTACAGGATAACGATCTCAAGTCACATCCAAATAATTGAAAACACAAAATTTATATTCAGTCTGATTGAATTCTAAAGGAACATTGAAAATACAAATTAACTGGATCTCAATTTCGAAATACCCAGTACATAGTCTAAGCATTATTATTTTCATAGATTTGGAGAAATTACGATAGATTTACCTACTCTAAAATAGGGAACTAATATTGACTAAATCACGTATACTCTAAAATGAGAACCATATACATATATGGAGAGATTTATATAGAATTTATACTCTATAGAAGAGTTACAATAATTATTTCACTTTTCTGCAAATGTGATAACATGAGAGTCTAAATAATCAAGTTTCATGGTACTATATTTTATAGTCGTCTAGATTTAGGCGTTCTGACAGATGGACGGCAGATACATCTAAACAGAAACGTCTGTTTTTGACTGTTATACGAGTATATCCGTTAACCTATGAATACAGTGTATAATAATGGCTTCAAAATAAGGCTTTAATTGCTATAAATTTTCTTTCAATCAATTAGTCAATCAAGCTTATCTATACATATAAAAAAAATCGATAAAAATGTTTTGTTTGCTTGTGCGCGCATCACACCTAAGCCGCCAAACCAATTTATATGAATTTTGGTATAAAAATAGATTAGACATTGGGAAATAACATAGGCAACTTTTTCATAGAATCGGAGGACGCGATGCCTCACCTCCATATATGTAAGTGGTAAGCAACATTTGTTATATCTTTGCATCCACTTGAGGTACAGAGAAGAAATTTGGTTCACATGTTTATGGAAGAAGTAACCCTATAATTTTTGCTCCGAATCGTAGTGGGTATGCTCCGGAGTTGGAGCAATTACTTTTTTCTTTAACTAAAAATGTGGTAGCATGAGAGTTTAAATAATAAAATTTCGCGTTTTTAAATTTTATAGTCGTGCAGTTATTGGCGTTCTTACAGACGGACGGATGGTCGTATCTATACAGAATCTACTGTTTTCAACTGTTACATGTATCAAAACTAATATGTATATCCTTTTACCTAAGAACACAGTGCAGAATCATGGCTTTAAAATAAGGCTTTATTTGCCATAAAACTTCTTTCAATCGACCAATCGACTCGTCGTGCTGATCAAAAAGATATATGGTGAGTTAAGCTGGATTGGTTACTGTTCCTACGTTCCCCTATAAAAGTGGAACTACTTGAATTTTTGTTCAGTTCAATTCTCAAATCCCTTTAATGTTAAACTTTACGTTACTGGATCAAAATTTTGTCTATTTGATTTACAATAAATAAAATCGTAGGGAACAAGTTTTATCTTCAAAATTTGACCAGAAAATGAAGAAATGTTAGCTGAAATTGTTTTAAATTATTGATTAAAGCTTCTTAAAGGTGAATACATAGAAATATATATTTATTTATAGTATTTTCTGTGGCTCAAAAATGACAAATTTGAATGAATTAGATCAACCACTCCATATAAAAAGAGAACTTGTTTTAACTTTTCTTTTCCCGTGGAACTCATTTCTCTCAAGATTATTTTGTAGAAATTACCATACTCCAACCTTAAGTTTTTTCTAAAATGTACCTATTTTTTGGTCTTTGAGTTCTTATATAGTCCATACCCTTTAACACTCGTTCAATGAAATTCCATGAAAATTTAACATAAAGTGAAAAGATATTATAAGTATTTCTGAAAGCTTGTATTATAAGTTTATTGTTGACCTCATGAAGTATTTTACATATGTATATAGTTTCTTGATTAGTTCATCGAGAAAAGTCAATAAATCATGTCAGTCTGTATGTTGCGATTTCTTTAGAGATTTGTTTTAAAGATGACAATCGCAAACTACATTTCTTTTTATTGATTTGAATCTATTATCCAGCTTACTCCCATTTTTTAGGTTTTATCCATATTAACCAATTTTCTTATTTGACTTTTTCTTATAAGAATCATAATCAAAATTTATGGCTTATTGGAGAACCCATAAATTTTATATATGTATATTCGTTTGTCTGCCTCTCCCTAGCTGTATGAATCCCAAATAGTTCGTTTGGAGGTCTAAATTTTTGGCGTAGTCGAAATAAAGGTAAGTGTGGAGCGTGTTAAAGCTTCGGTTCCACCGAAGCTAACGTTTTCTCTCGTTTTTTATTTAAATTAAATGAAACCTTAGAATCTTCTATTTACTGTACAGCTTTAAAATAAATTTTCTAGTTAAGATGCGGTTAAATTCAAATGATTATCCAACTTTCTCATATAATTAGAAATTTTTCAACTGTTGAATTAGGGGTGTAAAAATTTTTAGAAAAATCCAACGCTAATGTTTTAGGTTTTAAAGACATTGTTACATGTTTCTTTGTTCGCCATTTGAAACTCAAAATGAAGGTCCCAAATGTTTGCAGAAGTATCGGAAGGGATCAACCGCGGATGTGACCGCGATAGATCCCGATCCGATCCCTTCTGGAAAAACTATTATTAAAATACGTAGTTGAACAAATGAGTTGCTCTGGTTAAAATTCTGTCTGTCTGCCTGTCTTCTTTACAAACTTGTTTAAAAAATACAACCAACTGCAGTAAGGGCACTTATTTTCATTTTATTTTATATTTTTTTTTTACTCACCTTGACATGCCGTCGGGACTGGGTGTATCGTAATCCCTTGATTCACGTATGCGCTGCAGTGCCTCATGTTCGCTTAAGCCGACATTAGCAGCAGCAGCGGCGGCCGCGGCAGCAGCAGCATTGGCTGCTGCAAAAGCATGATTCAATTCCGCGCTGTCGCGTGCATAATGCAAAGCGGCCAAACGTTCATCTACAATTGGTTGTGGCAGCAGCGGTGCTCTATGCTCCAATATGGGCGGTGATGCAGCAATATCGGAACTGCTTTGATTCTTGGCAAGTAAAGCATCAATACAAAATGATTTCTTCGTCTGACTTAACGGTGCAGTTGTTGTGGTTGTTGTCAAAGCTATTGACGGCGAAGTAACAACCACAGCAGCAGCTGCAGCAAGTGGCGGTGAACCACTGTTAGATATAATGGAAGCAGTTGACGCTGGTATTACACTTGCATTAGTTGGCATGTGCGGCGTTTGTGGTGCGGGCAGCATAACTGTTGTCAACGGCAAACGTGGCAGCGTTGCATATGGATGTCCTACAGCGAAGCCATCAACATATAAACGATGATGATGTTGTTGCTGTGGCACACCATTTGGTGCATGTGTCATAAGACCACCAACCAATGTTGGTGTCATAGCTGATGCTACTTGAGTTGTGTTTGTTGTTGTTGTGGGCGGTGGTGGTGCTGTTGCATAGATGCGTTGTTCACGTAAAGTGCTGACACCGTTAATAGTGCCGTTGGCATGCGACATGGGTGCCACAAGTAACGGCAGTGGTGCACTTGGCGTAAGTGTTGCTGTTGCTTCAGCTGTGCTGTTGCTGCTGTTTATTTCACGTGCTGGACTGTGTGCCGGATATGCACAGTGCGGTGAACTATTGGCGGAATGTATTAGCGCGTGTGGACTTGGTGTTGTACGTGTTGGACTTGAGTGACTATTTGTGGAGCGTGGCGATAGCGTTGAATTGTTGCTATTATTATCTTGCTGATATTCTTCAGCTGTGCTCTGTGTGGTAGGCGAAACGCATTGTTGTTGTTGCTGCTGTTGTTGCTGCTGTTGTTGTTGTTGTGCGGCAGCAATGTGATTAAGAAAATGTGTTAAATGTTGTTGTTGCTGCTGTTGATGTTGTTGTGTAGTTTGTTGTTGCAATTGTTGCAACGTTGGCGGCGGTTGCGACACTTGTACACTAGACATTTTCAATAAGTTTTTTATTTTTTAAATAAATTTTTGCACTTGACACTAATTAAATGCGCTTATTGTATGTTTTTTTAATGTGAAATAAATCACGAATATATTTTAAACACTTTTAGTTCGCTTTTTGATATTTTTTTTTTCTTTTTCGTTGCGTATTTTATAGCACTTAATTTCCGCTGCGCGTCTTCAAACGCATTTGAACTGAACTCGTCGAACGCGTTTCTGCGACTGTCTTTCGTTTTTTGATTTTCGTTATCAAATAGTGTTGAAAGCGCTCACAAAATTTCAAACGCACTATTCTCTCTCCTACTCTTTCATTCTTTGTCTAACAAGAAAACCTGATTTCATTGCTTGTATGCTCTCACACATTGCTTTCTCGCTCTCTCATGCATAAAATAAGCACGCTCTCCCTACTAATATACGCACACTTGCATATCATATAGTCATTCCTATGCAATAAAGATGGAGTCTGTGTGCTGCGCACTCACTTGCACGCTGTATAAGCTTATAGTTGTGTGTAAGTGAAACGGCACTAGTCTAGGCGTGCCATTAAGCTAGAAAAAAAAAAGTAGAAAACAAAAATGTCTTGTTGTGTAGGCGTGGTTTGTGTTTTGAACGCTGAAATGATTTTTTTTATTATTATTATTTTTTATAGAAGAGAGTTGATGTGTTTTTTACAGATTCACACTGCCAAAGAAAATTTGCCGACAAAATTGCTAGCAAAACGAGCTATAATTACGTCATTATGGAGCATTGTCAGTGGCGCGAAATCGAGTGGATACTGTCAAGCAGCAGGAGCAGCGACTTCAGCAAGCGTTTAATTTTGATTTTTAGAGAATTAGTGTTAAGCTAAGTCAAATATTTGTATGAATTTTATAACACTTGCAATTTTAAGTTTTCTAAAAATCAATAATTCTAGTATAGATAAACGACTAGCTTATGCGCTGCATTTAAAGTAAGAATTAATTAGTATTTAATAAATTTTCAATGTAGCTTGCTTACTTGAAAGTAAAATAGTATTAATTATTTTTGGATACATATGTATACGGCTACAACCACCTTTGAATACAAATACACTACAAATGTATATCCATGCTATACATATAAAATACGTACGTCCTTTGTCCTTTTGTATATACCATTAACTTTGATTGCGGCCACTTAAAAATCTATCAAGTCAACATTATACGCTGACTGACCACTTTTATTGATCATTTTCACGCACTTCGCAATGCGCAAATCTGTGACAATGTCGCAACACGATGTCAATTTATTCGTTGCGTTATAAAAAACTCATTATATGGGCATTACCCTCCGTGTATAAATACATATGTACAAGTATATATGTACATAGCGTTGTATTTCGTTACATGTGTTTGTTAAAGTATGCAGCTAATGCCATTCTGTGAGCTGAGCAGCAATGTTATAAAAATCAAAGCTTCTATTTGACAGGGCTGTCTAGTCTGTTGATGGCGATGATGAAGTTGACTGACATAGACGAAAAAAAAGCCAAATCATTTATTGTATACAGTCAATCGATTTGAGTGAAAATAACAATTGAATATAATGAATGATTAAACAGCAGAAGAGTGTCCTCTGAATGATTCTTATAGCCTGTAGATATAGCATGTAAATGCGATGTTGTATATTAGTTATATTGAAATTGCACATTTTTATAGATTTCGTGCTAAAAGTCAGAGAGCTTAGAGTATTAAAATTATGCTGCCACACGCATTAATATGTAAGTATACAGCACCATCTACCATTTATAAGTATGTATTTGCATGGAAAACTTATTTAATTTGAAGGCATAAGATAGGTCGTTTAATAAACACAGCCTTTTTTCCTCGAAGTGGAGGCTGATTATTATTTTTCTTATAATTAGTCGAAAGTGATTAGGACAATAGAGATGTGGGGGCGTTTGCACAAGTTCACATTGTGAGGAAAGTTGTTGACAGTCATTCACTTGGGAATGGCCAACAATGATTGTAGTTGCAAATAGCCCAAGCAGCTCTTAACTTTAACAAGGCGACAATAACACCCTTGATAAGGGGTTGGTGTGCTGGGCTTGGGACCCGCGACTGTAAAAAATTAAACTCCAATGAAAACAGCAGGGAATCCTCGGCTGGAACCCTATGATGACGATCCCCGCAAACGGAAAAGCGGTGGATAGGACAGGGCTGCTATAAAAAAGCATCTACTATAGCTGCCTTGATAGTAAGCACGAATTTGGATGCGGTTTCGTGGTGAGTAGGAAACTACGAGGCCTCTTCTTCAGGTTCACGCCTGTTGACGAGCTCCTAGCCGCGAAAAAGACGACGAAGTTAAAGATGAGTTCTATGAGCGCTTTTAAAATCTTTACGAGCGTTGTCCCAAACACGATGTCAAAATCGTGCTTTGGAATATATAGCCTTCACGACAATACCTCCAATAATGGAGCGAGGCTAAAAGATTTCGTCACAGGTCGGCTACATGGTAGTTAATATCACCAGATTTCAATACCTTAACGTTCACAAGGCTACATGGCTGAGTCCAGATCAAACTACACGCAACCAAATCGATCATGTTCTGATTAACGGAAGACGCGAATCGAGCGTGTTGGATGTGCGAAATTACGTAGTCCCAACATCGACTTGGATCACTATCTTGTCGAAGCCACGGCTCAGCGTAGTGCACATTGCATATTCCAACATCAGCCTTTTTAAATATACCCTCCCGACTGCTCCGGGAAACTTCTCCGTCTTCTTAAGATATATGTGAGCAGTGGAAACATATCTCCCGCTATTTGGATAGAGCTGCCAAGGAGGTCATTGGTTATATAAAACCTGTGAGCAATTCTTGGTACGACGAGGAATTTCGCAATGCTACTGCAGAGAGGAAAGCTTCATATCAGCGAACTCTGCAGTCAGGAGCAACTTTTAAAGAGCGATATTGAGAGAAACGGAGAAAGGAGAAACGATTTTCCAGACGCAAGAAAAAGGAGCAAGGAAGGCGCGAGTTTGAGGATGTTGAGATGCTATGTGATAGGAATAAGGCTCGAAACTTGTATCAAAAGGTCAAGGGTCTGACTGAAGGTTTTAAGCCCGGAGTAACTTTCTGTATGGATGACAAAGGAAATCTGGTAACGGATGCTCAGAAATCACTGAGATTATGAAGGACTGATTTTTCTATCCTACTTGAAGGCGATGAAGCACACAATACCGCCGATAGAGAAATGGCACCGGAAACACCAGCTAATGATGGCACTATTGTAGAGCCACCGGACTAAAACGAGGTCGATTCGGTATTAAAAAAGCTGAAATATAACAAAACTGAAGGCTATGATGGGCTGCCAGCACAGCTATTTAAGACCGGTGGCGAAGAGTTGGTTAGGAGTATGCAAAAACTTTTATGCAAGATATGGTCCGATGAACGCAAGTGTTCAGGAGACCCCGATTTTTGCGCCAACTACCGCGTAAAACGCATAATTTCCATCGGATATAAGATTATGACGCGCGTATTAAGTATTAGGCTGAATCCATATGAGGATTCATTGATAGGATATTGTCACAAAGCGTTGAACTCTTTGATACCAAAAGAGGTTTCAGGCAGCGTGAGGCGCTGTTGTGAGATTTTTTTAATCTGCTTATGGAAAACATTGTAAGCCAGTGCCTGTAAACACAAATTATCTCGGGCTCGATTTTTCCAAAAGGAGTGATGCTGTTCGCGTACGCCGATGACATTGATATCATCGGTACGCAGAAACGCCGAATCAGCCAGGCCAATGAATGAGGAGAAGACGAAGTACTTGGAACTCTCGAACGCCGTCATCGCTTCTTGGACGGTCAGTGACGATAGAGTTGTAGAAAACTTCTTTTATCTTGGATCCGACATACCCAGCAACAACAACGTCAGCTTGGAGATCAGGCGAAGAATCACGCTTGTAAGCAGATCCTATTTTGGGCTGAGCAAGCAAATTAGAAATAAAGTCCTCTCTCGATCTATAAGACACTGATATTCTCGGTCCTACTGTATGGCGCAGAGGCACGACCCGTGATTGAGTCAGATGAAACAACGTTGGTAGTCTTTGAGAGGAAGATTCTTCGCAAGATTTTGGTCCTATTAGAGTCGGTCCCGTATGAATGAACTATTCGATTAGGTTCGCAGCGCATAAAACTCCAGGGGCTGCACTGGTCTGGTCACGGATGGTTTACATTATGGTCTTGGTGGACGACGAAATAGAGGGCGACCGGGCACGCGTTCGAATGACCAGGTATGAAAGGATCTCTATATAGATAGATATATTGAGTATTTCGAATATTTAGAGTATTTATTTTGAATATCTTGAATATTTCAAATATTTCAAGTATTTCGAGTGTTTCGAATATTTAGAGTATTTCAAATATTTCGAATATATCAAATATTTTGACTATTTCGAGTATTTCGAATATTTCAAGTATAGCGAGTATTTGAAATATTTGAAGTATTTCGAATATATCAAATATTTTTAAACATTTCGGGTATTTATAATATTTCAAATATTTCCAATAATTTAAATATTCCGAATATTTCAAATATTTAAAATTTTTCGAATATATCAAATATTTCGAAAATTTTAAGGATTTAGATCTTTTTTAAAGAAAACAATTTTAGTTTTGATAAATATTTTCGCTTACGTTATGTAATTTTTATTTGACGAAGTAGGTCCTTTGGTCTCAATGCACGTTAGCTACTAACAAAAAGAGTATGCTCTGGCGGTGTTCATGACATCCAGCAAGCCATCGACAGGACGTGGCATGCTAGCCACCGGTGTAAGTTAAAGAAATAACTAACACCGCAGTTCCGCACAGATAGTAAGCAGCTTTCTGGAAGATCGCTTCTTTTATGTTGTTGTAGACGGCACCAAATCAACCAATATACGTTGTAGTATCACAAGGCAGTGTCCTAGATCCTTTTCTCTACACAATATACACAACAGACATGCCAACACCTGCAAGTGTAACTATTAACAGCTTTACTGAATGTGCTTCCAAATGCAACATAGGCACCAACAGCAGCAAATGGAACAGAACAGGCACTTGTCCAGGCATATCAATGCTAGGCTCACGGATGACGGATCAAGGATAACTAGTTAAATAATTAATTACAAGATTTTGAACAGTAAGAAAATAAATCCAAGGTCGACAGAAACATAATTAAGGATAGTGTTACCAACGTGGAAAAAACTATTACCCAGAAGATTTAAATTAATTTATTTCCCAATACTTTATAACGCAGTAACATGGGCTGTGATGGATTCAGGGTCTGATTGGGTTAAAGTATTAAACTTGATTGGTGGAGGACAAAATAGAGACGACCGGAGACGCGTTGGAAATACTATGTGTGCGGCTATGAGCAATCAACGGTTGAGTACCATTTAAGAAACGAACTATTATCGGATAGATTTTTTATAATTTTACTCCAGTCCAGGATCTAAGTGAATAGCAATTTATTTGAACTTAAAATGTCTACGAAATTTCTCATCACACATGTTAAAATGAAGCGATACTCCTTTACAACTAAATAAATGCAAGAACTTCCAGATTGTTACTCCTTGCGCCACATACTATATATGTACATGCGAGTATATTCCTTGCAGATCCCTTTCCGTTTATTATACAAGCTTAATTTAGAGTCATACGCTTTTGCCAAATCAAATATAAACTTCAACTGCAACAAGAACGAACCGAAACGAAGAAGTACAACAAATACCCAAACTTCCGCATGAAACTAAATAATGTTCCAGTGATGTGATGTGATGATATACTACGAGTATGTAAGTGAATGGGTGAAGTTGAGTTGCAGCCAAGCCAAGCAACAAAATGTTCATCATTATTATGTCCAGACTAAGATCAACTCATGTCAGCCAGTTTGAAAACGTGCTGAAGTATATTTTCTTTTTTGGGGCGTTTGTGTTTGTTTCATTTATTTGTGCTTTGTTAACCCGGCCAGACCGACCGACCAACAGCTCAGACCACTATTCTATTTTCATTATACCATATTTATCTACTCATCCACGTGCATTTAACTAACATTTACTGATGCTGCTGCTGCTGCTGCTGCAGCTTGTCTACAATAACGATGAATTGTTGAATAGTTTGTCTATATAGAACAATAACAACAAGTACAACTAAAACAACATACAGATATATATATATATATATACATATATATGCTATATAGCATCTGATTTCATTTTGATTTTGGGGAAATGGTTACGTAAATATGCAATTAAGTTAGACTTTCAGACAAGAGATGTGGACGACGGATTTCAGTTGAGTTGAGTTGTTTTGAATCGTTGTGAATTATCAGAGTTGTATGTTGTTCTTAATGAAGTTTAATAAAGGACTGTCTTCAAATAATATGGCCATGTATTATAGAACACGTACGATTTGTTGTTGTTATTGTTTGTGTAGACGACAGCGCACTTTTAATTAGTGGCCCTAACGATTTTATATGAAAAGAACTTGAAAAACGAATAAAACAAATATCGTCGTATAATGTCATAAATTACAAATCCATTAAACAATTAGCGTAGAATTTGTTCAAACTTAAATCATGCGTTAAATTGCAACCAAATAAAGCAAAAATCACATACAATAAAATGTCACATATGTTGCAGCAATTTATTTTAATTTCCATTGAGCATCACAAATAAAACGCCCCACAAAAGTGTACAAAATAGCAAAAATGTGGTTAAATTGAAATCCAAAAAACGCGGCATGAGTACTCGTATAATAGCAGGTTGCAGTGGAAAACCACCACCACTAGGAATAGTTGAAAAATCATCATGGACAACCCTCCTCTTTTTAGATTTTATTAGCGTGTTAATTCATCCGATAAGTGAACAATAATATTTCACACTTGCTGCCGCTGGCTACGCGCAGAAAAGGACAATTCTGTGCGGAAGTAAATGCATCGCAGCAAAGCTTTCCACACCCGCAGCGCGTTCAGTTGACTGCAATTTGGCAAATGGGATTATTAGTTATACAAATATTTAAGTCACTTGGGTGCTTATTGTTATTGTTGTTGTTGTTTGTGCCTGAAAGGGTGCAATTTAGAGTGCTACATCTATAGTCATCGAGTCGAGTATTGCTGCTGCTGGTTGTGCTTGTTTGTTTGAATTTCGTTTCACTATTGTTTTTTTGTTTCGTATATAATTTCAAAAATCAACATAACATCAGGCAGGCTCAATAGATGTGTTTGCATCAAATCACTTGTTCGTTATGTATCTGATTTTATTGTTGTTTGAATTTCGTAAATTATTGGTAATTAAAAATTACATTTTGTTCAAATCCTTTCGGAATTATTAAATTGTTTGTGGCATTGCATTGCAGTTTTAATTAATATTTTAATAGTCGAAATAATATAAAATTGATAATTTAATAATTTGTTGCGATTATTAAATGTTATATTGGTACGAGGGTAGCCGTTTTATTTTCGGGAACTTGAAATGCTTATGTAGTTAGGTGATAACTCATAAATTCATCGTAAAGGTGAAACTTTTTTGGATTTTTCCAGAGCGATATTGCTTAATTTCACACATACAGTGATAGAGCTGCAACAGCTGCACAGAAATAGGGAGAACGAGGGACTGCCGCTATGTTAAAAAAAAATAAATAACATAAAAAAACACATAATTCGCTCTGCATTGTTGTTTTTCTATTAAAAATAAAAGGTAAATGGTAAGCGCAAAACGGAATTGCATATCAATGCATGCTTCAAATTCGAATTAAAAAGTATCTCATTGAGTTTACATTAACTAGAAGAGTATTATCTCATTTGTTAAATTTGTTTTATAAACTACAACGGTAAAGGCTAATTTGTTATGCTAGTCGATTGTCGATCACTGTGTGAACCTAGTATATATTAATCAATTTAGATACAGAGTGATTCAAGCGAAACTTCTTTAGCGGATATGTTTATAACTGTACATCGCCAAATCACTTCTTTATCATTTGGTAGCTGTATTCCTCAAAATCGTCATGCGGACATCCATTTTGTGTATTGGATTTAGTAAAACTTCTTTAGCGGGTATAGTAAAATCAAAATTCGTCACGAGATAAATCACTCCTCCTTGCTTTCTACCGAACAGTAACTAGATGCGCAACCGCAGTACCTAATACACATATTGTATCACTGGAGTATATTTATTTTTCATTTCTGTGTACTTTTTGTCATACAATCATACAAATAATATTCCTCACCAATATAGTAACTATGAAATCAGAATGAAGAACTATTCAAAGTTCTACAATTTGTTATATACGAGCATTCCTCAAGAAGTTTCAGTTCTGTTGTGTGGTTCAGTCACACACATTTTTTTTTTAACGATGCAAAGATTATAAACAGCATTAATGTCTTGCTTTAGTATAGTTTCTGAGGTATGAAGATATCACTTCAGAGTCGCCCAATATAATACCATATTTTCTCATTTATAATCTTTTTATTTTGCGTTATTATTTCTCTTGGTTCTTTTTTTTTTTGTATAGAAGATAAGTAGGTATGTTGAAACCAGTTGAATGCAGTATTTAGCGTCACATCTCTAGAAATTTTGAAAAAAGTGGAACGATTTAAGAAATTAATTTTGAGATTTGGATTCGACTTAGAAAGTGGACATGGCATTCCGACTTGGACATATTGAACGACATATAGACCGACGGTCATGGCTGGATCAATTCACCTCGTCGAGCTGATGAAGGCACCTACTTTTGGTTGCTACAATAGCTAGATCCATGAGTGTCAAATGTTTCTATCGTTTTGTTTTAATGCACTTTTATTATAATATGGTGGGGGGTTATTGGGCACTATACTCAGTCTCTACCCACGTTGTCTCATCCAGTTAATGTGCTTAAAAGGAAGCGAATAGAAAGGAAAAGATTAGACAATCTTCTATTCTAATCAGAATATATGCGTGCTGGCACTTTCTACAGCAGTTTTGGGCAGTCTTTTACCTGATAGTCTTCAAACGCATTATAAAAGTATACCCCAAAAAAGGCTAAACGGGGTGCTATGTTATATGCGTTCAAATTGAAATAAGGTGGAAATTTTATTTGGCGTTTTGTTTCCATTCGAACATCTTAAAATTCTTTTTGTATTCATTCTAGACCGGGTATGTTCGGAATAGCCAGTATATTTGGTCTTATTCATAAGACGAACGGACAGACTCCGTTGACACGACTTTTAATGCTTCTCAAAAATGTATTGTACTTGTACAAATTGTACAACACATCACGTTTATACTCGATGGCATTTGTGTATAAATATTTTCTAGTAAATCTTCAATGTCCAGTCAGGAAGCACGAAACCATTCTTAGATCATTCTTTTTAAGACCGTTGCAGATTTCCGATTTCTTATTGTTATAAGGGCCTACAAATTTTTTAATTTATCTTAAGCCTTTACAATTCTTCCAGAAAACATCTATCGCTTTATGCTCCTTCTGTTTGACCAGGATTCTCATCGTGTCTGGCCGAGTCTGGACCTGTAAAAGGAGATGCTGCTCCTCTTCTTGCCGGGTCGCCTGCTTGCTCGTTTCCTGGTAGGCTCGCTTGACCGGGTACCCAGTATAGATTAATCTTTAAATTATCCTAGTTTAGATTTGATCACAGCTTAACTTATTGCTCTAATAGCCGCCTGGCTATCGGAGAAAATGGTGTTGATTCTTGTACCTCCTAATTAGGGTTGAATTGGGCACATCTTTGGGCACATCTTTATAGGGGTTAATATTTATGCCTGAAAGATACTTGTGAATTTCCCTAGTAATTCGAAGTATTTAGTGCGAGGTCCGAAATTCCTTGCGCCAGTTCCTTCATCTGATAGGAAGCTGTCTGTATACCAGCTGAAATTGTTCCTTATCCCTAGGTTGTCAATGCAGATACTAGTCTGGGATATTTGTGGTTAAAAACACCAAAATTATATAAGCGTATCCATATCCATAGAATTCGCCATATTTTTTTTTTTTTTTTATTTGATACAATTCTATTTTTTTGGTACATCCAAAAAAGTTTTTTGCAATTATTGTTTTTCTAAAACTATGGAAGTATTTTCTGGAGTTCCTCAAGAAAGTCATCTTATTCTAATGCTCTTCATATTATTTCTAAAAGACCTTCTTTAGCAATAAATCAAATATTATTCTATGCTGCTGGTGTTAAATTATGTTTGTCGTATTCTGATGATTCCCAAACAAGTTTATTTTAAGCATTAATTATGATTTAATTATGATTGGGCTCTTCATTATAATGTATATCAATGACTTCATTTTTATCTACACAGGTTTCAACAAACCATACCAAAGCCACATGTGATAAAGCAGAATTTAGGACAGGTAACTGTTAATATAATACCTATCTCGTCCAATAATTAAATATATACATTATTTTCGTAATAAGCAGAAGATTTATAACATCCCACTTGAAGTGTTACAAGTTATATACCTATAGGCGTGTTTACCAAAAGTCTACTGCTAAGCCCACTATTATAATTTAAATACTTTGACAGTCAATAAAATCAAAGTCTAAAGGCTTTAATGCACGACTATCTTTCTTTCTTCTAATCGCTTTAGAATAGCACAGCTAATCAACTCATTATAGAACTCTTTTCCCAAACAAAAAATACCAAATGCACAAACCACAAATATGAAAAAAAAAAAACCTCCACGTGACAAATAATATAAAATAGCAAAAGGGAGCAATCAATTAATTATCAAATCGTTTTCCGTTCAATTCAATTCAATTCCAAACAATCCAAACCAAAATATATAATCCAGGTCAAATAAAACGATTAATAAAAATTTTTATGAGCAAATCAATCAATTTCATGCAATTTCAATTAGCAGCCGAAACGTATTGAAAGCGTTTTAAGGCGTTCGGCGATAAGCTTCCTCAAGCAGCCGCAAGACACAGGTACTATGTATGTACACCAGTTTGTATCAGAAGACCACAAACCAATCAAATTTCTAATTGCGTGCCATATATTTATTAATAATGATGGCAGTAATAATAATTTAAAATCAGAAATCCAGCAACCAAATCAGAAACCCCCTCCTCCACAGCACTGCTACTAACTAACTAAGAGGCTATGAACAAATCGGAATCGTAACGGATCGGCGCGCAATAAACAATTTTAATATTTTTAATTATAAAAACAAGTTTATTATATAAATTAAATCGAGCGCGCGATAAGATTAGGCATTTCGAGTGACAGTAACGCTTAAAGTGCAATTTAAAGCGCTTTAAACAAATTTTCTCTAATTTTTAATTTACGAAATAGACGTCGTCGTCGTCGTCGCACCACCGATCCGATCCGATTTCGGGACACTGTTGTTCCCTCTAATAAGATTCTACATAACCGCTGTCCGATAGCACCCAAAGCACTTGAGTGGTCTCTGCCGACAGTGGGAATTAATTGAAAATTGATTATTAGCGATATATGAGCTGAGATAACGCGATAAGCTAAATTCAGTTGAAAAAAAAAAAATAAGAAATTGTATCGAATTGAATGAATTCAATCTTTGAACAAGTTATTATAGGAACCTTAAGAGCCATATGTTGTGTATATAAATAAATCGTAGTTCTACTTCTGATTCAGCATGACGTTTGCGTATTTATTTATTTAATAGGCTTCGTCTTCGATAAGCTTTTATAGTCCAATGGAAAAAATCCATAATTGAAAATTAATCCATCATAATAAGACGTCGTTTGCACTCGATTTCGATTTCACAAATCCTCGATTGCCGATAATGTGGTCGTCACATTATATATTTTCTTTTCTTAAGCATCGATTTATGATATGCGTGTTGATGTTGAGGTTAACTTGAAAGCAATTAATATGACTCGCTATGAGCTGTAGACACTTCATTCATGTCAACTCGACGAATGTCGCATTAAGTGTGCATACAGTCTGTCAGTCGATCAGTCAGTCGTCTGTGATAAGATTATTGACTTTTGACTCATTGGTGGCTATCTAAATTCTTTTTCGTGGCACAAAGTTATCATTGTCTAAATATGATCAGCGACATTTTTGGTTGCTTCTTTAAAGAAAATAAATCATACGAAATTTCTCGTAGTTAATTCTCACCTGCTACTGCTTGATTTATTATTCTAGTAGAACTTCATTGATTTATTGCATAATAAAATTATTGTGGAGTAATTTGTTGGTATAGAATGTGAAGATGATAATAATATATACTTATATACATTCAGGATTTTTTTATTAGTAGGCTTCATCTCATATACATATATACGCTATGTTCGCAAAGATATTTCAAGAAGCCCGTCCATTTAGAAGTTTTAGCTAAAATTACAAGAACAAAAATAATTTCATATAAAACTTAGAAAGGTGGGCCAGGTTTTTTATTAAACAGCATTTATCTAAAGAAGGAATAAAAGAAACAAAATTCCCAATTTGTTGGTTCTATGTTTAATAATCTCCAAGTTCTTGATGATGTTCTTTTTTATTTTAAATGATAAAACTTTATAGTTCGATTAATCGACTTTTGTCCATTTTAATGAAAACACAAAAAAGAAAAAATATCAAGATAGAACATTGCTATTAAGCGTACTAGATTTCGAGATACCCTGTACCGCCATTGAACCGAATTGAATATATATTATGAGGGCATAAACATATTCCTTTCTTGCATCTTGTGTGATATTTTATTGGGAGTAGTATAAAGTACATCAAGCTTAACTAAATCACAGCCAAACGTTTTTTATAAGCCCAAAATTCAGTATGGAGGACATATTTGTATGGGGGCTCTGACTTACAGTGGTCCGATATAGAATATTTTATTATAATTGAAGTAAGATACATCAAATTCATAATTTTTAGCTAAAATAAGAAA
Source organism: Leucophenga maculata (assembly GCA_035044805.1). Lineage (NCBI taxonomy): Eukaryota > Metazoa > Arthropoda > Insecta > Diptera > Drosophilidae > Leucophenga > Leucophenga maculata. The sequence goes on along the minus strand of JAWNNP010001715.1, from coordinate 285,627 downwards.
AAAAAAAAAATAAAAAAATACTCAAAAAGGAAGGACAGGTCTTGTAAATATATCTCTTAGGTAGGGGTTGGCACGTTTAACGAATTGTACTTATCGGAAAAGCAAATACGAGTGATTTACAAACATGATGTCTTCAAGTTCCGGTTGTTCATAGCCAGACGAAAGGACATGTTACTATCGACTCTATTATTTGGAGGTCCGATATGAACACCTTTTATGGAATACTTTAATAGTATTGAAATAAATATGTACACCAAAATCTAGCCCTTGTGAAAATGTTTACAAATTTGTTTAAAGTTTTATCCATCACTAATCACTAATTTTTCATATTTTTCAGACGAAGCGGGATAGAGAACAATTAAGAATAGACAACTACCATTTTTGACTTCTTTTTTAAATAAGGGAGTGATGCTCTGCCAGTTTAAAAATCATTACTCAGAACAATAATCGGAAGCAGCCAATTCTTACAAACATAGCGATTGGCGTAGGACTTTCCATTACATCATTTCCAAATTAGTTTTAGCTGAATTTCCAAAATGATTCTGTGTGACACTCTTTAAATTGAGTCTACCACAAAAAAAACCTCCATTTTGATGTTTAGACGGGCTCAACATATGATTTTATGCGCTTGGGATTGTCTTAATGCATTTTATTTTGATTGCTAGTCACAGTTTGGTGCAAAAAATCATATTCCGAAGTTCAAGCAGCGATTTAAAGGTAGAAAATATTACCGCTATGACTCTCGACTTAATTTCGTAAGGCACTTGACATGGATCTTCATCGAGTAATGTCTTCAATTCTTCACAAAATTCTTTTCTTCTTCGGAAGCTACTTATTTCCACGTGAATAACATCATTCACATATATAAGTCCAAAAGTATCATAATACGCTTCTGCCGAAAACTGTCTCCAATTTAATTAGAAACATAAAAACATAAAAGCAACTATGTATCTTCTTACGTAGAATTGTCGCAAGGAGATAAATTGTTAACGCAGTTAGGAACTTCCTAATCCGTCGTTATCGCAAACAAAGTTACTTGAGCAAGATCTGGATGTCTGTTTGAAGTAATCTATTGCGGATGTATCAAATACGCCCTCAAATTCTCGTATTAAAATATTACGTCTTTTCCCCACTACTTTCTCCCTCATCTATAGCACAAACCAACAATGTGAATTATTGCTCAAACGCATGACTGAGAACAACGGATTTGCACATAGGAATCTGCCCAGCCAAAGGTTTACCTCTAGAATACATTATTTAATATATCAAACCAAAAAATTTAATAATGGAAAAGATATTAAAAAAAATGAAACCAGATTCAACTTTGCGTCAGCCAATGAAGTCTCAACTACTGACACATCTTTAGAATCTCTACTGCGGATGGGTATTTTTACGGTCCCTGATTTCTTCTCAAAGGTCATAAAAACAATAAAGCTCCTGGACATGATAAAATATGCATCGCCACCTTAAGAACTCAGCCTACAAATGTTCTTCTCTTCTTGGTAACGCTCTTCAATGCGTCCCAAGCCGAAGTGCAAGTCCTACGGCTTAAAAAACGGCGGCGATAACAATGATACACAAGTCACGCAAACTGAAAAATAATACTGAATCACACCGTCCGATCAGTCTTCTTCCATCGCTTCTTCACCAGATTATCCGATATAATAGATTCCAAAGCTCTATATCTAGATCACCAGTTTGGATTTTGTTCAGGAAATGATAGAACACCACAACTTCATAGAGTCGTAAATAAATTTCTAGAGGCGTTTGGTAACAAAGTGTGCATATTGTAATGCTGTCTTCATTGATCCATTTTTCTTAATGCTGTAAGTAAAATCAGTATTTCGGCTGACGTAAAACAAAATTTTATTTTACTCATTGCAGAACATGGAAGAAAAAAGCTCTTCTAGACGATACGTCTAAAATTTAGTTAAAGATCTTATATAATATATTAAATGTGCTTCTCAATTGATTGTTTTATAAGCAATAGATGGATCATATTTAAGTTCATAATACATTTCAAATATAAAAACCAATAATTAGTTCTGCCGATTCTTCTGAATAAGTTTCTTCTGTGCACAAGCAATCAAGAGCCATGATGAAGCACGATTTCAGAGAACTTCAATTAAACATGTGCATCACAACGTAGCTCTTGAATAATCGATTAAACCAATCATTAGAATTATCTTGCCACTTAGACGCGATTGTATTTTAAAGAAATGTCCATTTAATTAACCGCTAAGGAATTTCAATAATTTTTAATAAGCGATTTATCAATTTTGTTGTTAATTATAATCAATACTCATTGTTGTTGCTGTCTACTTAAAAAAAAAAAAAAAAACAAAGCACAAATAAAATACACAGCTCTCTCAATTATAAAACAATATCAATGCTTCAAGTAGTAATATACGATTTTTAATATTAAAATACAGTCTGTCAATATTAATGATATTTTTTTTTTTTACTTTGTTAATTAAGTGTACATATTTTTGTTGTTGTTGTATTACCCTTTTAAGTGCATAGTTAATTTTTAATGAAATTTTAAAGAGTTTCGCACATTTATTTGCATTGAAAATTGGTTGTTATTATTATTATTTTAAATATAGAATCATAATAATTAATGGCGTGCAAAGTCATAAAATAAAATGTAGGAATTCGTTGTTCCCACATTATAACTGAGCGTCGGATTTCATATAATATTTCAGCACAAACAAACTAATTAACGCATATTGAATTAAAAAAGACAACAACAACAGTTAAAACAAATAAATCGCCAAAAGCGTAATAAACATCGGAGGCAATTTTCATTCATTTTGGAAATAAATAAAAACTTTTTCGAAATCATTTAGCAAAGTCAACAAAAGACGTTGAGGAGGACCCAAAACGACAATATTAATCTCCATTAAAACGGAATTTCAATGAAATTTACGATTTGACGCTGTCATTGTGGCGCCAAAATACTAGCCAACCGTTAGAAGACCCGCGGCTAGTTGGCAAATAACTTTAATAACAGAATTCCCCAAACATTTGAAAGGAAAACTTTTTATGCCAAATGTCGTCGAAGAAATTCAAAGTACATTTGCAATAATTCGAATGCAAACAATGCTCAGAAATTATTTATTATTATTATTTCTTTTTTTTTATATTTTAGTGAAAAAAGTAACGCGAAGAAGAAGAAAAAATATGCGTCAAGGAAAAACCCTTAGCTTTGTTGGTAATGAATATTTAATACGCTACACAAGAAATTTCCAATTGGATAGTAGGTACTAATTTTCATATTAAAAAATATTTAAAAATTTATTAGACTAAACAGAAGTCACCTAAGCTTGCTATATATATAAAGTGGATTCTTATATTCTAACGGTATTTAACATATGCTATATAATGGTTGTCACGTGTTACTAAAAGAAAAATTAGGTATTTTTTAAAGAAATCCAACTCCAGTGAAGACATCTAAATTGCAGCTAAATCGTATATTCAATGCTTTTTACTCTCAATCACGGTAAACTTTAGAAGATTTGATCCACTGAAAGCGTTGATACTTCTCAGTGATATTTCATACCTGAAAACCTTACATCGATCAGTAAGTGGGAATGTGATGGATCTACGGACAGCGTGCTCATATCCGAATATGTTTATGGCATCTCTTGTTCAGAAAAAAACATTCAAAACTAAGACGATTCAACAAGAGAATAGATCTACGAATATGGAATTTCTCCACTGTGTAGCAGAATTAAATGTATGGAGTTCAGCTTAAAGCGTAATCACTTTAGCAAGATGGAAAACTTATGACAAAGACCTCTATCCAAGCAGAAAAACCAAATTAGGAAAAAAAAATTATACAAGAGAAGTTTTCCAGAAGCAAGAACTAGGAGTAGACAGCCCAACGTAGGGATACGGAAATAGCAACGATGGAAATACGTCCAGGGCATTTTTTGCGAATGATAAGATGCAGCCGCAGTTATTAGAGTCGTTAATGAAATTAAAAAAAAAAAAAATTCGGTGTTATCCAACATATAGGGTTGGAAAGAAAAGTTTTTTTTCGTATTTTGTGCTCTTTTTTTCCGATTAGGTATACCGCCTTAAGTACTTGTCGTATGAGGGCATACTTGGCGGCGTTTGAAAGGTTCTAGTACTATGCTCTTGCAATGCGCTTAAAGACCTATCGTCGAAGAAGTCGATAAAATCAAGGAAATGATCGAGATAGACCGCCAAAGTAGCAGCCGTACCATCGCCCGGGAGCTGAATATCAGTTATATGAGCGTTCAATGGCATTTGAAGAAGCTTGGCTACACAAAAAAACTCGATATTTGGGCGCCACACGAATTGACACCAAAAAACCTCATGGACCGAAAATGCATCTGCGAATCGCTGGCCCTTTTGGTGGTAATCCCATTAGCGGTAGTCCATTTTGTGGTGGCTATTTTCAAGTTCGAATGGTGACTGGCTATGAAAAGTAGGTCACTTACGACAACGTGAAGCGCAAACGGTCGTGGGTAAAGGGTGGCGAAGCGGCTCAAACGGTTTCCAAGCCCGGATTGACAATCAGGAAGGTTTTGATGTGTGTTTGGTGTGATTGGCAGGGAGTCATCTACTGTGAGCTGCTCCCCTATGGCCAAACGCTCAAATTGGTGCTCTACTGTAAACAACAGGATTGCTTGAAGGCAGCAATCGCCCAGAAGAGGTCATGTGTTCCATCAGGATAACGCCAGGCCACACACTTCGATTAAGATGCACCAGATGCTCCGGAAGTTCGGATGGGAGGTTCTTATGCATCCACCTTTCAATAATTAATAGAAATCTTCTGCAGATAATCTCTGTGAGTGATAATTTGTCCAATCAACTACCAGATGGTGTATATTTTGGTCAAATTTGTTTTAAATCCTTATTTACGCCGAGTTACTATATACACAGTCATTCGTGGATAGAGTCCGCAGATTTTGCATCAGAATACTCAGATATAGATAATACTAATAGTTCGAGAGGGCAAAGGAAAGCCTCGATGTACTTTAATTAGATTCTGTATAGGCTTCTTCGAGGGCGTTGTTAGCTGTCCTCGAAGCTGGCTTATTTTTTTTTAGTAATCTGAAGTGCTTAGGACTTTTAGAACCCATCTATTAATATTTACTTTTAGTTGACCCCGTGTGCTCTGCTACGCAATCCTTTGGGTTTCTTTTATGTGAGCACGAAACATCATATATCTAATGAGTATAGGCTTTCCTGATACCTGCTGTTAGCTTCTATCGCCGTATCACTCTCATTTACTCATAACACCTTCTCTCCCAGGGCACACACCATTCCGTGACTCATCCCTATCAAAAATGCCCGAAAACTTTCCGAAATTTCGTTGATCCTTAAAATTTTTGATTTAGTGTACATCTTGGTAACAGAAACATGGACCCAAGTACAAAGCCACAGTTAGTGACGTTATTCTCTGTGAAGTGTAGGTTTGAAGCTACTCTACTTTTGATGAGGGGATGCTTTTATAAATAAATAAATTTCTTTTTCTCAAAAAACATGCCAACTTGTGGTTGCTAAACAATAAGAATCATATTCATAGCTCGAACCGTATTACTGTTATAATAATACATTTCAAAAGAGCTTGAGTTATCTTATCGCGTATATGCTGTGAAAACTTTCTAAAACAAAATGGAGAACACAAAATGGCGCATTTATTTTCCTTTTATTTTGAGTAATAAACTCGAAACAAATTTGCATATGAAAGCTATTTGAGATCTATGTATAGAGTATTGAACTAAATCTAAAATCATTTAGTCTGAATTCCGTAGCATAATCAGCGAAGGGTATTAAAATTATTTGATAGAAGCTAACAAAAGAAGAAGACGAAGAAGTAGCTGTGGCGGTTCAAAATCGTCTCGCAAAGTGGTTAGCCGCAAGTTAAATACGCTTAGAGTTGGCGGACGACGACGGCGACGACTGGCGACAGACGACAGCAGCAAAAGTAGCTTCTGCAGCAGCAGTTGAGCAGCGTGTAAACATTTTAGCCGCGTAATGCCGGCTCCCGAAAACGCTAATGGGTAAACAACAACGAAAGTCGCTTAAATATATCTACAGCAAAATATATTGTATACAAAAAAGAGCATCGTCGACGACGTAGTCGTTGATGATACTCGTATGTACGAGTATTTTTGTAAGCGTTTACCTCCGTTCAGCCGCTACGTTTCTACGTCTCTATGGGCTACCTCAGCCTCGAGTGGCAATCTTTGTTTGACATTAAGCGGTTTTAAGCATTCGCTATTTGCTAATTACAAATCGCAAAAAGTGCTACTGTGCATTAAGCTTGCCATGGGAAACTTAACAGCAACGCAGCGGCACAAATTATTTGAAAGATGATTTCGCCGTTTGGACAATAAGATTTCATATTGAAGATTCGATTGGAGAGAGAGCAGCGAAATGTTTAGTTAAAGTATTAAACAAAATCTTATAACGAATTTATACAAAACAGCGACTTCACTGTACTCTTAAGAGTAAAATATACACGCATAGCATACTGAAATTTATGTGATTGAAGTAATTTTTATTATAAGTAATATCTCCATCATGAGTCCATATAGACATGTCCGTCTGTCTGCCTATTTATCCGAATGAAAATGGAGTTCTTGGGTACTATAGAGATAGAGCATTTAAATTTGAATATTCAGATTTTCTTATTAATTTTTTCAGATCAAGGAATATGCCATCCCCTTCCTTAGGGGGTTTGAACTTACCAAGCAAACATATTTCTCGTTTTGAGTTTTTATGTCAATAAAATGTTAATAAAGTTTCTAATATTGCTAAAATATCCAAAATTTATTCTGCCTCACGTTAATCCTTGTAAAATGTTTCACTTAGGTCCAAATAGGACCACTAAAATGGGCAGACCCCATATGTAACACATTTCTGATTTTTTTGTTTGACAAACTTATTGTAGTTGACGTTAATACTAATAAAATATTCCCTAAAAGTCAAATAAAGATCAAAATCCGACCACTAAAAGAGGTGGCCTCTACAAAAAGTTTAGTAGATATGGACAAGTCCATCTGTCTGGGTATGAACAGCTAAAACTTGGAGAATATATATACATAGGTAGAGTTTAATTTCTCTCTCTAAGGGGTAGTACCCATAAAAACCTACCAATCCATTTTAAGTATTTAAATTCTAATGAAATTTTCCATGTAGGTTCATTTTGGATCACTAATAGAAGTAGCCCCCCGAACATATCAGTCCCCTTTCCTAGGGATTTATAAGACAAATAATTTGTTGTGGTTTAATTTAGATAAAAGGATAAACTCGGTGTACTTTATACTAATCCAAATAAATATCCCATACGGAACAAAATAAGAATATATGTCCCATTCAAATTTAAGGTTCAATGGGCGTATCTGTCTTTCTTGTATATTTTTTCGATTCCATCTGGTTTTTCAATAACTTTGTCGTTTTAGTTGGCAAGACAAGCAATCCTATGCATGCTATGGATGCTTTAAAAGCATTTTTGATGATAGAGAAACTAAATTTTTGCCACTGCAAACAAGTTTTCAGCTCAGCCTCGTACAATAAAATGCCGAAGACAACATTGTTTCGCTTGGTTACAGCCTAAAGTAGTCTTGTCTCGCATATGATAAGACGAATTTTTCCAGCCGCGAGCTCTGAATGGAAGGTTGATGTTGCTATTGACATGACTTGGCTGTGCTTGGTTGCTTGGGATGATTGCACGATAATGTGCTCCGCGAAAATCGTATTTTGATTTATATTTGATCAGATTTTCATGCATGTGAGTATTTGTATATGAGTGTATGGCTCTGTGTATGTTTGTCTGTCTAACTGCTGTACTCCTTTGCCCATAGTACTTGCACCAGGACAAGTTGAAAAGATTTTAAATATATAAGAATTAAAATCATTTATGATCCACTTTTTCAACGCATCTGTGATGAGGCTCCCTTTTGCTTTAGTGGCTTTGTCAATAAGCAATAATATTGCATATGAAGTGAGGAACAACCAATAGATTTCAATCAACATCGAGAATGCCACAAAAAAATGCACTGGTTTGGTGTAGTTTATACGACGTTTCTTCTTCAAAAATAGAGAATATTGAAATGTCACCATTGCTGGCAACCTATATCGAACAATGTTAAATTATTTATTGTTTCTAAAATTTCGTGAATATGGTCTGAAATAACTTTGGTTGCAGAGGGATTGTTTCATATGCCAAATATCGACTTATTGAGGGAATTATTTGACAACCAAATTTTCTCTAGAAACGAACTCGTTGTCTGGGCGATGCTGAACTATTTTCTTTGGGTCTAAATTATTGATATATGCCGACAGCATAGATTTTTTTCATTCGAAGTGGTAGATATTGCCGAAATTGAATTTTCAATAATATTGGTGCTTTAAAAGGTTCGACATGGATCTATATCTGTCGGGGGTGGTTTGATCGCTTTGAAAGTGGAGAGTTTGAGTTTGAATACAAGGAATGGCAGGGTCAAACGAATGCCAAACGCTTCAGGAGTGGTCGGAAGCATTGGGACAGTGAGCAAACGCATAAAAGGATTGATTCTAAAGCAAGCAAACTGGGTCCCATTCGATAAGCCGTACGACAACCCCAAGCGCACAAAGTCATGGGTTTCGCCTTGCCAGCGATCACGGGTGATCATAAAAAGGAAAAGGCGATACAAAATATCGAAATTTGAAGGCTTTATCTCTTAGCAGCCAGAGACATGTCTTTTTAACTCCTTTTTTTTGCTGATCAAGAATATATCTACTTTTCGGGATCTGCCTCTCTTCCTTTTGCTTGTCACATATATTTGCACTAATTTCATATACCCTTCTACCACAGAAATATCTTCTTCGTAATAGGACGATATTAGTTCACCTAAGTTTCATCTCTTAGTTTTTTTTATTACCTTAAAATTATTTTCAACATTATATAAACTTTAAGAGTTATCCTTGTATTTATCCGTACGAGCATGTATTTATTTTTATTTAATTATTTGCTTAGTGACTACAATCAATTGTTGATAATGATGCATGTTGTCTCCCTCGTCTCACGCGCTGTATTTGTTTGCTTGTCTGAAACATTTCTTTTTGAACAAATGTCACATTTTTTTATCGTATCCTTAAGGTCTATCAATATATTTTCGTTTCATTTATTTGATTTAAATATTTTTAAATGTGTATGTTTTTCATATTTTTTGTGTGTTGTGTGTAAATTTTATCTTTATTGATTTTCTTTCGTGTACAATATTTCAATATTGTTCGAAAGAGTTTGGGAAAAACAACAGAAAAACGATTGCTGCTAATCAGTCAGTCTGTCCGTCTGTCCGTCCTTCATTTAATCTAACTAAAAGTGTTACGTCGCGACATCGCAATCGTTGTCATTTGTTGTCTTAGTAAATTGCATAAAATTGCATAAAATTGCATTTGCCAGTTGTACATATTACCAACATATCTGTTCCTCAGACCATGCATCCTGCCATACAACCCAGCCATCCATTGATATGTTATTTGCCCGCTGCTGCTTATTTGCTTGCAACTGCCTGTCAACATGCTCGCATATACTACTACAATAATATGGCAGCAACTCAACGCGACTCAATTATAAAATTATTTATCGATAACGCAATTTAATGCCAATTATTTGTACATAAATATTTATTTAATTATCAATTTCATGTCATTGCAAATATTGTGGGTGTGCACAGTCAGTATTCAGTATGTACGAGTCTGACGTAGTAATTCTTCTATATATAGTATATGTTTATTCGATTTTATACAACATTATTGCAACTTGTTTTCATTTTTATATTTTTTTTACTCATATTGACTTTATTTTCGAAATGTTTTTAATGTGCTTAACAAGCGAAGGCAGTTCATTTACCGGAAATTAAGCTTTATGCAGTTAAGATACAAATTAGTACTAAAGTTGGCAAAAATTGGTGTGCAATGGTTGACCTTTGGACATAATTGGAAATGTAATGCTCTATTATAGATAGAGTACGTGCTATACAAATAAAAGAGGGTTCTAATTTAAAAAAAAAATATAAAAGGTAACCAAACGCTTACAGAAGGATTGTTAATATTTATTTGGTTTAAACTAAGACGTCTTGAATCATGCTTTCATTAGTTTTCATTGCTTGTGGACTTTGTCCGAAATTAATTGCAATATAAAAAAAAAATAATGTTAATCCCTAATTTTAAAAATCAGAAAGTAAAGTACAAAATGTAACAAGTTAGAAACCATTATCGGAATATTACATACAGCAGGCAGATGGAAAGACATAAGAGCTTAATATAAATCCACACTCTAGACATGGACAGTTTGATTCATCTCGGCAAGTTTAGAGGAATATTATGAGCATCCGGTCGATGATTAAGTTCTTGATTCTTCTCATTCTTTCGAAAAGAGAAGAAACACATAAGTTCACCAAAACTTCGCTTACAGTTCTGAGTATTCCATTTTGCTTGTCTATGAAATCAAGTAGTTCTAATGTGCCTAATGCATCCAATGTTTTTCTTACAAAATCCGAGGATAGATGACAGATTTGTATGAAGGCTACCCACCCCTTCTGGTAGTTCGATAGGGATATATATAAAATATTTTTTTTTTGAATTTAAATAGGATGCGCCATTTGACATTTAAGCTAACACTTAAATAATCAAAAAAAAAAATTGTTTGTATGAAAAATTCAGAAAGGCCATTTTTTTGTGGGTACTATACCTTAGAAAGGGGGTGGCACGTTCATTAAACACTACATAGCTGGAGAGCAACTATGAGACCTTAAATATTCCAACTCAAAGAATCTATATTTTATAGTCTCCAATCTCTTGTTGTTCATAGCCGGACAGACAGACATGCTCATATGAATTCGACTTTTGTGAAGCCACCTCTTTCAGTGGTCCGATGTGGACCTCTTTGGAATATATTGTTAACATTGTTGCAAAATATACATAATTCAGTGTATCTAGCCAAATTAACCAATATTTTGTCTTTACAAGTTCGGAATGTTGGTACAGATTTCTACGGGCGCTTTCTGTTTTAGTAGTCCGATCTGGACCTAAATGAAATCTATATATATTAAAATGAATGTATGTATATTTGTGGGTTTGAATGTGTTTTATAGATTCCTACACCATAGATTCATCCGATCACCAAGAACTTAAGGAAGTTATCGGGTACACTCCCGCGCCTATAACGGATTAAAAAAATTCGTCTTATCTTCGCAGCCATATGTACAGGAATCATTTCCATCGATCCGCCTACGGGGCTCGATAAACCAGCTGAACTGTTTCAATACAGCGCAAACGCAATCTCCCGCGCCATATATGTACCCCATTATTCATAAGGCATATATATCTGCGATCATTCCATATGACTGGAAGGAGGAAGTGGTCGTTACCTCAGTCAATGTAAAAACGAGAATCTCGCGAACATTAAACACCCTACTACGGCGAGAACAGAATCGGGTTTAAACAAAGCAGTTCTGTTAATCACTACGCATCATTGTGAAACAATCGAACAAGCAGAGGTCCCCGTTATACATACGATATGGAGAGAATTTGAGCAGCTGTGGGGTTCGTGACAAATCATTGATCTCATAAAGACTATGAAGACATAGCTCTCATAGTGAGGTTTAAAGGCAATAAAAGCACCGTTTTACCTTAAACAGAGGTGCTCGGCACTACTTCTATTTGTAGTGGTCTTCAACGGGGTCCTAAAACGCGGAGCTGCAAGAAGATCTACAGTGGACACTAAATCAGAAGCTAAGCAACATAGACTATGCTGATAACTCACACGCACAGTGGTGCTGCAGCAAAGCAAAGGAAGTTTATGCGTCTGGGAACAACTTGAGCAGCGCCACTGACTGTGGAACTTAGTGACAACACCATTATCAGCTTTAAAGATGTTTACAAGTTCCCCTATCTTGGCAGCATTATTTAAGCCGATATGGGTACAGCGATAGATGCAGCTGCGCGGATTGCTATTCGAAAGCTGATATAAAAAATTTCTGTCAGCATTGGCGGAAAGCTTCAATCTTTTTTCAACAAATGTCTAAGGATTCTTTTCCATATATTCTGCCTAGAAATGATCTCAAACGATGATCTATGACAGGCAACAAAACCTATCAACATTTTAACAAAAATTAAATTGGATAGGTTACACCTTGCGCAGAGAAGATAACAACATTGCGAAGATGGCCTTTCAGTGGAACCCAAACGCAGCTTTCAGAAAGGCCGTCCAAGGGAAACATGGGTTTCGCACTGTCCACTCTGAAGTCAACGTGTTTTGAATTAAGAGGCGTAGCAGTTCGTTGAAGTATGCTCCATCTAGGACCTTTACTTCAGACCATTTTGTAAAAGAAGTATCAAGAAAGTAAAATAAATTGTTTCATTGTATCCGGGTTCCTGTATATCATGTTTATTTTAAATTCCTGTTACCTCTTAACCTCACAATTGATAAAAGAGGACAGCTTATTCTAGATTTTTATATTGGCGTCTTTCCTAGAGGCATTCTATTTCGGAACTAGTTATTCTATAACAAATAGTCAAGCACCATAAAATACTTTCTATAAGTAAAAGGGTAAGTTTTTTTTTCAAAAATGGAACTAATTAAATATTAACTAAAATATTATTTATTTCATAAGGACAACGCAACCCAAAGGCAGTCGGTTATTCTCACAAGCTTCGGAACCGACACATCCATCGACATGGTCAGTTTGCCAACACATCATAGATCATCTGTTTGTTTTTAAATGGTTTACTCAATTTCGTTGAAGTTTGTTTTGTGAAGGAAGAGTTAGATGACGACGATGATTTGGAGCTAAAGCCAGATTTTCGCCGATTCATAGAAACGAGGATATAATACAATTTTATATAAATTGGCGAAAGAAATTCCGTCCCTTCAAATCAAATTTCAGTGGAAACGGAATTTTTGAAAAGAAAAACTCATTATTTGCGAACCCTTTACTCTTATTTGAGGACCCTAGTTACAATCCAATCTAACTAATAAACTTTCTGCAAAAATTGGATCATTTAGCTTCAACAAATAAATATCAGAACCTATGTAAATCTTAAATATAAAAATAGAAAAAAATAATCTAAGGTGAGAATGTCGAGAACTCTTAATTTTTAGCACTATCTTCCAAATTAAATTCTGTCATATTTGCAATGGTTTAACACAAATTCTCAATCGAATGCATATAACAAGTATTTTATATCAAAATCTATAACTCAAAAACTAATCGATATCATAGAACATGACATCAAATTTAGTAACCTTTGCTCATTGGGCAAATAATTGATAGAGTTTTTTTTTATCAAACAGTTAATTGAATCAGTCAGTCAGTCATTACCTGTTTTAGCAGGTGACACAAAGTCTGTGCGAATCATGTCAATTGATTCATACCATAGAGTAAGTAAACACTTCAAATAGATAATTTTCAATGTAATAAAATATAAATAAAAATTATTACCGCATGTTAACAATACAAAAATTGTTTTTCAGCGTAACTGAAAATGATTAACTTTCCGGAAGAAATCATTTAAGTGGATTTCAATGCCAATATTTCGCGAAAACTCTGACAAATTGCTGCATGATATATAAATTTGTCATCAAACAATAACAAGTACCTATCTACGCATATAAAGTATAATTATAAAAAATATTCACTCAGCTATTTCGAAAGCCTTTTGAAATAATCAATTTCATCAGTGAACACAAATCATTGTTATTATTGTTTCTAATTTAGCGATTTGTGTGATAATCCGCGTTGTTGTCGTCGTTTTTATTGAACAATGTTTTAATTTCTAATTTCTTTCATTGTGCCCCAATATAGCACTTCGTAATATCTTTATTTATAAATTGCTGTAGTAATTTATAAATCCACGTAGACTGCGACGTCTCTGTTAGCAATTATAGGTATTGCTTCGATAAGAAAACCGTAGAAGGTGATAAATCAAATCCCAGTTAGTTGTGTGCTTATCTAATGATAGTTAATCAGATGCTAATTTATATTGAGTTTGAACTATTTGTGCAATAAAATGGAAAGCATTAAATCCTTATTCTCAAGTATCTAATCGTGTTGTCTTCAAGTATTGATTTCCGCTCTATGGAATCTGTTCAGTTTGGCAAAATATTATATACTCGAGTTGACTTAGGCAAATTATTTTATAAATTCCGCAATTAAAATTTGTTTCTATGATAAGAATAAATTGGTGAACTCCATAAAACAGCTGCACATGAGATAAGCGTGGGACACAAGATTATTTCATTTTAAATGGTTCAACTAAAATAGCTTCAGATTTATGAATGGAAATATTTCAGCTTTGTAGAAAGTTCATTGTTAATTCTAGATCTGCAATTATGAAATCGGAACTTGCCCACAGATTAGCACCTAGGACACCTATGCACCTATGACAGAACACACTGCAATTTATTTGGTATCATTCTATATAAAGCCAAGGTTGGTTGAGCAGTTACGTTCCTCGAACATTACAAACCTTTTTTGGGAGACGGCATTTTTCAAGCTTTGATATTCTGATCGACCCTATGATACGACTTATGAGAGATAACCTCAATCTGGGTTACATACCACTTTTAGGGAGCAAGGTGATCATCGTTTTCATCTCGAAACAGCGCAATACATCTTTGGAACTAGACAAATCTTTTATACCTATCAGTCTAAATGCCTTCATTCTGAAAACAATCGAAGGACTAATCCATATTCACATTAGATATAAATCTATCAAAGGGTCTTCGAACGGGGACGTCCTTTATGATATTCTTAGGAACCTCAGCAATCTAGGTTATAGCGTCATTAGATATGTAAATGACTTAATAATCATTAACTCAGGAAAATTTGGACGAACGTCTCGGATGAGATGTACTTAATTGTTCGATAGGTGACCGAATGGTGTAACAACGAAGAGCTCAGCCTTAAACTTTAGAAAGTTAAACTGTTTCATTTTCCAAAATATACAAACCAAACTGAGGTTCTCTAATGAAGTCAAATTCCTGGAGATTAGTCTAGACAAAAGACTTAATTGAAACGTTCACCTAAGTTTAATCTTTTGGCGGTTAGGGCGCTTTTTTTTTGGTCGGACTTTGGGATCTGCAACATAACAGATTGTGTTACCATGAAACTTTGTAGAAAGTGCTCAATCCGCCACTGCTGGTTCCCTACCGAAACGGTTGTAGGTGTGAGTATCTTCGGACCTAATACCATGCTTTTTTTACATAGCCCAAAGTCTTTTAATCTATGCAACCAAGGTTTGCGCTCATTACTCTTTGTCAGAAGTCCCAAATGACGCAATATTACTATATTCCCAGGCAGCCAAACGCCAATCAAATTCTAATCTCCAGACAACTTTTCTCCAGATTGGTAAACCATTTTTTCGCTATACTTCAAAAAGCTCGCCATTTGTTATGTTTCTGAAGTTAATGATTGATTGGCCCGGGACACTACTGCGGTCTTAAGTGAACTTTGGCCAAAAGAATCATTGAAAACCTTTTTATAACGGCTGCCTTTCTCAGTACTGGTCACTGGTACCTCAGTACCTCAAATCACAACACACTTCTCAGCAGAAGAGACCCAAGGCTGCTCACGGATTATCTTACGGGTTATCATGGACTGAGATATTTCAACAAAATTGGTAGATTGGAGTGCATTGAAATCTGTGTTTCTAGTAACTTTCCTGCCGGCACCCTGCCTTATCTTTCCTTAAGCAAGCTCGTGGTACTTAGTCAGCTAGACAAGGGATCATGCAAGTTTTCACCACTCTTGTGTGGTTGTCTGTTCATCTATCGCCTCTTCTAGAAGGCTTTACTCATATGTCTTTCGATTTCTTTTGACCATCAGTACAGTTCGACCTCAAGAATTTGCAACCTGTGCATGACAAGACTACCCAAGATCGTCAAAAAAACATTGCAGCAAGTTATTGTGGGGAAGGGGGATAAGAAATCTTCAAAAAACTGTGTTACGTAATACTTGAACGCCCCCTTACCGATTTGATATTATTGAAAGATATCTGCAGCGAGATGTTAATTTTGAACTTATTGGATTCCACGGAAATCGTTGGAGTTTTTTGGGTATCCAGGGACTGGGCCTGTAGATGGAATATTGGTTTTGCTCTTAGAAAAGACCACCTCTCTAAGGGTATTCTTATATGTAGAGCTAGTAGCCCAGAAGGATATTCACAAATATCTTTGCGTCACTCTGGACAAACGTCTTACATTCCAGCACCGCATACCTGGTAGATAGGCTCCTCAAGGCAAAGGCAAGCAGCATGGCTTGGCTCCTTAATGCCAGGAATGCCTATCGCTTACAAACAAGACGAACATCTATAAAGTTGATCGGGTACCCATCTGGAGATATGGGATTCAGGTATACGGCAGAGTAGCAAAGTCGAACCTCAATAAAATACGAGTAGTGCAGTGTTAAATTTTGCGAAAAATGTCTGGTCCGGGATGGTACCTACGCAAAAGAGACATTGAAAAAGAACTTCAGATATCGAGATGTTCTCAACCGCCAAGCTGCTGCATACATGAACAAGCTTGCAAATAATCCGAACACCTCGCGCAAAGGCTTCTGAGCGGGAGACATAATCACGGAATAGTGGCGAGAAGGAGGCTCTAGAGAGTTCATCTAGCAGACTGGCCAAACAGAATAATATAATCCATTCCTTTCCTCATTCACCAAGTTATTATTAATGGTAATCAATTATTTCTATATCAATCCGAGTTGAACTCTTTTCAAAAATTTTTTTAGGACTGATGTTAGATTCAACCATTTTTAATTTAGAGTTACATACAAAAGCTCTGAAATTTGAGCTCTTGTATGAGGCTTATCTTTCCCCCCTTAAAGTTTGGTTAACACTTTTATTTAATATATTTTATCTGTCCAAGAAATAAGAGACTCCAAATATTCAAGTTCCTATAGCTCTATATCTTCTAATCTTTCAAATCTCAGCGTTTAAACATATCAGTTAAACGAACGAGACAACATACATACATACTGAAAGCCTTAACAATATTCCCTTCTCACATTATACAATCCGACACTGACATCGGCGAAACTCCAAAGCCAACAAAAAGTGGTGAGTAATTTAAAAAATAAAAATATGTCGGCATTCGTTTTGCCAAACGGTAGCTGCTTAAACAGCGGCTAATGGACATAATTAAACCATCGTTATTTGCATAAATGAAGTGGAAACGACGCTGAAGTATTTGGCAACTCATATGATTCATCAAGCGACTTTCATTGAAATTTGTTTGCACTTCGCATGAGCACTGTTTGCCTTCATTGGAACACATTGAAATACAATTCGTCATAAATCGAACTAAAAGCGCTGATTCGAAATCGAATTGAAAATCACAGTTTGAGCTATCTCGTTGTCAGCAACTAAGCTGGAAAATCCTTGTCAAATTAATTTACAACTAATTGTCACCTGACCGCGTTTTATTGCTATTATTATTACTTATATATAATTTAGTATAGTAGGTAATTTATATAATTTATATAAACATACGCGAAATAAATCGCAGGGATTTGGCACACATGTAGTAGATACAATAGTATCTGTAAGTTACACGAACCGAAACAAGGCTGCATAAGTAACTGCGTCTAATTGCATGCTAAATGTACTTAAATATCTTTATAATTGATCGATCGAAATGAACGGGCAGCCGCCAGAGCGACGCCATTAGCGCGGCCAATGGTGCGCCGTCCGCCATAAAAGACTTAGGCAACGCCGCGCAGCGTAAGACTGGCAGTCAATTGGTCTTAAATTGTACTACATAATACAAACGAGTAGCACCACCCGCAATAAAAGTATTTATTACTATTTGTTAAGTTTATCGTTTATCATACGCAATCGAGTCATCAGAAGTAAAAAAAGTTCAACTTCGCTGATAGCGCATTTCTAATTGGGTGCACAGCCAACAGAACACCTTTTGGGGACAATACAAATGTTGACGCCAACGATCGACTATCTTTCTTGCGTGCGACTGACTTCATTGCATGCAGTATTTTATGACAAGCAAAACCGGTAGCTAAATACCAAATGAAACAAGTACAAAAAACTTTAACAGATTGTTTAGCTTTATGGAAGAAATAAAGATAGAAAACAAGTTTGTTGTCTTTTTGATTTCTTGATTTCGATAATCAGCGAGTTCACTGGTTCACTTTTATGGTGGGTGCTTTAATTTATTGCTCATTGGAACACTTATTTTATTGCATACAAGACTATTCACCCTACGATATGTATTGACTGTTTCAACTCATTCATTAATCGTGACCAAGAAATAACACATCCAAAAATTCTTACTTGAAATGCTTTGTTTTTCGAAATAATATCCTAAGTTGTTGTTAATAAACCAGTACACCTAGGTATATTTCGATTCTTGGAATATCCGCATTCGAATACAACCATATTTCTCAATTGTCATGGCACTATAATTTATGTGTGACCCAAATCTTATAAATACTCAGCATGCGAGCTGAATTTACCCCTTGCTGGAAAGTTTTCAGAATAAACATAATACTTAGAATACCGCTAAGTATTCAAACCAATGCAGCATTGCCAAAAATTTTTCCTCTAAACATTACTGTAGCATATCACTGTCACATACGAGGTTTGTTAAAAATGTATTTAATCATCAACACATCTATTGGGAAGAAAAGAATTTTTAACCTAACAGTCGGATAATCCAACCTTCATGACATTCATCCAGCAATGGGGAAAGGCTAATCGCCCTAGATTTCAAGATCTTAACATCACGATGAGAGATGGGTAGTTAGCGTCGTCTCCAGGTTCACGCCTGCTGATGAGCGCCTAGCCGCGATACGCCTAAAGGCTAGGCTAAATATTTTCATTTAAGCCTGTGCCAAACCTGTGACTAATTCTTGGTACGACAAGAAGTTTCGCAGAAAAGAACGTCGCCTATCCATGAACTCTGTAGTTGGGAACAACGCGAGCTGTTACAGAACGATATCGAGAGAATCAGAGAGGAGAAACGATTTTTCAAACACAACAAAGAGCAGTAAGAAATGGACCGTGATTGACGATCGACGAGTTTAGGTCCCGTATGAACGATGATTTATCTAAAGAGAATCGAAAATAACCAATTACAACGTCATTCGGAAAATGCTACTTTGGACTCAGAAAGTAATTAGAAATAAAGCCATTTCTCGAATGACGGAAATTTGAATTGCGAACACACTGACAATCCTGTTACTGCACAGAAGCAAAGACCCTGATTGAAGCTGGTGAAAGGGCGAGGCGAGTCTGCGAGAAAAGATTGTTCGCAAGATTTTTGGACCTATTAGATATAGCGACCAGTTTCAGCTATGTATGAATCGCGAGCTGTATGAGCTGGTCGTCTTATTTGAATGGACGAAAAGGCTTCAGTATGTATGGCTTACATGGTGGGACCCAAACTTATTTGGTGGATGATGAAATATAGGTCGACCAGGAGTTCGTTCGAACTACCTGGTATGGACAACTCTACTTACTTGGTTTTAACACAGGATCATAGCGACTTTTGACAAGGTAAATTCTTATAAACGGATAAATGATAAATCGACGGGTTCCGCTGACTTTTGGGACTAAAGATTTTTTAGGTTTTATTATTGACTGTTAAGAGGTTCTTATGATTCGGTAGCACTGAAGCAAACATTTATTTGTATCTTTTTTTCCTAATTCAAGATCTTCAAAAATGTTTTAGGCTCCCATTAGACTTCAATAAGTTTTTTCCATTAACGACTATTGACAGTGCCTAATGACTACTCCCCATGGTTAGAGTTAAGCCTTACTTGACCATATACATGCAACAGCAACGACTATTTTATGATTATGGTTTGTTGTTTTTGTTGAACGTAAAAGTGATTGAAATGATGTGCACGGTAAACAAAAGTCAAAAGCATAGAACGCAAACATCCGATATTCTCCAAACTAAAGTGCGAACGAAGGCAATAAGAATGTTGAGAGAAAATCTAAAGTAACAATAATAATAATAAAAAAAATGTATAATAAAGAAGTTAACTAGACTTTAAAGTACTCTATACCACTGAGGAATAGCAAGAATTGGAATAGCCAAACAAAAAATATGTAAAGTTCAACTCTCCTTCCTTCGTTTTACAGACATATGGGCATAGATATATTGACTCGGCTTCCCGTTTTTCAACAAGAATATATTTAAATGTTTTGGTAAAAATGTTACCAAATGTCATGAAGTTTAAACTAAAAGTAGGGTATACATAGCATGAAACTTTCTAAAGCAGTAGGTCACATATAGGTGCAAATTATTCAGAATTCCGACAACAACTATTTTGTTTTGATATCCTCTTTGTCACAAACATACCGAAAAACTAATAATATACTTTTCCATATAATGCGTGAAGGGTATAATATGGCAAACAGTAGCCAAACGAGCATGTTCAATCCAAGCCAGCTGCACTGCATACATTTAACCTCACACGTTCTGAATCTTTATATGACACTCTCAGACAGAGGCGACTGCCCACTTTATATGTATGTACATATGTAGATAACGAGCGATCAATAACGATTGACCAAAGCAAATAAATAGGCATTAGAGAGCAAGAAGTAGCAACGGAAAGAGACAACTTAAAAACTTAATTAAGCCGCAATTCCGGCGTGATCAATCAAACGCAGACTATGGCGGCTTATATCAAAAAAATGGTCACAGCATCTAAGTGTCAATAGAGTAGTAGTGCGGATATATGTATAGTATGTAGTTGTTGCAGTAGTTAGACCAGTGCAAACGCACTTGAACGTAGCGGATTAAAAGCTGCAATCTCCGATCAAAGATAAAGCCGTAAAGAGCATCAGTTGCTGCCACAAGAAAAAGCTGAGAGTTAGTGCGACAAGTGTCTAAAATAAATATGGCCTGCAACTGAATGGCGGCAGTGGCAAAAGAAGTTGTCGAATGCTGCTACTGAACGCTGTCAATCATCATCATTGATCAGACAACAGCGCGACTGCAAAATGTGTGTGTAAGTATGCAAATAGTAAATATTTATTGTTGGATTATTAAGTGTGCAGTGCAGCAGCGGCAGCAGCAGCATCATCAGAAGATGTTAATAATGCCGCGCGTATGCGCATTGAATAGGCAAGCCAATTGTTTACACAAGCTGTTTAATCGCTTTAATGGCTTGACAATTAACAAACGCTTTTATTTTCCGAAATGAATTTGCAAGTGAAAAGCGTAATTTGAAAACGTCATACAGTTGTGAACACTTTAATGCACAATACAACACTGTTTTTAGTGTTGCTAGTTTGCTGTCAATGACCAACTTACACATCACTAACAACAATAAATAAGCAAGAAGAAGCAGCAGCGCATTTCGCTTTATTGTAGTCGTGTTTCATTTTTTTCGCATTTAATTGCACAAACATAGCAGCAAAGTACAAAACAGTATGGTATTCGTTAAAAATTGGGAAGATTTCGAAATTGCTGCCGAAAATATGTATATGGCAAATCCAAAAGGCTGCCGCTATACAATGAAATATGTACACTCCAAGGGTCACATACTGCTCAAGATGACCGACAATGTTAAGGTATGAAAGCAAATATTTGCTAAAAAAAAAAAAACAAATTAATTATATATATTTTCAACAATTACAGTGCGTGCAATATAAAGCAGAAAATATGCCGGATCTTAAAAAGATTGAAAAAATAACTAGTAATCTAATGGGACACATGGCTTCCAAGGAATAATACTCAATAGTTCTGTTCCAGTTCAAGAGTTGACAGCATTTCATGGTTTGGCCACGCAGCAACAAATTGCACGTGCATTGTTGTTGTTACGGCGGTGGCTGGTCAGCTGTTGTGTTTGTTGTTGTAGTCTAGTTTTAATTTATGCGCTAATTCAAAAATTCATGCGGTATCAGAGTATGTGATTTAAATAACATTTTATAAATGTTAGCTCTGTCTGCAATTTGTATTTGCGTAGAAGAAAAAAAAACAAATAATTTTATAATTTATTTTTTTAGTCGCTATTTCATGTCTATGGAATAAAGCATGCGACTGCATTTTTTCCACCTGCAATGAATACTTTAATTTTGTATGAATAAAGTAATTTTTTAAAATAAGTTTACACCAGAAATATGTCTTAGAATTGAATGTATAATTTTGTTTATAATTAATTTTGTAAACTATGTAAAAATGTGGTATAGATCGGCAATGTAAAAGTTTAGACGAATTTTGTGACTTGAAACGGCAGATTTATTTTGAATCAAAGAAACAAGAGCGCTATGTATGGACAAGTATGTTCGTTTACAAGTTACAATCCAAAAACTTTATTTAAAGGATAGATACTTTTATATACTTGTATGATGGCTATTTTCAAAAGCCTAATGTGCACCTATGTGCTATGTATATTCAGATTTAACCCAGGAACCGTAAGTAGAAAAAACTTTTACTTCAAATATGATACCACATAACCGTTAATTTTTTAATACACACCTCATATATAAAAGCAATGCGGTGTGCACCATATCCAATTATTATTAATGGTACCAGTGAACTATCAAGATCTATTGTTCGACGTACTGAGTTAGATAACCCGCAAATTCTTTATACTAAATACATTTTAGGGTTTTACTAGAATCTGATCTTTTTAGCTGTTCATCGTTGATGAAATGTCTAGCGTTTTGAGATCATGGTCACAGAACCCAGCACCCAAATGTTTTCTAAGTCATCAGTAATTCATAAGCACTTCTGTCAGTCCTTCTAAATGATTTTTAATGAGCTGGAGTATGACTGATTTATACCCTACCCGGGTCAAAGCTGCTTAGGAATATAATTTCTTGTCTTGGACCATGTTCCAGTAATGTTTCTTTACTCTGTTAGCCTTAACACGGGTCAATTCTGATGTAGCATGTCTTCCAATGCTAAACTTCCCCCAATATGCTGCTATTGCCACTTGCTTTGTTGCAAATTTGACGGAGCTTGTAAGGAGGTTAATTTCTAGGTATGTGTGGTTTATCTACCCTTTCACCCCATGTATTTATTAATAATGTTACAATTTTATATACTCATTTATTTAATAAAAATACAAGATTTAAAATTTTCAATCATCTCAACATTTATTTCTTAAGTGCTGAATTGAACCTATTATCAGTACTCATCAGTTCGTTTCGTTTGAGATCCGCCACCAAAATCGTCGGTAGTTAATTTTCTTCATTTTAATTTTAATAAATCAAAATTATAAATACCTCATTTTCCGCCAGCTAGTTTACATGTGATACGGCATATTAAGCAACTGCGAGGTTTAGATGAAGAGGTTTATTTCTGTACCTATAAAAATAAAAAAAGGAGCATTTACTTCAAAAATTCTTAGCATAGATTTTATTTTAGACTATGCTGAGCTCTGCGCCTAGTTAAGATACTTCCAAAAAGCAAAACATTTTCAACTAAATATACAATTTGTAATTACTTAGGAATAAAAAGTTTACGTAATTTGGAGACTACATTTTTTTGAAACTTCTAAAGGTATTTCTTGATTCTTCTGCTATTTAATGTGCCAGGAGAGATGTACCGTAGCATTTTAAATATTGCGTCATAGTTTTTGTCACAATTGAGAACATTAAATAAAATTCTAGAAAGTATTTCAAACCAAAAGCTTCAACAAACAAAACACACACACCCCATTCACCACCCACTCACAACTATTTCCATACATCAGTTCAAACTGCGCGCCAATGTCATTCCTACTGCGCTTGCATGCAACCCTGCGTCAATGCAGCAATACGTCAAACAATACAATAGCAACTGTCAAACTGACTACTTGACATTTCGTCAATGGATCCATACAATTTTCACATCATTTGCTCAATAAACGCGTAATTTGCGCTGCACCAACAAAGTGCAATCTTCCATTTAGTTAGCGCGCTACGCGTAAAAAGCAAAACGACGTTAAATTCAAACATACACCACGGTCGCAGTATGCTGCACCAGCCGCCGCCGGGTGGCATAAAACTGATGACGGGCGCTGAAGAGAATCGTCATTATCTGCGCGCATTTATACAAACATATCGTGATCTGCCCGTGCTCTGGGATACTTCGTTGCGTGACTATACAAATCGGGAAAAGCGCGCGGAAGCGTATCAGCGGTTGGTGCCCATCTATCATTATCTAAAACGTGATGCCACCGTGGAGGATGTCAAGAAAAAGATTAATACATTGCGTACCAACTATCGCAAAGAGTTGAAGGTCGTCGAGAGCGCCATACGTTCAGGCAGTGTGCATACGCCGCGTTGTTGGACGTTTCAGGAGCTTGATTTTCTGCGTAACACAGAAAAATTTCTAGCTGTCAATCCGAGTTTTAAAAGCGAACCGTTTTCATTTAGTGAGAATTCGCATTCATCTTTTGTTGATGCTAATGCAGCCTTGCAGCAAGCGGCAGTGGCTGCTGGTGGCTATACATATCGTGCAACAGCAACTCCAAATATTTCTGAAATGTTTCACAAATCCTTTGGGCATGTGCAAAAAGTCGAAATGCTGCCGGGTCCAAGCGGTGGGGGCGGTCCTGGTAATGTAGGAGCAATTGGCACACACGACGATTACCATACACCAAAGCGAGCGCGTGTTCTGACGTCAGGAGTAGTGGGCGGCGGCAACGCAACAAGTGTGACCACGCACAGCACCGATGAACTATTAAACATTGCCTGCGATTATCTCTCCGGACAGTATCCTGAGGAGGAATCCATTGCACGAACTTGGACACATAAGTTAAAACGACTCCAACGTGAACAGCGTCTACTGGCAGAGAAATTCATAAATGAGATACTTTTCGAGGCAGAGTCAAACAATTTACATCGCGGCTCAGTACAAATTAATAATACATTCGAGCCGTATGTGCGCTATGAAGAGGGACAGCTTAAAGACAGTGAGGAACAGGAGAAGTCACAAAGTCCGAGCGTACACACATCCGGTGAGCCAAAGCCAGCTGCAACTAGTATGATTGAAACGAATAGCGGTGGTAGTGCTACTGTAAACAACACCAACAACCAAACTAATGCGCAAAGCGCAAACGACAACTTCAATGCGTATAATTAGAAAAAAAAGACACGGTAATGAAATACGATTTACGAAGTAGTTAGGCTAGCATAATTGTTGATCCTTAGTTTTAGTAATGAAACACACAAATAAAAAAGACATTGTTGTACATACATATACAAAACAAACATAAAACAATGACATTTTCACAATGAAACATAGAAACTTACGCGGTTCTCTTAGCAAATGCAGACTTTGGTTTTTAGCTTCAACACTACAAACGTTGATAACTGGCCACGCTACGCGCAAACCAAACAATTGGTGATGCAGCAGCAAATAGCAACCCAGCGCCCACCATTGGACGATGCAGCACCCATGCAACGGAGGCTATTATCAACGCATAGGAAAATGAGAGTATCAGATTGTTGCTAACCGGAAAATGTGGATCCGGTGCAAGTGCAGCCAGAAGTTGTATGCGAATAACTGGAAACAAAAATAGGTTACCAAGTGCTGCCATTTTAGATGGCAAAACCACTTACGTGCTATACGCAGCAGCGACGAGGTGCACGTAACACCGAAGAACACCAGTACCCAGCCCATAAAGCGATATAGCCATGTCGTTAAACGCTGTTGATGATGTTCCTGTTTAAACACCTCAGCTACAGTAAATTCACCCGCATAGACAAGCAATATATTTAGGCCATAGGTAGTTTTGTAAGGAACCAACATGTTGTTCTGGTCCAGCAAAGCAACAACAGTATAGTAATCACCCTCTATGCCAGCAAAAGTAAATAGTATACGTAAGTCGCCAACTTCCGGATTAAAAATATCGAGTGAATGATAGTATAAGCCTAAATGCATCTTGATTGTTGGGTCTTCTGGACGTACATCGGAGGTAAGCTCTTGATACTTGGTGAATTTTGTCTTTATATCTGCGCCCAGTTCATATTTGCCTATATAAACAGCATCGGCTGTTTGCGTTTGGCTCTGTATGGGAAATTTGTCGGGATTGCGGTGTCCAGTTGGCATGTAGAAACTACGTGAATCGATAACTTTATCGCGCCATTCTCGAATGTAATAGTAGGAGCTATAAATGGTCAATGCATCATAAGAATTAAATTTTGTCTAAAAAACTGCAGTTGCTCACCGTGTATCACTTTGCACCGCTTGCACGCTTTCGCCGTAATTGTGCTCGCTGTAATGTGCAACAATTAAAATCGATTTTTAAAGTTGTCAATTACAAATTTACTTACACAGTCTCCTCAACCCACTGATACATCTGCACATGCCGCTTTAGCTTTACTGCTAACAATTGAATATTATAATCAGGTTCTGTCAGCGGTTCGCCAATTATAATTTGCCCGGAAATGTGTACTATGCGTCCATGGTAGTTGGTCGCCGTATCTTGCGTAGGATCCAGCGACACAACATCACCTAAAGCTTCATCCAGTGAGAGTAAAGTTTGTACCGCGCGACCCTAAAGTAAACAATTTGTAACATAACGGTACAGGTTAAAAAAATTCTGATACAGATAAGCATATGAATAAATCTTACCTCATTCCACGAAAGAATATACGTTCCGCCAAGCAATAGCAATATACCGAATATGGCAATGAACCAGCATGCACGAAAGGCTTCTGAGAATGTCGTCATAACGAACGCTTAACTGCTAAATAGCAATATTAATCAGTATTTTTTGTTATTTTCGTTGAATTGTTTGCTATTTTTGGCCATTATTCCAACCCGCGCCGGCGATTGTACAACAAAAATCGAATTGATCATTTATCTCTCTCGCACTAACTACTAAATTATTGTAAGGCGGACTAGGTACTTCGTAATTGTATTAATTTTCACATGTTCGACAGACAAGTTTGATATCTTTTATGGAATCATAGCTTGCAAATATGTTCGTTTGTTTCGATTTGCCTACGTTTATTTGTTGGACTACTCACACGAATCAGCTGTCCATATACAAAACTTTCATATTTTTAGTTTTTCGTTGCTTGCACTGCATTACTGCAAAAATAGATGTATATATTGATTTTTATTAACGATTTTTCAGATTTTTAACTGCTTTTTTCTCTATATATATTAGGCTACCTTAAAAACCGGCAACCAGTTTATAGATTTCAATAATGATTGAAGTAATTTCGCGTTAATAAGTTGAAAAAATAACTCGTCTTGGTTGCACACAGATACTATACAAATTAAATATTCTTACAAAAAAAACATCTTTTAATGATTACCTAATCCTGTGTCAAATTTGACATTAATCTAGTATTATAATTTCGCCCAAACCTCTTCCATAGTATTATGCAAATTCTATCTTATATAGGTATTTATCAAACTTATACAACAATGTTTAAATCTATGACTATAAAATGCTTATTATTATTTACTTGAATTACAATGGAGCATGATGCTTTTGGCTTTGATAGCAAACTTACTTGTTAGAAATTGTCAGTTTCTATACTCGGTATTGAAGTTGTTTGCGCAGCATTATCTTCAGGAAGCGTACAATTCTCATGTAGTCTTTTGTAGGAACGTCTTCTATAATCATCGGTGGTACTGGTAAATTTACGTCTCAGTTTATCCTCATTTTCTGTTCGTGCAGCTAAATTTCTCATTCGTGTTTCGGCATCCTCATTTTTATGTTCAATGGAGTGCTTTCGCCTTTCAGAGGACAAGCGAAACATTGCTGGACAATAATCACAACTGAACACTTTATCGCCAAGATGCTTACGAAGATGAAAAGTAAGACTGGAGACCGATGTAAAAGCCTCATCACAATATCTGCATATCGATGGCTTTTCACCTGTGTGTAGGCGATTATGAATTACCTTATCTCTGCTATAATGAAAGCTAAATTGCAAGAAGTATAATTTTTTTTGTCTTATTGCAAGGAAATAAATTCACAAACTTACCGCATGTCGCAGTGGTCGCATTTGAACCTTTTTTCCCTATTGTGTATGATTTTGTGTCTTATTAAATCGCTTTGACGTTTAAACGCCGCGCCACAGAAGTCGCATATTTGATTCTTTACATCGCTATGAGTGATCATATGCAGCCTTAAACATCGCCGCTGCGCAAAAGTCTTCGGACAAATAGGACATTCAAATGCATTTGTATTATTGTCATCATCAACAGTTGTTCCTGTTGCTCCGTTATAATCTTCACTCTCTAAGGTATCTTTTTTCCAGGCTATTGTATTGTATTGCACTTCAGAACACTTGACAACGCCATCCAAATCTTGTTTAACATTATCCGTGGAGAAAGTCATACTGATGTATATAAAAATTAAGTTATCAGCAAATAAATACAAATGTAATGAATAATTTAAAACTTACGGTGCTGATGTTTGTTTTGGTGTCGTATCATCAATATTGGCATCCGCAAATTCTATTTCTGACCACTTAATTGCTTCTTCGATGTCGAATTCTTTTTTAACTACGACTGCATTGGACAGTGAAGGTGATGCATCTGTACAACTGTTTTTACTGTCAAATGGCAGAATATATTGCTTTGGGTTTTCTGCCTTTAACATACTTTGCAAAGTCTTTAACGACTGCATGCACATTTTCTGGAACTTATGTACTGCCAGTAGCTTGTCCAAGCAGTTTCGACAGATTACTTGTGGTAGTCTATCTGTGGCACTAATATCCATCCAAGGCGTAGTCGCTGCAAATATCTGTGCAATACTAAGCATGCTAATAGCTCCTTGTGGAAGTTCATGTAGTGACTGCAGTTCTAGCTCATCTTGCGACTCAACCCTATCGCATCGTATACAGAAACGACAGGTGTAAGCAAAATCTTGAATAGACGCACACATTTGGAACAACTTTGCGAGTCCTTCAAGAATAAATTCGTTTTCGCTTTTTTAAATTTGTCTAGTGTGCATTTAACAAAAACAATTTTTAAAGCATATGATTTGGAAGTGCATTGCTATGTTGCCAGACTGTACAATGGTAATATGTATGAATTTTTGGATTTCTTCAATAAATTTATGTGTGCAATTTTTCTAATCCGAAATTTTAGAATTGGTGTAAATTTAAGTGGAACGTACCCTTAAAATTTTATACAGTTCAGGTTTGAATTTAAAGAGTCTGAAAAATATTGTATAAAAAGTTTTAAGTGGAAAGTTTGATGTCGTCTATTTAAAGTTGATATACAAAAACCAAAATTAAGACTGTTATAAAAACACACACCGTATTAAAATTCAGTTTTCAGTAAATTCAAGTTTTATTCTTGTGGCACCGACTTCTGAAAGAAATATGTTTTTGGCAACGTCTACATATGAAAAATTCTGTTAAGTCTAATACAAAATATTACATTTATGCGTCATACCTACTAATCCTCGAATTATGTGTGAATACACTCTTCAGCTTTATCTGACTCTGCTCGAGGCGTAAAATCTTTTTTTTACCGTACATTTCACTTGGGATCTTTCGGGTTTCTTCACACTGCTCAAGCAACAAGATTTTCTTTTTTTCGTGTACTTCAGGTTTATGTTCATTAGAGTGCTTCAGCATTTCAGCGAGGCAATGAAACATTTTTGGACAATAATCACAAAAAAAAAGTTTTTCGCCAACATGCTTATGGAGATGTCTGCTGAGAGAAATAGCGTTTGCAAAAGTCTGATTACAGTATTCACATTGATGAGGCCTCACAATCATTTCAGTGCTGTGCTGTCCTTTGTGCATTTGAAACGAAGAATAATTTTGAAAAGAAGCATTGCATATGTAGCATATCCATTTCTTCCTTACGCTATGTGTGGTCATGTGCTGCTTTAGATAACGTTGACAAAGAAAGAACTTTGGACAAAGTGAGCACTTAAAAATCTTATAATTATCAACAGTTGCCGCTTCATCTACTTTTATAACATTTGTATTATTGTCGTCATCAACAGTGGTTTCTGTTGCTCCATTATTAACTTCACTCTCTGTGGTATCTTTCTTCCAGGCTAATGTATTGCATTGTACTTCAGAGCACTTGACATCGTCTTCTAAGTCTTGTTTAACATCATCCGTGAAGAAAGTCGCGCTGATGTATCCAAAAATTAAGTTATTAGCAGCAAATAAATACAAACGAATTGAATAATTTAAAACTTACGCAACTGATGTTTCTTTTGGTTTCGTATCATCAGTATTGACAACCGTAAATTCTATTTCTGACCACTTCATAGCTTCTTCGATGTCCAACTCTTCTTTAACTTCGACAGCATTGGTCAATGATAGCGATGCATCTGTACAAGTGGTTCTACTATTCAATGGTTGGTTGGCAGATTGCTTTTGATTTTGCTCCTCTAACAAACTGCGCAATGTTTTTTCAGATTCCAAGCACATTGATTGAAATTTCTGTACGTTTAGTAGATTTTCCAAGCAGCATCTACATATCATTTGGGGAAGTTTATCTGTGGGGCTAATTTCCATCCTCGGTGTTGTAGCTATGAATATACTTGCAATGCTTGAACTGCCAATTGCATTTTCCTGCTCGTCATATAGTGACTTAAGTTGGAGTCCATTTTGTGCATCTTCAAAACTGCATCGTATGCAGAAGCGACAAGTGTATGCGAAATCTTGAACAGTTTTGCACATTTTTAAACAATTTACAAATTTTATAAAACGCTTTTTGTTTGTTTTGAAATTTTTTTTGTTTTGTTTTCACTACTCCATATGTTTTGTGCATTTCGGAAGTGTTGCCAGACTGCTGTTCTTCAGCGGGTTATTGATTCGATTTTCTTTATACTTTTAAACTAGTAGGTTTATACCCTGCTTACGAGATCTTAGGGTGTACTAAGTTTGTGCAAATAATTCTGGACATGGCAGATCCGCAATAATTGTTCTTGACAAGCAATCAAAGTCGAGTCCATTCTTTCGAGTCCATACTTTTACGAGTGAATATGAGTAAATTTCAGTAAGTCATAAAAAATCCACATTTCAGCTAGTCTTAACTTGATATGCATGATGAAGGGTATTATGGACATATAAATTAGTTGGCAAGTCAACTCTTTTCGGAGGTAGTACGACGCTTTTTGAAGTGAAAAAAAAAAAGAAATTAAGTCTTTTAATATTTTATAAGAAAGCGTTTTGATATTAAAATAGAAAATATTACATTTATACGCCATTAGTAGCAATCCTCGAATTATGAGTGGATACACTTTTCAGCTTTATCTCACTCTGCTCGAGGAGTAAAATTTTTCTTTTTCCGTGAACTTCAGTTGAGAACTTTCGGATTTCATCACTCTGCTCGAGTAACAAGATTTCCTTTTTTTCGTAAACTTCATGTTTATGTTCATTAGAGTGCTTTCGCATTTCAGAGAGGAACCTAAACATTTTTGGACAATAATAACAACTAAAACGTTTTTCGCCATCGTGCGTAAGGAGATGTCTGTTGAGAGAAAAGGCGTTTGCATA
Organism: Leucophenga maculata; assembly: GCA_035044805.1. Taxonomy (NCBI): domain Eukaryota; kingdom Metazoa; phylum Arthropoda; class Insecta; order Diptera; family Drosophilidae; genus Leucophenga; species Leucophenga maculata. The sequence goes on along the minus strand of JAWNNP010001715.1, from coordinate 254,196 downwards.
GGTCTGATTACAGTATTTACATTGATGAGGCCTCTCAGCAGTGTGTCTTCGCATATGTTTAATTTTAGCGTATTTGTTCTTAAAACTGAAATTAAAAATTTGTTACTAGTTTTTGTCTCCGCATATGGCAATTAATTAGCAAACTTACTACATATCGCAGTGGGGGCATTTGAACTTTTTTTCCATGTTGTAATACATTTTAGTGTTGTGTTGTACTTTGTGGCTTTTTAAAAAACTTAAATGTGTGAACGCTGCACCGCATATGTCGCATATACACTTCTTATTAATATCATCTACTTCGATACAATTTTCATTATCAGATATATCGGATGTCAATGGTTCATTCACTAACTGTATTTCCGTGCCCTTGATATCGGTTTCAAGCTGCAAGCATTGTTTAGCAGCTTCCATGGAGAAAGAGAGTCTAATTTAAGTACAAAAGAAGTTATTGGCAGCAAATGTATACATACTTTTAATATACACCAAAACTTTTAACTTACGGCGCTGGCGCTGTTCTTTCGTCTACTATCAGATGATCAATATTGTAATTTGTAAATTCGACTGCTGAACAATTAATATCGTCTTCAATGTCCAACTCTTCTTTGACTGCGACCGCATGCGATGCATCTGTACAAGTGGTGATACTGTGCAATGGTTGCTTGGTATATTGCTTTTGGCTCTGATGCTTTAACAGACTGCGCAACGTTTTTTCCGATTCCATGCACATTAATTGAAATTTCTGTACGTTTAGTAGTTTTTCCAAGCAGTATCTACAGATTAGTTGGGGAAGTTCATCTGTAGGGCTAATTTTCATACTCGGTGTTGCAGCTATAAATATACTTGCAATGTTTGCACTGCCAATTGCACTTTCCTGCTCGTCATATAGTGACTGAAGTTGGAGTCCATTTTGCGCATCGTCAAATCTGCATCGTATGCAGAAGCGACAAGTGTATGCGAAATCTTGAACAGATTCACACATTATTAAATAGTTTAGAAATTTTATAAAACGTTAGAAATATTGTTTTTGTTTTCTTCTGTTTTGAAATTTTTTTTGTTTTGCTTTCACTACTCCATATGTTTTGTGCATTTCGAAAGTGTTGCCAGACGGGTATTCTTAGCGGGTTACCGATTTGATTTTCTTAATACTTTTAAACTATGGGTTTGTACTGCTTACGAGATCTTAGGCTATACTAAATTTGTGCAAATTATTCTGAAAGGCAGTAGAGACAGCAGATTTTGTTTGTGTATTTTATTTGTATTTTAGTTATTTATCCCTCATTTCCATCAAATCTTTTAAAAACCCCTAATAAGCTCCTTTATCTTCTATCCTATTAAGACACATGGTTTATATGGGTGTCTAAACTTAATAATTTGAGAAGACTTAATAAGTTGGTCTTTGATTTCTCTTCAACTGTTGTCAGCGCGCACTAGAACGCCTTTCTCGACCTCCGCTATATTCTTACTCACTTAAATAGCCTTCAACCGTCGTTCGGTCATGGCCGCATTCCAGCTTCTATAACCGCCAGTTGTTTTGAATACTAATTACGGAGAGATCTCTGCATGCCTGGTCATTCCAATGCGTGCCCGGTAGTACTCTATTACGTCTCCTCCAATCAAGTTTGGGTCCCCCATGTAAACCATGAGATGGCTAGCCCAGTGCAGCCACTGGAATTTTATACGCTGGACTCATCTTGATTGATTTTCGTCTTCCTAGAGAGGGCTTCACTTCTTATCTGCTTGCTCAGCACAAAATAGCATCTATTTGCAAGAGTGATTCTTCGCCTGATCTACAGGCTGGCGTTGTTCAGAGCCTGCCGCTTTGTTATTTTTCAGCTTTTGTATAACCGAATCGACCTCGTTATACAAGGTGTGTCTCAAAATTTACCGAACTTTTGCAATAAAACAAAACTACAATAGATTTTTGAGTACTGGTTTTTTATTATTCAAAGATATCTCTCTCCAACTGAATACACTTATTAGCTCGATCTAATAACATTTGAATTGAGTGTTTTAGCTCGTTGGCCGGAATGACATTTACGGCGTCGCCTTTTGGATAGCCTCCAGATCAGCATAGCGTCGTACTTTCATGAATAATTCCAGAAAAAAGTCACATGGTGCCAAATCAGGCGAATACGGTGAGTGGCTGATGGTCAAAAACTCAGTCACAAGAGTCGATCGATAAGATGGTGCATTATCGATCAATAAACGCCAAATTCCTTCTTCGCGATGTTCTGGCCGAATACGACAGAGAAAACACCTTATAGCACCAAGATAAAATGGCTCATTAATTAAATTGAAATTTTGAAGGGAAGATTGTTCAAAAGCGCAGCTAATCATAGTCGTAACATGTAAAAAACCAATATAAAAAAATAATTTTTGTAATAATTTATTTTAATTTAAATACGCTCACGCTTATTATATGAACTTGTTTTATTTACAATATTACGCGTAAGCCTGCTTTGCATCTTTAATATAAATGTATTTATTTAAATTTTTTGTTTTCATTTTTTTTTTTACTTACAAAAAATCGCATTAATTTTCAACGGTTCTTTGCCTTTTTGGTGTTTAAAAATGTGCACGCACACATTTCAAATATTTACTTGTTTATTTTATAGTTTGGTTGATTGCTATTGTACATTAAATTTTAACATGCTAAATTTAATTAAATTGCACAACAAAATACATGCGCCGCTCTCCACACACTTCTAAACATTTCAATAAAATATCAAAATTGTACAATATCACGCAGTATTGTAAAGTTTTTTTTTCTTTTTTGTTGTTCTTTGTTTTTGCTTGTCTTTTATAATTTAAAATCAATAAAAATAAATTATAATTACGAAAATAATAAAACAAAAATATACAATTTTACTAAAATATATTAATTGCTTACAAACAAATTAAACAAATCTTAAAAGTTAGCAACTAAATAAACAAATTGCAAAAAAGCATAAAATTTACAATTAAATTTACAATTTTTGTGTTTCAGTTAATTTTTAAATATAGAAAAATAAGTAAATTTAAGTTTTATATTTGAATTAGTTACGTTCAGATATATTTAATATAACTGTATTAAAAATACTTTTAAATATTTAAAAAATCTGAACCTTTTTTAGAAATACATTTTTTTCGCTGATTTTTATGCACCAAACGAAAAGTGAAACACCTATTTAAAATAAAAATATTAAAAAATTAAAACAATTCTTAAATGAATTCATCATCAATCAACTATTTGGACTTAATCACGCATAGCAGTTTGTTTGCTTTCTTCTACTTTTAATTTATATATTTTTTTTACTTGTAATAAATATGTATCACTTTAATATATAACGCACATAGATTTTTGTCTGTTTATGTGTTGGTATATATATGTATGTATGTTTGTATACATAAAGCTAAGTTATATAAACAATATATATCTCCTATGCAAATAAGCACAAATGCTTAGTTTTAATAATTTTTTTTTAGTTTAGCATTTTTTTTTCAGTATTTGGTGTTTAAACTGAACCAAAATTGTTATACAGTAAATATTGTGTCTCAGTACCATGGTTTCTGTGTTTTGGTACAATTTTTTTTTATATAGGTTTCATATAAATAAATCGCTCTTAGAAATTAAACTAAATAATACGTTAGATAAATCTTCGATAATTAATTAATTAATTTAAACAACTAAATCTAGCGTTGACTAACATGCCACACAATTAAATAACTTTTATCGCCACGATTTTCAATTGTTTGATTTGGTTCCAGTTGTATGCTATTCTCCATATCATTGTCATCTGTAAATGTAGAAGAACGATTTTTAGTATGGAAAGATTTATATAAATGAAGTTTAGAAAGTGTGCGCGGTTCATATAGAGCACATACATTTAGGTTAGTATAAAAGTTGCTGTAAGTGTATGAAAAAGTTTTTTTTTTTACAAACTGCAGACGAAGGACATAAGCAGTAACACATATTTTAGATAGTTTGTATAAAATTGAATTATAACATTAATCCTTCAAATAAATTGAAATAGAAAATTAAACACACCAAACGAGTACTTCGGGCAACCTTACAGTGACCTCTCGTACTATACAACAATAATATACTTAAAAGTTTTATTAACTTAGAATCCCCTACATATCTTTCACTTATTCATAATCTAGTTTTTCTATTCTCTCCCGAAAAAATCATCATAAAGAAAAATTACTATTTGGGAGACTTACGAGATGATGCCCTGTTCATAGCTTAGTTTTGTATGGTAGTTGCTAACCACCCCTTATGATGGGGGCGTAAGCGTGTACATTGAATTCAAATTATCTGAAGAATGAATAAGAGAAGCTAAATATGTCTTATAGTCTCTAAGATATCCGATTTCATACGAATAGCCACACAGACGGACAGGCGGTTAGAGTTGTATATATCGACTCGAGTGTTACATACATTTGCGTCAACTGATTAAATCCTTTTTCTGTATATTATATATATTATACCCTAGAACGATAGTACTAACACTTCTTCTCCCTTAAAAATTCCTACACCAACTAATACTTTATTTTCACAAATGGCCTATACCCCACTACGCAACAGTATTCTACTCAAAATAATATTCCTAAACTAAAACAAACACAATTAAATAGAATACGTCTTTGCATTGACACCTCAAAAAGCGTCTTCACTTCTTGCATATCCCTAGCTATTTACAGACCCTTGACCTACAAAAACCTTAAACCTTTTGCTCTTAATACAAAGCGTCAAAGGATGTTCAAAATTATGGATACACGGTGTGCCACGTAAATATGATCTTCTTCGAACAAAACAAAATTTAATGAAATTTTTCAGTCTTGGCACAAATTCGATTTTATTACTTAGGATGGGACTCCACCTAAGTGATGTAAGGCCACCGCAAGTTGAATTGGGACTCTTGGTAGACCTATAACCCCATTTAAGAAAGTTCAGATTAAAATTTTGTAAGATGTCTTGATCGTTGAAAAGGTCTTTCAAATATCTCTAAACGACGTTTCACATTTATTACTTAAGAAGCTATGTATCAAAATTAGCTTAAATTGTTTCAGCGATATGCCGAAGAGAGAAATTTTCGTGGTCCTATTTTATGTAGGAAATAATGTGGTAATATTGGGAAAATTTTGATAAGTTTTCATTATTTTTCTGTGATAATGTGAGCTGAGAAATGACATTTTATGCGCGAAATGGTGCAAGCTTAGTTATTTTTATACTCTTACGCTGTTAAAAAAATTATCGTTAACAGCTGTTATATACATACTTGTTAAACTATTTACAACATATCGTGAAGAAAATGATGGATTGACTTTCTGTTTTGGAATGGGGGGACCATTTAGCAAATGTTCGGATGAGTACAACGTATTTAACTGGAATTTTAAGCGATTTTCTGAAGAAATAAACAACATAAAGAGACACATCCTTTATTGATATATCAATAACAGAGTGACTGGTTAGCAATGGAAAAGACGGAAAAAACAGACGGTAATGTTGAATTAGACTCATCTCCTTAAGATGATAAAGAATATATGTATGTACTTCATGGAGTTAATGAGTTACAAAATTTATAATAATATTATAAACTCTACAGAAGATCTAATATTGAAAAATTAAATGGAAGATGAACTACATGATAGTGAACATAGTTAGATAAAATATTTTAGTAAAGCTGATGAAGGGTATCGATGAGGATTTTTAACACTTTTTATTTCGAAGCAGTTTAGCGAACATACCCACACTACGTGACTTATTTATTTAAAATCTATAAACCCTCCCCCTTTAATGGCTTTAAATTTTTTGCTCAATTGATCTTCTTTCTTTGCAAAGATGAAATGAGCGGTATTAAAATTTAGTCACAATGTTTGTAACGCTTTAGAGAAAATATTCAAGACTTTCTGAAGTATAGTATATTTCGGCAATAATTGAAATGAGTATTTTTTTTTTTAAACAAGGTGCAACGTACTAATTAATACTACCGCAATGTGGCCACTAAAAGGTACCGCTACCATACAAAATCAGCAATTAATATGAATGACTGTTTTAAATTAAGTTACTGCATATAAAAGGTGAGTCCAATTAGGTTTGATAGTAAGTTTCATTAAAAAAGTTGATTTCCTGTAGTATTGACTTAGTCCTCACGTGTTGTAGTTTGAATATATTCATTGATCAATTCTGAGGAAGTTTTATTATGGAAAACAAAAGTGTTGACTGGCAGAAATACCACCTAAGCAACCAATCTCATTCATGGTACCCTAATAAAAGCCTCTATTTTCAACTCTCTCCATTTCTAATATAATCTGATCTTTTGCAGAAATAGCATTATAACCAAACTTTACAAAAAATTAAGTAAATTTCAATGAAGAGTATTTAAGCTTCGGTTTCACCGATGTTATAGCTTTCTCTTGTTTTATATACTAAATTTGGTTCGTTCTGCGAGACTATAAGATCTAGTCACTACTCATATTCGAGAACTTTACTTTAGGATCTTGAAATAAATATCCTTCCTCTGATATAGAAATAATACCGCTACACGTGCCATATATAGCAAAAATTAACAACTTGTTTAGTAATTTTATAAATTATAAGCTCTTCAGGCTTTGTTAAGTGCAGTTAATGTGCGTTTTTTTGGTAGTTTAAAAAGCGATTGTTATTTAAAAAAAAATTATATTAAATTAAAAATTAAAGGGAAAACAGTTTGAAGCAAGATTTAAAAATATTATAACACCTCAACCATATTTAAAAAATTCTTGTTTACTTCGACAAAGTGCAGAATTGTAAAACATTTATTTAAAACGTGAAACTATAGACCCTTATTTGCTCAAGCTAGTTTACTTAACTAGCATAAGGACACTCGTGCTTAAGAAAAATTTATAAACATTTACCAAACGACTGCAAAATTCCATTTTAAACGCATAGCCTTGGACACTGTCTATTTATGGAACTAATAAATATATTGATGAGTTTATAATTATGTATATACACAAGTTTTCAAACGTTTACATAAAACGTAATTAAATTTAAATAAATAAGTATGTATTACAAGTAAAAACAGGAAACACTTTAACCAGGACAGGTGATAAAAAAAACTCGCGGTACAGGGTGCTGCCACATAAACATTTTTGAGGAAAAAATAAAACAGTGTGCTTATAACAAAGTTATTTATGCATTAAGAAAAACAAAGAAACCTTATATTGCATATCGTATCAGGTCACAGTTGCGTTGAAGTCTGTCGTGCTGTGTTAAGCCGACAGTTAGTTAGGCAGGCAGTCATGCAGGCAACAGGCAGGACAAAAAGCATTCAATATGCATGTATTGAAATTTCATTCATTGAGAGTAACAAATCGAGATGACATAGGAAACATACATATATAGGCTAGTCGGACGTGAAACTGCGCACAACGCAGACTGCAAACGACGACTACAAGTTGAAGGTACTACAAGAGGTTTTGTTTTCGAAGTAAATTAAGAAAAGAAATTTGAAAAAAAAATTAAAATAATTTAGTAAATAATTAAAACATAATTAAAAAAAAAACTTTAAAAAAATCCAACATATGCTAAACAAACTAAAAAAAAACTTAAACAAATGAAAATTCTTACGTATCGACTTTCCAAACTATCAAATGCGCAGCATTATCACTTGCATCGGATTTATCTTGTCCTGCAGAGATGATGTACAATGATTAATGTACAGGAATAAACAATGAATGATAATATTTGCATTTAAATTGCTGTGCAAATTGAACTGTGGCTACTCATCATCTTTGCACTTACTTATGCGAAAATCTATATAGCCCTCGCCGCCACACATGACAAGCATATCGGGACGTTTGTTTGTGAATTGCAGCTGTCCAATATTTTGTTGTTGCATTGGTACGGATACAAAGAACTTGACAGCATCGCGATGCCCATGGAACGAGAGTTGAGCATTTGCCATGCAGCAGAGCGGCATTTGTTGATTGGCATCAGCTGAAAAGTTAAACCAAACAATTAAACAATATAACAAAGCAAATATTTTAAAAATTAAGTATACGCACATGATTTATGTTGCACCTCAGCCAAAGGTACCGATATAATGACACCATTACTTGTGCCGATCCACAGACGATTGCACGAAACCATAAGCGCTGTAATGCGTACAAAGGAAAAGCCCAGCTTGCCAGTGCCAAGCATTTTCGAGACATATGGTTCAATATCCACATCCTGTTTGTGTTCGAAGTTGTATGTATTATAGAGCCGCAACGTTGAATCCAAGCTATAAGCATCAAAATAATGTTTAAAAATTTAATTTTCTAATAAAATAATAGAACTTTTCACTTACCGTATTGATACCCAAACGCCCGAGCCTGTCGCTGCCATTTGTCGCACTTGGCTCTCCTTGCGCGGATGTGCATCCAGCGAATGGACAATATTCAGTGAAATCGGATCAACAATAAAGATCTTATTGCGATGCGCGGCCCATATGCGTTCGCCCGCCACACAGAGGCAACGTATTGAATGATTACGATCACCAAGCGTCACCAGGTGATAACTATTCAGATCCCATTGACCATTTGGCTGGCGGCGGAACACAGCAAGTTGGGCATTTGCTAGAGCCACGACAACGCGTGATTCCACCTGAACTATCGCCAGTACGGCATCCGGCAGGAGAACCTTGTGCAGACATTCATACCAACGTCCAACGCTGCTGTGCACATACAACATGCCATCTTGAGCGCCTAACCACATCGTCGGTCCAATTGAAGTCATTGGTGGCTCTTGACGATCCTTTGTGCCGAGTATGGGATTGAGCGGTTTTGAAAATTGCAACTGACTATTGTTATTATTGGCAGCGCTGCCGCCTCCATTAATGCTAATTGTGCCATCCTGCTGCAAACGTTGCGGTGCGCCTGGTAGTGCTTGACGTATTTTAATAGCCTCTACATTGGTAATTGGTTCACCGGTAGCAACACCAAGTGGTTCATTCGATTTCTCCGTAGCCTCTTTAGCCTCTGCGATTAACTCTTCAGTAGCTGCCGTCGACGACGCCGTCGTCGTTGCTGCAGCTGTTGGCTCTTTGGTGTTGCTATTCTGATCGTGCTTTGCACGCACGCGTATAAATTCGACCTTGCCGTATGATTCAGCACCTTCACCTGGTCGTTCAAGCATTTCGCCAGCCTTAATAACCTCCGAATTCTCTAATAATGCATAATCCGTTTCCATGGCGCCCTGCACTGAGGCAATACACAGCAAATGTGATGCACAAATAGGAAATGCGTCCAGCACATTTGCCGATTGATTTGCATCGACAACGGTCACTGTGCTAGCAGCATGTGTACTAGTGCAAATCCAAACGAACGAGCTTAGCTGTGTCTCTGGCTCCAGTGTTTCTAGACTAGCACGCGATATTTGACGATCTAGCGCCTCCGCTGACTGCTCCGCTGTGGGACTAGTGATTTCTGCAATCTTTAGCGTTGAACGTGGCGCAAAATCTGAATTGGGCGGTATGACCGATTGACCATCTTTGGTAAAGCCACCATTTAAATTTACACCCGCTGCACAGAATACCTTCATATGCGGTGATGCCTCAGCAAGTGGATTACAATAGACAGGCACGGGTACACCGCCTGAATGGCGACTCTGTTGTTCCTGATTTGTTTTATTAATTGGTAAACTCCAGCCATATGCATGCAGTCGTCCATCCTCTTTCTGTACATGTGCGCGCAACTGACGATACTGTTCGCGGCGTCTTGCGCTAATACGCTCCGATGTGCCCTCCTCAGCGTAATCCTTTGCCATAATAAGTGCATTAGCAAGACCGGCACTAGCAGGATGTGGTGGCCCTTGTAGACCATTGCTGCCATCACGTGCTGTAGTTAAGGCAAGGCGATTGTCGCCACTTCCACGGCTTGGAGATCCGTGACTGTGTGCTGGACTTCCACCGCTTCCGCCGCGAAACATAGGACCCCCTCCTAGCCCGTCAGCAACACGTTCCTGCGGGCGATTGGAGGGGCTGCATTAAACGAAAAAAAATAATTAAATATTATTATGGTGTACTAGTTTCAATTTTTTTGCTATGAACTTACGTAAATAAACTACTAAAGTACTTCCAAATACTTTGCTTTGACTTCTTATCCAGATTATCTACAGTGCGCGAAGCACGTAAGATTTCTGTCAAGCGCACTGCTTCCTGCAGTTCCATTAAGCGTTCCTTATACTGATTGCGCTCCATCAGCACCATAGCCATTTCGACGCGTGTAAAACGTTTGCGTTGTGCCAGTGGCACATCGTTCTCATCCTGCTCGTTGTCGTCTATGTCGCAAGCAAAGAAAATATAGTTAATTACAGTTCATAAAAGTTTAAGTATTTATATACTTACTTTGTTGCTTCACTTGCTCCTTAGTCTTCTTTAGCTCCTCTTCCAACTCACTGACACGCTGACGCAGCTTATTACGTGACTGTTGCATGGCATTAAGCTCTTCGCGCACAATTTCTACCTCGCCTGTAAGCTCATCGACCTTTACAATGAGATCGTCTTTGACTATATTAAGTGCATTTCTGTAATAAAATAAAATTAAAAATTAATATATTACTTTATTTGTTCGTTAACTTTGTGTATATATAATACTCACTTGGTTGCTAATAGTTCATTATTCTCCATTATCAGATTTTCAACCTCTTTGCCCATGCCTGTAAAAAAAATTGTTGTATTATATATTTTTTTTATAAAATAAATAAAAATTATATTTACAATAAATTACAATAAAAAAAATTATAATAGTTTCGCAACAGTTTCATTTCTTATGAAATCAAACAGTTTTGATACACAAGCTACCTTAAGTCGAATTTTTATACTCTTCACACAATAGAATGAAATTATTCTTTTGTTAGATTCTTTCCGAGTCTATGACGTTGATGGAAAGCCTTTAATAAAGATATACAGATAGGGACCAGCTAAATTTTCAAAACTCTAAGTCATTCCTAGGTATGTCACATCTTTGGACTATGGAATTGTGGCGTTGTTCAGGGCGACCGGTGGGAACTTAGCTTCTTTATGCTACAATTTGCTAACTTTCTGTGGATGACTAACTAGATCAATGGACGCTTTACGTGGACATCAGGATAGACATAGTATGGCAGTGTCGTCTGCAAACGTTGATCTTAATAAAATCGGATAGATGTGTATAAATAGGGTGAAACTGTAATTAATTTTAATAAAACATAACACACGGCAGTCGGCAGCTATATATGCACTAATATCTTTTAGTTATGCGTGAAGAGTATTAAAGCTTCGGTTCTTCCGAAGTTTTCTTAGTAAATCAATAAAAGTTTAACTAATATTCAATACCACATAATAGAAGTATAAAACCAACACCATAGAGAGTAAATAATAAAAATGAGAAAATAGTTTAAATAAAGCAAATGAAACTGACACCAAAATAAAAAAAATTTGGCGTAAGAAACGACAACGAAATAAGTAAATAATAAATAAACTACAATACATAATAGTACTACGAAATGAAAACTACAAGAAGTAATAGAGTACAGCAATTATTAAATTAGTCAAAAGACATTAGTTATAGAGAGTTCGTCAGACATGACTTACCAAAATAGTTGTCGTTAGCTTTATTTATTTATATTTTTTATTTGTTTTGCAATATTATAATTCCCAAATGCGTCGTAAACATTTTTGTGTATATAATGTTTGATTTTTAAAAATATTTCAAGTTTTGTTGTTGTGTTCGAATAGTTTAATTATTTTTTTTTTAATTTTTTTAAACGTGGTAGTTGTGGTGTTGGTGGTAGTTTTGGTATTGGTGGATTTCGAGAGTGTGGGCAGCACAAAAAGATGAGATTTTTGCGTTTTGTTTAGAAATTTTACAATTAAAAGAAATATTTTGCATGATTAATTTAGAATTTGTTTTCTATTTGCTTAATATATAAATACAATACTTTTTTTCATTGTTTATAAATAAATAACTTTTAAATAATCTCAGTTCCAATTTTTTTTCTGTTGATTTTAACAAATAAATTCGTTCAATGATGATATTTAATGTATTTACAAGTTATATAGATGAATCCATACAAGTACGAGCAATTGTATAGCTGTAGTAGCATTTTAGGATAATACCTACCTGAGGAAGCATATTCGCCTGGATGCACCCAGCTGCCTGTTGTGCGAGGCGTGGCGAGGGTATAGCGTTATATATATGTGACGCAGCCAGAAAGACGACAAACGTATTTGGTATAGTAGGTGTGTTTGAGTGTTTTAAGGAAATATATAGAAGAAAAAAGAAAATGTACAAAAGTTGAGTAAATAAATTAAATATTCAACAAAATTAGTTACAGACACTCAGTATAACCCATTTTCTATATAATTGTTTGCGCAACGTGCAGCCAATTAGATTTTTTTTATATATTTTTTTTTTTTGTTGTGAATTGTGTCGATTTTGGTGCGCTGAATTTTATATAACTTTTCCAATTGACGCTCACCTGTAACAATTTCATTCTCTTCACTTTCTTCATTATCCTGAAAGGATAACTCTTGATACAGTGTATTTGCAGAGCGTTGCTCCTTTTTGGTAGTAGTGCGACCAACTGCAGACAGCACGCGCCATTAAATAATCAGCAGAACAGGCAGAAAATATGGATGGGTTTCAATTCAAGTAGGTTTGCATGTGAAGTACATATTACAGACGTAGAGTGGTGGTGTAGTAGTGTATTTGTTTTTAGGTGTATAGTTGTTTGGTTGGTTGGTCGGTTAACACAAACGTTACATGTTTTAAAAAAGAAAATTAGAAAGAAGAGAGAGTTAAAAAAAAATTACACATTAGTACAAAGTTATTATTTATCAATGGCAGCTAATACGGTTAATAAAACGTCAAACTAAACCAATGTCTAAACTAATGTAAACCGTGACCATTTGCAATACTAACCATTCGATGGCGCATTTGGCACAACGGGACTGGCGCTATCGCTTTGCGGTGATGTTGCCTGATTTTGTTGCTGCAGCGTATCCGTTTCGGCAGCTCGTTCCATTGTCTGTAGACTATCGAATTCATTTTGCAATGATGGTGGCCCAGAATCATCCGAATTACTGCCTACACTGCAAATTGTTTCCGTATCGAGCATAACAGAGTTCTCCAACGATGCAAAACCATATGAAACGGGTCCCGATGAACGTGCCACTGGATTGAGTCGCGCACGACTTGCTACTTCCATACGTTCGCTGGCGGTGCTCATTTGTGAATGTGTCGAACCCATAAGCATTTTCGTGCGTTCCATATAGTCGACGTGATTCTTGAAAAGTTCCGTATAGCGTTCGTGTAGTTTGTTGTATTCCTGCATTAAAAAGTGTTGATTGAGTGTAGGCATTAATAAATTATTATATTTTAACTGACCTTCTTTAGTTCCGCTTCACGTTCCTCTAGACGGCTGGCATGCTCTAAGCTGTTTTTATGCTTTAGCTCCAACATGCGTACTATACTTTCAAGCGACTCCAGACGACTGGCGAGTTCTTTGTTCTCCTGTTCAGCTAGATCTTCAGCCTCAAGTAGCTATGAAGTAGAATGATAGTATTTAAATTATAAATTTTAAACTGCATATTTTAATTTGCTAACCTTTTGTTCTGCTTGTTTGCGTGCGCTTTTCTCGCGCTCATACTGCGTCACTAGCTGTTCATTATCCTCGCGCAGCAACTCCACTTCGACATCCTGCTCCTGATTAATACGATACGAGGCATCTAAACATTCCAGCACATTAACTAAAAGAGGCATCAGATTCTTGACTACATCTTCATCGTAACGATTGATCATGCGTTCGAATTCTTGATAAATGCTGCCCGCTAATTGTTGAACCTGTAAAAGGAAGTTTATTAAGCAAAAAGTGCTAACAATTACACTAGGCAACAAGAAAAATTTATTATTTTTTATCTAATTAGATTGTGTCCTCTAAACACGAATATATAAAAAAATCACTGCTTCGAAATTGAAGTTTAGGCGGTTCTGAATTTTATGAATTTTTTTTAAAAGTTGGTGGTCATATATTTCAGCACTGTCGATATGTTATTAAACTCTTCAAAAAATTATGTATGCAACAAAGGATACGTTGCAAAACGCATATTTTTGGCGCCCAACGTGGGGCTGGGTAAAAAATGTTTCGCTACACAGATATCGATTTTGTATTAAAAAAAAAACTTTTCCAATATCTGACAGCATCATAAAGTCAGTCAAGGTATACATTTTTCATGATGAAGTTCAAGAACGTGAAACTTTTGAAAATTTTCAAAAATTAAATAACGGCCTTATGAGCTTAAATTATCTCAAGAACTGAAATCTCTCAATCATTTGAAGAATTGAAAAAGTCATGTTTTTCACCGAAAAAATATCTTCAGCGATAAGATGCAGCTCATGTTTGGTTTAACGGTTATAAGTCAAAGAGCAACAGACCCATATGTGCTTCAAAATACTCCAAGAGGTGTGATTGGACTAGATTTTCACGTCGATAAAAATTAACGCCATATTACGGTGAATATAGTTCGCTATTCTATCATGTTGGAAGATAATTTATTATTATTTTTCCCAGAAATGGTCCGATCGAATGGGTTTTACTCCGCTGGGTTTCTTTAGTGAATGTTGCTAATATCGAAGGTCATATTGCCAACATTCCGCCATAAATGTGTGTGAAAAACTGGAAAACCTCTTCATAAGGGTCTTGTTCATTAAACCATTCAACTTGCCTGGAGTGAGAAGTTTAATCAAAAGCCTAAAAAGAAATAAAGCTCTTCACCACGATGCAATTTTCAACATCACCATAAGGTTCCATAAGGGTGCCCTCACAGTATACGTTTTCTATCACATACATAATCCACAAGCCTGTCAAGCCGGAAATGTCTCCGAGTCATAACGGCTTATCATTCTCCCGTGTTCCATTCCGAATATTTAGGAAACACTGATTGTCGCTCGGATTGTTGGTTTTTTGTAAATACGGACTATAATTCCGGATCATCAAAGAGTAATATATCGCCAAATCATTGTTCCCACATGGAGCTATGGCATTCAAATTTGATGTATTGCTGCCAAATCCACACTCAAAAGGGTTTAAATCTTTGCAAAATAAAGCAATTAATGGAACTGCTGCAGCCCTGAAAAACACGGAAACTACCGCTTCTGATTGGGTGTGATGCCAACGCACAAAACTTTGTGTGGGGCAGCACAGATACAAATAAGATTAATGAGCACCGTTGGGAGTTTCTCCTACAAAATTATAACAAGAAGTAATTGATATCTTTTTTTTTTTGTAACGCTCTTATGTCTAACGTTGTTATTTGCTGGAGGGTATCGAATGAACCATCTATATCAGATCATAGGATCACATTACCAGTGGCTTTGAACTTCAAGAGACTTATTAGATATCATAGAGACTACTAATTGAACTAACTACAACTACTAACTTAGAAGACTTAAAAATGTGCAAGAAAGTCAACTTACCACAGAACATAGAACTAAAGGTTGATGTCTACTAATCAACGGACATTGAGGCATACCATCGAAGCTGCAAACAAAAAGAAATTAGGTCTTCCAACGAAAATTTTGAATAAATCAAAGCGCATTTGGGACTGACTGGCTAGGATATACAACCAATCTTACAGAAAAAAATCCATACGGAAGACAAATCCAGATAATTTTTGAAAATTTTGCAGCAATATTGCATATACCAATCCAGCAACGAGAATATTTAGAGTGCCTTTGAAAACTAAAACAGTTTCGAACGAAGGCGAGAAGAAGGAGGCACGCTTTCGACTCGAAATCACTTGGTACAACTTTCTTATTTATGCAGGAATTTTAATAAACTTAAGTTTCTCTTATTTACAAAGTTTGTTCTATATTCCTAAAAGCTCATAATATGTTCAAGAACAATAATATACAAGACTATATAATAGAGGTAATGAAACAATTACAAACTTCAAACAGAGTACATATCTTCAATTTTAACCCAACCATAGTTTCCTAATTAAAATTTTCGTGTTTAGGGACCAAACTTTACTATATAAAAAAATTATTGACCACTTTGTATAAAATTTTTTGTTGCCTAGCGATATATTAAAATAAAAACAATAAAAAAACATAGAAGACATTTGTGCTTTAAAATATTATATAGATTATCTGTGTGGTTATTAGCTAAAATTCGAATAGTTTACAAACTAATTGCGAAGTCGTCATTGGTTCTACCATTGCACATCGAGGCAGACTAAGAGACTCCAATGCATGCGTTTATTTAGTTAGGCGACACCCCTGCTCCTCTTATAGGCGTATGGCATTGCATTTTCTTTTTTTTTTATGAATGAACCAGTTGTGTAATTTTAAACTGTGAGAGCGAGAGTGTGTTTATGTGTGTGTGTGCGTCTGTATATAAATAGGTATTAGAGTATATAGTAGTCGAGCGCCTCAGGTGTCAATGAAGTTAAAGAAGTAACTTAATAGCTAAATTATTTATGAATGACTGGCGCTAAGCTATTTCAAGTTAATAATATTAAAAAAAAAAACACAATAATAATAATACAAACAAAGAAATAAACATAAAAAGAAAAGAAAGTGCAACAAGAGAGTTAGTAGAGAAACATTTAAGTAGAATACGTGTTTGTAAGTTAATTATAAGTCAGCTTGGCTAACTAAGTTAGTTAATTAATTAATTGTAACACATAAAACCAAAAAGTATTAAAAATGAAAATCAAATGAAACTCATGTACACCAAAAGTTAGCAAAACTCACGAGACTGTCAACCTGTTCATTCTGTAAATAAGAAAAGAAAAATAAACAAATAAACAAAATCATAATAAAATATGTTTAAAATTTCAAAATAAAAAGAAAATTAGCCAAATATAAAAATTAAAAAGAAAATTTCAATTAGGAGTACATGTATAAATTATATTTAATGTTGAATTAATTTAGGTGTTCAATTTGCTAAAAGTTTGAAATGTTTTTAAATAAAAAATTAAAATGTCTTTTGTACTTGTTTATGTTTGTACGATTTTGTTGTATACTCATAGGGTAATCCTAATAAAATATTCCAGGTCCAAAATTTTGTTGTATCTTACTTTAATTCTAATAAAATAATCGATATTGGTCCGTATCAGACTATAAGAAGGGATAACACAAATTCTTCTCCTTCCTAGGTTTTTGTAGGAAAAATAAATTATCCCACATAAGAACACATCCTCTATACATTTTTAAGGTTCAATGGGAATACAGCGAATCTCGAAGTCTAGCACATTCGATTACAGCATTTTTCCTTGTAAATGAGAAATTGATGATGGCTTTATGGTCTATATAAAATAAATTTATTAGTAACTGCAGAACTAAAGGTAATTTAATGTTATAAGATGCAAGAAACCACTTGCTTAAGTTATGTTAAGTTGCAATGGCTGATGTAAGTTATCCCACACTTAAACCCACTTCCCACATTTAAAGACCTATTTTGAAAACCTATACCAGGTGTATAAGCTGTTTACTCATATATTGTTTTTTGTGGGATACTCTGCTTCTCCGCTTCAGTTTGAAGAAATTGGTTATCGAATTGCGTCGAATGTTTGTGGAGGCCTATGGCGATATGGCTTTATCGGATAGAAGGTGCAGAGATTAAGCCATGTTTCGACGGTTCAATTTTTACCTGATCGTGAAAATCAGGCTCATTTGAACGTGAATGAGGTGTTACTCAATGAACTATTTCTAAACGTCTATGTGCCATGAGAAGGTTTAAAGGATCGGGAAATGGATGCACTTTGATTCTTACGTAAATGTCCGAAAATGGCTTGATGAATGGTTTGCCTCGAAAGGGCTTGCATGTAGACATACTGTGTTCTTTCACAAAGAATATGCGCAGTGGTCTCATTGGTCAGTTTGTCTGGATCACATACCCATCAATGTTCATCCATCAAATTAAAAGATTTACGACACTTGGTAATGGTTTTTGAATTACTTTTAGAAGAATCTAACGCTTTGAGAACTGCTTCACTATTACTAATTATGTACACCTGTTCTTGGTTGCATGGGTGACGTCTAAGTTTTTGGATAACCTCTTCAATAGCTATTACTGCAGTTTGAGAGGTGCTATCAGGTATTTGGAAAGACCCTTTCTCTGACTTTCGCATTAAGTTCGGAGCTATCGTTAAATATTTTTACCGTACTAAGAAATGTTATCCCATTATCAGCTGAAGGGAATTAAGACTACGAACTTCTTTCCAAACGTTGTAGTCAATACACAATAATCCGTTGTGCTGGACGCGATGGACTCTTAGGAATGATATCCAGGGATTTTTTCTGTATTTACGGTTCTATTTAGCCAATTCTGATCCAGGAAATGAGAGACTAACCTAGATCATGTGATTTAACACCATCAATGGTCTATGTCAATGAGTCCACAACTTCCTATAGATTGAAGGAAGAGACCGCAGCATCAACAATTTCCATGCTTGCAAAGTGATTAAGGAAAAGTTCGACAATATTGTACGTAGATGACAGCAACGAAATGGAACTCATTTGACCAATGTGTTATTCCAAATATATAACCCTATCGTATGTACTTTAAGATAAAAAAAATTGGAAAATATAAAATAAATATAAAATTTTGGAACACTCTTTATAATTCCATATTTCATTATTGGTGGACGTTTCAAAGTAATAATTTTTGATATTGGTTGTTAAAATAAATTGACCGAAGTTTGTATTTTATGTGATTCTAATATTGAAAACAACAATCAGACATGAGTCTAGTGAAGCTAGATCCAATCAAGACACAAAGAAATCCTCAATCTCAAATTTAAGACGACCCGCGAAAGCGATTTAAGCACCATGCTATATAAAGTCGACATGCCGATTCAAACGAAGTTTTTGGAAGTCCTGTCTGCACTAGATATCTAAAGATAATTCGTCTTTGTGGGATGGCATTATATGACGATGAAGAATTTTAACTTCAGTATTGTAGAAAACTTTGTCTATCTGGGTACAAGATCTTGGAGATCAGGTGATGCATCCAGCTTGCAAAAGAATCAGCTTTAGGATCAGCATGCGATTAATGAAATTTAAAATATTTATAGTTCCTAATACCAATTTTTAATAAAGAATATATTGAAGTTTTGTTAATTTTTATTAGGATTATTATTAAGCTACAACCCAAAAATATTTGTCAATGAAATGTAAATTAAATTAGTAGTTATTTTCTGAGACCTATATGAATTGGTGGTTCGTTCAATAATTGTGAGTAAACTCCAAATGTGGTGGGTAAATTTTTTTTTTTTAAATGAGACCTATTAATGATGCTTAAACACAGTTTGAAGCTGCAACCCAAAGTTCAAAATGTGAAAGGGCCTGTAAACTAAAGCGTCTAAAATTTTCTCTTAAACTGTTTTATTCTGAGAACTGATAGTCTAATCTGTTCAAAGTGAGATTGTATTTCTTTATCTTAAAAAGTAGATTTAATCAATATACATAACATGCCTGTCTCACTTATTTCTTAACAGTTCAAATACAAAAATCTATTTTGTAAATTGAATAGAAAACATAATCAAGTATAAAGTAGATTGTTTAGGTTTCCTATATATGCTTATATACTTTTCACCATAAAAATAATGTCTAAATAAATTAATACTGATACATCAAGGTCGTCAGACTGTCTCATAATATTTTCGTTTAAAGTTTCAAGCAAGAAAAAATAAACTTTAAATAAAAAACGAGTTTTATCCAAACAAGGTCATCTAGCTATAAGTAAGTAGGCTGGAACGCTCAATAAACGTACTTTGTGGCTAGACTGGCTTAAAGAGCTCAATATTTAATTTAAATTTGTTTTTTTTTTCAATTTTACCGACCAAAAGTTGTAAAGCTAATTGCCAGCGTGTTTCAGCATGAGCTCATTGGGTAAATATGTTTAAGCACATGGCTTATCAATGATGATAATAAGACCTATAAAATGAAATATAAAAGCATTCCGCCATAGTTTTGTCTATTACCGAGATTGCAAGAAAGTATATATAAAAAAATAAAAAATCAATGCGTTCAAGATTTGCAAAGCTAAATCGCTGAAGCTGATAAAATGCAAAATCAATGAGACTAAACAGTCAGACATTTAGTTTCTATATAAATAAATTAGAATTAGGTTGGCTTTAATTGACTACGTCAGACAAGTTGACTGACTGAGTAACTTGGCTGTGCTATGTAAATTGACACACGGCGCACCGCTGGGGTTGCAAAGGGCGTGTGGCAGCAACTGCTGCGGCACAATGTAATAAAAATAAACCCAAAAGTTTGTTGCCAATTTGCCAGAGCGCCTAACAACATCGATCGATTTCTTACAACAAAGTGGATAGTGTTTAGTGTCTTGCGAATTTCTAGCATGCCTGTCTGCCAATGTGAATGTCAATGACCAGTTTATGCGTTGACTGACATGCTCAACAAAAATAAAACAAAATAAAAAAAAATTTACATACATATCATTCATTAATTGAATTCTATACGACTTTACTTGAAGTGTGCTACTTCCGCTTAACCATATTGACATAAACAGTGGCTATATCGCTGGTAGTGTGTGATTGGTCATTATCTGGTGGGTTTTAAAAAGTACGAAGTTTGATTCAAGAGTTTCAGAAGTTTTGTCGAATCAGCTAGGCGTACTCAGAGATTAAAAAACAGTCTCGGCTCATGAGTCTTGCCATGAATGAGGACAAGACAAAATTCTTGGTGCATTCTCGCACACCGTCATCGCGTCTTGGACGGTCAGTGACGATGGGGAATTTCAACTACAGTGTTGAAGAAAACTTCATCTATATTGGATCCCAAATAACCAGCAAAAACAACATCAGCCTGGAGATAAGGCGAAGGATCATGGTTGCAAATCAAGCAAATTAGAAATAAAACTCTCTCTCGGAAGACGAAAATCAAGATCTGAAAGACGCTGATACCGTGTTTGAGTTAGACAAGTCGGCGTTGGTAGCCTTTGAGAGGAAGATTCTCCCGTATGAACTACGAACTGTATGACCTATTCGATGAGGTTAACATAGTCTATCGCATAATATTCCAGTAGCTGCACTGGGCTGCTAACCTCATTCGAATGGATGAAAGAGCTTCAGCACGCATGTTTTACATTGGGCCCAACTTTATTGGAGTCACCGAAACAGAGAACGACCGTTCACGTGTGGGAATGATCAGTTATGGAGAGATCTCTTTGTACTAAGAATTCAAAACAACTGGCGCCAGCGAGCACAAAACTTCAGCAGCTGGTGCGCTTTTCTGAATGTTGCTATGAACGATCGTCGGTTGAAGGCCAACTAAGTAATACTAAGGTTCCATCAATCTCAGAGTTTGTCACATGGAAAACTATCAGTTTTGGCTCAGCACTATTGTTCTCTGTCACAAGAACAGATTTTAGACGTTTAAATCAGAGATTCACAGTGGCAGAGGACTAAGCTACATTAACAAAAGATTAAGTTGATCAATGAACTCTTCTCTAAATAAACTCCATCGAAAATAGAAATAAATCCCCATACACAAAATTTTACATCCACTTTTTCATACAAGATGACATAAGAGTTCTTAACGAAGGAATCAGAAATATTGAAAACATTGTCCCATTGATTACTGTTAATAAGATTAAATTACTTTAAATAAGAATTATCCATATTCTTTTAATTTCTTAGTTAAAAGATTAATATACTTTATCTTTGAATACCTGCCCTTAGTCTAATATAAGTGGAAGTAACTTATAGAGAAGTCAAGCCAAGAATATACGGAGGCTTTAAAAGCCATAATTAAATCTGGTACAGAGTTCATAATCCAAAAATATTAAATCTCTGGTAAAGTCTTCCACTATTTTAAATACACATATAAAATTGTATTTGACTTTGAAGGAGCTGCACATATACAGAATATAATAACTTCTTCGAGATGATTCTTGAACCTACATAAGCTTGGGGTTCTCCTCTCCAGTCTACTATAAACTTTCGAATCAGTTCTTGTAGATATGATTAAGTGAATAAGTAAACGCAATTATCGCATGCCGTCGACGAAACAAACATGCGTTCACTATTTCCCTCGAAACAGAACAGATGACAGCACAGCACAAAGTCAAGTACCATTATCTGTGGACAAGAGGCGCGGCAAGATATGGCAAGATGTGCAGGCGAAAGAGCGAACTTAAGAAAAATGATTCATTAAATCTTATTGTACAATAGTTATTATAAAAAGTCACAAATCAGCAAAATCAAATCAAATACAAACCTTCTCAGACATGACCATGTTGTTGTCCTCGGTGCCATAGACTGTCTCAGCACCAGGCTGAGGGCCACCGCCGCCGCGGTTATTGAGCATAGAATCGTCGTCGTCCATCATTTTAGCTGCCAATTGTTGTTATTGTTGTAACTTAAAGATATTGTCAGCTACTCAAAATTTAGAAGGAAGGCGCGCTGGAACGACGACTTTTGTGTGAGTGTGTGTGTGTGGTGTTCCCTTTGGGTTGTTGCCTTGCAGTATGAGTTGGACGTACTCCTGCTTCAGTTATATTTCTGCCTCGTAATCAACTTTCAACCCCATATGGACGTGCGTGCGCCTGCTGCACCCACACACTTTACTCCACACCACTTTAAGGCAGTCAGACACGTCGCTGCTGCTGCTGCTTAAAAATTCTCACTTGTAAAAAAATATATTTTACCACAAATTATTTAACACTTTCAACTATTGCGCTTCATATGCATCATATTCTGTGTATATGTATTGTGCAATTTATATACATATATAACAATTTATATATGTATATATTATATTTGCTTATTTTTAAAAACAAATTCGTTTGGTTTTCATTTTTCTGCGTGTCACTTGATTTGCGTTTTTTTTTCACTGCTCTCCGTTGTTTGCTCTACTCTTACTCTCCGTTTCTTTTGCACAAATGTTTCTCAATCGCGTCGATATTCTCTTTTTATTTTGCAATAATTTACACTTTGCTGCTTTGTTTGCAGCTGATTTTAGCACTTTATACATTGCTATATTGCATTTTTTTATGTTTTGTTTTTTTTCTATCTTTTGTTTATACTATTTAATGAATGAATAACGAAACTTATTTATTTTTTCGCAGCTGCATGATGTCTCATTCGCTCAGCTCACGTTTCTGCGAGTAAAATTGATTAGTGCTGCCAACCGTTTTCGTAGATGTAGAGGCTGTCCACTTGCAGGGCATGCCCTTCGCGAAAAATTTTGTATTTGGTATAAAATTTGGTATAAACGAATTTGATAAGTAAAACGGTTATATTATTTTAAAAAGGAAATAAAAAGAGAAAATAATATAAAAAGGATAACGCTGGCTGCTTAGGATTATGATATTGTATAAAATATGGAATAATGAAAACAAAATTGTAAGAAACATTGCACAACTACTACTGCCCATGTAGGGCATCAATTGTTCTTTTGAGTTTAAATTGAAGTTAAACCATTTGGCAGGAATTTGGGAACGCTACCAAACAAATAATATATTTTTTCTAAGATAATCTTATTGGTTGGCGCAGAGACGAAAACTTCCTCCATTAGAAACATGTGTGTGAAAAAGGCATTAAATGAAAGTAGCAGCACACAGAGAGACAGAGAGATAACAAATAATTGGTATATTATATAACCAACTTTAAACCATGTCATGTCTCGCAAGATTATGACAAATCGATTAACGTAAAAATCATAAAGGCGGGCTCACGTGTTTCCTCTCTAGAGTGTAACAAAGGACACATTATCCTTCTTTGCGTCGCGTTAGATGTCCATGGATCGAACACTGAAAGTGCTCAGAAGACATATAAATACATACTTACGAAGGCATTTCTGTATCGATTCTGTGTCCGGTGACGAAACATATCAGAACACATCAGTATAAATAATCTAAACAGTAGGAAGATACTTGCTTGAGTTAAGTGAGTGAAAGGTTCCGGGAAGGTTATGGCGATTTTTTTTGATACATGAAGAATAAATCTTATTATCTATTTTATTATAACTTCATTGCATAATTAAACTGAATAAATCAAGAAAAAACGGTCTGTCTCTTTATAAATGACTGATTTGACAATTAACTGTTAATTTAATTCAACTACAGGTCGCCTGATTGGCGTAGGAATCTCCGTATTCATCTGTATTATTCGTGACATGGCAATTTAGACTGCTGCTATTATGATAATAACTTATATAACAAATCTCCATTTTTACAAAAAACACAAATATATAATTAAAGAAATATAAAATTGTTCGAGACTATTAAAGATATTTGTTACATTTAGTTCATTCTTAAAGTAAACAAATTCGTAATAAACTTATAATTAGAATAAAACAATATACCAAACAAAGAAACCTTTCAACAGTCTAATTTTCCAAAACCTGCCGCATATAACTCGTTATTGCACTCTGCTCCAACGCGCCCTCCTCCACAATGTCAAAGTGATCGTATTGCTCGAATAGTTTGTAGTGCGCATTCAAACCCAAGCTACGCAAATGTATTGCATAAGCATGCGATTGTCCAATGAATGTCTCACTGTCATGTGCCGCCACCAGTACATGGATTGGTGTACGAAGTTTTTTGAAATGTTCCAAGCGTTTATACTGCCAACGCAAGGGTGAAAATTCTTCTGCAATTGTTGCTGTTAAGCTGAGTACATTGTCCGGATTAACTAAAGGCAGCGACCAAAGTTCACGCAAATCATAAAGCCCACTGATAAGAAAGATTGCCTTGATAAGATCAACGCGCTCTGCGTCGTCACCTACAACAGCGTCATCGAGTAGCAATGCTAACAAATGTGCACCAGCTGAGTGGCCAGCAAAGGAGATTTCCGGCGTTTCTGTTTCCTCTGCGTATGTGTAGATCCAAGCAAGAAATTTACGAAATTGTGCTACCAATTCAGTAAGTGTGACGTGTGGACAAATATTGTAATCCATTACGGCCACACGGTAGCCACGCGCGACCAGCGGCGCAACAAATGAACCGGCTGAGCTTTTATCGAGAAATTGCCAATAGCCGCCGTGTATGTAGACAAAGAGCGGTGATTTATGCTCGGCGACACCATTGCCAAAAAATATATCCACCAGTTGACGATCGTCGGTTTTTGTGCCACCATAGCGTATATTGGCGCGTACTGAGATGCCATGTTTCGTCGTTAATTCATTGGTATGCGCTGTTGTAAGTTTCACAAAATGTTCCAACACGGCTTCATCCGGTTGTGGCTGATCTTGAAAACGCTTCGAATGTAAACTGGGCAGATAGTCACGCTCCAAGTCAATGCTTTTCGGATTAGCGGTGTACATGGCGCGGGCGTTAAGCACAGATTGTTAAGCAGCAGCACACTACCGACTGAAAGTAAACTAAAGAAGTAAATTACAAACAAAAAAACGTTAAAGTCGACTATGAGATACCCTCTTTATACAATTTTTTTTCAGAAGCTCAGATCTATATTTAGGTTAGCCCTTAGAGAGGTGTTGAAAAATTATTTAATACAAGTTATCTGAAGAGCGAATATTATAGTATTAATATCCAAACCTAAATAGTTTGTCTCTTATAGTCTCCAAGTTTTCGTTGCTCATACTGGCACACTCTGTGTGCATATAATATAGGAAGTGCATTGCAGTGTTGCCAGAGAGGCCGGTGTTATTATTTATCGAATTTCTGATGTCTTTTACGGAATTTGCTTTTGAATTTATTCTAAGAGCATTTATATATTATATAAGAAGTTTTATTCAATATGTATTAACATAAAATCGATATTTACATATAGAGAATATTTTAAGCATATGAAAAAGCTTGCTAAACATATTTTGAAGAATTAAATGTTTAAAATATGAAATAGTGAGGTTATGTATAATTACTTTACTAATTATATGCCTTTTATTCTATTTCATTCGCACTGGATTTTAAGCAATTGAAGAATTAAAACCTAATCCGAAACTGAAATTTGGAATTCAGTCGTTCATAACAACTGAAACTAAGTTCAGTATATTTGCAACTGAAAGAAGTACTTTTGACTTATTTCAGTTTCAGTTGCTTATGTATTGAATTCTATTTTGGTTGTATGTGACAACAGGCCTTAACACTTTTCACAAGAAACAAACTAAGGATTTTTCATGGAAGTCTTATTCAAAAACTGTAGATAGTTGTGAATTTCATTGCATAAATTTGCGTTTTTGGTTCTAAAACATATTGTACTTTACAGTCTTTATATAAGAAATCGTTAAATTTTAAGTAAATCCTTACAATTTTTTTGATTATTTAAAAACAAAAACAAACATCTGTATATTGTTGTTTTTATTTGAAATTTAAACGTAGTAAACATTGCTCAAACGAAATAAATTATTTTTTTTTCTTAAATTTATTTAACTGAATTTTCAAACAAACTACCGTCCGGCAACGCCTTTTATAATTGGTATTTCATTATTATACTTCTCTGGCATTTTTTGGTTCATCTGGCTGGCATATTTAGTACATACCACTTAGCAGCATAGCGATACACTGGAAAGCGGCCGTTGTAATTTCGATTTGGCCGCCGCGCAGGAAGCAACGCAAGTCGCTGCAACACCTCGCGTACGCGAAATTTTAAGAATATACTGAAAAGAAATAAACGCAATACTTTAATTTAGTGACGGCACAACAAAGCGTATACAAATTAATATTGAAAACATAATTGAAAGTGCTGAAAAAGAATTTAATATTAAGTGCAAAGTGTTTAAAGAAGTAGTGACGCGCTTCAAGCCAAAGCGTCTTGGTGTTTGTATTTGCTAAATACACGTATATACATACATATATACATAAAGATTTGATTGTGTTTGTTTGCGCGGCGCGCTAGTTGATTTTTTTGTTGCGAAAAAATGCATAAATTGCATTAAAAAGAATAAAGAGCCAGCGCTGTGCCGCTAACAAGTGAAATTACATTTAATTGAATAATCTTTGTGCAACAAGACGGCAAAGCAAGAGAAACAAGTTAAAACATATACAATAAAAGCAACAAAATGGAAACAATTGAGGAGCAATCGTCGATCTCAAAATGCGGTAAGTATGGAAATGCTGCGCATGTGTGTGTGTGTGTACATGTTGATCCTTGCGCATCAGCTGCTCCTGAATTTAATTATTTATTATTTTTTTTTTGTGAAGTACAGCAACATTGGCGCAGCTTCCTTTTCGTTAAAAATTTGTTTCCCCTTCAGACACCCGCTTCCGTTCTGCTAATATAGCAGCAGTGCCTCCGGCGACAGCTATAAAAAATGTCGCTGGCAGCAAATAAATTCTTTAAAAAAAAAAAACCAAAAAGAAATTATTTAAAAGATAAAGCACGTCACATATTTGCGTTAAATTTTTTCGTTCGAGTATTTTATTTAAAAGAAATATATACAACAAAATAAAAAATTGTTCGTACGATTTTAGCACTTGTTTGGCTGTGGTTTAGATATGTGTGTGTGAGCGAGAGAGAAGGACTGTCATGAGCATTAGGCAGTAAATAACGGAAGTGTCTTGCAGATATTTGCTGTCTATCAGCAACAACAACAAGGAGTGTGTTTAAAAACTAAAATTTTAGATATTTATACAAAATAATTAGCAAAATATATTAGGGAAATATATAACTTTGCTATTTTTTACTGTCCTTTTGATTTTTTTATCTCGCTTACACACTCCTGTTCATTACTGTACCCAAACAATAGCAACTAAAATGCAACATCAAAAACTTTTTTTTAGCCAACAAATGGCTTCCTTCTCTTACTCGTTCACTTACTCTCTCGTTTATACCCTTTGTGCAAGAGTTGATCTTAAAGTTACATAACTTTAAATTGAAAAAGTTTATTTTTTGAATAAACTGAATTAAATGTTGATTAACTTTCTAGAAAAATGGAGAGTGTAATTTATGTATGTGAAATATAAAATTTTGATGAAAAATTGAGAATCAATTGGAATTTATTATCTACAATTTCTTTCGTTTTAATAGGTAATTTTAATAGGTTTCTATATACACAATCTATTTTACACAAATTATAACTCTTAGGATATTAACCCTTCGAAATTAAATTCTTTCTTTCGAAATTTTACTATTTGATTCAAATCAATATTAAATTTAAATGCAAATTATTTATTTACTAAATCATGTCACTTTTTAGAGAGGAAAACGATATCCTAATAGGTGGTAGGATAACGCTTTCTCACAGTTTGGTTTTAATTATTCCTATTCCCACAATGGTGTGTTTCCGCAACATGCTTTTGAGTATGTGCCACAAATGCTAAGTACGAATGTGTTCCGGAGACTGGAAAAGTGTTCGCTAAAGATTTTTTAAAATATATTACAGCCAGATTTTGCAGTTATGGGAGTCCTTATCTTGCTGGAACCAAAACTTGTCTTGTAGACCGAACTGCTGAATTCTTTGCAGTAAATTTTCTTTCAACTTACATACGTGTATATCCTGTTTAGACTGTTATGGATCCATTAAGTGTAATTTTTCCCACACTATTCACCATAATTCCGACCGAAATTCTCCTTTTGGAACACTTTTACCCCATAAGATTTTTTCAAATTATCCTGAATTGTGTAAAATTTGATAAAATTAGAGAAAAACGCTTTGTTCCAAAACTTTGAAGGCTTGGAAACACATTCATTTGTGAAATTCATTAGCAATTGCCTATTAACAGTTGAAATGTGGAGCTGCCTACAGATAAGTCGATTGTTATACCCTGGTTTTTTTTAAATATTGTTGACGGTATCATAGACAATGTTTTTGGAAAACCTTTTCTACTTGCAAAAGCTATAATCGATAAGTTTTTTCTCGTAGTTTTTCCTCGAGAAGAACGTCCAGATCTTGGTCTTGGATGTATGAAACCCCTTGAAAAGTAGTTAATTTCTCTATGAATCGATAAATGAGTTCTGTTTCTACTTTGTTTAGAATATTCTTAAGGATTTTTACCTCCAACATATTACCTTAAAATAAGTTTGCTCTCATCCACACAAATTTGTTTTCCTTTGTAGTTGTTCATGACTTTAGAAACATTTATTTGCAGTTCCAATTGGTTAAAATGGAATAACATTATCTTTCAAAGTCAAAAAAGGTTTCCTTGAAATATTTTTATTTAACCATAAACGCATAAACGTTTTTTTAATTAAGAGAAAAGAAAAAATTATTCTAATAAATCAAAGTTTTGTTTAATACTTTTAATATTAGTTGAGATATTAGCAATTGAAGTATTTCTGATTGTTTTGGTTCCGTTCGCGTACTTTTGCGACCAAATATTAATTTAGACTCATATTTCTATGAAAATTCTGTTAATACTTATTTTTTAGCTAATCAGAATTATGGAACATTATTAATAGTTTTCAATCAGTTTTAAACTATTGAATCACTCCCTTATTGCTTCCTCCCTCTCTCGCTCTATGATGCTCTGTTAAATTTCCTGGCTGTACTCAGGTAGATCAGCATCAAAAACAACAACAACAAATAACTCAGGATGTTCCGCACAATATTTAATGTTGTGTGCAAGCACAGCATACTGATACAGTGAGTAAGAGAGAGGGAGTGAGATAGAGCATGTTAACTGAAGTCAGAATGCTCTGCGATCCGTTACAAGTCTGACTCACATAGCCACAATAAATTAGACGCCGCTTATTGTTGTTGTTTTTTTTTTTTTCGTTCAGCTTGCTTTGCCTGTTTTATTCTTTTATTTGCGCTGCCTCATTCGCCTCATACATTATTTGTGTTGTTTTGTCGGCTTTTCCTTTCGTTTATTCCTGTTTTACGATTTTGATTGAAGTGTAAATTTTTGTCCTATCTATATTTGATGTTGATTTTATTGTTGTTGTTTCTCTTATCGCAGTTTACCTTGTCGCGTTGCACTTTAATGAATTACTCTCTTCACGCACCCGCTTAATAAATATGTGTGCGATCGTAGCACATGCCAAATACAACAACAGTAACGCAGCTGTCACGCATTGCAACATGTGTATAAGAGAGAGAGAGAGAGAGAGTAAATGAAGAAGATGCGTTAATGCATTGCGTATGGCTGATGAGTGTATGCAGATTGTGGGAGAGAAATCTTTAAAAATAATTTTCAATGTTAATGACATTCTTTTTATATTGAGCATAAATACACATACATATATATTATGTAAACATACTTGCAGTAATACCCGACATTGCTCGGGCTTTCTATATTATTTTGAAACCTGCGGAAAAGTTTTAAATCAATAAACTTTCTCCTAAGAACTATCTAAGAAAAGCAATAATCTTGTGCTAAATTATTAAAAAATAAATTTAAAATCAACAAATCTAACATATGTGCAAAGTATGTTATCAAACGGTCCAGTGGTTCTAGAGTTTCGATTATAAATCATAAAAATTTGCCTATATTAAGATACACACTATATATGAATACGAATAGCTACCCAGCAAGCAATTTGGCGCCATAAAAGCTGTAAGCTGCTGCTGATGTACTTGTACATGCCTTGTTCCAATTTGGCTAATCCTCAAAACATTTTTGAAACATGATGAAATCAGAACAGACGCTACTCAAAATCCGAACTTTTAAATTTTACTACAACGTCCTCCTCGCAACGCATTGCAGCACACGCCATATTTGACAAGGTTGCCTGCCACGCTTTGTGGCAGTATTTAAAAGAAAAATATTTAAAAATGGAGGGGTGAAAAAGTTCATGAATATTACAGAATTTTTGTCGAAATAAAAGTGGCTGGTAGCGTTAAATTCTTTGCTGATGATTCTCGCTTTCAGCGGCATTCGCAATTTTTCCTTCTATTTCTTTTTTTTTTTGTTCATTATTTCATTAAATACTCAATTAGTTTTTCATCATGTTTCTGGCAGAGCGCCAAAGCAAATAATAACAACAACCATAAAATAACAATCAAATAATAGAAGAGAATCAAACAAAAGCAGCATAAAATAATAGCAAAAGATGAAACGAAAAATCTGCACAAATTAGCAAAATAGAAAATGAGCAGAAGGAAGTAAGATAGTCACAATGAGATAAGCCAGTAGATCTTTTATCTCTCTTACTCTCTCTCTCTCTCTCTGTCTTTTGTGTACTTACTACCCATATTAATTGGTTTTTCACCTGCCAATTCTGTCGAAAGTATTTTAAATATATTTCCAAAATGTGTTCTACGAAGTAGTTAAACCGTAAGAGTTTTCAGTCTTAGCTAAGCTGTCTGACTTAAAGGAGGTTTTACATACATAAGTCCTCAATCCGCCGTCATGTTGCAGTTAACAAAGCCGCACTTCATTTTGCCACATTTCTCTGATGTTGTTGCTACACCGCCGAACTTCAGCAGCAAAGAGTCCAGAGACTATGGACGGAACCTGGTCACAGTTCAGCGTTCAGTGTCGAATTTAACGCGCAAGTTAAAGGGCGCATGGTATCAAGTGTACAGCGAACGTACAGGTATTTCCTTAATGTGTATTTTTTTCCATTTGGAATTCGGTTTAAGGTGGTCCCTTTTTGCACCTTTTGAACAGCATGTGACATTAACATGAATTTTCTGCACTTGTTGGTTTTCCCACTTCTAGCTGTGTGAGCTAACATATTTGGAACACATTTATTTTGGTATAGTTTAAGTTAAATTTATGGCTCAAAAGAAAAAAGTTGGAAAGTAAAAATTGTTATTTGTGAAAATAAAATTTAAAGAGAATTTATGGAGCCTTTCTTTGTTTGTATCCGTTCATATGAAGTTTCCATACTGCTTATACAAAAAGTTGAAAAGAGAAGGTTGGGCTCAAACCAAATATTTGAATCACGCTTAATTAAATACACCAAGTTCAGTTTGAAGTTTCTATTGATTCTTAAATAATATAAAATCTTTGATTTTTCACCCGCTATCACATGCCCAGTACAACCGAGACGAACCTCTTTTAATGTTGTTCTCTATGTATTTTCCGCTTGTTAAATGCTATCAGAACGGCGTATCTTGAGTCTGCTCCATATAATTCTTAACAAAGAAATGTAGACTGGAGATAGTTTAGAACCGTAGAATTTTTGTTTTAATCTCAAGAAGACATGTGGTTGGGCGCATTGTTGAAGCAGACAGGTAGTGGTAATGTTTTTCATGTGGGATTATCCCTTAACAATGCGAGGCAGATCAATATTCGAAGTTTTCAGAGAGTTACTTCGACGGTCGAAAGCTAATTCTTCAGTTTAATCTGTTGATAGTCGTCCATTGCGGAGGTCATCGTTGACCCGTTTGTTGCTAAAAAAAAACTCCCAAGGCTTGTTGTCTGACAAAGCCACTTGGCATTCTGTAAATCAGAAGAAATTTGTTTATATCGATTCTTAGTCTCTCGTGTTTGATGATGGTATATCCTTGTTTCATGTACGATTACGGAAGAAAACAAAAATATCACCAATTCACTAAGGTATTCACTCTATCAGAAGTTCGTTACTCTATATGTTTATCCCGAATGATCTCTGGCATCATTTCGTGAATACTAAGCTTTGCAAAGAATCTTGACTTTTGCGGTTTGGATTGACGTAATGAGCAACAGGTACATATGCTATTTGGTATAAATGTTAATGGGATCGGAAGAAGATCACAATATGAGTTTGTTCAAAATCCGAGAGCCGATGTACCACTCCCCATAAAGCGATTCGTCATATCTTTTGAAAAATTATATTTGGTATACATTTTAGAGAACAGAAGTAAGATCCATGGGAAAAGTAGCGATGGCTTGGCTGTCTATAGGAAACATGAAGTTTTCGGGTAACGTGCCTAGCAAAACCCGAGCAACTAAAATCGAAACTGATTGAACAGTTCACTTTTCTTTATCAGTATTAGATACATTTGCAATTTGAACAATAATTCAAAATACAATATTCTTAATTTCAATATATGACGAATTCAAAGAAATTTTTCTAAGCTTCCTCAAAGTTTTTTCAAGGAAAAGAAAGTTCCAAAGTTCAATTAATCTATACAAATAAATAATATCTATGAATTGAAACAATTTTTCCACAAGTGCATAGCGTGACTATAACATTTCAATTGTCTACATGCATGCGCTACACCTCCCAATGGCGACTGTTCCTTATATTCTTAATTAATTCTAAAGAATTTAAACAAGAAGAAAATAACTAAAAATTCTAAACAAAAATAAGTTACTACAAATCAATTTGAAAAAAGAACTAATTTTCGAAAAAAGAATAAAACTACATTTATACCCAATCGAAGTGCGCAAATTGAAAAAAATATTCCTTTCATCAAATTCCAGCCGCCAGTACGTACTGCTGGTGCCACTCCAGCGTCTTCAACGGCCAAATACCCCGCCGCACTTATATTTCATTTGCGCAGAATTTCAAATGCAATTTACAATATGCTTTCATTTTATTCAACCAGTAACAAGCAGCTACAACTGCAATCGAAGTGTAGTGTACGAGGTACAGAGATACATCACTATCCCAGATACATTTATAGTAGATACATATATGTACATATCTAGTCGCTGAAGTGCCCAATGTCTAATGACGCGTTCAACTGGAAAATTTCTGATGAAGAAAATTGATAATCACAAAAATTGCAAGTGTAATAGCAACAACAACAACAAAAACAATAATAATAATAAATAATAGCAACACAGCAGCAATTGCAAAATTATTTCAAACTGTCGACAACTACAACAACAATAAAAACAATAACAAGAACATCATCAGTTGTAACATTTGGAAAATAGTTTTCTTCGATGGAATTTTTTTTACTCAATATTGACTGACCTTAAACTTCATTTCTAGCAAGGAGAATATTTATGCCTAGATATATAAACAGCTGATAAAATATTTATTATTAAAAATAACAAAACATCTCATTATAGTCTCTTGTAGACTCTAGTTATCTCAAGTAAACTAAACAAGTGATGGGGTAAATAATAAATTATAGAGCAACATCTTATGGCACGTTCACTTCTATATTTCTTAATGAAAAAAAGTGTTGCATGTTCATTCATATTGTTAATATATAATTATATATCTGTACTATATACAACGTTATGCTTGTTGCGTCTGCTCTTTTTAGTTATCGGTGAACATGCGAATTTTCAATTTTCGAAGCATCACCACTATAACAAAAGAAGCTTGAAATATTGTTCGTATTGAACACGGAACGTTGTAGCTATTAAATACAATAAAACATCACATCAAGCAGCAGAACGTGCTTGAAAAGCCGGCCATGTGAAATCTACTAAAAGAAAGTTTTATATGAAATCTAGAGTAAATGTTTAAATGAAGCTTTTTAGACTTTTGTTCTGGTAAAAAAAAAAAAAAAACGTTATGCTACGAAGTGTCCAATTTGAACTCCCCTTTATCTGGAACGAAATTGTAAGGTTCCAATAATAAAATGTTAGTGCGGTTTTTTTTTCGATAGATAAAGGCTTTATTCTAAAAAAAGGTTATACATTCAATGTTCAAAATATTGTCCATCGGAAACTACGACGTTTGCCCATCTTTGTGGCTTCCATCCCAGAAGAACTTCTCTTGGCGACCAAGAACAAGAATCGAGCCAATTTTTGATACCCCGTTCTGAAGTGAAGCATATTCCCGTGAGGGCATTTTGCATTGATCTGAACAAATAATAATCAGAACGGGCCATGTCTGGGCTATAAGCCGAGCGTTGTCATGATGGAAAATTAAGGATTCGTGTTTGGTCGCATATTGTGTTCGGTAGAGGTCCCCTTTGATGGTCTGACCCGATTTCAAAAGCTCATATTACAACATACCCTTGTGATTCCACCAAATACAGAGCATTACTTCGGCTTTGTCATGGATGTTGATGGTAGGCCATGCTTCGCATACGATTTCTTGCGCTTGGGCTTGTCGTAACGAATCCATTTTTCATCATCAGTGTTAATCGGATGCAAAAATGATTTCTTTTTGTGTCGTTCAAGCAACATTTTCGACATCTTTAGGTATTAATCCATACATCACGCAATTTCCAAGCTTTTAGATGAATTCCCATGCTTTTAAACGTCTGGAAATGGTTGCTTGATGAACTCCTAAAGCTTTTGCAAGTTTGTTTTGCATTTGGCAGGCATCTTCATCGAACAATGCCTCCAATTCTTCATATTCAAACCTTTTTGGCTGTTCGGGTCGTTCTTCTTCTCCTAAGTCGAAATTAACACTTTAAAACCGTGCAAACCACTTTTGGCACGTTCGTAGAGCATGGTCACCATAAACTTGCACTAAAAACCATGACTTTCGGTAGCTCTTTTCTTTATGTTACAGTAATGAAGTAGAACTCGCCGCAAAAACCCCTTATCGGGTACGAAATTGGAAATATACGAGGTAGAAAGATTCTCATTAATTTACAAAAGACACTTGCGGCGGTTTCTTGTATAAGGTTCCAATAATAAAATTATTCGGAATATAGCCCATAAACGAAACTAAGGTTCAAGAAGATACAAGGTTCTCGAAAACAAGCTAAATATGTTGCATTGTTCTTTCTTGTTTATGGTTGTTAACGAAGTAGCAGACTCCATAATTCTCCTCGGTATAGATCTTTTGTTTTTGTTTTAATATTTTTTTCTTTCTTCAAAACACAAATACATTCGCTTTCAAAGACTACCAAACATACAGATCTGGCGATCTTGTTGAAAAAATTTCGCTTAGAATTTGAAGGGTGAAGGGTTTTCAATAACTTTTAATGATTTTATGTGTAAGAGATATCTCCAATAAATTATAAGTTATCGATCGTAAATTTGGCTGAAAAAATTCCATGTTCCATCCAAAAATTATGTCAGAAAAAATTTCTGATTTTTCTATAACACAAACCGAGGAATTAATTTTGGAAAATTTATTCTATAACTTCATTTCGGTTACTTTTAAACAAAATTTTGATGGTAGGATATAAGTTTGTAGGATATAATATAAAAGTGGAAAAACATCTCTGTATGTAATCATGTAATTTTTATTGGTTACATTTCGAAAAATGTACATGTTTTCTAATATCTTTAGGAAAATATTTGGTTCACGACCAACTTTTAGCAATGCATGCAAATCTCTACTATATTATATATTAATAGACCAAAAACAACCCATATTTTAAGAATATTTTTTAAAATTTTCAAAATTTGCAATATTTAATTTTTGTTTTTTTTTTTTGCATTTGTTTCAGAAATGTCCATCAACGCACTGCCCTCGCGCATCTGCATTGTTGGTACGGCCGTGCAAGATGCCGCAACGCTTGCGGCAGCAGAAAGTTTCGACGTGCCAGTCATACTATCGGAAACTGGTCTGGATATCATAAACGATAATGATTGGCGTACATACTATATACTGCAAGATTTCGAGGGACCCATATTTGAGAGCATACACAAGGCAAAGCAATGGTGAGTAACAACGAAAATAACATGCCCGCAGCAGCTTTTGTACTTAAGATAGATAATCATGCTCGCATTCTTAAATAATACACGTCTAAAAATAATATATGTATATTGAGTTGTAATCTAAATATAGCAAAAGTTTTACGACACATTCACTTCGCTCCTGCTTTGAGTACGTTTGTGTGTCTGTTTCTTTGCAAATCCAACGCCCCCGAGATACAATCCTATGCGCGTAGAGCTTCATCAACGAATGCCGCCATTATAATCAATTCGACCATATGTTCAATGGATCATTATTATGCCAAACGGTGGAAAAGCAGAAAAAAAAAAAAACTGTCGCATGTGTAGCACAGCACTTGGCAATTTTTGATGTAGTCAGGCCGGCAGTGGTGGCGATTACGTTTGCTTTGCGCTGGCCCCCATCTTTGCATGGCAGACGCCAGCATAGTCTGTGACTACGGCTCGTATGGCTAATTTCATGTTCGTTCATATTATTGGAAAAACAAGAATTTTCTTTGTCATTGTTTGTTAAATGCGTAAAATGCGACAAATTGTTGTCAAATTTGAAAAAATAAGAAAAATTCGCAAATAAAAAACCGAAAAAATTGTCAGGGGAAAAATTAACTTTTTCCTTGTTAGCATAATTATATGCTTGATTAATTTGTGTTTATATCGCTTTGACAAGCGGACATGATCTTTGATTATATTGTTTTGCATATTTCACGGTCAACTATGTACTTCAAACCCACCACTTCCTCCGGACGTTATGGTGAAAGGGGTGGCAGAGATTCGCCAATGCTACTTGCTAGGCTCGTCGTTTCATGTTGAACAACATTTTTGCACTTTATTAAACAAAATATGTTGTTTATTTTATTTTTTGTTGTTTGCAATAAAAAAATTAT
Organism: Leucophenga maculata; assembly: GCA_035044805.1. Taxonomy (NCBI): domain Eukaryota; kingdom Metazoa; phylum Arthropoda; class Insecta; order Diptera; family Drosophilidae; genus Leucophenga; species Leucophenga maculata. The sequence goes on along the minus strand of JAWNNP010001715.1, from coordinate 216,978 downwards.
TATTTATTGCTTAGATTTTCATTCATATTATTTTTTACTTTGCAAATATTTTAGCACTTTTGCGCTTTTGAAAGTAACGCGCACATACAAATTTTGTTATTTATTTTATTATAATATTTTTTATATATTTTTCCTTTAAATATTTATTTCTGCACGATTCTTTCATGAATATGACGACGAAGACGCACACAAAAACAATTGTCTTCTATGCGAGTTCATAAAAATAAAGGGTGCATCAAAAAGTAGCCTGAGAATCTTTTCATAATAAATGCAACAAATATCACAATTAAATATTTTATAGTTCAAAATATAAACATTACAATTGGTAGACCCTTTAGTATATATACATATATCAATACATTTTATCTGAATATTAGTGTCTATATATTTTTTTTTGTCTTTTGTGGCTTAAGTGCTTTCCATTGCTGCGATGCGAAACATTTGTTTTATATATTTTTTCTTTACATACCTATTTTATTTGTTATTGGTGGTTCAAGAAGACGTCTTCAGCATTAGCATTTATATATGATTATATATACTGTACGATCAACAAAATATATAATAGATGTATTGAATAATTGCTCAAATTATTCATTGAGTCAGTCAGTTTATATAGAGTACCTACTTTCATCAACATTTACAATTAACATTTTTTGTGTCACGATGATTATTTTTAAAGGGGAAAATACCTAAAGAATGATTTGGTTATAGAGATTAATAGACACGGTGAAAGCGAATGATTTGTATTATGTAGAAAGTTCAAAATCCTGAGATCTTATAAAATTTGGTTCATCGAAAGGTAATTTACCAAGTATATTATTGCTTAGAGTCTGAATCACGAGAGTATTTTAAGATTTATGATGTTTTATATGCCGAAATGGATATTTTTGAGGTTAGAGAGGCCAAACCAATTTTTTTTCTACCCATTAAACCGAATAGGACATATGTTTCCTTTCAAAATGAGCTCTCGAATGGTGTTGTATATTGATTCTTTCAAAAGTCGGAAACATTTTAGGAATATGTGTTGAGATGAAAGGGTTTGGTTAGTCCAGCATATGATTTACAGCGCATCACTTCATTTAATGGCTTGTTTTGTGGGAACGAGTCTTACTATATGATGGAATAAGTACACCAATCTTAACAGGATTACTTCTCCCATTAACATTTATACCAAATTTCATTTCTGTACCTCAAAAAGCTGGAAATATATCGCTTATTATGGGTGTTGGGCCATAACCCCTCCGATTTTAAGTAAACTTGGCAAGATTGCTGTTCTGCCTTCATTGAATTTCTCTGCTCTTTGAATTCCATATCAGTCGAAAGGTTAGTCTTATAATGAACTTACAAATAAGGAACATAAATTTTTCACATTTAGCAATATTTTTCATTGATGTTTCTATTGGTAATGTTATGTATAGCATTCCTCGATAAATGGGCTATACGACACTAAAAGAAAAATTATAATCGAACCAGTAGTTCCTGAGATTAACGCCTTTAAGCAAACAAACTTTTCAACAAACTCTTATTGTAGTTTAGATTTGCCACGTTATCTGCTTCGTTTTATCATTTTCAACAGTATTTTGACATATATTAAAGCCATGGGAAGTTCGATCTCACGTATGTAGCACCACTGGGTAAAATCAACGATTTTATATTTGAGCGTTTTTCCATGTTCATTGTATACAAATTATCTGAAGAATGAATAAGAGAAACTAAATATAATAATTCTGAGAACTTTTGAAGCTTTTGACAAAAAAAAGAATGATATCAATTCTTCTTTTTCAAACTTTGTGTGTTAATTTGGCGGATCCTTAAGCGATTTAAAGCGATCAAACCACCTCTGACATATTTGTTCAGATGGAGCGTGTTCGCAGTAAACATTCACTAAGATTCGATGACCGTCGACCGAAATTTTCTTCAAATTGAAGTAATGAAAAGGAGTTCCCCGCTAAAATGATGTTTGCAACGCCCCGTCCAATTTTGTCAAAACGCAGCCCATATTCTTTTCCATTGTCCCATCTAACTCCATACGAAAATTCATACCAATTGGTTTAGCGGTTGAGCCATAAGAAAGGAACATACATTCATATATACAAACTTTTGCATTTATAATATTAGTAGGGCTATATATATAAACATAAACCATTTGTAGCTGTATATTTCCATTCCCCTTGACACATCTCCAACCAGCAATTATTTTTTACCTATCTGGGATACAATGAGAACAAATGTTATTCACCGCTAAATGATCATCCAAAATATTATGTATATATTATTTATTCTGGACGACCTATTCGAAGAACGCCCTTCAGCGATGAAAGTTGTTGGTAACATCGTTTTACATTGGCATAAGATGGTGTCTTTATCGCCAAAAGTGGAACTGAGAGTAACAACCCTCACAAAACAGAAAAAGAACCTCTCACCTATCAATGTGTAGATACGTATATCTCTTTATGGGGTCTGTCACATCTGCTTCTAATTGCAAATCATATTTAAAACACTATTTCACTCAAAGTACGTGTATGAAGTATTAAAACCTGTTCTGTAAGTTTCGCTTTACTATTCAACTTTATCTCATAAACAACCCCCCATTCATTATTACTATAATTTGACATAAATTCTAATAAATCGTCACTTACTAATCGCTATCTAATATTTTAAACATCAATTCCTAATTTTCAACCTTTAGAAAGGCGGAACTACGATATGTATTTATTTTTATATGATTTACTAACCCATGATCTCTCAAGTCAAATGCCGCGTAAATTGCTGCACGAGTGCACGCGCTTCCCATGACTGTGCATCTCCCATGCCTCCACATCGTACGAACTTAAAATCTGTCAGACCTTAAATAGCAAATCTTTCTATCTATCGCATTCAAAAATAAAAGCATGACAATTTTTAGTTAAGTGCGCTGCATTTCACAAGATGCTTTTTCAAGGGAAAACCAAGATGAATTCTCAAGAAAACATAATGAATTGTCGTCTTCGTCGTCAATATTTGTTTATTTTCTCGATAGCTGTTGCTGATTCGTTTGTTTTGATCGGAGCATATTTCTACATACTATAGTCTATATAGTGTGTGAGGACGCCCACCAACGGCGACATTTGGCGACATTGTAAAACATCGAATTGGCGCCAAATTATATCCCAACAATTTGCTGCTATCAAAATTTATGACGAGCAAAAGTAAAAGTGTCAGATGTGTTGAAGCAATCAGAGGAGTGGTGGTTCTATCAAGGCGTTCCCCTGTTTAAAAATTAAATATATTGTATATCGAAGATATATTGTTTAATACACTTTAATATATATTGTCAGAAAGGTATTGTACATTTTTTGAGAAGTTTGTAAGGAAATGAAAAATAAGAATGGTGAAATATTTGATCCACAAAATATCAACTTTCTATATCAATCTCCTCTCCTATTTTTGAATTAACTATTACAAGTGATACTTTTTGAGGTAATTAATTGAATCTTTCATTTGAAATTGTATCAAAATATTTATTTTATAATAATACATATGTGTTGAATTCAATGGAGGGTACAACCACTTCGGTGCTAGCAAAGCTAAATCATTTTTTTCTTTCATTTTGTGCGCTCCAAAGATTTATAATAATTAAAAGTAAAATAAATACACGCTGAAATAAAATTTATAAGCATTTTTTTTTTTATTACTCGAAATAATTTATTAGCTTAAAATTAAAGAATATTCTTCAGAGTATTTTACTCAGCTGGAAAGCTTCAAACGAGCGACAAGTCGTTCGACAGTGGCCCTCAAAAAATTTACACAAGTGTTGCCCTCCATCACTAGATAAGTTGTTGCCCCGTCAAAAAGTGTGTGCGGGTCAAAGACTGCTCGTACATGTTCCAATTGAATTGGGGGACACACACGATCTTGTGTACGCATATTTCTTAAATGACTAACCTCCAGCTATTGCTTGATCCATATATTATATATATAATGAGTGCCTCGCAGTAACGCTTTGGATTTATGTGTGAATTGAATTACGGTTGACTGCTTTGGGATTTTCAGAAATGTTCTGCGAAAATATTTCAACATTTTATAATATTTAAAAGAAAAATTTTTGGAAAATGATTTATAAAAAAAATTCCTATCTGATGATTAGTTGTATTAGCTCTACATACTATAAAATTCCAATTCAGCTGCTTTTATTTTCGAAGAGACATCATTTTACACCTTCGTCATTAGGTTTCCCCAAAAATTATTTATTTTCTTACAGTCTGTAAAACTATTTATTGTGTTCAACCACAAATAAATAAAGTCGAGTATTTGGTAAATAATTTTTCTTTTGTTGTTCCACAGTTTTATTTATTTAGTTGTCTCTGTTTGATATCATTCAAGAAGAATCCATTGAAGAAAGAAGTATTTCTCGTGTGATTTTATTTTTTTATTTTGTGTTTTGCCCACCAGGTGACACATGGTAAATATTTGTTGCGTTTCTAGAAATATTTATTTAGGTGCATTTTTTTAAGTACGTAGAAATTCTAGAACAAACGACGTATTATTGATGTATCTAGTGCCCGCGTAGTTTAAATTGCTTTTGTTACTAAAATAGAATAGAAACATTTAACACTCATTTCTGCGTCACACCTTTTCAGAAATTTATAAAAACTTAATTATGTTCCAATTAGAATTAGCAAAATTTGTCTGTGACCTTAAGAATATTGCCAAACTCGGTCAGAAGTACTACAGTGCATCTAAGCCTCGTTTCGTGGTTTCCGACCATAGTTGGTTCCGTTCAATGTCTGAAGTCTTGTTTAAGTGCTTTCGAAGAAGTTGAAAATGGTTCACTGGAGAGATTCTGCTATTAAAGTCAACTTTTTATGGATTTAGAATTGATTTTTCGACTTAGAAGATGAAGATTCTGTAGAAAAATGTGAACTCTTCTGACATCGTTCTTTCATTGATTGTCCGTCTTTGAGCTACGAGATCCTAGTATACCACCGGATCATACACGACAAAAATGAAAATGAGCAGGGATTTGCACATGAGTTTTTACATTATACTCATAGAGTAAAAGGGTATATGAAGTGTGTGCACCAACCTACAAGAGCCTTTTTTGACCTTTACACGGCAAATAATCTTGCAAAATCTTATATACGCTGGTGGAACTTACATTTAGGGATGCCTTAATATGACGGTATGTCGCATGACGATCTCGCATTATAAGTTCACGCACAGCATCGATGTTTTGTGGCACAACAACCGATTTTGGACGACCTTCACGGAAATCGTCGCTGAGCGAAATATGACCACGATTCACCACCAGCGATATGTAGTCGCCATACAAAGGACTGACCTCTGACCTCCCGTTTGTTCATCTACTAAAACTGATGAGGCGAGCTTAGCGAAGATCTTTTTCATGCCAAATCCTCGGTTATTCTTACTTCGTTTGCGATGATTCGTCATTTAAGGGCTGGTAAGACTTCAACACATCACGAACATGTTGTTGTCGGTTCTAAAGATTTAAAGGACGACTTTGCGGTATCATCCACCAAATTCAATTGATCATCTTATCACTGATGAATCATGTCAAACGGTTCTTTACTCTAAGTTTCAACTTCTAAACAGTATTTTATCGTATTATTCTTCAAGATATTTTCCCATTTTGTAGTTGACTTCTAAGAATCGAAAACCGAAAGTACAGTTGCGGCAGGAAACATTTTTTCTCCGACACTCACCCTAGTTTATCGAACATTTTTTTTATACTTTTTTCAGAAAACTTCGCCACCAAATTGTTCAGCAATAAGACTGATTTCTGTCTTCCATGTCTCCCCACTTAAGATCCCATTGATTCTATATTCTATACATTTTAATGATGCAATGTTTACACTTCAGCTTCTGCGGTTTGAACCGCTCAAAACCTGATGCATTTACAGCACCTTAAATAAATTCCACGGTCTGAAAGTGTTCTTAATTAAATGTTTTTTAAATTGTTTTGTTTATACATGCTTCCGGTGTTTTTCCTCTACGCACGCCCATTGACAAGGGTCTTAAAGTGACAGGAGGAAGAGTTGTAAACAAAAAATTAAGATATATACGTTGAGAAAAACAAACACAGCACGACATATGGAATTTTATGAGACTAATAAACATATTGTTGTATAAATACTCAACACAGCACGCGATCTTTTATGAGATAATACCGAACCGATCCAACCGTGTACTGCTTTGTAGTTGACAAATTATAAGAATTGTTTATTCGAATTTAATGTACAATTATTTACGTTAGCTAAATCTGATGATTTTTAGAAAATGTTAGATCAGTTGTTCTTTATACGAAGATAGTTCTGGAAGTAGCACCCTACCTAAAGTCGTTAGTGCTTGCAGTTTTCGAGCAAGTTTTGGTGTAAATTTGATTCATTAAGTTTGATGCCCTAAAATTTGAAGATTGGCTCATATATCCGTCTTTCATTGAATGCCGTACATAACCTAAAACTTGTTTAAAAACTGACTTAAGATTGCGTGGTTTTGGTACGTTTCACTCGTAATATAAAGGGAAACTTTATGCAGTTTTTATTCAGTCTTTTTTCTTTCAAATTACCATATACAACGGGGTCACCAAATTTTGTGCAGTTCGAGATATTCCTTGTATACTGTGCATTATTTGCTTCAACAATTAATTTAAATACAAAATCTAGTGCAATCACTCAACGCTGGATGATAATTAAATGCCTTTAAACACCTGTGCTGGCGAATTATCTTTTGGAAAATTTTCCACATTGCAATTCTTTGCTTCATTCATAAATTCTGAAGAACTTTTGTTTAGCTTACTGCTCTTGGGTTGGGTTTTTATTTGTTTGTTTGTTTAAATGTAAACCAGCGTATGGAAGATGTTTGATCATTATTATTATGATGTTGATGGGAATCATATTGATTCGCATGAATTGGCCCTGATACCCAATAAAATTCGCTGCCAGAACATGCAATTTTTATACGCAATAATAACAGAAATCTTTTATTAATTGTTTCTTTTAAATTGCAGCATACTTGGTCCGCCGGCGCTAAAGTACACAGCCGAGATGAAATATGCGCTGGGTCACAATTCCCGGCCCGTTTACAATTATTCGATGCGCGGCGTCGTAACCTGTTTTACGGGCATACGCAAAAAGGATGAGCTGGTGAGTAGACGTGCAGCAAGACGAATTTGTCGAAAACTATTTAAATTGATTTTCGATTTGCAATTAATTTCAGACCAAATTGGTAAATCTTATACACTCCATGGGCGGCTGCATCAAAAAGGATTTGAATACGAAGACAACGCATTTGATTTGCAATCACAGCGCTGGCGAGAAATATCAGTAAGTCTGCGCTTTTTGACTTAATTAATATTTTAAATACTAAATTTATATTTGTTTTCTTATTTACAGATACGCCAAAACCTTTCGTCTGACTGTGGTACGCCCAGCATGGGTCTTTGCTGCCTGGGAGCAACGTGATGAAGCCGAATTTTATGCCACAACAGAGAATTTCTCTAAGGAACATAAACTGAAAGCTTTTGAGGGGCAGAAAATTTGCTTTTTTGGTTTTCCAGCTGAGGAACATCAACACATGGTTGATGTCTTGCTAGAGAATGGCGGCGTGCACGCTGAATTGGATGATCCAGAATGCTCGCATGTCGTGAGTTTTTTTTTCCCATTTTTTAGTTGTAATTTAAAACAAATTAAAGTGTTTAGGGCATGCACTTATTTTTCTGTGTATTTTCGTTTTTGTGTTTATTTTTAATTTTTGTAATTGGTTTTTTTGTGTTCTACTAAATTTTAAAATTATACGCCTTAATTTTTCAGGTTATGCCCAATACGGGTGCATTCTTTACAAGCACTACTAACCATGCCTCCTCCTCCAATTCCTGCATTAACAAATCCATCAATCAAATTACTAACCAAACAGATTTAAATCAGAATAGCACGCAGGCAATGGATGTTGATGGCGAGAATGTAGATGTAGCTGCTGATGCTGTTGGTGTAGAGCAAGTAACTACAAATTCTGATAAAGAAAATGTTGAAGATGATGACGACGATGATGATGATGTCGTACATTTTGATGAGCGTCTTGTTGTTGACTATGTACCGGAGCATCAAAAGCTAGCAAACAATGATGAGGATGAACAGTTGCCCGATTCGGATGAAGACGATTTGAATTGTACGAAACCAAAGTCGATTGTTAGTAATGTCAGCACACCGACAACTTCAAAGTTAAGTCAAAAGGCGCTTTTTGCAACACCCAAGCAACCAATGGCTGAACTTGATGGCATTGTGCTATCGAAACATGAATTTCAAGAGCAAATATCGCCTATATTAAATAAAACTACAACACCGCCAGCAGTTGTTATTGTACCAGAAGCCACTGAAGAAGCAACAGCCAATGCCAATGATTGTGATGAACTGACGGCTGCCTTTAATGAGCAAAACAATTTAAAACGTAAATTTGATACAAGCTTTGATAATGTCTCACTCATGTCCGTAGAATCATTTGCACTACCAGCAAGTGCTAAAAAACAGAAGCTCTTACGCACTGCATCCTTTAAACGTACCATTAAACGCTCCATGAGTTTTGTTGCCGATCGTACGCCTATCTTAAAGACGTTACGCACGCGTCGCAGTTCCATAGCAGCAGCAGATGCCTCCACTTATTTGGCCAGCGAAGCAGATGATTCAATTTCTTCACTAGCTTCAATAAATAATACATTCAATGAATCAATACGTAAACCGGTCAAGAAATTACGTAATATTTGTGCACGTGTGACGCGTAGTGCCAGCAAAAGGGATAAGCAACAATATATAGACGAAGAGCACGAAGAAGATTTCATAGTGAAAAGATCACCGCCAGAATATTTTGAAGATAAATGCAGTGATGGCTTTAAAACGCCCAAAGCGCCATTGCCGGTGAAGTACAATGCCACATCAGCAGCTGGCGGTAAGACGCCGAAATCAGCCAAACGTTTATTTGCCAATGCATTTAGTTCAACAACCACATCCGCTGCTAATTCCTCTATCCCATCCGCCAAAGAACCCAACACCATTGCATCAACCAACGTTGCTTTAGGCGTAAATATTAATACTAACCCAAACGACGACTACGCTGTAAACGCAACAACGCTCTGTACTATGCAAAATAATCAAGAAGATTTAACATCCCAAAGCAAGGAAAGCGCGCCTATGGTACAGATATATTTTCTATATAAAAAATTGAGCGCATTCTTTGAAACTGCTAAAAGCAAAGCGAAAAGAAAAAAAAAACATTTAAATTAGCAGCGTTGAAACGGCTTCTGCCTATTTATATCGCGCAAAAAAAAACAAGCATTTTTAACATTTTTCAGTTCATTGTTTCCTTACATATATTTCCCAAAATATCCTTTGCATAAATTCCTATTATCTATAATATTTGCTAATCCTTTTAAATGTTGTTGTTCAGTCTCCAAATTTAAATGAAGATTTCAGCGTAATTGGTGTATTTTATATAAAGGAGCAAACCATTGGCTAGGAAAACAATAATCTACCCATAAACCGATAAAAAAATAACTTAAAACAGGAGTCCTAAATTGAGTTTACTACATAAAAAAAAAAAGATTAAAAATTTGAAATACGAGAGTTTCCCAATGATCAACTTCTGAATTGTTGTATATAAAACATGGTCGGTTCGCATATCTGGTAAAGGGTTTATTCAATATGTCCATATATATATATGCATATCTAAGCATTCAAGTCTGTCCAGTGTCTGTACCTCAGTTTTTAGATGAAGCCTAGTGATGGGTGTCAGAAAATAATGGATAAAATTTCATTGTTATGCGTTTGACGGAACTGCGATATTATCCAATAGTCAGGCGATATTAAAAGCTATAAATACCACGTCTTTTCTGTGGGTGCCGGGACACACCAATATTATAGAAAATAAGCTTGCTAGAAAGAACCGGTTGCACCAATGATGGGATTTGAACCCTCTTGTGGCACTGGGAGATACATAACAACTGATGTTATACGTGTAAAAGCAAACACATTAACGGAACAGCTCTTGGCCATGAGCCAATCAAGGCCAATCAAGAAGGCTACAAACCGGGACTTTGGAATATTGACAGCCCTATTAGAATGCCACTTTCACCCAAAGAAGCATCTGTCTGTAATTGGTATAAGAAACTGTCTCCAACGCTGACTTATTCTGTGGCAATGATGGGGATCAGACTTCGTTTCTCATTCCCGCGGAATGTAAAGCAGTATCTAGAAGCAGACTTCAAATGTTAGGTAGCGACGGAGTATATGGACGAAGACCCAAAGAAAATTTTAATGCTATGAAAATTTTAAGATTCCAATAAACTAAATTTTATTTGTCTGTGAAGGTCATTAAATCTACGGTTCTATCAAAGTTAAAGGTTTCACTTGCCGCTATTAATTACATTTATAGGAATCATAGGTGGAACTCTCGTATTTTGATTTTTGAACTCAAATTGTTTTCTTTGTATTTTTTTTTTTTTTTGATGAACAAATTCTTTAATCTTCTCCACATATAAGAATAATATATCATCATTCACAATTGCTTCACTTTTTTTTTTTGCCTAAAGTAAAGGGATTGTATAAAAAGCGTCCTTTCCATGCAAACTAAAACTTCTCTTCATTCGTTTTTTTTTTCTTTCTTGGTTTTTGGGATTTATTGTTTAAACTAATTACACATACTTTAAATGTTTCGTTTAAAAAATTAAAAAAAAAGCAGCACAATAAATTTGTATGAATTTATTTTCGGATTAATTAAATGCACAGCAGCTTGATTAAATGTTAAAAATGCCTAAATAACTTTTGCACAATTTTTATTTATTTGTTTTCTATAAAAGAATGCAAAATATTTCTGAAACATATTTTCACAAATATTTGCACAATTGTTTCTAATTAAAAGATGTTTGCTTTTGCACTGTTTCACTTGACTGACACGCTCTCTGTTTTAAAAAATAGTAAAAAAATTTTACAAAAATGTTTTGTTTTACTAAATTTTAAGAGTAAACTAATTTATTGTGCTGCTAAAATTAACTATACATATCAACCATCTTTTTTTTTTGTATTTAAACTAAATAAATTATTTTGCAACTTTTTCATTTAGTTTTAAATTCTTAAAACAAAACATTTTTGATTGATTTATTTTACTATTTTTTTTTTTCAAATTTTATGTTTTATGGCAATTAAATTTTATGTTTTTTTTTCTACGCATCCCTTCAATAGGTTGTTGATGAGCATGCCACGCTGGCCAAACCAGAGCCCAAGAATCATCATACGCATATATTGAAATCAGATTGGTTTTGGTATACAATACAGAATGGTTTCGCCAACGAAACAGATTATCTGTTTGGTGATGTAAGTATATAAAAATATCCTTAAATGTATATATTGCTCATTTGTTTCCTTTTTCTTCCCAGTATCTGGATAGTATTGCTAACACGCCGAATACCGATCGACGTGATTCGCTGCCCATCAGTTTTAATAAACGTAAGCGTAAGCGTCTTTCACAACGTTTACAATTTGAAGGTACACCGCTCGGTTCAGGCAAACGTCGTTCATCGGTCTCCGATGCCGGTTTGCTATCATCTGTATCGAATAGTTTCTTTGATTGCACCACAAGTCCGGATAAATTAGAATGCGAAAAATTGCATGCTGAGCCGGAGATTTGTGAGCCAACACCTGCTGCAAAAAAATCGATGCGTTTCAATCATTTTATGGATTTCTATATGACAGAATCGAATTATGTGGGCATTTTGGATACAATATTGAATGTGTGTATAAATAATATTTATTTAGTAAATGTATAAAACTAATTTTTAATCTTTTTACAGCTCTTTAAGAACAAACTGGAGGAGTTAGCCGAAACAAATGATCCACTACTCAATAAATCAGAAATTAAATCAATTTTTGGTAATTTTTTGCCCATACATGAGGTGCATCAGAGTATGCTAGAGCATTTGCGCGCCTTGCATAGTAATTGGCGTGAAGATTGCCTGATAGGCGATATTATAATACAGCATCGTGATGATTTAATAAAAGCTTATCCACCCTATGTAAATTTCTATGAACAAATGAAGGAAGAGCTATTGTATTGTGATAAGGAATATCCACGTTTTCATGCTTTTCTGAAAATAAATCAAACAAAACCGGAATGTGGACGTCAGAGTTTGCAGGATTTAATGATACGTCCGGTACAGCGACTGCCAAGCATTAGTCTACTTTTAAATGGTTAGTTTGTTTTTAACGTACAGTAAATCCGGAAAATTAATAATTTATATTTTTTTAATAGATATACTTAAGCATACTGGCAATGGTAATCAGGATCATGCACGTCTGGATGAGGCGTTAAAAGCTATCAAAGAAGTTACGAAACACATAAATGAGGATAAGCGACGCACGGAATCGCGTATGGCTATATTCGATATATTTAACGATATCGAAGGTTGTCCGGCGCATCTTGTCTCCTCCAATCGTAGCTTTATCTCCAAGTGTGAAGCCAATGAGCTTTCCGACTGTTTAAGCGGCCGCGGTGATACACTGATGCTTTATTTATTCTCCGATTCCATTGAGGTTTGCAAGAAACGTTCGCGTGGTTTCAATACCGCCAAATCACCCAGTTCAACAAAAACGCATAAGCATATCAAGCTGATATCGTTGAATACGATACGCATAGTCATTGATATTGCTGATAGTCCGCGTGCTTTTGCATTGCTGCAGCGCGGCGAGAAGGAGAAACTTTATACGTTTAGCATTGCGGATGAGGAAACGGATAAGTTGGTCTATCTGAAAACGTTATGCAATCAGATGGCAGAGCATGCATGTCGCACAGATGCGGTAAGTCTATAATATAAGGTTATAAATATTATATTCTTAATTTTTATATGATTGCAGGACAAAATGCTGGTCAGTCGCACATCACAGGAACTGGATGTTGACATAAGTGATGTCAATTTGAGTACATTGTCAAAAGCATTCAAACTGGCAGCAAAGACGCGTTTGAAGGTTTGTAAAAGTTGTAGCCAAGCGAAAAACTTTAAACTTTAATTTTTTTTTTGCAAATTTTTTCCTTAAAGGTTGGCCGCGCATTTTCTTTCAACAAAACGCCGAACAAACTTAAACGCGCTGTCAGCACCATGATGACTTCACCCTTTGGCAGCACAAATTCATTGACACCAGCTACACAATTGGCGCAAATGCGTTTGGCTAGCTGTACAAATATACATGTAAGCAGTAAATAAATTTAAACTAAATAAATTTATATTAAATTTTCTTTTATACACTTACAGGAAGTTGCCGATGAGGATAGCTCCAGCATGCGCAGCAGTTCACCTTCCGATCAATCGGATGTTGTACTTGTGCCGCCATTGTCTGTGCAGCCCACACGTAAAAATAAAGCCGCAGTTGGTCGCATGTAGCGGACTGCAAACCTACTAAACTGTGAAATATGCTTTTCGTTTTGACCTTAACGCAATAGTCGTCGCAGCGTCCAAAAGTTATTTTAATTTCGAGTCTCATTTTGTTGTCACAACTGAAAAAAAAATATCTCGTTTAATTTTAGACAGTTATCGATAGCTGTTAGTTTAAAGTCGCCATTTTCGTATGCGTCCATTTTGTCGTATAATAACTTAATTAAAATGTTGAAGCATTTTAAATCATCACTCTATATTAATATATAATATATAGGTATATTATATAGTTATAGCTCGTATGAAAACAAAACAAAAAAACACAAAGTATATAATGATATATTTTAATCTTATGTTCATTTCTTTTTCGTTTGTTCTGTAAATAATTTCTATATCCATATCTTCATATTTTAAATTAATGCATTCATACGCGTTTCATTTTGTCCAACGTCAACGACATTTATGCTCGGCTTCAATAAATTCGAATACATATATATATTTTTTTTATTGCTTAAGCTAATCAATTCACACATGTAGATTCCCGATAATAGATTTTCTACTACTTACGCTGTGAATGTTTACTGAGTAAATTCTTTTATAATATATATATATAATCTATAACTGTATTAACTGGATAATTATCTGAAAGAGCATATAAATTACAGATACTTATCTGCGCTTTGCGAATTTTCGTCATAAAATATTGATTTAGAGTTACACCTATAAATATATGCATATGTATGTACTACATAAGTTGTTGTTTAAGATCGATCGTATTTGAGAAACTATATCGTAACAGTAATAAAGTAAATATTGTATAAAAAAAAACTAAATATTTTGGTTATAATTCTTATTAAATTATATCTGTGCATGGCCATGAGATAGTGTGACATATTATACAAAGCATATATGAACACGTCTTATGTGCGAACAACAAGATCATCAACTTGAATATTCTTTATCAAAGTTCAATTTTCCGATACATCTGAGTCATATTCGGGCAAAGTTTAAGATGCGTTCACAAAACATCTATTTGTCAAGAAACACATTGTAGAGCAGAGTTCCTGCATGATTTCAGTAGATGGGTCAGTATGGCCGTTAATGGCAGCCAGTCGCAGTACTGTACTTTTGTGCTCCGGCGGGGAAATTGTGTAGAAATCACACTTATTGTTGGTAAGATGTTGATTGTTTTTGTTAAGTGGGTGTGCTCCTGAAATGGCGGCTCACATGGCGCATGCATATACGTAAAACTGAGGCAACTTGTGTTATGAAGTTCCGACTAGGTCGTCGAGCAATAAATAGCCAGCTGCCTGTGAGTTATCGAGCGAAACATAATTGTCGGCTCTTTATAATGTATTAGCTTTACTTTCTACTGGTTCTAACGCTCTCATTCTGTTTTCATTTTAGGGCAGCAGTGCCAACACTAGCACACCAATCCCTAACAAAGTGCGAGATTCTGCTTTCTCACAATTTATTCATCTCCTTATTGGATATTCAGAGAGGTCACCCAGGTAATATTTGCAATAGAAACGTTTTTTGGATACTATTAAGAGAATAACTTGTCTTCAGATCAGGGTCAGATAAAAGCGATTTCATCAACACGCTGTATTTTAAATATTTCTCAATCTGTTTTCATAATTTTTAATAATGTTGCTGAAAGTTTTATATGTCCTAAATGACTGCTGATGCATTATTTTACAATTTAATGCATAAATTAACGAATTAAAAGTGTATCTGTAAATGTATAGGTTTGAGCAAATCAAGAGTAAAATCAAAACATTTTAATTTTTCAAATTTTGTTCCAGTGATTGGCAAAGTGAGTGTCAAATTTGGCGCAAATTATGCTCATTTTGATCTGTTCGCCGCAGATAGAGGTTGTTTGGTCAGCAGTTTATGTATTGAGATTTGGGAAAACATTTTGTATCTTCGGTGCTGGGTGTACATGTAAATCTATAAAAAAAAAACTTCATGAAGTGCTGCTGCATAAAATCTGGAACTGCATAATTAACATTTAAGCAAAATAAATCAGAAACTGAAAAAAAAAAATATAATCGACCTGTCTGGCAACACTGCTTTGCATTTAACATATGCTCAAAACATATGTAGTAAGAAAACAAAACAATTTCAAAAGCAGCGAACTGTTGGTAAACAAAATATTGAGGAATTTATTAGCTGGGAAATAATGTGTACATCTGTACGAGATTTCTCCTACACCTGTCGTTTCTGCACGCGATGCGAAATGGATGAAACACAAAATGAACTCGAACTTAGGTCGCTACATGACTATCCGCCCGGAGAATTTAGCGTCCTGAGCATTGCAGAGATCTTCACAGCGACAACGCCTTGCATGGAAATTAGCGCCACAGACGTACTGCCTCAAGCAAGCTGTAGAGTTTGCTTGGAAAAATTACTAGAAGTACAGAAGTTCCATAAACTGTGTAAGCAGTCGGAGATTAGTCTGCTCAGCTTGGTGCATAATGAAAGCCAAGTGCTGAGCACTGCCGCTGTAGTCAAACAAGAGATGGACATTGAAGATATGAATTGGATTGATTATGATGAAGAAAATAAAGTTGAGCTCAGAAGTAATAACAGCGAAAGTACAAGTGATGCAAGTGAAACAACAGAACTGGATAATTGGATTGATTATGATAAAGAAAATAAAGTTGAGCTCAGAAGTAATAACAGCGAAAGCACAAGTGATGCAAGTGAAACAACAGAACCGTGAGTAATAGAAGCATGCCTTTACTTTCATATCTGCTTAATTTATTTCTGTATACACCAGGTTGTTTTACACGAATAAAAGATTGAAGAGAGGAGCTCCTAACAACTGCGCCGAAATACAAGTAGTGAATGAACCTTTAACAAATGACGATAATAATTATCAGGATAATGTTTCAACAAGTGACACAGCGTATTCGTAAGTCGAAATTTAATTAAAATCTAAATTTGTGCAAATAATATTTTTTTTTATTTGTATAATCCAGTACGGAAGTCATTAAACACGAGGAACAGTCGGAAGCAGTGGATGTCATGGATTCGAATGATACATATTTTGCAAATGAACCACCAAATCCGCCAAACGACAACTCATCATTGATCAGACGAAATAAAACATGTACGGAAAAGAAAATCGAAGCTGCCAGCGATGATGGTTTTAAGTGTTTTTCATGTTCCAAGTGGTATACGACGCGGCCTGCTTTAGCTAAACACATGCGCATGCACAGTAGCATAAAGAAAAACGTATGCAAGATCTGTGGTGAATCATATGAAGAACTACATAAATTTGTCAAACACATAGGCGTACACATCCAGTCAAATGAAGCAAAGTTCAAGTGTGGCCGCTGCAATATGCGGTTAGTATATGATTTTGGTCATTTATGTACATATATTGAGAGTATTATTGCGTTGCAGTTTTCATTTGGCTGGGGAACTGATAATTCACATGCGTGTTCACGCTGACGAGAAGCCATTCAAATGTGAATACTGTGAACAGGCTTTTAAGTTCAAATCAAGTTTGGACAAACATATGCGTTCGCATGTTGGCAAAGAAATCATCAGTTGTAAGCTTTGTTCAAAAAAATTGCGCTTGGTATCTGAAATGCGAAAGCACTTAGAGGAACATAAAAGCGACGATGCAGATTCGTAAGTAGTTATTTTATTAAAATCTAAATTTGTGCACATAATATTTGTATTTGTATAACTCAGCACGGAAGTCATTAAACACGCCGGAAGTAGATTCGAGTGATAGATATTTTGCAAATGAACCACAAATTCGCCAAAAGACGACTCAACATTGATTAAATCAATTGAATCATATACGAAAAAGAAAATCGAAGCTGCCAGCGATGACGGCTATAAGTGTTCTTCATGTTCCTAGTGGTATGCGACGCGTCCTGCTTTAGCTAGACACATGCTCATTCATAGTGGCATAAAGGCACACTTATGTGAATTCTGTGGACAATCATTTGAAGAACAACATAAATTAATGAAGCACAAAATTTTACACACACAGTTAAATAAAAAAAGTTTAAGTGCAACCATTGCAATTTGCGGTAAGTTATTAAATATGTTTATATTTAATTATTAATTGTATTAATTATTGTGCGTTGTAGGTTTAATTTGGCTGACGATCTGACAATTCAAATGCGTATTCACGCTGTCAAAAAAATGGCCAAAAAGTATTTTTTGTGTAAATCGGATGATGATGTAATTGATTTTGATGATGAAACTTTTCAAAACTGTTCCTTAAAATTAGCTTTTCGTAAAATTAAAAACTTTAAATACAATGTTGTTCAGCTTACCAGTGCGTCACTCGAATTTGGAGGCTATCATACCAAGTGTTATAGAAAAGTGACCGCTTTGAGTTAAAAATATAATGAAGAATTTATTAAGATTTGCATGCTACTACATGCATCTATTACTGATGAAGACTCAAAACGGTTGAGTCCTAATGTCGATTCCTGTACTACAGTGACTGAGAATGAAAAGAGTAATGTTGATGGCATGCCTCAAAGTTCCGGGGATCTTGATAAGGTAATAAAATATTTTAGTGCTTTTTTTTGAGCTTGTTTAAAAAAATTATATAAAAAATCTCTATCAATTGATTTCTTATTCTCCATTTAAATTTGTTTCTTAAATTTTTACTTAAAAAATTATTTTCATTCTTTTAGGAGCAGTCAACGCTAAAAGCATCCACGTCAAGCAAAATCATTTGTCTCTTTGTGATCATAACCAATAAAGATGTGGGAAGAAGCTGGTTATTTTTATAGTCCCTCAGAGTGACAAAGTACCACTGCAGATAATAAATATGGCCAAAAATTTTAATGATTCGGTTATTCTCTCGAAACTTCAACATCAAACTGTTACGTACCACCAGCCTTGTTACGCAGTGAAGCGGTCCACCAAAGAATCTACCGATTCTAGCTATAGTAAATATAGATAGTTATATCAGTAGGCTTTCGAATCAATATCGAATTTAATTGAAAATAAAAGACTGACTCCAACTCTACGCAACATTATCATTGTGGAATCTTGACTAAGTGTAAATACTGTAACCTGGCTTTTAAGTTCAAATCGAGTATCGTCAAACATATTCGCATGATGGCAAAGAAGTCATCAGTTGCAGGCTTTCTCCAAAAGAAACTTCCGTTTTGTATCCGCCAAAACTTTACAAATTATAGTCAAAAGCTTCCTGCACGTCCTTAAAAACTCCATTGCAGTATTCCTTTCTACCAAACGTCTTTAATATGTGGTTCACTAACCTGTAAGCTCGCTCAAAGTTGCCATGACCACGCCGAAAAACAAATTGGTTACCCGCGTTGCAAAAATTCTTTCCCAAACCTTTGACAGCGAACGTTGCAGGCTTATTGATAAGAGCTAGCAATCAGTCTTCAGGCTTGCCAGGCTTACGGATAAAAGTGATCCTCGCTAGTTTGCACTTGCTAGGGAAATGCTGCATATTAACGTCAAATAGAGGAGCGCACGCCTTGGCAATGCCTTTAAGGTATTATGACAAATTCTTCATGACTTCCTCGGGACGGACTATTCTAGACTATTTTGGGTGCTTCATCACACATTTCGTTCCGACATCCGGGGTTGGCTCATTAAGTATTTAACATATTATATCCTTAACTAAAAAATTACCCAAAAACATTTCTGAAATTAACCGAAGATAATATGTAATCGACCTGTCTGGCAACACTGTAATGCATTATGAACATATGCTCAAAACATATGCAGCAACAAAACAAAACTAAACAATTTCGAAAGCAGCGAAAAGAAAACAAAATATTGAGGAATTTATTAGTTGGGAAATAATGTGTACATCTGTACGAGATTTCTCCTACACCTGTCGTTTCTGCACTCGATGCGAAATGGATGAAACACAAAATGAACTCGAACTTAGGTCGCTACATGACTATCCGCCCGGAGAATTTAGCGTCCTGAGCATTGCAGAGATCTTCACAGCGACAACGCCTTGCATGGAAATTAGCGCCACAGACGTACTGCCTCAAGCAAGCTGTAGAATTTGCTTGGAAAAATTACTAGAAGTGCAGAAGTTCCATGAGCTGTGTAAGCAGTCGGAGAATAGTTTGCTCAGCTTGGTTCATAATGAAAGCCAAGTGCTGACCACTGCCGCTGTAGTCAAACAAGAGTTGGATATCGAATCTATGAATTGGGTTGAATATGAGGAAGAAAATAATGTTCAACAAGTCTTAAAGAACAATGAGAACGAAAACACAAGTGATGCAAGTGAAACAACCGAGCCGTGAGTAATAGAAGCATGCCTTTACTTTTATATCTGCTTACTTATTTTCTGCATACACCAGGTTGTTGGTGAAGAAAAGATTGAAACTGGAAGCTCTTAACAATTGCGCCGAAATAGAGTTACTGAATGAACCATTGACAAATGACGAACACTTTAATCAAATTGAGCATGATTCAACAAGCGACACAGCATATTCGTAAGTCGAAATTTAATTAAAATCTAAATTTGTGCACATAATGTTTTTTTTATTTGTATAATCCAGCACAGAAGTTATTAAACAAGAAAAGCTGTTGCAAAGCCAACTAGGCTTAGATGCTATGTTACACGACGAACAGTCCGAAACAGTGGATGACATGGATTCGAATGATAAATATTTTGCAAATGAACCGCCACATATGCCAAACGACGACTCAACATTGATCAAACCAATTGAAACATATACGAAAAAGAAAATCGATGCTGCCAGCGATGATGGTTTTAAGTGTTCTTCATGTTCCAAGTGGTTTGCGACGCGACCTGCTTTAGCTAGACACATGCTCATTCATAGTGGCGTAAAGAAACACATTTGCGAGATCTGTGGGCAATCATTTGCACAACAATATAAATTATTGAAGCATAAAATTTTACACACACAGCCAAATGAAGGAAAGTTCAAGTGTGATCATTGCAATTTGCGGTAAGTAAATGAATATGGATATTTACGTATTTAGATATTAAATAATTGATAGTTTTACAGGTTTAATTTGACTAGTGATCTGACAATTCATATGCGTATTCATGCCGACAAGAAGCCATACAAATGTAAATACTGTAAACTGGCTTTTAAGTTCAAATCGAGTATAGTCAAACATATACGTTCACATGTTGGCGAAGAAATCATCAGTTGCAAGCTTTGTCCAAAAAAATTTCGCTTTGTATCTGAAATGCGAAAGCACTTAGAGGAACATAAAAGCGACGATGCTGCTAAACGAACTCAAAACTTAGTTGTACGCAAAGAGAAAGAGACTAAATCGTTTAGTGCGCTAATAGGTAATGTCTTAATTCATGTTCTGCCATTTATAATAGCGACACTCAATTGATGCAAGGATTATGAAATATACGTTAGTGCAGATTCAGACGGTCTCACAATAATTTCAACTATCTACAAATTTTAAAATATCTAGTTTTTGTCACTTTAATGGCATAGTTTGAATTTGCCTTTACAAACTATTATGCAAAATTTGTATAAAATTCTTACTTGTTTCAACAAAATTTATTTTAAGACTTAATTTAATACAAATATGTTCCTTTTATCATTTATGTAGCTTATTCTTTTTCTTCCGATTGCAATTTGAAAGATGAGACTAATGTTGGACACGACCGCAAAAGTAAGTTTAACAAATTTATTTTTGAAATGTTCAAAATAATATTTTGATGTTTTCTGATTCTAAGCAAAATCAGCTGTGAACTGGTCTGTAAAAGAAAAAGAGGAATTAACTGCCATACTTCGAGACATCAAAGTGCTTGAAAAGTCACCAACTCTAAAATATTGCTTTAAAATTATAAAAAGCTCTCAACATTTAAGAAAACGAACTGCCGAACAAGTAAAAAATTGGTTAGATAATAGACTTGAAGTGGTACAAGAAAGAAGTTCCTATAATACAAATTAGTAAACATTGTATTTAAATCTAAAATAAAATGAAGTGAAGTGGCATAGAGTTATGATTGCAAATAGTGTTGAATATTTGCAAATTAAAATTAAGTATATAAAATATAGAATTTTTTTTTGATTGAATTATAATAACCATACGACCTTTTTTATATGACTTGGTCTTAAAACAGATCAAGTATTCAATTTTTGGTGCACATTTTCTCCTGAAAACTTTGTCATACAACTGAATGATGAACGAACGGAAGGACATGGGTGTGTTCATTCGATTCTATATATAAATATATGAACTTCTCAACAAAAAATCCAGTTTGAGAAGTATCTAAAAAAATCTATAGCAATTTATAGCTGCATCTCGGAGCGTATGGCAAAAGGTTACAAATGAAATAGTAAACTTAGAAAATAGCAAACATGTCGCATTTGCTTTCAAAAACAATTTCCGTGCTGAAATTCATAAACTGGCTGTGCAACGAAGTCGACATTATCTGGCAGCACTGCAGTGCACTTTTGCAATGGAAAGTAAAGTCAAATAATAAAATAAAAAAACTCTAAATATTATTGCTCAGAGGTAAATAATAACATTATGCATTGATCTTAGCTGACCAGCTAGAAGTAGCGTTAAAAAAATTATGGAAATTGTACGAAATTATGCATTTACTTGTTGCTGTGTGCAATGCAAAAAAGACGCCGCCGCAAATGCATTCACTAAACGTTTACCGGTGAAGCGCCATTAGCGCTCTGAGCATTGCAGATATCTTTAGAGGGACAGAACCTTGCATGAAAATTAGCACCGATGATGAACTGTTCTAAGTAATCTATAGAAGCTGCTCGAGAGAACAACTAGAAATGGAAAAGATTTAGCAGTTGTGCAGTCAGTTGGCGAAGAAACTACGCAATTGGATTAATGCGGAAAGTCAAACGCGGACCTGTGCAATCGTTAAAGAAAAGTTGTGCAGAGAAGCAGGCATTAAGTATTCATGTTACAACAACATGAAATCAGTACATATAGACTAAGCAGATTTGTGCTTCTAACTTCATTTGTTCACATTAATCAACATAATTGCACAACGATGGGCATTAAACGAAATATTTTGGTGAATGGAAAAAATAGAGTACATGAAGAATACAAAAAACGTATTGCTTTATACACAAAAACCGAAAATTGTTAGTGATTAACAATGTGGTAAGTAATAAAAGAAAACGGACACTTCGGAAACAACCGAAGCTTTTTATAAATTTAACAAACAACTAAAAAATTGCTGTTAAGCCTTGCCATCTCCGAAGTCTTATGTGGGTACTCTGATTGGTCAACGTTCTTGCCAATGGATTGAGATGAGATGATTGTTGTTGATGATCAATTCAGTGTGAATATTACTTGATTGTTTTTAACGCGTTAACTTTTATACGCCAGTTGATCAGCCACTGGTCGAGAAGAATGTACTGGTCTACAACTCGTCTAATGGCTTTGTCATCGAAAAATATGAATGTTGTAAGTCTGGGATCTGTAGATAATGAAGAATTAATGACAATGTGTAGAATGTTGAATGTCTTTCTTGGGGTTATCTCAAATAGTGAAAATTTTATATATATAACTCGGCATAAGAAAAGCATTGTAGTCTATGAACATTCCTGCTATCCAAGTTCAAAATTATCGTCCATTTTTAATGGTATGTCCGCGTAATTTCCCAGAACTTGTATTTCCGTTGTCTGCATGCGCCCCGCTGTGCTACTCTGGATCACCGGCGCACTATGGAAATCATCAGCCAGTGCAACAACCATGATATATATGAGGCTTTTGGCTTTCTTCACACTTCTTGAGCAGCTCTTGCTGGTTTGCTCTTTCTTTTTCACTACGGGCTGACTTGCGAATATGATCCATTTAAAGAAATACCTTTTTCTGCTGGTGGTTATATGCTAGTACGTGTCTTTTGGTTTAATTAAACTTTACAAATTATCAATGAACCTTCATAACGATGTTTAGTAAGATTCGGATTAAATCTAAGGTATTTGGGCCTCTTTTTACATTTATAAACAGACATTTGGACATGTCACACCTTTTTAGGCCCTGTACCGAAGGTACAAGAGCCTATTGGGTTTGTGCAAATGTATGTAACAGGTAGAAATAATGGTCGGAGACCCCCCAAAGTTACCACCATTATGGTCAGGAGTGATAGAGGAGTCGATATAGCCATGTCCGTCTGTCCGTCTGTCCGTCTGTCCGTCCGTCCGTCCGTCCGTCTGTATGAACGAAAGGATCTCGGAAACGGTAATAGATAGAGACTTCGTGTTTTTTGCATTCGACTAGGATTGCTCCGGAATTTCACAAGTTTATTTTAAAATTTTGCCCCTCCCCCCCTTCCCCATAAAATCACCCCTTAGGGTGAAAATTTCTTCGGCACAAAAAAAATTGAGTGTACCAATATAGAGATAACGTCTCTCTAAGCAAAAATCCAAAAAGTTCATCAAAATCGGATAATAAATGGCGATTTTATAAGTAATTGAATTTGAACAACCCCCCTTTTCTGTTCATTCATATTCGCGCAGTGAGAAGTGGTCATGTGTTTGGTCATAAGCTCGGGAAACATTTAATATGTTTGTTAGGCGACCTTAACTGGTACAGGGCCTTTTACAGTCGGTTACGCCCGACTGTATTTCCTTACTTGTTGTTAGTATAATTTATGGTTGGTAGGTAACACTCATTAGTTCTGTAGGCAAAATAACCATTTGAAACCAATTATTCTAATTTAAAATTTGATATTTAAGAAAATGATGAATCTATTTCGATTGCAAGGTATCAATAATTTTATAATTTACTTTTTAATAGACGGTATCGATGCTTGCTACTGTTCATCTTGAAACGAATGAAGAAATCCAATTATCTTCCATGACTCAAGAACAAACTTACGGTGAACATGGAGCTGAAATTTTGAATGAGTTGAGGTCGGTAAAATTTGGAGTTAATGAAAGGTAAAGAAGAGAGCCACCAATTTGTTCAAATTTTGGCAGATGAGTTAAAACTCCTTACCAACACATCCACTCGGATTACTTGATCGTTTTAAAGCATTTGATGAAAAGGTTATGTTTGACTACGATGTGAACTGGTAAGTTGGTCATAGTTTGTTATCCTTCATTGATATTAATTACTTATTTTTCTATTTATTGCAGAAATGATTTATACAGCGAATCGGAGAAAACGATATGTCTTCGTTTTTTAGAATGGTTGTTAAAAATATTATAAATGATAATTTGGCTGTAGAATTGACTTGATAAGCAAGGAGTATTCAAAATTTTAATACTTTCGACATTATCAAAGGTAAATTTTTCAATTTATACATATATACAAAATGTTTACAATAATAATTAATTATATTCTAATAACAGTCATTCTAAATCTATTAATGTTACCGTCGTCGACATTAATAAATTATGCCAACCACACTTGCGCCATGCGAAAGAGTCAACTGAAGAAGAAATAATACGTTTAAACCCTAATTTCAAATGATTTCAAATTTTTTTTTTTTAATTGAAGTTTGTAATTAAATATAAAGAATATGCTATGTTTCTATATTCACATTCACCTCATTGACCTCTAAGAGGTTACCACCATACAAACCCGTCACTCCACTCTTGTTCTTCACTATAAGTTTCCATATTCACATTCACTTCCTTCTTCACATAAACCCCCAACCCTGCCATTCTTCTTTAAATTTGGTGTATCTTATTTTAATTGTAATAAAATATTTCATATAGGTGTCTCCCACTCTGATTAATCCGCTTCGGTTCCCTTTTCAGATAACAAATTTTTAATGAACCTCTCTAAGGGTTTTGTTTTTCCAACCCAAAATGTAAATCGACTAATTATTTTTTTCTTTTAAATACTTTTATTTCCAACACAGTGTTATAGATTCCATGTTTTTAATTCTTGACTCTTTAAAAGCTTTATTTCATTTAAAGCACCTAATTTCGACTTTCATTAAAATTTTCCATATATGGAAAATCTATTTCACTAACATAGCCAAAGTGCCATATACCATCTCCAGAATTCATCATTTGTTTCTTCTTTTGCCTCCGTATCAACAGCAACTTGAATAAATGGTAAAACAATCTTACGGGAGCATTTTTGTAGATGATAATGTTTATATCCAGAACTATGCAGTAGGTTTTTAAGCTTCGACATTAATACGTAAAATGAATGCATCATTTATGTTGCGAAAGCCTCCATGTGCACAAACATAGATCGTAAGAAAATAATAGATGGTTTTAAGCCATAAATGTTTATTTTATTTTTTTGATTAATTCCAAAACATTGAACATATAAAGTTAGAAATAAAAAGTGACAAACTATGTCGTAGCCTGCTATTACTGAATAATTACTAGAGAATTTCTTCTGAAGGGTGCAAAATCAAAGAAAAACAAGAGAAACATTTTAAATTGAAGTGTGATTAAATCTTGTTTTGTGTTTAGTCTTAGATTGCCTAGAAAAACGTATCACTTAAGAAGAACTTACCAATCAAGCTCCAAGAAACAAGGCAGCTACTAATTTCAGCATTCCGGAGCCCTTTTTCAGAGTAATTCCACGAAGACTCTGAGTATTAGTAATGCCGGAAGAGGAAATAAAGTTTTGCAAGGACTTTGAAGGCATAAATCTGGGGAAATAAATGCTAGGGGTCGCCATAATAAGAGATCTGAAATATACTATGGAGTGATAAATTATATTAAATTTGTAGTCTGTACATTGCATACTGAAAAGACATTGTTTCGAAAAGGGCATCACCTCTTTTTGAAACCGCGGAAAGCATCTTGAAGATCGACCAGGCTTGAACTATGAATAAAGCCTAGAAAATTCCTGAACTACTGGTGCGAAAGTTGTAGAAGGTTTGGTACCATTACCTCTTAATCGCCAATCATATAACGAAAACGTTTCCACGAAAAAAATGTGGTTTTCGTATTATTAGGTCAAAATATATTTGGAAAATAATATTGAGATATACTGAACATAACAATTTATCGATTTTGTGAACGGGTGATGTCAAAGATCTCTGTTCCAAAAGGGTGAAGCACTTATGAAATGTAATATAGTTTCTTAGAGCTTAGAGCGCGGTTCAAAATGATGTTATTTCCTTTAGGATTTGGGTGATTTGTACTCCTCTTTATTAAAGTAATTTATTAAAAGTCTTTAATAATGTGATTAAAATAAAAAATATTTTATTTTTAAATATAAATACTGCAAAACTAAGTTTTTGTTTTATTATTTAACAGATATTAAAATAATTTAAATACATATATACGTTGTATGTATATATATTTAAATTAAATGCGCATATTATATAAGTAGGTACGAAAAAAAAATTATAATTCGCTTACAACAAAATTTCACGCAAGGCACTCACTAATTCAAAGAAACAAGGACTCTAAAACTAATAAAAAGTATAATAAACTATTAAATAAAAACTAAAGCACTGGAGGTGTACGACTGTGTGTGTGTGTGTGTGTGTGTGTGTGTGGGAGGCTGTGCATTCCATTGTCATACAAAATAATTTAAAAGAAAATTCCAGTGCTCAGACCCAAAGCACTGTAGCTGCATCCTCATTGGATAGCGTCGAGAAGCGTTGAAATTTATTTGTATTACGATATGTAGTCTTCGACGGTGTGATGTCCCAGCGTGGTAGAGTAGCAGACGTTTGCAACGGCAGACCACAAACATTATTCGGATGCGTTGAGGCAACAACGGTGCTAGCAGTTGGCGCTTTTAAAGTTGAATTACGGCTATCTGAATGATTGTTGGCGGCGACATTGTTGTTTTGTTCTCTACCGGCAATGCTAGCACGTGGTGTGCTCGACATCAATGTGGAACTAAGTGGTATGCCAACATCCTGGAAGGAGCTAATCGAACTAAAGCCACTCTCATCTTCGGTGCTGGAACCACCGGCTGCATTATTAACACCGCCGCCAACAACGCCTGCCACATTAATCGGTTTCGTATGGCTGACATAGGGAACCGATGGCGTCGTAATGTGTAAATCTTCATCGGTTTCGAGTTTCGAAGATGTCGACGACGATGAAGCAGTCGATGAGATGGTGGAATGCACGGAACTATCGGTGGAGCTACGCAACGAGAGACGTGAATCGCGCATATTCGCAGCGCGCAAGAAGAGCATATCTGTGGCGGCAAGTGTTGACATTTTCGTTGGTGTCACGGCAATGCGTACGGTGGGTGTGCACTCTGCTATGCTGCTATTGTTGGCGTTATTGCCAGAATTTATGGTCAGGATGGTGGAATTGTGCAGCGGCGGTGCGTTGCCGTGTAGCGTGTATACGGATGCAGTGGAGGCAGCTTTTGCCAGACGTGCATGGCTAAGTGATGCAAGTGAATTGCGTGGTTGCGTTAGATCCGGCTGTTGTATCGAGGTGTTGAGCAGATTATGTATTGTACGTGAGAGACGGAAAGCCTCCTGATTGAGCTTCTCTTCACCGGCATCGTTGTTGTTGTTGCCTAGGCGTGAATTGCGGCCATCAGCATTGAATTTCTTCGGTGTGCGGCGCCTGAAACAAAAATTTTGTATAAACAAAAAATTTTAAAATAATGATTACACAATACGCACCAAGTAAAATCCTTAAAAGCGCCATAAGAACCCGCCGGTGCTATGGGTTCATAATTGTGCTC
Organism: Leucophenga maculata; assembly: GCA_035044805.1. Classification (NCBI taxonomy): domain Eukaryota; kingdom Metazoa; phylum Arthropoda; class Insecta; order Diptera; family Drosophilidae; genus Leucophenga; species Leucophenga maculata. Next base: position 188,990 of record JAWNNP010001715.1, on the reverse strand, counting down.
CTCGCTATTCATGGCCGACATGGATTTATTATTGTTGCCAATTAAATTTGTGCTGCTGCGTGCACGTAGATATGAATTCGATACAGCTTCATCAGCGCTGATCAGGGAATCGTGCGCCGCAGTAGTAGCGCCACCCGTAAGACCTCCTCCGCCGGCATGTACATGATAGAGGCTCTTGGAGCGCGCAATTTGCTGTTGTTCGTTGCGGTTTTTCTGCTGTTGCTGCTGCGTATGACTCGTATAGCGTTCGAGAAACCGCGCCACTTCCTCCATAACAGCGCGATACATTTCACAGCTGGTCTCCACCTGCGCATAGAATTACATACAGAGTGAGGGGTTATACATAAGTATTGTCGTAAGTAATAAAGTCGCAATAAAACCACAAAACAAATACTAAATAGAATTACGTAAATGCTGTGCAGTGTAGCGCTTGCCACAATTAGATAATCTTGTATTATGTACTCAAAAAAAAAAAAAACAAAAACAAAAAAGTTTGTGTCTTAAACTCTTTTGTTTTATTTGAAAAACATAGAAGCAGACGCCAAAGAAATGGCTTTACGCCACACTCCAAAGTGACAAATTTTTAAAGAAAATTTTATCGCTTTACTATGGAATAATTTGTTATTCAAATTTGTGACCATAAATTTCTTAGCACGACGCCCGCTTTGTATTGGAATTGTTTTTAATTGCTTGCACCGTGGTGTGAGTGCATAAACCGAACAAAAAATTTGAAAAAATGTTAGCTGTGATGTAATCAAAACTTTAAGGAACTTCATATGAAGTTTCGAGTTAAAACCCCAATTCTTTCATAACTTTATTTTTAAAGAAATGCTTATAACATCCTCTCTTCAATCCTTTTAAGAACTCTCAATTATATCGACAAAATAATTCTAAAAAATAATGACAGTGAGGCCAACCGGTAGGACAATTTGTCTTCAGCTTTATACCTACTACATTTGCTTCGCTTTACTCTGCACTTTCACACCACGGTTTCATTTATTTGTTTTTCTTTTTTAAGTAGGGTGTTCCCTAAAGTAAAATGCTAATATTTATGTAAATTTTGAATCTAAACATCTTTCTTGAACAATCTGTACAGCATAAATTAAATAAGAAATTCAGCATCTTCGATTTTTTTGGTCAATTTAATTCGAGCATAACAAGAAAAACTAACAAAAGAATGACGTAAACTTTCTCCAGACAATTAAATTCGAATTTCTTTATAAGAGCGATGGATCTTTAATATAATTTAAAAATAACAACGTAGAAATAAGCCTTAAACCGTAGATTTGTGTCCAAGTTGTGGCATATTTTACTAAATTGAGTTGGTGTATATTTAAAACAAATCATTTTACTTTTAATTGCTATAAAAGCATGTTTTTTGAAGTTTTTATAGCCGTTTTATTGAGCAGTAACCTTAGAAATTCGTTATCAAATCGATAGATTTGCAAAGATGTTGGCAGAGTGAGAAATCACCAAACAAAACAAAATTATTTTAGTGGCAATAAGCATATGTGAGACCTCGTGGTCTCTATCCTTACTTATTTCATACGCCCATAAAAATGAAAAGAGAAAGAGAGAGACGGCAATAATGCAAAACGTAGTTAATTGTTTCATTTATATTGCTTTCCCTTTTAAGGCCCTGTACCGAAAGTTACAAGAGCCTATTGGTTTTGTACAAATGTATGTAACAGGTAGAAATAATGGTCGGAGACCCCCAAAATTACCACCATTATGGTCAGGAGTGATAGAGGAGTCGCTAAGCCATGACTGTCTGTCCGTTCGTATGAAAAAAAGGATCTCGGAAACGGTAATTGATAGAGACTTCGTTCTTTTTGCATTCGACTATGCTTCCGTCCTTCATTTTTTTTTTTAATACAATAAGAAGGGGGAGGAGCAAAATATTTTTCGTCAGTACCAATTTTGTTATAAAATTGCAAAACCAAGAGGCTCTTGCATCTTCGGTACACCTACGAAATGTATTCCAAAAATATTTTTAATTACATCCAGATCGACTAGTGTTCCCTTAGACCGGTACCCGGCTGAACGACACCTTTGTCAGACACACAATTTCTACGCCATTACCGCTTGAAAGGAATTTTTAGGCTTATTCTGTAGTTCTGTATCATAAAAGTTGTACCGAATTTTATTAATCAATAGCGGATCTGGCTTGCGTTGCCCTTCTTGTCTTCCTTTTCTAAAGGTGAGTTATCGCGAGAATGAAATTTTTCAAATCTAATTTTGCAATATTTGGCTTATAGCATTGTAAGTTTTTTAGTTAACCCCGCGTGCTCTGCTACACATCATTTCGTGTTTTTCTTTTATTATACCACTTCACAATATGTAACTGAACATGGATCTTACCATTACCCTTTGCCGTTAGAATTACCCATTGTGGAGCTTAAGTCTCTCAAATTCGAAACTCATGAAGTTATGATCTCATCCCACTAACGTGTATACCAAATATCACCCCCGATGCAAAGATATATCAAGAAGTATCACTCCTATTCCTGTACTACTCGAAGAAGAAAATTGCTTAAAACCGCGGAACCAGTTTGTATGAATTTTGGTAAAGAAATATACGAGACGTTACAAAAGAACATGATAGATTGCCCAACCGTTTAAGCGAAACGAGAACGTACCAGTTAACGGGAACACTACGAATAATAACGTAAAAATTTTGAAATAATAAAATAAAAAATGGATAAACAAATAATACAAAAAAATATGACTCGAATTCAGCTACAAATAGCTTCGTCATTTGACCTTATTAGAGTATATACTACTTGTGAATTATAAACAGTTTTAAAATTAAGACAATTGTGAATTCATAAAGAAATTTTAACACAGTTCGTTCCTTTATAATTCACAATTGGTTTTATTGCTCTGTATTAGCTTGTGAAGAGCGTTTGTACAGGAATTTAGCTGCACTACAGAGTCTATTGACTCAAATCGAATTTCATAAAAATAAATTTACATAAATACAATACAGCATCACCTACTTATATTTCCTTAAATACAACAAAATAACGTGCGAAATGCAAACAAATAAACAAGAAAAAACAAACTCCTGTTTAACTAACCGAAACAAATGAGAAAGAGTGCAGCAGCAGCTAGTTATAAAAAATACAAGTTATAACAATTCAACACATAATATGCCCGAAGAAAACTACAAATTCCACATAACTCAAAGAAAGAAAAAAAAAACGCATTCAACATAATAAATCACACAACATAAAAATGTGCTCAACACGCTACTGAAACATAAAACCAAAAAAAAAAAAAAAAATAAATAAAATACCAAACACATCAATGAAATAGAAATAAAATACGAAAATTATATACGTTTATAAACGGAAAAGTGCATGAAAATTCGTATGAAAAATTAACAACAACACAGCGCCACACAATTACATAATCACAATAAAAAATCGCAAAAATGCCAAACAAACGCCTTCGAACCAAGGCGAGCAAAGACATTGGTGGCCAGGCCAACGCCAGCGCCAGCGCCAAAACCAATAAGTGTGGAGAGAAAAAACACCAAATTGGACTTTTCAGAAAAACAAATAGTGTAATTCACACGAACGTGAAAAGCTGCAACGCCAACAACCACAACACAAAAGACCACATGGAGAAGCTGTAATTTCATGCATTCATACTTGTGATAGGCTCGGCCCGGCCTGTCCTGTACTGTGCCGCACTAAATTTAACCAGTAGTCACCATTGCGGTGGCCAAGTCAAATCGTTGCCGCCAACGACGTTGTCGCCACCGCTCCAAGAGGTGTCTAGTCTAAACTTTGTGGGTTGCATTTTGGCAATTGAATTGCCAACAAAAGCCAATTGGCCAATGTATACACCATCTGGCCGCTAGTTTCAAATAGATATCGGGTATAGTTTTTTTTGCCTTTTGAAAATTGGCAAGGCGAGTAGGTTAACTTGTCTTGATGCTGCCGCGCGCATCAACTTCGTAATCTGGCTCTAATTAGGTTTATATGCATGTCTTGCTAACTAAATTCGTAAACTGGGTTAGGCAAATTCTTGCGGTAAGCCTAAAATCCGTATGGTAATACTCTGTTGAAATTATGTCTGACAGCGGCTATTTAGTTGTTAAAAATGAGTTTGTGTGTAAAACAAGAAAAACATTGTTTTTTGTTGGCAGCCAAATCTTGTAAGCCCCTGCATTTACAGAAAATAAGAAAAAGGTTGTTTTAACAAACATAAAAAGCATAATTATAAGTCCTATACCTATGGCGGTTACATAAGCCCTGGTAGAGGAGCTGGTGTATTCATTTAATACCCATTATATGCTAAATATTAAGTATAGTCTAAATATTGAAATATGAAACTTTTATCTTTCATAGACTTCAAGATCTCGTCGTTCATAGAGATAGATTTTAATGAAATGTGGTACATATAACTTGGATTGCCATATAGCATATGTAGAATATTTTTATTCCGTAGGTTAAGGTACAGAGATGAGAGATTTGGTATACATAAACGGATCGGGATATGTAATAATCTTAAGTTTGCTTAAAATTGGAGTTGACGTCGTCCCGCCCCATGTAAATTTATAAACAAAATTCAGCAACATGTTAAGATATCTAAAGTCCTTATCCTAATATATTATTTTAAAAATATTAGCTAATTAGGCCTATTGGTTTTGTGCAAATGTATGTAATAGGTCGAAATAATGGTCGGAGACCCCCCAAAGTTACCCCCATTATGGTCAGGAGTGATAGAGGAGTCGATATAGCCAGGTCCGTCTGTATGAACGAAAGGATCTCGGAAACGGTAATAGATAGAGACTTCGTGTTTTTTGCATTCGACTAGAACTGATCCGAAATTTTACAAGTTTATTTTAAAATTTTGCCCTTCCCCTTTAATGATTATGCAGACAGAAGGTCATGGCCATATTTACTTGACTCGCAATGCTGATCATGAATATATACAATTTATAAGAATTTCATTCTTCTTATAATGAAGGTTCGGCATGAGCAAAAGTAAATGAATGCCATTTCTCCCTCGTCTTCATCTCAGTAGCTCCTTCAAAATCATTGGTGTGATACATAGTTCGCTAGGATGTATACCTGCCGGCCAATATCCGGTGATAACTCGTACAATTACCGATAATAGTACCTAGTTTAGACTACAAAGTTGTTGAGTTGTCTTTTCGTTCAAAATGTTTACAGATAAGAAACTTACAGGTCGCCATTAGCATATATACACAATCCTTAACGAACATGATCTGTGACGTAAATCTTCCTTCACGAGATCGTGAGTTATACAGCTTCCCTCAGTATCCCTGTTTGCTGGAACTCAGAAAAATGGTTCATATACAACTGCTGGAACCTCTGAATAATAGATCTGTGGCAGCTGTTTAAAGCAATTTCGTAGCAGCTTTAATTTGTAAGAAAATATTTATGTGTGCTGACTGTACGCTTGGGATTCTCAGAAACATAACTGATTTCTTTGCTTCTTTGCTTGAAACACACTGCCAAAGGGAAGGATTTATTTAGGTCTAGTTCAACAGAAAAGACACCTGCACCAACTGAATTTGCAGTTTTCAGCTGTCAAGAAAAGTACCAATTGCGTATGAGGATTTCGGCGTGCCAGAAGTCCAAACTTTCCTTGAAGTTTCTGCAAGATTTGATATGTTCTGAAGGCATGCAGTAGTTATTAATTGCAGGTTAGAATGGTTATTCTGTAAGTATTGTTGAATTGTCAATGAAGCACTTGAACCAGTACTTGATTTCTCCTATTCTTGGGGACATACTTAAACCACATTTCTCTGCTTAGTAGTCTGTTTAGAATCATTGTCATCAGATAACACAAAGTTTGAGATTAGTTTTTCTTGAATAGGATAGCATAGGCCACTAATGTCTATAGACTTTATCAGTACGTTTCCTGCAATGTTCCATAGAAGGGGTGAACTATACATTGTGATGCACCTCTATCGCTAAATATGGAAAGCGTTCTGTCAACAAGTGAGAACTATACATTTCTGCAGTAAAGCATCTGATTGTTCGATTAAAGTTACCATATGACTATCAACATCCAACAATTTGTTAATGATTTTCTAAGGTTACTGATCAAATGTTGCAAAATAACTATGCTAAAAAAAAAAAAAATCAAAGACCAGCATACTATTCTCTCAATACATTCTCCTGCCGACAACGTACTGTCCGCTCAGTTACATTCAACTCCATATCACAATAGCTCACTCAGCACCTTCTATAGGACTTCCCCCGCACACTATGCACATAACCCTCTCTCTCTCTCCATCTAAACCAAAACATATGAAAATACTGCTTTAAAAACTCGACATTTCTACAGAAAAATCCACACTTTAAAACCTTTGAACCACAGCTGCTTTCATTTAAGAAGAAACTCAATTGAAAAATTTAATCTCTCACGCAATCCCAACAGCTCTCCATTAACTCCATTCGCTTGTTACTGGCGCACAAACTCAAACAAAAATCGCTGCACAATTTCTAAACGTTCGATTCTTAAAATGAAGCATGGTAAATAATAAATAGTTACGCTTTCATTTCAATTTAATGCGTATTAAGAAAGCATTGAAAAGAAACTAACAGAGCGCCAGAGTAGCGCCAGCTGGAAATATTGCAAAGAAATTGCAAACTAATCTACACACGAGTATGATAAAAATTTTCAACGCTTATAAATCATCATAACGCAGAGAGCGAGCGAGACTGAGTCTAAATATTGAGCATAAAATCTAGGTTATTTGGAAAAGTGGTCGAGAAAAATCAATGCATAACTTTTGCCAGTAGTAGTGATGGAGCAAAAAAAAAAAAAAGCATCACACGCACTAAAAATCAAAAAAAGAAAAACCAAAAAAAAAAATATTCATGTATAAAATAAAATTAATGCAAGTCAAGCTTCCGCCGCCGCTTAGTGGGCAGACAGACAGCCAGCCAGCCAGACCAGCCACTGTATGGACTAGTCTCCATCCAGAGTTGCAGAGTTGCAGAGTTCCAGCGTAGGCTGCATTGAGCCGTGGGACTTGCAAGACTTGACTCTAAGTGCAAGTTGTCTGAGCGTGAGTTAGACTTTCCGCTTGCAGACTGGGATGTCAGTCGTAGATAGACTATAGATACTAACTCGTACTAATAGTTGTACTATATACTATATAGTATGTTGCTTTGTATAGATGAAAGCATCGATCAATCAGTCAAACGCTCGATTGTTCGATCGTTGATAGTTTGCAGCGTCACCGCACAGATTGATGTGTTCATTTTTGCAAATTGAATTTCTTCGCGCCAGTCAGTCAGTCAGTCAGCGGAGAGTTTTGTGCTAGAAAATTTCAGTTAAAAAAAAAAAAGAAAATACTAAAGTATAACCATGAATGTGGTAAAAGCGTCACTAGTATTCAGTATATATGTATGTAGGAAAAAAAGATACAATTTATTCATAATAATATTCACATTCTCTTTCGCTCTATGAAAGTAAAATATTTCTATAGAAAACATTGGCTACGGCTACTCATGCTGTGCGAAAAATTAAAATATATATCTTTTATTAGTAGAGAGTGATTTGTAAGCTTATTTATTTGTTTGCATCTTTAGTAATAATAAGTATTTGCTTCAAATTCGATACGCTGTTGTATAACTTCGAATAACACACTTCTGAGTGAGTGGTGGGCAAAGTAAGCTTAGTAGTAAAACATGTAAAAATCCCTATTCATATGTCAATACTATTCACAAGTGTAATCTGTCTATAATTGTTCATGTTGTGTTCACTAGAAGGTACAGCTCCCATACAGAAACACTTTCAACAAATATATTGCCCATTAAATATATTATATAAATGTACGAAATGTTATTAAATATAGTTCAATTGTTTAGCAGAGCTCGCGGGTTCAAATTAGTGTTAAATGCCGCTAAAACATCAAATGAAACATTCGAACTAAAATTAATTTGAATGAGAGCACACTTTCATTTAATACTTGTAAATCTGATTTTCAAATATTCACATTCATTCGAATTAATTTGAATTCAGTAAATTTCATGTATGAACAAATGAGTGAACACTTTACATTCTAACAGTTTGAATGCACTTCATTTTTAAGTGTCGATTGCACTCTCACTCTTTCTTTGTTTTCAAAGTAAGGTTTTGCTATTGCTCTACTTATTACCTTATTTCAGCATATCGTTCCTTCTTTTTGTAACTAAGGCTAACTGTTGCTACCTAGCAAGTATCTGCTGCCGAAGTATGCGTCTTTAAGCCGACAGTTAAATTTTTTGTTTTTTCGAAACATTCAAATAAATGAATATTTCGGATAACCGAATCTTTTAAAACATATTGAATTAACATATCCTTTTTTTCCAAAGTAAATACTGTTGATAACTGACTTTTTTCTATTGAATGAAATGAATTTTAACAGCTTAAAATTTAATTCATTCATGAAAGTAAATTAATGAATATTCATAAAACAGTTGAACTTACATATAGGCGTCGCTTTACATGCGAAAACAGCCTGCTAATCGTTTTAAACAGGACAAGAAGGCAATAAATTAACTACTCATTACACAGTGATTCAAGGATTTAGGCGAGTGCTAAGCACTGTTAAAGACCCTTAATGGATAAAGCTTCTCCAGCCTTAGTATCCTTGGAGCTGCTGTCATGCGATTTGGTCATTTTATCATCAACGTCTTTGTCCACAAAAAGATCAGCGTCAATTGTGTAAGTCATGTGTTTAAGATTTCATCTGATCCACTTTGTGGAAGCTTCCGGCCAGATTTTTTTCCAACATGCATTCAAAGTTGACTTCTGAAGTGTTTTTAGTAGTCAAACCTTACTTTTCTAGACACTCATTATATATGTGGTATTCGATTTGATTAGATCCAAAAACCATCATAAAATTCTTCTGAAATCCTACGTTTAGAATGTAAAAATAATACTCTGCTCCATGAGATCAAGAAGATATGTTGTGTTTGGTGGAAGAAATTTTACTTTTATTTATAGATGTTTTAGGTCATTTGTATGAACTAAAATATTATCGTACAGCCTCAATGCTTTAAAGTTGACTTTTTTTAAAATATTTTTCTACTTCTCACGCAAAACAGTTTTTATATATTTCTGCTAATACCCATACTTTGGTATTGCCTCTCCAGGAAACCGGTAATGAATTTTTGTCTACACCTATAGGAACTTATAAACTAACAAAGGCTTCACTATAAAGTCTCCTGATGCATTATTGAATAGAAGAAGTGTTAGCCGATCTTTTGGTACCTTTAATCCTTATAAAAAAGTGCTAATTTTTCTTTCCTTGATAAAAATGTACGAACTGGAATTTTTTTGCAACATAGGCCAGTTTCGTCACCGTAAAAAATCTGATTCAGCAAATATGCTTGCTCTGTAACCATTTTTTAGTTCTTTAGCCAAACAAAGTGCACTTTTCCAGTGGATTTTACTTCTCTAATATCTACCTCTAACCGAGATAATTTTATATACAAGAATTGCTCACTTTATAGTATAAGATGAAAAACTTTATTTCGTAACAACCTCTTAAATTTCTACTTTTCTTCTATATTGTAGGAAGTTTAGAACGTAAAGTTTGGACATCTTATGCCCTTTATTGACACACCACCAGCCCTACCTTACTCACCACGCTGGTGCTCTTATTCAAACCTAAGGTACGCAGCTCTCACTTCCTATTGTGTGCTTATATACGATGGTGCAGAAATCTTGTACCGATAACTCTACTTCCAACATGGTCCAAGTTAATTATTTGAAAGAATATTTCTTGGCATGGTGCTGACAATTCTAAATAAGCGGAATTGAGTAGAGTTCTCCATCTCATTCATGAAGTTCTTAAAGAGAAGCGTTACCAATCTGCTGTCTTTTTGTCTGGATAGAGCAGAGCGAGACTGAAAAAAATCAACAAGCTTTTACTTTTACAGTGCTTCCTTATTCTTAAGTAAATAACCTCCCAGTGGTGGCAAAGGGGATCGTTTTTCCATTACGACCAATTGGTGCTTAATTCTAGATGCTCTACGGCTGCTACTGATTAACTACAAGACTTTTTTGGGTCTGTTTTATAAATGTTGTAACCCCTAAAACATTAAAATCTATAAATTTAATCTGCGTATTTTAAGTATGGAAAATTCTTCACACTACTACTTAAAAACACAAATGTTCCTCGGATAAATCACGTTAAAAACCAGGGCTCTATTTAAAGGAAGACTTATATTTACTCTAGTTGATTTTTTGAATTAATGATTATTTTTTTTCGGCGAATAAGCGTTTTAGTATATTTTTAGTTCCATACATTTATCCAGCGGTTATCCAATTTATTCCAAATAATAGATTTCTAAAGCCACTCAAATAATTGGCTTCTGAAGACCTTCAAAATGTTCTTTTGTTTTAGTGATGACCTCTTCGAAATATCTAATCGCCAAATAATTTCTTTTCTTATTGGAAAAGAGGATTCCAAAAAACTGTGGCCAAGAGCTCGGTGGTTGACAGACCCATCCTAGCATTGGCCTTGATTGTACCTTGTTCTCTGGTGTAGTGTGATGGATCTATGTTTTGTCGATGGTACAAAAATTCGTTGGGATTGTGGCTAAGCATCGCTAAACATTGCTAAACACTTCTGTAAAGTGGTTACACGGTTTCGCTTATGCTCAAGTGTGAGCAGTCATGGCACCCATCGTGCGGATAATCGGTTCATGTCGAAATAATCTTTCAATATTGTCCATTATCATTCCATGGATTTTATCGACTGAATTTTTGACCTGACGTCCTCTTTCGGACACCCTGAACATTCGAAGTCAATTGTGTTGGTTCAATCAGTTAACCACTTCTTAACCACTAAAATTGATGATACAGAGTCCCAATTGTATTTATGAAACGTTTCCTTGGTTTCGGTGATGGTTTATTCTGTTTTCAATTGCTTGTGAAAATTGAAAACGTGACTGATTTTTTAAACCACCCTCGTAACAAAGTCGGTATGTGTCGTAAAGAAAGTAAACTCGCTGCATCCAAATAGAACTTTGGGTTTTGGGAATGAACTCTGAATTTGGAAAACGGTAGCCGAACAATAAAGAAAACTTCGGGGTCTGCCACATGATTTGTGCGTTATTAAGGTCCGGATCGGACTTTAGGTATGCCGAAATATATGTATATATATATATAACTAGTTCGTGGAAGAATTTATGAATATAAAATTAAAAAAATATACATTTTCCCCCGGTTTAAGTGGGTTTGAGTGCCTTCTAACCTTTAAAGTAGGAGAAACACACCCTTTGATATATGTATTTTTAGGCCCTGTACCGAAGGTACAAGAGCCTATTGGTTTTGTGCAAATGTATGTAACAGGAAGAACTAATTGTCAGAGACCCCCCAAAGTTACCCCCATTATGGTCAGGAGTGATAGAGGAGTCGATATAGCCATGTCCGTCTGTCCGTCCGTCCGTCTGTATGAACGAGAGGATCTCGGAAACGGTAATAGATAGAGACTTCGTGTTTTTTGCATTCGACTAGGACTGCTCCGGAACTTCACAAGTTTATTTTAAAATTTTGCCCCTCCCCCCTTCCCCATAAAATCACCCCTTAGGGTAAAAATTTCTTCGGCACAAAAAAAAAATTTGGTATACGATTTTATAAGCAATTGAATTTGAACGACCCCCCTTTTCTTTTCATTCATATTCGCGCAGTGAGAAGTGGTCATGTGTTTGGTCATAATCTCGGGAAACATTTAATGTGTTTGTTAGGCGACCTGAACTGGTACAGGGCCTCTTACAGTCGGTTACGCCTGACTGTATTTTCTTACTTGTTAAAAATTCCATTCATAGGCAGAAACCATATCAAATTATATGTTGATAGGGGCAACAATAAAAAAGTTTTCCAAATAAAAAGTTAAAAGTGGACGATGGGTTTGCTTGGATGCTATATCTTCATGACGGCGTATACGGTGACTGTCTCTTATGTTCAGCTTCAGAAAATAATAAGTCTGCATACTCAATCTCAAATTGATATATTAAAAACTATGGAACTTATTTAGATTCATACAGAAAGACAGACGGACATGACTAGTTCTATAAGTCGTGTCGATCTGATGAAGAATATATATATTTTTTAGGGCATCCGTATCATTTGAAGAAGAGTATAAAAAGTTGGAGCAAAATAGTGTAATTTTTTATTTTTCAGGATTTTAACATTGAACACTTTGCGCCATATTATGAACTAATAAATAAAAGTTCCGAATGGAATTTAAGCGGAATAGCATTTTATAAACCGCTAGCCTTCAAATACTTTTGTTTTAAAATTGCAAAAAGGCATCATAAAAAAGAATCTTCTTCATGTTTAATAAACATCGATTAAAAGTTTCTCAGCTGAGATATTTAATAACTTTTCCGCTAAGCGGCGAAAGGAAGTGTAAAATTATTTGAAGTTAATTAAGTCCACATACTATTTATTACATTAGATCGTAGAATATAATAGAATAGAACAAACACAATTCACGTGCAAGGAAATGACTTGTCTGGGGACTGACAAAGTAACTAAACGAGTAAGAAAAAATAAAAAAAGATTCAACCATCAAGCATGGCGGTCTATAATTAAGCGTTAAAAGAATGTGCCGCCTAATAGCAGCGCACATCAACAACAAGAAGTGCCAACTGCTATTGCAGCAACAATGGATGGCAATGGCAATAAGAAACACTCCACTCTAAGAACAATGCAGTATAGAAGTGTCTATAAAGAAGTTAAACCAGGAACTATAGAAAAGTCATTCTACTGCAAAAGGCAACTCATAAATGAAGCGAAGCACGCAGCAACGACGACAAAAGGAACTTGAAATCAGACAGGCAGACCGGGTTAAAGAAAGAAAGAAAGAAAATACATACATGTGGTATGAAATATAATTATGACTAAATTAGGCGTGAGAACAACTTCGACGACAGCTTAACAGCGAATACCAGGCATAGTAGCTGTGACACCTATGTCAAGGGAACGACAATGCGACAAGTTTAAGCCGGAGCTGTGAGTCAGTCAAGTTGAAAGTATTTAGAGCAAAGATTTTGCATAATAGTTGATTTTAATTAATTCCAGAAGTGCTGGATTATAGTGTTTTAGTTCGTAGAGTACAGCAAGCAACACCGTTGGCTGTCAATAAAATGAAACAAGGGCATTTCTATGCGGTGCTACTTCATGCAAGTTCGTGTCTTGAGTCTTTTGTTTGCTCATATTTATTTGTTTTACATATTATTGTAATACCCTTTTGCATATAGTGTGCAGCAGGGTATTTTGTGTTTATGTGAAGCTTATGATGCAATGTATGAGATATTAGAGATTTGGAATATACTTGATATAGTTATATCCGTTTGGTAATCCTTCGACAGACATATTTTATGCAAAGTAGTAAATTTATTTTTGACATTGAACTAAAACGAATTTGAGATGATATGGTATGGATGCTGATACTCTACTTAGCCATTAGCAGTTAAATTTTATTAAATGAGCGTTGGAACTTCACTAAGAAGCATCCACCATATAAATCTGAACCATTTTTTAAGTTTTTCTATGAAAACGTATTGCGTAACTTACGTCAATCCTAATAAAACATTCTATACATGTCCAGAGCAGAACACTGCAAGTGGTAGCATCCATTAAAATTGACGCTCCTTTTTAAATTTTTTTGGTACATATTATTGTATTAATTTTTCAGAGGACCATCTAAAGTGTATATATTCTTAGCTTTAGTTTCTACGTCTGTTATTTTTTTTCATATTGATAGTGGCACGCCCACTTTTTGGGTTGCACCCATAGTAGTTTTGCTATGTGTTTTTATTGAAGTCAATATCCGCTTAAAAATCCATTTTGTGACTTCTTTTGGCAGCTCCTTTCACATAAATAGACATCTATCCATCTTCTGTCCATCTTTCCATTTATCCATCTGCCCAGCTTTTCATATATCCATCCATCCACTTTCAGGGGTAGTTAGAAAAAAACTTCTTTTAAGTCGTTAAGATGGCTTTATATGCATATACTAATAGGCATTTTCCCTACTTTTAGGGATAGCTCCTACACGAATCTATCAGCCTCTTACGTGGTTTATTATGAAAAAACTTTTTTAAGTCCATATGTTGGCTTCTTATGTAAGTCCAGTCTACATACATGTACTAATAGCATTTCCACCCACTTTTATTGGTAGCCCTAATCCGAACCTCAGCCCTCATAACCTCATTTAAGTGTGATGGGTCGATATGGACGGTTCTTATTCTAACTTGCTTACCATACATATACTAATAGGTATTTCCCCTACTTTAAGGGGTAGTCCTCATACAAACATAATACCTTTTTATGTGTTCTTAATGTCGATATGTTGGCTTTTTATTGAAGCTCGCTTAGCATATATATAATAATAGACTGTTTCCCCCACGTTTAGGGGGAACTTATCACCCTCCTATGTTTTTCCTTTACTAAAAACTTCATTTAAGTCTATATGATGGCTTTTTATGAAAGACCGCGTAACATGCTTATACTAATAGGGGTTTTCTCCCCTTTTAGGGGTAGCTCCCAATATGGTGGCTTTTTATGAAACACGGCGTAACATTTATATACTAATAGGCGTGTGCCCTATTTTTAAGGGTAGCTGCGACACGAACCAACCACCCTCTTATGTGTTTTTTTTTCGAAAAACTTCTTTAAAGTCGATATGATAGATTTTTATGGAAGCCGGTTTCATGATAGATTTTTATGGAAGCCGGTTTCATGTACATATACTAATACATTTTTTCCCCACTTTTAGGGCTAGCCATCATACGAAGCAAACAACCTCTTGGGTGTTTTTTAAGAAAAATTTTTTAAACTCGATATGGTGGAAGTCCACTTAATATAAATATGCTAATAGACATTCTCCTCCTCTATTAGGGGTAGCCATCATATGAACCCACTACTGTCGTATGTGTTTTTTTTTACGAAAAGTCGATATGGTGGCTTTTTATTGAAGCCCGCTTATACTTATAGGCGTTTTCTCCACAAATAGACTCCACTTTTAGGGCCAGCCCTCATACGAATCCATCACCCTTTTATCTGATTTTTTTTACGTAGAAAATACTTTGAAGTCGATATGGTGGCTTCACATGAAAGCCCTCCTAACATGCTTGTAATAATAGGCGTTTCTCTCCACTAACAGTCCTCTTCCAGCACTTTAGGGGTAGCCCTCATAGGAACATATCACCCTCGTATGTGTTTTTTTTACGAAAAATCTTCTTTAAAATCAATATGATAACTTTTTATGGTGACTTTTTATGGAAGTCCACTCATGTGAATTTGTATGGAGGACTTCTTCTAAATATATACATCGAAGTTGATGTGGTAATTTTTTGTAAGCGTCTACTTCACATGCATATACTAAAAGGCTTACTTTGAGTTTTTGTAGTATTTTATTTTGGAGTATTTTACGTCAATCCTAATAAAATACACCAATCTATGCGTCTCGGGATATAAACCACTTTAAAATCTTAAGTTTAAGAGGCTATAGGATATCTTGAAATCGAGCACACACGATGGCAGTCTTGAATTTGTCTGACAATAGCGATGTTAAATATGTCTACCACAAATAATTGCCTAACAACTCCATGTACCCTAGATGCAACCAAACTTCTAAGTTCCCACCAAACAGATTCAAGAAAGCTCTGAGTATCTACCTACAGCACTTCATGGAGCCTTGTTGCCTTGAAGAAGGCGACGACATTTTTTTGGGTTGCAGTACATACACAGCACTTCCTATCACTTGGTAATAGGCTGGTTAGGGTGTAAGCTGGACACTATAGCCTTTATTTTGCAGATTTGTTATCATGGAAACAGAGTCTAATAGTGATTGCAATTTTACATTGGTGTCTTCTCCGTCTGCGTTGTAGTCAGAATCTTTTATTATTGTTTTCTCCGTTTTATGCCTTCACAGTTATCCCATAAAAAGTCTATATCTTTATTCTCTTTCTCTATTACATGGATCCTTAGTATAGCAGGGCGAGTCTCCGAAATGGCTTGGGACCATTTATTAGTTTGTTTATTTCCCGGTATACCCGCATGGCCATGTTAAATGTGCTACCCCTAAAAGTAACAGTGATGCCAGTTGTGTAGCGGTGAATGCTGGCTTCATTGCATGAGAAATAAGAAGTTCATTGGGACCACGCCTGTTGGAAACCTAGCTACATTTTGTGAGTTTTCGTCACATTTTTTGCAACATTTTTTTAATGGTGGCCCGATCTGGTAAAAAAAAAATATATATATATGAGAAATTTTCAAGTTCTTTTACCTTTTAAACAAATGGTAAATGCCTTCTGCCAAGAACTCACGATGCACAACGCCCTTATAATCGAATAAAACCGTGAACAAAACATTCAGAATTAAGCGAACTTGACGTTTTTTTTTCGTCTTGGCTGTTCGACCTCGTGTATTGGGATGATTGGGCTTTGGTTTTGACATCATCACCATTTTTCTCAAGATTCGTTTCCAGTTATGACCCTTTTGAGCAAAGGCCTGATGTCATTCTACAGCTACTGACTGATGTTATTGCGACAATTTTCATTCGCTTTCATAGGTTTTATGCCCAAAACATTCTGAGCTACATCTCAAATGGTGATTCTACGATTCTACATAACTATTTTCTTAACGTTATGAAACGTCCAGGGCGGCTATCGGCAATATCATCTACAATATTTTCTCTGCAGAGCTTGCACCACTTTTAATTATGTCTATGTGGTCAACATTTTAAGGTGCGCCCTCATTTTTTTCACTAAAAAATCAATACAGATGCTTTTTAACCATTTTTTTATATCAAAAAATTCGAGGAACACTTTATATCAATCTAACCTTTACATCCATTAAAAAAGAAGCAAAATGACGGCTTATGTCAACATATGTACCTACCAAAAGTTGAAATCGAAATTTAAAGGTTCCATTTGTTCTTTCACAAACCTCTTATATAAACTGTTAGTTCTTAGCAGCACTTGCACATAATAAGAAACTTTGAATTAAATTTTTTTCTCAGTTTCTACTTTTTGGCTGAAGTGTATAACCAAGTCGTTTTGCTCCAAGTTATTCTCCACCCATTGAATCTACTTCTATGCTACTTTTATGTAAAATATTGCTCACCTGTTTCAGTTGCCATTGCAATGTGTCCACTTGATTCTGCAGTATGACAGCCTCGACATTTAGTGTATTCTCATGTATCTCAAAGGGGCCACCGTTGTTGCCAATGCAATTGGGGCGTGGCTCATTGCTATGCAACATTGTTGTTGCTATTAGATTTGCAGTCGTGTTGGCATCCTAAAAAAAATAAAAAAACATTTAAACAAGAAAATCAAAATTATGCATTAACATTTTTTTAAAACAAATTATTTCCAATGTGTTGCAATGCATGTCATTGCTACAAATTGTGAAAATGTAGAAATGCTGTTTTTATTTTTATTTTTATTATTTTTTTATTTATTTTTTATTTTTTAACAGGAGCAGCAACATTTTTGCGAATTAACGCACGTTAAACGCGTTAAAAATGTAGTCAAAATTCAAGTTTTGCTGTATATTTTATTTATTTCTGCTGGTTTTCCATTTTATTTTGGCTTTGCTTTCTTTCGCACTTTATTATTTTTTATTTATTTTTTTATCATTCGAAATTACAAAATCATAAATGCAGTCGTAGACAAATGTATTTCTATTTTTTTTTTATTTATTTTTTAGTTTTTTTTCTTTCTTTAATTTTGGAAATAATTGAAACGTGTTTCTTGTTAAGCGCGGTTTTGCCAACTTGTAGCGGAAAAGTATGGTAGTATCTTATATATATGAGACTTAGCGGGGAGCGGGTAGCGCAGTAGCAGTTGTACAATTAATTAGAGAAATTATTTCAAGTTGTTTGCGGCTGTGTGGTCATTTGTAAGTGCTTCAAATGAATTATATTTTTTTTTGTTTGTTTGTTTCGCCAAAAGTTTGCTAAAAAATGTGGTTTATTAATTTTGAAAACGCTTAACAATTTTTTTTCTTCGCTTACCACACAAATAAATGTTTATTTGCTAAGCTTTAAGCCACAATATGAGGTACATAGTGCATCTTATGCCAATATAATAAGAGTTTGTACTATGAGTTTCAAGTTCATTTTCCCGCCGAGTATGCGAAGCTCATCTGAATCATTCATTTTTTATGTAACAGAAAGACGTAGATTCCATAAAATAAATATCAGCATCAAAACTTGAGTCGATATAGAATATTTAGACTCATTTATTTTTTCTTCCACGTCCTAAGGACTGCCACTCCTTTCTAATTCTAATAAATTATCCCAGATGGGGTCACTAGAAGGAATAGCCCTCTTAGAAATCTGTTATACATTTTTGAGTTTTTGTAGGTAAAAAGTTTTGTTATGTTGTTAATTTAGATAGAAATGAAAAATTTGGGGAATAAAGCTTTCATAATATTAATATAGTTCACGTAGATCCAAATCAGATCCCATACAAATTTATTCTCTGTTTCCAGTAATTGTATGAAAAAATTTTACTATTTTTTATTTTAATGAATTATTTCATATATGTATATCCATATCGGACCACTAGAAAGGTAGCCTCCACACAAATCTGTCCCCCTTTCTGTGTTTTTTTAAGTAAAACATTGTGTTGTCATCAAGCTTAGCTTGAAACTACAAATGTTGCTTATATTTTTTACTTATTCTAATAAAATCTCCCACTCAAGTTCAGATCGCATAACAGCACCCAATTATAATTTAAGGTTGAAGGAAGTCCGGCGTATCTCGAATTCGAACATATACTGTAACATGTTTTCTTGTTTTATTATAATTTAGAACTTTGAAATGGAGCTAGCTAGCATGGAGTCTCTGACCGATGGACTTCTGCTGGATCGGGTACGGATAAATCTGTTTTTCCAATTTTTTACTCAAATGAGAGATTCCTAAATCGTTGGATATTTTTGAAATATATAATAATATATGATGTATGTAATATATGTCAGAATATATTCCATCGGAATTATATTCCATTCTAAAGCAAAAAGTCTAACCACATAAAGTCCAGTATAAAACACATGCAGTTGATTAAGGGTCTTGAAAAACAAAAATTCTAATCAAGAGATATCAGTGGATATTTGCTTGCTACAAAACACACATAAATTCAAAGCACACACATATGCTTACACTCTCTTTTTGTAATATTTATCAGTTTAAATAAAACATTGTACAACTGTAAAATCTGAAACATGCAAAATGATGAAAAGTGTATGTGCTCTATCCGTCTTTTTTCATTCTCTGAAGTTTACTGTCTGGCACGTGTTTCTTAAAATTTTTTACGTCCAATACTCGGCTTTTTAAACGTATTACATTCCATTGAAATAATTCCATGAATTTAGTAAAAAAAAACAATATATTGTAAGTCAGTGTGAAGACAAACATTCGTAGTTATTGCTTTACAATTCACACATTTTTAAAGATGTCACATTAAAGTTTGATGATCAAACTATATATTTCAGTCAGAAAAGTCAACATTTGCATCAGCAACTCATTTTTAAGCCTTTAAGCATATTCTGTTAGGTATATACGAGTACTCATATGTATCTTCAAAACAATTTTGCCATTTAGTAGGTGATACCTTTTTAACTTTTTGAATGCTTCAAAAGCCTCGTCTGGTGCCGGAAAAAATTAACCTTGCAATTTATTTTTGATTGTCGGGAACAAAAGCAGTTTATTAGGTGCCAAGTCAGCGTTGTAAGACGGAAGAATTTTCCGGGAAGATCCATTAATGTGATGTTTTGTCTATATTAAAACCATGTTGCTGGGACCCATATGTGAGAGCTGGTTATAAAGTGATAAAGGACAATCTGTGTTTGGTGATTGGTTTTCTTCAATTTAAACTGTAAACTTCTAGCAAAAAATGGTATGGTATCATATAGAATACGTTCGCGAACAGCTTTTGTACGGTTTGGCTCCTTGGGAACAACCATACGCATATATCCAGTATTTGTCACCAGTTATAATGACGTAAACTTCTTTGAAGTCACCGTAGCCATATTTCTTCAACACTTTTTGGTCAACTATCCAACAGAGTCAAATCTTTTTGTCGCCCAAATGTTTATGTTATATTGAATGTATCCTGGTCCCACTAATTTCCAAGGATGTGTCAATCTCAAGGTAGGCCATCATAGTCTAAATGCTGTTTTTGCTGCCTTGTCGGCTTTTTCGTTACCTTTAATTTGGGTATATCCTGGGTCACAGATAATTTTTACATTTAGGAGCAAGTTTGACTAGCGATTGACTATGGACTGAAGTGAGGAGCGCAAGTCGGAGAGGATGGTTTTTGCTAGATGAAGAGTAAATGGCGGTATGATAAGGTAGAAGATATATTATATATGGCTTATGTTAGCAAATGAGATGGTAAATAAGGTTGTTTGCTCCGATTTTGAGCCGTCGAGGTAAATTAATTAAAGAGAGCAAAGACATTATTTTTATTAACAAAATTTTTTGGTAAACTGTTGATCTGAGAATTTTGTGTAGACAAAAGGCTACACTTTCCAAGTTTTTGGTGCATGGTGGTAAAGATTTAGTTGATAGAACGAGTTGCTTGTTATTATTTATAGGCATAATTAAAGTTCAGTCGGAAGAGATTAAAATAGACTTTATTATTTTGGCTGTGATAATCTCTTTTTGGCATTATTTTAAATTTAAATAAAATACTATTAATGGGTGTGTATCTAAATGCTCTGAGCGCAGCGGTAAGGTTTGGTAAATTTTATTCGTAAGTGTTTTTGGAGTGTTTCTATATAAATATATAACATAGACTATTTTGAACCATAGTCTACTATTTTTAGGGGAATGGGTTAGAAAGCACTTTTAGTAAATATTGCATGGGTGGTCCTCTGCTTGCCATAATTAGGCCCTGTACCGAAGGTACAAGAGCCAATTGGTTTTGTGCAAATGTATGTAACAGGTAGAAATAATGGTCGGAGACCCCCCAAAGTTACCCCCATTATGGTCAAGAATGATAGATGAGTCGATATAGACATGTCCGTCTGTCCGTCGGTCAGTCTGTCTGTCCGTCTGTATGAACGAAAGAATCTCGGAAACGGTAATAGATAGAGACTTCACCCCCAAAGGCTAAAAATTTCTTCGGCACAAAAAAAATTGTGTATACCAGCATAGAGATAACGTCCTTCTAAGCCAAAATCCAAAAAGTTCATCAAAATCGGATAATAAATGACTTTATAGGCAATTGAATTTGAACGACCCCCCTTTTCTTTTCATTCATATTCGCGCAGTGAGAAGTGGTCATGTGTTTGGTCATATGCTCGGGAAACATTTAATGTGTTTGTTAGGAGACCTGACTGGTACAGGGCCTCTTACAGTCGGTTACGCCCGACTGTAATTTCCTTACTTGTTAGGCCCTGTACCGAAGGTACAAGAGCCTATTGGTTTTGTGCAAATGTATGTAACAGGTAGAAATAATAATCGGAGACCCCCCAAAGTTACCCCCATTATGGTCAGGAGCGATAGAGGAGTCGATATAGACATGTCCGTCTGTCCGTCTGTCCGTCTGGCCGTCCGTATGAACGAAAGGATCTCGGAAACGGTAATAGATAGAGACTTCGTGTTTTTTGCATTCGACTAGGACTGCTCCGGAATTTTACAAGTTTATTTTAAAAACTTGCCCCTCCCCCCCCTTCCCCATAAAATCACCCCCAAGGGTAAAAATTTCTTCGGCACAAAAAAAGTAAGTATGCCAGTATAGAGATATCGTCCTTCTTAGCAAAAATCCGTAAAGTTCATCAAAATCGGATAATAAATGACGATTTTATAAGCAATTGAATTTGAGCGACCCCCCTTTTCGTTTCATACATAAAAAAATGGTTTAAAAGGCACTTAGTCGTGCAGTGAGAAGTGGTCATGTGTTTGGTCATAAGCTTGGGGAACATTTAATGTGTTTGTTAGGCGACCTGCACTGGTACAGGGCCTCTTACAGTCGGTTACGCCCGATTGTGATTTTCTTACTTGTTTTATCTAAGTTTGGCGTCAGTTGGGTTAGATATCTTACGATATATTTGTTAGTATTTTGACTAAGGATTTCTTTAAGACGCTTAGTGGCTTCACTAGACTTCTATTTGTCTTCGGGAGATCTTCTAGCTTGCCAGATTTACCCATTTTCTCAATTTCATGGCAAATTGAGGCGGGTGTTAAATACACTTCTTCTTTTCGAATTAAAGTCGGAGTAGAACTCAGCACTGCTGCAGCTACTGAGTCATTAAAATATATCACGAAACATTCTATATCATTTAGAGATTTTAATGATATGTCCGATCGTAAATGTATATTCAGAAATTGTGTGTAAGCTTGCTTTATTTCGTATATAATATTAATACGTTTGCATTCCAGAATATAATTCGTAGGTTCCCTTTGTCCATGTCTACGAATTGAGTTTGGAATTAACAAAAAAGGAAAAACTTTTCCTTCAATTAACATTTGATTATTGCAAATATTTTCCCCAAAGTAAATATTTCCATCTTTAATTAAAAATACAAAAAGAAAGTTCTGAAAATTATAATTTGCAGTGATTACAGGGCGTCACTCTATATTCTAAAATAAAAAGCAACAACTTTATACAAAAAGTAATACAAAGTAGCTGCATAAATGTTGAACAAACAATTGATTATTCCGAGATTATGTACAGCAATTTCTGCTGAATTATTTTCTTTCAAAAACAAACAAACAAAACAATGAAGAAATTGTGGGCGGTACACGAAACACTCTGTAATTTAAAATTTGGCAAACGAGGCTAACGAGTCGAAAGAGTAAAGTTTGCAAAGCTAATTTTTGGTTTTTCTGGTCTACTTAAAACGAAAAATAAAAAGAAAAACCAAAAACCGCTTTCAAAGCAATATAAAATAATTGAAGTGCAACAATATGTAATTTTAATGTCAAAGAGAAGAGTAAGAAAAAAAATTTAATAATTATTGCGCCTACACAAATGATCAATTAGTTTATACAGCTGCTAGCTGCTAGGCTAGTATGTCTAATTTTTTTTTATTATTTGAATGCCGACTGACAGACAATAAAAATAAAAGTGTCACAATTTGTTGCAAACACAAAACGAAGTCATTTGCAGATAATAATGTCGACAGTTGCTGACGAGATGAGAGGTTGATGATGCTGAATATTGCCGAAATCGCTCTTTTAAAGACAGCAACTGATGTCGAAAAATGCGCATTCATGTGAGAAAGTCATTTTTTTCTATGAATACTGAAATAATTGAATGAATGAGCGAATGATTTTTTGTTTTTTTTTCTTCAATGTTGCCAAATTAATGACAAACTAAATGTTTTGTTGAATTGCAGTCCAGCATGACTTTAAAGTTTGAGATACTTTTTTTTTTGTTACGATTTTTCAATGGTTTGTAATTGTAGAAAAAAAATAAAAATCGCTAATATTATTTCAATTAAATTTGGCATAGATATTTGTTTTCTTGATTTATAAATGGGCGCAGTTCATTAGCAAATGACAGCATGTTGCATAATATTGTAATTGCTTTGTGCTTCCTGTATGCAACAACATTAAGACAACATTGTTTTGTTTGCAACAACAACTTAATAAATATTTTAAACAACATTAACAAACAACTTTGTTTGTAAACTAAGAATGAAGAAACCTACGAACGTACGTATCTCTTCAGCCATGAAATGCTATTTGACCCTTTTTCCAAGCATTCCAAGCAATGTTGCTGCTTTTGCTGCTCATTTTACATACGAGTATCTTACAACTTTTCTAGCACAATTTAAATAACAAGCGACAAACAAACAAGTCACTACTAAGATATCTGCTACTATATACATATATATATATATATATATATATGTCCGTACCTACCGTAAGTAAGCGGATGAAAGAATCAAAGCATGAACAAACAACCAACCGATCCAGCTATGATCTGAATTAGTATAGATAGAGAGTAGCATGGGAATATTAAAATAGCACAACACAGGCAGTTATATGCGAGGGATGTTTAAAAAGAAATAAAATATAATAGATCTATTTTAACAAAACTCATACATAATGCAAAATGATTTATGATAATACTTGATATGAGATGATATGATCCGATAAGCAGTTTCGCATGATTGAGTCAGATGAAATAGCGTTGGAAGTGCTTGAAAGAAAGATGCTTCGCAGGATTTTTTCGATGAGGTTGACATACAATAGTTTCTGCGGCTGCGCTGGGCTGGTGACCTCATTTATATGGATGAAAGAGCTCCAGTACGCATGATTTACATAGGGACCAAACTTGATAGGAGGTCGACGCTATAGAAGACGACCGGGCGTTGGATTCACCTGATATGAAGAGATCTCTACGTACTTGGCATTCAGAACAGCTGTTGCGCCTTCCAGATTGCGTCCATGGTTGAAGGCCATTTAAGTATTTCTATTTTTAACATAAAATATGTTCAAAACAATTTAATATAAGCCATAGAACTGTACATACAACATATTTCTATGAATACCTACAATAATTGCAAAAAAAAAAAAAATTTTCACACATTCCATAAAAATTGCATTGCTCAGTGCACACACCTACAATTGCATGAAATGAATCCAATTCTACAATAATAACACAAAATCTGATACACTTGTACCAGAAAAATACTAACTTAAACTGCTTCACATAACAACTATTTAATTCAATTTATACAAATTCCGAATCCATTTACATATATAATGCATGCGCATTGCATGAACCTGAATGGCAGGCAGGCAGGCAGGCAGCTATTGTATTTAGACATATATGAGTATCTATTATGTTACTATAGAGCAGCCGAGATTTTCCGACAAATGCCAAATGTCAGATACAATTGTCGGCAACAAAAGAAACTCATTAATGCGCTATTTATTTGCCATATAACCAACCATAAATAAAATAGTCGACATATAATAAAAATGCATTTGCAATTTGCATTTGAAATCAAAGAAGAAAATTATGTGAAATGTTTGGGAAAAAAAAATAAAATGCATAGATTCAAACATGTTGTCTAGAAACAGCAACAACAACAACAACAAATCATCAATCTAACTTCTATGGAAGCTGTCCCATTCCGTTCCATTTGCATTTAAGTTGCTTTATGCTCCAGTAATTTTTTTTAATGTTGTTGTTCTTGTTGTTGTTTGATGATTGCTTCATAAGAGCAACAAGTTTATAAGGGTTCCCCAGAGCCAGTTGGCAAGTACATATAATATATACTAACAACTGGTTACTACGCACTTTACTGCGAGAGTTGTTTTATTACTTAGTGAAAAAGAAATTTTTTGAATTCTTAAAACATAGAATGGAGAGATATTCAAAGTTTTACATTTTGTTATACTTTGTGTGAAGAATATTGAAGAAGGGTATATTAAGTTTGTGAAAATGTATGTAACAGGCGATATAGACCCCATAAAGCGTATTTAGTCTTTATCAACATTAAAAGTCGATATAGACATGTTAGTCTGTCCGTTTGACTGGCCAGATCAATAGAGATCCAAGAGTATATCAAGTTTGTTCATTAATACATAACATGCGGAAGGAGGCGGGATAGACCTCATAAAGTTTATATATTCTTGATCATCATCAAAAATCAAGTCGTTATACGCATGTCCGTCCTTCTGTCTGGCTGTTCATATGAACCACGAGAACTTAATGTCTATAAAAGAAAGAAATAATTTGTATTCCATATACTTGCTAACCCATGTTCTTTAAGATGATTTTTGTTGTTGCTATTAATTAAGATAACCCATTTTGTCTAGCTACTTCCCTCTTTTTAGCTAGTTTCAAGCTAAACAAATTCTTATGCATGAGAAGTACTATTGTCCTTGGTAGTAGTGCAGACGCCGGGTATACTTTCTAGTGGTCCGATATTATTCTATATGGAATATCATATAACGACTATTCGTTATTCGCACTTACCGAAAATACAAAGCCGCGATTCTTTAACGTCTTATCTGTCTGTACGTCTATATATCTGTTCATTCATCTGTGCAAATCTCTAAAAAGGCTGAACCGATTTTGGTGAGGATTTCATTGACAGTTAGAAAACGTATCAAAAAATAAAAATGACCTTTCTTATACTGGAAAACCCTCGTCCTTCATATTAAAGGAAAACCAAATCCATCATATTTTAGTATATACTTCAAATTATATACATAGTTCCAAGTCCCTTTGAGATAGACCTATGACTCTTGGTATATTCATATTTCATGAATAGTTAGAAAAGAGTTTTAAATGTTTATAATAGAAATACAAAATTCGTCATATAACTGCATATACATATATGCAAAGGTATTACACTTGGTACAGTTGAAACGGCATCGGAAAACATATCTCATGTCTGTTCGTCATGTTGTGGAAGTAGACGAGTACAACGCCACACATTGGGACCGTTTGACTTATTTTTAATTTATATATAAAACTTATTATTATTTTAAATTAGTGTATTTGAAGACTTCCTTAAATGGCAGTCTACCGGTCATGGCCGAGTCTAGGAAGGCACGCTAGCCTCCAAAGTCTTGTGCGCGCTGGCGCCAGTCGTTTTGAATGCCAAGTACGGAGAGATTTCTCCATACCTGGTCATTCCATCGAGTGCCCGGTCGTCCTCTATTTCGGCGTCTACCAATCAAGTTTGGGCCCCCCATGTAAACCATGCGTGCTGGAGCTCTTTCGTCCATTCGAATGAGGAGCCCAGCCCAGTGCAGCCGCTGGAATTTTATGCGCTGGACTATGTCAACCTCATCGAATAGCTCGTACAGCTCGCGGTTCATACGAGACCTAAACTCGTCGCAAACTCTAATAGGACCAAAAATCCTGCGAAGAATCTTCCTCTCGAAGATTTTCAACGCTGTCTCATCTGACTCAATCACGATCCATGACTCCCATACAATAGGACTGGGAGTATCAGCGTCTTATAGATCTTTATTTTCGTCTTTCGAGAGAGGGCTTTACTTCTCATATGCTTGCTTAGCCTCAAAATGTATCAAAGTTTTCTACAACACTGACCGTCCAAGACGCAATGACGGAGTGCGAGAAGACACCAAGTACTTCGTCTTGTCTTCATTCACCGCTAGACCCATGAGCCGAGAGTGTTTTTTAATCTCTGAGAAAGCCTTGCTGACTCGCCGTTCCTGCGTACCGATGATATCGATGTCATCGGCGTACGCGAGCAGCATCACTTCCTTTTGGAAGATCCAGCCCGCCATACTATGTATGTACGGGCACTGGCATAGGATGTATTCCACGACAGGGCATCGCTCTGCCTGAAACTTCCCTTGGTATTGAAGGGGTCGGAGAGGTATTCCCCACCCTGACAAAGCTTTGTGTGTTAGATAGCGTCGCCATGCAAAGACGGACAATCTTTGCCGGGATACGTAGTGCAGACAGGGCGTCGAAAAACTTTGATCGTATCGGCGTGACGAATGCGGCTTTATAATCGAAAAATAGGTGGTATATGTCTTTGTTCAAATCATGGGTCTTTTCGAAGATTTGGCGTAATGTGAATATTTGGTCACTGGTTGACCTTTTTGCTCTGAAGCCACACTTATGTTGTCCTATCAGTGAATCCGTATATGGTTTCAGCCTATTACGCGCGACAGAATTTTATATCCAATGGAAAGAAGACTTATTCCGCGGTAGTTGGCGCAAACAGCGGGATCTTCTTTCTTAAAGATAACACAAAGATTCCAGAGATTCCAGTCATTGTATATGCGTTCATTGGACGATATTTTGCATAAAAGTTGGTGGATACTCCTAACCAAATCTTCGCCGCCGGTCTAATATAACTGAGCTGGCAGCCCATCAGAGCCTGCCGCTTTGTTATTTTTCAGCTTTTAAATAACTGAATCGACCTCGTTATAGCCCGGTTGCTCTACAATAGTGCCGTCATTAACTGGTGGTTCCGGTGTCATTTCTCTATCGGCGGAATTGTGCGCTTCATCGCCTACGAGTAGGTTAGAAAAATGACTCCTCCATAATCTCAGTGATTCCAGCTCATCCGTTACCAGATTTGCATTGTCATCCTTACAGAAAGTTACTCCGGCCTTAAAACCTTCAGTCAGACGCTTGACCTTTTGATAGAATTTTTGAGCTTCATTTCTGTTACGTAACATCTCAACATCCTCAAACTCCCGCTTTTCTTGCTCCTTTTTCTTGCGTCTGAAAAGGCGTTTCTCCTCGCTCCGTTTCTCTTGATATCGCAATGGCATCCTTGGCATACCCATACAGAAGGTGTTGAAATCTGGTACTACTAACTACCATATTCGGACCTGCGGCGAAATCGATTAGTCTCTCTCTATTATTGGAGGCAGTGTCGTGTAGGCAAAATTTTCCGACAGTTGGACCAAAGATTCCTATCTTCCCAATTTGACATCGTGTTTGGGACAGCGTTCGTATAGACGTTTCAAGACCTCATAGAACTCATCTTTAGCATCGTCGTCTTTCTCTTCCATCAAGGCGTGGACACAAATCACCACGAAACTCTAACTAACGCATACTTTAATATTGTTCAAAGTTTGAGAAAGGCAAACTTTACACTTACACAAAATTTTTGGTCCTTTGTGCACCTCCAGAAGACCGTCATTACCATGTTAGCCTTATTTTGATATTCAAAAATATCACTCAAGTCAATATGTAACTGTCACCGTCAGGCAAGTCGCTCTAAAATTCTGTTTTTCCGGAATAAAATAGGTATTTCTGACAAAGATAATTCTGGCTAATTCTGAAAAACTTGGTTGATGCAAATGCTCCAATTTCCAGTTACTCAAAACTTCATGTAATACTCAAATTTTTTTCATCAAAATTAAGCTAATCATGATAAATTTTAAGAAAATGTAAAATTTACATAAAATTTGGCCTTCAGTTCAAATACAAAACTAATCTTAATTGCTTCAATAATAAATCCAATGAGACATAAAAGACAGTAGGCAGTACTACGCTATGTCTATAAATTTTTCGATTGTGAGGTGTTGATAATTAATGTCAAATAATGTCAGAAAGTGTTGACTACCGTTGAAACCACGAGCCAAACAATTGCTAACAGCAGTCAGTGACAATGCGAACCTAATACGCTTAAACAACAATTGAAAATCTGAAATTAATTTCAAAATATTTATTTCGAAGCAAAGTCGAAGCTCAAATTGGCAGACAATTGAGTCCGTCCACAGCGGCGGATTACGTAAACATTTATTTTTCACTGTCAATGTGAGGAAATGAACTGGAACACTGAGTGAGTGCGCCCGTGTAGTGCTTTCAAATTGATTGACAAAGGCAGCGGGGCAGAGTACAACCAAGCACTCAGTGCTGAGGGAGTTGTGTGTTGAGCGCCCACGACAACCAATCGCATTGCTATTGGATGATATTGACGTTAAAGGTCAATTTCAATTACGAGGCAAGAAAACAATTGGCAGTACAAAGGGGCCAAGACGAGCCCTAAGGTTCGACGGCTCATAAAGAAAAGTCAGCATAAAAAATTGAAATAAAACTTTTGGAAAAATCGTTATAAATGTTGCGTCCAAATGCAGAAACAATAGAGCACCGCCCAGTCAAACGCCCTCACTCGGTTGTACAGCCGCTGTCACGTCGTCCTCCAAATGCTAAGGTAATGAAGGTGAAGTCAGAGTAAGTGAGCCGCCAATGAAGGTCAACAATAGAAAATACTTAGTTATAACAATGGCAGTCGGGTCTTTAAATCTGTAATTACGCTAAAATAGTTGTAAATGCTATTTTAAAGCGTTATTTCTCCCAAGTCACATTAAGTTTTTTTTTTTTTTTTTTTATGCAATTGCATATTAGCTTAAGGTTGTGCGCTTGCGGGTGACTCTGTGGGAGAAGTGGTGGTACTTCTGGCAGCGTCGGTGTTTTTAAGCGAGATGAGTTTTAAAGTGAATTAATTCGAAACGCAATGGAATGTAGTGTCGCGTAACTGGCGGATATCAACGGTTCCACTTCGCAGCGTCTGCATTTTAAATATGTGTGTTGCATGAGCTCAGACTGCACAGATAGAGTAAAAAAAATAAAAATGAAAAACAGCAGCCAAAATGGCAAAGGCGAAGAGAGATGGATAGAGTTGTTTACGAAGAGTAAAGCATATGTCAACTGCACTGTGTGTACTGTGGTAACAGGGGGAGATACAGTGATAACTTTTATAAATGGAAATTGCTGAAATTGGGAAAGAATAAACTTATCTAATATACAAGTAACTTCTAGCGAGTTGATTTGTGGAATTCTCTTCAAAATGGGTTTATAAATAAAAAAAATAGAATTCCAATCAAAATTCAACCTAAATATGTAGTTAGAGAGAAGCGGGTTTTGTCAACGATTTTTTTTCAATCTGATCGTCTTGAATTTCGAACTATTATATACTCCACTCACCAAAGTAGATAAATATTAGATGGACACGATTCGAGTACATGATGCATCGAAGGGGAAATCGTTCAAAAACTTTTGGTACATAATGTCTTGGTTCTATTGTATAACACATTAAAAGTTTTAGAGAAGTGATACTTCGGAAACTTTGAAAGTTTTTGAGATTTAGCCTCTAAGACCTAGCAGACAGAAGCATACTGCTTAATCGACGCTACTAGGGCACTAAAAAAATTCCTGAATTTTTCAGTTTAAAATAAAAATGTACTAAATTTCTGGTTTAACAAAATATTTGCCTTATCCCGTAGCGGATCCACTGGGAGAGAACTGTAGAACATTTCATTCACCGTACCTCACCCAAAGTAAAAACAAAACATTTAGTGAAAACGTTGGGTGTTGTCGCACAGTTAGCTGCTGAGCGAATATTAAGTGCTCCGCACCTGACAGAAAATATAAATCACTTTTGAGTGCTTCTTTAAGTAAAAAATCTGTGAGATGTGAGAGCTTGATCAGCATCGAAAGAAGAGTCGATATAAACTTGTAAAATTCCGGAGCAGTCCTAGTCGAATGCAAAAAACACGAAGTCTCTATCTATTACCGTTTCCGAGATCCTTTCGTTCATACAGACGGACGGACGGACAGACGGACATGGCTATATCGACTCCTCTATCACTCCTGACCATAATGGGGGTAACTTTGGGGGGTCTCCGACCATTATTTCTACCTGTTACATACATTTGCACAGACCCAATAGGCTCTTCGGTACAGGGCCTAAAAAGTATGTTGTTATTGTCAACTCATCTAGACATGTCGAATTTGATATATCTTAAACTAATTCCAAAAAATATTCTACTAGAACAGTGTAGGATCATATCCCCTAAAAAATGAATGGTTCAATGATGGAGCAGGGTATCTCGAAGTCGAAACACATGACTACAGCATTCTTTCTTTATTCATTTTGGCATATCAGTTTAGTTTTTCTAATTTCCGTTTCAATTTGTAGAACAAAGTCATGTCAAGTTTCAGACTGAAATTTATCGCATTAAAGAACTTTTTATTAAAAAATCATAAAAGTGGTTAGTGGGTTTGTGATGGGATACCCTAAAAATATGGCGTGGCATATTGATTTCGATACTTCAGAAGCTTGACACAACAATTAGTCGAAGATCAGCTGGTTAACTAAAAATTTTAAATCCAAAAAATACGCAGATCATATCATAGAAATCTTATCAAACATGTCTTGATGAACTGGCTAGGCTAGATCGACTCGTCCCTTCATGCTGGTAACGCATATATATATACGAGTATTTTAGGGAATCTACACTGTCTCCTTTGATGTATAAAAATTTTTTTCACCAATAACGATCAATATGGACTAGGAACGCAATGAACCTAAAAAAAATCCACAGTATTGCTATAAAGGTTCTAAAAATAAAGGTGCTTGAACACGGTGGGCACGAACGATAGTTGACACACTTACAAACACACACACACACACACACTCAATATCCAACAATTGAGAAACAAGTCTTTCTTTTTTCGCCAAAATTGATCCTATCAGGTATGCATAAAATGTGGATATTTTCCGAGTAGAATCGTCTACGATTTTACTCTAAATGGATTTTCACCTGTAATCATCCACAACAGGCACCTATTGTCTCTTCCTGCCCACCGTGTGAAACAGCTGATATGGCAAGAACGCGTGAACCATGTTTTATATTGAAAATTAGATAGAAAAAAACTATTCGGAATATGGGTTTAACGTAATTCCAAGGAATTACTGTGGCGATTCATTCACCATTAGACACCAGAGAGCAAAGAACATCAAAAGTTGTGAGTAAAAGCAGGATCAAGAGTTTCGAAGAAGGCAATGGTGATTCCATATGCCGGAATGGTTATGACGATTGTTTTGTGGTATTCATATGCAGCTTTCTCAAACATTAAGAAATGGTTACATTGTAAGATATTTCTATCGAATAAGCATGCTTAATGGGAAACGCATTTTTATGAAGGGGAATCATTTGATAATTGGAAGGCATCAAACAGTTGAAATTTATGCATATAATCTTTACATATAATAAAATCGTAGACCAAATTTTTGTCTAATTGTTTGTGCGCACAACAATCAATAAAAAGCCATTCGTTGCAATAAAAAGATGAGCAGCTGAGAGTAACATTAAGCGTTTCTATTATCAAAATCAACCAGGAGAGTCAAAAGATATTAATGTTAAATTATAAATAAAATTTCTAAGCTCAAAAGTTGCTAAACACTAACGCTATTCAAACTGTTTCCAAACGCTTTCAAACCTATGGCATATGTGCTACTCAAACTGCATGCATTTCAATTGCCTTATACTGAATATAGACATACCCATTTTCTTCATTCCGACTTATGAGGCTATATAACAAATTTATTAATGCTGAGTGCATATTGCGTCAGATTCACTAAAAAATTTGTAGTAAGTCCAGTAGTAGTAACACAAAATTCAATACTAAAATTCGCGGTTACAGCGGATGACCACGAAATAAACATCGTTTGGTCATGTGCAGTTTGATATAAAACATAAGGCGTATCCGTTGCAACACAAGTGTAAAACTTTTGTGACGAGTTTTTATTCTATTATATTCTCGCTAAAGGAGTTTCACTTCAAGAATCTATTCCAAATTATTTGTTAGTATGACAGATAGTGTGCATGGTATATGCATTTTGACAAGAGATTTGTAACACACAAAGAGATTTTCTATATCGAAGCTTCACTGTAATAATTGCTGTTCTTGCACATAAACTTGCTGTTGTTGTTGTTGCTGTTGTTGTCTGTGCAGCGAAACGTAATTTTGGAAAATGCGTATAATTCAGTCTATCTCATTGCTATACTCTCTCTCTTCTTCTCACCCACTACCAACCGAACCACAACATGCACCTTTTATCGCACTCACACTCATGCACTAACTTCGAGTCGAGTAAAACTTTGCTGGAAAAGCAAACAAAATACTTTTCATGCATTAAAAATTACAGCAAAAAATAAAAAAAAAAAAAAAATAAATGTAGAGAGGCAATTTTCAAAGGGATTAATTACATGCAACAAAAGCAGCAGCAGCAATTTTCAACTATAATAATGAAACATCAAACAAATAGTATACAAATGTATCTACAGCATAACCCATAATGGCAGTTAATAATTGCTACTTTAACGGAAACGCATTTAAAAGATACATTTAAGCGACAGGCGTGCGAAGAGTGTACCAAGCGGCGTATGAGTAACCCAATTATTAACTATGGCAAGCGTGGAATTTATTATTAAAAACAATAAAACGAAAAAAAAAAAAAAAACAAATTATAATACATGAACAAACACAATTGCGGCCAATCGAATGGAAAAATAGTTTAAAATATAATTTTTAACTATTTATTCAAATTGCAGCCTGTAGCTAAGATATTTCCTACTTATAACATTCCAACTTTGAGTTCATTGGAATGACCTCGGGCCATGAGTACTGCAATGGCACTTGTTCTTTCATTATTCTATTATTTCTTGCAAATCATAGCCACTTGATTTGATTTTGATTGAAATTTTGCAAATCATTCGCAGAGGCGGCATTTCGTAATTGATTATTCACATAAGCGAAATTATTCTAATGAATTTCAATTTCTGACAGCTGACAGCGTTCTCCAGCGAAAGAGTTTTCAGTTTAGCCCGAAAAGAGAATTAAGATACTTCATATCTTGATTTATATCAATTTAAATTTTGATTCGCTTGCTTTCTTTTGAAGTTTGCCTTAAGATTTTTCTTATTTTTGGCATAATTGAAATGCTCTGCTTGAGTTTTGTAATTGACAGAACGAATTTTTTATACGAGTATATAAAAATAAGCGAAAAAACCAACTCAAATTAGTTCTAGTTTTGAAGTAGTTCTGCCTTTCACAAGAACCCTTGCAGCCAGCCGCGTAGTTTAAACGACAAATTAGTTTTGCTTCTTTTTTTTTTTCTTCAACAATTTTCCACTTGAAGTGAAATAACTGCTGTGGAAAATCAAGTTAACCTTTCTCTTAACGATTATTGATTAGGCCAAAATTGCAAGAAAACAATTTTTAGATTGATGGTCGTCGTAGTCGACGATGTTGTTTAAAATAATTATAGACAATGTTGTATAAGCAATTGGAATGTACAGAAAAAAAAAACGACAACAGAAACAATTGAGCAAAATATTAACTACTCGAAGATATTTTTTAGATACCCTACACATGGATGGAAGGTTGGGATAAAAAGTATTTTAAGAAAAGAGAATAAACGTTTTTTTCTGACAAAAAATCGTAGATTTCTTTTTTTCTTCTGTTTGTGCACGCATCCCCTAAAAGCCGCTCATTGTATTCAAAATCGAATTACTGACAGATATGAAGCTTTATTGAGAGTAACATTTAGCGTTTATTTCATAAAAATCGAACTGCAGAGTCAAAAGATATTAATATTAAAATATATCTAAAATTTCTAAGCTTAAAAATTGCTAAACACTAAAGCTATTCAAACTGTTTCCAAGCGTTTTTCAAACCTATGACACATGTGCTACTCAAACTATACGCAATTCAATTGCCACAAACTATTTCTATATATATATATATAAAATGTTTCATTCTAAGCATTGCCTCATCTAGACAAAACGAAGACAAAGATGGAGCGTATCAGCGAATCCCGGGTCAGCTAGTTTCACATACTATTTTAAATTATAGAAAGACCAATAGTTATTGAGAAGGTTTGTGAAGCTACGTAGACAAATGTTTCGGTTTTAGCCACGAACTCCCATAATATAAATTTTTTTTATTAAATGGTTGTTTACAGAAAATGTTCGGTAAGTAAAATTGTCTTGAATTATAAAATTTTACGAAGTTTATAGAATATAATTGATTGAGAACCCTTCGTCATTAGGTATTGTAGCTTGTTTTTATCCATTTGATGATCGCTACATCACATAGTTGAATGAAATATATACTGAAAAAAATTTCTTACTAATCCAGATATTCATTGTCGATGTTGAGTTTACTATTTAGGCGTAGCAATCAATGTAGCTTCTCCAGCACAATATTCAGTTCGCATGGGTTTTGTGAATAAAATAGGAGATAATTTTTCCGAACGTCACGTCATCACGTCACGTTTTCGAAAAAAATGTGTACAGAACAGAAAAATCTAAAATTCAAAACATTTCAATAAAACATCATTCTTAAGGTTTCCGAGATCACCATATTGGATCCTTCACTTTGAATTTTTAAAATCTGACTTCAAAATCGAGATCAGTGAGACTGAAAACCACTAATTTAGCTGAATATTTTTTTCAAAAATGGAAGAGAAAAATTTTTAGGTGTTTCAACCCCCGATTTATTGAAAACGTATCGTGATAAGAAGTTTTTGGACTCCGCAATCGTATTCAGCACGAAAAGTCCGTTCGGAAAAATTATGTCTCACTTTATTTGCAGGAAAAAAGTCGAGATTTGCAGGGGAGAGGTATCCATATTATGGCCAATTTGACAGTTGAAGTTACTCGCCTTGCTAGGAACTGAGACAATTTTCAATATACTTATCCTGCTGATCCCAGACCCAATAGTCTTAATATAGATATTTAGCGGCTGGTACAAGAAGAACCAATGTCTTAAGCACCTAGACACAAATAAATTGTGGACCACCATAAAAGAAATTTTAAATATACCAGACGATATAGCAGCAAAGTCCTCTAAGGCCATAGCTTTCGACCACATCTCGAGGACCATGTTGCACCATCTCGGTACCATTGGCCTATTTTTCCCAACAAACAGACTAAAGTACTGTATTCGCTCAATTGAAACATCTTGATGTTTGGAAAATGGGTTAGATATGAAAAGCTTCTAGAACTTGTTTTTAATTTACTTCATTTTTCTCTCCTTGTTGCAAAATGGCTGAAAATTGTCCCAAAGCTAAAAGAGAATATATCAACGGCTGAACACCAGCACAGTTTCAACCCAGCACAGAACATCACCACAGCTTTATGTCAAATAACAAGGCCCATTGCGTCGATCTTCAATCATTCAAGGTCACATTAAAGCACTGTGTTAGTGCACAGAATTAGAGATCTCGCATTCTAAACCGCCTTGTTATTACTACGCCAGGCAATTCTTCATACAGTTCAGGAAGACTAAAATTTTCGGAAAGTAAATGAAACGGCGGGTTCTCTATGAGGGTGCTATGTCACCGATCCGGTTGAAGTACTATACACCCTATCAAGAAATTCTTAATTTAAAACTCCCGGGTTGTAGTTTTTCAGGTTGTTAATACTGTAATAAATTATAATGTCAGTTCGACTTGGTAGTACTCAGCGAATTTTTATCAGTGAAAATATTGATCAACGTATTTTTGTTATATTTTGTGTTACAAACGAAATTACGTGAGCAAAAGGTTTTTGGTGAATCTGCTCTTTGCAAAAAGGCTTACAAGTGGTACAAAGTGTTCAAGGATGGTCGGAAGACCGTCGGAAAGTAACCATGTGAGATTAAGAGTTTAAAATTGGGTATGAAACGTTTTTCCACAGAAAAGCGTAATTCCGATAGAAGCTGAATTTCCTTAAATAATGGTATCGAGTGCAGGTAAGTGCGGGTACATTGGATTCAGCCATTTTGGATCCTACCTTCAAGGCTCAGATATATGGCTGTACAAAGTAACGATAGTCGTGGTGTACTTTGAATGCATTCCACATGTTCAAACGGTCAACAAGGAGTATTACGACGGTGTTATGAGGCGTTTGCGAGAGGCTATCCATCCTAAACGTTCGTATTTGTGGGCTAACAATTCATGGATTCTTCATCATGATAATAGGCCAACTCATAGAGCCATCATTTTGCACAAATTTTTACCAAAAACTCAACAAATACCATCGAACAAGCACCGTATTCACCAGATATGGCCCCCTGTGACAACAACAACCTCCCTCAAGACTAAAAAGTCGACGCAAGAGCTGAAGGTTAACCCGGAAAGTACCTACAGAAAGTGTTTTGATGAGTGGAAGAAGTGCTGGCATATGTTTAACTCTTCAAATGCATGTTATTTCGAAGGCGAATAAAATATATTTCGATGATTAATATATATAAATTTTTGATACTATCTTGACAGAGTGTCTATCTGAACATTTATATCTAAACTCCTAGTCCTATCACATGGAGTGAATTAGTGTCACTTGCAGATGATTGCAACATAATTTTTTCAGGCAAGAATGGTGACAGCATCTGTGTCTCTATCAAAACCTGATTTATTTCTCGTAATTATAAACTCTCAGCCGCTAAATTTACTGCATTTCTTTTCATCAATTGGACCTCAGTATGGAAGACCGTTCAACTCAACTGAGGAAATATTAACATTCCCAAGTTTAAGTGCCCTACAATCTTTGGTTTTTTGAGATATTTAGATCTCATTAACACGCGAACCCCTATCAGATGAAAGGTGCAGAAAGCAGGTGGCTGGCTAAAGGATAAGAACACGTTGCTTACCAACTATAAAGCCATTAAATGTTTCCTGGTGGACTGTGCATCTTAAGTCCGGACGTTCAATATCAGTGACATCCAATGGAGAATCCTCCAAATCACCCAGAACACCGCTCTATTTGCTGCTAAGATATGTCACATAATGATCCATCAGACCAACTGCATGAGGAAACCAAGGTTCAGTGATTTCTGCACACTCCTCATAAATCATAGCTTCCCATTATCATTATGCAGGTCACCAAAACAATCATCAGCTTCACAGTGTAATACCACTGAGGAACATAAGATCAATCCAGCAATTTAAAAACAGCCAACTCTAGCACTCAAGACTTTTCAGTAGTGATACAAAACATTAGTTCTTCTCCGATTGATGGAAGCGTCCGCTCTTTGCCTGTACATATCATCTCATCTGTACACCAATTATGCTCAGGGAGTGTAGAAGTAGTATGTAGTTCTTATTTTGAACCTACCAAGCTTATACAAAATTTTTTAAGTCTTCGCTAAAAAAACAAAACCACCTTTTAACTCAAAATACCCACTACAACATTAATTGTATGTAGGGTATAACAAGTGAAAAGAATGCCGCTTGATGCTTTTCCTACTCAACTGCAATTATCACGTCACACACGCCCATGCCATGGAACATAATCAATTTCCGATGCAATGCCGGCAACGTATTGAGTCAAGCTGGGTTGGATATATACATATAGTCAAGTCAAGCCAAGCCAAGCCAAGCCAGTCCATGGTGCAACGCGTCGCCGCTTTGGGCCAAGTTAACAAAAGAACAACCAAACAGCAAGAACAACAACAACAATAATAACAACAACAACCGGCAGCAACAATAATAAAAGTTGCAAACAATTGTTCCCTCACTCTATGCTCATTCTTATTGTTATTGTAGAACTTTTCCAATGCCGTTGGCCTTCATTGACCAATAAAAGTTTGTATGTAGTAAACCATGGGAGGGAAATGGGCAATGGTTGTTTAGGTTTAGGAAAAGTGCGCTCGCTCGCTGTATTGAAAAACAATAAAAGACATCAACATGAACGTTGGTTCGACGTTCGAACAAAGAACGGAAGTGCAAATGTACAAACGGAAAAAACTAACGTAACAAATCGAACTCTCCGGCAGACAGACGACGACGATGACGATGACTACAATGCTTGGGGATTTAAACGTGTTCACAGATTGAAACTCAGCACACTTCACTGTATGTGGTCAGTCGGCTGCATGGGTTTCATGTCTTAGCTAACGCACAGTGCTTTGAAAATTGATAGCGTTTTAATGGTTTATACAGAACAATAGTTTGGAGAGGCTTTTAATAAATATTGATTTCAGTTTGATTGATTTCAAGATTATTTTTTTAATTTGAAAATTGATGAATGGTTGTTTCAGACAAGTAATGGTTAATAAGAAATAAAACATAAAAAAAGTTCTAGTACCTTTGATGGAACCGAAATCAAAATATTATTTTTATATGATAAGAATTTACCCTAAAAACATAGGATA
This sequence comes from Leucophenga maculata, assembly GCA_035044805.1. Lineage (NCBI taxonomy): Eukaryota > Metazoa > Arthropoda > Insecta > Diptera > Drosophilidae > Leucophenga > Leucophenga maculata. The sequence continues at coordinate 149,598 of JAWNNP010001715.1, read as the reverse complement.
TTTGATCCGTGTTGCTCCGTTTTACGAACGTGAATGAACCTTGGAACCATTAGAGGACAAGCAGCAGTTGAAACAATGGGCGGATCAACGCGACAACCATTTGATACCAAGATGTATCCAAAGGAATCGACACTTTTCAATAAAGTTTTTTACTGTTCTTTACTTTTATGATTTATGTTCCACTGAAAGCCAAGATATCATGCTGAACGTTACAGTGAGTTTCTGAAATCTGTCGAAAGATTATTTCTAAACTTCTGCGTCCATTCCGTAGTTCTGAGGGTTGGTTTCGGAATCACATCATACCATCAATAATGATGGAATATTTGGTAATTTTGTTCTATCCACCTGTTTGTCTTTCATGCCTAAAAACTAAGAGGCATTTGACGACAGCTGTGGTACTTCGGGAGTTTCTCAGATATATCTAAATTGTTACTAAGTGCTACTGTGCTTATATGAAACTCTGAATTTTAAATGGTCTGCTCAACCAAAAAGAAGATTTCCCCTGCAAAAAACCGAAAAATGTCTGTATGGAGTTTATCCCTTAAAGTGGAAGAATAATGACGGTAATAAAAATGTTTTTCATACCAAAACCAAAGAGTGAGTGTTGGGTGTATGCTTCACCTCCATAGGAAGTCATCTTACCTGTAATAAAGAATGGAATATTGAGTGCTTAGTTTATATTGGTGCAAAAAATGGTTTCAGAGAGAATAGTTCAACGAGTTTAATAATCAAAGTGACAAATTTTATTTTTTAAAATGGGTTTATCTTACAGTCTTCATTCTGACATGATCGAAAACATCAAAAAGATCTTTCCGAACATATCAACGTAATCCTTTTTGGTATCAATATGGCTTTGCGCTTGGATAATTCAGTTGTGAGATGCAGCGCGTCGAACATGGAGGTCTCGAAGGAAGAAATTTGCTATATTTTCTATTTTTACTACCTGAAAAGCAAAAACGCATCGCAAGCGGCCAAACAAATTTGTGATGTTTACGGGGTCGACACTTATTCAATTCGCGTAACACAACAGTGGTTCATTCGATTCCGTTTTGGTGTGGAGGAAGTGGAAGATGCACCACGCTCCGGAAGAGCTGTCTTTGAAAAAGTCGATAAAATAAAGGAAGTGATCGGTCGTGAGCTGAATATCAGTCATAAGAACGTTCAAAGGCGTTTGGAGAAGCTTGGCTACACAAAAAAACACAATATTTGGGTGCCACACGAATTTACACCAAAAAACCTCATGGACCGAATTTCCATCTGAGAATCGCTGCTGAAACGCAACAAGATCGACCCGTTTCTGAAGCGAATGGTGATTGGCTATGTAAAGTGGGTCACTTACGACAACATGAAGCACAAACGGTCATGGGTGAAGGGAGGCGAAGTGCCTCAAACGGTTGTCAAGTCCGGATTAACGGTAAGGAAAGTTTGGCTGTGTGTTTGGTGGGACTGACAGGGAATCATCTACTATGAGCTGCTCCCCTATTGCCAAACGCTCAATTCGGTCCTCTACTGTGAACAACTGGACCGCTTGAAGGCAACAATCGACCAGAAGCAACCATGTTTGACCAATAGGAGAGGAATTGTGTTCCATTAGGACAACGCCACACCACACACTTTGATGGTGACGCGCCAGAAGCTCCAGGACTTCGGATGGACGGTCCTTATGCATCCAGCTTATAGTCCGGACTTAGCATCATCGAATTACCATCTCTTCCTGTAAATGACGAACGATTTAGCTGGCGAGAAATTGACCTCAAAATAGGTTTGCGAAAATCTACTGTCTCACTTTTTTGCCAATAGGAAAGCTAGCTTCTATGAGCGGGGCATAATGAAGTTGGAGTCTCGTTGGCAACAAGTTATTGATCAAAATTTTTTGGACCATATCAAAGTGATGTTTTTTCATATCAAAATATTGATTTCTTGGCATTGATTTTTATTTTCCATTTTTTAAGACATTCCTCTATTAAATTTAGCTGAAGTTGGATATGTTCAGATGATTCTCAAGGATCATCACTTGTAGCTGAGATTGCAGTATAGTCAGCGCACATTGCTACTTGCACGACATCTGCAGTAGGTATATCCAATGTAAATAAAGTGTAAAGTACCGAACCCAGCACACTTCCTTGTTGTATACCTGAGCTAATACGATGTAGGGAAGATGATCCACTTTGTTGCTGAATATAGAAGCAGCGATCAGTTAGGTAGGACCAAAGTAAAAGAAAATACGGCACACGAAGAAGATTTTTTATTTTGTAGAGAATACCAGGATGCCAAACTCTATCAAATGCTTGCTGGATGTCAAGATACACGGTCGGTTGTTTCTCCTCAAAAGCATCAAATATTGTAATGACAATCCTGTGACATTGGTGAGGTGTACTGTGGTGTCTTCTAAAGCCAAACTGATGGCCTGGATTGGTAATATTCTTCTTAAAAGTATATTACCAAATCTTACCACCAAGCTAATAGGACGGTAGGATGATATATTGTTTTCTGGTTTCTTTATGATCCATTGAGAAGGATAGTAATACAACTTCAGTAATGAAGTAATGAAGGTCTGTGTATACCAAAATTTAGATTGATTTTGATTGGGTTACAGACAGACGGACACTTGATCCAGAGTTTATATGCTTTGTGTTAGAAACTTCGATCCGAAAAAGTGTTTTATTAGCCTATATTCGAATTAGTTTTATGTGGAGCTAGTCTTTGAAAAATTTAACCCTCCTGAAATGAAAGTTAATCTAGATTTTTTTTTGTGTTATCTGATGAAATATTTTCCATGTATAACCAAACACTGTGCACCACAACATAACATAAAACTACGATTATTCTTTAATGTGCTTCACGTTTTGCGTTGAGCACGTTGATTCGTGGCAAGAATTGATTTTCTAGAACATTACGTATGTACATAATTTTTTCATCAAGCAATTTGAAGACGAACTGAAGAACAGAAAAAAAAAAAACCCTGGATAGAGAAGAATGTGCGCTTCAAATGAAAGCGAAGCGTGAAATTGTTATAAATTTTATTTCAATCTTTTATCTTTTATTTTTTCACAAAGTCACTTCAGCACCGTTTCTGGAACAGTTAGACGACGTGAGTCGTGCTACCAATATCTAAAATGGCATGCAGAAAAAAGCTGTCCTGATTTATTAAGTGCAACAACAATGATTGGTGGAAACTTCTTATCTTTCTTATACTTAATATAAGATAGAATTTTTTCTGCTAAACTGCCATGAAATGTTTGAGAATTAAGAATTCTTGTCTTTATAGGGAAACTAAATATCTCCCAAATTTCTTAATTTGGTTTGGATTCAATTGTGTGTTGTGTTGTTCAATTGATGATCTTCCAGAAAGGTCTTAGAAATATCATTTTAAAGTCTTAGATTAAACCTTGAACTATACGAAATTCTACTAATGAAGATATAGTGCTGAAGTGTTCAATGCTACAGGACCTAACAGACTATATATATCACCACTTAAACTTTAAATATTATTTCCCAGTTAAATTGAAAACTCCATGCGGCCAAAGTCATGGTCTTTCACTAGCATATAATAAATTAAAGGTTATGTGGAGAAAGAAATAAAAAAAAATAAAAACTGTACATTATAGAATATGCCACTCGAAGCCAGGAGCCGCAGTTGTAGTACAAGTATATGGTATCCCAGGTTGCTCAATTTGTTGCCACTGCCACTGCCGCCGCTGTTGTTGTTGTTGTTGATGATGATAACAACGAGTAATAAGTTCGATATTTTCGTGCTGCACGGAATACGCGATGAGATTGCTTGCTGGCTGTTTGCCCTGAATGCCGTTCTGACTTCGAAATTCTTGCCGTTCTTCTTATAGGCTATATTTTTCGACTTTTTTTTTATAATATTTTTTTTTTTTTTTGCATTTTTGGACCGCTTTGATTTGAACGTTGAACGTTTTTATTTATGCGCCGCTTGTGGCATCATAATTCAGTGTTTGCAGTAACATTAATTTGCCAAATGCGCGGTTTGACTGACCGTGCTGCTACTACTTATTGTAGCGGCAAGTGAGTTTAGAATTTGAATTGGTTATTGAGTATCAAATCAAATATAGTAAAAGGTTGTATAGTATATATTCGAAACTACTTAAATTGTATACAACTTTGTATACTAAGTAAATTCTAAGAGAATAACACACGTCATTCTATGTGTTTTGATATAAAAAAGTCAATTTAAACGACTTTAATGGACACCTTTGCATATACTATATGTTAGGCTTGTGTCGCTCACAATATTATTTACAGAATCTTCTCTTTAAACTTAGAGCCTAAAAATAACACTAGGCAACAACATTAACCTCCATCGAAGGTCTGTCTGAAACAATCTTTTTCTTATCATGCAAGGCGTTTTGATATAAAAAAGTTTGTACTGAATCTTCTTCTTAAACTTAGAGCCCAACAATAACACTAGGCAACAAAAATAACCTCCATCGAAGGACTCTTTTTGAAACTAAACTTTTCCCATTCCCTAAATCTGGGAATATTTTCTAGCAAATTTTTTACGGTTTTGATTATTAAAAAAATACGTTTCAGTTGAGCTTTATAAACTTTTACCACGTGTTAGTATTACAGTGCAAGAGAGGGTGCTCCAATACTGCAGTAGTCTTGAAATGATTGGTTACAATCCTTGAAACGACTTCCAGTGTGTCAAAATGGTGACCCTAGAGGTGATTCCCTGTTCTTATAGGGATGAAGAGTATTCAAAGTTTGTGCAAATGTATGTAACAGGCAGTAGGAAGTGAGACAGACCCCATAAAGTTGATCAGCATTAAAAGTTCAGTCGATATAGACATGTCCGTCTGTCCATATGAACATCGAGATCTTGGAGACTATAAAAGATAGAGCCTTTAAATTTGCATATTTAGATTCTCTTATTCATTCCTTAGATAACTTATGTTCAATGAACACGCAAACCCCTCTACCTTAGAGGGGAGTTGGCACTTACCATGGGATACTACCTATCATTCTAAGTTTTTGTATGAACAAATTTTATTAGGGTTTATTAATTTTGCTAGAAATACTAAATGTGGGTTACTCTACTTATATAAAAGGCGGAAGAAGGCGAGGCAGTTCCCAAAAAGTATAGGTTTATATACTTCATCAGCATAAGAGTTGATTAACATTAATGGTTGAGTCGATATATACATGTCTGCCTGTTTGGCTATCTCTATGAACAACAAGAACTTGAAGACTTTAAGAGGTAAAGCCTTCCAAGTTGTATATTTGAATTCTTCAAATCATTCTTCAGATCATTTGTATTGAATAAATATGCTTACATCCCTCACTAAGGAGGGTTGGGCAATGAGCATGCATATCTACTCCTCATTCTAAGTTTTTTGTAAGTAAAAATTTTATTAAAGTCCTATATTTTGCTATAAACACGCAATTTGGTCTACCTTGCATTGATTCTTATCAAATATTACATTTAGGCCCAGATCGGACCACTAAGATGGGTAGTCCTGAGCACCAGTACGGTTTCCGAGCTGGCCAATGCACTGTCGAATAGTTACATAGGGTTGTAGGAGAATTACAACGCCCCTTTCTAGACATAACGGAGGCGTTCGACCGTGTTTGGCATACTAGCTTACTAATCAAAATTAGGGATACGTGGCCTTCACCAGATTTGGAGTACTGAGGTCTTACCTGGAGGGAAGCCAGTTCGTGTTCCGCCTTCACTCGGCAATATCAACACAATATGAAGTGGCAACTGATGTACCACAGAGAAGTGGGCTGGGCCCTCTTTTGTACTGTCTGTAGACCCACGACATGCCGCAGCCGGACGCTAGCATGTCCGAGACCGCAATGCAGGCTACATTCTCAGATGAATACAATGCAGCCAACGATGTTCAAGCGACGCTGGAACATCTGCATAAGCAGCGGCAAGTCAGGGGGGGGAGGGGTGTGCCGGCTAAATATCTAGGGGTCGTACTTGATCGCAGGCTAACCTTCGCTAAGCATGTGACTGTGATAAGGACACGCATACGACCTGCGGTGGCCAAGCATTATTGGCTACTCAACCCGCGCAGCAAACTGCACCGATTTGGATGTATGGGTGCCAAATCTGGGGGCTAACCTGTGACAGCCAGATCAGACGCGTACAGGTGGCTCAAAAATGCGTCATTGAACTTAGCACTGGATGTGAGTGGTACATGCGCAACAGTATGCTTCATAGAGACCTGAAATTGGCTTTGACCAAATAAACCACCACTCTAGCAGGTACAACAATAGACTGGAGAACCACAGGAACAGTCTAGCAGTTGGTCTGGTGAGAATACGACCACAGCAAAGGCTTAACAGGCGACAGCCGAGAGATCTGATGCTCCGGTTCGGGGTTATCAGTAAACCCCGTAAGCCTTCATAAATGCAAAGCACACACACACGCCTTAAAACCTTAAATATTAGTGCGGAAATATGGTTTTGAATGTCAAATTTGAGATAAACTATTTCAAGCCGATGTCATCTAGAATGATCTTTCAACCTTGTCTTTGTTTTCTAGAATTTCAATATCTTTTGAACCTTCTAGATGATGCTTTTGTATACTAGTTTGGACTAGTAAATTTACCGACCACTGGTGGCCTGTATATATTCCTCCACTAATGTTCTGCAAAAGTAAATACATGTCTGATGTTCTGATCTCTAAAGTAAGAGTGGCATGAATATCTCAGCTTCATTACTTATACAAATTGGAAGAGTGAACAACATATTACGTATTGCCACTACACTAACGAAAAGGGACCAGCGAAGGAGTGAGTACTACTGAGTGGTTAGTCTTTGTGGCTGATTCATATTCTCTAGAGCCAAGAACATTTCTGACAAAAGGCATGGCATCTCTATGTTAGAATCGCTAGTCAAATGAGAAGCCGGTGGTTAATCTTCTGGGGCTGACTCATGCCTAGTCACTGCGAACAGCTACATGCATAGCAAAAGGAAGTGTAACGTCGCACCGATCGGTTCCTTCCACTGGAATATTCATGTTAAATTCGATACTCAAATGATACTCAAATGTATGGGCGGGGCACTGATACACGCCACTAGTGGCTAGTGAACTCACCACTTCTGCACTAGTACGACCAATATTTTGGAATGGCGACAACCAGACTCTATATGTGAAAAAGAAAAAAAGTTAAAGTCGACGAACTATGTTGGGTATCATTGGATAGGTATTTGAAATTCATTTTAAGGTTTCTCTTATTATTTTTCATTTTGAATGACCATTAATGATCCACATCAATTTAAAGTTGGAATTTCATTTTTGGTCCTGTCACAGTGTTATAATTCGCTTTTAGTTCATGCTTACACCAGTAGTTGGTTAACGTGCTATTGTTTTTGTCGCAAAGCCATTGTCACTAATTTTTCTTAGTATAAATTAAAAAACATTCACCGCTAACAATCAAAGTGCCCTGCCAACTGTTTATAGCGCACAACAAAAATGAAGTTGGCAGTTTTTATGTTTATGAGTACTTCGTACTTTTTTTTTATTTACTACAAAATTTTTGGACACGCATACCGCTGTCGACGCCAACTACGTGCGGTGGCACTCGTGATGGGCGCACTTGGGTGCTGGCGCTGTTTATAGCGTAGCGGTCGCCTCAACCGATCCGTCCGATTGTCTTTCTATAGTGCGTCCGCTCTGTTTATTATGCATTAGCTGCGCACTGTGCGACTTGTGTCTGCTATTCATTTATAATTCATTACGAAAAAAAATACTAAAAAAAAAAAAAAAGGAAAACCATTGCTTGTACTCGTACACTACTCAGAATTAACAGTTTGTGAGTTACAGTTCAACGAACTTGAATACGCGAACGCTTTAAAAAAAAAAAAAACAAAAAAAGATACAACTACAAAAAGATACAAAAATCTAAAATTACATAATAATTTGTTTTGGTTTTTGCGCGCATACATATGCAAAGTTTTTATGCTTGAAAAAAATTGGGACAAATGCGAATATTTCGCAAAAAAAAAAAGACTATATTATTTATAATGTTTTTCAGATTCCCATTCTAACGGAAGTGTTAATGCTAATGTGTTGCAAGAATGGTTGTAATCAACAACTTGAACATCATCAGCGACAAAAAAAACTTCAGCGACTTGTCATGTTTTTAGTTTAAGTGCTGCTGCGATTGCTTCAGGCGAGTCATGCTAATTGGTTAATATTGTCGCTAATCACCATCAGGAAAATATAAGAAAATATAAAAACGCGCCTCATTCGGCGCATAAATGTCAAAGTTATGTTTTTTATGTGTTTATCATAAATATTAAATGGTAACTGTTTGATTTAGTGTGACATAAATTTTAATTTTGAACAATCTTTTTTTTTGTATCTGAAGTGTTCGCGCTTTAAAATTAAAAAGATACACGCGTAGCTTATACTTACATACTACTTGCATGACTCAACAAAAGTCAAGATCTCAAAATCAGCGAAATCAAAGCAACTTGCATATGAGTACGAGTACTGGTATTTACTCTGTGACGTTGCTGCTGAAAAGTGCATTCATTGTTCCGGCGCTAGCTCGTAAATTAATTGGCTCCAAAACAAAAAAAAAAAAAGAAAATAATAGTAATGAAGCAGTTTCTTGCGGTAGTAAGGAATTTTTAATACGCTTCAAATGGTATGCAAAAGCATTCTAAGAGATTTTTAGCAGAAAAGTATTTTTTGAGCACAAATACAGAAAGTGGTGGATGATAGGAAAACTTCCTTTGTCTTCATTTTAAATCTAAAAGCATAGCAAATTGGTTTTATAACGGTTTGGACTGTTTTGCGGAATTCTCAAAAAAAATTCTCGATAGAGTTTGGAAAAAATTTGAGAAAATTCTTTTTCTTCCATTTGCTTCTTTGATGTGCTATATCGCATGACTTTATTAGTCGTGAAAAAAATTAAACATACAAAATAGTTTTTGATTCATTGAAACATTTTCTGTTAGAAGAGCCTTGATCACCTTCAGATATTTCAGAACTATTGGTAAGATAATTCTATTCTTTAACAGTCTCGTTAAGAGTTTAGATCTTTTTCCAAAACAATCAAATTTAAAACTGTCCTCCAATTGGAAAATATAGATCGGAGCATGAACTTCACAGCTAGATTTGCAATTGTATTGCTTCTCGTATGTCCGTCGGTTTCAAAGCTGTGAAGCAAGTCGATGAGTTGCATGTATCGGATCTCGCTTTCAAACACCATTTTATCAACTGATATCAGCATTTGAGTGAGTTGGTACTACTTACTCGAAGGGATGTGCTAACCTAATGAAGCGTAGTGTACGAGGTGTGTTAGAAAAGTATCCGACCTACGTTCAGAGCTCACGCGTCGCTTTACTCTAAATAGTATCAATGTTCAATTTTGGGAACATCTAAAATTTACAGGGAGTTTTGTCGGAACTTTACGGAGAATGGCGAAGCTGAAAAATTTTGTGATTTGCCAAAAATTGCTACACTACTTCTCACTGTATTACGCACGCTTTTCAGAACTTCAACGTAATATTCTTTGTTGATCGTCTAACCTTTTGGTGAAATCGAAAAAAATTAATCATTGACATGACATGACTCTGACTTTGAAGTGCCTTTTCGGCTTTGACTCTTCTGAACGCTTGAAGATTGTTGTTTAATTTCAGGATCGTAATCATAAACCCACGATTCATCACCAGTAATAACCTTCGTATGGAGATTTTCATCATCACTGACCATTTCTAAGTTGTCCTCAGCGATTTCAGAGCGAAGGTCTTTTAGCCCGGACATGACCAATGCGAGTCATTCTTAAAATCTTATTAAAAATTTCCTCCTGTAACACTGCTTTATCCTTTTAAATCGTCTCCGTACAACACTTGCCGAGATTGAAGCAAAACTTGTATACCATGACAACAACTAGCTTTGGTGACTTTTGTTCTTAAACTAGTCTTTAGAATTTGACTGTGGGAAACTTTCTATAATGTCGGCATTTAAGACAAAAATATGTTATTGCTTAAAAAGCTACAGTCGTGCTCAAAAGGGGGTTGTTTGTTATCACCGAAACTTTTGTTGTTACTGCTTCACTTCGTTTGATTCGATGAAGCCTCACTGAAGCCGCTTCAATGATGTCGACTATGCTGCTAAGGATGAGTAACTAAGGAGGAGTAGCGAAAATGAAGTTCTTGTGCATTGGTACCAAAAATTCCGCATCAGTAGCTCTGGATGTGGTATGATAATCAAAGAAAAAAAGTCATTTACCTACCGAAGCAACGTGTTCGCCAAAGTTGCTTGGACGAAGGAGAATATTTACAGTAAAATAAACATGAAATGAATTAAACTTTCCACATCCTTTATTAATTCATTCTTTTGGTCCAACAACATATCTATCAGATCTATGTTGGGTATATTTAATTGCCTAAGTGCTGCTTAGATCTTACCTGAGCCTAATGCTGTGCATTTATTGACAATCTTATCAAAATCTGGGTTCAAATTGTATCAGCATTACCAAAGACAGCGTGGATGTTCTCGCAATAGCTGCTGAAAAAATTTGAAGGTCGAGCACGAAGCTCTAGGAATTTCTTTATTCCAAGAATTGTCACTCTCAAACAAATCGAGTCATTTGTCATAGAAGGAGCTTAAAGGAGCTGTTGGTTAAAATTTGGTGTTTAATGATAATTTGTGGTTATATGTTCTAATATGCGAAAAAAAAATTACTTTAACCAGATTGTAGCACCAACTACCGGGTCCATTTCTGAATCTTCCAGACCATCCAGAGACCCACTTAAACAAACACACAAAATTTTATCAAAATCGGTTCAGCCGATATTTATATCGCGATCTATATCAACTATATCAATATCTAATTTTTTTTATACTTGTCGGTTGAACGCCATATTGTGTGCGATCTCTTTTCACCTTTACACACAACATACGACCTACGATATTCCACATAAAGGGTACAAAAAAAACACAATGACTTTGCAAAAAAAAAAAAAAAAAAAAACCAAAGTCCAACAGTAGCAACAACAATAGATACATTTTAGTTTAGTTACATGCAGCAACTAGTGTTAGATATCGCGAGATACATTGCCAACGAGATACTTTACCACACATACGAGTGAGTATAACCACTCTCGACACTCGACAGTTACAACAACAAAAAATTCATAGATACAACAATGCGAACACATTAATGAAATGGCCAACTTGTGTCAGTTCGTGTGTCGTTCTGTCCTACTGGCTGCTTTTTACTAGGTGCAGCGGGTGAATGAATAGAGCGCTGCAAGAGTATCTATCTACAACAATAATGTACAACAATAATGTATCTTTTAGAGACGAGTATGCTCCCTTATTATCATTATTATCAACATCAACATTATCATCAACATTATGGCTAGCATTGTTGTTGTTGCTGTTGTTGCTGTATTTTGTATTTCAATGTTGCATTGTTCAGTTTCTAAACAAAAGCGCAAAAGCAACGCATACTAGTGAATTATTTCACTGCTGCTGTTGTTTTAAGAGCTGCACTTGGATATTTTTTTTTTTTGTTAGTTTCGCATATTTAATTATGGCCATTGACATGCAACTGTTGCAGATTGTATTGTATCTCTAGAGATATGTACATATACCATACAAGCATACAAGATACATATCGTATGTATCTGTATCTGTAGTTTGTCTACGTTGCTTCGGGTATTTTGCATTGTTATTAGTGTTGATATTGCTCTGATTGTTGTTGTTGTTGTTGTTGCCATTTTTGTGTTGTTGTCTTATTATAACTGTTGCACATCTAATGTTTCATTCGTGCCATGATTTGCTCCTTCAAAAAAAAAAAAAAAAAAAAATTACAAAAAAATTAAAGAAAAAAAATTCATAATGTATCCGTTGATGTGCAGCAGGGAGTGTTGGTTGTGGAAGAGTTAATGTTTCATAGTGTGCTGTGCAAGTTGTATCTCAGCATCTTTCAGCGCATAAAATAACTTCAACTGCAAAAGGTATCATATTAATCATTTACTCTAGCTGCAGCTGTTTTGTAGCGCTTTTCATCTTTGCATTTTTTGTAATATTTTTTATTTATATTTATAAATTTTTTTTAGTGTTTGTAGTTCATTGTATCTGCAACTCTTTCAAATTGCCACATGTGTCACATTTGTAATAGAAATTATATCGGCAAGTTGTTGTTTTTGCATTTACTAGAATATATTTGCGTATGTAGAGCAAAAATGTTGTTTTGCCACTCGAATATGTCAAATTTTCATAAAATTGAAGTGACAGATCTTTTTTGGGTGTGATTTTTCTAGCTCATTGATTTATGTAAAGCATTTTTTTTTTGCTCTAAAATGTTGTTGTATCCATGTAACTAAGTCATTTTTTGAACCAACACAACTTAAGATACTTTTAATATGACACAGATATCTATTAGAATATTATAAAATTGATAAATCTTGTGTAAAGTTGAATTTATAAAAAAATTAAAAAAAATATTTCTCTCATACTCAAGTGAAATCTGTGCAAAGCATTCAAGAAAACCAAATATGCTTGAAATAAGTCCGAGAGAAACAGCGTATCTTTTTGTATATTTTTTCAGTACTATTCAAACTGCTTCTTTGATTATGAGAAAGTAACATCGCTGCTGCTGATGTACGTTCCATAGCTGCCAGATCCCCGGTTGATTTTGGGTTCAGTGTCATTCAGTAGAGTATCTACAGTAAAATAAGGAATATCTTGTTTTAGTATGGTGATACGAACTGATTTTTCCCATTCGAAAATCCCTGAATCGTTTTAGTACCGCGTTCATTTGACCACTAGTTGCAGATGTAAACTGTTGAATAAACGCTCAAATATTAGCGATTCAGAAATCTGAATCTTTAATACTTTACTGTCATGAAGAAGCGAAAAAAATTGTCTAACCAAGGCTAAAGACCGAACTGTGTTTGAGATCGGAAACACAGTGCTTTTTGTTTGACGGTCTGCCTTTCTTTGCTGCTTTCAATTGTTGCCAAATAAACACCTAATCATGCAGAACACTCGAAAACTGAAATGGCCATCCATCGGATATTTCTAGAACAATTCGTATATTGACTAGATTTCGAAAGCCTTAGAGTTGAGATCGGGCCTTTGTTTTTTTTTTCCAACCAATGGTGACTGCCTTGTGTCGAGTCGATTCGAACAAAACTGATCTCTACCCATCTCACACGAGAGCTGCATTAGTTGTGAAAACTTCTGCAAAGAATTATGATAGTGATCCGCATCCGGAAGAACACGTTTATGTTTTGTTCAGAAACTAATGAAGACATCCAAACTATCCTTAAGAGTATAAGAAGTATTTCAAGGACATTTTAGTTTTTTGCAGTGGATATTAAAGTTTTTTGATATGTGCACGATTTTTTTTGTGTGGTTCAGTACGCCATCCCTTTTCTGGAAAATAGTTTAGAACAACAGAAACGAAGTCGTTTTTTCTACGGACGTTTTTTTGCTTTACAATGAAAAATTGTTGTTGCTAAAATTTGAGGTTTTTTTGGTTTCTAATTCTTTTTTTTTTATTTTTGAGAGTAAAAGCCGAAGGGAAAAACAGTTGTGCGTATATGTATGTCTATGTATACGTGCCGAACCTTTTCCGATAAAATTTTAGTGTAGGTGGACACTTTTTCTTTAATTTAAAGGTAAATAGGCAGCAATCGGCAGCAAATATTTAATTTTTTTTTAAGTCAGATGCTTAATAAACGTTTTGCAATTGCAAATATAATCGGATCAGGCAGGATTTTTTGCTTAGCTCATGTTTAACAAATTATTTATTATTTATATCGAACAATTTTTTGTTTATTATTTATGTATGCACTTTTTAGCTAATAAAAACATACAATGAAATAGCAAATCACATATTGTACTAAGTGCCTAACCCTCGGTGACGTTGCATTGAGTCCTCAATTTGCATACTCAGTAGTCATATAAACAGACTGGCGAAGAGTCTTCTCCCTGCCTGGTTTAAAAAGACATAGATTTGTAAAACTTTAGGAAGAAGCGGACTGTAAAATCCTTCGTCTTCACACAGATAATCTACTACAAGACTTTACAGAAGAGGGGATAGTACGGGCGCCCTTTTGTGGATTCTAACCGTAAGACATTTGTTAAGAAGATAAGTCACGACTATCCTTTAATCTAATAGTTTCTCTTCTTGAGTAAGCCCTAGCAACATCTGCTATAAGATGTGTTGTCAAAGGCAACTTCTATGTCCATAAAAGCATAAACGGCTGTCTCTCATGTCCGTCTGTCTGGCTGTGCGTATCAACATCATCCTTTTCCTTTGCACAGATAATGATGATCTTTTGATTATATCTTATTATAAGAAACTTCTGTACAAAAATATGCATGACTTGTTTAATAACAACAAAATCTTCTTTTATTTATACTATTTGCATAAATATTAACTTGACCATGCAGATGGAACATAGATCAAATGGAACATAGATTGTATAAACAAAATATAAAAAAAAATTAATTATAGAACATTTAACAATCTTTACCCTTAGCAAAGAATTTTAATTGTACTTGCTTCAGCTATCAACAAGTGAATTACAATTCTCAACAAACGAAAAAATTAAACAACTAAATTGAAAAAGCACAAAAAACTCAGCAGACCAGCAAATTTCGTAAAAAAAAAAGATACGAAAAAAAGAGAAAAAAAACCAACGCAGGCTATAAAAATATACATGTACCTGCATATGTATCTGTAAAATATACAAAATATATACACATGTATCGCACTATTGAAACGAGGTAGATACCATGGAGAAGCACCAAATGTTCCTCTTCAGCGAGCACCCCTATGCGAAGTGGTCGATTTTTCTGGTTTTTCGTTTTTCTTCAATTCTTTGTTATGTTTTTTTTTTTCATACGCAGTTGCGCATGCGTACCTGTTGACTCAACAAAAAATGTATCTGTATCTAACTGTGTGAGCATAGCATGTATCTGTGTATCTACAGCTTTATATGCCGACAGCTTGTCACGCATTCGATTTCTTTGTTGCTTTTTTTCCGCTTGGCGGAAATAATAAATTCTAGGCAAAAGCTGCGCAAAAAAATAAGAAACAGATACAAAGTATGTAGGTACTTATTTCAGATACATATTCAGACAGACATATGCACACATGAGAAATGTTGTCGTTGTTTTTTTTTTTGGCATTTCTTTGAGATAGTTTTTTTGTGTTTTTCTTTTTGAATGAACCAAGCCATGACGTCGCTCAATTACAACTGTCAGCATTTAACTAACGAAATCAAAAGGATTCCCACGTTTCACTTGTATCTTTTTCTATGAATTTTTTTAAACTTTTCGGTTACGTTTGAGAGGCGTTGAAGAAAAATGACTTTAGAAAATTAGTTGGCATCATTTATACTAACTATTAATAAGTATAATACCTAAATTATGTTGTGAGGCGTGTTTGGCAGTGCTTGAGGCGCTGTGTATCATAATATGAAAAAGTAATGACTTAAACTGTAGCGTAAAATGTGTATTTGGATACTTTAATTTGATTGTCTTTTAAAGCTACTTAAAGACTTATTAGAGAGTGTTTTAGACAGTGAAGTAGTTTCTTGCTGCTGAGAAAGTGAAGTGCTTAGTTTTATATATTTTCTTTTGACTGAAAGAATTTGCATAAACTATGAGAAGTAACTTTGTGAAAGAGATTCCCAGTTTTGAATTTTTTTAGTAAATGTATTTTAAATGGCTTGCAGCAGATCTTCTAATGGAAAGTTTTAGAACAGAGATAGAACGGAAAGGTAACATGAATAAAAGTCCTATCAAAAGTCATCGTATTTTAGTGGAAGTTTTTGGTGACCTCTAGCTCTAGCTCTAGCTGAACGAACGAACGTGCCAGAAAGTGGGCATTAGTAGACAAAGAACGACCAGGACCGCCAAAAAGATTGAAAGTTGAAGAATTTGAGTCATTGCTCTATGAAGATGCATGCCAAACACAAAAAGAACTTGCAAAAGCTTTGGGAGTTTAATCAAGCAACCATTTCCAGACGTTTAAAAGCAATGGGATTCATCCAAAAGCTTGGAAATTGGGTGCCATATGAATTGAAACCTAGAGATCTCGAACGCCAATTCTGCATGTCGAAAGAACTCTTTTTTGCATCGGATTGTCACTGGTGATGAAAAATGAATTCAATTACGATAATCCCAAGCGCAAGAAATCATATGTGCAACCTGGCGACAAGGCCGAATATCCAGGGTGCTAAGATAAATGCTCTGTAATTGGTGGAATAACAAGGGTGTGTTGTATTATGAGCTCTTGAAATCAGGTTCAGACGATCAAAGGGGATCTCTACCGAACACAATTGCTACGTTTGAAAAGAGCAATTGCGGAAAAAAGAACAGAATATGCGACCAGACACGAATGCATAATTTTCCATTAATGACAACGCTCGGTCACATTTTGTAGGACCGGCTAAACACTATTTGAAAAACAGTAGGTAGCGAAGTTCTACCTCACCCGCTTTATGGCTTAAACATGGCCCCTTCTGATTACTACTTGTTCAGATAATTGCAAAACATATTCTCTTTCACTGTCGTCATGCGCTCTCCTTTTTTGGTTCCATTTTGTATATCGCAGTACTTCACTTGGCAGGGCTTTACATTCGTCGATGTGGAACACATCACTAAGTTTTGAAATGTCGGCTGTTCAAATGCAAAAAGTATAATAATTGCAGCAGTTTGATAGTCCCTATTTAACTTATTTACTCTCCCAAAACATCATTTAAAAGAATTAACAAAACCAAAATGTTTCAATCATTTTTCACTCAAGCCCATTGCTTCACATTTTGTCACAGCATTTTGATGTTCGTCATTAAATATTATTTCGAAAGCGACTATAATTCTTTTCTATGCCTCGTTTAATGCATGAATAATCGGATGACCAACTCGTGCCTGAAAGCCTCATAATCACCCAACTGTTGCCAAGCAATGATGAAAGAATCTTCCAACAGCAAATATAATCGCCGCACAAAATCAACAAATTTTACAGACTCATCGCAACTTTCTGCTACTTTTACTGCGACTAAATTAGGCCCATGACCAACGCAGAGAACATCAAAAAGTGAAAATGGTTATTTAAAAATTTGTGCTGCAAGTGGAAAGTGTTTTAGAATTCGCTTTCAAAATCGAAGATGTTTTCTTTCAGACTTCTCCACCATCCGATAAATTGGAAAATAAAGTTAAAAAACGATCTACTGGCCTGCAGTCTCATACTGAAATGTCCGAAGTGAAGTCTAGGTTTAATTAGTTTTTAAATTGGCCATTGGTTAATTGAAGTCCATACAAATGTTGTCCGATATTCAATAGTTTTATTATCTCCACGAAATGCTTGACTTGAAGGACGCATATCTGCTAAGAGTCTAATAAAACAAAACCGCACATACATTTTTTTGTTGGCTGTTTATATAAATTTTCCTACAGTCGCGGTTTTTATTTCAGCGAAACTTGAATCCTCATATTATAATAATCGACAATCAAAACAATATTATCGATCACTTCGGATAGAATTCGGCAATTTTTCTCCATCCAAGTAAAATATTTATATTTTTGTAGGTAATTTATCCAGAAACACCAAATTTGGTCTATCTTACGTTATTCTTGTAAAATATTCCATATAAGTCCGGATTACACCATACGAGGGGGTACCTGCAAATCTGTCTCATCCTTCTGTGTTTTTGTATGAGCAAAATATTGGAGTTTTTGTTAAATTAACTAGAAATGCCAAATTTGGAGTAGCTGGCGCCTCCTCATCAAATGTTCCTGCGGACAAATCCTGTCACCCTGCAGTTGGTAATTCAGCAGATTAGGAAGTTAACGGCTAAGAAATAAACAGGTGAAAATCTTTTGAAAATAAATCGGTAAAACTTTCCCCAAACAGAGCATTGTTATTTATAGTTTATAGCTCTTTAACATCCTTAGACTGGGAAGGTGTGGAAACCCGCGTAGTACAACGCAGTTGATTCACACACGGGCCTTCCCACCATAGGTAAAATGATGGAAGAATAATTTTGTGCCGAATTCAGCAACTAGAAATCTTTACCCAGAGTATTTCAATGTTGTTCCATTTACGTCTAAATAGGACCACTAAATGGGGAGACCCTCTGCAACAAGTCGAGTCCAAATAGACATGTCCGTCTTTCTGGCTGTCCGTATGAGCATGAAGAACTTCGAGACTATAAAAGATTGAACCTTCCAGTTGAGATATTTACTGACACATATGCTCTCTTTAGATTAGTCTTTAATGAACATGGCAACTGCCCTTTAAGGCACAATAATCTAGACCTCATTTTCGAGTATTTCAATGAAAAATTCGAGATAAGCCTAATTCTTATAAATTATTTCATATATATCCACATTGAACTACTAGAGATGGTAGCCTCCATATAAGTTTGGGCACTTTCCTTGGTTTTTGTAAGAAAAACATTTTGTTGTGTTTTAGTTAAACTTGAAACGGCACATCATGGTTGCTTCTTATATTAGTTGCAAAAAAATATCACACACGGATGAAGTAAGGAATATATTTCCTATAAAAATTCACAGAGTATCTCGAAGTCGTGCACACTCAACTGCAGCGTGCTTGCTTGTTTGGTACAGACTTGTATACGCGCTGACACTTTCTGTTGCACTGATTTGGTCTGCCATAAATTAGTTTGTGGAGACATCTCTAATCTACTGCTGCTATAAAGAGGTATTACTGAGAGATGTGAAACATTTTTAAATTTTATAAATGAATAGAAGAAAATTGTCTAAAGTATTTTCGCTTTTTTGACCACTGTGCGTTCATACAAATTCTTTGAACTTATTTGACAAAATATCTCAGCCTATAAGAAACGCTCTTAAATTTAATTTTAAAATAAATACACGAATATATCATTCACCCATAAAACGCCGCTCACTGTTCTGTGTAAAAAAGGCATTAAATCTCCAAAAAGAAACATAAAAATCATGCCATGGTTTTTTATGCCCTGTTTCTTATTTTTTTTTTTTCTTCTCAAAATCTGTGCAAAATTCCATTTCGCTGTTCAGCAATAAACTTAAACAATTTATGAGTCTGCTAAAGCGATTTTAATTTGCGCAAAACGCTTAGCATCGTAAATATTGGCAGTGTTTATAAAATGGGAACGTACAAAAATCGAGGAACTGAACTCGAAAAAAAATCGAAAGAAACATATTGCCTAATTTTGTAAACAATAAATCGAAAGAATTGTATGACCTTTGCCTTGGCTGCTAATGAAGTGAAGCAACAGCAGCAGCGATTAGTGTATATGAAAATTTGTATCGAAAGCGCGAACTATTTTGTTTAGATTGTTTAGTCAAAGAACGAACAAATAAAATTTAATTACAAGGCGTTATGTGTTGTTTTTTCCATTCGACTGACTGCTCCAAATTGGAAACAAACATAAATGCACAAAGCGAAGCGTTTAAAATTGCTTTGAACTTTTACGTTTGGCGCTAAAATTGAAAAATATTTTGTCATATGTTTCACTTTTTTTGGCCGCTCGAATTTTCAAAAAAAAAAAAATACAAAGCAGAAAATGTGGCATGAATGTGTGGCAAGTAGGTTTTATATTTTGCTTAGGGCACGGCACTTGCAGCAGAAATTAAATGCAAAATGATGAGCATGTCGATGATGATGATGTTGTTGCAGTTGATGAACATCATCATAGGAAGCAGTAAAAGCAGCAAGCAACAGCGTGGAAATATGTTGAAATATGCAACAGCAAAGCCTCAGGTTACAAAGCGTTTGAGTGATGAGGAAAGCAAAGATAACAAGAAAAACTGTAGCGCGGTGAGTCAGCTTCATGAAAAATGATTTTTTGCATTTTCCAAACAGCAATCACAAAAAAAAAAAACAACAACAACAACAACAAAAATAATGAATAAATAAAAAAGCTTTAGAAGGTAGAGCGAACGAGTCAGCTCCCACATAAATTTTCGTCACACAGCACATGAGGTAAAAATGCTGCGCACCAGAAAGTGTTGAACATTCTTTTTTCTTCTTCTGAAGCATACTCTATGCATATGCTGTACGAAGGGTTATATAGGTTTTGTCAAACAGTTTACAGAAAATTTTTTTTATAAAAATATTAAATTTTAGGAAAATAATTTTTTCTTACAATTTTGTTTTTAATTTTGAAAAATTTTTACGTTTTGTCACTATTAAACTCCAGCTTAAATAGCTGATTACTCGAAATTTGGAGATCCGATTCAAATATCTTTTAAAATCTGTAAAAAACGTAATCTAACTGAATATTCATGATTGAGATACAATAGTGTCACACTATCTTATCTGAGTTATGCCATTCTAAGGTGTTCCTGAAATTAATGTACAATTTCAAATTGTGTATGTTCCTTAAATATCTCCTCAATCATTCTCAGTATTTTTGAATTCTCTTTTGAATAATAATTTAAAATTAGGTAGAACCAAAACCTTCATACATATCTAAAACTAATAAGAAAGCATTACGTCCTCATTATACCTTGCCAACCACCTTTCTCAAGCAGACTCTGCATGCTCTAATATTTTCTTAAAAATGAAAGAAAGAGAAATATAAAAATAAAATATTTTTAATTTTTTTCTATATAAAAAAAAATAAAATTAGTTTTTTCTACAAAAAAAAAAATTATTTAATTTGTTTTCTATATAAAAAACTATTTTCTTGAAATTCAATCTATTTAAAAAAAATTGATAAAAAAAAAAAAATTATTTGAAAAAAAATTTATTTAAAAAAAATTTTAAATAAATTTTTTATAAAATTTTTTTTTTAATGTTTTGTATAAACATTTTTTTATATTCTTTTTTATAACAAAAATATTTTTGTTTTCTTCGCAAAAAAATTTTTTAAATAAAATTTTATATAAAAAATTTTCTATATAAATATAAAAAAATTTTCTATATAAAATTTTTCTCTAAATTAAAAAAAAAAAAAAAAAAACAAAATTGATAAAATTGTTTCTATAAACATTTTTTTTTACATTTTGTTCCATTTATATAATTGTTTTTTAAATTAAAAAAAAAAACAAAACTTTTAATAAATTTTGTCTATAAAAAAAAAATTTATTCATAAAGTTTTCTAATATGCTTGCTTGGACCACTCCCTGGCTGTGAGTTGAGGCACAGTCGGTCAACTGGGCGACCAAACAAAAATCCTCCAACGGGTCTGAGTGGTCGTAACTTTCCTACTATTTGAGCGATAAGGTAGAAATAAGATGTTCAGTGAGCAACTTAGCCTTGTAACATTTGTAATGCAACTGATTATATTTGTGTAGTTGTTAATAATAATAAATAAATAATAATAAGTAAATAAATAAATAAATAACAAACACAAACAAATTTTTTAGTTTATGAAAAACCAAAACTGTTAAATGTTTTAAAAAAAAAATATTTAATAAACTTTTCCTTAAAAAATGTTTTCTTTAAAGTTTTTTTTTTAAATGTTTTCTATAACATTTTTTTATATTCTTTTCTATAAAAAAATATTTCTGTTATTTTCTCTAAAAAAAATTGTAAATAAAATTTTCTATAAAAAAATTCATATTCTATACACAATTTTTCTCAAAATTAAGAAAAAAAATTGATAACATTTTTTTATTAATTTAAAAAAGTAAAAGTTTTCTTTTTTAAATTAATAAAAAAATGTTATCAATTTTTTTTTCTATAAAAAAAAAATTATTCATTAATTTTTTCTATAACAAAAACAACAAATGTTTTTTTATAAAAAAACAAAACTTAGAAATGTCTAAAAAAACGGTTTTTAATAAAATTTTTCTATAAAAAATATTGATTAAATCTTTTCTATACAAACTTATTTAAATTTTTTTTCATACATTTTCTATGAAACATATTTTTTTTTAAATTTTTCTATAACAAAAATACTTTTGTTATATTTTTTTTCTTATTAAAATTTTCTACAAAAAAAAAATTTTTTTTATAAAAAAAACTGTGTTTTAATTTTACAGAAATCTTATATAAATTGTTTTTTTTTTTTGTGAAAAAATTCGTTTTATGATTTTTATAAAATTGTTTTTTATATTTTTAGTATAACAAAAATATTTCTGTTATATTTCTTCTTTAAACAAATTTTTTAAATAAAATTTGCGTTTAAAATTGTGTTTTTAATTTTTCTTATATACAGAAATCTTTTTTAAATCCTTTCTTTTTTGTTTTTATTTTTTTAATTATTTTTAATTTTTCTTTATGTTTTAAATATTTATTTTTTTCTATAAAAAAAAATTCTGTTTTAATTTTTCTTATATACATAAATCTTTTATAAATTGTTTATATAGAAAAAATTATTTTTATGAAAAAATTCGTTTTAAGATTTCTATAAAAATTTTGTATATATTTTTTTCTTTAACAAAAATATTTTTGTTATATTTTTTTTCTATAAACAAATTTTTTAAAATTTTCATTATAAAAAAAAAAAATTTTTTCCTAAAAAAAAAAAATTTAAAAAAAAAAAAAAAATTGTTTTATGAAAAAATTTAAAAATTATTTTTAAGTTTTCTATAAAAATTTTTTTTATAATTTTTTCTTTAACTAAAATATTTTTTTTATATTTTGTTTCTAAAAACAAATTTTTTTAAATTTTCAAAAAATGTTTTTTTAATATAAAAAAAAAATTCTGTTTAAATTATTCTTATACATATACACAAATCTTTTTTAAATTGTTTATATAAAAAAAAATTCTTTTTATGAAAAAATTCTTTTATATTCATGTAAAAAAATTTTTTATAAGCAAACTTTTAAATAAAAAAATATAATAAGAAAAAAATTTTTTCTATACAAAAATTGTGTTTTAATTTTTCTTATATACAGAAATTTTTTTTTTTTTATCAAAAATTGTTATTTATTTTTTTTTTAAATTATTTTTAATTATTCTACATGTTTTTAATATATTAATTCTATGAAAAAAAAATTGTAATTAACTTTTTCTAAAAAAATTTTGAAATTTTTTAACCCTTTTTCAATTTTTTTTCAAATGGAAGCAAAGATATAATGCATTTTGTTTATCGCTTCTATGAGGGATGGGGCATAGTCTCCTCACGATTACTTCTTCCGATCTCATCGATGTACATATATCTCAAATTTCATCCCTCTACCTCAAATTGATGCAAAGTTATGATAAATATTGTTTATCGCCCCTTCCGATATTAACCAAACTTAACACGATTACTTTTCCCAATCACACTAACATGTCTACCAAATCTCATCCATCCATCTTAAATGGATGCAAATATATGTTAAATTTTTGATATCGCTTGTTTGGTGTGTGGGGTAGAGCGCCCTCCGATGTTGACCAAACTAACCGCAATTATTTCTGGATTTCACCGTGAAAACCGGTCATATAATGCATTGAGCTCAAGAATAAAAAAAAAATAAAATATAAAAGAATAAAATTAAAAAAAAAAAAATGTATGTCACATCACACCTTTTTTGGTACCCTTTGCAATGAACAGCTGCAAAGGGTATTCGCGTTTCGGTTTTCGGTTAAAGTAAAAGATTATTTTTTTTCACATAATTTCTTTGTTGTTGTACTCTTCTGCAACAATTTTCCTTCATTTTTTAGTTAAGCTGCCTGCCTGCCTGTCGGTCGGTCGGTGATGCCGCTTTCGTTTGCCTTTCAGCAAGTGTGATATTTATTTATAGTCGAGTCGTACTATATCTATGTATGTATGGCCCCCCTTTGCACAGTTCTACACCTCCAGCGCATGCAGCCTTTAGCAAAATATATATTTTCCGCAGACACTTAGTTGGGAATCGTCTAAAAGCCATTTTATATCCATGCGCATTTATTTTCACCCGCAATGCGCTTGCAACGCATTGAAAATGGGTTAAAGTTGCAAGTGTTTCTTCTCTGCGTTGCATGAAAAAATACATAAACCCATGGATGCATGAATGTATGCATGAAAAATATAATATAAATGAATGAATGTATGAATGAATAAATGAATGTATGAGAGCGACAGCGAGAGCGGGTGGCAGACGATGCACAGTGCTGATGGATTCGCATTCGGAAATATGGTTGCACGAATTACATTATTTATTTATATATGAATGAATGCTTAAATTGCAGAGTGCGTAGGCAATATTGATCCTTGTTGTTATTGTTGCTGCTATAGCACTGAAAAAGGTTAAAGTTTGTTGTAGAAATTAAAGTGGATTGCGTATGAAAAATTTATCAGATTTAAAAATGTAAAATGATGAAAAACATTTTGTAAATGAAAATTCCATAAAAAAAAAAAATTTGAATAGTTCGCTATGGGCAGCGTAATGAAATGCAACTGGTATCAAAAAGTCTAGCAGAACAGATATAGATTTGACTTTCGGAGAGAAATTTAATTCGTCAGAATAGTAAAATTTGAGATTTCATATATAGGCTTTGATTAATTGTTATCAAATTGATATGTTATGATATGTGCTTTGATCAAGTTGATATTACTCAAAATATAAAAAATATGGATTAAGATCTGACAATACTCACTAAGAATAATCAATTGGGTATACTAATATATAAAGATGTTCAATAATTCATCTAACAGTCATAAAGCTGACATATTAAAAAATAATATCAAAATCGGCTTTCGAACATATCAAAGTGATATTTTTTAATATCTAAAATTTATGAGAAATGATATTTCGAAATTTATCAGACAATAGCAAATTAATATTGATATTTTTTTCTCTGTGTATTCTAGTACTTTTAGATCAGTCCTCTCCATTTTTTTTTTTCAGATTTTATCTTATTTCTATTCACCTTCACGTAACGTACTGCTAAAGTCTGTAAAGGGTGGCCTCTCTGAACGATGTTAATCAAAGGGAAAATATGTACTTCCAAATTTTGTGTGACCAAATGAGAACTACTCTGAACAAGTATCTTCATGGGGATGTGGTTCATGGTACATGTGATGCTTTAAATTAAGAAAAGTTTCAAATGATTTGCTCTGCTTTTTAACTGTAGCGATACTTTTTAGGGGTTGATACTCGTCGGGAAGCTACGGGCGTTCAGCCCCTACCACACTTTACGCTAAATGCTTCCACAAAATATGCTTAGTTAAGTATCTAAGAACTCTAAGCAGCCAGTCAATACACTTCAAATTTAGTGGAGAGAGCCAGTCTGCTATCAAGTTCCTTGATACATTGGCAAGTAATTCAAAAACTTTAAACAGCTCTTGCAGATCTCTTAATGAGATGACCGACATCAATATCTTCCAGGTGCCAGGCAACAGGGATATTGAGGACAACTGTTTAATTGATTAATTCGTACAAGCAAGGTAGTATGGCACAAATCTTTTCCGGTAGGGATTGTGTTGATATGTCAAAGGATGCATACAAGTTTTTTTGTGCGAAATAATTCGGGACCGGTTCACCAAAAAAAAAAAATGAGAACGAAAAAAAAGGAATTCCAAAGCATCCTTTTCAAGTAGTTCACTTATGATCCATAACTTTTATAAGTCGACAACCGAATTTCAGGACTGTTGTTTCGGAGACAACCCTATACCAACGTGTTCGAAATGAAATAATCTTTATTTTAATATAACTTTAAGGTGTGGTAGCCATTTTTTTTTTCAATGCGGTTACTTCAAATGTGGGTTGTATACTCCACTTGTACACTTCTTCTTTTTTTGACGATGTTTTGAAAACCAGAACCTATATTCAAGTGGTTTAAAATGAACGCCTGCTACGTTGGCTTAAACCCAACGCTCCCATAAAGTCGCTTCTACAGCTATCAAACTGAACTCACGTCCAACTCCGCTCCTTGTCGAGGCCTATCCAAATCGTATATAGGTCTATGAGTTCCAATACGCGATTGTGAACGCAACTCCACGCCAAGCTTCAGAAGATTTTCAAGTATTTGAGTAATAGCTACAGCCAACCTGCTACTCCCCGAAGGTCCTTTCCAATGGCCAGGTGAAAGTAGATATGACGTACACTTCGTAGGCCCCTAACTCGAGATTAAGTCTCTAGTCAACATTCGTAAACTAGGACAACTTCTATTTACACTAGCAATTTGCATCTTCAAACAGTGCCGGGTTGCTGACCCATTAAAAGTTTCAAGTATAGCTATATGAATTGCAATTCAGAGTGATGTTACACACACCAACCAGATCGGTTAGGTCTAATACTACGCACAAGGGACATAATTTTCTCATTGGACGAAGCGTGTATCCTAAGCGTTGAAACGCAGTTCAAAATTTATATAGACTAGGACTTCACCGGATTTTTAGGAGTTTAATTTGAAATTTTGCCCCTCCCCCTTCTTTCTCATAAAATCCCCCTCAAGTGTAAGTATGCCAGTATAGAGATAACGTGGGTGTTCCACAAAAAAAATATATATTCTTTACCTATAATACATGAGATGTCTACGTAGTCTAATCAAGTCGACATTTGAATAATTTAAATGTGAATTGAAAACAGATTTTGTTTATTGAAATGACTTGCTGTAGGGTGCTTTCGATCCATTCAGGG
Source organism: Leucophenga maculata (assembly GCA_035044805.1). Taxonomy (NCBI): domain Eukaryota; kingdom Metazoa; phylum Arthropoda; class Insecta; order Diptera; family Drosophilidae; genus Leucophenga; species Leucophenga maculata. The sequence continues at coordinate 123,133 of JAWNNP010001715.1, read as the reverse complement.
AAGACCGCTTTGGGAGTAATGCTTGCGAGATTCTTCAAACTATTGTATAAGTGTTTTTTTAAGTTAAACCGTCTTAGCGAGGTGTAAGTCCAAAAAAAAGTGAAACGGAATTCAAGATGATAATGCTTGAGAGACGTAGAGGTGATTAGCAACGAAAGAACTGTTATTCAGAATGCAGATTCCTACAATTTAGCAATTTAGCAGTTTCACTTCAATAATGTGCTTATATATGTAGGTGAGGCACATTATTCTTTTTTTTATCAACTTCCGCTTTTTTGAATAATAACTACTCACTGTTATTTTTCTGTTAATTTTTTCTTGCATTAAGTACTTCAAATCCTCGATGTGCTTACCTGGAAACAATAAGAAAAAATATTCAATTAGATTTCAGTTAGATTAAAAAAATTATTAATTAAATTCGATTAAATAAAGTATTTACAGGTGAGAAATTAAACCAAAAATATCGCACAGCCCTTGTGCCCATAGGAAGAGAGTGTGTACTAAATTTTGGGGAAATGTATTTAACAGACAGAAGAAGATGAGACAGACCACATATAGTATGTATATATATTCTTGATGAGCATTAAAAGTTGAGTCGATATAGACATGTCCGTTTGGATGTCCGTTTGAAAATAGAGCACTTAGAACCTGTAAGAGATAGCGCCTTCAAATTTGCATATTTAGATTCTGCATATTTACTGGTACTTAGTAGTACTATGCTGTGAGTATTATCTACGCAATATAAGATTTTTTTAGCGTAAAGTCCTTTGAGATGTGAAAGATTTTGTCATCTATCTTCCTAACATTAGTATTTTTCAAGCAGTCGAGTTGTTAATGATTAAAGAGTATCTTTTTGTGAAACTTTTTTATGGAGACTAAATTTAAAAGTTTTGTGGTCGAAAAAGGAGTATCGCGTGAGAGGAAAAAGTATCAAGCCTAGCATATTTTAAAGAGTGCGAAGAGCACGTTTGTGTGTACATATATAATTGTACAATTTCAACTTCAATAGTGCGCAAAGTGAAACGGAATTCAAGTGGGGAAGCTTAGATTCTGAAGCATAGAGAATGAGTCTTTATGCATGAGTAAGAGAGAAATGCTATTGTTGTTGTTGCTGCTGTTTGCTTTTGTGCATGGTGAAATAATAATGGTGAAATAAGCATGGTGAAATAATTACAATCTATGCATGTATTGTCTCTTGTAACTGTTGAGAGCGTTCGATCGCGAGAGAGGTGAGAGAATTTGTTGTAAACAAAAATTTTTCAATCCATAAATGGAAGCACAAAGAAAATGACGTCGTATAACTTGTTTAAGAAAATTATGTCTGGTTTCTATATATACATATGTATATATATTGGCTTGCTAGATTTCTAATTCCTTGCTATTGTTTAAAGTGTAGATGTATCTATTGAGAGCTTTCGGTTAAATTTTTTATGCCAGTGTTTAAAATAATATTAAAGAGATTTCATTTTTCATTGCACTTTTATCTGCCAGTTTTTTTTTATCTTAAAGTGCAACTAAAAAGTGATTAAAAGTTGCAAATTTTTAGCATATGTTGCCGCTACACGCTTCAATGGAAACTGAAAACTGAAAACCAAACAAAAAGAAAAAAAAAGGAAATCTACTAAATTCAATTCAATTATCAAGTCATAATAAAGCAGCCACACACTGGCGCTACCAGTTAAAGTATCTCGATATATGTTCGTAAGTATCTTTTTATAAGAGTCGTAATATCAAAAATTCCGTTAAAAATAAGATGCGCTATTAAAAACAATGGCAGATTGTTATTACATTTGTGGTTGCTGCTGCTGTTGGCTATTACAACGATTGTCACATGATACTTTGCATGAATGGCTGCTGCTGCTGCTGCTGGGCTGCTTGAATGGTTGGTTGGTTGGATGGTTGATCGAAGCGTTGCATCTTCAAAAAAGTTGTCTCGATAACCGCGCAGTTCAGTTAAGTTCGCTCCAGCTGGCATGCTTGACTAGCGGCGTTTGCAAATTATTTGAATTTTCCAACTGCTGCACGTTCGATTCGACTTGAAATGACTGCGGTAGCTTTTACCAGCGCCAACCAACAACAAGCGGTTGGGTTTGGTTTTGGTTTTGGCAACATCGTGTCGCATCCTAGTATTGTGTGTGTAGTCTAGTGTAGTTTAGTGTAGGTGGGGTATTTTATGCTATGTACCGTGCTGCGGCGCATAGGTCTGCGCTGCGCGGCTGTGCATGCCAAGAGTTCATTGCTTTGCATTGTGGTCGGTTTTACTTTCATTGGCAGCCGTGCTTGCAACAGCCACAAATGCAACAAGCGACCACAACCTCAACAACAACAACAACAACAAAAACTGTCGTTGACAACTATTACTAACCGAAAAAACTAAAAAAAAAAAAAAAGATACCAAACACCAAAGACAGTCAAGTCAACGCATTTTGCAATCGCATCTCTTGATTGCAATTACGTTGACCTTTGGCAAGTTCAAATTGTATAAACTTTATATGCAGCGCATTATCCAACTATTTTGTTCGATAAAATATCACCAACAGCGTTGCTAAACTTAGGGGGTGTCTTTCTTATAAAGCGTGAAATAAATTTGAACATAAATTTCTGTGTTCCCAATTAAAATGCAAAATTTGAACAAGTCGAATGCCCTTTTTGGTCGAGTTTTGTAGGCTCATTAAGTTTTAATGTCCATTTTGGGTGTTTTATCATTTTTTTTTTTCGTTAATTTATGCATGAAACAGTTTTCTAATTTTCCTATTTGGGCAGTGGAGTTGAGTGTGGTACATTTTAATGTAAAAAATTAATATGCAACATTCTATTTTTTTAAATTTTAAATACACGCACACCTACAAATTTTAACTAATAGATTTTAATAGCTTTATACACGCCACAACATGTATTTATTTTGCTAAATTGATGAACTGTGTTTTGAACTTTAGAACTTGTAAGGAAAATCTGCTTTAATATTTAATTAAGATAGTTGATGAAGCGGATATTGGATTGAAACTGAACATAAAACAAAATCATAATAAAATAAAATATATCAAATCTTATAGTAAATATATATTATTTATAATAGCCCATAATTGATTTAGAGGCTTGTATCCGTAAGTGGGCGGGACATGCCTTTAAAATGTAAATATAGCAACAATCCATAAGAAGTCCCCATAACATCAATACATACACTCATACACTTACTCAAAAATTTGCCATGGTTTCGTACAGCTAAATTTTGAGTAGTAAGAACAGGGGACACATGCAAGGGCGTGACCAGATTTCTTTGAGTCCAGACTTCATTCCACTAATACTAGTAATAAAGAAGTTTCCAAAATTGCGGCATTAATCATCTATATCGATTTAAAGTTGGTTAGATACAATTCATACTGCATTTCATTCATTGACCTGTCATAGTGTTATAATTCTTATTTAGTTCTTGCTTACACCAGTATATATATATAATAGTAGGAGGTTAAAGACTTTTTGAGGTCTACCGCGTCAAATTGGCGTTCATTCGTCTAGATTTTGCTCTATTATATTTCCCATTGATCTCCAATGGTCCGGGCAGATCACTGGCCGCTCCAGTGAGGGTATTTCTGCTTTGTGTGCTGCGTGGATATGCCAAAAGGCAAGTTTAAAAATTCGTTTATTCGAAATTTTCTAGTCATTATTTTTATTTCTTATTTATTTCATACCCAACAATACTATCACCAATCATCTATCTTATACATTCTCTCTAACAGGGATGTTATTTGGTATACATGGTAATGGGATCGGGCGAAGTATGGCTCCATGGTAAAAGTGTGAATAGTATGGCTTTACTCAGCGCGTGCGAAGCTTTGGGAAAAACTAGTCAGAATATATAATACTATATTGAAAATTTGTAATTTCAAGAAACTATTCTAAAGTTTAAAAAGTGAAGTTCTTTAAGCTTCAGTTTCACCGAAATTGAAGTTTCTTTTTTTTTTTTAATTATTCGTATTTCACGTATTTCCACGTCTATCTATATCATCAATTTGGGGTCAAACTAAATTGGTTATCATTCATCGGTAGCGTTTTTTAGTTGAAGTTGATGTCAGGAGTTGCGTCCACTGGTCAAGAATGCACACCAAACAATGGTTTTCTCCAGATTGTCTACATCTGAAATGTGCCAATTTTGCTTATTGATATTTCTGTTCATCAAATAATTCTTCTTTTTGTTGAAGATTATGTTTTGCTGATATTGGAACTCGCTTTAGAGCTTAATTAGCGAAGACACGCCGTTATGCATTGCCTAAGTTCCGACGAATATAGTCTTAGGCTCACCTGCACATCCACAAAGCCAGATCTTGAGTTTTGTGGACGGATGTCGTTGGTTGAATGTTAATGAATTTGGTCACTAAATATTGAAAGTTCTACTGGAAATCCATAAAAAGGGAACATTATTGGCACAAGAGAACACCCAATTGGATAAAAACTTTATATCATTTGCACGTGTTACTTAATGCAGTAACTTGTCATGGAGATCTTTCTAAAGTGACTGAATTACAGATTTGACAGATCAACTACATGTCCACTATAATCTACCACAATAACACAGCCATACAACAAAATTTCACTTTCGGACCCAGAGATCAGACCGCGTTTTTAGGCACTGTACCGAAGGTACAAGAGCCTATTGGGTTTGCGCAAATGTATGTAACAGGTAGAAATAATGGTCGGAGACCCCCCAGTGTTACCCCCATTATGGTCAGGAGTGATAGAGGAGTCGATATAGACATGTCCGTCTGTCCGTCTGTCTGTCCGTACGTCCGTCCGTCCGTCCGTATGAACGAAAGGATCTCGGAAACGGTAATAGATAGAGACTTCGTGTTTTTTGCATTCGACTAGGACTGCTCCGGAATTTCACAAGTTTTTTTTAAAAACTTGCCCCTCCCCCCCCTTCCCCATAAAATCACCCCCAAGGGTAAAAATTTCTTCGGCACAAAAAAAAGTAAGTATGCCAGTATAGAGATATCGTCCTTCTTATCCAAAATCCGAAAAGTTCATCTAAATCGGATAATAAATGACGATTTTATAAGCAATTGAATTTGAACGACCCCCCTTTTCTTTTCATTCATATTCGCGCAGTGAGAAGTGGTCATGTGTTTGGTCATAAGCTAGGGAAACATTTAATGTGTTTGTTAGGCGACCTGAACTGGTACAGGGCCTCTTACAGTCGGTTACGCCCGACTGAAATTTCCTTACTTGTTTTTTTTTTGTCGCTGAATTCGAACAAGAGCTCTACTTAAACCCATCACCTCAGGTTTTTAAATAACCTAAACAAACTCAAACTCTTCTTATATGTTTCTGCATCCAGGGCACCTCCTTGCGGTGATGGTGGGCAACGGAGCGAGCTCGTTATCCGATTCTTTTAAAAAAAATTCTATTAATTGTTAGATGCATTAGTCAACCTTCCATGTAGAATAAGCTTAATGTCAGGGGCAAGCAAGTGCTTAAGGATGAAGGAGTTCGGATCTTCAGTACCGGTGACTAGTCAGGGTGGAAAAACGGCACCGCAGTTGTCATCATCCATCGACCGCAGTTCCACGTTAGTTGGGACTTGGTTAATGTGGAATCGAATTCTATAAGAAAGCTACACAAAAAGGTCCAACAATCGTAAGATTGTGTTAAGAAATCCTCAAACATGTAAACTTTTTCCCATAATACAGATTGCCTACCATTAGTCATGGACTTATGTGGTTATAGGGGTATGGAAGTTTTTGCATATAAATACTCCACAAAGTCATATTTTAGAATCATAATTTTTCTTTATATCAAAAATTTGGGCTCAAATTTTAAAGAGTTTTTTGAACATATGGAAAAAGTCGGATGTAATGGGGCTTCAGATTCGTTTTCAGTAAACCCACAAAACAATGTAGTTTTGGTAAGACTTATAAATTAAAACTTTTCTATATTTGAAAATATTTGGTTCGAATTTTGAGGTTCTGGGTTATCTCATAAACCTGAGTTGATGGCATAAACATGCTCTGATTTTTGGGTCTGGGTTTAATTTGTTTTGTTGGCTGTTTAATAGATGCGTCCCTTTTGGAAAACCCAACACGAACCACTCTATTAAACTAAAGAAGTTTAATTACAACTTTTCGAATAAATTTTTATGAAAATTGTAGGAAAAGTCTTATAAAATGTTGTTAATTTTTAGCCATATGAAGAGTACAATTGCCTTTTCGGTTAAAGTTTGTCCACCGTACCAGGTCTAATGTCTATGAGCCAAATAAAATATATGATGATCAGATCTGTAGAACAACTTTAAAAGGTTTCAAAATAGGATCTTTCTGCATTGTCACATCGTTTCCTAGATTTCTAGGTATCGAATGCATCACTGTAGGTCTGCTCCGGAAACTTTGTGCTATTATTGTTCAATTTGATTGCGCTTGAGATAACAGCCATCAAATTCAAACGAAAATTAACTCATATTTAGATGCATCTAACTATCCCAAAACTAATCAAAAACTAAACATGGCAGCCAAACTTCATCCCTTGTCAGTAATAAAGTCAAGGCTCAAATATTTTTGTTTCCACTTTTTTTATATAACTCGCGAAGTAATTTTCACATTGCCAGACACGCCCCAAACGAGCAATTTGTCAATAACACATCCGACATATTGGCAATGAATTACATTTTTCTGTTTTTTTTTTTTTAATTTTCATCGTTTGTTGAAAATTTTATGAAGCACGAACTGGAACAGCAACAAAAAAGCAAAAAAAAAAACATCACAGACAACTATGCAACATCCAGAGCAGTCGATGCTTGAAAATAACCAAAAATTATGCCAACAAAATTTCCGGTACACTCCCGGCCAGGGGACGGCATTTAAGTGGTAATTAGTGTCCGACGGGGCAGTAGAGCGCTCAAAATTTCACGCCAAAGCCAATAAGAAAAAAAACAAAAACAAACAAAACAAAAAAAAAAAACGAAAACTAATTGTGGCAACAAAATAAAATGCAAAATTTGAACATTTAACAATCAAAAGAAAGACAGACAAGATATATAAGATATATGTGCCGATGTCTGTAAGTAGAAAGACCTGCTCAACTAAATTAAACCAAATTGGAGTTCGTGAACGATTGACAGAGTAACTCGTTGACAGACTGACAGCTATTGTAGTTAGTTGGACACGCGCTGACTCCACTTTTGGACAAAATTCATGTAGTAAACTAAGAGACAGGTTGGACTTAAATTTTTATTGTATGAGCATTTTATAAGGCAGCATTAAAATTTATTTGGTTAAATGCGAGCTTTCTTTGTGAGATTTTTTTTTCTTTTACATAAAATGTTTCCCCAGCGAAGAAGCAATGTGTGAAGCTAATAGCTGCAATTGGCATAAAACTTGCCTTAAATTGAATTTCTTTTGGCTTTGCGACTCGACTCGACTCCGTTGCGCCACATTTAAATGCATTTTTAAATTTTTAATTACACGAGTCTCGCGCGTATATAAAAAAAAAAAAAGTATCTCATATAAAAATATTTTCGCTTGCGAACAATTTTCACCCGGTTGACGCATAACAGTTGAAATTCATCATCGTGCAGCCAGCAAATAGAAAAAAATAAATAAAAATAAATAAAAATAACTGAAATAGAGCAGCAGAGTTGAAAAAATGCAGTAAATTTGTTCGAATCAATTAAATTGTTATTCAATATTACGAATAATTACGGAGCGGCTTTGGAAGGAAGCGCATGCGTGTATGTATGTCTGCACGTTTATGTAATTATGCTAAACTGAGCGCTGAGCTGAGCGCTAGAAACGCGTTTGCAGATCGTTTGCAGTTGGCTTATATAACAGTTTCAAATTCTTTGCTTAGCAATTTCCAAGCATACAATTTTTTTTTAATTAGAAACTTGTTAAATTCTGGTGAAAATGCTGAGATTATTGATTAGCTTTTTCGATAATTGTGTTATATCTTGTTTTAATATACAGTTTTTTTTTTTATTATAAATTGTTTAAAATGTTTGGTTAGTTGTATTCAACATGTTCCAACACCAAAACATATCCATCAACATAACAGTAAATTAAAATGAACGAGCGAACAGCAAATAATTGAACGAACAGGGCATAAGAAATAATATCGTACAAACATTTTGAACTTGTTCTGTTTATTTGTTCTTGCATTGAAGCTTTATTGAGCGAACAATTTACTTCAAGATTTATTTCTTACTTGTTGTACCCGGCACGCTTTGCTGTGCCCAGTAAAAACTATTGTTATAATGAATTTTATGTCAAAGACATTCCTTCCTGTACAGACCAGTTTGCTTATAAAAAATATATCAATTGAGGTGACGTCTGCACAGATTCTGAAAGACTACATCAAGAATATAAGACGCTGATACTCCCGATCCTATTGTATGGCGCAGAGGCATGGACCGTGATTGAGTTATGAAACAGCGTTGGAAGTCTTTTAGAGGAAGATTCTACGCAGGATTTTTGATCCTATTAGACTCGGCAACAAGTTTAGGTCCCGTATGAACTGCGAGCTGTACGAGCTATTCGATGAGGTTGTCATAGTACAGCGCATAAAATTCCAGCGACTGCACTCAGCTGGTCACCTCATTCAAATGGATTTAAAAGCTCCAGCACGCATGGTTTACATGGGGGTGCCCAAACTTGATTGCAGGTCGCTGAAATAGTGGACGACCGGGCACGCGTTGGATTGGAAAGGTCTCTTCGTACTTCTTAAATGCGACCAAGATCGAGAGACGGTTGAAAGCCATTTAAACAAACAAACAAAGAAGAGTTATTGTACCCCTGTACCCAAAAAAACAATTTTTTTTTTCACTAAAAGAGGTTCAACGAGTTTTGCAACAATTTCGAAACAAACTACACAGTTCTGCTATTTTTCTGAATGTTCAGCAATTGGTTCTTTGTTGTTTTTGAAGCTTAAGTCCGTTCTCCCAGCTGTCCAGCACCTCCTACTTAGGTCAAACTTGCTTGGACACAGCTTTATGGTTGATGTTCGGGCATCTGGTGCAATTGAAGTTAATGGTGTACCTTAAGGTAGTGTCCTTGAGCCCTTCCTGTACATACTGTCAGCACCAGTTGCCGATTACACATACGCTGATGATGCTGATGTGCATCACCTCACTTAAGAGTTCCTACAAAAGTAGAAAATCTCAACACTGTACGATTTTCGCTTAGGAGACACTTCTGTCCATCTGTCTCGCTGTATATATTTTGGACATTGATCGAGTGAACATGGGAGAGATGTAGCAACTTATCGCCAAAACTGCGAAAACTAAACTGATTCTAGGGCCCAGAGGTCTATTTAGCATTAACAACAACAACATTTATAAAGCTTTAGTGGTGTCGTCCTGGTCATATGGTATTCCTCTATAAAAAACGGCTTCTATAACCAATGTCTATCTCATTCAGAAGTTGTAGAACTTTATCCTACTTCAGATAGTTATCTACCTGCGAATTCTTTCGGTCTGTAAGCAGATAACCCGTCACACAAGCCGGTATAATAACCGGGATACATTGGCGTAAAAGATTAAGTAGGTTCCATTTCTAAATATCAAATTTTTCTTATCTTTGTTAACAATTTTTAGTAAATTGTTTAGACTCTAAATTCCTTTTCAGTTGGTCATGTATATCTGACACTCTTATCAGATTGCATTGAAACTTCTTTTGAAAGTTTAAAATCTTAACATTAGGCTCTAAACTTTCTCAACTCGATTTGAAAACATAAATACTTTATAAACTGAGTTTTCCAAAGACAAATACATTCAGTGACTCTTTTAAGACACAAACTTTAAAAATATTTTCCAATTTCGAATGAAATATGATATGAAAATCATTTGGGCACCATTTTTGTTAACAGTCCCTAGGCTACTATATGGCTGCATATTGTATTTCTCAAAAGCTTAATTCCAATTGAACTAAGAAGTCAATTATGGCAAACAATTTAACGCCAACATTCTATGGATAATTCGTTGTATATAACACCAAAACGTGTTGCAATTCAGGTCCGCAATAGCAACACGCGAAACAATTTTACTAGTTATTTGCCACAGAGCGAAAAATGAAGCAACAACGAAATGAGTTAAACAATGCCACAGAGCACAGAAATCCACTTCTGAAGTTGCTGGCACACGAATCGAATTCCAGTGCAAGCTCCAGACTCCAGACTTCACCGCTGACAGCGCGGATAGACGACGAAGCTAAAACAGCAAACGAGCGAATCTGTCCAAAAATGGCCTTCGCAGTGACATGAATAATTTAGCCAAATCGAGAGGAAAACTCACTTTTACAAGGCAAAAATATTTCACAGAGCAATGCGGAGAGCGGAGAGGGTGACGGTGGCAATTGTGTTAAAACTATAAAAACTATAAAAAGACAAGTGCAATGCAGGTACAGTGATGCAAAAAATTATGCTGGAGTTGCAATAAATTGAGAAATATTACTAAACACCAACAATGCAAAACAAATAATTAGAAATATACACGTACTCATGTCTACTGTGTGCCCTGATGTATGGGCAGTGGAACGTGTTGTTAGAGAGCTCTAAAACATTTAATAGATATTCTAGAAATCAAAGAACCAAACGTTTGAGTACAACCAACCACTTGATTGCGGAAAACCACCTGCTCTCCAGCTGTCACTACGAGATAAATACCGCAATGTAGTTTTTTCCCGGGCGTGGGCGTAATACGCACGCACGTTCGCTAGTGGCTCTCAGAATGAATTTCAGCCTAAGTAGTTGTTGGCGCAAGATTTGGATTCTTGTATAGGCTTACACAATTACACCTAAAAACATTCACATACAAATTTTTTGATTATTCTGCAGAAGACTTGGCATGGAATTTTGGTAGAAAATGTTTAGAACTTGAAAGCTATCAAAGCTGAATTATGTTCCAATTGGTGGCGAACCAAAGAAAAAACTTATTTTAATCAACTTTGAGGTCAACTTTAGTCAATGTCCACGATATCTCTGGAGACAGATCGTTCTCCAAAATGATATTTTTATAAACAGATTACGAGTGATTGCAGGAAAGATTGGTTCTATTAGTCTGCTAATTTTTAGTATTGAGAGGGACATGTTTCGAGATTTATCTACTTCAAAAACAATCGCAATAAGTTCTTTCAGCTTGATCTAGAATATAATATTAATTCTTTTTGATAAATGTTTTATTTATCAGTTGTCACTTAACATTTAAAAAAGGACCATCAAAAATCTAAATTCGGTCCAGATCAGCTCTTTCAAGGCTAATTTGACTAATTATAGATCTATGCCATCGTAGCGAAGAACTGATTATAATGCCTTAAGCGACTGGTTTAGTCTTAAGAATAATATTCCCATTTTTGAGCGTAGCAAGTGTTTACCATTTCTTCATTAATCAATCAAGTTTTATGTCTTTGGTAACCATGGTTGCTGTGTCATGAGACTAATTGTCGATTTTGTTAAATTTGATTTATGTACACTCGGTGTAGACATAATAGACGTGTATAAGGTATATTGCACTGGCCCTAGTACACTGCCTTCAATGGTTGATTTATACTCCCTTAATTCCACCATTTCAGATAGGGTATTGAGGTGCTGGAAGAAGGGTATTGACTTTGTGCAAAATACCTTCATGTTAAACTCACTGTAGCTAGCCGACCAGGCTAGAATTTATGACTCTCGCAACAACTATATCCCACGCTAAGGCTTTCTTGGCTTACCTAAATGAAGATGACAGATAGTACAACAGATAGAAATGGCATTACATTTCTTTAATTAAATTTCAGTACATTATAGAGCAACCCAGCTAAACTTCTTACAAAAATCTCTTTCAGCTGAAACTTGAAACTTCTTATGTATCGTCACTTCCACAACTTTTACTAGAAGGTATATTTCTCCTATTTTTGGGATAGCCTCCATACAAACTTATCGAACAGTTATATGAATTTTTAAGTCTTCATTTATGTCGATAGAGCTACAAGTCGGTATGATGTCTTCTTTTGGTGTACGGTGGATGGTGGTTTATATATATGTTCCAATGGGTGTCTCTCCCCATTTATTGTTTTGTTTGGCCATATTTGATTTGAAATATGGTGTAAATGGTATTATAGGTTGGGTTCAATTGAATTAAATTTTTTTTTGAAGTTAGACGTTTTGGAGATGAAAGTGTGTTCAGAGATTTACCCTCTTAAGTCTATATTTTTTATTCTTCAGTTTGTTCTTAAAAATACAAATTGGTAAAAATTGGCTCAAAAATAAAAAAAAGGTTCAAGAATTTATTTTATTTTAAATAGAAACTATTTTCGATTAAGGTTAAGTTTTAACAGTTGCTTATTTTTAATATTATTTTCATTCAAAATTTTAAGATTGCAATTCATAATTTTTATTGTTTTTTTTCGAGTCAATCTGACAAACAATGGTTTATACGAAAAATCTTTATATTAAAAAATTATCTAGGTGATGTTTTTTTATTCCAAAACTTATCTTAGTAACATGATAATAAGATGTTCAGAAATAAAGTCTATAACGCAACAAAAATAGAAATATCAGTTTAAAAAAGCTTTTTATTCTATATGATGGAGGAAGTTCTAACCAAAGCAACATTGTAGCGGTGCCTACCAAAACAAGTAAGAAAATCACAGTCGGGCGTAACCGACTGTAAGAGGCCCTGTACCAGCACAGGTCACCTAACAAACACACTAAATGTTCCCCTAGCTTATGACCAAACACATGACCACTTCTCACTGCACCACTAAGTGCCTTATAAAACATTTTTTTATGTATGAAACGAAAAGGGGGGTCGCTCAAATTCAATTGCTTATAAAATCGTTATTTATTATCCGATTTTGATGAACTTTTTGGATTTTGGCTTAGAAAGACGATATCTTTATACTGGCATACTTACTTTTTTTTGTGCCGAGGAAATTTTTAGCCTTGGGGGTGATTTTATGGGGAAGGGGGGGGAGGGGCAAGATTTCAAAATAAACTTGTAAAATTCCGGAGCAGTCCTAGTCGAATGCAAAAAACACGAAGTCTCTATCTATTACCGTTTCCGAGATCCTTTCGTTCATACGGACGGCCAGACGGACAGACGGACAGACGGACAGACGGACAGACGGACAGACGGACATGGCTATATCGACTCCTCTATCACTCCTGACCATAATGGTGGTAACTTTGGGGGGTCTCCGATTATTATTTCTACCTGTTACATACATTTGCACAAACCCAATAGGCTCTTGTACCTTCGGTACAGGGCCTAAAAAGTAAGAGGTCCAGAATTCTCCTTCTTCAAATTAATTAGTCACCTCAAGATGAAACATGGCGAATATACAAAATTATTGCAAGTCAAAGATTATAAACTTTTCTGAACAATCATTTGATTAAATATGGCTTTGGAAAATCCAATATCAGTCGAAATTCTCAAGATTTCCTATGATGCAAATAGTTGCTACAGTGACTGAAAATGGAAGCCACTTTGTGCTAGTTTTTGAAGCATATAAATGCGAACAAAATTAGGTGGAAAGCGTTTAAGATGTTATGGGATGTTTCGAATTTTATGAAAATTAAATAGAAAATATTTCTAGAACCCTTCTGACCACCTAGTATGTGCTTTCCATCGTTGAGCAACGGTCTACATCGAAGCTGTTTTAACTATAATCAATAATACTCAAACTATTTCGAATATACATAGTTTAGTTGTGGAAAAAAGTCATTTCAGTGATCTATGCAATCGGCCAAGGTCAGCAGAAATAATAAAAAATCATTTTAGCCCACACACAATTATGAGAAACAAGAGATTATACTTATGATGCTCTGAAATGTATTGAATTGATAAAAGGAAACAATCAATCAATAAACAAAGCATTAGATTAAAACCAAGAAGAAATATTGCAGCCGAGTGAGATCGACTTTTGAGATAAGCTGTACAGTGTACACCCTTCAACTTACATCTATATGGGCGATATATTCCTAACTGGATTCATATGACATACTTAATTAAAATAATTATAAAATTCAAATTAGGCAACAAATATTTCATACAAAAATCCAGAAAGGGAGACAAATTTGTAGTACGATCAAGACCTATATGGAACACTTTCTTATGAATAATGTAAGATAGAAGAATTTTGGCGTTTCTAACAATATAAAATTTTTCATACAAAATCTCAGAAAGGAGACATACGTTTGTATTTGAGCTATGCCTTAGGGTGGGGGTTAAACATATGTTATGTATGGAGGAAATATCGAAGCAGCACCATCTTTTACTGATGATGCTTTCATTTTTAGTTTAGGAATAACGAATCGTTTTTTGAAGTTTTCGAGCCATCCAGAAATTTGTTCTTGCAGGAGGTTCTCCTTTTTGTTTAGGATGTTCATATATTTTAAGCGCTGTTTCTGAATTTAATAGTTCCAAATACTGAGGCTATTTCCATATTTTCGAATGTAGGTGCATGTGTATTTTGCAGATGACCATGAACCCACAGTTATATCACTTCTTATTTCCGTCAATCTTTATTTATGGTACAAATTGTTACTTTATGCAAACCAAGTCGTTTTGGAGTTACTGCCAGTGGCGTACAAAGTCTAAAAGTCTGTAAGATCGAATTCATGTTCTACAAGGATGTGTTAAGCGAGGTCTTAATGTATTTCGAATCATTTCTCAACAAAAAAAAATTATCCTGAACCATTTATCCCAATCGCAAACAGGCGCGATTCACCCAAAATATATAAATATATTTTATAATAAGGAACACATTTTAAGTCTTAAAACAACTAAAATAATTATTTTTTCATTTTTATTTTATGAAGGTTAAAACGTAATCTTGACACACCCCTAGCCCCTCGTTAATCACCATCTGATTGGCTATGGGTATACTGTGACGTTTTAACCGTTTAATTAACGTCGAATCCCAGAACAGCAGGCTCCACTATTAGCACTGATTGAAAACGTATATATAAATTTGAAATCTAAAGTATGTTCCATTGTGTCGGGTAAGTGTAAAACGTTTTTAAGATTTGGTCCCACCAAAACAACTAAGCTTTACCAAAAGCCTGAAATTTGTGGTTTCAATTCGGAAAAAGCTTAATCCATATTTCAACAAAATGGAACCTAAATTCGGAGATAAAATTCTTTCGTGTCTTTTGTACCAAATTATATTAGAAGCCTATTAAAGAGCAAATGGAAATCTTTAGATAATTGGTGAATAAGTTTCCCAAAGGCTTCTTAAGAATTTAAAGGCGACCAAAGCTCTAATCTCGAATGGATTTTTAGTTTTAATAAAAAATCAAACCATTCTGCTAATACAAAAGCATCATATATGAAGATAAATCACGTCACTTAAACTGCAATAAGCTCCCGGTTACTACAGTATAGAACAGGGGTGGTCAACCGGTCGACTAATAGTCCTGGTATAGACGGAAATATAATTAAACCAAAATCTGAATAATGTGATATATAACTGGGTCTCGCACTCAACGCCATGATTCACATCTATCACTTCCCATTTTCTGTTTGAATTGCGATGGTGCTGATATCTAATAAACTTGAAGGTCTTGCATTAAGACCAAAATTCTCCAAGCTACTTATTTAAACAAGAAAGAACGTTACAGGTTAGTTTGTTCGACTTCGTTATATCCTGGACTTCTTGAGCCAACATTTTTTGGGGATATACATCTATATGAGTCCGTGTGGGATGATTTATTAGATTCACAAAATTTGACGTTCCTAGCTTAACTTACAACAACAAAAAAGTTTTTCTGCGAAAACCCAGATAGGGTAAACAGATTTCTATAGGGGTTACCACTTCTATAGTTTTGATTGGCACCTATTTTGAATATTCTTGCATTGAATTTCACCAAATTTGAGGGTTCTAGCTAAACTAACAACAATACAATTTTTTTTTCATACAAAAACTTAGTAAGTAGTAGTTGGTGGTTTGTATGTTACGTGTGACTTCTCATTGATTACAAGTTATCTGACAAAAAAATAATAGACTAAATATCCTAACTATATCTCTGAAAGGTAGAAAAGCAGGCGGACATATCAATAACGCATCGACTCTTAATGCTTAACAAGAAAGGTTGGATAGATTTGTATGAGAGCTACCCATTTTAATGGTCCGATCTGGACCTAAATAGTATATTTGGAAAAGATCAAGCATTAAATCATCAATAAAAATTTTTCATACAATAACTCAGAATGAGGAATAGGCTTGCATGGTAAGTGATAACCCTCTAAGCGTGTTCATTGAAATCAAGTTGTCTGAAGAATGAATAAGAGCTAGGCACTATTTAAGCAAGGCGCTATTTCTTACTAGTCTTCAAGTTCTTCTTGTGTTTAAGGAGGGAAAAATATACGAATATGTCTATATCGCATCGACTTTTGATGCGGAACAAAAATATATAGATATACTTTAAAGGGTCTGTGTCATCTCCTTCTGTCTGATAAATATATTTGCACAAATATAATACTTAAAAACTTCTTCCCTACCGGTACAGTGTAGAAAACTGCAGTGATTAAGTGTCATATTCCCATAAAAAATAAAGAATAATTCAATGGAAGATTGGACAGAAACAACCTAAGTATATATCCACCAAGAAGCATTTTTATTGCTGTGAAGGAATTTATTTCACATACTCTTACACCATAAAAACTTCGACTCAATTGTATCAAAACGATAATAGTCTCCAAATTTATTATATATATTTTTTAACAACATGCATTCCGACCTTAGGAACTATCTATGTACGACTTTTTTATATATTATTATATATATTATCTACTATCCATTGTTCTACGCATAATACAGAATAGTTACAAATTTTTATTTGTCTTTCAGATAAGAATTTCGAATAATTTCCAACCATATTTTACATCTAGATGGTACAATTTTTTTAATTCTTTATTCGCATAAATAAAATTTTGACAACTTTGTCCCATAAATGTCTATGTTAAATATTTAATTAACTTATTTTATTATTTCTGGAACTATTTCCTTTGAATCTTAATGGAGATCTGCTAAATATAAAAGTCTTAAAAAAAGGAAACCTATTAAAAGCTCATACGGCTGTTTAGCTTATTAACTGTACCAAATTTTTATTCCCCACAGTAGCAACATATTTTTAGATGACACTGTTTTTAACCGAAGGGGTACTGAAGTGAAGAAGGAACATTGTTATGTACAAAAATGTAGCCAAAGTATTTACTATGTAGAGGGAAAGAGAGAGAGAGAGAGAGAGAGAGAGAGAGACAAACCTGTAAGTTGATGACGTCTCTAGGCCAGACAGCATGATTCCTGCGTAAGTTGTTGTTATTGCCATTTAGGGTACAATTGTTGTTGTTGTTGTGATTGTTGTAGTTGTTGCCATTGGAGATGTTGTTGCTAGGCGGTGTTTGATATTGTTGTTGTTGTTGCTGCTGTTGATTAATAACTTTATTGGCAGCATTTGATGTTCTAAATTGTGCCAATTGTTGTTGTTGTTGCTGTTGCATATCCATAAAATGACTATTGCTGTTGCTGCTGTTGGCATTGCCATTTATTGCCGGCAATGCACGACGTGCAGGCAATGCCGGTGGCATTGATGATGACGTTGAAACATTAACAACAACATTCTTATTGCCAATTGGAGCTTCTTCTTCTACGGCAGCAGCAGCAGCAGCAGCAGCAACATCAACAACATTATTATCCATAGCGATGACCTCGTTGTTGGAGTTAGTTTGGTTGACCTCATTCTGTACGGTGACACGCAGCTGCTGTTGTTGCTGTTGCGAGTTGCGTTTTGGTAATGGCAAGCAATTTGTTGTTTTGGCAATAGCAACATTTCCATTGTGTTGTTGTTGTTGCGGTTGTTGTTGCAGCATATTTATATCGAAATCTAAGGATTTACTCGCTTGACTGATATTTGCTCCACCATTATTATTTAGCGAAAGCGAACGCGCAAATGAACTTTTGAAATACCGGCAAGGTATATTGAAATCGAAATCTGGTGGTGAACTATTATTACCATTGACCACGCCTACTGGTAGACAAACACTGCCTCCTACTCCGGCTCCAGTTGCATTGGCAACAGGCGTAGAGGGTGAACGATTTAGATTATAGGCTTGCATTGTGTTTTAATGATTTTTTTTGTTGTTGTTGAGATTATTTATGTTCCTTCGGGTTGTTTGGTTTATAATTGGATTATTCAGTTAATAAATATATATCATTTTGTTCTGTTGGTATATAAAATTTTCTAGATACAAGATTTTCAGTATGTCTAAAATTTGAAGTTTATTTCGTTCGTATTTAATTAAAATATTTAAAAATATTATTTTAGTTTTTATTGGTTTTAATTTAGTTTTTATTTGAACTAATTAATGGACGTATTTTTCTTTTTCAATAATTAATTTAATATTGAAATATTTAATATCGGTTCTTAACTTTTTTTATTCAAAATTTTAGAGATACTTTAAAGTATCTTTAAATTTGAAGTAATTTAAAATTTTTTAAACAAATTTTTCTATTAAACAATTTTAATCAATTTTTTATTATTTTTAATATTTTCTTAATTAAGAATTGGTGTTAATTAATTTTTTCTTTTTGTCTTATTTTTTGAAAATGTTTACACAAATTTTTTTTTACACTTTTGTTCTCTCGTATAAACGTATTCTGTGCTAAATTTTTTTTAAAGAATATTTTCTTTACTTCTTTTTTTTTGCAGTTTAGCCGTTATTTCTTAATTATTTTGATTTGTATTTTTTTTCTTTAATCTTTTTTATTTTATTTTTGTTGCATTTTTCTATGCGTTTTTATTCTTCTTGGCGTTTATGCTTCATGCGCACATGCGCCGTTTTTGATTGGCATTTTCTCTGCTTTAAATTATTTTCGTTTTTTTTTTTTGCTTAATATTTATTAAATATTCACACACACACACACACTTTTGTATAATTTATTGTTTCATATTTTATTAATTTATTTTCTTAATTTTTTTCAAACGTTCATTTCCACTTGAAGTGCAACAATTTTTTAATTAAATTCAAATCAATTTCAATCTGTTTGTCTACTCTTTCTCCGCAATTTATGCACAAATAAAACAAAATAAAAACAACACAACGCAACGCTTTGTCGTTCGCTTTTTATTGTTAATTCGCTTTGCAAGTTTTTCTCGTTTTTACCGGTCGACCGTACTGCTTCGCACCAAGTTTAGTTGGAGACTGAAATGTTATACGTTATTTTTTTCTTTTCATAAATAACGTAATAATAAAGCAACGCAACGTCACGTCACGTAACGTACGTAACGTAACGTTAATGTTGCGCTCGCGTCGTCGTTCGCTCGCTCGCAGATAAAAATTCGTATGAGAGAGATCACCTTGTTTAGTTTTTGTTGTTGTTGTTTCTGCTATAAAAAACATGACGATAACTTCATAAGATAATGCATACTGAGTGTAGCTATGCTCTCTCAATTGTAGCTATTCTCTCTCAATTGTAGCTATTCTCTCTCAATTGTAGCTATTATGAGAGCGTGATCGTGTTTGTATGTTTACACTATTGAAGCTCTGATCCTTTTGTTAATTTTTTGCTATATTATAAACAATAACAAACCAATATAAGCGCTATTTTTAGTGTAGGGTATGCTTCGGTTATTTATAAATAGAAAAAAATTTATAACATAACAAAAAATTTTTTTAATAATTTAAATAAAAAAAAAGTAATAACAAAATAAACAAGAAAGAACGCTGAAGGCAAGTTTGCTAGACTTTGAGATACCCTGTGCCATCATAGAATCTTCAACTTATATGGAGATATACAAGGTGTGTATCAAAATGTCCCGAGCTACAATAAATTATATAGCACTTGTTTTTTTATTATTCAAAGTACTCTCACTCCGACTGAATATGTACTTTTATTGGCTCGATCCAATAACATTTCAAATAAGTGTTTTAGCTCGTTAGCCGGAATGACGTCGTTGCACGCCTTTTGGATGGATCAGCAAACTGCCGTCCTTCCATGAATAATTTCAGCTTGCCGAACAGAAATAATCACATGGTGCCAAATCAGGCCAATACTGGCAGTGATTTATGGTCAAAAAATCGGTCACGGTCAGTGTCGATCGTTAAGATGGAGCATTATCGTGCAACAAACGCCATCATTCTTCTTCACGATATTCTGCTCGGCTATTGTTCTGGCCATTGATTGTTTGGCCCGGTGTAACAAACTCTTGGTGAATAATGCCCTTTAAATCGTAGAAACAAATTAATATTGTCTTCATTTTTGACTTTATCAAACATGATTTATAGGGTTTCGGCTCACCGGGTGGCTTCCATTCGGCACTTTGACACTTGGTTTGAAAACATCGTGGCTCGTCACCAGTAACAATATTGAAAAGGAAGTTTTAAACCTTTTTGGCATCTTCAATGATGTCTTTCGAATGTTGAACACGAAGCGCCTTTTCCTCGTCTTTCAATTGATGTGAAACATATCCTGCACACACCTTCCTGAAGCTCAAGTGATTGATCAAAATGCGTTGGATTGAGTCTTTGGACAATCTCAATTCCAATTCGATGAACCACAATGACGATTTCTGCTCATTTTTAAGGAATTCACAGACAATTTTGATGTTTTGCTCGTTCACTAAAGATAACGGCCGGCCCGAACGTTCGTCGTCCTTCAAGTCTTCCCGAACGTCTTTGAAATGTGTACATACTAGTCGGAAATAGTGGTACGAGATGGACAATTAAACTTGTTTCATCAATTCGTGAGTTTCGGTAAAAGTTTTACCAAGTTTAAAACAAAACTTAATATTGGCTCTGTGTTCAACACTCATGTTTGCCCTGGAAAAAAAGTTCTGAAAATTTTAAGACACACCTTGTATACATGGGCATTGGCGTATGATGTATTCTATCAACAGACTAAACATACCTCATTCTATCTAAAACCTCTTGGAGAGCTTGAAGAGGTTCCTTTTTAACCTAATCAAACTTTGTGTGTGAGAATGTGTCATCATGCAAAGACGAACAATATTTGCTGGAATATCTATTACAGATAAAAATAGACTTATTCCAAGGTTCTAATTAAAAGAAGACATTCCAAGATTCCAATTGAAAAGAGACTTTGTTGCTTTGTTCCAATAGTTCAGTGAAACGCTGATCTATTATAATTCCCATACAGTTTAAGCACATATTGCAGTGAAAAACCAAAAAATGTTTGATGTGACATAACATTCTTTTCTCAATTTTAAACATTTATATTTTGTGTTTATTAATTCTTAAGCTTAATGGATTATATGACTGGTTTTCCCATGATTAACATGTATGTTGAGGGTTCAATTTGTTTTAGTTGCGATATCCATCAAAATATTTCATCTATGAGTTTCTGCTTTTTCTACAAAAAATGTACATATGGGTTGCCTTATTATGGTTAAGGTCCTCATTGTCGCAAATAAGTGTGACATATGGTATCTCTTAAGAAGATAGCGATGAATTTTCATATCGTGATAAATTATATAAACACTATTTGAGACTATTATTAAATAAGTATAAACAATAAATAATTAAAAAGTTTACGACTTTTTGAATTAGTCTTCGTTAAGATCTCAGAAACTTTAGACTTTGTATTGTCAAACATTGCGGACCGATAACTAATCGATATATTGCCCGAACGCATGAACAAAAAAAAAAAAATTCTGCAACACAATCAAATAATACAAGGTTCCATTTGTGAGCAGCCGAAAAGTATGCAATACGAAATATTGATAATATGGACTGTTTAGCTCAAAGAGGCGAATCTTCAGCGGTGACGTTTTCAGTTTCTCCGTGTCTCGTACATCAAATCGATTGGTGTTGTTAGATGTTCCAGGTCTGGTTTCTACTGCAATCTTTTTTAACAGTATTTGGCGAGATAATAATCTAAATTGAGCATCCTCTATTGTTCAACACAACAATGGCTTCCTTCCATTCATTCAATGGGTTTTAAAGCATCATTGAAGAAATTTAAATTAAATTAAAACATTGTATGCCGAATATATGATAATAATGATTAAATGGCAGCTCCCTGTGCCTTTCCGACCTCAAAAAGTAATTTAATTACTTTATTATTTATTGTTACCATAAACAACCCTGCCTGTTATGCTCTATACAGTCTCTATATGATGATTTATGTCTGGTGAGCAGGTTGGCCATTGCATAAAATCCACTGAACATGCTTTCAAATATGCTTTCATCTGACAATTTATATAAATTTGGGGCTCATCATGCATAAAAATGTTAGTCGCTTCCTATTTTCGGCTAAAAATGACAGCAAGCTATGATCCAACTTCTTTACATATTTACATATTCCTTCTGGAGAATACGAAACACAGTACCAGACTACCACATCTTGAAAAAAACACCCCACATTATTGCCGATCCGAAATTTGTCGCTTAGACAATACGAGTGGTTATTTTCGTAAATCCTTTCTATAGTATTGACAACCAATGGGACCATTCACATTAAACTTCTTTTCATCAGAAACATTCCGTGTAAAAAGTTCATACGAGTCCTAAGAAGTTTTCAAATTATTCAAAGCAAATTGATTCCCAGCTACCTTATGTCGAGGCAGCAAAGTAGGAATTCTTTATATAAAACTTTTGACTAGGTGTTACGCCAAAATATATCAAATTCCAAGTAGATAAAGAGACATCTGTCCGTCCATCTTTCGTATGTGTAAACACTGAATTAGCGGAGAGACCAAACTTCAATATTTAGGACCTTCTTATACATACACAGATTGAATTTATGAAAATTATTACGGCCTAGAAGGAATCCCAAATATAGAACCATAGCAAACATTAATGCTGAGCTCGAGTATGGAGTCGCCATACAAGTAAGTGGCTTCCTATGATAATCCACAGTGAATGAGAAACTATTTTATTTCGACCACCAGTACAAAACTTCATCTTTGATATTAAAAAAAAAATGTGTATCCTATTGAGACATTTCGACGTGGATAATCTCAACAAGAGTGTCTGGATGAACGCAGTATCACTGTATATCGCTGATATGGTGAATTCAATCGTGGACGAAATTTGCTCAGCGAAGAATTCCGTGAAGGTTGCCCAAAATCGGTTGTTGTTGAGGCGTCCCTAAGATTATGCGTATATAAGATTATGTAAGAACACCTTATCGTAAAAAGGATTTTTCAGGCTCGTGTGGATAGGTGCAAGGAAATGCCTAAAATATACGATCGCGGTGCTTCAGAAGACGTTTATAAGATCGTCACAGTTGACTAATCATGGACATATGCTTATGAGTTGGAAACAAAACATCAATCGACCTCGTGGATATTCCAAGACGAGCCAAATCCAACAAAAGTTACTCGCGTACGAAGCACTGCGAAGCAGATAGCCCCCTGTTTCGTTGGCCAATTGGGTCATGTGGCCACTGTTCCACTTGAGCATCGTAGGAGGTCAATTCTGAATGATACACGACTATTTGTTTGTCTGAAGTCTTCGAAGAAATTTGACAAGTCAACCACCAAAGCACACTCCATCATGTCAATGCAAGCCCTCACACATCAGCTCACACAAGAGAGTTTTTGTGCTTTCAAAATATCGCCTTACAGCCGTGATTTATCACCCAATGATTTCTTTTTATTCCCATACTTCAAAAATAAACTGCGTGGACAACGTTTTTCTATACCCTAAGAAGTTGTTGATGCGTTCACAAGCCATGTTTTGGAGGATGCTCAATCGGAGTGGAAAAAATTCTTCGAAAGTTGTTTTGAACGAATGCCAAAGTGCATAAATTGTCATGGAGAATATTTTGAAAACCAATGAAGCCATTTTCATTAAAAAATATTTGTTATTATTTGTAATTCCCGAAATATAAATAGTACCCATCGTATATATTTAGACTTTCACATTTCTTTTTCAAACTTTATTACTAAGAGGGATTGACACCAAATTAGTCAAATAGGCCCAAATCGGAACACTAAAAGGAATTCGCTAGTCTGGATATTTTTATGAACGTCAAGAACTTGGAGATTAAACAATTTAAAGCTTTCTATTTTGTATATTTAGCCTTTCCTCGTGTAAGCCCCTCTCTAAATTGTAGTATGTATCTGTAAAGAACTCTCATTTGTGATTTATTTGTATGAACCAAATTTTTGTTTTTCTTGTTATTTTAGCTAAAACTTCAATACTAATAAAATTTTCTATAGCGGACCACGAGAAAGTATAGCTTTATATAAATCTGTTCCCCTTTGTGGGTTTTTGTATGAAAAATGTCAAATTTAGTATATCTTAAACTAATCTCAATAATATATCATTCATAATGCAGATAGGATTGTATCTCCAAAACCAATATAAGGTTTAATGGTATTACAGCACCGTTATATCTTGTTTTTAGTGGAACCTCTTTCTCCCGGTGTGTTTTACATACGTATTAAGTCATCCATATACGCCGAATTATTACTGACTTCTTTTTTTACTTATTTCTGGTTATTTCTTATATTAAGGTGTCACATCACCCATTTTTCCAATGGATCTTATATCTCAAGATGAATTCTAAATATTTAAATATGATAGGATGCTATCTTGAAAAGAATTAAATTACTTAGTTCCCTATTTCTTTCCAAATTGTTGAGGTTTGCTGTACATTAGTCTTCTAGTTCAACGTTTTTTTTTCTCATTATTAATTTTGGAATATTATTGGAATATTTTGTGACTAGTCTAAACAAAACAAAAAAAAAAATCTATCCAAAAACTGGGGCAAGACAAAAAATTCCGTAAGTTTCTAAGCCAATCACGCCACTGATACGAAAAGTTTGACATAAAAGCATTTTGTTGCTTTGATGGAATTAATCAACTTAAGACCACTTCTATTTTTTTTTTTTATCAATCTTTGAAATTTCCGCACTTTTGTTGTTGTTTATATTTTCAACATGCCGAGGCCGAAAATACCAGCACTTAAAACCCCATCAAAATGTAAGAGGAACTTCCCCCTACAAAACTTCTGACAGGCAGACAGACAGCTAGACAGATATGAATATATATATGTACATATATATATAGTACGAATGATACCTGATATCAAGTTTATGGGGGGAACTAAACTGCTAAATGCTTATATAAGCAATTTTTGCCTTTGTATGCGTTTGTTTTTGCGTCAATTGCGCACTAAAAATAACAAATTTCATTCTCATATTTTCTCAATTTATTTTTAGCCAAACGAGTGCCCACTGTGATGTAGTGTTAGATGGAACAGAAGTGCGGCGGTGTGTAGAAGCTTACATAAGGCTTATATAAGCAAAACAACTACACACACACACACACACACACACAGAGATAACCGTTAGCTGGCAGCGCCGGCACCACGTGATGCTCAACTCACTCAACGCAAACTTGCTCAATGTACGCTCTCAAATTACAAGTGTTTTTTTAATATTGTGTTTGCGTTCTCTCACTATCTTTCTTTCTCGCTCTCTAATGCATTTGACCCAAAAATGCAACACAAACTCATTTCAATCAGATGCCGGTTGCAGTACACAACACTTTCGGTTTTACAATACAAAGCCTACTTGGCGCCTTTCTGTACGCTCTCACTCGCTCGCTCTCTCTTGTACATGTGTGTTGTTCTGTTTATATGAAGCATTTGGTTTAGCCAAGAGAGACCAAAAAAAAAAAGCAACTCAGTGTGCTTTGTGTTTTGCATTAAACAATTTGTGGAAAATAATTCTTCTGTTCAATTTTTTTCGGTATTAAATATTTTCTGCGCAGCGCTTTAATTCAGCTCGTTTTTTTGTTGTTGTTGTTCTGTAATGCACGTGTCAGCCCTCGGCTTATCAACAATTTGTTATAACAAAACTAAAAACAATTTAAGTGTTTGTAATTAACTTAACTAACAACGATTTAGTTTTCGCGCTATCAATCAACGTATTTGCAAGTTTTGATAAGGGAGAGAAAAACGAAAAACAGAGAGCGTACGCGCGTGTGTTTATCAAAGAGTGACTAAACATTGAAAGATTGAAAAGCGCTGAGAGTGGGTGGTGTATCGTATAAGCAGGTGGTGCATCGCTTTGTATTGTTTGAACATGTCCAGCCGCCGTGAGAGCGAACGACAAAAAGATCGAAAAGCGCGCGGAGTGCACCGTAGCTTTGAGAGCATTATGGATTTATCAATTAAAGGTGAGTAAGAATCTTTTAAGGGGTTTGTATGAAAAGTAATGGGAATGACTATACATCGAAAATGAATATATCGTACTATTAATAAGTTGTGTGCGCAAAAGAGATAGTGCGACTTATGTTCTTTTCCTGTATTTTTGCGTGCAAGAAAGAGATAGATAGTTTTTTTTTTTTCGTTATTTCGAATTGTTATTTTATTGATAACAAATAATTTAGCGTAGAGTTCACACTTTATATTTTTAAAACATAATTCGGACCGATTAGAAACGCTGTAGCATGAGACTTTATGAACGGGTTGTCGCTCAGCCATCTCTGTCTAGCCAGAGATTAGCATAGATTCTTCTGTGAAGCTCATCCAAAAAGTAATGATTAAAAAATATAAAAATATTGATACATAATACAACACACCCTTGTGATCCCACTAAATACATAGTATTACCTTGGCGCCATGGATATTCGGCTTTGACGTGAATGTTGATGGTTGGCCGGGCTTCACATACGATTTCTTGCGTTTGGGGTTATCGTAATGAATCCATTTTTCATCACCAGTGACAATCCGATACAAAAATGACTTCTTTTTGTGGTGTTCAAGCCACATTTCCGACATGCAGAATCGGCGTTCGAAGTCTCCAGGTTTCAATTCCAATCTGGCGCCCAATCAAGCCTTTTGATGAATTCCAATGCTTTCAAACAATTGTTTTATATGGTGTTACCCTTATATAGGTCCGATCGGTTTTAAATGGAGTATAGTAGATTCGGATTGAATTTAAAACCAAGAAATTGTGCATTTCTAGTTAAAATAACAACATTTTTTTGGCATACAAATCGGCTCCTACTAACATGTTTACCGAATTCATCCCTACTTCTCAAATAGATGCAAAGATATGACAAATTTGGTTTATATCTTACATGGGGACCTGGGTAACGATCCCTCCAATTTTGACCAAACTTACTTTCCTGACCTACCTGAAGTTCGTCTGTGAATTTTAGCTCAATTGGTTGGACGGTTTGGCTTCCTAAAAGGAACATACATTTCTAGATGGAATAGATAGATACAATATTTTTTTTGGAAACTATAAGAGAATATAGCCCTTTAATTTGCATCTTTAGCTTCTCTTATTCATTCTTCAGATAACTTGTATTCAATGAACACGCGAATCTACACTCTCTTAGTGGGGTTAATATGCAATCTTCCACCTCACTCTGAGTTTTTGAATGAAAAAATTTTATCAATGTTGCTAGAACACCAAATTTGTATTACCTTACTTTAATTTCTATCAAATATTCCATTTAAATCCAGATCGGACCACTAAAAGGGGTATCCGCATACAAATCTTTTCTACCTTTCTCAGTTTTTGTATGTAAAAATTTTGTTGTTGATGTTTATTTACCTAGAAACGACAAATTTGGTGTGTTTTGTTTGCATGACTCCTAAGAAAATATTGCATATAGTCCAAAATCGGACCACTAGAAATGGGTAGCCTTCATACAAATCGTTAGGAACAGGGTATCTCATAATCGAGCTCACTTACCTGGTGTTCGTATTGAGGCTAAAAAACGGCTCTATCACGCCTCCAAAATAAAGGAAGCATCTTATAGGTTTTTTCCAGAGTTTACTTCTATTTAATTGATAGAGAAATTCCGAATATAAATTCATATAATGTGTTCTCGAGTGACAGATATGTTTGACAGTTTATGGATGACAATCCTACGGTTTTGAAACAACAAAATGAATAGCAGAGAGATGTAAAGCGAATCTGTTAGTCGAACACACTCGTCTGCATCATTTTTTCTTATTTATGTAAATTAAACACACTGAGCTGAATTAGAGTAGTTAGTTCTCACTGTTTGCCCTGCTTATACTCTTTACACTTATTTATTTAAAGATGACCCTCTTTCAAAAACTTACACATTTATCAAAATTACATCGTACACCCCTAAGTGTTAACTACCTACGCAAACAGTTTTCTTATTGGCGTATGTACGTATGTGAAGATTATAAAGCATCCGATCTACTGAAGGTAAAATTTGGCTTTTTTAATTTAAATTTTACTCCAATATTTATATTGAATTAAGGATTTAAGAAATGTTTTTTTCTTATTTTTCTTATAAAATCACGTGAATACTCAAGTATTGTCTGTTGGCTTAGTTGCCATCGTCGTTTGTTATCATGTGCTATGCTGGCTTTATTCATGTACGATACTATCAGATCTTTTAGGCAAATATTATTTTATTTAACAGCAGAGTCTGCAGGTCCATTTCTGTATTGTAGATTAGGAGAAGCCACGTGTATTTGTCAAATACTTTTGAAAATAGCTGAAAATTATTTTCATTAAATTGGAGAGAATTTATTTTTTTTATAACTTTGAGTCGGCTTGAGGTCCAAGTTTATGAATATTAAGGTCCAGTGTATTTCTAAATTTTAACTTCACGTTAAGCTGCCGTTAATACAATTTCATGTTCTCTAAATTCGGTTAGCATCTGACAACTGCTAAGCATTAACCAGTGCGCTTTTTGTTTTGTTTATCAGGTTCCAGTTTGTGCTTGAGTAAATTTTAGAATTATTTACTCAAGCACATCTCCAAATATGGTCATAAACTTGTCCGTGTGCCGACAACTTGGATATTATACTAAGTAGAACCTTCAAGACTCTTATTTAGAGTCTCCTATTCTCTCCTTCCTCCTAAGCAGTAGCCCTTATACAAACCTACCCATCGTTTCCGAGTTTTTGTATGAAAAATTGATTGATTAAGCTAGGAACGCGAAATCTCTGTGTATCTTGTTAGACTCCTAATAGAATATTCCTCCCTTTTTTGGTTTTTGTTTGTTTCGGAAAGGACGTCAAATTTGATGAATCTTATAAGAGGGTGTTTTGTGATAAGTCAGTGACATTTTGGAGTAAACTAAATCTCTTATTTCTCAACATTATCTCCTTTTTGTACGATAAATTTAGTCCAGGGTTTTTTCAGTTTTTTTTTTTCTTACAAAATATAGGATAACTCTAGGTCCCGTTTGTTATAGTGATGGCCTTTTTTATTTCTCATCTTCTTTGGTGCACGTTCACCGGAAAAAACCCATTGTCTTAATTGTTGGTTCGTCTACGATAACGAAACGGCGTAACAAATAGTTCAGATCGCAGAGTGAACATCGCCAAACACTCATTTGAAGTGTTCACACAGCTGCGTCTATTGTTCCCATCGGTCGGATAGGTTTTTCATGTCCAAAAAATATTATAAAATGTGACGTAGCTGCTCAGTTGTGATGCCTACATTGTCAGCCAACTCACACACTTTGATTCTCCATCGTCCAATATCATCCCATTGATTTCATCGACAATTTTTGGTGTCAGAACCTCTTTTGGGCCACCTGACCACAACGGAACTCAGTTAACTACTTTTAACCATTGAAATTGGTGCTTCAGACATCCCATAGTATTAATCAAGTCTTTCGCTGGTTTCCATGATGGTTTTTATATCCAAAAATAATCACTTTTCTTCAAGAACGTCTCCTTTTAATGGGTGACGAGGGAAATTCAAAAAGTCACTGACTTACCAAACCACCTTTGAAAATCGAGATCTTGGGGACTTTAAAATTTAAATATTTATATTCTCCTATTCATTGTTTACATAAGTATGCTTACCCTGCCACCCCAATGAAAAGGGAGTTTGGTTTGGTAAGGACTAATCAAGCAAACTATTTCATTCAGAGTTTTTGTATGAAAAAATTTCATTGATATTGATAATTTTGATAAAAACGCATAATTTGTTCTTATTTACGTTAATCCTTATAAAATATTCTATTAATGTTGAGATAGGTCCACTAGAAGGGGTGGTCTCCCTTCAAATCTGACCCACCTTTCAGCGTTTTTGTATAAAAAACTATATTTTTATAGTTAATTCACCTAGAAATGCCGAATTTTTGAGTATTTTGTGTTAATCCTAAAATTAGTATTCCATTAGGCTGTAAGTCGGACCACAAAACACCTACAAAAAGATAAGTCATTAAACTTTTGTCCCTTTGTGTGGCTTTAAACGACAAGACCTTTGGAGACCATAAAAGATAGAACCTTTAAGTGAAAATATTTATATTCCCTACTCCCTCTTCAGATAGGTTTGATTTAAGGGGAATCTCAACACTTCTCTAAGTGCCTAAATGTGCTAAAATGTGCCTATCTTCTGAGTTAAAAAAAAATTGTGTATCTTCTAATAAAATAAATAGGTCCATATCGGACCACTAAAAGCTTCAATACATATTCGTCTCCCTTCCTGGAATTTTATAAGAAATTTGTTTTGTTGTGGTGGAGTTTGAAAAGACAAATTAGATTTAAGATTTGCAAATTTAAGATATATCTGTACTATAATTCTTATGGATGTATATTTTTGGCTGTTTTTAGTGTCGCTTTTTCGTTTCATTGCATTTCAAATCACAAATTTGCCAAAGAAGTTTTCATTTCAAAAAGCATCTAGCAGATTTCGAAAAGAACCTATGAACCCATTAACACGTGTCCCAAATCTCATCCATTTAACTCAAATGAATGCAAATATATGACGATTTTTTTTGTATAGCTTATACGGAGGAGGTGCAAAAACAGTTCCCCACCTTTAAAATTGTTCGGATATATTTTTCTGCTATTGAAAACAGCTCATTACTAAAAAAAATCATCAAAATCTGTCAATCCGTTCTCGAAATATCATAAAAAAAAAACCGTTCCCTACCAAATCTGTGTGGAAATAAATTTTCTTTATGAAATTTTCCGATGTTTTAAAAGGTGTTTTACTATTCGGAGCTGAGACAAATCTTTCTTGAGTTATAAACTAACATGACTTAGTTTTATTTATATAGACGAAAATATGTAGATCAATCTAAATAAAATATACCCCTTGTCAGCACAAGAATACCCCATGCAGACGCTGAGACGTGCAACGACACGATGTTGATGGATTATAGGCTTTATGTGTTCCTACAATGCCTCATTAAATGCGTTACAGGCTTTGAGTTAAATGTTAATACATTTCCCCTACTAAGTGTGAAGCGTATAAAAAAAAATTTGCAGTTCGGGTTAATATTTGTTGTTGATTAGTGTAAAGTGTAATAAAATATTGAGCTGTGTACTATCAGTTTCTCGCATTAGTAAGAGAGGGGGGAGGTATGCACTTAAACTTTGACTTAGCAGCGACCGCGGCTCCACTTGTAAGTTTAATAAACTCTCAACACTAAAAAAGATTATTAACGAGTAAAGCCACTCAATTATTAATCTGTGTGTTTGAGTGAGTGATTGAGCGTCTTATTGAGCGCCGGCTACAACAAATTGATATTCATTACGTAGTATTGTTGTTGTTGCTGTTGGTCTGTTGAGCATTTATGTTATCAGCAGCAGACAAATGTAAAGCCATGTGATGATCAGTTTACACGTCGAATGTAAATAAAAACACTAACACAAACAACATAAAATGAGTAAAGAGAGTAAGTACATGTGTTAATGTGAGAAGATGTTTCTCTCTTGATTACAGAATCTTATTAGTTCTTTACAGAGCTTAGCCTGTTTATGAACCTGCAGTTGGTGTAGGCTATAACGACTAAGCAGTGCGCGATAAATATTTTAATTTATTTTAAATAATATTTTATTATTTAATATTAAATTTCACAGAAATTATTTGATTATTATTGTAAATATTTTTCGAAATATGAGCTTTAGTTGAGGAACATTTAAAAAATTTAAAAAATAATAAAAATACTCATATTTCATTGATTTCTAAAAGTATTTCAGCATTTTTTATAAACTACTTCAAGGAATCATGACACATAGCTTGATTCTATGGCGGCGAATAACATTCTGCGCAACAATTACGTGCTATAAAAATTTATAATTAAAAGAAATAAAAAAAAAAATTTTATTTACGCGGCAAAATAAGCAAGCATTGTGGTAAATATTTATAGTCGGCTTGACTGACTTGTTGTCGCCAATGCTGATGATAAGAATTACGTTTAATTTTATAAATAAAAAAGCGAATATTGCACAAAGTGTTGCATTTAGTTTATATATTGTTTTTTATTCTTAATTTTTTAAATCAGTTCCGTTAATAATTCCTCTAAGAAGAACTGCCTTTCGTTTCCTTTCACTTTGGCTCAGCAGTACACATCCGATGTTCCAGAACAGGCGCCGTTGTATGCACGTCAATGTCACTAATTACATTGAACTGTGCTGTAATATAAATGCCCTTCCAACACTGCCCCATTCCCCTACTCTATTTTGTGTTGTGCAATTTGTTATTCATTATAATTTATTTTCTCGCGCATTGTCATTGCCTGAACTGTCATTTCCCTACATTGCGCGCTCCCCTACGCTGTGAGTTATGCATTGCTAGTCGTTATTATTCGCGTTATGTCATCCGAATTGTAAGTGCAATAAACATGTGCAATTAGTTGCGCTATCTCAGTTATCATGAGGTAGTTTAGTGCGATAGAATGAAATTTCTAGACTTTATAAACAATAAATTAAATACTATGTCATCATCTCAACTCAATTGAACTTAGAAAAATAATGTAATGACGATTTTTGTTTGTCGATTATATGTGGGTGGAGCACCATCTCCTTCAAAGTTAAAGAAACTTCAGGAAATGACCTTCTTTCGTTCCCAATAACACGTATACCAAATAAGATCCCTGTACTTCAAATCAATGCTTTGGAAGGCCACTTAGGTGACCAAAAGGCAGGCTCTCCGGCTGGTCCGTGTGTATGATCCCGATGGTGTTCCGATGGTATATCCGAGTAAGATCTGGCAAACATCTTCGCAACCAATTTGGAGGCTAGTTACACCGTTTTCACTTGCACCAGAGTGATGCAGTTCCTTGAAGTCCCTCTACAAATGGACTTTCCAATGAGAGCAGTCCTTTTGGAAGAAGTCATGGAGTATTTTTCTAG
Organism: Leucophenga maculata; assembly: GCA_035044805.1. NCBI lineage: Eukaryota > Metazoa > Arthropoda > Insecta > Diptera > Drosophilidae > Leucophenga > Leucophenga maculata. The sequence continues at coordinate 90,101 of JAWNNP010001715.1, read as the reverse complement.
AAAAAAGCCCCATTTCACGACAGAATTTATCATAATACCGTTATATTTAATGCAATGTTGAGAATGCATAATTTTTCTAGTAAGTGGAAACCAGCCAGGATCTCCATGATCCATAAGCCTGGCAAGCCTGAAGATATTGTTAGCTCTTATCGTCCAAAAAGCCACCAACTCACCTGTCGAAGGTTTTGGAAAGGATTTTTGCAAAGCAGGTAATAGAACTTGGTGCCTACCAAGCTATAACTGAGCACCAATTTGGATTAAAGGTGTTTAATAAAATGGAGTACTGCAAGGCAGTTTTTGTGGACATGCAAGAAGCTTTTGGTCGAGTATGGCACGCCGGCTTTTTAGTGAAAATCAAGGCTTTCCTTCCATCCACTTTCTACTTGATGATACGGTCTTACTTGCAAGATTGTCATTTTCAAGTGAAAGTGCGATAGAAGCTATCAACTGTCCATGCCGTGAAGCTGGAGCTCCACAAGAAAGCGTGCTGAGACCATTGTTGTACTCCTTGTTCAATGCTGATCTACCTGTCACCAATTAGAATATAATGGTAACTTTTGCAATGGTTTTGAATGCCAAGTACGGAGAGATCTCTCCATACCCGGTCATTCCAAAGCATCCTCCCGGTCGTCCTATATTGCATCGTCCTCCAATCAAGCTTAGGCTGCTGGGGCTCTTTCATGCATACGAATGAGGTGACCAGCCCATTGCAGTCGCTGGAATTTTAGCTCGCGTTTCATACAGAACCTAAACTCGTCGCGGACTTTAATCGGACCAAAAATCCTGCGGAGAATCTTTCTCTCAAAGACTTCCAACGCTGTTTCATCTGAATTACGGTCCAAGCCTGCGTGCTATACAGTTGGACCGGGAGTATCAGCGTCTTATCGATCTTGATTTTCATCTTTCGAGAGAGGGCTTCACTTCTTATTTGCCTGCTCAGACCAAATAGCAACAATTTGCAAGAGTGATTCTTCGCCAGATCTCCAGGATGACGTTGTTGTTGCTGGTTATTTCGGATCCAAGGTAGACGAAGTTTTGTACAACATTGCGAGAAGACACCAAATACTTCATCTTGAACTTGTCAAAAGCTATAATAAAATCTTACGACATGATGCAGGCATGATTTTTTGTGGAGAAGGAGAAGAATATCAGATAGTGTCTGGTGTTACTAAAGAGTGAGACATCGAATGACCTCTTTTGAAGCCAGTTTGTCGACTATTTATAAGTTTGTTGCTAGGAGTTTATATAGCGAGAAGTTTATACATATCGGACAGCAAGAGTTGATAAGTATTTTGTCTGATTTCGCTGGTTTTAGGATGGTTTTCTTGATAATATTCCTTGGGTATTACCTTTTAGTTAAAAAATTTGCTACTTTTTGTTCAAATTGGAGGGAGCGATGCCTTACCCCTTATATAAGCGGTAAACAAAATTTGTTTTTACATCCATTTGAGTCACAGAGGTGAAGTTTGGTGGTTGGGTATGGTCGGAACCGGAGGAAGGTATGCTTTGACTCACAGGAATTTTGGGATTCAGATGAAAAATTTTAGGCATTTAACGAAATTTTTTTTTGAATTTTCGGGTCCACTGTCAGATGGCGGTACACAAGTGATCACTATTAAAAAGATTTTTTTCGATAGTTAAATTTAGAATTAAAATTTTTTTTTTTTATTTAAAGCGTATAAAAATTTCGGCTCAACCATTGTAATATTTATTTAATTTTTTTTATAGAGCATTCAATCAATGCACGACTCACACGTGCGTGTTTGGGTTGACGATCGGAATTGCTCGGTCAAGATCGCCGCCACATTCGTTTTCCACATGAAATAAGCATAAAATGTTTTCAGATTTGCATATCAAGTTTGTTGTTGTTGTTGTTTTTTTTTTTTTTTTGTGTAGGGGAAATTTTGCGTTCGCTTAGTCTAGACAAGAATAACAAAATGAGTTAAGCTTGTTGTCACATGGAGATAACACAATCTACAGACACACACACACACATGCACACCTGTCTCTTAATACAACTCCGTACATATCTACTCCAATAACTGTTTGCACACTGGTTTACATTGCGCGTCGCGACTTCTATCTGTGCCAAAATCAATGCGTCTGTGTGTGTGTGTGGTTGAGTGCGTATATCACATCTGTGCGTTTGCTTGTATTTTTAATTAAAACATAAAAATAAAAACGGTTCTTTTTTTGCTACTTATTGCGCATACAAATTGCAAATAATCAATTTAAAACAAAAACAACAACAAAACTTGCTACGATATAAGCCAAAAACACACACAAAGCATACAATGTTGTTGTAGTACAGCGAATTGTTTATTGTATCTAGCTGTTGCTGTTGCTATTGCTGTTCTCCTTGTCGTTGTTGTTGCCTTTCAATTGCAAATGATAAATAAAAGCATAAACCTTTTATGACATTTTGATAAATGTGCGAAAAGAGTGCACACACAGCACAGCAAACGCAAAAAGCCATTAAAAATATTTTAGCAAACTTAAACTACTGCCGAGCAGCGCTTTTGGCTGTTGAGTGTGTGAGAGAGTGAGAGCACAATCGTCTTCTTGCCTGAAGAAGTACAATAATATTTTTGCGTTGGCTCTCTGCCTTTTTGTTTGGTACTCTCTTGTGCTAATGCGAAAACTTGAAATAGTTTGAGTATTGAACAGTGGTTTGTGAATAGTAAAATGTGAAATAAATGAAGTTACTTAATTATTTAAAGAAATTGTACTTGCTTTTTATTAAATTAAATCTTCTTCACAAAATTTTGCAGCGAATTCATGTCTTCAGAATTTTATATTATTTTTAAAACTAATAGACACAATGCAGTGATTCTTAAAGTCAACTGAAAATTTGGGTATTATGTGGACTTGCCAATCAGCGTACAGTTCACCTTTTTTTCAGGAATATTACCTTTTTATATTACCATTTTTCAGGTACATGGTTCTTGAACTATTCACCAGAAGAAAACTGTATATATAATCAAATTTAAACATTTTAAAATTCTTAAGAGGCTTTTTATCTCTTACCTGGACACCTTTTTAATGTCTCACACATGAAAAGACTTTGTTTTCTTTTATTAAAATTAATTAAGAAAATGTTTTTAAACTAATTTTTTTCAATCTTTTAATCAAAAGGTGCATAGGCAATGATAATTTTGAAGTTGTGAAATCATGACTTCTGTATGCTTTTAAATAATTTAGTTTTTACGCTTAATTCGTAATGGTTGAAACACGAGAGTCTGTTCAAGCTCCCAATCTCATTATCATGTATACCATGTATCGCTGTACCTCAACTGGGGTTGTGGTCCCCTCCGCCTTTGAACAATCTTATTAAGTTTCGATCATATTAACATGTTTACTAAATTTCATCCCTGTACTGGGTGCAAATGTTCTATTTTAACATCCCTTATACATATTTCTATTCGAAAATTCATACAAATCGGCTTAGTGGTTTAGGCGTGATGCACGCACAAACAAAAACAATTTGTTTTCGATTTCATTACATTATATGTATAGATTTAAATATTAGATCAGACAGAGTTTTCTAAGAATTCTAGCTGGATGCGCTTATAGTCTCTCGTAAAGATATTTTTCAAATAAACGAATCATCTTCAAGATTCCTGAGAGTATATTTTAGTTTTAAGTTCGTCGTATAGATTTGTCATAACGATATTTTCTTCATCGCAGAAAATAGCATATAGAGCAAACATTTTCGTTATGGATGAGCCCATTTACAATTTCCTCAGTGGTGAAATAAAGCACAGTATTCATTATTGTGGTTCTAAATTGTCGAGTGTATCTAAATCTGCAATAAAAAAGAAGCCATTTTTAATGAATTGTATATTTTTTTATATTTGAAGCTTCGTATCAAGGCATCATAAAGAGCTTCAAATATTAAAAATTCAACGGCTAAATTCAGGATGTCCAGTTCGGTGAAAGAAAGTTAAAAAATTTTTTTACCTTTTAAATCCTATTTAAATTCTGGTGACCATCTATGAAACAACGAGTACTTAAAATACTTCAAAAAAAAAAAAAAAAGCACGTCTCATATCCATTGTAAATTTGCTCATTGGTAAATACCCTGTAATCTTGCATTTGTTTACAGCAGTTTTAAGGGTTTTTCGATTTTGGAAACCCTAACAGAATCTATTTACACAAAATGTTAAAATAATGTCCTGGTTTTTTGTTAAATCCTGAACTGAAAAAATATTCCATAGATCCGTGGATCTAGATTGCACATACAAATTTCGAAAAAACAATTTCCACGAATTGCTTCTTGGTCTTCAGTGTTGGAAATAGTTTTACCAGTTGGTGCAGCAATTGAGCCAGTGTTATAAGCTGACAATGTATTGCATTGAGGACATCCATAAGTAGTGCTTCATGTTCAAGTCTGAATATGTCATCAGTTCGAAATGAGATTATGTGATTTTCCACGAAATAAAGAAAGTGTTTCCACTTGTTCTACCAAAAACTGTGGGAACTTTCGCATTGAATCGACATTCTCTGGACACGGTTTGATTCTTTCCCTTGAAATCAAATATTCCAGGTACTCAACCTTTATTGTTGCGGAAACCCATATGTTACCCTCATAAAGACTTCAGAGGACAATGATATCATCCATTGAAGCAACATTTGTGTTCTTTTGTTTGCGAAGTTTTTGAACCCAAAAGATGGATGACAGATTTCGTATTTCCTGTTCTTTATTTTCTCTGTTATGTTCCTCATGCTTAATATGGTGAAATATTGATTTAAGTGAAGAGTGATGAAAAACTTACTACCACCTAAATTCTACAAATAATATTTTTAAGAAAGGACAGCTTGAAATCAATTGCGACCGAGTCGGCTTGTAGCCGTAATTGGTTAACATACTGACACGCATTCCTTGCAGAAGTCATGTTTTTTCGTATTTGTGTTAAATTCGATGATTTAATAGATTTACTTTAATGTTGAGCTCAATTAAACCATAAAAAAAATTAAAATTCGGCGCCTATAGAAGTTTGCAAATAGCAAGTGTATTGATTTTACCGAAAAGAAGTACTCACCTACTACTTCAGCAAGTTCCTTTTTCATATGAGGCAGCGTTTGATAACAGCAATCGCTGATGATCTAAAAAAATATACCTTAATAGAATCCAGTATATTTTCCTTAATTCGTCATTACATTGACCTCAGGATGCTCGAAGTACCTTTATAAGTGCTTCCATGAAATGGCTTCCATAGTTTTCTATAGGATTATGTAGTTCTTTATAAATTGTAAGATGTTAACTGACTGATCATAGCATAGCATCATATATCCATTTGTAGACATCTGAGTGAAAAAAATTCGATAAATGTTTTATTAATTGTGTGTAAAAAATATTCAGATTGAACTATATTTTTCATACAAATTTAGGTTCAAGTGGGTACACTATGTTTCGAAGTTGAGTAAACTCGACTGCAGAATTCTTTGTTTTTTCTTAAAACTTAAAATAAATTTTGTATAAGGAATTACCCAATAATATATTAAAATAAATTTCTAAAATTTAGAAAAAAAAAAAGGTTTCCTGTTATTCACATAATAAATAATTGTGGAGGGAAGGAACTTCTTTGCTGTGGGGACTAAATTGATGAATATTCTTTTGGATTTTGTACGAAAAAAAATGTAATTAATTTTATGTTACACAATTAATTCTTTTTAAGCTATCCCATTTATACTGTTACTTTTTTTATTTTTTATACTAAATATTTTTATTTATTTTTTTTTTTTAAATAAATATAATTATTTAAACCATTCATCACTCAAAGTAAATTTCAATCGAAACATTTACACATTTCCAACCACTGTGCGTACCGCATTGTGAGAGTCGTTTGAGAAGTTTGATTGAATATCAATTCTTGAACTGAACCACGTGGTGGTGCGGTGCGGTTTTCTTTAATGATTGCTGCTGCTTGGCTTGTCTTGCTTGTTGTTGTTGTTGTTGTTTTTATAGTACTTTGCTATAGTTTTTGTTGTTGTTGTTACTGTTTTTGTTGTTGTTGTTACTGTTTTTGTTGTATTTGAATATCTTCCTCTGTGATTTTATTTCAATTTAAGCAGTTACACTTGTTGTTTTTGTTGTTTTTGTTATTTGCTTTTGTGTTTGCCTTTGAAGTGCTACTGTCAACATAAAATTGATGAATCTTTTTCAAGAGGGGGGAACGACAAGTGTTCTAGCAGTAGGTAGGTAGGTATGATTGCAAGGCGTGGCATTACACTTTAAACTATGCATATTAAGTACATTAAATAAATAGATTCAAGTGTCTAGGAGTAGAGTTCTACGAATTGAAATTTGTCTATTGATGACATTTAGTGCCTTTTGATGACATTTAGCTGTGAAGCGTTTAGGGATACATGTGTGTGTCTAAGGGAGGTTAGTTAAAATTAGAATATTTAATAATTACTCATATTAGAGACTACATGCAGACACAAGTATGTACTTATACATGCTATTCTAGTTCTATGGATTAATTGACAGGCACATGTGCGACGGAATTCAGCGACGACCATGACGAAAAGTTAATTGAAAAATTACAAAAAAAAAAAAAAACAAAAAAAATATAGAAACAAAAAGTAGAACCCGACGAAACTACAACAAAGTCACTTGTAATTGATGGGACAAAGAAATTTGACATGTAAGATATGTGACAAGAGGGGGTTTAATTTTTTTGTTTTTAAATATCCTACACTGGAAAAGCAAGGGGTTACTAAATTTTTCGAAATGTATGTAACAGGCAGAAGGAGATGAGACAGAGTCAATAAGGCATATATTTACTTCATCAGCATTAAAAGTTGTTAGATTTATATATGCCTGCATTAACGACAATCTATATTTCCGACAAACTGCATTATCAACAAACTGTTTTACTATAAAACTGTATAACCTTCAAGATGCATTGCCTGCTGAAGAGCTAATCAAATATATTTGCTTGGATTATTTTAATTCAAAATGTTTTCTAAAATTTTAAAAATTCTACAGGGTATTTCCCAGTCGCCTAATCCCCTTAATTGCATTTCTCCTACTTATTTTTAGTTAACGTTGGGCCACAACATTGTTGTAATTGATATTTATGAACTGCGGGAGGCGCAATTCACTAAAATATTATTATTTATTTTATTTATATTTCAACAATTTGAGGTTTGTTGCCTTCATATACCGTCACCGTCACCACCTCCACCACCAACGCCTCCACCGCCTGCACTATCATATATGTAGGCAAATATTTAGTGTTGTACATAATAGAAAATAAATTAGAGATCGCGAGTGCTACTGAAAATTCGAAATGTTTAGTTCAAGGCTAGAGGTGTCTCAACTGTGAAATGAAATGAAACGAAATAAAATAAACAATTTCTATTATTAACGTATAAAATAAAATATATTCAATCTTCTATGTCTACAGTGCGTAATACAAGTATGCGACAGTTCAATTTATAGAAAATAAATTTTATGTAGGTAGTTGGGTTTGAATATTTCACATCAAGTAAATACTAAACTAATACGAAGCTTAAATTTTTATATTATTTAAAATTTATGGTTTTGAATAAAGAATTTTTTTTTTTTAAATTTAATTCACTCCGGTTCTAGAATTCTTTAAGATTTGAATATGTATTATTAATCCATGTCATGTTGACACCATAGGATCCTAGTTATGAGAACAACGCATCATCATTATTTTCTTAATCGGAATTACCAAAGCTGTTCATGAGTTCATCAAAATTTGTTCATACTTATAGGCGATTGTTTTAATATCCATGGCTGTTTTTGGAAGATTTGGTATTTTTTGCTAACTTAAAATGGTTTGATACATCAGAAAGTTTATCTTGTTCTACGATTTTCACCTCTGCAGCTTATTACTGTGTCATTAGCATAGCCATAGCCTTGACAATGGATGCCGTTGTCTGTTAGGAAGTCTAATAATTCGTCTAATACAAGGTTCCATAGTATGCCTCACTGTGTGCATCCTTTTGTAGTTTTAAGCTTTAAACTTTTATCAAGAAGATTAGTCAGGCTTTACCTTGAGTATAGTACTTGCATTATCTATTAGAAGCAGATGTTTATATCTCACTTGTTAAGTGCTTTTGCATCTTCTACATGAGATGTGTTCTCAAAGACACTTTCTATGTCCATCATAGCACAAATTGTTGTCTCTTAAGGAGATTGCGATGCGTTTGCAGAAGTTAATATTGTGAGGAAAGTAGATGACTGCCATTCACTTAGAAATGGTCAACAATGATTCTTGTGTAAACGGTCAAAGCAGCTCACAACGTCCATTAGGCCTCGTATCTCGTGGGTAGCCACTAAAAAGGTGGTCGGAGATGAGCTAACTGTGAGAAGGCGAAAAACCCCCTATTCATCAGAGGTTAGTGCGCTGAGCTTGACACCCGCCACCGTAAAAAAAACTCTTCAATGAAAACAAAAAGCAAGAAAAAGGAGATTTACGCCTGTTGACGAACGCCTGTTCGCGATACACATGAAGGCTAAATATTTTAATGTAAGCCAGGACGGAAGAGAAGGATGACGATGCTAAAGATGTGTTCTATGAGCGCTGTACCAAACACGATGTCAAAATCGATTTCAACGCCAAGATTGGGAAGGAAGGAATCTTTGGTCCAATCGTCGGAAAATGAAGCCTTCACGACCAAATCTCCAATAACGGATACATGCGGCAAGACTACATGGCTGAGTCTAGATCAAAATACAAACAATCAAATTGATCATGTTTTGGTTAAAGGAAGGCACGCATCGAGCGTGTTTGACGTTGGAACGTTGCATGGTCCCAACATCGACTCAGACCACTATCTCGTCGCAGCCAAGGTGCGCACTAGGCTCAGCGTGGGACACGCCGCACATCCCAACATACAACGAAAGCTAGACGTCGTCAAGCTGCAGTCAGAACAGACCGCCGCAGCCATTTCAAACACACTCTCCAGACTGCTCCGGGAAACCTCATTATTCTGAAGATCACCCGCTCTATGGATAGGGCTGCCAAGGTGGTCATTGGTTACACTAAACTTGTGACTAGTTCTTGAAACGACGAGAAGGGTCTCAATGCTATTGCAGAGAAGAACGCTTCCTATCAGCGAGCTCAGCAGTCGAGAATAATGCGAGCTGTTGGAGTGTGATATCGAGTGAAAAGGACAGAGGAGAAACGCTTTTTCGGAGGCAAGAAAAAGGAGCAATAAAGGCGGGAGTTTAAGTATGTAGTTATGTGACAGAAATGAAACTGAGATTATGGAGGATACATTTATGTAACCTACTTGGAGGTGATGAAGCACACCATTCCGCCGATAATGATGGCATCATTGAGGAGCCATTGGACTATAACGAGGTCGATTCGGTTATTAAAAAGCTGAAAAATGACAAAGTGGCAGGCTTTTATGGGCGGCCAGCTGAGTTATTCAAGACCGGCAGCGAAGAGTTGTTTAGGAGTATGCACCAACATTTATGCAAGATATGGACCGATGAACGCTTACCCAATGACTGGAATCTGTCCTATCTTAAGAAAGAAGATGTCACTGTTTCACTACCGCAGAATAAGTCTTCTTTCCATCGGATATAAGATTCTGTCGCGTATATTGTGTAATAGGCTGAAGCCATATACGGATTCACTGATAGGACTATATCAGTGTGGCTACAGACCAAAAAGGTCGACCAGTGACCAAATATTCACATTACGCCTAATCTTGGAAAAGACACTCACCACCTATTTGTCGACTAAAAAACCGCTTTCGACACGCCGATACGTTCGAAGTTTTTCGACGCCCAGTCTGCACTAGGTATTCCGGCAAAAATAGTTCGTCCTTGCTTGACGACGCTGTCACACACACAAAGCGTTGACGACGAAATAGATGACAACTGGGCATGCTTTGGAATGACCAGGTATAGATAAATCTTAGCACACTTGGCATTAAAAACAACTGGAGGCAGCGAGCACAAGACTTTATTAGCTGGTGCACCTTCCTGAATGCGGCCTCTTCATATACTTTATAGACATTTAAAACACGGCTTTATATTGTCTTTATTTGGTCCACTATATGTCCGTTCCAATTTAGCTTTTTATTCAGAATCACTTCCAGATATTTGTCAAACTGGAATCTATCTCACCTCTCTCTCTCTCTCTTCTCTTAGCTTTATATCTCAAACATCAGTTGAATAGCAGAGCGCATGTTGTGTATGAACTTTCCAACATGTTGCATGCTTTATTGCATTGCATGTTGCAACCTTCATTATACCGACTGCTGTTCTAATTGAAAGTCTAAATGATTTTTGTCAAAATTCCTAATAAATGCTGAGTATGCTGCATGAATAAACTGCCAGCGTATTTCCAAGCCGTGCACGCACAATTCATATTTGTGAATTAAGTACCCAAATACAAGCACTTTAAACCTGCTGCAATTGGATTGCGCTCAATCAACATGCAACGCAATTGATTCCATTGAAAAAAAAAAGTAAATCTTTTGAATGCATGCAACTTGCCACTTATACGTGCCCCCTGCTCCTACTCAAACTACTTACGACAATAATAATTATTATGCCACGAGTAGCAACAATATTTGAACTACTCTACCAGCAGTTTGTTGCTCATCTTCATTAACATGGCGCAAATGAATTAAAAAAACAGAAAACTACGAGAATCGTTTTCATTTTTTAGCGATTTTTATTAGAGGGTGTACGATGCACGAGTCTCTGTGAGTGTTTATAAGGATTACAAACACAAATAAAACCTTGCATATATCTTATAATCAAATAAAAGATTTTTGATGACGGAACAATAAGATACAGAAAAAAAAAACCTAATCTTATAGTCAAATTATGAATTTCATGAAAGTAGGAAGCGTTGTCGTCAGTTTTATCAAAGCGCGCGGAGCACGTGATGTAGGAAAGCCCCGCACCGTATTATACTGCCATATTATATATAAAATTAAAATAGTGTTGGAGCAGTTATCACACATAGACGCAAATGAGTACAACACGAAGTGTAGCTCAATTATGAAGAGAAAAAAAGTGTATAAATGAGTGCTACGATCGAAAAAAGAAGTTCCACCACCCACTATATACACTCAACTCAACTCAATTCCCTTTGAGTGTGTCTAGCTATAAGCGAGCTAGTTAGTCGGAAGTATTCTATTATTTTGAAGCTATCAAATCACGAGCGTATTTGTTTTTCTTCCTCTGCCCTTTGGAATGCTAAATTTTGATATTAATTATTTTAACACGCTACTCATTAATAAATTTATTTTTAGCCTTTCATTAAATTAGTATTTTTTTGTTTGTTTTTTTTTTTTTTGGGCCAAATAACAAATTAAAATTTTATGAGCCTATAATTAATTATATTAGTCGCTCATAAAATATAAAACAGATTTGTGAAATACTTATTAATAATAATATATCTTGTTTTTGACTTACCTGAAAATAGAAAATAAAAAAAATAAATTATTTAAATTAATCGAGAATCAAATTAAATTAAAGGAAATATTTTACATATATATTTTTTTTTGTTAAAAAGTTTATAAAGCGTTATAGAATTTATAACGAAATCTTTTTTAACTATTTCTCACAGAAGTTGTCGAGAAGTTGTGGAAGAAATTAAAAACTAGTAGAATGTTCCACCCATTAATATTAGTTACCGAAAAAATTTCTTCTGATATACGACGGCCATCTAAGGAATTATCATTCAAGATAAAAGTCATGTCCAAAGGGTCAAAAAATTAGTCATCGAAACCGTATGTAATGGGAAATAGAAATACATCTAAAATAGGTTCGATACTGCTAACCAAGATAATTTCCTTTAAAAAGTTCTCAGCCTGCATCGGCTAATACAGCAGCTGAAGACTTAGCTTTGTATATGGAGGGCTTACAAAAAACCATATATCGGCAATTAAGTACTTAGCTGGCTTTCAACCGTCGTTCGGTCATAGCAGCATTCAGGAAGATATCTCTCCATACCTCCATGCCCGGTCGTCTTCTATTGCATGTAAACCATGCTTGCTGGAGCTCTTTCATACATTCGAAAAAGGTGACCAGCCCAGTGCAGAGATCTTGATTTTCGTCTTTCAAAAGGGCTTTACTTTTTATTTGCTTGCTCAGCCCAAAATAGCATCTGTTTGCAAGCGTGATTCTTCGCCTGATCTTCAGGTTGACGTTGTTGTTGCTGATTATCTCGGATCCTAGATAGGCGAAGTTTTCAACAACATTGAAGTTGAAATTCTCTATCGTCACTGACCGTCCAAGACGCGTTGACGGAGTGCGAGAAGGCACCAAATATTTCTTCTTGTCCTCATTCACCGCTAGACCAATGAGCCGAGACTGTTTTTCAATCTCCGAGAACGCCTTGTTGACTCCCCGTTCCTGCGTATCGATGATATCGATGTCATCGGCATCACTTCCTTTTGGAAGATCGAGCCCGACATATTCTGTATGTACGGGCACTGGCGTAGGATGTATTCCATCAGAAGATTGAAAAAGTCGCACGACAGAGCATCGTCCTGCCTGAAATCTCTTTTGGTATCAAAGAGGTCGGAGATGTTTTTCCCCACCCTGACAACGCTTTGTGTGTTATATAGCGGCGCCATGCAAAGACGGACTATCTTTGCCGGGATACCTAGTGCAGACAGGGCGTCGAAAATCTTCGAACGTATCGGCGTGTCGAAAGCGGCTTTATAGTCGACAAATAGGTGGTGAGTGTCTTTGTTGAACTCACGGGTCTTTTCTAAGATTTGGCGTAATGTGAATATTTGGTCACTGGTCGACCTTTTTGGTCTGTAGCCACACTGATATAGTCCTATCAGTGAATCCGTATATGGCTTCAGCCTATTACACAATATACGCGACAGAATCTTATATCCAATGGAAAGAAGACTTATTCCGCGGTAGTTGGCGCAAATAGCGGGGTCTCCTTTCTTAAGATAGAACAGATTCCAGTCATTGGATATGCGTTCATCGGTCCATATTTTGCATAAATGTTGGTGCATACTCCTAACCAACTCTCCTACGGTCCTGAATATCTTTTTCAGCTTTTTAATAACTGAAACGACCTCGTTATAGTCCGGTGGCTCTACAATAGTGCCACCATTAATTGGTGGTTCCGGTGTCATTTCTCCATCGGTGGAATTGTGCGCTTCATCGCCTCCGAGTAGGTTGGAGAAATGACTCATCCATAATTTTAGTGATTCCTATTCATCCGTTACCAGATTTCCATTGTCATCCTTACAGAAAGTTACTTCGAGCTTAAAACCTTCAGTCAGACGCTTGACCTTTTGATAGAATTTTCGAGCTTCATTTCTGTCACGTAACATCTCAACATCCTCAAACACCCGCCTTTCTTGCTCCTTTTTCTTGCGTCTGAAATGGCGTTTCTCCTCTCTCCGTTTCTCACGATATCGCTCTCTAACAGCTCGCATTGCTCCCGACTGCAGAGTTTGCTGATAGGAAACGTTCTTCTCTGCAGTAGCATTGCGACACTCCTCGTCGTACCAAGAATTCTTCACAGGTTTTGTATAAACAATGACATCCTTGGCAGCCCTATCCATGGAGCGGGTGATAGATGAAGACGGAGAGGTTTCCCGAAGCAGTCGGAAGAGTGTGTTTGAGAAGGCTGCGGCGGTCTGTTCTGATTGCAGCTTACTGTCGTCTAGCTTTCGTTGCATGTTGGAACGTGCGGCGTGCACTACGCTGAGCCTAGTGCGTACCTTGGCTGCGACAAGATAGTGGTCCGAGTCAATGTTGGGACCACGTAACGTTCGCACGTCCAACGTGCTCGATGCGTGCTTTCCGTCAATCAAAACATGATCAATTTAGATCATAGGATTCACCCTTAGCAGCGTCTTCTTTCTATTCCGTTGAGGCGTGAGCACGTCGATGCTATTTTCTATTCACCACGAAACCGCATCCAAATTCGTGCTTATTCTCATGGCAGCTATAGTAGATGTCACAAGATCCTTTTTTAGAGCAGACCTGTTTTATTCATCGTTTTCCCTGGATTGCAGTATCATTCGAGCACATCAACCATCTGGATATTTGCACCATCCCTATTAAGAGTTCGGATATTCCAGGTGAATATCCGTAAATCGTGGTCTTTATATCGTTTGCGGGGGTAAATTTATATGGGGTAAATTTTTGTTTTCATTTGATCGTCGCCAAACTTTTTCTATACACATACCTCATATAGAAAATGTAAACGTTTTTCACTGACTTTAACAATTGCAGCCCATTCCGAAACGGGTATCAAGTGTTATATATGGTAAAATGAAGCATTCAATGAAGATGGTTTATGATTTTGTTCAAATACTTTCATGCAAATGTACTCGTGCAAGGCTGACTTTGGCGCATATCTTAGCAACTATTAGACGTACATGGATGGGAGCTGGTACATGTGTATGAAAAGATCTTTCAGAATTGAATTCTTTTATATCCTGAATTTTATTTTTAAATTATTTTAACCAAGTTTCCTATTAAAAAATAATGGTAGCGTATTTCACTAATCAACATTATCACTCGCAACATCAACAAACGTTGCTCATTTATGTGGCGTGTGCGTTTCTGTGTTGTCTGTCTGTCTGTCCGCCTGTCTGCCTGTCTGTCTATCTAAGGACAGCTGTCCACAAAATATCTAAACGTTCGGACGGACATTTTGTGTTCTATACAAAATTCACACAAAGCATTAAACTGTTGCTCATGATGATCATTGAAGCGTACAACGCACAACTAATCATACATGCATACACGTATAAACCCCAAACCCCATAGCAGATCGGTTCCACTATTCACTAAAAAACAGCACAAATTTGTACGTTAATTTGTACAAATAGAGAAAGAAAAAAAGAGATAAAAGATTTCGTATGAACATGTTAGATTTTACGCTACAAATTCAACGCTAAAAATGTAGATCAGATACAACTACTCTTCGTAGAACTAAAAGATACACAGCAACCCGAAATTAAGCAAACAGAATAGTGGAGGCATATCCGAAGTCGAGAAACAAATAGAAACCGAATTACAGCAGTGCGATAATTTTTCTCTAATGTCAAGACGTCGTCACTCGATGTGGACGACAACAACAACAACAACAGCAACAGACCTAGACTACATTTGCTGTATAAATTATATAGATCGTCGTCGTTAGTGACGATGGGGCTATTAAGGTCGCCAAGGTGGATGCATACAATCTAACTGAGTGTCTACAAACTGCGGCGTAGGTTTTCAATTAAATGGGTACATACAGTCGCCGTCGCCGTTGCCGCCTTTTGATAACTGGATAAAGCTAAACTAGTCATGGTCTGTGTGTGTCTGTCTGTGTGTAGTATTTGTGTTAATATTTGTGAAATTGCGGAAGTTCAGATATCAAATCATTATATTGCATGAATAAATATTTGTACATTGAACTGACCAGTGGTGCTTGACTCGACTTGGCATGGTTGGTGGTTGGAGGTGGAGTTTTAATGTCGTCTTCGTCGTCGTGGTTTCTAATCTCAAAGTTTAAACTCTGCGGCGTCGCAAAGGTTTTTTTTATCATTACGATAATTAATACGATGACGAATTTTCTGTACACTACAAATTATTTCCGCACTAAATTCTAGAAATTTTATGCTTTCGATACTCATATTGTCGTTCTGGGAAGCATCAGAATTATGATTTCGATTCGTTGCAGAGCTCCTATATTAAAAATGTTGGAAACCTGCTTTGAATCCATCTATTAAACAGAAACATTTATTCGAATCCTTGCATAGACTTATGAATGTTACTGAGTCCGAATCCGAAGCCTATTAAACTCCATTACTTCAGGACTCTCCCATAACCTCAAAAAACATAATTAAAACTCATATTATTTCTTCAAGTTCATCAAGCATCTTAGTTTCTTGTAGTCCTTGATCATCTTCTCAACTATTTTTTTGTATTTTGGACTTTCTCGATTTCCTAAGAACAGTCTGCTTTCTACCGACCATACATTGTCCAGAACAGAATACGAATTTGAGTTCTATCAATTTTTAATTTTGCCATTATAAAGTTTTAGGAATACCTTTTTAAAGTACTTGAAAGATTTGCTTGTCTTAGCAAGAACTTTGACGAACTGATATACCAGACCTAGCTTTAAATGAAGAGAAGGAATTGCGATCTTCAATGGATCTAGTAGGGATTCGTAGATGACAGTATGTGACTCACGTGTGAAGGATTTTGTGGTTGACAAATCTTTTGCCATGTAATGATGCTCTCTGTCTAGAAAGTACTTGGTTCGGGGAAATTTCTCTGATTCTTAAACGCTGCTATAAACTCCGAACTGGCTTTTGGCAAGCCTGTACGAGGTCGTTCAATGCAGACTGTGAAACAAAAATTTTTATTTATTTCTTAGTTCGTAGACTAATATTATTCAAATTCCATCATTTCCTATTTCACGAAAAAGTACATTCCATTCTGTTAAAGAGGTGATCCAAGGACTTTGCCGGTTCATTATGACCTGCTCATAGAAGCTTGCTTCCCTATTGGCTTGCTTCCTTATTTCGCAAGCCTCTTTTGAAGCCAATTTCTCGCCAGCTAAATCGTTCGACATTGACCATCCGAACCCCCGGTATTTCTGGCGCATCACAATCGAAGTGTGTGGTCTGGTGTTATCCTGATGGAACATAATTCCTCTCCTATTGGCCAAAGATGGCCGCTTTTGGGCGATTGCTTCCTTCAAGCGTTTGGCCATAGTGGAGCAGCTCATAGAAGATGGTTCCCTGCTAATCGCACTAGCAACCGTTCGAGCCGCTTCGCTACCCTTCACCCACGACCTTTTGCGCTTCACATTGTCGTAAGTGACCAACTTTTCATCGCCAGTCACCATTCGCTTTAGAAACGGGTCGATTATGTTGCGATTCAGCAGCGACTTCCAGATGGAAATCTGGTCCATGAAATATCGAGTTTTTTTGTGTAGCCAAGCTTCTTCAAATGCCTTTGAACGGTCATATGACTGATATTCAGCTTTTGGGCGATGTTACGGCTGCTACTATGGTGGTCTATCCCGATCACTTCCTTGATTTTATCGACTTCTTGGACGGCAGGTCTTCCGGAACTTTGTAGCTCATTGTCACGTTGAAAAACTTTCGATATTTAGCACTTAGTTTTGACCTATAACACGTAATAAATGCCTCAAGATATATAAAGATTAGATCACAGTCAAAATATGATAATTCTTCCATGCCTTTTTTATGGGATCTGCTTTCCAAGTCGATAGACTTCAGTTGGCCACTGAGTTGACAGCTAAACTCAACGTTTTGAGGTGCATCCAAGTTAAGTGTTTGAATCTTTTACGTATCTGGTTACTACGATCTGGTTTTGAAGAAGCTCTTAAATTTAATCCATGTTCATCAAACAGTTTCAGAAATAAGAGGTTATTCTGTCGGCGTCAAAATGCATATTTTAAAATGAAACTTATTTCTCTCTTAACCCTTTATACATGTATCTTTATACATGTAGCCTTTATACATGCACCCTTTATATATGTACACTTTATACATGTA
Source organism: Leucophenga maculata (assembly GCA_035044805.1). NCBI lineage: Eukaryota > Metazoa > Arthropoda > Insecta > Diptera > Drosophilidae > Leucophenga > Leucophenga maculata. Next base: position 72,590 of record JAWNNP010001715.1, on the reverse strand, counting down.
CCCTTTATACATGTACCCTTTATATATGCACGCTTTATATATGTACCCTTTATACATGCACCCTTTATACATGCACCCTTTATATATGTACCTCTTACACATGTACCCTTATACCCTTTACACATGTACCCTTTATACATGCGTCCTTATATATGTACCCTTTATACATACACCCTTTATATATGTACCCTTTATACATGTACCCTTTATATATGTACCCTTTATACATGCACCCTTTATATATGTACCTCTTACACCCTTTACACATGTACCCTTTATACATGCGTCCTTTATATATGTACCCTTTATACATACACCCTTTATATATGTACCCTTTATACATGCACCCTTTATATATGTACCTCTTACATATACCCTTTACACATGTACCCTTTATACATGCGTCCTTTATATATGTACCCTTTATACATGAATTCTTAATAGATGTACCCTTTATACATGCGTCCTTTATACATGTACCCTTTAAACATGTTCATTATTCTGACTCAAATAGTGTTAGAACACAATATATCCCTCCCAAAACTTAGATATAAAAAAAAAAACATAAAATATCGGGAATGACTCCAAAAATTATATCGCAAAGCTGCTCCATATGTTATATGTCAATAAATCTTCCCCAAAACTCTAATATATAAAAAATAAAAATCGCAAAAAAATGTAAGGTATGACTCCAAAAATTATCTATCGTAGAGCTTCTAAATATGTCATTATATATTATCTTCCCCGAATCTCTGATATATGGAAAATTAGTATCGAAAAGTTTCTTTAAAATTCTGTCAAAAAAATTGAAATGTTAACGAAATAGGATCCATATTGAAATAAATACCAAAATGCGCAAAATAAAGAGGTTTGTAAAAAAAAAAATTTTGACTTTTTTCTCGAAAATATTTATTCATCAATATCGGTCCCTCATATATAATACACTTAAAGCAGCACTTTTTGTAATCCTTAAAGCACTATTGGTACTCATTTTCTACTATGGGATCTCCCAGCAATGAAGGGTCTTTATCTCACTAAACGTAGCAAAACACCGTCCTTTCATGGGTCTTTTCAGTTTTGGGAAAAGGAAAAATTTGCAGGGGGTTAAATCAGATGCATGCGGGGGCTTAGGGGAAAAAAAAAACACAAATAAGTGCAGTTCCTTTTTCGTGATGCCAAAAGCCAAGTTACTATTCCCTATTTACCGTGCGACCTTCTGACAAGAACTCACGATCTAACACGCCATTGTAATCAAAGCAAATAGTGAGCACAATCTTCACCTTTGAATGAACTGGGATTGCTTTATTCGACGTTGACCGCATTTACCATATACTTTTGTTTCGTTACCAGTTTTGACCCTTTGAAGCAAATCTTCATCGTCGTTGACGACAGTTCTTCTAAACAAAGTTTTGAAACAATTTTCGCTGTCATATTTTTAAATATTGATTAAAAAAAATTGATGGCTTGATTCATCCGATATGTCGACATTATCAGCAACTTCTCTAACAATGATCCGGCGTCCTCTGCAACTTCTCTAATATTTCTCTTTATTTCTACAATTCTCCATAAACATATTTTTTTTACTGCTTCAAAGTTTTTGCTAAAACATCTAGGATAGTTATTCTCAAAAACATCTTTTGTGACTTCCGTAAAGAGCTTGCACCACTTATAAAAATTGTTTTAACCAACTCAGCGAAATTTTAAAAAATCTTATAGTATATATATTATTATATATTCTTGATTGTATATCGAAGTATCTACATTTCAGTCTTATAATTTTTTTAAAGCGTATAAAGGCTTCGTTTTAACCGTATAAATTTTTTTTTGTTTTATTTAATTTTACTATAAAACCATTAAAAAAATCGGAAGACTGACGACCACTGATGACTTTTTCATGCCTTAGCATTTGCGACATTCTGACACTCAAGGCAATTTCTCGAGATAAGAATGCCGGAGACGTTTTAGTTTTATTTTACGGGTTTAAAGGTAAAAAATGAATGAAAAAATCAAATATGTATACTCATAATACGAAGCGTGTACTTTATTTACTCAATCATGCGATATGCACATGCGATAAGGATGGAGCTGTTGCCTTCTTCCCCGACAATATTTGCGTTTCTTATTAGTTTTGGTGTTCGCCGTGAATTCATTTTGTGCTGCGACATTTTAAATGCCAAAGTAAATAAAGTGTTTTCTTTCTCGAGATATAGTTTTATTTTGTGTATTTTTGTCGTCTTTTAAATTTAACTTTTTTTCTCTATTTTTTTTCTGTTTTTTTTTTTTTTTTTTGACATATGACAACATGTTGGAAATGTTCTGACACAATATGCGCTGCTGTTGATCCCAAATATTTTTTTGTCCGACGCAGAAAATATTTGAAAAAGAAATTTTCACATAAAAATTAGAGAAAATATGTAGGTATCTATTTATCTATCTATCTAGAATACACCCACACACACAGAAATAAAGAACGCTCTAATCTCTTTGACTAATGCCTGCCACTATGGCGGCTATACAGACATGATACGAAATACTTGTAGTTGCATTGGAGAGATCTGCTCAACTGTTGTGGTTATTTTTCAAAGTGTATTGTTTCAAATAATAATTTCTATTTAGTTCGTAGTGTATATAAGCTACTCCTTACTCTCGGTCTATAAGTAGTTCCATTCGGATTTTGGCTCATTTATAATTTATCGTGCTTGAACACGTTTCTCGCTCGCATTAGGCATTTTGTACTTGCGTTTTGGATGTATGCTATGGATGCATGGCGTTGTTGATTGGTCTCGAGAATAGTTCTCAAAAGTCTGGCTGCGGCGGCGGCATTTCCGTTGACATTCTACGAGTTGGTATTTTGTATTGTCGTACTATATGCATTTCTCGATGGATTCTATGCTGCATCATTTACCTTTTTGCTTTGCGTTTGCCTCCATTCATTTTGGCTTGTACTATGAAGCTTTTTACGAAAATAAATTTTCTTTTCTGGTCGACCTCTGTCAATTTGAAAATATTCGCTTTGGCGACGCCGTCATTTTGGGTGAAATAGAAAAAAAAAAAAAAATGTCACATGATGACAGTTGTGATATGTTAACGTACGGAAAATATGAATTTTTGTCATGGCATGAGTAATGTTGAAAGCAATATAAGACATAATAATATTTATTTGTACTTTTAAGATTTTTTGAAAAGTTTTAATCTGTTGAAGGATTTTGTGAGATCGTTTTTAGCGAATGCGTATGCGGAAGAGCATAAAGTGCGTGCTGATGTAGATGGAGGTTTATTTTAAAGAATTTTTAAAGGAATACTAAGCAGTTCATACGGCTATGCTTAGGCTGAATTGGTTCTATCTAAATTAGATATACATACTAATTAGAGACTGCAGCAAATTACTAAACTCCGGCGAAATGACAGACAGAATTCCAAATACACAGAGATCGTCGGTCCCACAACTAAACCATGCATGCTGGAGTCTTTTCGTTCATTCGAATAAGATGAACAACCAGAACAGGCAGTCACTAAAATTTTATGTGCTGAACTATGTCAACCTCATCGTATAACTCATACAACTCGCGATTTAAATATTTGTCGCCAATCTATTAAATATCTTGCGAAGAATCTTTCTCTCTCGAAGACTTGGAAGTGCTCCAACTGATCGAATAACGTTAAATGATTTCGTCATACAACAGAACAGGAATTATCAGCAACTAATAGATTTTAATTTTAGTCATTTGAACGCGATTCTTGACCTGATATTCAGATTGTTGCTTCTATTCCTTGATCAATAAAGTTTTCTAAAGTTGAAATTTTCGTGAAAGAACTTCCATGACAGCTTGCCAGATGATACCAAGTACTTGGTCTAGTTCTCATTCACCGCTCACTAAATTCATAAGCCAAAACTTCTTTTGAATCGTCTTGCTTACTAACCTTTCTTATGTGCCGGTGAGGCCAATGTCATCCGCGTATGCAAGTAACTTCACATCCTTCAGGAACAATTTTAAAAACCTTTCTATTGAAGTGTTCGAAAAGATTCCTTGCTACCCTGACAAGGATTTGTATGTGGTATAACATGCAAAGATGAACAATATGGACTGGGATACATAGTACAGATAGGGTGTTGAAAAACTTCTTTCGTAACGGCTTGTCGAAAGCCTTATAGTCTTCAAATTGTTGGGTCTTCTGCAGGAACTATCGTAGTTTGAATGTTTGGTCACATTTCGACTCTTTCGATCCGACTTTTCGATATAAAAAATCCTTTCACAATATGCATGAAATGATTTTATATCCAATTTATAGGGATCCTAATCCACGGTAGTTGATATAAACCGCCAACAAAGAACACTGAGATACCAACATTTGGGTATGCATTCATCGGACCATATCTTGCATAAAATTTGGTGCATACTCACCAGCTATTCGCCGCCTGACTTGAATATTTTAGCTGGCATTTTTATGCTTTTCAATAACTGAGTCGATCTCGATATATTCCGGTGGGTGGCTCTACAATAAAATCAGCATTAACTGGTGGCTCTGTGTTCTTCGCCGTCTCTAAGTAGTTTAGAGAAGTATCTTCTCCATATTTTCAGTGATTACCACTGAAAATCTTCCGTTTTCGTTTTTGCTCAATGTAACTCAGGCTTCTAAACCCTTGGTCAAATGATTGACCCATTATTAAAATTTTCGACCTTCGTTTCTATCGCATAATTTTTAAAAGCTCCCGCCTTTCTTGCTTCCTTATTAAGCGGATAGTTTCCCATTATGCTCACCCATGAATAGATGTTCATAGTTTACCCGGTGCATACATGGGCTAACGGACGTTTCTGAGCTACTTGAACCATTTGAAAAAAAATCGTTTTAAACATTTCGTAGAAGTGCCATAAACATATTGTAACTGAAATAGTTTAGTCCTTCGTAACATGTCCCTTTCTCTGTCCGGATAATTCGTCATATCCTCACTTACTGAGGTTTTGAGGAAGTGATTATACCTCCTCTTCAGATAAACTCTTTATCAGAATGAGACGTCTCGAAGTGTGATGCATCAAGTTTTGAGGGGAAGAACATTTACTTTATGATGAAGTAATAAGTTCTTTTTCTGGAGTGTACGATGCAGGTGACGCATTCGGTGAAATAATAGTTTCAATCATTCAAAGTTTTTTTTTTTTCCACCCTCTTTTTTTTTAGAAGGTAATAATCAAATTAAACAGGTATTTTGGATTCTTAATCTGTGAATAATTTTTTATCCGATGCAAACTTGAATTTTGTTCAATGCTCAATGAGACCCCACTGCGCCTTGGCCGAGTGTCATACCAAGAGGTATCACCTAGTCTAGTCAGTGTCATAAATGCTAGCTGATCCTCCAAGAAAATGTTACTTTTTGTACTTTTAGATGGACTTGTTCTGGAGTTCTACACTTTTGCATGAAACTAAGCTGATAGGTGCAAAGAAACTCTGTACGCCTGGAATTGGCAACATTCTAGCTGGAATAATTTCCTTAAATGTCTTGAAGAAAATAGGAAGCAAACATATTGATTCATTTCTAACTAAATATTGAACAGCTTTAGTAAGGTTGACCACGGTGTTACCAGAGGCTTTAAGCTCTTTGATTTGAAGTTTCCTAAAAGGATGTTTCATACATTCATTGGGCTGGATAGTTAAATAGCCGTAAAATAGTTCTGTAATTCATCAGCTTTGCCGAATATTAACAAAACCTCTGCATATTCTCGTTTTTCTAGCTCATTGCCTATGCACATTGCTTTCCAACGTAGTATTACGAGTGTTGCTACATATATTTCTAACCTAACCATGAAAAAACGGTAATTTAAGAGAAAAAATCGCTTTATTGTTTTTCAAAATATTCACCATTAAGATCGATGCACTTTTGCATACGCCCGAACCACTTTGTGAAGCTGTTTTGCCATTTCAAAGAAGATACCTCAAAGAAACATGCGTTTTGAAGGCATCAACAGCTTCTTCGGGAGTTGAAAACCGCTGTCCGCGGAATTTAATTTTTGATGTGAGTGAACAGGAAGCAGTCATTTGGTGCCAAGTCAGGGCTGTACGCCGGATGACCCATCAATTCGATGTTTTTTTGCTACGGCCGAAGTGTGAGAGCTCGCATTATCGTAATGATTCGTCTTCGTCGGTTAGTTTTCCTCAGTTCATCGAACACTTCAGGCAAACAAATGGTTGTATACCATTCAGAATTGACCTCCTTTTTTCCACAAGCGGCTCGGTGGCAACATGTCCAGATTTTGAGAAGTAACATGCGATCATTTGTGCGAGTAACTTTTTTTTTTGAATTTTGCTCGTCTTGAAAGACCTGTTTTGTTTCGGGCTCATACGCATATATCCACGTTTCGTCACCTGTCACGATTGAGTAGTTTGCTTGCACCAATCGACACGAGCCTTCTGTTGGGCGATTGTCAAATTATGCGGTATCCAACGTGAAAAATCCATTCTGACGACCAAATGGTTATGTAGTATTGTATTTGTGCAGTCATACTAATGCCCAGGGATGCATCAATCTCACGGTATGTCACATGAGGATGCTGTTTTATCAGTCCACACACAGCATCGATGTTTTCTGGCACAACTTCACGAAATTCGTCGGTGAGCAAACTGCGTTCACGTTTGAATTCGTTCTACCAGTTTTTCACAGTGGCCAAGGATGGAGATGTCTTGATAATCCACGTCGACAATCGTAATAAATCATCGCAAGAAAATATTTAAGGTATAAATCCATTAATAATTAATAAAACCAAATTGTGCACGTACGTCAAAGTGTTAACAGTAAGTTAGGCCTAAAAAATGTCAGACTATACGACGGAGACATCAGATTGCATCTGGCTACATGGTTTGTTGCTCAGCCTAGAAATATATGTAACAACCCTCGTACATATCGTTTTGTTTATTTCCGAAATTGTTGTTTTTTGCGAACTGCTTTCCCGATTTTGTCAATCAATTCAGATTTTTTCTTTGACGGAAGGAACTTTCTCGAAGACATGATTGAGGTCATGATCAATTTATTATTATTAAGAAATTTTGAGATACACAATCGGTTTGGAGTCGACAAAAATTAAAACAACAAACAAACGTAACAATCAACAGCAAAAGTACAATTTATGGGGAATTCCCGCTTTTATTTATGCTCATTTTTTATGTTTTTTGTTTTTAATTCTTTCTGCTTGAAGTTGCTTTTAAAGTTTTGTTCAGAGTACCCACTTATAAATTTAGGTGTACACTATATCGAGATGTACACTATATCGGGTATTCACTATACTTAGACGCGACTGTATTTGTTATTTGTCGACGCAGTACATTCATTCTTAGTAAAACCATATGCCATGGTTAAAAAAAACGTGTTGGATTGGGAGGGAAACAAGGTTGTTGTCAGCATCATGTATGTACATATGTTACCCAGGTGTATCTTCGCTGAATTATCCATATCAGCTGGACATCTGATTTCTATATGTAAATAAAATTAATCGTATTCCAACTTTAATTGTTAAATCTGTTCTGAATCATTTCGGAAGCACAAACTGTTTATAAAATTAAAGAAAATAGAAATCACAGCAGAACAGAATATCTTTTGCTGTAAGTACTTGAAATACATTAAAAGAAAACAAATTCAAGGGCCAGAACAACAAATGCTCATTACACCGAAATTACATTTTAAAAATAAAGTAATTACTAAATTTTATGCCAGCATGTAAAAAATGTGTATATGTGTAACTAAATGCCTCCCCTTCAACATCGATTTACGTTTCTAATTGATGGATACAAAACTTTTAATGAAAATCCAAACAGACGCAACCGAATTATTCGTGTAGGTAGCAAACCAACATTTATCTCGAATTTATTTGTTTACTATTCGCTGAAAATACTCGAGAATAAAACCTTTTAAGCAAATTACATTAAATTTTTTAGTTTGAAAAATTTCCATCTGTACTTTCAACATGATTTAGTACGACGTGATAGATACATAGATACTACTCGTACATATGTATCTACAATAATATTATTGTTGTAGATCGACAACAATCACCGTCGGCGGCGGCATTTATTATTATTGTATTACTAAGGCCCGCTCGCTCACGTGAGTGCTGCTGCTGCTGCCAAAACGCCGTCGAACGCCAACGCCAACAAAGCGCTGACGCTAAGCGAAAACAAAAAAAAAAATGAAATAAATAAACTAAACTAAATCAAATCCAAGCAAAAAAATGCTGAGTTCGCTCAGCAGTTGGCGGCGACGGTGAGTGAGTGAGTGCATTGACGTAATAGAATATGTAGCCACAAAAAATTAAAATTAACAAAATGAGAAATAAATAAGCAAAAAGAAAATAAAAATTTGTGAATAAAAAATGCCGACAATTGCGCTACAAGCTGCTGCACACAGCTACAAACAGAAATTACTCAACTACACACAAACAGCCTCAAATAGTTTGAGTATAATTGCTTCTAATTGAGCAGAACCAACTCAGAGCGTGAGGCAAAGTTTGAGCGTAATGGAAAATGCCAAGAAATGTAGAATAACAAAAAAAAAAAAAAATGAGCGCAAAAAATGAGCGCTCACACAAATGTATGAAAATTAGCATTAGAATTAGTGAAAGAGCTAGCACTCACTGTGTGTGAGCAGTGCAGCAATACACACACATGGTGGTGCCAAAGTACGCAGAGCAAATAGCTTTGCATGTGCATGTGTGAGTACGTGTGTGTGTGTGTGTATTAATTGCAGTGCACATGTTTAGTTAATTAGTCGTTGGCATCTAATAAGAAATTGCATGCTGCACTCATTTAATTTTGAGTTACACTCAATTTGAGTGGGTTTGCTGCAAATATATTCAAATAAGAATAAGCAAAATAAAACAAATAAATAAAATAAATGAAAGAGTAGAAAAAGACAAAAACTAAAGAAAGATACCGACATAGAAAACAAATTAAGAAAAAATTGTTTCTAACCAATGTTTTTTTTTCTTCTATATAGTACCCTACAAGTATTATGTTTAAGTGCGTATGGTCGAATTGTTAGACATTTTGATCAAGTTGTATGATTATAGCCGGCACACAAATAAATAAATGTTAAAAGGCATATAACAAAGCTTTAAAAGCGAAGAAACTATATTAAAAAGTACAACCTTTAATATAATTTTTTTTTAGGCACCATATCTCCGAATTGAATGATGGCAAAATTAAGCATAAAATCTCAGAATAGTTCCATAAAACACTGACAAATTTTTTTTATAGAAATGTCTAATGTAAGTTTACCGACTTTTTCTATGAAAAGTAGACTCCCTACATCGAAGCTACATTTCAGTGGTCAATTTTGTAGACCTGGAAAGGATTATCTATTATTTCCATGCATTATGTAGAAAATATTTTCACTTGTATTGTATTTCTATGGAACTTATGGCTTCAAAACTTAAATAGAAGACAAACTTGTAGCTAATCTCTTGTAGTAAATTTTTAATATTTTATTTTGGGACTTTTTTGAAGCCTATATTACAGGTAATATTTTGAGTTCTGTTAATTTAAATTGCTTTAAATAATACTGTATCATATTGTAACCATTAATTTTTCATTCTAAGGAGAAAAAAATGGTGAAAATCGCCTCATTCATATTTTGTTTGGCAGTTATGTGGCTTAAAATAAGAAATTGTGTGGATGGTCCACGTAAAACCAAGTATTTTTAAAATTTTTTTTTAATTGAACCTATTTAATATAATATACTTAGGAATATGATCTTTCAAATTGCTTCTTTAGCTAGCTTTCATTCGTACTTTTTGAACCAAAGAAAATGTATTTTATTGGTGACTTCTTTTTCTAAGCTTCCGAGCCGATTAAAATATTTTAAAAGACTTTGTTTTAGAAATTTACTTAATTAAGTTACAAGTTCTCATTAGTTTTTCATCAAAATACTCATAATCACAGAATAGGATCCTAGAATTTCTAGCTATGACTCTAGCAGTTCGAATATCAGAATCTCTACCATCAAACCATCCCAGAGACACTTTCAAGACTCATATTAGCGCTCTTAAAAGTAGCTATATGAAGTATCTTATAACGGTCCATACAAGGTAAGCTTTTAAGGCACGAATAAAAGCTTCTACAAGAACTTCTATCAAGTAGTTAACATACATAAGTCATAATAGAGGACATACAAGAACTCCTCTATTATTTTCATTTCGTCCGGAACGCCTATATTATTACCCTACCAAAATCTCTTTCAAGACTCATATAAGCGCTTTTGAAAGTAGCCATGTGAAGGATCCTATAACGGCCTATTAAAGGTGAACTGTTAAGACACGAATAAGAGCTTCTACAAAAGCGTCTACCAAGTATGCTTACAAAAGTCATAACCAGAGACGACCTACCTACCTACTTCTCTATAATATTCATTTCCTCTGGGACACCTATATTATTTCCCTTCCAAATCTGCTTCCTTGACCCATATGAACGCTCTAAAAAGGAGCTACATGAAGGAATCTGTAATGGCCCATAAGAGGCAAGCTACAAGGGCACGTATAACAGCCTTTCAAGTACCAGTCAGTCTTTCAAGTACCCTACCAAAAGTCATAACAGGCGACAGGAACTCCTATATTATTTTCTTTGATTGGGTTTGAGATCTACGAGGTTCCGCGCGGCCCTCACATTAAATTTGATAAAGTGATGAACGGAATGGTTATCGGTATTTGCGGGAGTTCAATACATTTCAGATAAATTTCGGCATAAAATAGGCGAAAATATTTTTTAAATACACTGGAGTAAAAATTAAAATATCAATTTTATGGGTCCATTTACTGGCAGTTGGCGGTTATTGTTTGGAAAGCATGACTACTTTGAGAAAATCCGCACTTCATTCATATTTAGAAGAGTACAATACATCAGACCATACAAGCTGTTAAGACGAACATTGGAATGGTCGACCAAATGAAATCATAAAATGGTATTGGATGGTCCTTCAATGCTTATTGACTGAAAACGAGCAGTTAGAGTGGGTTTATATTAGAGTCAGAGTCATATTAGAGTCGGAGTCATATTAGAGTCAGAGTCGGAATCATTTCAGAGTCATATTAGAGCCAGAGTCATTATAGAGCCAGAGTCATATAAGGTTGGAGTGAATATATGGTTGGTACAATTAAGAAAAATTTGGTCTATAGGATCAATTTTTTTTTTATGTCTGGTAAAATTTGTATTGACTATCTTCTGAAAGGAATAATAATTAATCTGTCTGATAGATTGAATCTAGGAAAATATGAGCCAATTTTTTTTGTGTCCAGTATAATCTTAAAATACGATCCATTTTTTTTTTTTTGATGTGTCAAAAAAAAATATTTTTTTTTATTAACTATCTTCTGAAAAAAAAAACAAATTATCTGTTCTATATCGGAACAAGTTCCATTTTGGTGTAATTTTTAGATTCGGATGGAAACATTTAATCTGTTTGATACATTAAATCTAGAAAAATAGGATCCATTTTTTTTGGATATTTTTATTTCTTATTGACTATCTTCTGATAGATAAAACAATTAATCTGTGTAATATATTATGAAAAACCGGATCAATTTTTATTGTGGAGATGTGTCTGAAATAAATCAGCTTATGATGATGATTAAAATGATTATGTTAAGAGCAAAGTCCTACTAGATATACTTGATTGTTTTGAAATATTTGAAGAACTTTCGACAATATAATCTGCAGTAGTCCCTTTCCAATTAGATACTTGATAGCACTATTTTGCTTGAAGGACAATTGGTGAAACCTCTTTTATTAACAGAAAACTTTGGAATAGACTACGGTATACTGTCTGTAAAAAGCAGAATGAAGCAAGATAGACCCCATTAAGTATATATATTCTTAATCAGCATCAAAAGTCGTGTCGATGTCCATCTCTCTGTATGTACGTATATGAATCGAAATCTTGGAGACAATAAGAGTAAGAGCCTACAGATTTGCATTTTTAGATGCTCTGATTCATTCTTCAGGCTACATAACAAAAAATCTAACCCCTTCTCCCTAAGGTGGGTAGGGGTTTGGTTGGTTGGTACTTAGCATGCATACCTAGTCTTCATTCATTTTGGTCCACATCGGACCACTAAAAGTGGTATCTCCTATATAAATCTGTCCCAACTTTAAGTGTTTATTATGGTAAATTTTTATTGTTGTTGTTTATTTAGCTAGAAACACAAACTAACTAAGAACATTTTCTATATGGGCTAAGATTGGATCACTCACTAGAAGGGGATGCACTCATACAAATTGTTAGAAAGAGGGTATTCTTGCTTCTTATTCTATCCTGTTTTTACATGTATTAGACTCAAATCTAAAGTTTTCTAAAACTTGACTTAAATTGTGTTCCCAAATATAGCTTAAAAGTAACTGAATTTGCGACTCTAAACAGTGTAGGTCATATAGAAGTCACTCAATTTTAAACTTAAAATGCTTATTGACGATTCTAACAAATTTGTGTTATTTTTTTTTTATTTTTTTTGCTGTTGTCGCGCGCCGAGAATATATATTGTCAAAAAAAAAAAAAAAAAAAAAATCGTATTTCACTCTCCCGCCACACATTTAACATTCAAGGGCCGCTGGCTAGCTGCCTGCCTAACAGCAAACGCTCTCAACGAATGCATAGCATGCTGCCTAATGCCCCCGTAATGCCTGCCCCTGCACATGTCTTCAAGAAACGCTCAGATACAAATATAATAAAATATAATATTTGACGTCGTCGTAGTCGTTGCTGAGCGTAAATGTATCTTAGTGCTTGCTAACATGTGTGTGTGTGCTACTCAGATACTATCAGCTGAGTGAATTTTATTTTTTTGTATTTATTTTTTTTTTTGTTAGTTCGTTTATTCGTTTTACTCGGTCGTCGCTGTCGCTCGTTTGCTGTTAGGTCCAAAAGTTGTCGTATTTCACTCGGGGTCTTTTTCAGTTTGTCTGTCAGTCTGTATAGCGAAACGAGCTACAACATCGAAAGTGTCTCTGGATTATTATACTAAAAAAAAAAATATATATAAAAAAAGCGCGCGCGTTTAATTTTAATAAATTTTATTTAATAAAAAAATATTATTGGTAATTAAAAATATGAATTAAAATTGTTCAGCAAAAGCGCGCAGTGCTATTGTTTGTTTTTTTGCATTGAGTACAAAGTTCAAAAAAATAAATTTAAAAAAAAAAACAAATTTTTTTTTTAAATAAAAAGCAAATAAATTTCAAAATACTCCAAAAACAAAAAAGCACGTGTTTACATTTGACTTTACGCCGAAAAAAAAGCGCAAAAACAAATAAAATCAAATCAAATCAAAAACTCACTCATTTGATTGTGCTTTTGCATGCTCGCGCGCGCTCGCTCGCTCTCTCTCTTACACACTGCATAGTGCGCGCAACGTGTTTGCATGCATTAAAAAGTTTTGTGTTTGTGTGTTTGTGCAAAGCAAAAATAAAAATTAAAAGTGCAAGCAGCCAAAAAAAAAAAAAGTGAAAGAAGCTGTAATACCGTTATACTTATATGTTACCCAGTTAACTAATTACTTGGTCAAAAAAAAAAGAAGAAAAACAACAACAAACAAAACAGCTGTTTATTACTCTTATACACACTCGCATTACTTTGCTGTGTGCATATCCTGCTTACTGTTATACTAAAAACTGTGCTACATTACACATGTTTGTATGACAGTTGTGCACTTTGTGTAGACTTTTACTCAGTGCATATCCTACTTCGTTGTATGCTCATTTTCTCTGCTGCCGCGCTCTCTGTGGTTTTTTTTTATTTTATTATCTTAGCTGCAACACGCGCAGCTCAGCTCAGCATAGTCAAGCAGCACAGTTTGCTCATCACTCTGACTGCGACACCCACACGAAACGAGTCACAAGAACAGCAAGCGAAACATATTAAAAAATAATAATTTAAAATAAATTTAAAAAAAATATTTCAAATAATAAAAAAAGCGGTACATAAAAAAGGACATTAGGCAAAATAAAAGTGTAAACGAAAAATAACAAAAAAAAAAAGAGTTAAAACTATTAAAAAAAAATAAATAAATATATTTATTATTGTTATTCAAATGTTTGTGTGTGTCCTGTGCGCAGCAGCAGCAACAACAACAACAACAACAACAAAATAAAAACGAAAAGATAAAAGCAAAATTTTTCATCGATTTTCTTACGCTCTTCTTGTTGTTCAGTGTGTGTTGTGTGTGCTTTTAAGTTTGTTTCGTTTACATACGCTTCTTCAACGTCTTTCGCCTACATACGTTGTCATCGTCGTCGTCGTCGTCGTCGTTGTCCTTTCGTATTATTTCGTATAAACATTCGTACGTGTGTGTGTATGTTTGTGTATTTTTTTTTATCATACTGTGTCGCCTACTGTCCGACTGACGCCGGTAACGTTGCGCCTACAACAAAAACAACAACAACAACAAAAAAGTGACTACAACAAATACATTTCAATGATTTATTACGCGCTTTACTCATAGTCCTTAGAGCGCCAACAGCTATAAGCTATCTCTTTCATACAAATACGCGTACACATGTGACGCCCCCAACTCTAAAACTTTTGCGTGTGTTCTCTGTCTCTATCTCTCTTACTCATTTACACACACACACTTGTATATCCTTTTCCGTGTGTATTTTCAAAATGTGTGTTGTACTCTAATAGAAATTATGTTAAAATTGTTGTTGTCTAGTGTAAAGTTAACGGTAAATTAAAAAAGAGAATTGTTAAATTAATTATAAAAAAAAAAAATAAATTATATTACAAAACTGTTATACTGCTCAAAACAAACACAAAACAAAACAAATTTCGGTGCTTAAAACTAATTGGCAAAATATATTAAATAAAAAATAATTTATTTTATAACTAAAAACAACATTGAGTGCTTTAAACATTTGTACAATAAAATAAATAAATAAATAAAAAAAATATATATATATACGAGATACATAACTAATTTAATTTTTTATTTTTAGTTCATTGAAAGTATAGAAAAGCAACGCAACTAAAAATAAAACAAAAAGAAATAAAAAAAATAGAAAAAAAAAAAAAACACAAAGAATTCGTAAACGCAGCGCAGTGAATTAACAAAAATAAAAAAAAAAATAATTAATTGTTTTTTCTTGTAGAAAAAAAATTAAATGCTAGAAAAAGAAAAATTAGAAAAATTTTAAATGGCATTTAACGCATGAGGAAGATATAAAAAAAATACAACAACAAAAAAAATAAATGCATTAAAAGATATTGTGTGTAAAAAATAAAAAAAAAAAAATAAGAAAAAATTTCGCTTGCTGCGGTCTAAAAATAAATAAAACAACAACAAGAACAGCAGCAGCATTTGTTACAAATTAATTAAAAAAAAAAAATAAACAAATTTTTTTTGGTTCCTAAATTAAAACACAAAAGCAAATGGTTTATAAAAATTAAGCGCAAGAAAAATGCAGCTAAATATAAAATAAAACAAATTAAAAAATATAAAAAAAAACCAACAAACAACAAAAGCTGTGCATTTTGTATAAAAAAGAAGAAGAGAATATTGAAACCAAAAGATTAAACAAAAAGTAGAACAGAAAAAGAAAGTTATATACAAAAAAATCATTAATATGAGAAGTTAAAAAAAAATTAAAATAAATATAAAAAAACAAAACAGAAATTCGAACAAAAAAAAAACAAAAACACAAAAGTTAAATAAATAAATTAACACAAAAAAAAAAAAACTTACACAAAAAAAAAAAAAAATTAAGCAACGCCAGTGAAAAATTATATTAAATAAAATTAAAACAACAAACATCAGCAACAACAACAACAAAATAAAATTTTTTATATATTAAACGCTGTTGTTGTTAAATATTGTTAAATGAATTCGCGGTGCCTTTATTTATAGCTAAAATAATTATTTAAAAAAAAAACAAAACAAAACAAAGAACGCTTAAAAATAAATATATATATATATTAAAAATATTATATATATACAAATTACTTATATACAAAAAATAATTAAAAAATAAATTACACAAAATAGTAATTTATTCAAATTATTAATAAGCGAAAAATATATTAAATTATTAATTAAAAATAGTAATTTAAAAAAAAATAAAGCAATATCTAAGTTAAAAAAAATTTAAAATAATTTAAAAATTAACACTCAAAAAAGCTATACAATTAAAATTGTTAAATAAACTATTGTGCAATATATAATTTAATTAAAAAATAAAAAAAAAAAAAACAAAACAGTAGCAAATTAAAAAATAAATAGAAATTATTTGCTAAATTCCTTTTCAATTGTGATTGTTAAAAAAAAAAATAAATTAAACTAAGCTTACTATTTGGCAACCTTAAATTAAAAAAATAAGAAAAAAAAAGCAAAGCGCTGTGTTACCAATTTATTAAAATTATAAATAAAAAAAGTTTACGAAAAGTTATAAAGTGAAAAAGAAAAGAAAAAAAAAAAATAGAAACGGCAATTTAACGAAAATAAAAATTGCCAACAAAAAAAAAAATCGATTTGTAAATTTTTTGGTGCAATTTGTTAATACGTAAAAATTTTATGAAAAAATGAGCGACAGGGAGCGATCGTCCCCAACACTGATCGAAACTGGTTTAAAAAATCTAATTGGCGGCCGCGATGGCAATTATCCACTTATTAGTGGCATAAATGGTGAGTTGTGTTGCAAATTAAAGCTAAGAAGAAATACTAGGGTGGCATAAGTTTAGTTTAGGAAAATTTCGTTTACCGGAAATTTCTTTTATGTAGCTAAAAAGTAATTTTTAATAATAGGTCGTCATTTTTATGTTAAGTTAATAGAAATAGTCGCGTGGAGAATGAGGAAATAATTGTAGCGTCTTACTGGTTAATACCGGTATTCACTTTCGGGAAGATGTTGGGCAGTTTATGGTTCAAATTCATATTAAATTTAATTATGCATAGACATGCCGTGTGTGTTGATGAGTTGTTATGGTCTTTGTTTGGTGTCTATCCAGCACTCAACATATTTATTTATAACTAGAGGACCCGATTTGGACTGCTATGCCCCCTCTTTCTCTTCCTTATATGACACATAAAAACCTAACGCAGAAATATTGCTCAGTAGACTGTTATAAAATCATATGAAATATGTTAAAACTATTTGAGAATTATAATTGCTTTACAAACTTAAAAAAAAACTTAATCGCGGTAGATGTACTATACCAGAAATTTGCGCGGTAGTGTACTAAATAGCTTCCCAAAGTTCCATGGTGATCGGATTGATGTATTAATCCGTAAAGAACAAAAATACATACATTTATTTTTATATGAAGTTTGAAGGTATTATTGTAACAGTGCGACACAGTCGTATTCTGTGAGTTTAGTTTGTCTAAATTTTCTTGACCTGTTTTCTCAATGAAGTTAGCTTCGAATGGCATCAATTCGCTGTCCAGCAGTTCAGAATACATTTGAGCATTCATACATGAAGGCACAAAATATATTTGTGACTTTCCTAAGGGCAGTCTATACCATCAGGAATCGCTCTCTCCATGGTAGCACTTGTAGCAAGTCTGCCGAGGATGGCGGTTATCCTTCCAAAACTTGTGAAAGCCATCAGGCCCATCAAAAACCACTTCTTTTTATTGCTGAAAATAATTGTCTCCCATATCATATTGATATAGACTTGTTCGTCTGTCTGTTCGCGACAGAACTTGAAGGCAATCAAACTGAATATTTTTAGACTATCAGAAAACTTGTATTCATTAAATATAATTCGGTTCAATAGAAGAGGCTCCAATACAAATCTGTCCCAGCTTTTAGAATGAATATTCAATTAGACTCTTGTATGAACAAATTTTCCTGTTGTAAATTTAGATAGAAACTCTAAATTTTGGTATACTTTGCGTCAATTTTGAATAAAATATTCCATTAGCATTCAATTCGGTTCTCTAAAAGCAGTAGATTTCCTATAAAAAGTGAAGTCGATATAGACATGTCCGTCTGTCTGGCTATGAACATCAAGATTTTGAAGGCTACAAAAGATAGAGTCTTTAAGATTGAATATTTAATGTCTTTTATTCCCTCTTCATATAGTTAGTATTTAATGAATGTGCCAACCCGCTTTCTTTAGTGGTTGGCACCCATAAAAACCTGCTCTCCCTACTAAATTTTTGAATGAATTATAATGGAGAGAATCCTTGAAAAAGTTTCACTTCTTTTGTGTAGTCCAAGCGCACTTCTTATTGTTTAGTTTATCCACATCCGCCCATTCTCTTCTCTTGGTTATTTCTTATGAGAGATGCTACGAATTAGTGTTCCCAAAATTTGTTCAGTAAAAACTTCTTAGTAATACTGCTAAGCAATATTTATTTTCACTGAAACGTGTTGTAATATTATGCACTCATTATACCCTACACTTGAATGCTATATATATGTAACAGACATAAGAAGGCATGGTAGATCATATAAAGTAAATTTGGTAGATTATTGAAGAGCATCAAATTCAAGTCGATATAGTTATGTCCGTCTGTCCGTCTGTATTCTGTCTTTTGTAGGTGTGAACAATGAGATCTTGGAGATTATAAAACTAAGATCAAACAATTTGAATTTTTAGATTCTCGTGATTTGTAGAAAAATAAGACCTTGGGGACCTTTTTGTATTAAATTACGTAGTGCGAAAAACGTTATAAAACATTTCAGTCGAGCATATGGTATAAAGAGTCTACAATTCCATACAATAACTGGAAGTTAATTTCTTCTCCAAACTCCAAGTGTTTCAGTAGATGGACAGTAGATAGAATTGTTTGGTTCAATTTCTGCTTAAGAAATTAATTGCTTTGGAGATCTTTTATGCATTCCTGACTAATTCTGCTAGTTGCATATCAGCGTCGCGGTCATATTAGTCAGAGTCTCAATTTAAGAACTTTCATCAAGAAGAAATATTATTGCAGTTCAAAAAGTTATAAAGTGTGTCACCTTAAGCGATTAATTGGCCAAGTGGCTTATTTCTGTAATTTAGATAAGTTGATGGGAGTTTGATCCATTGAACTAGTTTTCCATTGTCACTTTGAAGTTTCTCAATTGGAGCATATCCCAAGCATTGATCAATAGCCAAAAGAGCATTTTGAGGCAAGTAAAATAGAATAGCTTTTCTTTTGTATTTTGTAGCGAAGCTGAGAAATACGTTTCATCTGGTAAGCTACGGAAAAATATTTTACTTTCTTTTGAATTATTTATTTGGCTCTCCATTAGCCTCTTCTCAACGATCTTCTTGTATCACTTTATAGTATTTTGCTACAATTTTTGAAGAGAAGAAAACATTGACGATTTTTCAATTTGATGCTGCATTCATCAGATGCTATGAATCGAGTTTCACGTAAAAAATGTTTTATCTTCAGTATTGCTCCTGTCATGTTGGACTTCCTTTTGCTTTGATTTAAAAACCACTCATAAAGACTTGTCTCTATTAGTGGATATTCAGCACTGTGTAAGGATTTATTTTGTGCTTCCTGATAGGCGTTGGAAAAAGCAAGTAAAATAGCTTCTTTCTTCGATCTGATGACAGATTTGGTCGCACTGATATCTAGAGGTGAGCTATTTCTATGACTATTATATGCTGGAATATTCGAATTAAAGTCCTGTGTCTATGCTTCTGCAATTTCTGAGAAGTAATTGATCCATTTGACATAGAGAGGCACTGATAAACGTGCTTCGTTTTTAAATGTATCATGTTTGATTCAAAATTACAATACGCAGCTGTAATGATGGACTATGATGCATAATTTCGGAGCTTCCTCCGTTTTAAATATCATTTGGAGACTTGGCTGAACTTCTTTTTCTAGTTTGTGCGCATATGTTCCAGCAGTTCGGTACAACTTTGAATGATTAACTTTAGCTAACTAAGCTTCAGTTAGCTTCAGTTCATTCATTTTGTCACTGGATAGCTTTGAAAATAAATATCATACGAGGCGACTATATATCATTTGTGATGTACCAATTGTCATACATAAATTGAGAATATGTACTCCAATTTTGCTATCCCTTTCGTGCGTGTATAACCGTAAACTAAATATGTACAATGTCACTGTCTCTTTCACGTTCACAGTTTCTTACCAACTAGTACCTGACTATGATTTTGTGAGAGGCTTAACTCTACCGGGTTATAAATTTCATGGTTTCAAAATAGTGGGATCTGTAATTAGTCAAATATATATCTACATGAACCCTTTTTCGAATTTTCTCTTCTTGTTTCATATTAAGATATAACAATTAATAATTGTCAATTATATACACAGTAAAAAATATCTGTTAAGCAATGAATTTTATCAACTGGTTTGTATAGATTAAAAAAATATAATTCAAGCATTTATGATTCAGCGATCATTTCGAATTGATTGTACGTTTATTTATCATTCCAAAGGTTAGTTATTGGAAACTCTTTGTTTAACCCACTTTTTTGTCAAAATTTTTATACTCTATAACAATTTTTTCTCATTGGCCTTGTAAACTACCGATATAAATATAAAACAAACTATTCAAAACTGCTTGGCTGCCCGTTAATAAAGATTAAATTCGCAGAACCACATTCATGTCGGCTAAACGCACTCGAAATATAAAGAAACGCATGCTTATCAATAGACTTTATAAAGCCCAAATAAGTTGTACCTTGTACTACATACAAACCATTTAGTGAAACATTTATTCTTCAATTTGATGAATATAGAAAGAAAAAACATTGTCCCCAATTACACCAAACAAAAGCTAAATATAAAAAGATGATTCAAAAGTTTTTTTTTTACCGCTTAAATTTCCACCAAATGCTACTTAAATTTGGGATTATACCTTTCAACGCTACTCAAAAAATAAAAAAATAAATAAATATAAAAAAAAATAAAAGGAAATAAATACGTGTTAGAACGTGCAAAACTTTTCCGCAAAGTTTACCGCAGTCCGAAACGCTTGAGGCTTGAGGCAAGGCAACGCAAGGTATGGCAACAAACACTTTCTGCGTCAGCTTTGATTTATTATCAAATTTGTTCTACGCATTTTGCCAACCTTCTTCAAATCCGCAGCAGAAGAAAGAAAAAAAAAATTATTCTGTCATTAATTTGTAGGCAACATGGCAGGGCAGCATGGCACAGGGCAGATAGACAGACAGACAGACAGACAGACAGACAGACCAGCTAAGCGGATTTACTATAAATTTCATTTGATATATCCGAGTGAAGAGTTTCAAATTAAAGTTGTCGTTCGTTCGTTTCGTCTATCGAAAATATTTCTTATCATTCCGAAAACCATGCATCGTCGTACATCTTTTTTATGACTAAATTTTTGCTTATTTATGTATTAGAAAATAAGAGGGTTGCCCCGCGTGCAATTGAAGTTGACAATGATTGAGAGTTGCTCGGATGAAGTTTAGCTAATAAATCATGTAAATTAGATTTCGCAAAAGATTGAAGTAGCTGGTGGGCATATATAAGTTGAGTTGTATGTAAGAAAGCTAAGTTTTTTTTTTTCATTACTTACTTTGTATTGGAACATATTGATTTGGGAGAATGTATGATGCTTCTTAAGCCTATTTGATGAAAGGCTTTCGGAAGCCTCTCATTAAATAATAAATATGCTCTTTTTATTACTTCTATGCACTTTTTAAGTATTTCATTGATGCGCATTTATCAAATATTTATTGAATTTTGACTTGTAATAAAAATAATTCAGTTAAAATGATTTTCTAATTAAAAATACTTCAATTCGATTGATTTGACATTTGTTGCTAGGCCAGTCATATATAAAAATTGTTGTGTCATGCACTCAAAAAGATAGTTCGTTTGTTTAGACGTTGTAGCATCGAAAGAAATTGCGATATTTGTGAGATATGGCCAGAAATGCGCGAAAAAGTAGTAGAATATAGCACCTCTAGCGTACTCTAAACATAAGATAACAACTCAAACTGCTTGCGTTCGACATATCTGTATCTAATTGATATTGGTTCCGGGCACTGCTCACTACTTGTTATTGGTGTAGTGTCCACTGTAAGACACTTCTAATCTGATCATTATGTAAGAAGCTGTTCCAAACCTCAGCTTAGTAATCATTTTCACTATAAATGTATATTTTAATACATTGGTTTCAGCCAATGGTGAAAGCTGACATTGCTGATAAAGGAAAAATGATTCGAAAGCTAAAAAAAAAAAAAATGTTACTCGCAGAATTTCGTAATCTGTAGATCATGAAGGCAAGTTGTTAGATTTATTTTTAAGCATCATAACTCTACTCTCTACCGATTCCCTTGCATCAGTTTTCGTTATTTTGGTCAAATATAAAGCCTAATGTCTATAAACTGCAAGCATTAGTCTCTGATCATATAAATCAATCCACTAATTTTCAACCTATATGGAGCTTCTGAGTTTAAATAAGAACAAATCTATGCCAATCAATTTACCAAATAAATTTTGAAAATTATACAAAAAATCAAAGTATTATCTACAAGTTCAAATGTTGCATACTATATGCAAATCCATGCCACGTGTCGCAAATTATATTTCACACAAATTAATTTTGCACTTCAGAAATATG
This sequence comes from Leucophenga maculata, assembly GCA_035044805.1. Classification (NCBI taxonomy): domain Eukaryota; kingdom Metazoa; phylum Arthropoda; class Insecta; order Diptera; family Drosophilidae; genus Leucophenga; species Leucophenga maculata. Next base: position 50,064 of record JAWNNP010001715.1, on the reverse strand, counting down.
AGGCCTGAAAATGCATAGAAAATCAATAGCATAATAAGTGAAAATGTGAAAATGCAAAGGAAACCGCTTATAGAATCAGTGAAATAATCGGTCAGCATAAAACGGACGGACAGAAAGAGAGAGAGAGAGAGAGAAAAACCAGCGACAAAAATTATTATTAAAAATAATGTTTAAAAACTGCAAAATAAATCAATAGCGGAAACCATGCAACCAAACCAGGCAAGCATAAATGACAATTTTTTTTTTAAAGAATTTTTTTTTCTATACGCTATATTAAGAGATTAAAATTGTATATTGAAATGCAGGCAATATATGTAACAGCTAAAGGTAGGAGATATAATTCTATGCTTCAACAACAGCTAAAGAAGAGTTGATAACGAGATGTCCGTCTGTCTGGTCTTATAAAATTTCATATTTTGTAATAAATTTCTGACTGTATAGTGCAACTCCAAGTCGCTTACACCGCATTGCAGCGTGCTTGCTTGTTTATGTTTGTCTTTTTTTTTTGTTGTTTTTTTTTTGTTGTAACTCGACAGTAGACAGCTGCAATAATACAAATTTCACACCTCATTTGACATATTCTGCATGAAGTACAAAAAACGAAAAAAGAAGAAAAAAAAAAAATTATAAATAAATGAATTATAATTTATGATGCCATAATTTGTTCTTATCAAGCGGCATGCGGTAATGCAATGAGTTGTTAAAGAAATAAATCTCAAAAGATATTACGCATACGCCGCGTTGTGCTACATTGCAGCTAAGTGTAGATACTTGTGTGTAACTATCTACACGCTCGTCTAATAAGCGTTGATTACCGCATTAAATTAACGTTTAAACTGCTTAACGCTGCTGATAAGCAGTGAGCGAATGAATGTCAAACAGTGTCACTTACACGCTTAGATACATTTATAAGTGTCTGACGACGCTGTTTTGCTGCTTTAGGCATCAGTTAGTTGCTTCTATGACTTTTCTTTAAATAGTATTTTTTTCAAATGCGATAAGATTGGAAATCTTTTTTTTTTTATATTTTTCTTCTCAACGCACATTTTTTCTGATTAGTTTCTATGCGTAGTTTTGTTTTAACTTTCAAACATGACGTGTTATACTCATAAATAATATATTAAATAATTTATTATGTATAACACTTAAATAGAACTATAAACAAGGGTAGAACTATATACTCTCTGCACTATGGATTGATGATAGCAAGCAAAGCATTTTCTTAATCTACGTTTGATTGTATGTCATGCGATTAGCTTCGATTTTTAGCGCAATGATTGCTTGGAACTGTTTACTTGAGTATAGTAACTAACTATGACGCAGTTAGTTGTTACAATTTTTTGATTATTTAAAGGCTATAAAAAAAAAAATAAAAATAAAGCAGCTCGATTTACACAATATACAGTTATAATGACCGATTGGTCATTAACACATGTCGCAGTTTGCACTAATTCCATACAAATCCGTTTACTAATTATTTGTAGTTTTTGAATTTGTCTTATCTGAACGACATTGAGCAGCTTAGCTAGTACGTTGCAGTTGAAAGTGCTTGATTTCGAGATGTATGACACTGCTAGCTTATTATTTCATGCATAAAGAGATTATGGTCCTTTCCATGGTTCAACAAGTTAGAAATATTATTTCCATCAATGAAATATGACACACAAAGCAATAAGTTTTTTCGTTTGTAATGGAGAAAATGTGCAGGGTACAACACGGTTGGACACTGCTTAACTGATTTTTTGGCTATACTCTTTGTACCTACTACTACTTCTTTATATATTGTGTCATATTTATATATATACGATATATAAATATGTTAAACAAATAAATTTGTTGGCATAAAATATTAAAATTAATAGAAGCATGGCATAACCGAGGCGCACAGCGCAAGTAAAAGGACGAGTGAGAGTGTTTGTTTGAAGCTGAAAATGGCGCAAAAAAAAAACAAAGAAGAAAAAAAAAATACAAATTACAGCGCAAGGAAAGAAAGCAGTCTTCATCATTCATTCTTGTCGACGGCGTCGTTGTCGTCGCCTAACACGCGGCGTATGCGCAATTTTCATAAAACATCGAAAAAACAAATGTAAACTTTTTCGTTGTTTTTTTGTTTTTGTTTTTGTTTTTTTTTGTTCTTGTTCTTGTATATAATTATAATAATCAACACGAAGAAAGTGAACCGAAATAAACGTACTGAAATATGTAGGTAGTCGCCGGAAAAATGCCAAGACGCTAATGCATGACAAGGCGTGAAAAATGCTTTTTTATGATGTTTGATGTGGACGATTTCCTTCCATATTACATATTTCGTTGCCCAGTGTTGGTATGAAATGCCTGCCTAAAGAATAGAAGATGTGACAAAATATATTATTTGAAGGCGCAAAAGATACTTTAATTGCAAAATTTCGTTCATTAGCAGCACAGTTCGGATTTATTTGGGTTAGTTTAAAATGCCAAACAGCGAAAAGCTATATAATAGAATTTGAATATATTTTTACTTAAAGTGGGTTTACACATCTGTGCAGATATGCCACATGGCATGTACTATATAGCAAACACTGCTGCTTGGTCGATTCGCCAATGATCGTTCCATCTAAAGCAATTAAAATTTTTTAATCTAAGCAAAAAAGAGGTTCCTAATGAAAATATAAACCAATTTTTTTTTTGTATTTAGATGTACAGATTAAAAGAGAATCTCTAAGTGTGTAGAACTTGTAGAATATCTACAAAAAGTATTTGTTTTTTCAATACTGACTATAATCCAAAGAAATGATGCTATGACTTCGTCAAATTTAAGAAGATCTTTCTACATCAGTCTACATGCTTTCTTAAATGATTCAATCGACAAATGAATTGAAGACCGAAAATCCCTTAGCTCCTCGTACTTTCGTGTTTTAAGTTCGTGTGTATGGGTGGCTGTCTCAATATTGAAAACTTGGAAACTGCAAATTATCCTTCAGTTTGAATAATTAAACTTTCCTTTGTCCTTTTTAGATAACTTGTATTCAATGACTGTGATATCTGCACTATAAGCGGTTGATCTCATACAAACCTTTTCAAGATTATTTAGTTTTTTTTATGAAAAAGTGTTATTGTTGGACTTGTCTATGTTGAAATTTACATCAGATCTATTATAATATACCACATGAAACCAAATAGGACTATAGCCTTCATAAAAAATGTAAGTTTCTAGAGGCGCAAGGATCTTGAAGTCGGCTCTCTCGACTGCATCGATTTTAATTTTTTTTTCTGTTTTATTTTTTTATATACTAGCTGACCCGGTGAACTTCGCACCGCCTCAGAATGAATAATTCAGTTTGTAGCAAGGCATTTGTTATATTGAAACGAATCTTGTTCTACTTTATATTGAATTATTTGCTGGATGGGTTGCAATTCGGTCGATTCCCTTCATTGTAACATTTTTTGTTTTGTTTTCAGGTTCAGAACAAACAAAGCGGATGGTTTCTTGATTCAGGTCCAAGCATTAGTCATTGCGAATGGTAGACCTATGAAATTCATTTAAACTCAATTGGCATATCTGTAGGATTCACGGAAATTCTCGGAATGTAAACTTCATCAGCTTTGAAATTTCTTTTGAGGTTCGTCGCGTGAATCACATTGCCCAAAAGTTTTCTAATCAACAAACGCGTTCCATTACACCTAGTTTTGGTTGCTTCAGATTTCGAAGCATAATAGCTACCCATCCAAACTTCAGTTTAAAGTTTAAATTTATTTGAATAATTCGTTGCTTCATCTTTGTTTCATCGATTTGTGGGAATGTACTATACCAAACATTTGATTTTGAAGTGATGCACAAGTGATGCACATCTTTGTTCTTTGTCGCAAGAGTTGCTCCTTCACTTTATCAATTGTAACCAATTGTGGTTAGCAATGATGCTCGGGAACAATTTGTAGATAAATTCATCATTTTAAAAATTCAGTGAAATCAATAATCAATTAGATTCATTCTTCGACAGAAACGCTGGCATTAGCAATTGTTTCGAGTAATCTTCGGTAGATGTATCGCATATGTGTCATCAGCTGAAGTCGAAGAAGATTGAGACAAAAGGTTGTAGTTGTTGGTAATGCTTGTCGGAAATAGTCTTACAGGAGAAGCATGCTCCTCTAAAACAGCTTGAGTCAATGCGCAAATCTTTCATAATTCGATTGGATAATAATTCCAATGCACCAGAAATTAATGAATAATTTATGTATTCATATTTCATGCGACTGCTTCCAACAAAAACTTAAACGTTTACTTGGAACATTCAAATCACTTGGAATATTCGAATTACTTGGTATATTCGAATCACACGAGTGAATGCAGGTGTTCTAATTCATTCGTACTGTTTTTCACAAAAAATTCAGTCAAACTTATGTCGTTCGATTGCCGATTGCTGAATTCAGATAAACTCATTTCATTCCGTGCGTCACATTCACTCAATTCAATTAAACTCTATGGTATTGTCCTGCACTTAAATTTTAAGTGAACTCTTGCAGAGCTCTATTGGGTACTTTCCATGTTTCGAATTCATTCCAGATGATGATTTTTCTTGCTACCAATATTACCTCCATTGCTGAGTGTTTCGCCATGTTGCATGTCGATTTGAACGCTGAATGAACCATTCGGTACCCTTATAATGAAGTGGTTGCTATCCCAGAAGCTGCAACTGCTACAGCAAAGTCGAATCGGTTGAATATCTTGCCAGTTGCACCATCATTTTCATCATAAATTGATTTAATTAATGAATCTTCCTTTGGAGGTTCAACAGTGGTACATTCATTCGAACTGATTGGCTCAATGCATCACGGGGGTATTCACTTTCATGCTCCAATTCTCGATGGAAGGCGTTGTTCCTTTCACGATTTGACTAATAAGCCGCCGATCAAAAGCCAAGCCTGGTTATGTATCTTTTTATTCACGTCGAGTTCGGGATTCTCTGAATTCGATGTAAATTATCTACGTCCATGTCATCCCTCTATTTGTTTCACAGTTCACGTGGATTCGATGGGAAGCATATCGAAATATTGATAGGAAAAAATGTTCAAATTTGAGTTGGAGATGCACAAACTACTGGGTTTCTGCGATAGACATGTCCCAATGAGTATTTTTTTTTTGTTGGGCACAGTACACCATTGACTATTTGAAGTGTTTCCAATGTTTACGGCTTGCGAACATTCACTAGCAATAATCGCAAGTAGAAGCATTCGTCAATCTTCGAATGTAGTTGGTAAATATGACAGAGAAGAAGAATCAGTAGAATGCATATTTGGATGTTCAGAAACCGCATCGTAATGCCTTCTACTTTGAAAATTCTTCGATGAAGCATTTGAAGTGTAATAACGTGGCATCTGAGAGTAAAGCAATGTTAGTCCAAACGATTCACTTTCGCGAATCAAAAAGAAACTGGTCAATGTTGTCGCTGAAGGTATTCCATTCATACTAGTCCATACTATCCAGACTAATATTATTACATTATAAATCCGAAAGAAACTCCGACTGTTTCCTTCTTACATCTAAACTGCTGAAATTTTGGTTTAGAAATAGATGGAACTTTCGGAGGGGAAAAATCGGAGGGGAAAAATCGGAGGGTAAAAATCGGAGGGGGTGATGCGCCACCACCCATATACAAAAAGTTTAATCGATAAACAAAGATTGCCATATCTTTGCATGATAATGGATTCGTGACAAGGGAGATCCATTCGATAAATGTGAATAGTTTGGCTTTTCTCAGCGCGGCCGAAGTCGCGGGTTGAGTTTGTACATAATATGTACTCGTATATGAGCAAACGAATTTTTTTGTTATATTAGTTTTGTGCAAATGTATGTAACAGATAGAAATAATGGTCGGAGACCCCCAAAGTAACCCAAAGTTATGGTCAGGATTGATAGAGGAGTTAATATAGCCATGTCCGTCTGTCTGTCCGTATGAACGAAGGGATCTCGGGAACGGTAATTGATAGAAAACTCGTTCCTTTTGCATTCGACTTGTATTTCGCCCGAATTTTACAAGTTTATTTCAAAATTTTGCCCCTCCCCCTTCCCCATAAAATCTACCTCAAGAGTAAAAATTTCTTCAGCACAAAAAAAATTATGCCAGAGTAGAGATAACGTCTCTCTAAGCCAATATCCAAAAAATTCAAGAAAAGCGGAATGAAAATGACGATTTTATAAAATTGAATTTGAAAGACTTATAATACTTCCGTCCTCCCTTTTCATTGCATACACAAAAAAATGTTTTATAAAGCACTTATTCGTGCAGCGAGAAGTGGGAGGAGCAAAATAGTTTTCTTTAGTACCATTTTCACTTATTAATTTCCTACTTTTTTGTTTGGCTTTGCTTGGTCATATTCTAGGAAAGCATTTAATGTGTTTGTTAGGCGACCTGTACTGCTACAGGGTCTCTTAAAGTCGGTTATGCACGACTGTAATTTTCTTACTTGTTTTTGCTAAATTTTTTGTCATATTTTAATAGTTACAAAGCTAACAAATAACATAAAAATCAGTACAGCCTTTCTTTATTTTATTTATATAAATTACATAGCTTACGCTCTAAGCTCAACAAATGTACCAACTCTTGGCTGTATAGGGTATATAAAAACTTTTCTGCACTGCCACCACCGCATACAATGGCAAATTTTTAATTGGTCACGAACAATTTTGATGTAATTTTTCCTTTTGACAGACTCACTCGCTTTTGTATATTATTTTGCTTACAAAAGATATAAAACGAATTAAAAATTAACACAAAAACAAAAACAACAACAACAAAAACAAAAAAAAATAATAAATGTAATTTAATAATAAAATAGCGAAAAATGTATTTTATTGTTTGCATGTTTTTTTCATGTAAATTGTTTTATTTTGTTTTTATGCTCGAAATGCGACAATTTTTATAACAGCTTAATTTGGGCGAAAGTAGCGGCAACATGGCGTATGCTTAATATTGCATTATTGCATTTAATTGTATTAAATATATAATAGCACTCGGAGTGTTTTAATTGATATACGCTGTCTATTTTGATTGTGGGAAAATTTTAATTAAATGAAAATGTCAAAAATGCTTTTCTGCCTCTTCTTCTTTTATTGATTAAAACAATTATTGCATTAAATAGAATAGAAAAGATTATAGAAAAACTAGGCGGTTTTGGGCAATTAAACTGGGTGTGTATGTGAATAAAGACATTTGCGTCATTTTGGCTGCCAAAAATTACACAGCGAGAAAAATTTGTTAAGAAAATTAATTAATTAGTGTAAAGTTTTATAAATTAATAAATAAAATATTATAAATAGTTTATAAAAAAATATGCTTTGCTAAGCTCTCATATATAATTTTTTTCTTGCAGTGTACTTTGTCATTTATTATCATTTGTCAATGTCTTTGAGAGCAGCATAACAATAAATATAACAAGTCGAAGTGGTTGGTAGTCCTGCTACTTCATATATCTTTAGTTATAGCCTGCAAACATCCCTCTTCGTGCAGCAACTTTTCTTTAGATTCGTTTCGCTTGACAAAATGGCATTTTCGATTTTTTTTTTTTGTTTTTTTGTTATCTATGTGTAGCTATCTAAACATTCATCCTTCCAGTCAGCTACTTATTCATCCATTTAGTCATCTATACTTCGCTTCACTCATTCACCCAGCGAGCGCAGTGCTTCAATACTTGACAGCGACAGGCTTTGCATTTATTACATTTGCATGTCATGGCATAGTTCTGTTCTGTTCTGTTCTTTTTTTTTTATATTTTTCTGTATTTCAATCTAACTGAAGACGTTCGTTCAAACTAAATAAAATATGAAACGAGTGGAAATGGCCGCAAGGATGCGATTCGATTATGTTTGAGTACAATAAAAAAAAAAAACGGCGAAGTATCTATAATAAATAAAATGAATTTTCAATAAATATATTTTCGCTGTCAGCAGTAAAAAATGCAATGCAAAAGGCATTTTTTATTTATTTATTTATTTATTGCGCCATTTCATATTTGCTTAATAATTATTTTATTAAATGGTTTGGCAAATTTAATGATTTTTTAGCTTATTTATTTATACTTTTATTGTAAGAAAAGTATACACGTATATAGTAGGAAAAGTTGAAAAAAGTGTAGAATTTTCCGCATATTAAGTGCGGTTTTTCTGAATATTAAACAAGATATTTTAATTATTTAATTTCCAGTATAACTCATTTAAATTTTATGTAAATCCAGGCCAGTAACAAAAAAAAAAAAACACGAGCAATTATTTTAATAATTAAGTTGCGCATTATTAAGTACGATGGTAGGGCAGAACTCTTCGAAAAATGTTCATTTAACAAGCAAAAAAATATTTTTTACGCATTTAGTTTGGAAAGTAATGAGTCTCGATCAGAGAAGACAATATATTACATATTTGTAAAAAATAGAATTTTAGTAAATTTTTATAGCAAAAATCTAGTAGTTTTTCATAAACCTTAATGTTCTTCTATTTCCAAATAATTTAGTCCAATAATTCACCAAAAATTCGTATTTTAATGGCTGCCTCGAACAATCCCTCTAGCAGTTTTTTAATATACCAAAAGCCCACTGAAAGTGAGAGAATGTCCAAGTGGTTTCACGTCGATGCTTTCTAGTGCCGAACATAGTATTGATAAGCGTCAATGAAAGCCTCCATACTTTTGCTTCTATTAGTGATAAATCGAATTCTAACTTTTTTGGACGTCTAACTTCGCTCCTTGGTGAGTGAAGTCGATGTCTGTCTAAAACCTCTGTTGATCTATGCGCTCCAACACTCAATTCTGAAAGCAACTTCACATCAAGCTTCCGAAGAATATTTCCACGCATTTGGGTGACGATAATAGCCACCACGTTACTCCTCGTTACTCGCCTATCCAATGACATGGGTGAATGAACTATGAACTACTTTGTAAGCCTTTTAATCCCTTGGTACGAGATTAAGGGTCTCGTGAAATCTCGTGAATTATTGCGCAAAATGCAATGCGCAAAGCGACCAAATACAATCTCAACAGTCCATAAAAGAACTTGATCCTTAAAGAGCCTCGAATAACTGTGGTAGCAAATCAAGGATCTAGTTCAACTTTGCACCCTAGATACTAGCAGTGAGCTGCATGCAACTCGAGGACTGCTTGCTCTGGTGGGCTCTGAAACAAACACAAGGAAAAATCCCGCATGTGGTACAAGAGATACCCTTACTCTGCCGCTATACGACGCGTCCTAGAGACTATGCTCGCTAAACAATTTAATGCACTAACACCATTTGCGGTGGAGAATACCCTACTTGTATTGTACCCACCATCACGCGTACAACCTTCCACGCTGTTAGGTCGGCACCTTTGTTAAGTGGTAATGTTTTCATGTCTCCTCAGGAAACTCACAGCGGCAAGCAGAATAGGATGTAGGCCTCTTCTATGCAAAAATATATTAATAGATCCATGACAAGTCTGCAAAAAGCTAAAACTGAGATTGAAACCAAATTTAGGCCTAATCACAACAAATGTGACGTTAAGTATGTACTCGTAGATAGCTTCTTATATTTATTTACTTTCCTACTTATAAAACTTCTTAATAATACACAATCACCAAGTGGCCTTTCCTCTCAGTCACAACTAAACACTCCACGTCTATATTGGACAGCTACTCATTCTGCAGCAAAGGAAACTGGCTCTCTTTATCACGAATTCAACGGCACGCCGCAGTTTATCAAGATCAAGAGGAGAAACCCCCATGAGTAGTTGAATAACCTCGGTTGAAACTGAGTGGCATACAGCCCAGCAGCATAATACGATCGGCCAGTAGCAGACATTTTTGCACGGCCTGCAGCAGACATAGCCGTTTTGTACTTTAAAGAGGATTCATATGAAAGTGGGAGAGTATAGTTCTCTATCTTATATGTGTAAGTTGTTTCAGGGTTAATCTTTTTCCCACATCCACCGTCTCTTTACGACTTTGGCTGCTTACATGACATTGCAGTGCCAGAAGCTTGATGCTCATTGGCGGACTATTAATTTGAGTTGGCAGAATGAAATCGATGCAGTTTTTAATAAATTTCTCTACAAAGCGATACATAAGATGTTACAAAACGTTGGATCTCTATCGGCGTTTCATCGCTTATTCACTTGATATTGCCCCACGAGCGCCACCCGTGGGGCAATTCCAGAATTCTATGTCTCATTAGCGAGTGCGTCTCAGCATCACATTTCTGATTGTTGACATCTTAAGAGTAGGGTTAACGTTTTCTTAGATCCTCATCGTATAGTTTGCGTCAGTCTTCACAAATGTTAATGGTTCCCTTGATCCTCTTTCTATAGTATGCACCTATCTTAACATATGAATATTCTAGCCTGTTATGTGGTTGAGAAAATTTGGGTTAGGAGATACCATAATGATCTGCTCGACGAGGCTGATTGATCTAGATTTTATCATTTTTTCATGCAATCCAACATCTGGATCATCTTGATCATGGAACTTCTTTGGACTTAAGGTCAAGGGTGCGATTAAATTGGCATAGATTATCTCCTGCATCTTCCTTTTTTACATAAAAAAAACTTCGTATACGATTATCGCAGCCTCCTCACAAAGGTGAAACTTCTCACATTTCTTTAAGGCGCATCTCCAGCATCTCCCTTTATTTTTTTTTACACAAAATCAACAAACTTCGTATATTCGTAGACATCCTTAGTTCCAAAACAGAATTTTCTGCTGCCAATTTTTAATATTACTTTTGTATTATAAGGAATAATTGTGATATGTGTAGTTAGGCTTGTGGCACTTGGTTTGTAACTCGTTCAAATATTTTTTTTTAGGAAAGTTCTTAAATTTTTTTTCTTTGCACATAACATTCAAATTTTCTTGCTGTTGAAGTTTTTCCACTCACCATTGCTTAAAGCTGCTTATGTTGCTTTCTGCTGCTGCTCTTTCTGTTGATCTTTCATTAAATTCTTTTGTAACTTAAGAAATATCTCTAAACTTTATAAACTTGCTCGGCAATGTCAACTCTGAACTTAAACTTAAAGCCACAAATGCTGTTGCTGCCTCCATTCGTCCTGTCCATCTACTCTGCAAACACCGAGAAAATTGTTTAATCAATGTCGCTCAAACTCTTTAAAAACTAAAATTAAACAAATGCCAACACACCCACAGAGCACAGCAAAGCACGTTTAGCCTAAAAACTTGAAAAGGATAACAATACACAACAAAGTTAACTGTATTAAAGTGTAGTAAGAGAGCGGTAGGAGGAGGATGGTATGAGAAGGTAAAAAAAAAAAAAAAAAACCAAATCAAATTAAGGTTAAATACCACAAGGCAGTGAAATACACACAAAGCGATTTGTGAAATCCGAAACTAAGCTAAAAGTATGTTGAACGTACATAAATACACAAACACACACACATGCACATGCACACAGATAACAATACGGCGTAACACCTGTCCTTAGATGTATGTTAGCATGTATATACCGGCATACATTCATGTATGTATGTATGTATGTATGTATATAAGCGTAAAATATTTTAAATAAACATACTCATACACTGACTGACTTACTTACACATAAACACAACTGCAAAGTCATGCGGCGGCAGGATAATGCCAACATGCTGAAAAAGGAAGTGTGGTAGGGGAAACGAAAGCAAAAAAAAAAAAAGAACTCATGCAACATTTGGCATTTCTTGTCTCGGCTCGTAGGCGTTGCTGCCATTGCCGGAAGCGAATGTGAGGCAAAACGTAACGGAAGAAAAGCACAAAAAAAAAAAAAATGAGAAGGAAAAAGAATGAGAAAAAAAAGTTTGGCCAAACCATGCAAAACCAGCGAAAAAAAAGTAAACTTTGGGCAAACTGTGCAGCTTTAATGCCCTTTAATCGGCTGAATTGGAATTAGAATAGTCTGTATTAGAAATGTTTTTTTTTTATAAGTTATAGATTAAATGTAAAGTAATATAATATAGCTAGAGATATATTTTTATATAGTTGTAGGGTTGTATCTAATTTATATGCTCTATAAGCTCCAGAGTTTTAGCTGTTGCAAAAGATTTGTATTTACTTCAATAAAATTTATATCAAAAACTTTTATCTAAAACTAAAAACATGTAACGCGCCAATACAAATAGATCTTTTACATGTTGTACTCTAAGCATTACACAAAAGAAGTGAACAAAAATTCTATCGAACACTATTAGGTTGAGCGAGAAGCGAAAAAGCGACTGAGCGACGCATTATTGTGGCGCTGAGCGACGTCGCTTATACTGTGCTTGTACTGAGCTAGTACGTGTCCAAGGCCTTATTTGACGACTAATATTATGCTATGAACAAGATTTAAGCAGGATATCATTCAAATGATGGTACTGGCTGACTCCATCGCTCCTATTTGCAATGATCCTTTTTCTCATTTTATCAATGGCTGCTCGCATGTTGGTTTCGTGGTCACCCAAAGTTTTGAAACCATTGCTGTACACAAGCGATTTTTTGCAAACTTAAAAAGAAAATAGTTCATTGGAGTAAGGGCTACATTTGGAAAGAAGAAATTCACCGAATTTGCGGCGAACCGAACAAATGTTTTGTGGTTCGAGCTATATAGCAAGTAGCACCTTCATGCTTAAAATAGAGGTGGTCTCCTCGATTTCAATAAATTGGGCCAAGAAATATTTCGCTATAATGATGTTTTTTACATAAATAAGTTCCAAAGATGTAGTCTTAGCATAATCCACCCAAAAATTTTCTACACGCAAAGGTGATTCGTTAACGTCTCATTAATTTTAAGCTCTCCAATAACGGCACTTTGGCTTATTTGCGAAGTCTTTTAGCCAGAATTACTTCTCATCTCAATTATTGTCTATTGGAAAGCTTTACAAGCAATCTTCATCATATTACTGGATTCAGAACTATCTCCAATCACCGGTTGTCATAAGCTAAATTCTGAAAAAAATATCAAGAAGCAGAATGGGATTTGTTGGTTTCGAAAGTGGTCGCTAGGAGTAGTCAAAGTTGGGGGATATTGGTATACCCTGTTGGTATAGAGAAGAAATTTGGTATACTTAATGAGAGAATCAGGAGAAGTATTCCTAATAAGTTTGGTCAAAATTGGTGATGGCGATGTTCCTCCTCCCATAAAAGCTTTAAACAAAATATATAATTTGAGGTACAGAGATGAAATTTGGTACACTTGGTAAGGTGATCGTGAGAAGTGGGATCTATTGGACAAGTGTGAACAAATGGGCGTAGTTCAGCTAGTACAAAATAGTTTTGTTTAACAAACGCCGAGTGCTTATTCGGATTGCTGTTCGTTTCTTCAGTAGTGAATTGGAGGTCTTCAACGATTCCTTATTTATTATGATCTCGTTTAAACTCATTGTAAAGAAGCTTCAAAAGTGTTCTTACCTTCAAACAGCTCGACCTTGATTTCTTTCAGTGTATTGCCTCTAAGACTCTGAGATTCTCAATACATTGCGCTATTCAAGTTTCCAGAGTCCTCTCTTCCTATAGACAGCAAAATAGATGATCTCAATGCTCAGATCAAATAGTTTTAGTTCTAAAACAAATCCAATAATCTATTACGTATAATCATAGACCTAAGAGTTGAGTAACGTGAAGGGCAATACTGATAAAGATTTGGGCACTGCGACACATTGTTATCTCTATAGTGAAAAGATCCTTTCGGCTTCATCTTTGATAAGCTTACGCACGACTCTTATGCTTAAATCTGATTCTGGTTAGAATCGGAAAATTACAGAGTTAGTTCATACTTGTCTCATCCTTTTCTAAAAAGAGTCTACACTCTGGAGAGAAGCCCATTTCTTTAAGATGCTAACTCTGTCGATGGTGACCCATAGATAGCTCATATGCAGTCTTAGGACTCCTCTGCTGAGAAGTGTCTTTCGTTTTGAGTTATTTGGTAGCAGAAGTTGCCTAGTCTTCCGTAGTCCAGCGGACCGTGTTCATGACTGAAAGGCAGATTTCCGAAATACTTTACAGTGATTGTTTAGGACTAAGGTTAAGAAGGCTTTTGAGCCTACCAAGTAGGTATAAGATCTCGATTTTACCAGCCTGTCTGCTATTTCTTTACCATCAATACCCCTATGGGCCGGACAGTAATGAACTTATAGTCTGTCGAGAATTGTTAAAGCATATTGAAAAATTTTGCAAATCTGGATGAAAGCTGCCTGGAGGATAGCGGTTTGCTTGCCACTTATTTGTCTTAGAATATTGCTCCTTCTGGAATTCTGCTCAATATATGTCGGGCGTAGACAATGATGCTATGAATCTCATATTGAAAGACTGTCGTCCAGTACACATTTTAGTAGATAGTCCAATATAAGGAGTAATGTTATTCCAATTCATGCGACTTTGGAGAAGCTTGGGAGAGACTAGATCCAGATTAGAGACCAGACAAGAGATCAGACTCGACTGGAGATCAGATTAGACTAGAGATCAGACTAGATCCAGAGTAGAGAAAAGTCTAGATCCAGACTAGAGATCAGACTTGACTAAAGACCAGACTAGATCCAGAGTAGAGAAAAGACTAGATCCAGACTAGAGATCAGACTTGACTAGAGACCAGACTAGAGATCAGACTTGACTAGAGACCAGACTAGATCCAGAGTAGAGAAAAGACTAGATCCAGACTAGAGATCAGACTTGACTAGAGACCAGACTAGATCCAGACTAGAGACCAGACTAGATCCAGAGTAGAGAAAAGACTAGATCCAGACTAGATCCAGAGTAGAGAAAATACTAGATCCAGACTAGAGATCAGACTTGACTAGAGACCAGACTAGATCCAGAGTAGAGACCAGACTAGATCCAGAGTAGAGAAAAGACTAGATCCAGACTAGAGATCAGACTTGACTAGAGACCAGACTAGAGATCAGACTTGACTAGAGACCAGACTAGATCCAGACTAGAGACCAGACTAGATCCAGAGTAGAGAAATGACTAGATCCAGACTAGATCCAGAGTAGAGAAAATACTAGATCCAGACTAGAGACCAGACTAAATCAAGACTATAGACCAGACTAGACTAGAGACCAGAATAGACTAGAATCCAGACTAGTCTGGAGACCAAACTATAGAGCAGACTAGACTAAAGACCAGACAAGACTATAGACCAGACTAGACTAAAGAGCAGACAAGACTATAGACCAGACTAGACTAAAGACCAGACAAGACTAGAGACCAGACTAGACTAAAGACCAGACAAGACTAGAGACCAGACTAGAGACTAGACTTGACTAACGACCAGACTAAACTAGAGATCAGACTGAATAGTTTATACGACATTTTTTATAATTTCTGATGAAATAGTCTTCTAAGCTATTCATCTTAGCAACGTGTACGACAGAGGTGGCTAACCGGTTCGTGTAGGAGATCATAGTTAGGTAAAATTCCTTTTTTTTTTTTCAATGTCTCCATACCAACTTTCAGTTGAAAAACTATAAAAATTATTCGAATATTATGTATTGAAGTAGGAAGATAGTTGGACAGATGGACTTAGATATGAACATGTCTACATTATTTCATCTCATTTAGTTGCTATGAATATATAATTTTTATCTTGAGTCTTTAATGTCTCCTACAATATGTAACGAACTAACTGACAAAACAGTTATAATCCTTTTCACACCAAAATATGCAGCGTATAAATAATAACAATACAAAACGTAATATTTGAGCACGAAAGCAAAATTTTTTTTTTGTTTGCGTTTTTAGTTGACGTCGCTGAGTGTAGCAAGGATCAACAAGGCTGGGAAAGAGCAATAAGTGGAGGAGGAGAAGGAGCAGCAACAGCAGCAGCAGCAGAAAGACTAACAGAATGGCGACGTCGACATTAATAACGAAATCCATAAACGAAACAATGTTGACTTTATTGTTAAGTTGCCATTTTTTGTTGCTGTTGTTGGTTTTTTGTCTTGAGTACTTTTTGACTGACGTCGTGGTTATTGTCATTTGCATGAGTGTATATGTGTGTGTGTGTGTGTGTGTTTGTATAAAAAAGGGGGTATACTTGCTGTAACATAAAAGCAAGAAAAACTTTTCATTTGTCTTTTGTATATGCCACACGGGAGTGACTAATTTCTTTTAACTTTTTATTTTTTATTTGTCTTTTGGCGATTTTTGCGATTTTATGACAGACAAACAAAGGCAGTCAGTCGGTCACACACACACACACACATATACAATATATATATATATGTATTTATGAACATGTGTTAGTTGTAAACAGGAAGCAGTAGTAGCACAGCGCACAAACAAAAATTCATTCGCGCAGGAAGCAAATATTGTAGGAAAGCACACAAAAGTAGGCAACACAAAAAAAAAAGCTGCTTTCGCTCTTTTATATTTGCAAAGCTGTATCCTACGCTCAGCAGCAGCTCTCTCTAGTTTTGTTTGCCGCTCTCTCTCTTTATTTTGTTCTATTGCTCTATGTTTTGTATGCTGCCTGCATAAGCGCCCACGCCGCCCACGACTTCATTGTCTTCGTCGTGTACGTCGCCTTTGCCATGCCATTGCTTGCAAATGTCAAAGTAGCAAAGCAAAACCCGGAAATTCGAAGGACCAATTTTCGAATATTTGCGTGTCGAAGTATAATATTTCTCCACATTTATTAATGTTGTTGTTTTTGTGCATATGCTTCGGGTAGCATAACAGTAAAAGAAGCGTAAGTTACTGTTATATTAAAGGAGGAAAAGATTTAGAGCGTACATATCTTAATTGATAATAGCGCTAATATAGGGTCTTCTAATTGAAGTGATTTATTTTGTTGTTGAATTTGAAATATGCTGAAGAGGAACTATTAATCCTTAAAATAGTTTCCCTAAAACTGTTATATTTTTTTCGATGCTTTGTAAATATAGGGGAACATAAAAAAAAAATTAGTGGATCTAAGCATTTATTCCATAATTTTTCCATATCAATTTCTAAACGAGTAAAATTTCTAAAAGACGTAATTTTGTTATCTTCGAAAATATCATATTTATCTGATAAAGAATAAATAATTTTAATTTTAATATATATGAGATCTCCAATTTTCGTATAAAATTTTTATCTTGAACTGAAAAATGTTATACGAATCTCTTACCAGTTCCATAAAAAATATATTCTAAAACATCAAATGCTAAACTTCTATTTAAGTAGTTCAAATATTACACTTTAAGCAAAAAATACCTCAACACCTTTCTATATGTGTAGGGTACAACAATTCTAAAGCAAAAAGTCTCCAAATTAAAATCGCGCACTTTGAGCTTTTTTGCGTGCGCATGTCGATTCGAAAATTTTTATTCGAAAAATCTATGAAAATGCATATTTGAATGCATGCAGCGTGCTCTCACTCACACTCTCTCTCTCTCCCTCTCTCTCTCCCTCTCTCTCTCTCTCTCTCTCATTCAATACATTACATGTAACTGTGCTAAACTCTTCGAATGAGCGCTGCAATTTAGTGAGTATTAATTGTTTGTGCTTGTGTGTGAGAAGAGCGTGTACACTCATGCATTGCATTGTTTTCGTATTACCAGCTGTTGTATGTTATAGTTGTTGTTGCAGCTGTAACTGTTTGTTGTTGTTATTTGCAATTTGTTGTACTTTTTAGTTACACTTAGTTGTATGTATTAGTATATGTGTGTGTGTGCAACTCTTTTGCCGGTAAAAATAATGTAAAAATAATGTAATTGTAAATGTAAGTCATGCGAGCGGGCATACAATACATAGTTGTACTCTCTCTCTCTCTCACACTTCTATTTCTAACTATTGTGCATAGCAGAGCAGCAGCTAGCATTGTCGTCGCTGTTTATCTTTGATTTATGTCAGTCGCTATCTCTTTATGTATGTATGTGTGCGTGTGTGCTTTGTCTATTACCGCATATTTCGCTCGAATGTATCTACATATGTGTGTAAATGTTAACAAATCAGAGTCACGAGTTTTTAACAGCCGCAAAAATTTTGCTGTTAGCAAATATTTTTTATTGCAATTCGTATTGTTTTTGTTTTTTTTTTTTTGTTTAGCACGTCTCGTATGAAATTAAACAATTTTTATTGCGCATACAACATGTTGTACGAATTTAATTGAATGCACTTAAAATTGTTATTGTTGAGAGCTACTATGGCGTGTGCAGGTATTCATGTCAAGAAGCAGAATTTTTTCCTAATAAAATAAGCTAAATTCCCCGAAATAATCCATAATTAAATAGTTAAATCTTCTTCTTGAATTAGTCTGTGAAAAAAATCGGTGAAAAAAGTATAACAATCCTTTAACAGGTTTTTTGAGATTATGTATTAACTCGTGCGGTTTTTTTTTTTTTTTTTTTTTTTTAGAAAATTAAGGCTTTTTTGTGATAAAATGTTTGTACATTTAATGTTTAAAATATTGTCCAACTTTCTGGCAGTTTGTGGATTCAATACCAAAAGATCTTCTACGGCTTGGCGGCCAAGAACGAATCGTTCGATACTCTGTACTAAAGTGAAGCATACTCCGGTGAGGGCATTTTGCATTGATCTGGGAACAAATCTAGTATAAATTCCTCTCCATTAAACTCAAAATAATAGAACTCAACTATAACTTTAATGAATCATGCATCATATAATGATCTGTTGTGGAAAATTTAATAAAAAAATTCTAATTAAAATCAATTATATAAAATGCTACTTTGCAATCTAAAGCCTAAGATAAACAATTATTAATTTATTCATTTGAAATTTCATAAAGTTGAATGCGAGCTTTTAAAATTGTTTCCCAGAGCAGCACTGCTGCGTGTGTTTGATTTCATGGAGTAAATCGAAAAAATTTGTTTATTTATAAACATGCAACAGAACACAGCGTAAACTTCTCAACTAATATCAACAATAAATCGCTTAGAAACGAGCTTAAAGTAGCTGTTGCTAGCTCAGCAAAAAAGGCGGTTTTAATATTTGTAAGCTGAGCATCATCGACTCGATAAATATCAGCAGCAGCAACGTCAGCAATATGAGCGTCACAGACTAACAATTGCAATAATTGATACACTACAGCAGCATTTATCACTCGTATTACGCATTTATATACACTACTTGGCTTAACCACAATTTATATTTATAAATTTATGTATATACTACTTAAATTTATTTTCATTTCGCTCACATGACAGACACAAGTCAGTCTTCTTAAATACAAAAATGCTTACGTGCAATAATATGCCCCATGGGAGTCATCACTAATGTTTATGGAACAAGTTTATTTATGAAGTTTTTTTTTTTATTATTTAAGTGCATTTTGCGTCTAAGCTAAATAAATATAAACACACGAAGTTATAGAAAAAAAAAATATATATATTGTACTTCCCCTAGCTATGCTATCTGTCTGCTTAAATAATTACGTATGTCAAATTTTTTTGCTTTTAGCTGCTTACAATAAAATAATTATTAAATTTTACAAATTACAGCCGAGTGTAATTATTTATGCTTCGATTAATGAAATGATTAATGCACTCTAAATGTTCTACATGACAGCTTGACATATTAACCTAATTTAAAGTTTACGCTTGAAAGCAATAAATGAAAAAAAAAAAGTACAGCTTTTAAATTATAAGTTTTTATAATAAGTTTAAATATATAATAAATAATGTTACAGTCGAGGCTGGGCGTGTATGTGGTATGTTGTAACAAGTCTAAAAACCATTCTCGTGAATCATTTTATTCGCTCTGCAGTTAAATTTTCGTTTCGACTTGAATAAACTCTAAAAATTTAATACAAATGCATGAACGAGCAGCGAACAATTAAAATGAACAATGAATAAATACATTAATAACATGGAATGAACAATTTTGAACTAGACCGTTCGATTTTATACTTATTTCTCCTGCGTTTGAACAGTTAAATTGAACAAGAACGACTCTCATTCCTTATTTGCTGCATCATTTACAGTTTGTTAATACGTTTCTATGCTGTTTTTTTTTATATTATTATTTTATTTTAATAGGAATCAGTATTCGATATATGCTTTAAGCAGTTTCAAATAAGTACTGGTCTTTTCTATTAAATTTCATCTTTTTTCTGTTAAAGCACAACTCTTCTCTGTTAAAGCACAGCTCTTCTCTGTTAAAGCACAGCTCTTCTCTGTTAACTTTATATTATAAATACTGCTATTCTCTGTTAAAACACTGCACTTTTCTGTTAATGCAAACTGTTAACAGCAAATAACTGTTATTTAACAGAAAAATGCAGTGATTTAACAGAGATGAGCTGAGATTTAACAGAAAAGAGCAGTATTTCTTTTAAAATGTCAAATTTTGCTCATTATTAGTACATATTATCGTTAAAGCTCAGTTGTTTTTTTTTTTAAATTATTATTTATTTAAGTTTAACAAGCAATGCATTAATAAATCAACGATCCTTTTCTGGGTCATTGTTGGCCTAACTGCTAATAGATTTCAAGTAAAACGTGCTGTTTTTATTTAATCATTTGATTAAATAAACAACCTAGTTCTATTTTCTGTTTAAACAGTTGTTACTTATAAGAAATACGTTTAAACTGCCATATTGTCAAGGTCCCCTGAACACCTTTTAGTTAATAAATAATTTCTTTCATGTCTTATATTATTCTTTCTTTGTATTTAACAAAAAAAAAAAAAAAAATAAGAAACATATTTAGGCCCTGTAACGAAGGTACAAGAGCCTACTGGTTTTTGCAAGGTAGAAATAATGGTCGGAGACCCCCCAAACTTACCCTCATTATGGTCAGGAGTGACATAGGAGTCGATATAGCAGTGTTCGTCTGTCCGTCCGTATGAACGAAAGGATCTCGGAAACGGTAATATACAGAGACTTCGTTGTTTTTGCATTCGACTAGGACTGTTACGGAATTTTACAAGTTTATTTTAAATTTTGTACATTCCCCCGTCCCCATAAAATTACCCTTAAGGCTAAAAATTTCTTCGGCACAATATAGAGATAACGTCCTTCTAAGCCAAAATCCAAAAAGTTCATCAAAAACGGATAATAAATGACTATTTTATAAGCACTTGAATTTGAACGACCTATAATACTTACGTCCTCCCTTTTTCTTTTCATACATAAAAAAATGTTTTATAAGACATACCGTTGGTAAATTCTACAACCTCATTAAAAGTAGACACCACAAAGAGGACAGCACGCTCCAACAGCGTCTTTAATGTTCGATTATTGTTGCCCATGACTTAATCGGCCTTCAGACACTTTATAATGGCTTCAACATATTCATTGCCAAATGAGCCTCAGGCAGGTCGAGCTGAAGTGATGCTGATAGAGAGAGAGAGAGTCTCGTAGCATCTGCCTCGTCGTTTGATGCTAACTCGCTCTTCGAGGTGTGCTGCAAAAGCATCGACTGCTTCTTGCTCAGAGCGGTACCAATTGCTGAGTGCCTTATTCATGGGATGTTGTCTACTATTCTGTGGATCGAAAATGATCGAAAGTTTTTGACAATATTAATAAATTAAAATATAATGACTTACCTAATATAAGAGACCATCGTGAGAGACAAAAGCCTTGATATTCTTTATTACCTTACCATGTCTGTTGATTGGACTCTATTGAAGTTTTGCTTGATGTGCATCCTTCTTCTGACAAGCGGATGTTCAGTGTTTATGAAGTAAGTAGAATTGCTAGAAATATAGGAAATATTTATCATCGATTATATTAACTGTCGAATATGTCGACTGTTAGTTTTTTTTTGCATCTGATATGGTGAAGTTCGAATGGCACATTGATGCTTTATCATCTAATTTTATTCGCAGGCATGTCGCACTTTTTATCTTGCTGCACAGCTAAAGTAATCCGCTTCCTTGCTAAGCTTCAGCTCTTACAAGTTGCTGATGTTACTTGTTCTTAAAAAATTTGTAGTAATTTCTGCATATCTGGGGTTTGATTGCATTCTTTGTCTGTCACAAATAAAATATATTTCTCCTTTACTCATACTCTGTGGCAGCGGTTCTTAAATCAAAAATCATGTTTCTGAATATATTTCAAATATTTCAAATATTTCAAATGCTTCTTAATTTAATTTATTACTTTTTTTCTGTTTTAAATCAAAAATGCATTGGAAATATTTTTTCCTAAGATCATTCCAGCAACAGACAACTATATTCCGAGATATTTTTAGTTTCATAGCCATTTTATTATGCATACAAAAATAATTTCTATGTCATATTATATTTTTTTATGGCATTACTCGTTTAATTGCTGCTCATTTTAATTGCGTATATAAATGTGAATCCAATTCACTTTCTTGTGGAAAATTCATTTTCATTTCAAGTGTGCCGTCGTCGTCGCAGCCGCCACGGACGACTATTTCTCATCTGTTTTCTGTTCGGTTTCGAATAGTTGAACGCCTTCCGCCCACCCACAAGTGTGTAGCATAAATTCAATTCAATTATTTAGACTCTGCACATATTATTTATTCAAAAATATTTTGTACAATTGTTGAGTATACAAAAATAAAAAAAGAACAAATAAAATAGTTTTTTTTTTTCGAGTGTATTTCGATATTTTAATTGCCAAATATTTTTGCTGGCGTTTGTTGCTTCATCAAAGCTGCCTGGCCGCCATGTTCGAGTAGGTGTGTTTGTATGTTTGTGTGTTTAGGTGTTTTTTTTTTTTTTTTTTTTTTGTTAGAAAGAATAAATACATAAATTCATTTATTCTTTTTTTTTTTTTTTGCTTTACTGCTGACGCAATTATCGATTGTTTTTTTTTTTTAAATAGTTTTGTTTCACTGTGCTGTGCACATAAGAAATTTAGAAAAAAAAAAAAAATTATAATAAAAAAAGAGAAATGAACATAAGAAATCACATGTTCATTTATTTCTTTGTTGGCTTAATGTATTTGTTTTCCTTTTTTTTTTTATTCTTTCTAATTATGTATAAACAATATACGCTGTAAGCGGGATAGAAATTGTAGAGCATGTTGGGCTTGACTTAATGTTGGTCTGTGTGAACATTTGAAAATGTGCTCGAGGAAGATTTAAAATAAAAAATATTGTCATATTGTTGAGTTAGCGTTGAGTGCATGCTCTACCACGAATTTGTGTGTCTGTGAACCGTTGTTTGTAGGCCTCTCACAAAATATTACCATTTTTATGGTTTTATTCTACATTTTTGCTATTTTTGAACACTTTGTTGTTGTAGTGTAGTGCCCGAGCTCGGCTCTGTATGAAATTTGAGTAAATTGCGCTGCTGTTGTTCAGACTCTCACTATATATTACTCTTCTTTTGTGATTATCTTCGCATTTACTCTCTTTATAAGCGCTTTGTTACAGTGTAACAGATGACGCACGGCTCTATTTCAAATCAAAGTGTATAAACGACTGTTGTCAAGCCTCTCACTAAGCATTACTCCTTTTTTTTGTGTATTTATTTTTCCATTTATACGCTCAATGAGCTCTTTGATGTTATACTGTTGAGCATGTGCTCGACTTTACTTAAAATTTAAGTATGTGTAAACACTTTTGTCTAGCCTCTCACTTAATATTACCGTTTTTGTATGTCTAATATGCACTTATACTATTTTCGAGCACTTTGTTTTTTTTTCTATAAAGCATGAGCTCGACTCTATCTTAATTTTAAGTGTTTGAACGGCTATGGTTCAGGCTCTCACTATATATTACACTTTTTCGTATGTTTTTCTTCGCATTTATGCTCTTATTGAGCATTTTGTTGTTACATTGTAACGCAGAAGCTTGGCTTTATATCAAATTTAAGTGTGCAAACTGCTATTGTCAATCCTCACACTATATATTACACTTTTTTGTATATTTTTTTCATATATGTTCTCTTTGAACACTTTATTGTTGTACTCTTGAGCAGGGGTCTACGCTTTCGCAAAGTTTTATGTGTTTGAAAAGCTGTTATCAAGCCTCTCACTAAATATTACACTTTTTTTTAACATTTTTTCCATATATGCTCTTGTTGCTCATTTTTTTTGTTATACTGTTAAGCATTCAATTAAAGTTTAACAATCTCTTCTGCACAATTTATACAATGCAAATCAATAGACTGCCTTTTTGAAGTGCACAAACACTTCGGCTTTACCTAACCACAAAACACTTCGCACATTTTTTAGCTTTAAATAATATTTAATGTTTCTTTTGCGCTGATTAGTTACCAACTGCTGTGCATTTCACAATATTTTTTTAAAACTTATTTCCTTTTTTTTTGTGCGTTTTTGTTGATAAGAATTATTTTGTTTGCATTTAATTTTTTTTTTGTTATATATTATATATATATATATATACATATATAAAGTACAGGAAATGTTCGACATTATTGATGGCTTTTATTGCGCGAAATTTAGATTAATATTTTTTTGTGCGATTGTTCGGTTTTTGTTTTATATATATTATACGGCACTCTGACGCGTGCAACACATTCGACAAAAATGCATTTCAATTTTTTAGCCGCCCATTTTTTTCATTGAGTCGGCAAAGGGTATTAATTGGATTTAAGCAGGAACGTGCACACATAATTTATTTAATAGCTGCACAATCTACGCGTAATCTTATTTGTTTTTTAGATATTTTTTTTAGCACTTTTAATTGAATCGACATACTTTGTTGTAGTTTTTATATGCACTTTGATTGATGACATATCTACGCATTAAGCTGGTTCATCTATCACTGTGATATATATATATATATATATAATTGTGTAGTAGTAGATATTTTTTGTATGACATTAAGCGCTATAGAAAATAGTCATACTAGACTTTTATTTTTTAATAAAACTTTTAATGACATTTTTTATATGCAGTTCATTAAATTGGAAGAAATTTATTGCTGTAGGTAGACGCTTTTAGTTCCGTAGACACTTACTCTTATTAATTAATTAACAATTTGCAATTATGTGCACTACATGTGTTAAAATAATATGGGTATTCAAGAATTTGAATTTCAGAGAGATTCTATTTTGGTTAAAAAAGGATGATTCACAACTTCATACAATATATAAAAAAGAAAGATTCTAATAAAAGATCTATGCTTGCAAAGTTTAATTTTAGAATTAGACTTAAAAATTAACTCGTAGCAGTTGCACGACTTCTGAATGCAATTTCATCCAAGTGTTTTTTGAAGAGTTCTTAAGAAATGAACGTGTTACCATGTACATCATACTGAACGGAGCATGCAGCGTAGAAAATAGCCGGTCAAGAAGACCATGTATAAATTATTTTGTTCATTACTTTATGCAGTTTAGATTATGCGTATGTTAGAAAGAGACGCTGGAAGGTGTATGTTAGAGATAGAGAGATACACATAGAATTTAAGAAAGAAATTTAGACACATAGCTTGCCCTTGGAGGGTCAGATTTTTACAGGTACTACACTCTAGAATACTTATCTGAAGAAGGCATATGAGAGACTACAGATTCGAACGTTAGGACTCAATTTTTTATATTCTGTAAATTATTCATGTTCGTACGAACAGTCAGACAGACGGACGGACATATCTATACCGACTTGAGTTTTTGTATGGGGTTTACCGCTGTTAATGATCCGATTTGAAGCTTTGGAAAATTTATTTTATTGATGTAAAAAAAAACTCAATTTCGCATTTCATGACAACAAATATTTTTTCAAACAAAAACCTTGAAATGAAGAATAGATTGGTATGGGGCCTTCACTTTCTAGTTCTCCGTTTTAGAGTTATATGAAATTTTATATTTATTTACATAAAATAGATCAAACTTAGCGTTTTTAACTAAATTAATAACAACAATAAATTTTTTGTTTTATACAAAAACATTATAGGAGAGGTAGGCTCGTATGGTTAGTGCCATCTTCAGCTAAAGGAAGGCGGGTTAGTGTGTTAATTGAATGCAACTTAGTTGAAAAATGAATAGAACAATCTAAATCCCAAAACTTGAAAGCCCTATCTCTTCTGGTTTCCAAGTTTTCTTTGTTCAAAGGGGTAAACAGACAGACGGACCTATTCCATATTTACTCAAGATTTGATGCCATTATAAATATTTTTTTTTAAGTTTTAGTTAATTTAAAATATTTATATTAATAAACTTTTTTTACTTTCTTTTCTTTATAGGTAAGCACATTTTTCAATAATAATATTTTTCGTATTGTATTTTGGAATGCATAGTCAGAAGACTACAGTTTTGCTCGGGAAAATTGATTGTAAGTAAATTTGCACATATTCGTAGGTTCTCACTACAAAGCTTAATTGGACTTTGTTGATTGATCTACCAAATAACTATAACGTCCTTCGATAAGATATTCATTAGTATTTGAACCGGGACAAGCGGTTTTACATACATTTTATGCAAATGTATGTAACAGGTGGAATTAATGGTCGACGACCCTCAAAGTTACCTCCATTATGATCAGTAGTGATAGAGGAGTCGATATTGCCATGTCCGTCTGTCCGTCCGGTAATAGATAGAGACTTCGTTCTTTTTGCATTCGACTATGACGCCTGATGTGAACAAGTCTTTTTTAGTACCCTCCGCTAAATGCTGTAAAAGGATTGACACCTTTTTTTTCCAAACATAACTTAATGCGATTGATAAGGTGGCCGGTATTTTCGGCTCCCCAACCATTTTCGTAGACATCTTTGCTGGAGCTAGGCTCTGGGACGTTGGTAGGCTTTTCTCCCTTGGCAACCAAATGTGAACTAGTTTTCTCGGACCAGAACACGTAGTTCTTATCATATTGTTAGTTCTTATATATGCAATAAGTCGCTCCTTAATGCATTCCTTCATATACATTGCACCAGTAATTGCATAGTTGGACTCTTTAATAAGGAGTTGTGACATGCTATTTGGACCGATTGCCAGCTATACCAAATCTTCTCCTCCTTATTTTCGACTTGACATTAGCTGGTGTATTATTAAATTTTGAAGTATAGAAGATGTTGTTCTCATTAATGTTAGAAATGAACAACGTAATATGTAATTAATCGTCGATTATCCAAGAAAATTTGAGTACTTTCGATATAGTTGGCCACTCAATGTCTAGCGTCGGCAATATGACTTTCATTTCGATATGGAATGTGCTGCTTTTTGCAGACCAGAATTTTTATCTTTTTATGAGAATTGTGGATCGTTGACTGACTACAATTAAACTATTGAGTTTGATTATAGCTTCGACAGTTTATCCTTCCTATTGGATCCACCAGAACCAGACTGACGAGATGCAGATAAATTTATGACATATCGTTGTAAAATATCATATATAAACGGCTTAGGTACTTCTTCAGCCATTAAATGTCTTAAAGTTCACCAAACTAAATGTTATCGGAGTACAACTTGTAAACACGTGAACGAAGGGTGTTCTCCTTTGATGTAATTTTTTTAAAACTCATTATGTTCACCACAAATTGAGCACAACGGTAAGATATACATAATTCACAAGGCTCTACCAAAATATTACAAACAATTAGTATATAACCTCAATTGTTGTATTTTTTATACTTGTAATCGAGTCCGGATTTTGCCTCGGAGATGCTAATGTGCTTCGTTGAACTTTTACTATGCTGTGGTATTATCGTTTCCAATCTTACTTGATGAAGGCTCAATTTAAAATGCTTTTTGAACTTTTGTTTGACCATTTTTAAAAATTAGCACAAAAATAGTATTTGTGGAACAAATGAGTGCAGTCATAGAACCATCAACCCGATCACCTAAGTGTTTTCATACAAAAAAGTACACTGGCTGAAGTAGGCTGCTTCTTACTAGATTATGTACGAATTTTAATACTGTTTCTAGTGACATCTAATTTGGCAATTGATAGCTGATTTCTATTTAGTACGTTTAGTCATGAAGAGTCTTCCATCAGAGCCACCACCATTCGCATAGTTGCCGTACTCTGACCTTAACTACTCAAAAAAGTGTTTCAAATTAGATTCCCAAATTTAATTGCTTTTCATACGAGCTAGCATATCCAAATATTAATGGGCATATAATTATATTTTTTTTAATTAACCCATTATAATGTGCATTAAAAGCAACTTACTGTGTTTTATTTCATTTAAAAAATCAAACCTCTAATTAAAATACAACAGATTTGTATTCTGATCACAGCAGGATAAAATTTAAAAGAACAAATTGGTGAAAATATATAAACGACTATTAATATATCTATTTATTGTATATTCATTATGCACAATAGACGAAATTAGTGTTAAAAATTTTATCAATGTCCAATTATCTGCACTTAATTAAATTTAATGGAGTGGTACAGAAATGAAGGAGTACCAAATTTTGTTCTATTTATTTATTACTTCGAGAAAATAAAAATACGAATTGTGCGAGCGGTGTGCATGATGTTCAAAATATATTATGAACCTGAAGTTCGCATCTATAAGGAAATTCCTATTAAATTTGTTATCTCCAGTTCTTCTGGTCTCTGTTGTTTCGTACTATAAGACAGACGGACATGGCTATATCGACTCAGCTTTCAATTCTTATAAAGAATTCAGTGACTATATCAAAAGCCTTGAATTAAAAGATTTTCCAAAAGATTTATTGAAAATATCGGCAGATGGTGTTAATAATCTTCAAAGTACTCTCCATGAGCATATAGGTTCTACGATTTCAGCAGAAATTAAATTAATATATTTTTTGTGAACTATACACAACAATCCTCTTCCAATTTACATATAAAGGCGTAGATTCTCACGCAACAGAATTAGTGTTTTCTTACTCCAAAGTAAGTTTATAAAAAACTTGTAATTTAAACTACCCGAGCAATGGCGGTGCTGCATTAAATGTTTACAAACACTTGCGCCGTAGGCAGACAATAACAACTTTGATTACATGTAAATAATTTATTTATTGAATGATTCAAATTAAATCGAAACATAATAAATGTTTCATACTGAAAAAGAGCGTGAGACGACGTTGGCTAAGTAAACAGGAAAATAATATTCATGGAACTCTCTGTGGCAAAAAAAAAAAAAAAAATAAATATCATAAATAAAATAACAAAAAATCGAACAGAATTACGACGCCAGAGTGCGACTCGAATTGTTTTTTTATACACTGCAAGCATAGCAAAAATGCGTATATTAAGTTTGTGGAGATGTTTGAAACAGGTAGATTAAGGAGAGGGTGATCAAATGAAGTTTATGTATGCTTGATGGGCATTAAAAGTGGAGGTGATATGGATATCTCCGCTTGTTTCATGTGAG
Organism: Leucophenga maculata; assembly: GCA_035044805.1. Classification (NCBI taxonomy): domain Eukaryota; kingdom Metazoa; phylum Arthropoda; class Insecta; order Diptera; family Drosophilidae; genus Leucophenga; species Leucophenga maculata. Next base: position 20,941 of record JAWNNP010001715.1, on the reverse strand, counting down.
ATCTCGAACTAAATGCATTCTGAAGAGCTTGACAACTGTGACGTCTGCAATTGTCTGTTGGTTAATAGTAATTACAGGAGAGTTGCCTTATATAGTAAGCAACACATTACCATGTGGAACGCCTGCTTCTTTAACATCTTAGAGGACTGCGGTGCAGTTTTGTCCGAGTTCTTGGAATTTAATGGTTGAGATAACCACTTTATGTTCTGAACATCTGTGCTTATACCTAAAGCCATTTAAGTGTTCTGAGATAATTTTGCGTCCATGCAGTTGCGGCAGTATTCTACCAAGAGTTAATCGTTCGAATGCTTGAGAGAAGGCTTGTTGGGTACAGTACTTCCAGTTTTTTTCGGAGCGCTTAAACAAATCTGCCAACAAGACCAACAAAACCATGCGATTTTGTAGGATTAAGAGTTTCGATTTGCTTTAGAACCTCTTGTGGAGTTGTTTGTAGCTAGTCCTCCACTTCACTGCACTCTATTTCAGCAGTTTTTGCAGAATCAAAAGGTTGAAATTGTGACCTTAAATGCTTCAGCCTTGGCTCTACATGACTGCACCCATCCATTGATTCCAGAACTTGCAGAACTGACATGTCCGTCTGTCTGGCTATGAACAACAAGAACTTGAAGACCTTGTAGCATAGATCTTTTGAGTTTAGATATTTAATTTCCAATATATTCAAAGGGTGGTCACCATATAAATTGGTCCTCTTTCTGAGTATTTGTATGAAAAAATTTTGGATTTCTAAAATTTTTTAGGACAGAGCGCTTAATTTGGTGTATGTTACTTAAATTCTAATAAAATATTCCATTTGGGTTCATATTGGAGCATTAGACAGGGTAGTCACCATACAATATCGTCTTCTCTTTTGAGATTTTGTATGAAAAACTTTTCGATTGTCTTATTATGTTATTTTAAAACGCTCAATTTTGAATTCTAAGAAAATATTTTCTTTGGTTCTATTTCGGTTCATTAGAAAGAGAATTGACCATTCAATTTTGTCTCCTTTTTTGAGTTTTTGTATGAAAAACTTTTTGATTTTTCTTATTATTTTAGCTTATAGCGCTCAATTTGGTGTATGCTACATAAATTGGGAAAAAAATTTCGATTTGGGTCGTTATCGGACCATTAGATAGGGTAGCCACCATACAATTTTGTCACTTTTTGTGAGTTTTTGTATGAAAAAATTTTTGATTTTCGTGTTATTTTAGCTTAAAGCGCTCAATTTAGTGTATGCTACTTAAATTCTAAGAAAATATACCATTTGTATCCATATAGGAGCATAAAACAGGGTAGTCACCATACAATTTTGTCACTTTTTTTGAGTTTTTGTATGAACAAATTTTGTTTTTGCTTATTAATTAGCTTAAAGCGCTCAATTTGGTGTATGCTACTACAATTCTAAGAAATTATTTTATTTGGGTTGATATCGAACCATTAGATAGGGTAGCCAACATACAATTTTGTCACTTTTTTTGAGTTTTTGTATGAAAAAATTTTGTTTTTGCTTATTAATTAGCTTAAAGCGCTCAATTTGGGTTGATATCGAACCATTATATAGGGTAGCCAACATACAATTTTGTCATTTTTTTTTGAGTTTTTGTATGAAAAAATTTTTGTGTGCGTTTTATTTCAGTTCGAAACGCTCAATTTAGATTATCTTACTTAAATTCTTGGAAAATATTCTCTTTGGGAACATTTCGGAGCATTAGAAAGGGTAGCCACCAAATAATTTTGTCACATTTTTTCAGTTTTTGTATGAAAAAACATTTTATTCTGATTAATTTTAGCATAAAACTTCAAATATATGCCACATGAAACCAGTATATATCCCCTATACGAATTTTGTGTGCTACAGCGTATCTCAAAGTCGTTCTTTGTTTTGTTTTTAGGCCCTGTACCGAAGGTACAAGAGCCTATTGGGTTTGTGCAAATGTATGTAACAGGTAGAAATAATGGTCGGAGACCCCCCAAAGTTACCACCATTATGGTCAGGAATGAAAGAGGAGTCGATATAGCCATGTCCGTCTGTCCGTCTGTATGAACGAAAGGATCTCGGAAACGGTAATAGATAGAGACTTCGTGTTTTTTGAATTCGACTAGGATTGCTACGGAATTTCACAAGTTTATTTTGAAATTTTGCCCCTCCCCCCCTTCCCCATAAAATCACCCCTTAGGGTGAAAATTTCTTCGGCACAAAAAAAATTGAGTGTACCAATATAGAGATAACGTCTCTCTAAGCAAAAATCCAAAAAGTTCATCAAAATCGGATAATAAAGGGCGATTTTATAAGCAATTGAATTTGAACGACCCCCCTTTTCTTTTCATTCATATTCGCGCAGTGAGAAGTGGTCATGTGTTTGGTCATAAGCTCGGGAAACATTTAATATGTTTGTTAGGCGACCTGAACTGGTACAGGGCCTCTTACAGTCGGTTACGCCCGACTGTATTTCCTTACTTGTTTATTTGTTTTTCTTTTGGCATCAATATTTATTTAGTGGAAAATTTTTGTTAAAATGCACAAACATAAAAAAATGTACAAATATTTTTTATTTGAGATACAAAACGATAATTTTTAGACGCTGTTCTAATATTTCACGAGACAAATTGTTGCTGTGTTGTGTTGTGTTGTGTAGTCGTATTTGATTTGTGTAATTGCATTGCGAGGTTGTTGGTTGGTGGTGGTTTGAAGTAGAAAGGGTTGGTATTATACCGGATTTTGGATAGAATAGTATTGTGTCATAAAAGCAGAGCTTTAGACTAATAGAATTGTCTCATCAAATCAACTACATATGTATTGCAGCACACATATGCATGACTATATACCCACAGCCACAGTATACAATTTTATTATATTCGCTCATGTATATTGTCATTGTAGAAGATTGCTGTCATTTATTCTGTGTTAAAGGTCGTGCCGCCTGCTGTGTGTATGCCTGCCCTCTAAACTGTAGTACAAAATGACGAGCTGCTTGCATTATAGATGAATATGACGACCCGACCACATGCAACATTGTATCTTGTTGTCTGATTACCACAGTAGAAGCAACGGCTGTTCCTAATCAAAAATTAATAAATCAAAAATCATTTTAACACAAATTTGTTTCAAAACGGACGGACAAATGCCCGCCTGCCTAGTAAATCTAGTTAGTATGAATTACAATTTCGAAGCAATTAGTTGAAAATATTTTTGCAAAATAATTTAAACGAAACATTTGACATTTGCACACGAAAGTTTTCTACTTTTGCCGAATTTCTTCTATGTAGTATATCTATTTATTTTGCTGTTAAATGACATTTCTATTTTGCTGTGCGAAAAAGTGAGACAGAGAGAGAGAGAGAGCGAGACAGTGCATTGCAATAGACTTGGCCATATAGTTTTTTTCTTCTTTCTAAATGTATCTCGGTGTATGTGTATTGTTGGCAACAAACAATTCGTTGCTTGCCGCTCTTTCTTGCAACATTCTATCAAGATGGCATACGCTTTGGCTAATCGCCAAAACTATATGCCGAAGAAATGTTACTAACCCGCAATCGCCCACTTTAAACTGACGTCGCCATCTACTTGCTCAGACAGACAAAAAGCGAAAAAGAGAGCGAGCGACTTTGTTGCATGCCTCATGCTCCTGTTCTCCTTTTGCTGTTGCTCCTTCTTACCTGGCACTAGCTACTTGCTTTGTCGGCTGCACGCTTTTTGCAGTCATTGAGCAAGTATGACTACGAGTAGTAGACTGTGGCACTAAGTGTTGCTGCTGCTGCTGCTGCTGCATGCCTTGAAGTTGCTGCTGTCAGTTGCCAAAGCCGTATAGTTGTCTACCTCTAGTATCTGCTTCTTCGTTTTTGTTCCCCCCCCTACATACAATGTCTATTTAGGCCGCCGTCATTGAGTGGGCGGTATAGGGTGTTTAGCCTACCAGCAGCGTCCGATGGCTAGATGTGATAAAAGTCAAATATGCATGGCATATGGCAACTTTGTATGTCGTCTTCGGGGTCGTTGTAGTCGTCATTGGGGATTGTGTAAGGAGTTTTGTTCGTATCGCACTTAGCAGATGAGTCTGCAATTTGTATACCCTGCAAAGTAAATTAATTTAAGACAATGGTTAATATTTGTTTGCTGTATACTTTGTTATATACTAGGGAAACTGCTGGATCTTATTTCTCCAGGTGCCCTTTATATATGTGAATGTATCTTGAAACTGCTTTTTATAGTTTCTGACAACTGACAAATATAATTTTGCTCTTATATGGCCTAAATGGAAACGACCTAAATAAAAAATTTCTCGTGGTGCCCTTTATATGTGAAGCGAAACAGACTCCATTAATATATTTTACGATCAGCTTTAAAAGTCGAGTCGTTGTAGATATGTCCGTCTGTCTGGCTGACTGATCTTCAAGACTATAAAATATAGAAACACCAAATTTGATCTAGTTTATGCTGAATATTTTATTTAGGTGCAAAACGGTTCACTAAAAGAGGGCGGCACTCATATAAATTATTATGAACAGAGCAGCTCGTAGTTGATCCTACTCAACAGTAGCGTTCAATCTTTGATCATTCGGTAGCGACTTTAGTTTATAATAATTGTTTTTCTAAAATAAAAGAAGTCTTAAGTTACTCCTTATAAAACTAGCTCACAGTCAGTGAAAGTCTTATCAAATTCGGTTCAGCCGTTTGGGAAATTTGTCGGCACAAACAGGCGAATATTTGAAAATATTTTTTTTTTGGATTAAATAAAAGTTCGTAACGCATTAAAGGACCTCATAAAAAATATATACACTCTATTATGATCAGCTTGATGAGACGAGTCCATCTAGCTATGACCTTTTGTCTGTTTGCCTATGTGTTGCTGGGGTAGCAATTTTCGAGCTAGCTGACTGCATTAATTTTTGCCCTATGTGTGCACATAAAGTTTACGAATTTATATGCCACGCCTACTTTTTGGATACAGCCCCATACAAATCCATCTATTCATCCATTTATCCATCTATCCATCCATCTATCTATCCATCTATTTATCCATCTATCCATCCATCTATCTATCCATATATCCATCCATCCATCTATCCATCTATCCATCCATCTATACAAATCCATCTTTACTTAGTTCTGTAGCAGCTGCAAAGTCAATATATTTCCTGCTTGGCTTCTCCATCTCAAACATGTAGGAGCAACATGTTGGATCGAGTATGCTCTCGGCTTCTCGACAAAGTGTATGAAGCAAGATTTACAAAGAACACTGTGCAAAGCTCCCAAAAAACCTTCCTGGATTTTCAAGTGAATCCTGTAAAAATAGAAAATATTGCCTGCTAAATTGGATCCACCATTTTGAATTTTGAAACTGACTGACTTTAAATTCGTAATCAGCGTCCCCAATATAATCCGAGTAACGTTCTCAGGAGACAACACCAACGCTCATCTCTTACGTTCATTTAATTTATCTTTTAAGTCCTTATAATTCACAAATAGTTTATGAATGACATAGCACCTGCAAGTTGACATTTCGATAATGTAATTGGGGAGCCTTCCTTGCCAACCATGAGGACCATTAAGATATCATTTCTTTTCATCTAAGAAGATAACCTTTTCATAATTAAATGAAAACTTCACAAAATATAAAAAATTAAAAACTTATAAATTTTCAAAGCGTATAAAAACTTCGCTGTTACCCTTTTTCAAGCACTCAGCTATGCCCTAATGCTTCCGCTGCATATTGCTGTCTTCAGTGTACATTTGTCTATCTGGCATTACTATTTCCAAATATTTTCTGGCCTAATTGTTATTGCTGTTGCCGCCATTTTTTCCTGTTTGTGATTTTTCTTCTTTTTTTTTTTTGCACATTCGTTTTTTGTTGCCGTGCTTCCCTACCGCACACTGCGCTGCTCTTAACATCTTTCCCCGAAAATTTTCACTTTGCCATTTAAATTTTCATTCCGTTTTTGCATTTTTCCTCTAGCAAATTCACAAGTTTCCGCTTTGAAGTGACCTGGCAGCAACTGCTTCACCCACCGCCGACATGCTTGATCCTTAGCCGCCGCTGCCGCCTGCATGCATTATTTGATTGCATTAGGCAAGTAGTAGGACCATGGGCGCTGCTGACTACATTTTGCTTGGATTTTTTTCTGTTTTATGGCTCTTGGCTGCCATAATTTAGTAATTTTCTCGAAATTATGAAATTTTCTTTTATTTTTCATATTTATTTGTTCATTTCGAGCGCAAAATGTCAGAGCACAAATTTGTTTATACGAGACTATTTGGCCCATGTATTTCTGTTATTTATTTATTTATTTTTTTTTTTTTCATTGTAATAAATGCAATCACGAGAACATGACTCAACATTTCGAGTGTGAAAAGATATTTTGTTAAATTTCTATTTAATTTATTTTATTTAAAAATTTTCTTTTCGTTCATTCGAAATAAAATCACACTTTTATGTTTTAAGCATTTAAAACTGAGCAAAATTTATTTGCGCACATTTCTCAAAAACGCAAAAAGAAGAAAAGTGGGAAAATATAAAAAGAAAGAAAATGTTTAGTGAAATTTTTGTCAAGTGAGAAAATAGAAAATTTGGTACACTAAAAAAATTTTATATTTGCGCAGAGATTTAATAAATAAATTAATAAAAAAAGAAAATATTTATTTAAGACAAAATGAAGATTAAATATAAAAAATAAAATAAAATTTAAATAAAAATAATATTCATATTTAAATATTGTTGTGTAGGCGTTTAGAATTTTAGAAAAAAAAATTGTTTTAATTATTATTCAGCAAAATGTGTGCAAATATGCCACACTTAAACTCTATCGTCGCTGTGGAAGTGTGCCAACATTTAAGTTGCAATATTTAGACATAGTTTGGATTTTTTGTAGATAGTAGATAGAATAGTCACTGCAAGGTTTAAATATTGGTAAAACTTTGCACAGATGGTAAAGCAATGAAGAAAGCAGCGGGGAGCCCATAAACTATAGGTTCACCTATTATATTCTACATCAAATCAATGAGACGTATCGAAGAAGCAAAATTCTGCTTGTCGTCTTGTCAATATCTCTGTATGAAACAAATGTAGACCCTCAGTTTTTATGAAACACTTTCACTCGAAACAGAAGACGCTCAGACGCTTATGCACGCGCAACAATTTAATGACAAATTTTCTACACATTGTTCTCTTGTGTTGTTCACCCGTGATGAAATTGTACGAAAAAATAAATACAAGAAGCGTCAAGAATTACTCACATCACAGCTAGCTTCGCTACAATAACATCACCACCATCCAACGACTCAAAATGCTTCAAATAGCTTCGCTATAATATGTATGTCTGTACATATTTGCACTAAGTTACACCTTATAACATCAACTATTAGCAGGGATAGTCCCGTCAAAATTGGTTCAGTCATTTCGAAGATTAGATTGTAGATAAACATATCTTTTTATACAAAATGTTTTATAAAGTTATGAAATAGATGGAACTGGAGAGAGGGACTATATATTAAGGGACAACCTTTCTTTTAGCATCCACCCGCCCACTACTTGGCAATTTACATATGTATGTATTGTCAAAGTATTTTTCATCCAGTTATGTCAAGATTGCCTTGGGATCTTTGGGGCACCCAGTGTAGCCCGAATAAAAAAAAACCATTTGACAGCTGAGAGTTCAGTGTTACCAAATGTGGAATGCCATCTTTAAAATAATGAAAGTTTGGTGGCCACAGTTCTAATATTTCATACAAAATATAATCTGAATAGTGTTTTAACTTATTTAACTGTGAAGAGATTAATTGGAATCCAAAGAGACTGAATCAGTTGGATATTTGGAGCAAAATTATCCTAAACGATGAAGCACATTTTTGATGGCTTTGCTAATCGCTAAAATTTCAATGTTTGGAGTTCGGAGAACCCATATGGGATTGTTTAAAAATAAACGTGTCACTGTATGGTGAAGATTTAGTACTGGAGGCATCATAGGTAGTGACTGCTGCTGATGCTCGATATTACAACATGATAACATTGTTCTTTCTGCCGAAATTGAATGATATTAATGTGGCCAATATGTGGTTTAAAGAGGTCACTGCAGGAGGCATTTACTGGTAGTGTATTCTATCGTTTCGGTGATCAGAATTGACCCTCTAAGATCATGTCAATGAAAACCATAAGAAAAAGAACATAAACATCCGTGCATTATATGAGGAAATTAAATGTTGCATCAACGAAAATCTGTCACTTTTATGCAGAAGGGTCATCGCTAAATTCGAAAAAAGAGTTCATATATGCCAGAAAAGCTGTCGAGGCCTTTACCACGATGTGTTATTCCATAAGTAAACCTAACCTATATGCTTTATTCTATTCTATTATATAAACAAGTAAGGAAATTTCAGTCGGGCGTAACCGACTGTAAGAGGCCCTGTACCAGTTCAGTTCGCCTAACTAACACATTAAATGTTTCCCGAGCTTATGACCAAACACATGACCACTTCTCACTGCGCGAATATGAATGAAAAGAAAAGGGGGGTCGTTCAAATTCAATTGCTTATAAAATCGTAATTTATTATCCGATTTTGATGAACTTTTCGGATTTTGGCTAAGAAGGACGATATCTCTATACTGGCATACTTACTTTTTTTTGTGCCGAAGAAATTTTTACCCTTGGGGGTGATTTTATGGGGAAGGGGGGGAGGGGCAAGTTTTTAAAATAAACTTGTGAAATTCCGGAGCAGTCCTAGTCGAATGCAAAAAACACGAAGTCTCTATCTATTACCGTTTCCGAGATCCTTTCGTTCATACAGACGGACGGACGGACAGACGGACATGTCTATATCGACTCCTCTATCACTCCTGACCATAATGGGGGTAACTTTGGGGGGTCTCCGACCATTATTTCTACCTGTTACATACATTTGCACAAACCCAATAGGCTCTTGTACCTTCGGTACAGGGCCTAAAAATAACAATCAAATAAAATCTATTTAATTCCATTTTTGTATGAATTTTTGAACAAACTTTATATTAGTGCTTAGTGAACATTTGGGACTTCCATCTTTAGTTATATTGTGTACACCCTGTGTACCTGACTTACACGCGAAGTTATGACCCCACAAACTCAGATGTTTTAAACTACTAGAAAAAAAGTAGAAATAAACAATTTCTTCTAGTTCTATATTCTCCTCAGTAACTATGGCCTCTTAATATTAATATATTAACTCAAATTTTAGACCTTGTCTATATTTTCAGCTCTCAAGTCGACTTACTTAATTTGATCCAATTTAGAACATTATTTTATATATAGCAGCCATATATACTCTATAATTTGGTGTCCATCTACCAAAACCTTATGCATAGTAGGAGACATAGGATACCAAGGGCATCCTGTCAGAGTTAGTTTCATACTATATGAAAACTTTTCAAAATTCTATTCTCAAATGTAAGCAACATCGAACTGATTGCTGCGTGTTATTCGCCCAAATAATCTGGCTTGAACCAACTTCATTAGAACAATTTTGATTACAAATAGGGAACTATCATATAAAAGACTGTCAATATGTTGTTTATACCCACTTTATGTGGGGGAACCATCAAATTGGGAAGTGTTTCAAAGAACTTCTGCTGTAGTTTAATTAAGCAATAAATTGTAGGGTCTAACATTGTTTTTAAGGAAACATTTACAATGCATGCTTTCCGAATAAACAATATCGTCAGGTCTGTATTTTAATTTATATTTTAATATGTTCAGATAAGGCGACGTTGGTGTGCATCCTCATATTTTTTTATTGACTCTTACTCAGCCTATTTTCAATTAAAAATGCCAAGATACTTCTGTCGGTAGTGTAATTGCGTTCTCTGGCGATTGTTGTTACGCCAAATAATGTGAGTTCCATGATTCTGCAATAAATGCGATTTTTTCAAAACGGGCCAAAAAGGTGCAAGTTTAGTTTTAGTTTCTCATAAATTTAGAAACAGTGGTTCATAACTTCACAATTAAAACGTTTTGCAAAGCTTTGCCATGCAAAAGTTATATTCCACCATTGTTGATAACTTCTTTTAGGGTGGTTCAAATTTTTTCTCATTAACACTGCCGGTAGTGAAGAGCTGCCATTATGAATTGCCTCAATCATCTTTTTTTTTAAATCTTTTAAATTGTTTGAGGTATTTTAACTTAGACATAGGTCGGTCTTCTTGAATATAGTTATATATGATTGAAACAAATTTATTACAGCTTTCGGATGACGTTTGAAAAGTATTTTCGTTTCACCTCAGTACACCCGCAACTGTGTAGGTTCTCCATTGCTCTACTTGAGTAATAAGAACTTCGATGAGTCTTTTCTTTTTAATTGTTATGCTGTAGTATTCTATTCCAATTTTTTACAAAACATATCTATTAACATATTCAATTTGTTCTTCAAATTTGCTGAGACTTTTTGCGTGGAGATAGGGAATCATACAAACCTTCCTCTCCTTCTTTCTTTTAATTTTCACAAATGTGTATTGTTGATGGTAATTTAGCAAGAAACAATAAATTTGGTAACATTATTACGTTAATTCTTATAAAGCATTCAATTTAGTTCCAGATTGGACCACTAAATGGGTTAGCTCTCATATAAATCTGTTCCACCTTTCTGGGATGTTGTATGAAAAACATTTTTTTCTTGTGTTTAATTCAGTTAGAATCGCTGAATTTGCATCAATCGTAATAAAATGTTCCATAAAGATCTAAATCGCACCATTAAAAGGGATAGTCTCCATACAAAAAGTTGAGTCGATTTAGACATGTCCGTCCGTCTGACTGTTTGTATGAACATCAAAAACTTGGAGACTATAAAAGATAGAGCCTACAAGTTTTTAGATTTAGTTTCTTGTATTTCCTTTGCAGATGAATAGTATTCAATGAACCTGGCAACCCCTCTTAAAGGGCTAGTACGCATAAAAACTTGTCCCTTTTAAATTTTTGTATGATTCTTTGTTTTTTTTATGTTTTGTTCTAATAAAGTATGCCATATATTTATATCAGATCACTATAAGTTATTCCTCACGCTGGTTCTCTCTTTATCATTCGCTAAAATTGATTGCTGATGTGTGATACTTTTAATTGGTGTATATAGCATTATACTATATCAATTATACTTCTTACCTTACACACCATATAAAAAAATATTTCTCTAAATTTTCTCCCAGTGCATTTAACATTAATTCAACGTTCAACGTTTGAAAAAAAAAACCCCATTTATCTTAACCTTCAGAAGCATTTAGACGTCATTCATCTCACATAAGTTTTTAAATAAAAGCGATTTGTTTCTGCGTAGCTTTTCGTGTTTGATGTAGTATAGTGTAGTGTAGTGTACTATGAATTTTGCTTAGTGGACTTTTCTTAGCATGATTTCAGTGATATGCGTCATATTGGTAGTTTTCCAATACTATGTAGGCTGACAGCAGATGATTACATGCAGAAGAATTTGCAGGTCGCTGGCACAAATTGTATAGAAACAATAGTTGAAAATAATTTCAAAAACTAATGAAAATCAAATTTAGTACAAGCGATGCAAGACGAGATACATACAACTAATTTTGGCGAAAAACTAACAAACAGCAATGTGGTTCGGTATGGCTCATTGACATTTGTCGAGTCATGTGTGGCTTGTAAATCTTTTCTTAGACCAAAAATGAACAAGTGATACATATATGTACAAATTTTTCACTCGTGATATTTTCAGATACATATGTGCGAATGGAATAAAGGGCAAAATAATACAGTGGCAGACGAGTGACAGTCAAAAATTTATTTTATGAATAAGTCGTAAAAATGTTTTGCATTTCATGACATGAGTATACAAGGTCATTGATAAGACTCTATGATACAAGTTATTTATAAAACTACTAGATACGCTTAATGCTCTAAAGTGTTAAGCATGTATAGCTTATAATTTAATGTGTCACAGAAAGCAAGAGTTTCGCTTTGATTTATATGAATTGCTTTATAGAAATATGTATTTTGTATCTCTATTTCGATTAGAATTTACTGCACTTGCAGCCAGCTTGTATAATAAAAAATGTTGTTTAGTATTTATTTTATTATCTTGATTAAAGCCATTTTCGTGCTCATTTTCTTCTTCTTGAACATAATCAACAATAAAAGTGCTCAGAAATATGTTTTTTTTTTTTTTTGGCTTCGATCCAATAAAAATGAAAACTGCTGCAACAAAGTCAGTCAAAAATTTTCATCGAAAGTAGAAGTAAAATAAATTTTGCAAAGCAAAGAAAAGTGATGAGCGGCTTTGATTAAAAATTATATATATTTTATATATATACAATGTAATTTATGTAGATAATGTATATACTTATTCTATATAGAGTAAAAAAAATTAATGAAAATTTGCTTGATTTTCTTTCTTCATTCAATGCCATTCAATGGCATAGTGAGTAGGTGAGAAGTAGTTTCGATTTTATTCAAAATAGTATTCTCTATATAGAGCAAATTTTAGTAGTAGTTGTTGTCTTCTTGTCGTTGTTGTTGTTGTTGTTGTATAGTTGGACTGATTTATTGCTTTAAATTTATTGCTTTTATCGCATTTTCAACACTTTTACTGTTCGCATATTTCACGCTTTAATGGCTTCGAATACGTATTCGCTTCAAAATGCGATTGAGTAGTTGAAAAGCGGCAGCGGAAATTGATTTCAGTGTAATTCATTAAACGTACAATTTTTATGCTTAGCTATTTGTTTGATAAATTAATTTTTATTTTTAATTTAATTTATTGTATTTTAATGCTGTCTGTGAATTGTGTGCTAGACGTTGAGGCGGAATAGCTTAATGAAGATGATTTTCGATATGAAGAAAAGTTGTTGGGTGTAAATAAAAAAAAATATAAATTGTAATAATATATTTTTATAAGCGTTCCCCGCTTGCATTGTCACTGCTTCTCTGCTTGTTAATCCATTTTTAGTTATAATAGAACATATATTTCGTGGAACTCCTTACATATAGAAAAGCTTATCCAGCTGAATCGAATAGTTTTAGGAAAATCCTGTAAGAAATGGTTTGAAATAAGCACAGTTCCATGTTTCGTTTAAAATAGTGGCGCCTGAAAAGTTCCGAAAAACCTTTGCTTGGAGAACTCTGATTATTGCTAGATGCAACCTGGCAGCAAAGACAGAGACTTGCATTCCGTAAAGCCAGGCAGGTGCACATTTATTTCATTTTGCTCCACAAAGCAGCTTGTTTTTGCTGTTGAAGAGCCAACCCAGTTTGAGTATCCTTTCGCTAAAGGATTTTATTAATTTGCTGATATGGGTTTTGAAAGTTAGCCGGCTACCCATAGATAGATTCTATTAGTCCTTAGAAACGAATAACTGGTGATCCAGAAGCTGCTTCTAGAGGTAAAATCCCTGGCAGTTATCCCTACGCAGTGAGTACGTCACACTGACGCATTTGCTCAGGTCTATACTGATATTCCAGCATTTTGCACTTTGCTTAAATTCTTTAAGATTTAGTTAAAGTACATCAGTAGTATTTTAGACACATTTATCTCTGATCAGGATGACTGTATCGTCAGAAAATGTAGTGACGATTAGATCGTCTATAGGCTTAGAAAAGCCTGTGAGCATATCGCTAGTGAACAGTGAGCAAAAGCATTGGCCACAGTACGCTTCCTTGTAGTACACCATAGTACACCAGCCTTTATTGCTCTGAGTGATGACTCCGCTGCATTCCGAACAACACAGCCGAGATCCTGTCTGTCAAATAATTTTTAAGCAACAAGAGCAGCTGAAGTGGCAGTCATTTATTCATGCTCTTGAATTTAAATATGAATTCATAATGCCACACGCTAACAAAATTCTGTCTATTATCAAGATAAAAGGTCACCACATTAGTCTTAGACTTCATATTAGTCTAGCATGAAGTTTCCTAGCCTTTTCAGCTTTTCCGACGATCTATGAGTCTAACGAAAACCACTTTACTTTCTCGATCCCAAGTATTCTTGCTAGGCGGCAACTCTCGAAGAGGTCTGCTACGATAGACCGCAGACTGATTGGTGTATAAAATTCCAAAGATGATGAGCTTTTTGTAGCCTATTTCCTGGTCTTCCTCTGTGAAAATATTTGAGTAAATTTAGAAGAAGTTTTATCTAGCAGATTCAAAGGCTACAGAAAGGGAAAATGCCTCGAGTACCAGTCATGCTCTGGAATATATCTTTTGTCATTCTCTTATTTTTCCCGATAGCATTTATGATATGAATATGATATGAATATCGTCCAAAAATTTGAATCGGTCCTCAAGTTTGGTTCTTAGATTTCAATTTCACATTTCAGCGTTTGTACGATTTTATATTCCCTATTACTAGTCACAAATATTAAAGGATACGCCTATTGTAGGTATGCTAGTCATACTAATGCCCAGGGATGCCTCAATCTCACGGTATGTCACATGACGATCCGTTCGTTTCGGATGGAGCTTCATCACCAAAAGTTGATTTAAGTTGATTGGTGCACTTCTGTCTTGATAATCCACGTCGAAAATCGTAATAAATCATCGCACGAAAATGTTTACGGTTTAATTCCATTTTTTTGGCCGAGATGAATTTTTCAGGTGCCTGTAAAGAAACCAAAGTGTTCACAGTAAGTTAGGCCTAAAAAATGTCAGACTTTACGATGATGACGTCAGATTGCACCTGGCAACATGTTTTGTTGCTCAGACTAGAAATAGCTACCCTCGTATATCAATTAATTGATCTTATTCTTGCGAGTGAACAACCGAAGTGCATTTGTGTGCCCGAGTCCAAAAAAATATTTTTTTATTATAAACAAAATTAAAAATATTACCAAAAAAATTTACTAATATTTTACACTTCCTTTTTTCTGTCTTTCTAGGTAAGTGTGTGTATTTAAGGACTTTCGAACTTGAATATTGATGCAAAGGGTTGAAATTAAGTATAGTAAGTCCAAGTCAAGAAGAAGAAATATATTTTATTTTATTTAAACAACTTCTTATCATTGATTTTTTGTACTAGTTGTGTGTTTCGCTGCGCCCCGTAAAAACTTTTATTAATGACTGCTTTTTGTATAGACAGCCATTCTATCCCCACATTTCCCATGGATCTTAGTTCTCCTAATGCCATTAATTTGTACACCAAATATGATCCTTGTACCTCAAATCGATGCAACAACACTTGTCACTGATGACTTTGTGCTATAATTAATTAGGAAATTTAGCTACGAAATAATTTTCTCAAACATGAGATTAATTTTGATTTATATGCAGAAATATTTTTGGTCCAAAATTTTGATCATAAATGTTTTTTGGCTTTTTTCTTCAAAATTTTCTTTGTTCAACCACGCGTACTATGGAAATTTTTTATTACTAAAATTAATTCTATCAAATTTTATTGTTACTGCAGCCCATAAAACTGTCAAATTACGACAAATCAAGAAAATATTTAATAGCAAATCTCAAAAAAGCAAAATTATTTGCTGCATTTTTTTTTATATATTTAAACAAATATTTAAAAATAATTTTAGCGACTTTGAATTTGTTTTTATTTATTTCATAAAAATAAAATATTTCACAAATTTCTGCGAAAAATAATAATAAAAAAAAATTCAAACATTTTAGATACAGTAGTCAGACTGTGTTGCTTCCCGCTGTTGATATTCAAATTAGAGTATCACGCGCGATTTTTAGTATGCTCGATTTCAACAGAGCACAGGTAACCTCGAGAGGCACAGACTCAGCAGCAGCAGCAACACTGCTTGAACAACTTAGAAACGTACATCTTGCTGCTGCTGCTCAATTTACATTTATTAAATGCATAGAACAAACTTTGCCATGCAGTTTGTTTACATATATGTAAAAGTATCTACGTTTGTTTGTATTGTATCTATAGTTAGTAGGTATGTGTATTTAGCTTCATTATTTGTTTAGCACCTCATGTTATGCAGTCAGGCAGTCAGGCAGCGTGCTCGCTTGGATGCCATGCGGCCGCATGCTCAACAATCTTTGCTTTTTATTCAATTAACACGAACGCGAATGTTACTGAGCTGCATTAATTTATGCCAACAACAGCGACCAACAGCAGCAACTAGCAGCAGTAACAGCAGCAACAGCTGCCAAAATTGACTTAATTTGTTGTACAAACCACATAAACTATCAACAGAATCTAAGCGTATCACGAGGGGTTTCAAGGCAACAACTGCAAAATAAAATAAAATTGAAAGTACAGCCGGTGAACTTCATTATGTAGAATTAAAATAAAATAAATAAGTAAATATATACTTGAGCGTCATATACTGAAAAATAACGCAAGTTGAAAACTGAAAAATAGTTTCAGTGAAAAGTTCAGTGAAACAGTTACTTATTACGCTACACAGAGAAAAAATTAAAATTGCACAGAATAATTAATAAATTAATTAAAAAACTTACACTGCAGCTTTATGACGCACAACGTGGGGCCATATATGAGACATAGTCATTTATATAAGAAAATCTTTATGCAATATGCATTAAAACCATTACTAATCCTTAATGGCGCCCAACGTGGGGCTTTCGATATACTTATATGCATATTTAATAAGAAAATTTTCACCGAATATGCAGTTAGATACCTAAATAAGAACCTTTCATATAAATCATTGAATCTTCTTGCTTTGCTAATGAATTAATTATATATGTCACACTTCAGCTTTATGGCGCCCAACGTGGGGCTTTTACTAAAGTCATTCGTATATTTAATGAGTATTATTACGAACTTTCTATTAAACTAATATCACACACTACATGTGTAGGGTATAATTAGTTGATTATAATTAAATTGAAAACAATTCTGAAAAAAAATCTCTGCAAATACTTTTACTTTTTATTTAATTTTCTTCTTCTATTTGTTGGTTTGTCTTCTATTAAATTGACTTAGCATTTAAAAGAAGTAGCTAGCAAAAGGGAAAACAAAAGAGAGCGCTGTAAAAAGAAAAGAACTGCGCTACAAATTAACCTCAAACATTTCAACTATGCCAACAACAACAACAAATTTTCATGCAGTTGCTGCTACAAACAATTCACAAACACACAGTTACGCCAACACAATACATACATAGAACACCCTCTAAAGGATAGCCAAGTGCCTGCAAGCCATACTTCGCAATTGAACACTTAAAGTTTCGTTGCAGATACAAAAGTATCTAGCAGATACATACGCTGCGCTCCCACAAATCTTTGAGCATTTTATTTTATTTCATTGAATTGCAATTTCTTCTTTTGTGGCAGTAAATAAAAAAGAAATTTAAATGCTTTTAAAATGAAAATAAATAAAACATCGTAAATAAAGCAAAGTGCGGTAAATGGTGCAAATAAAAATAAAAAAGAAACAAAAAATTACGCTGTGGTATTTAAAACGATTTTCTTTACAATTTTTTTTATTATATTTTATTTATTTATTTTTTTTTAAATGCTAAGACAATTTGTTAGCATTTCTTTAGCTAACAATCAAGCGAATGCATTTGTATTTAATTTTTTTTTTTCTTTTTTTTTTAAATGCTTTTTGTTTAATTTGTTTATCAAACGAAATAAAGCTATACAGAAATTTTATTTCCATACTTTCGCAGCCTGTGGTTCGCACTTTGATGTGCAATTTGTAATTTTTTTCTCACACATTTTATCTATTTTTGCACTGCGCTGCTGTGCATGCAAAAAGTTTTTTGGTCGTAAATATTTTTCCTAATTATTCTTTGTAGTAACTTGTCAGAATAGTTTAATGTTGATTGGTGAGTTGTTACCCAACATTGCTCGGTTAAAAATATATTACAGCACATTTTATTCTCACGAAAATAATTGGAAATAAAATTTATTTTTAAAAAGTTTGTACGAATGTGTTTAGTAGGCAACAGTAAGCGTGTCAAAAACAATGAAGTGTATATATATTTATTTGTGATCATGTCCGTCTGTCTGGTAATTTGAAACAATAGATCTTAGAGAAAATAGATAAATTATTGCTTCGAGATGAGGTCCATAGACTGAAATAGCTATAAATAAATTTTTTGCATACCTTTTACACGCCATTTGTGGGCTGAAAAATATTTCATGAGCATCTCAATATGTTGTATCTTAATCTATATAAATTAATATATATAGAATTTTTCAAAAATATTTTTTTTTTGACAATAATTTTTTTTTGCTGGACCAAATACAGTCCAGTCCATTCAGCTTGATACATTTAGTTCAGCGTTTTCTCAAGGTCCTCAAAGTATGCGTTTGTTCCTTTGATGACCCTTTCATTCGATCTAAATTTCTTACCGTCCAATTATTTCTTCAGTTTGGGAAACAGGTGGTTAAATCCGGAGAATAGTCTGGTTTGGGTAGAAGTACGTAGCCCAATTAATGGATTTTTGCCCTGTGCATCCATGCATTGTCTTGATGGAAGAGCACGCCATTGGCGGTCTTTGCTGCTTCAACTCTGCTTACTCTTTTCAAGTTAAAATAAAAACTGTGGCCATGATCTTATTGGCCAATAAACCGACCTTAGCCTTCTTTCATGTATATTCAAACGGAGATTCAATCAGTTGAAACCCTGGATTGGTACGATGGATACACGTTTCGTCTACGGTGATGAAACTGTGCAAAAACAGTATTCAATCGTTGCGTTTCTATTCGAGTTTGAGCAATTATCGCGCAGATAGCTTTTCCATGTCTAAATATTTGTTTAAAATGTTTTATTGATTTTTTCTGCCGTGATGAGTTGGTATGACTACAATGGAACTCGATAAACCACATCATAAAAATTGAAATTCGTGGTGCATAGTCTTTAATGTTTAAGAAGTTTCAGTTCTTGAGTTAATTTGATTTTGTAAGGCTGTAGGCCAAGATCTTTAAACAAAATTTGTTACAATGTAGTTTCAGAGCTTCCAAATTTCTGTAAACTGTGTTGAAACAAAAGTTTTAGTTCATTTTGAACTAAAGCATTTACGTCTGTGATATTTTTCACAGTTTTTTGCAAAAACTCCATTGTATTGATTGCTGTGTGACATGGGGTCCCGTCCTATTGAAACCAGAAGTTTTCTAGACCCTTTCAACGGGGAGAGGGGGGGGGGGGGGGTGTGCTGTTGTCTGACTTAATTTTTTTGGTAATCAAAAGTGCGAAATATCTAGTAAAATGAATTTTTTTACGAACTTATCAAAAATTAGGGGAGGATATGCCCTTGTGTATATGTAGATCCGAATTTATCCACTATAGCACATGCAGCATGTCTGGTTGGACAATTATTACGACCGAAATTTATAGTTGCGTGCACTGACTCAGAGATTCGGTGGGAATTTTTAATAATTTCTGAACAATTCGTGAACTTCTCCATGATAAAAATGTAAGCCTTGACTGATGTTGACAGATCTTGAGAAAAGTTAGGGTGCGTTAGTATTAAAATGTTAAATTATTATGTCCCTAAGATTCGTACGCTGGAGGAAATAGCTTTTGTGGAGTATTTAACTTTAGACATATTTGGTGACGATAATATTTAATGTTTCATAGATGTGACAAATAAACAGAAAGATGATATTATAGACGTTCTAGAAGTTATACACGCCTTAGGCGAGAAGTGCAGTTGTGGTGTACCTCATTGGCACCCTTCAGTACCGAAAAGTTCGAATTTTTTTGAAAAATGTTCTGCCATGCATTTATAAGAAAAGAAAAGATAAGGGAAGCATTCGGGGAGCATGTCGCTGGATTTATGTTTGTGCGTTATTGCATAATATTTGTCGTGGACGATTTACGAGCTGACCCTGAAGAAATTAAAGAAAACTATGTCGAAAGAAGACAATATACTCAAATAGGAGAGCTTAAACGCCGCAATATATATAATTTGATGTTTGATTGAATATAATTAAAAACCCAAATTCAAAATAAATGTTTAAATAGTTATACGAAAAATGTTTTATTCTTATATTGTATTTGCAACTCGTACTTCTTAAGCGACAACTCCATTTCTATTGCCATTGCAACCATTTCTATCATTTTATTTGCAGCAGTGATTTCTTCTTTTCCCATTTCAACTTTAACTGTTCCGTCTCTTTTTCACAGCTTATTTTATTCTGTTCCTTCTTCATCTTTCAGTTTAGTTTGTCATGTGCCTTCACTTTCTCCCAATGGATTCGTTTCTCCTCTATCTCGATTTGCTTCTCCTGCATCTGACAGATTAAATTGGATACGGAGTTCTTAGTTGGCACATGTTGTTTTATAGATTTTGGTTTTAAACCATCAACACTCTTTGAACATGTTGGCTGCTCGGACACATCATTAATTAGACTGACATTATTGACTTCGGAAACATGAGTCCGATGCAATTATAACATCAGGTTGCAGCGCATTGCCACAAAATTAAAATGTCACTCTGTCTGTTTCGCGCTAATGCGAATGATATAGAACTGTTTCATGTCATGCAGTTGATGTGGTAACACTCAACGAAATGTATTTTGAAATGAGTTGAAAATCAGATTTTGTAAAATCTAAGAATCTCTGAAGGAGCATCTCAAAGACCAGTTAAATAGTCTGATTTCATGTTCACATAACCAACACCTTGATAACTTGTCTCGAATTCTTTTAAATCTTGGTGAAATCTAGCACTCTGCTCTTCACTGAAGTCCTCCAGATTTTCAGAGAAGAAATGCGAAGGAAAGAAATGAATCTTCAATCCATCTTTTTTAGTTTTTTTTTTTTACAATATGCCAAATAGAACAAATTAATAATGGTTGATGGTTAACGCCCTCCTAATGCTTCTCATGAATTCTTCATATAAAAATAAAAAAAGGTGTCTTACTTTATTTTTCTTTCCCTTTTCAAAACTTTATTTTTATTAATTGTAAAATTTGGTAAAATTTGCTTGCAAACATTCTTACTACGTAGTAGAAGTCAGGAATACAAACTAAAAAAAAAAAAAAACGAAAACACTTGCTTTTATTTGTTTGAAAGACTTAAAAATAG